>OZ012541.1:65003123-66498472 GCA_963935595.1 Schoenobius gigantellus
TTTTTTTCTTATATTCCAAACAGTTAACAGTTAATTTTTCATATACATCAAATGGCTCTGGATTCCCTTAGAATACACTGTTTCCTTTCATATTTTATACAACTAAGTTGGTACACAAGCAGGCTGCCCACCTAATGGTAGTGGCTAAGTCGCCTATAGTACATTTATTGTTCCCGTGAGATTTGCAAATCTATTACTTCCACAAGGACCCAAATATACGTTGCCAACTTGTGACATAAGATGTCAACTCACAGTACCCAGTTACTTCACTGCGTCTGACCCTTCAAACTAGGAACAATAATGTAAGCACTGCTGTTTGGCAGCAGAAATAAGTTAGGTACCCACACCGTCGACTCTAATACGGAGTCTCCCTCTGGTTGTTTGGTTGTTTGTCATTCTCTGCAACGCGATGGACCCGGCACCCGCACGGAGGATCCATGGAATGCTAAGTTATCGTCTCCTATATTTAGCAATGGTAATAAAGATCGCATTATGACCCAGACGACCATTGACGAGCGCTAACTATAAACCTCCTTGCGAGACTCACTCACCGTATTTTGTGATACCTCAAACTTCCCCATCACATCCGCTTTAGGATAATGATGTCCTTTAATAGGCTGGTCACCGGCTTAATCTATGATGTATGGCTTTATTAAAATAAAAGAATAAAAAAAAACAAAAAAATAGGCTGGTCACATCTACGAGGTCGAAAGTGACGGGAGGCAGCTTGTTAATCTTGCCACGAATGTTGGTACGTCATTGGGGTCAGCCTTTTACAGAAAGCTCGGTCTTTGTTGATGATGTCCTAAAGGTTCTTCTATGTCCCATCTCGTCAGTGAGACACAATCTGATCTGTTTCATTTAGAAACCGATACAGCAGCTGCTTTGCTAACCGTATGCCTTCCTCGCTGAAGCTGGCCTCCTCGCTGAAGGTTTGCACGGCACTGACTTCCAGACTGACGTCCCGCCGACGCTTCTGTTGGAGGAATGAGAGGAGCTCGTTAGCCAATCACTCATTGCCATAGTTTCTTAAAGTGACGGCTTACACACTGTATTTGTTATTATTAGATTGCAATCATGCTCGATCGAGATGGTCTTCAAACTTTTGAGTTTGGTATCATTATGTGTTTTTAATGATGACTTTCTGACAACTTTTTAGCAGCTAAGGCGACATTTTGGATAATAAAGCATTAAAGCTTATGTTTTTTATTAAGTTTTCCTCTTCAAATTTTGCTCATAACCCTTTGGTTCCTTTCAGTCAAGATCCTCATACTCCTTATTTGCCCCTTCTGCTTTAAAATATTTTTGCTTTTCTTTATCCTTTGATTCGGCATAGTTTTAGCTTACATTTTTCAATTTTACGCTTTTTTTGTAGTCTCTCTTCCTTATTTGCTTTTCCTTGTATTCGCTATGATACTAGATCTGACGAGCGAGGAACTAGAACAAATAAAATGAAGCATTACAATAATAAACATTAAAGAATCAAAATTTCGTCACTCCCCTGGAGTGCACGTATTTCCCCTGGCGTATAAAATGCCAGAGGAGTGACGCCAGAGAAGTGACAAAATCACACATAATCCACGAAACAAACTTAACTCGTTCGTATTTTCAGAATTTAAAGTAATACATGACATTTACACATGATAAATATTGCATTGTGCAGATTTACAATTGCATTAGAATAAAACAGAAAAACATATACTTACCAGGGGAGTTACAGCAACGACTGGCACAAGCACGCTTTACGGAGATGTACCGAACGATTGACGCAAGTTTATTTTAGTTACGCTCAAGCGCGTTAGCTTGCTTATAACTTTACTATATACTAATCGTAATATTCATGTTCCAAAACATACATTAGTAGATTCTCTTCAAATTCTGAGGCTTTAAATTACGCCAGGTGAGGGTGACATTAAACTTCTGAGACATAAAAAATAGGTATTTTTTTTAAATAAAAATAGTTATTCTTATAAGGATTTTTGTTAAAATATCTTTTAATGTTTATTTAAGTGTACAATTACGTTTAAGAAATCATAATCCCATGAATATTAAAAACAATATGCCCAAACAAGTGTAAAATCTTGCAATGGGGCAAGCCAGGGGAGTATACATTTATAACATTCTTTTACAAATAATGCCATATATAAAACAATTATTGTGAATTAATTGTGTGGTCCAAATAATAGACAATATTGTTTATGGCATGAACATTCAATTATACTAATATAAAAATTTTAACATAAAATTTGTTCACTGGCCACTGGAATTCAAATAGCGTATATTCACCCAAATAGATATTCATAAAAATACAATTTTGTTCACAAAAATAAAGACATTTGATTTAATCACTAATCTCGCGAGAAGTGTTAAAGTTCTCGCCGAGGTTCTCGCGTAGATTCTTGCCGAGACTCTCGCCGAGAATCTCGCGTGAATGTGGAGCGCTCATTAATATAATTTAATATTAAAATATAGAATGGATCAAAAAGAAACCTAAAAATTAAAAAGGCACGGACCACGAGTCTGTGGAGAGTTAACTATGAATAATAAAAAAAAATCTAGTGCTCATCTGTATTACACATCGAAAATCTGTATAAATACAGAGAAATCTGTATATATACATACATATATAGCAACACTGTAATAATGGCAGCGGCCGCGCGTCAACTAGTTAGTTTTATATAACGTGTATGGTCATATGGTCAACGTAAATTGGCAGAGAGGTTCGCCCAGCCTTGCCATCTCCCGTCTGAATGCTCTTAGTTCTAGGTCAACGGGATTCCCTTGTGAGATCACTAATATATGCGAGATCAGCGGTCATATCTCTTTCGAGTTGACTTAAAAATTTGTAAATATTTCACAGCTGATTTAATATAAATTCCAGTTTTATACCTCTATGCGTTGCTTTGCTTTGCGCATACGTCGTGCTTGGGAAGGAACGAGGTTATGTCAGACTTTCCGCGGTCACTGGAGGCAGAGTGCCAGCCAGAAACCGCGGCCTACCGACTAAAACCACGGTAATAGTATAGCGGGTGTAACGGAATACCGAAAAAATATTTAAGGTTGTTGATTAACAAAAAAAATGTTTTATGACTATTCTTTGTATTTTTATTATATGCCTACTCTCGATTTAATACGCTTAATTGTATTAAATCGAAAGTAGGCATATATTCTTCATTGAACATACATACTGGTTTTTTTTTTGTTATTATCTTTTTTTATATACATATATTATTTTATTTTATTATTAATATTGTGACGATCATTTTTACATACTTTTTGTAAATTTTCTTCAATGTTATAAAAATATTTGTAAAAATGAAATAAATAAACCTAAACCTAATGCCACCAACGCTATCTAGATTTCAAAAACCGGCCAAGTGCGAGTCGGACTCACGCACGAAGGATTCCGTGAAATTACTTATACAAAAAATCTTTCAAGCGTCTACCTGTTGCCGTTATTAATATCGAGCAAAAAACGGCAAAAAAATCACATTTGTTGTATGGCCCCCCCCTAAGTATTTGCTAGGTTCATGAGATACAGCCTAGTGACAGACGTTTAGCGCAGAGGTCGAGTGATCGCCTACTGCGCAACGGGTCGCGGGTTCCATTCCCGCACGGGACAGATGTTTTAAATCCTCCTCGTCAGACGAGTAGGACTCGTCGAGGAGGGAGGCGTTGTTGCTGGACAAGGTCATGGGAACTCTTACGGTCACATCCACGACCTCGTCTAGGACGAGCCCCTCTTACGCCCCCAAAATGGGGAAACCGGTGATCCCCCGGGGTATCCAGGGGATCAGCGACAGGCGGCAACCTGTGCAATTAGGGTTACGAGCTTCCCGACCCGGGCTGGTTGCCGTCAGGAGGAGCTAGGCGGGCGAATTGCTGCCTCCTTCATCCCGTCCGCCTAAGGCGGCACGGAGCGGCCTGTGTATCCTCCTCCCTAGCCCTCTTCGCCACCTCCTTCTGTGCCATAATGTCGACACAGGAGTCTACAGCGTCCCAAGTCCTCTCTCCCTCTAGCATGGCTCAGACCGCGTTTTGGAGGGAGAGATCCTCGCCTATGACGGCGATCAACTCCTGGCGCCACGAGGGGAAAGCCGGGCACACCTCTAGGGTGTGCTGGGCCGTATCCTCAGTTGCGCCACAGTAGTGGCACTCGGCGGTCACCAAATTCAAATTCAAATGTTTTATTGCATACCATAATTTTTACATGGGTTCTTAAGTAGTTATAGTATAGGCACAATTATGGACCCTGATGGGCACAGCAATATAAATGATGAGCTGAGGAGAGGGTAGATTTTTTCATAATATAAACAAAATGGCCTCTCGACCAATGCGTTGCAGATAGCGGCCAAAGCAACCATGGCCGCTACAAATGTACACCAGTGGTGCCTCCTTGCATTCCTGAGAAGAAGGGACTTGACAGACAGCCAGACGGATATACGTACAGACGGACAATGAAGTGATACTAAAAGGGTTCCGTTTTTTCGTTTTGAGGTACGAAAACCTAAAAATGCTAATTTTCTGCTATTTAATAAAAACTTAAATTATTATTATTACCAGAATACAATATGTTTCTTTCAAGGTTTTCAGTATTACCTATATTGTAATTAAAAATTACAATAGTTTTAAAAAACACAAAATAGTTTTTTAAAACAACTATTGTAATTTTTTAGTCTACGGTCATTTACGGCAGGTAGGCTTAATCGTGCGAAATGCACGTACCTTGAACAATGTCCATTATTCATCTTTCATTGTCCTAGATAACATGGGAGTTTGAACAATAGCAGCCGAGCAACTAACTTTTTTGAAATATTTAAATATTATAAGGTTTATAATGGATCAACTATAGATTTTACAAACAAGGCTCGAAATCTAGGACTGATAATTGATTCGAATTTGTCTTGGATACCCCATATAAATGAAATTAGTAAGCGTATGCATCATACTTTTCACTCTCTCAAGCGGTTGCAATATTTTCTTCCATTCAAGACTAAAGTTATGCTTGCGCAATCTCTCCTTCTCCCTCTTCTCGACTACGCTGACGTCTGCTTCCTGGACACTACAGAGGAATTAACAAACAAACTAGAACGCCTCCAAAATTTGGCCATTCGCTTTATTTTCGGTTTACGGAAATATGACCGTATCTCCCACTCTCGCGCTAATTTAAAATGGCTACCCATCCGAGATCGTCGTAATGTGCACATCCTTACTATCCTGAACAAAGTCCTAAAAGATCCCAACTCCCCATCCTATCTGCGCTCCCGCTTTCAATTACTCCCTCCTCCATCCTGTCCTAAGCGTAGATGTTGTGAGGCACGCATGCTGGATGTTCCAAGCAGCAATTCACATTTTTTTCGCAATTCTTTCAGCGTTCGCGCTGCTCAGTTTTGGAACAGTCTCCCGAGCGACATTCAGCACAGCCAGTCACATAACAGCTTTAAGTCCCGCGTTAAGCAATACTATATCAGAAAAGTGTATGAGCCGGTCCAATGATCGTCAGTTATAATTTATTTATTGTTTATGTATTTATGTATGTATATAGAAATAGGTATTTTTAAATAAGGGTTATTTATGTATTGCTTTATTAATATTGTCCACTATATTTACTTACGCCACCAATGTTATGGGTTGACTGGAAGAGATCTCTATAAGAGATAAGTCCGCCCTTGCATACAATGTTTATGTTTTTTGTTCAAACGATTTTTGATTATGCAATAAAGAGTATATATATATATATATATAATATTTAGGTACTTATAAAATAAGTACCTAAATATTTCGCCTTATAATTTACTTTAAACTCTTTCACAAATAGTAGGATTATCCTACTAAAATTATAAATGTGAAAGTGTGGATGTTTGGATGTTTGTTACTCAATCACGCAAAAACGGCTGAAGGGATTTGGATGAAATTTGGATTCATGTAGCCTTTGACATGGAAAAGAACATAGGCTACCTTTTTTCCCGATTCCTTAAGTAGTTCCCGAGGGAAAATTTAAAAGTGTTTACTAGCTAAGCCGCGGCTGTCTCCCTTCAAATTTGGTATACATGTCACCTATGCTATGGAAAAGGACATGTACTTTATATTCCTTAATGATCTCTCAAATAGTTGATCTGAAGTCCACGCAGACGAAGTCGCGGGCAGAAGCTAGTATAACTATATAATGCGGGACGACGCAGTCGCCAGTTCACCAGCACGGTGCGTTTTTGGCCACAGACAATCCCGGTTTTCATCATCGGTTTTCACAACTGAAATCTCTGAAAGCCAGAGCCATCTTGGATTTCCTGGTAGCGGCCAGGGGCCGTACTCTTAAAATCGAACTTACGATATATCGGCGCTTCATCGTGTCATTTGCTCCTCTTACTCGCATGTTTTGTTTCGCTTCTGTCGCTCGACGGAACGACCGAACGAACGATTGACATAAGCGAGCGTCATAACCCTACTCTTAAAATCGAAGGTTCGTCTATCTAGTGACAACGTTGATACATTTGACAGACGAACATTCGCAAAATTTACGAACATTTCAACGACACCTATTGAGGTATCGTTGAAATTATCGTAAAGCCAAAAGGGCAGCGTAATTTATTCAATGTTGAATTTCACTCCTATCATTAAAATATCTCTGTCTCTATTGGAATTTTTGCAATTATTGTTCATAATATTTAGGCTTTACGGTAATAATAAGTAAGTACTCAAATAGCACTAATTATTTAATAAATTAATAATTTCTAATTAATTATGGATTTTTTAATTTTGTTGATTTAAATGCTTTAAAATAAGAAAATGAAGAGAATACTGCAAGTACAGTCCGAAGTTTTTTCTAATATTTTTAAATATAATGCGTAATTTCTCGAAAGTATCTCTAAATGTTATCTTTTATAAAGAAAAAAAGCTTTTATTTATTAAAAGCGTTGAAGCCATTTTAATGGTATGTATTTTGCTTTCAGACATTCGTTATATAATTAAACTAGCTGTTGCCCGCGGCTTTGCTCGCGTGGAAGGTGATTATATTTACAGATTTAAAAACTGTATAAATATGTATGAATAATTTGTTCATGTTTTTAAACGTATTTATTTATTATTAATCAATAGTCCATTAAATAAGGACTTTCATACAAACTTTCAACACTTATTTTACCCCCTTAGGAGAAAAATTTACATAAATGCTGATATACGCTGATATAAACGTTGTATATAAATACAACATTCACAGCTTTTTTATCATTAGACAATCTATATACTTATACCTATAAAAGGAGATGTTCCCATCTATAGACGCACGCACAGCCGTAACCGCTAATGGTAGAAACGTGAAATTTCGACAGTGGTTTTAATTCAAAATGCGGACGCACACTAAGAAGGGATTTAAAAAAAAATTACCCTGAAGGGATGAAAAAGGGGTTGCATGTTTGTATGGAAAAATATTTAAATTAGCAACGATTTTGATAAAACTTGAGATTCATGCTCTTAAAAATATTTCATTGAACACGTGTTTCATGGTTTATTGGAATTACCCCTATTTTGCAAAATAGGGGTTGAAAGTTTCTATGAACAATATTTAAAATCTGCTCCAATTTCCATGAAATTTATTATTCGGGCTTAAATAGGCTACAAAATTATTTTTCCTACGGGAAAATTTAAATTCCCACGGGAAAACAATAATAACGCGGGCGAAGCCGCGAGCGAAAGCTAGTACTTTATAGGCACGCGCCGCCCGCCGGACCCCGGCCGGTACCGCCGAAACCGCATTGTCCGCAACGTCCCTACATTTTAAATCTGTAATATCTTCGAAAATATTGATTTATATTACATGCTGTAAAGGGCCAAATTGATCTATATTAAATGCACATTGTATTTAAGGTACTTAATTGGATAAGGATTAATACTGTATTGCTTAAAATAGCTTCGTAAATAAGCCATTATTTCTCGTAAAAAGTAAAGGATAAAAAAGGGTTATTGTGGGTTATCCCTAAGAAATAGATATATACCATCGCGGACTTTTTTGTAGACCTATTTAAGGTGTACAATACTGTAGTAAATTATTTTGATTTATCTCGTAGAGTTCAGCCAGCGTTTGCAATCTAAGCACAAAAAAAAGTGTTTATTTACGACATCATATTAGAAACCTCTAAAATTATCAGGGTTTCTCTACTATACTATGCATGTATTATATATATAAGCCTTCCTCTTGAATCACTCTATCTATTAAAATAAACCGTATCAAAATCCGTTGCGTAGTTTTAAAGATCTAAGCATTTATATTATGTAGTGATGGAGCCGACGACGACAACGATAACGCCAACGATAGCGAGTTTAGAGTAGGGCTAATCCGATATTATCGTTGTCGATTTTAAGAGTACGGCCCCTGGGTAGAAGAGATACTGTAACTTGGCGGCGGGTCACAATAGATCTTTTAGGTCGCAGTGACTACAGCTTCATTGAAGTTGCATAGCCCCAACAATACGAATAATAATAATAATAATAATAAGCAAAAGCTCTCTGCAGCCCTAACCACCGGCAGCTTGGGCCTTGCCTCGCTGTTGGCGGCATACTAGGTTTAAGTTTTTTATAGTATTTTGTTTTATATATATATTATATTGTAAAAAACTTAAATTTAAGGATACTTTTGAATAAATGGATAATAATAATAATCACGGTTTTCCATTAAAATATGCCGGTTAACCATTATTTCACGCTAACATCAAATGTTAACCATATTTTGTGTTTCTTTTAAGAAATTAACATTTTTACCCGCGCTATTTTTTACGAAGAGAATCTAACCCAAAAATCAAGATATAAAGTGGAACGTTATCATACGATGCTAATTTCAAAAGCTAACGAAACGCGATGATGCTCAATATTTTTGAAAATGTTGCAAGTCTATGCTTGGATGGAACGCGCCTAATATAGCACATTGACATAAACATTGTATCGATGATAGAATAATAATACACAACGATGTGTATTATTATTGACTTATTGAGTGACTCGAAGGCACACATCCCCCGTATTATTAATAACATAACGCGATCGGAAATTGCCAGTTTGTAGGACAAATATTGCGAGTTTGCCCGCTTATGTAATTGGCGGCTGCAAGGTTTTTCACACGGCGACGGCTTTGTTCAGTGTGTCAGTCATTACGGACGCGCGGCGTTTTTTCGCGTCACTTGTATTTTTGCCGGCGTCCGTGCGTGACTGTAACGGTAGCCGCCTCGCAAATGTACCTCATGAGCGGTAATGTGCGAAGCGATTACAATTTATCCTGTTCATTGTGACGTGTTTAAGGGTCACTGAACTGACTGTTGGCCGAATGAAGTTTAATGTTGCTCGTTGAGAGATATATATATATCGCTAACTCGTACTATACTGAGCTTGATTGGTGTGCTGTACCACAGAGTTATGCGTATTGTTGTGAATAAGGTCTGGGTTTAAATAATGGTCAGGTCATGTTGGTGCTGTTTGTGTTAATTTATCACTGCCTGGCTTCTATTTATGATGTTTCTGCAATATTACAAATTAGCAATATGTAATTTTAAAAACTGGAAGTGCTATACCATATGTCAGCGGATTCCGCGTTTCGTTTTGCTTAGTTCCCCATTTTTTTCTAGTGTGCACAAAAATGTCATACCTACGAGCAAGCCCGCTTCAAATATCATCGATAGGTCGCTGATTCATATCCGGCTCGAAGGATCACAAATATGTGTGGCACGTTTTCACGTATATGAAATGATTGCCACTCTGATGACACCACGATTTAAGCCGTGCAAGTATGCAAGTATTTTTTTTGTTACTGAATTACAGTTTACAAAGTGCGACTGGTGACTACAACTTTAATTGAATATTGTAAATTTAATAACATTATGATCATGACTTACAACTTTAATATTGGCTGTTTGCTTTGAGTAGAGAGATCTTATATGAATAATTTTTGTTTTATTTGCATTAATTATTAAGACCGCGTCATGACACCACTTTTGTAAGGCATTCAAATCACGTTGTAACATATCATAAGCTTTATGATGGTCTCTGTCAGCTACCACGATACAGGTGTCATCTGCAAATTGATAGCAAGTGCAGAATTCAACGCACTATTGTAATTTGACATGTAGTCAAATAAACGTGTATTGTTTTGAGACCTCTTCACCAGTCATTACCCTTTTGATATACCGTAAGGTCCGTAAGCAAGTTGAGACAGTGCCCCGTTTGTTAAGCTCACAAGGTGAAAAGAAACTTAGTAACGTCAGTTCGGGACTGTAGGCGTTCACACAAAGAAGGCAACGTTGACTCGTCATTTAATAGTCCGTCTCTCACAATGATTTCGTAATGACCGCCCACGGAATCCACGCTTTAGCCGATCTGTGGATGTTCTCGTTGTAGGTAAAATGTATACATATTACAGGGTTAAATTGCAACAAAGAGAAGTTGAAATAATATCTAGACGTCCACAAACGGCTGTCTTCATGAGTCGTGTTTATTGTATTTAATCGTCATATTGTTCGAATAACACGCATTTAAAAATATAAATAAAATATCTTGGATACGGTTCCGGTTTATTTCTGTGAGATATTGTGAATAAGTATTTACTCCATTGCACCGCATACTTAGCTAGAATTTCTGTGTTATAGATAACGTATATTTAAATATTGTGATTAAATAGTCCTCGCCTATTGTTTTTTACGGCGCATAGAAATAAGTTTGCTGAAATTGGGTACCATTTGTATTTTCGCAAAAAAAAAATAAACAGATGGATATCACTGGCAGTCGTAACTTGACATTAGTTAGTTCTGTTAAACAATACACCCATACGCGCGCGCGCGCACACACACACACGCACGCAGTCACACACCGGAATACAATTTGAAGTATGATACGAGTAGTACTTGGGAAGGTGACGTAAGAAAAGCTCCCGCGCTAGAGTAGGTTAATATACTCGTATTCTTATTATTTATGATAACTAAAAGATGACGGAAACTCCAGAAAGAAACCAGGAGGGAGACTTTGTACCAGGGTCGTCCGCATGGGTACCTCCGTCTTACCTATTTCTGCCGCAAAGCAGGAGTGCTTGCATTGCTGTGTTCCGGTTTGAAGGGTAAGATATGGCAGTGAAATTACTGGGTATCGTGACTTTACATCTAATGTCACAAGTTGGCAACGTACACTAGTTCTTGTGAGGGTTGCAGTTTTGCCGCGAATCTCACAGGAGCCACATGTATTATAGGCGACTGTTACCACTTACTACCAGGTGGGCAGTTTGCTTGTTTGCCAACTTATCGCAATAAAAAAAAGTATGTTCCACTCCACTTCTCGTAACTCGCACACGCTCTGCTCCTAGCAACTCTACAGTTTTTTTATATGTTTTTGGACCTACGCGACTTCTGCACAATACACCCGATATGCCGTAGTAATAAGTTATTGTTTCCCAACATATCAATCTAAATGCTAATTGGTCCGTCACAGGTTGGCCGGCTGACTAAGTGTGTTTTTTATATGGACAACAAGCTAGCAAACGTAAATCTACCAAGGCCTTTGTACGTTATCAACTTATGACATAAGATGTATATCCAGTAACTTCGCTGCCTGTTCTACTAGAACGCAGCGATGCTGGCACCTCTGCGATAGAAATAGGTAAGGTATAGAGATATCTGCGCACACGACTCTATACAGTCTAGGACTGGTAAAGAATTTCGTGATTCTGCCACGAATATGTAATCAAGGCTTTTTTTTCTAATTTTAATTTTGTTCCAAGAAATTTGTTTATAGTTCGTGTGATTCATGATGACTACACGGTACACTCTACCAGCGGACCTATTTTCTAACTTCGGTTGCTAATTAGAACTGTAATTTTTGAAAGAACTTATGCATTGCTGCTATTATGAACGCCGCCGTAACGCATATAATTACTAAACTTATAATGGAAATAGATTTAGTGTTCCTTTCAAAAATGACAGTTCTAGTTACCAACCGTAGTTAATAAATACGTCTGCTGATCATTGAGCTTATCATGCTGCACCTACATACTTCTAGTCGAAGTTTCATATCGACGACACGGTTAGCGCAGAGGTCGAGTGATCGCCTACTGCGCAACGGGTCGCGGGTTCGATTCCCGTACGGGACAAATATTTTGTATGGCCTACAGAAATTTTTTCCGGTCAGGGCGTATGCATGCATGTGATATTCTATGTTTATAACTGCACCCACGACACAGGAGAAAATCCTAGTGTCGGGCGACGTTTTTTTTTTTTTTTTTTAATATCTCTGAAATCTGTAATCTTTTCGAAATGTATTATTTTATTACTATAATTTGGTGTTGATCCTTAGTACAAATTATTTTCTTTGTATTCGCTGCGGCTATATTTGCCTTTTTTGTGGAGATTTAGGCGCACCCAGAGAGTCGTCCCAACGAATTGCTTCGTACCATATTAAAGTGTTTACCGTCCGGGTTTCCTTGAGGGATTAAGAGTCTCCCTTGCAGGGAGGTTACCTCCCTTCCTACGGCCCTCACCTCTCGCAGTCAGGACACAATAAATAAATCGGCCGTTATCTATTTTTTCTTAGGAGAAACAGTTTCTTTTTATTTATTGATCGGAAATGAAGATGAATTTGTAAGATTAGAGAGCGCTGTGGTAGCAATTTGTTGGTCAACTGGGCTTCCCAAATCTGGCCAATTCATTCATCGTCTTCATATTTGATAAGTATACACGGTGTTTCATAATAACCAATAAATATTTAATGCGTTATCTAAAACTAATTATTAAATTGTGTTTACCCGTATTGTCATTCAGCCCAAAATTTTTATGTATATAAAATGAAAATTTTATATAATGAAAATTTATATAAAATGAAAATTTATAGGGTCTTGATGATGATACATGTTATATGTATTACACGTACATATAACATGTATCATCATCATGTCTATGATTTACATGAAAATTTTGGGTTGAATCTAATTGAGATCCCGTGGAGTAATATTGTTCTGTGAAGTAGGCACTTACTATTCTGATAAATATAGTGTACAGAAAAACCTATATTGGTTTATGTTACGCTTACAATTGTAAAAAAAGATTGTAAAATTTAATGTTTATAATTAAATTAAAAAAAACACCGTGTTATTGTTCACTTGTTGTGAGCATAAGTCATAAGTGTTTATTCAAACGGGTAGCTTTACTTTCTTATTAGAATAAATGTTGCCTTTTAAAGCATTCCATGACGTTCTTTTCAAAAACGGGTCACTCATCATCGCCAAATGTAAATAGCATTATTCTTTCCCGTTAATAATAATAAAAAATCGTTTGTTTGCAAGAATATGGTGCTTACGTTTTACAATCTTGAGAGTCTCGCATATACAATTGAACTGAGTCAATGTGCAAATGCTTACGTAGTATTTTTCTCAAAACAATGGTTTTATTAATTCATCGGTTGAGCTTATTCTGTTTAACGTTTTAAATCACCGTTTTCTTTTCTATTTTGTTAATTAGTTCTGTTTTCCAATTAGTATCCTAAGAATAATTGTTTTGCTTATTTTAATTTCACCCGCTTAAAACTCCTTAATTCTTTAATTTATAAAACTGTAAAATGCTCGGAGAATTATGTTTTTCCAACCTCGGATCGCTTCCCATCCGACGTTATGGTCACCTATATATTATATGATTTAGAGATTATATTAGGTTGGGGAAAAAGTCTTTTCGCATTATAGTATGTATAAACTTGTAATAAAATCTCTTTGGCTATACTATTTGTATCTGGCTGGTTTTGGTATCATTGAAAGTTTAAATTTTAAAGAACATAATTCCAAATTCAAATTAGGAAAATGTGTGATTTTCATTTGTTTTTCGTACCGCCAAGATGAGTGAATCTAATGAAGAAATTCGATACATTTTAAAATTTTACTACAAAAAAGGTAAAAATGCAACGCAAGCCGCGAAAAAAATTTGCGATGTTTATGGACCTAGTGCAGTGTCTGTGAGAGTAGCACAAATTTGGTTTAAGCGTTTTCAATCCGGAAATTTTGATGTCAAAGATGCACGTCGCTCTGGTCGCCCTATTACAGATAAAATGGATGCCATTTTTGAAAAAGTGGAGCAAGATCGGCATGTCAGTAGTTACGACGTAGCTGAAGAACTGGGAATTGACCTCAAAACAGTTTTGGCGCATTTGAAAAAAACTGGGTACACAAAAAAGCTCGACATTTGGGTACCTCACGAGATCACTGAAAGAAACCTAATGAACCGTGTACTCATTTGTGATTCTTTATTACGACGTAATGAAACCGAACCATTTTTGAAGAAGCTGATAACTGGTGATGAAAAGTGGATCACGTACGACAAGAACGTGCGAAAAAGGTCGTGGTCAAAGGCCGGTCAGGCTTCACAGACTGTGGCGAAACCCGGGTTAACTCGCAACAAGGTGATGCTGTGTGTGTGGTGGGATTGGAAGGGCATTATTCATTATGAGCTGTTACCACCAGGCAGGACCATCGATTCTGAACTCTACTGCGAACAACTGATGAGATTAAAGCAAGAAGTTGAGAGAAAGCGGCCGGAATTAATCAACAGAAGGGGTGTGGTTTTTCATCATGATAACGCTAGACCTCACACATCTTTAGCCACTCAGCAAAAATTAAGAGAGTTTGGCTGGGAGGTGTTAATGCATCCGCCGTATAGTCCTGACCTTGCACCTTCAGATTTCCACCTGTTTCGGTCTCTTCAGAATTCTTTAGGCAGTGTCAGGTTAACATCACGAGAGGACTGCCAAAACTACTTGTCGCGGTATTTTGACCAGAAGTCCCAAAATTTCTATAGCAATGGGATCATGTCCCTACCTACAAGATGGCAAAAAGTTATCGAACAAAATGGTACCTACATACTTTAGTTAAATGTAAATAAACTATATTAAAAAATGTTTTGAATTTTCTTAAAAAATGCGAAGAAACTTTTTCCCCAACCTATTATGTCCCGCACTCGGTGGAGTAGTCCCACGCATGCATATCCGACAAGCCAAACTAGCCATCGGCAGATTGTAACCTCGTTAAAAGTTTAAATTCGTCGTGAGCATTTCGAACCTATTAGCGTTTAATATACAACCTGTCAATAAACTCGGTTTTCCATTTAAGCGTCACCATTTTTTCACGCCAACATCAAATGTTAACCATGTTTTGTGTTTCTTTTAAGAAATCTAAACATTTTTAACCGCGCTATTTTTTTTACAAAGGAAACCTGACCTTAAAATCAAGATATTGTTTAAATGGAATGCTTTACGTTAACATACGATGCTAGCCATGCTAGCGTCAAAAACTAAAATTAGTAAAACCTGAAATTAGTTTGTTCAGAATCGAGAATAAAATCGATTCCACTAATAAAAAATATGGGTCGGAAGAAAAAAATTCCATCACGCCACTTTAATTTACTTAACTCTAGATCGTCTATGTCTTGGCGGCGCGACGACACGGCAACTATCCATCTAATCTAAATCGTGTCACAGTATTTGTTACCGAACTCCTCCGAAACGGCTTGACCGATCTTTATGAAATTTTTTGTGTATAATGGTCAGTCTGAGAATAGGTTGAAGCTATTTTTTATACCCCTAGGTAATAAGGGTGGCCCTCTCCAGAATTTGTTTTTTTTTTACATTTTTTTAATGATTAGGCATTGATTTTGGCATGAAATTTTGCGCTATTTTGTTAAATTAACACGTTATATAATAATGAATGATGCCCTTTATAAATCAGGGACAGCACATGCAACTAAAACTGTCGGCTCGGATATTCGAGTACGAGCTTGCAGAATATTCCTTTTAATCCCCACTGTACTGTGTATAGTATAGTTACGTGTACATATAATTGATATGAAGGGGCAGACACGTGACTGTGTTTGAAAGAACATAACTCAAAAGGGATATCACGTCCGACAGCCCGTTAATAAGAACGTTACGCCCTTGTTAGTTTTACACCCACCCTCCTTGTAGTCTTGCACAGCGTGTAAATAAGTTACGCCATACCCTATTTTGATGAGATTTGATAATAGGGTTCTCTGTGCGCCAGAAACGTTGGTTGGTAATTTTGTATCAAAAGTGAAGGAACGCTCTAAAATTTATTATATTGGTGCCTAGTTACCTACCTAAATATTCCAAAAATGACTACACTTAATAAATAATAAATACTGCTAAAATACAATTATTCAAAATAAAATTAATGATATTACTAAATAACTCGAAATGTTATTTTAATAAAACAAACATTTTAAAATAAATACTCAAATCAAATAACTGTCCCTACGAGCTTGCAAACAAAACCTTAAACCTTGATCTGCATCTCTGTAAAGTTTCCTAACACGTGGGTCTTAAAATAAGCATGGATAAAACCATTTATGTTGAATTCCCAGGATCGTACATATAACATGGGAATTTGGATTCTGTGAAGAGTTGAGGCTCTACACTGTAAGTTGTCAATGAGAATATTTACCTGGGACAAAAAGGTCAACTTGGTGGGTCCACCATTCAGAAAGAGGTCAATCAACGTAATCGTGTCGGCTGGGCAACGTTCAGGAGGCTACGCAGCATATTGTTGCCCCATCTATCACATGTGTTGCCATTGCCAGTGATCATGGTATCGACACAATGGGCATTATAAAGGGGACTTAAAGTCACCCAAAAGGTAATAAAGAGATAGTTCTCTTCGTTGCCCTTTCGATGAGTTTTCTGTGTGATCGAATCACAAAGGTCACTAAAACCAATGTTATTGACATAGCTCAATCCCAAAGCAGAACAGTGAGCAGGGCTTACTAGAGTGACAGCGGATAGGTCGTTTAGTGACGGCCGTGCACGGGACACGCAGTGTTGGTAGGCCCTACACAAGGTGGACCGACGATCTGGTGAAGGTCTCGGGAAGCAGCTCGATGCTGGCAGCACAGGACCCATCGGTTTCTAGATCTTGGGGAAGGTCTATACATATCTAGCACTGGGTGCTTTTCGACTGATGTTGATGACGAGAAAGTCAGCACTTTTAATAAAATGAAAAAGTTGAATTTTAAAATTATTAAACCTCAGTAACTACTGCTATAATAGGTGTTACTGATTGATTACCAATAAACCATTGTAATATAATAACGTTAATTAAATAGTCATAATCGCGCGAAGCTGTATTTTGTTTGTTCCTGATTAAATTTTATAGGGTCTTGATAGTAAAACAATTGAATAGCGTCTAAATAACTTGATCAAGTGATTTGTAATCTTAGGTATATTGTAGGAACACGCAACCAATTAATTGATATCAAACCCTCGCCCTTTCAACTCGCATGTCCGAACTGATGAGTCAGCCGTATAGGGTGGCGTACAGTATAATAATTTATGATCGTGGCAGATGACCGAGACAAAACGGACGTTTTGATTAAGTTCGGATTATTGTAGAACATTATTTGAATTGATTCCTTAATGACGATAGTATACAAATTATTTATTAACGTTTTACTACAATACCATACCAGCAAAATATGGGATATATTGTTGACATAATCGAAAAAACGTGTTAGGATTTATTGATTCATCATCCAGATTTACGTTTAATCCGGATGTCAAACACAATTTGACATATTTCAGGTGTAAAATAAAGTTCGCACTTCATCTCATTTCATTTTTGAATGTGCCATTCAATCCTATAAGAAGCCCAAAGAAACTCTCTTATATTTATTCATTCTAAAATGTTAGACCAAACTCTTTTAAATACGTGGTACTAATACTATGTACTAGATTTATTTAATTTGGTCCTAAGGACTGATCGCTCTCGAAATTGACATCATCATCAGCGGTAAGGTTGATACAATGTTAAGCTTTACACTCAACATCCGAAAACCGACGCTATTGACGTCGACATAAGTACAGTCCACGTCAGACTGTAAAACCTAGCTGTTTTCTTGAGTACGTTAAAGTTATCGTGCGAGGTTTTTCTCCTTATCAGGGGGAAAACTGTTTGAGGTCGAAACGCTTTGTTCTTTAGACAAAGCGTGACGTAGATTAAGGTGACTTATCGAGCAACGTAGCGCGATGTAAAGAGATACAGCAATAATCCCCACTAATGCTTAGGGTTGTCGCCCTTCTCCGATATGCCGTTATGGCACCAAGCCCGAGGGTGCATTCTCAAGTGCAGGGGCAGTAATCCGTTTTAACTTGGCGTCGCGTGCTCCGAATCTGACTCCTACTGTCCCTAAAGGACGTTGTGTAATTTCATTTGGCGTTGTATATATCGTCGGAGCAGGTTTGGGTGCATTTGGACCGAATGCTTCGGGCCCTAATGCGGATTCATTCCCATTGGCGAGTTCTTTGACCCCATTTCGAATATGCAGGATGCAATCATTATGTGTGTCTGCCCAGGCTATTATATCTTGAATATTAAACTACTAAAATTTTACTGCCTCTAATTGCTCGATAAACAGTAGTTTAAGGTTTGTTGTAATCACGCTTAAAGGTGTATGATAATATATACCAGAAGGAGACTCTGTACCAGAGTCGTCTACATAGGTACCTCTATCCTACCTATTTCTGCTGCAAAGCAGCGGTGCTTGCGTTGCTGTGTTCGGTTTGAAGGGTAACACAAACAGCGAAATTAATGGGTACTGTGCCTTGTCATCCTTTGTCACAAGTTGACAACGTGCATTGGCGTCCTTGTGGGGATTTGTAAGTTTGAAAGTTTTACAAGAACCAAATGTATTGTGATTGTGGCCAATTACCATCAGGTGGGCAGTCTGCTTGTCAATAAGGTCCTATAAAAAATATGCATTATTGTTTGGATTCTTAAAGTAATACTTTAACTGCACGGATCTCTCGGAGTATCTACGTTCAAAAGCTAATAGCGTCGTATTGTCAGTTTAATGCCTTGGACGTCGCCGATAATGGCTACATTATTCAAGTCTGGCCCACTCTGCTGACCGGGCCCGACTGCGGCCAAGATGCGGGCAGATCTCGAGAGGCGATAAAACGTGGATAGTTGGAAGTTTTATGGAGCGACCGGTAGCTGAGCCTGTTTTCGTGTTATCGCGCGCAAGGGCCCGTAAATCAGGCGCCTTTTATTCGTGAAGGCTTTAAGCCCGACAGCGTTCGACGTGCCGCTGGCCTCAGGGACCGATCCGGCGGAGATCTGTGGCGCAGGAACTGGTCCCTGGCGCTTTCCTGTATTTTGTTAATGAAAGGTACACGTAACGTAAGAAGTGTTATTTTACGCTAAAATGTCACGCATGTACCGTAATATCGTGAATCGAAATACATAATATCATGTTTGTCAGGAGGGGTGTATATTTTGCGGGTTAAAGAAATGTCCTTAGCGTACATGTGTTAAAATTATAGCTTACATTAGTGTCACCAATAAATAAATTACTGCTAAGAAAAGTTACTGATTAATCAATATTACCTACAGAAACAAACGTAAAATTTAACGAGATTTTAAGTTGCTGTCAGAAATATTCAGATGCTTAAATCTGAAAGAATCAACTTTATCAATCGTAGGATATATGAATCAGCATTCGACATTTACAATTAGGTTATTCTTCTATCTGAAGAAGTAAATTGTGTAAATCATGTCAGAAATCAAAAGGATTTTTATAAATCTCTCTTTGAATACCTATACGCTTCTAATTCCCACGAGCGTGCGCGTCGTATTTCAAATGTAAGGAGGGGATTTAACCGTATCTCATTGTGGGATGCCGATTTTTGCTTAGCTGGATTATGCTAACGATCCACCCAACCCACACTCCCCGTGAATTACACTTTATCAAGATGGAGATAAGATCATAATATTTTATTACTATTCGCTCATTAGCATATCATTGCTGTGGACGAATGTATCTGCATTACTTTGCTCCCATTTCAATCCCGAAAGTATCTGGAATTTGTAAATTAAAACTTAACGGCTAGTTTTAATGTTTAACGGCAATAGAAGTGAAGCACAAAATGTTTAAAATGTGGACATCCGGATACTTTTGGGGCACAGTGTACGCGTCAAATTATCAGTTTCGCAATACGAACTTTCTATTACACATTCGAAACAGACGTACGCACAGATGGATTCTGTCGAGAATGCGAAACAGCAGGTCGATTACAAATTTAGAATTCCAAGATGTAGACGGACGCAGATACGTTTTGTATGTATGTAAAACGTACATATAGTACCTATCTCTTTTAATTCCAATGAATAAAATTAAACTTTGATGTTTCGTGCCAAGTCTAAGGTTCCTTACTGCGATTTCTTTATTATTATAGTTAATGTTGTGTGACCTGGCCGTTGACTTGTACCCACTAACGTATAAAAAATGTTCAACGACCAAGTCACACAACATTAACTATAATAATAAAGAAATCGCAGTAAGGAACCTTAGACTTGGCACAACTTTGTCTAGATTTCATTACTTTTTAGAGATATACAAGCAGCTCCATCGAGACTTGGCCAGTTTTTTACAGATTGTTTTACAAATCTTTCTTTTCTTTATTGAAAGCGGCCCACCAAGTTGAATATTTTTTGTAAAGGCGGTATGTCGATATCTCTAATAGTTTGGTTGGGCTCTTGTGTTTTCTAATCAGGGTCACCAGGTACTCCAGGTCTTCGATTATCCTAGTTTTTATAGTTTTCCCTTTATGTGGCCATTAAACCCTAACTCTGTACCAAATTTCAGCGCTCTGAGTTTATGGGAAGTACTAGTTCTATTTTGATGATCATGAGTGAGTGAGTGTCATAAATGCGAAACTTTGCTTTCGCTTAACTTCGGAACTAAATGACCTACAGACTTGAAATTTTGGATTTTAAGTATGTGATTCTAGCTTACTGGATGACGAAAATTTCTCGTTCTGGTCTTATCCAGAGGTTCTCAAATACGGGCCTGAAAATGTGGCGAAATGGTTCCAGTAAAGGATGGTACGGCAGTGTTTGCTTCGCGCTCGACTTGGCGGGGGCACTGCCGTGCCCCCAGATTACAACAACTACTTTTTTTATTGCTGAAAGTCGCAGACGAGCAGACCTACCTGTGTTTTAACTATGATCGCTTAAAGCATATCCAAAACAATATTAAAACAGAGATACTGCTTTTGTTGCGTATAGCGCCATCCCACTCACAGTGCGGTTTTAATATTATTTTGAGCGATCATGGTTAGTGAGCTGATGGTAAGCCGTAAACCGCCGCCCATGAACTTCGCCAGTATCAAAGACACAACTACGAGTAGGTCGCTGCCCACTTTGAGTATAATGTTCGCGAATACGAAACTACCGTGTTATTTTTTTTTTCTCCTAAACATGATTCAATATTCCCTTGCTGATATTTACTCCTGTAACAAAAAGATTTATTTCAAACTATAACCTTTCATGTTTAGATGATATGGTGTGGTGCACAGGACATTCATTTTTATTAAACGAAATTGTCCTTCGTTCTGGAAATTTTGCTTAACTCAGTCAATCTATATTAACATCAACTTCAATCATTATGTCATATTTAATTAACGAACTTCAAACAAGTTTGACGTTTCTACGTAAATTAATTGCAAAAAAAATTGTGCACTTTTACTTTGGCACGAGTAAAAATAACACGAACTCACATTATGATATACAGACGGGCGGAGTTTTCGCTTTATTATTCCACGAGGAGAGCGGAATTCGGCGCGTTTAGTAAAAACACATATTCCCCCGTGTACGTGATCTATCGGCAGGCGAGAGTCTGCATGTGGGTTTATAGCCGATAAAACATCTAGGGACGCCTATTTATGGCGTTTTTTGTACGGGGAAACATGTGTTGATTGTATTAAATAGGAAAACGCATAGCTTGTGCGCGGCACCTGAGCCCTGAGAAACGGGTTCGAAGGCGTATCCAACACTTTATTTTTTATTTAGCAGTCACAGTGCCTCTGTTATAGAATTAACAGAACCCAGTTTTCGGAATACACAATTAAATCCCCTATTGTTATTTAAATTGTGTGGTGTAATGAAGAATTAGTTACATGCTACTCTTCAAAAAACGCACTCATCAGCTGTCTCAACAAAGCTGTCGTTTACTGAACCTCCTATTGGCATATTGTGTTTGTTGAGCTGATTTACCAATTGTCAGATGATGATTTTTAACTGGTAATTATGTTGTTTTGGTGGCTATTTTTTATGTGTTCTTTTTTAAGCTTAAGTTGGCAACGCGCAGGCTGCCCACTTGATAGATGAGGCTATAGTCGCCTATAGTTCATGTGGTTCCTGTAAGATTTGCAACTCTACGACCCCTCGTTGGGAAATGCGTTATGCATACATACCTCGTCAGCGCCTTCTCGCCTATGGCAAGAATCCCGCCTCATCCCCCCGAATTGAAGAGACCGAATTGGCATTTGGAGCATCGACGACTGACAGTGACCTGTGCAATGCAGGACTCGAGCAGCCCAGGTCCGGGTCCCGTTGGTCACCGTCCGGAGCGATTAAAAGTTGAGTGAGTGCTCGGGCTCGCTACGTTATACAAACTCTACAAAGTCGCTATGCTACAAAATGTACAGAAATGCCACATTTCAAATCAATGTATCGCCGCAAGTTTGTGATAAAGTAAAAAATACGTAATACTGTCTTTTATTTGCACGAGTATTACATTTTTCGAATTTATTCGCGTAAATTTAGTTTTAAAGAATTTCCCAATACCGATCCGCATTAAAATGGCTTCCAATACGCGATCGAAGAAATATGCACATCCTTACACTCCTTTACAAAATCCTAAATGACCCCCATGCCCCTCCTTACCTGCGTTCCCGCTTCCATGTTCGTCCGTCTCCAACGCGTTCTATGCGTTTCTGTCGTTCCTTAGTCCTTGATCTCCCTAAAACCAATACCAAGTTTGCCTTTCGGGCATTTGGTTTTCGTGCCGCCCAACTTTGGAACAGGCTTCCGGATGGCATTCAGCGGAGTCAATCAATTGCTTCCTTCAAAAAACTTTTAAAGCAACAACAACCTCTTCCTAATTTAAGTCATCGTCGTCTTCATTGATATGTAGGTTATTTATATTATAATATTTATGTATAAATATATATATATATATTTATATTTGGGTATGCTATATGTATTATACTATATTTCTGTTTATTATGTATTTTTATTGTAGTGAAGTCTTTATTGTTTTGGTGCTTCGGTGTTACCTACAATTTTAATATCTCCAATACGTTCACAGGTTGGCTGGAAGAGATCTCTCTAAGAGATAAGCCCACCTTTGCTCACAATTGTTTGTTTTAATGTTTTGTACCGTTTTTCTATGCAATAAAGAGTATTATTATTATTAAAACAATCATTTTGCCCGAACGTTTCGAACGCTTAACAGCATTCATGGTCACGTTATCCCGTATACGCAAGTGATCTATAAAGCGTTCGAAAAGTGTTGAATCCGAAAAGTAGTTTTATATAAAATATTACGTGTCTTGTATGTTAAAAAAATGAACATAGAGGGGCTCCATCCATACGTCACACACAACGTGCTTCAAGATGTACACAGGCGTGACGTCACGCGACATTGCAAATCAATGTATCGCCGCAAGTTTGTGATGAAGTAAATATTACGTGTCTTATATTAAAAAAAATGATTAATAATAAATTAATTATCATATTATGACAACATAATATGATTAAAATAAGTTTAAGACATTATTCCTATTCTAAACCATCACCTTGCGACAGTTTGAATTCGTTTGAATTGACGTGTCTATTGCTTATTAGTTTACTTACTTACGTCTTTTGGCCCGAGACGTGCTCCTTTTGGTTCTTCTTCGAATTGTTTGCATAAATAGAGACAATACCGATCGAGAGCGCGCTTTGGTGTCGTCCCCAAACAATGTCCCATTAACGTGTGACGTGCTTTTTTTTCTCGCTCGTTATCTCTCGCAGCCACGTTGGGCGAGGTCAGTAACCCGAGACCGCGTCACATGTGCTCGTCGCTACGACGAGAATTGACAGCACATTGCGTAATTTGAGAAAGTGGGAACAACTTCTTTCGTCGAGTTTTAAATATACTAATGTTTCTGTTTTTGTAACTCGGAGTTAGGTTTTTTGTGATCCGATTAGGTGGAGCTGCTCTTAAATGTAATTTTATATTGATACATCTCAAGAGATAAGCCGTTAAATGTGTATAAATATAGAGATAATTTGATAGATTAAAAGTTTGTTAAAACATATACAAAACACTTCTAACTTTGCATTTGTACATAATTCTAATGTATAATGGATAAGTTCATATCAAGGTCTTTTAAAACGACATGTTTATTTAGCCCAATTTGAGTTTTACCTTGACTCGTATGTTTGCGTTAAGAACTCAATTGTAATTTGCCTAGATGCTTTTGAAGGAGGAATTTCACAAACAGTGAAATTACTGAGTACCGTGACAGGACTTAAAGAGGAAACACCAAAACTGAAATTTGTATAAAACACTCTGTGAAATAAAATCATACTTGTAAGATCAAAAGATATGACCGTATATCTATACTTACTTACTTACTAATATTATAAGCTGAAGAGTTTGTTTGATTGTTTGTTTGTTTGGTTGAACACGCCAATCTCAGGAACTACTGATTCAAATTGAAAAGTTATTTTTGTGTTGGATAGTCCATTTATCGAGGAAGGCTTTAGGCTATATAATATCACGCTACGATTAATAGAAGCTGAGCATCAATGAAAAATGTTGCAAAAACGGGAAAAAAATATATGGCGAAACGTAGTTCGCGGGCACAGCTAGGTCAGCTAGTTACATATTTTCGCAAATTTTGCAATTTCACAAGAAGGGAATCAAAACTTAAGGTTATTTTCTGTTGACCTTGAATCATGAAATTTGTCAAGAAACATTGCCATAAATTACAATAAAGGATAAAATCTAGAAACCGAAAATACGAGTACCTACTATGTAAGTAGTTAGGAGCTTAAAAACATTTAGAGCATTTCTTTGGACATAAAAGATTGTAGGATGAGGTAAATAAAAATTATAATACTTCGATATATGTTTATACGGAACCTTCAGTGCGCGAATTTAACTCGCATTCATTTTTTACAGAATCAAAATTTTCGACGATATCGATTTGAAATTTTCTACTTGTGTCGCATAGCGAGTCGAGCCCTCACTCCTGAACTCTAAATCGCTTTGTATTGTGTCCGTAGTTTTTTGTTATTTCGACGAAACAAAAAAAGTAGGTACGTGTGTTATATTTTTTTTTGCGATTTTTTTTGATAAGAAGCAAGGTTTTAATGCAGGAAAAATTTGAATATCTACCGTAAATATGTACATAGTTGGGGACTTTTTCTACGGTGCGCATGTCCAACTCGCACATGGCCGATATTATTTTACTTTTTAAGGCGCATAGTAACGTCAATCATAAAAAATCACTGCAGAAAAAACCGATTCTCTTCATAAATATTGAATAAAAAAATCTTTAAAAAAGATATCTTATTATTCAACGCATTCCTTAGAGGATGGTCTTCTTAATTTTTTTATAAATTAATTAAAACTTGGTTAAAATGTGACCCAAACATGCCTCGATTTTAAAACTGTAAACCTAATCGCTTCGTAAATATTAGGTTAAATCATATACTTTCTATTTAAATAAATAAAGTGAACAATATTCTAGGGGATGGCCTTTTTAGATTTTTCTTATTCGCCTTTATTAATTTTTTATTGAAATAATTCATCTTACGCGTAAAGGTTTGCTTAAATATTCCCCTCGCTCTCACTCACTCACTCCTATGTAATCAGTGCGGGACGATCGACGCAAGGTCATTGGGAGCACTATGCGCCTTAAAGCATTCAATTAAATTGTTCAATATGTTTCTCCTGCCAATATTAAAATGTATCGTAATATATTTATAAAGTTTCGCCTTCGATGCGTTAACTCGTAAGTCCTTGCTTATAAAATTGCTAATGTTATAAATCTGCGAGCGGTCGGCGCAATCAGAACCTTGGGTGTCTGCGCAAGCTTTGATGTCTCGCAAATTGGGTCGCTCGTTCCTCCAATCTCCAATCAAATATTGAAACACTTATGCTGGGGAATGGCAAACGTTTCATTTCATCAGACCAAGAAACGGAATCATTTTTGATCGTGACAAACGTGAAGGTAAGCGGTAAATTTTATTACCTACATCTACAGGTATTTCGAATTGGCAGGTTGTTTGACGGAGTATGGTAAAAAACTGATTTGAATTCTTTTGTTTCTTGCTATAATTTTACATAATTGTTTTAATATTTGGTCTAATGAAGTGCCTCTAGGCAAAGCAGACGCACGAATGACGATTCAACACAAAATGTGAGTTTAAAATAAGCCTATTTTGTTTTCTTGGTATCAACAGGATATTGGAGTCGGCTAATTTCCCATTAGGTACCGAAACGCAAAAATTTTGATGTTTACGTGCTAAAATACATTATGATTCAATTTTGGCACTCAAATACCTATGCAAAAATTACAAAACGAACTATGATGTAAATTGGCACCAAGAAATATTTTTTTTCTTACAGAAAGGCAAGCTCTTGGCTTTCATCTCACTCGATAGTAAATGACGATAAATAAAGTCAAAAGTGAAAGCGAGCTTCACCTAGACTCCTTAACAACTGAACAAGATGCTATCTTGCCGCTATTTAATCGAACACAACAACAAGCAAAGAATCTTTGTCTCTGTGGGGCAGCAAACCCCGTACCATCAAATTACCAGGTGGTCTCAGCTACTTGACCACGGACATAAATTGACACATATCATCATCATCATCATAACAGCCTTTTTAATTAGACCCACTGCAGGGACACAAGGCCTCTCCTTGACAACGAAGGAGGTCTAGGCAGTAGTCCACCATGCTTGCCCAATGCGGATTGGTGGACGGAGTATCAGGTGATCAATACCCCTTTGCTGATCCATAGGCGCCTTCTACAACACCCATTGGAGGATATGGGGTGATGCTATTCTAGTCTGCCGGCATCACACGGCATGACACATATATTATTTTTATATAAATATCAAATTGTTTGTCTTTATACGTCTCAATTGGTAAATTTCACGCAACGAAATCACGGGTTGCAGAACTTGTGCTTCAGTTAGAATATTATAATGTAGCTAATGCATAATGCATATCAGTAATTATATTTTCGAAATTCCTGAGTCTTGTTTTTCTATTTATGTCTGTCAATCTATCAGTGTTTTGTAGATTAATATATTGAAAATCTGACACTGTCTTCTGTCTCATTCCCTCACTCACATGTCATACGAGTATTATGAGATTGTATTATGGGGTTGATGTCCTGACAACTTAGAGCATTTAACCTGCACTATCTAAGCCTGACAATAACAAACGCAACAAAATAAGCATTAACCACTTTGGTGCAGTCGTTTTGAAGTTATGCGCGTACAAACATTTCGACGATCCATTTTTTTTGTAATACGCAAAATAAAACGAGCATCATCCATTTTTCCGATGATGATGTAACTACACTTTGTGTTCATAATTACGAAAAAGCGATGAAACCAAACGAGACCAAATTCCCCTTATAAATACATAACATCCATTGTCTCGATTAACGACTCAACACTCGCCCACCACAACAAAAGTCGAGATCCGCTGAACAATTGTATTATACATTCTGCATTGTCAAATCCCAAGAAACTCGCGTTCGACGGTTCGCGTTCAAAATTCGCGTTTACCAGCGACTTACGCCCAGTTTCTGAAAGGCTGTTCAGCGATAAAATTAACTAACAAGCTATCATGTTATTAAAACACTAATTTCACAAGTTCCACTTGAATCTTTATTACACTTCAATTATTGCGACCGGTTTCGATACATCATCGTCAGGCAATTGTATCGAAACCGGTCGCAATAATTGAAGTGTAATAAAGATTCAAGTGGAACTTGTGAAATTAGTGTTTTAATAACAAGATACCATGGAGTTCCATCAAGAAATTACAACACAAAGCTTTAACTATAACAAGCTATCAAATCTGATGCTAACTATGAATTAAGTTGCTGAAAGCTAAATCATCTTATCAGTGTGTCAGTTGACACAGCTGTTAAATTTATTTCAATATTATTAAGGAAGGACCTATTTTGGGGTTTCCAAAATACATATGAACAAAACAAATATATATCATTTCAGCAATGTGACTGTGCCTAAAAATATCTCTCACGAGAAATCTAGTTATTAAAGATAAGTAAATTTTGGCTAACCAATGTTTCGGAAACTCAAATTGATTTGACACTGCTGTTAAAATGACATGGATGTTAGTTGAACAATATTTTGATCAGCGTTTCAGAAACTGGGTGTTAGTATAGGCCCCGCAGCATGACCACGAAAACGTGATACGGTAGGGCGGTTTATCTGACGAAATTATTTATCGCGGTGAACTGACAAGACAATACCCAGGCATTAGATGGGACTTTGATACCATTTTTAACAGCTTTGACATTTGAAACCTTAATTTCAAGAATCAAAAACATTTTTCAGAGGATTTAAAAAATAAATTGAAAGAAATTTAAAGTTTTAGCCGATTTTAGGTAAGGCGTTAGAATTCAGTACGAAAAATCAGTTCCTACTGTTTCATTTGTAACAATTAGCGCGGCTAAAAATATTAAAGTTTCTTAAAAGAAACGCAAAACGAAGCTAACACTAGATGTAGAGCATCGTTAAAGTGGCGATTCTTATCTGGAACACAGCTAAAACGTATTGTATTTTGACAATTCACCCCAATAAACAACTTTATCATATTGCATTTTCGTGGTCATGCTACTTAAGGCTGTAGTCGTCTGCAGAGGTGCCTCTATCTAATAACCCATTTCTGCCGCAAAGCAGCAGCGGTGCTTGCATTGCTGTGTTCCGGTTTGAAGGGGAAGACAAGTAGTGAATAGAGCTGCCTAGCTGGTTTAAAAAGCGAAATTTCGGTACAAAAGCTCGTAAAAATCTGGATTATCACTTTCAAGTTGAGACAGCAAAAAAAAACTAGACTTGACACACTCGTACTAATGCATATGTTATGGAAATTTTGTTTGTTTGGATAGGTAATTTAAAAAGTTTTATTGTCCGCTTTCGAAACACTTCTGCTTGTTATATATGTTGCGGCAAAAGTAAATTGGCTATTTGTAAAATTTTATGCTCAATAAATCTATTATTATTATTATTTAATATGTCACAACTAATGTGAATTGGCTACCATTTTGTTAGAAACAATAAACAAGTAAAATATATTTTTTTAATACAAACTTTTATATCATCATCATATTGCATTGTCACGCGATATACATATGCATGCAAAATTACAGCACAATTAGAAACCGGGAAGTGGGTCAAATTTAACTTGCAAGATTTCATTACAGACACCGGGACAGGTGAAAGTAAATAAAAGCTCGTAAAAATAGCTCTGATTTCATGAAAGTTTAAGATGTAAATTTGATGAAAGCTAGCTTTCCGAACTGAAAGTAAAAAAAACTAGATTTTTACCTTAAAAAAGTTAGAAGGTAATTCAACGATTTATACGCCCTATGTCAAAAACGTAAAATGCCAGACACGCGTATTGTCAGATTTCGCAGAATGTCAATAACGCAAAAAGTCAGAAATTCAGATTGACTGATACGCAAAAAGTCAGAAACGCGAAATGCTACATACGCAAAAAGCCATAAACGCAAAAAGTCAGAAACTCATAAAGCTAGAGATCAAACTTTTTGAATTAGTCGAGTTCTAAAACTAACGATGGGTTACATTCAGTTTCATGAGATTTTGCGTTAGCTTAGATTAGATACACTAGTATTAATATTGTTAATTGTATTTGTAGGTACAATTACATGATTTTTCTTGACAAAGCTAATTCAAATAATTTAATGAATCCTGTATAATATAGCAGCATATTAATTAATAAAGATTAATTAATATGCTGCTATATTATACATAATATTTCATTCTAATAAATAATTCATGACACCGTACCACCAATATTGTCAAGGGCTGGCATCATCAGCTCAATGTTAAAATTCCAAAACGCCCAAATTTTTGTCTATTTTTACATGCAATTTTGAAAGAGGCGTGATTTTAAAATAAAAAATTCATTTTTTTTTTTCAAGAAGAAAGAACCGTCGAAATTTCGATATCGGATTTGATAGAATGTACAAGAAATACTTACAAAAACTTGAAAATGCCGAAATTTCGCCTCTGTTATTCGCCAAAAAAATTATTTATTGCCATTTATTATACTAACTGGATGAAAGCTAGTATGTGTTGATTTAATTATTGGGCTGGCATCATCGGCTCAATGTTAAAATTCCAAAACTCCCAAATTTTTGTCTATTTGTACATGCAATTTTGAAAGAGACGTGATTTTAAAATAAAAAATTCATTTTTTTCAAGAAGAAAGAGCCGTCGAAATTTCGATATCGGATTTGATAGAATGTATAAGAAATACTTACAAAAACTTGAAAATGCCGAAATTTCGCCTCTGTTAAAAAATTATTTATTGCCATTTATTATTTACTGGATGAAAGCTAGTATCTGTTGATTTAATTATTGAATCGTTTAAATCAATAGTAATATTCCATGCTGATTTAATTTGTTTTTGTATATTCAAACGTTTTATTAAAAATTATTTACCACTCTTTATTGTAGGTAGGTACTAATGACGTTTCTACACTATTACCTATATTTTTCGCTGATTTTGTTTATTTAAATTAATAATTGTTTTCAATTATCATGTGTTTCTGTTAAATATGATTTTTATATATTTTATCGGATGATTAAACTGACGGATATCGAAAATGGGTTTTATTGATTTCCTCTTTAAACTGTCGTTCATGTTTTCAATGTCATCATGACATTATGCGGATTTGTCAATTTAAGTATTTGACATTCAGCGTATATGGCATTTTGCGTATTTGTCATAATGAATTTATGACGACTTGCTAATCTGACATTTTGCGACAAAGTCTGCCGATTTGACAATACGCGTGTCTGGCATTTTTCGTTTCTGACATAGGGCGTATAAATCTTTCATTCGAATCACGCCCGTGGCACGTCGTGATCACGAGCCAGATATCATCTGTAAAAATCAGTGTTTCGAAGATTGCGCAATTTTTAATACTCGGGGCGTTGTTTTGTGTAAGAACTGTGAATCGAGATGTAGAGTGCGGTGGTCGACCATTTGTAAAGGCTATACACGATTGATTGCAAGAATTACTGACTGTTGTAATATGTATTATAAAATGATGACATACCATATACCTAATATGAAACCGAGAGTGGACTTCCATGAGGCGTGTTCCTGGAAGAAATCAAATGTCCAAGGAATATGGAATTGAATTGTATCGAAAAATCGTAAAACTTCCTTTCATTCATAGCCAACTCTCACAAATGTGTATATGTTGAGAGAGACTTTTACAACATTCCAAATGACAAAAGCACTTCTCTAAGCCCACAACTCAAACGCACGTCTGAAGATGTTAATTTAACACAAAATTAATTTCAACTTGCTTAAGCGCTCTCAAGGAAAGATTAGGAAATTATCCGAACGTTGATGCGATTAATGCTATAATTATAATGAATTGATTGATGTTGTTATGAAATTGATCTTGAACTGTTAAAGCCTTATTGGATTTGAATATGGAACATCCATTAAATGGAGTAGAGAAGAACATTCCTCGCACTTTCACCTTACAAAAGACCAGCATAACAAGTTATTGTGCTTAGTTTAAGTGTCATAGCAGAAGAAAAAAACTTATATAAAAAATAAAGATAAAAAATAAATTTTCGAGTTCCCTTACTGGTTTTAATACCTTTTTAATGCCACATGTCAACCGTAGCCAGTGATTTCTGCCATGCCAGTATGGACTGGCAAGGCAGAAATCAAATTCGCCTATGGAGGCTATCCGCCTATTATAGATTAGCCTAAACCTTTTCAAGTCAGTAGGTCAGAAATTTTCCTGACATTTGTCGTAATTCACATCACTTTACACCAATTTGTTCCTTTTATGCTCTAATAGTGCTGAGTGAGATGCAGTGAAGGATTGAATTTATTTTTGCTGCTCGAATAAGTGTAGTTTTAATTTTTACTCAAAAATGCATGTAATGTGGTCATTATTTTGACAACCTTGTTTGAGCAAAGTCGATCTTGCCGTTAACTTTTCATAATTGTCATTTTAATTAAATTTCTAGTAATTAATATATTTTTTATTTAAATTACTTGCTGGTTTTATTTAGATTAGGTACTTGCATTTTTGAGTAAAGCACTATACAAGCCTTGGCCCACAATGACTGCTTCGCTGGTCACGCTATGATTGCCTCGAGCTAGCCTAGCTACGCTCTAGGCCTTCCAGCTTGGCCATCATTGGAGCCCTTGCTGTCCTCACTGTAAAGGCCTCGACCTACGATCTCGGCCTTTATCTCAGCTCGTCCATCAAGTGCTGCACGCTGACCGCGCTGTGACGGCCTGGAGCTGCGCTACGCTGCAATGTCGGCCATCATCAGCACAACCAGCAAAGTAGTAATTATAGACCGCGGCAGTAATGTACTAATTGTTCAATGTAATCCTACATATACGATTTCTTATAGGCAGTGGGAAGTCATGGCTTTCTTTAACACCCTAGCTGGCATAGTTCCATTTAAAGTCAAGCCACAAAACATTGACCGCTTCGCCAAGGCCTCACGCAGACGCAGCGGCTAAAAACAAAGCGTTCGCGATCGCCCGCCCGATTCCGGCGTTATCGGCGCAATAAAACGGGAACCTTTGTTTTGAAACGTCCGTCTTGAGATTGCATCTATTGCCTTGGTTGCTTGCTACGTTTAGTGTATTTGCGAAATGTTCCAGTTGGCGCGACGAAGACGCACGACGGAACGCAACGTACGGGGCTGTGCTTGTGTATGTCACAATGTATAGCATCATATGGCGTCTGTAAGATTTGCATATCTACAACCCTCCAAGGACCCAAATTACGTTGCAAACTCGAGACATAGGATGTCAAGTCACAGTACCCATTAAATTCACTATCTACTAGAGTTGCCAGGTGTCCCGATTTGAGCAGGACGTCCCTATTTTGACAGGTATATGGACACTTCCCGCTTTAACCATGAACTGGACACAAAATGTACCGATTGTTGACCAGATCACAAAAATATGTCAATTTTCCATAGTAAAGCAGTGACTTAGTAACAGTAGAATGAAACGTTACGCTAGCCTGGGACCTTTGCTTGGTTCCGATACCATCGGTAGTGGGTGTGTTGCTTTTGTCCCGAAAATAAAACTCTTAAATCAATGTACATGATCGTCCTGATTCAATATATGACATAAAATGAGATGAAAATAGGTATATCCGAGGTGTCATTTTATCTTGTGTCCATTTTTCAATTTTAGCATTCTTTAAGCGTTTACAATTCTGACCAATCTACTAAATGTGGATACCATTGAGATTTAAAGCTCTTCTTATGATAAAATTTTACCTATAAATGGAGTATATTGGGGTTCGATTCTACTCCATTTATTGACCAAACTTTACTACGAGTATATACTCCAACAATGCGAATATGTCGAACTCAAATTAGAACTAGTATCGACTGACCTATTGCTAAATTTATTCACAACTACGGAGTGCACGCTTCTGTTAATTTAAAAGGAACACTTATATGACTTCAGTTAAATTAAAACCATGCAAGCATATGAGCTTTCTAATTTTAGTATTCATATAATAATAATATTATTAAAGAAATAGCAACACTTTTCTATATTGAGGAACACATGTGTGTACCCAGTACCTACCCACCTATAAAACATAAACAAAAAAAATTAAATTGTTAGAGTTCATTGGTCTAAATTGCTGTTGGGCAGTTGATTAAACAGCACTCTGTATGCAGCGTTAATTTGCACCAGTTAAAATTCGTCCAGTCTAATTGACAGGCTGACGCGGCAAGTCGCGGCGACTAGCGGTAGCGACACTGTACGCGACGGGATCGGTCCAAGCATAGTATAAGCAGATTAGTAGGTCGACTCGAACGAACCCCGTTCTCGTGATCAAGGTTGTTGCGAATGTCAGCTTCCGCGGATTATCTGCTTGTTAATGCTGTTATTAAACGTCAACGTTAGCATCAGCCACAATCAATGCTGATTTTAATGCTGACATTTAAGTCGTAACGTGTTAATTGAGTTTTAACCAATCATAGATATTTTTACAAAAAAATGCTCTCATTTGTTTCCTCATTCTAATGTGTTCACGCTCGAGGAAGAGCGAGTGGCAACACTGCATTGTAGTCTGTGCAGTGAGAGCCTTTTGGCGGCCGGCCGCATGTGACATGTCAGTCGAGTCGAAACGGAATGACATTGAAAAGAGGTTATGTCGGGGCCGGAATAAAATGTAATTTAGGTTAACTAACAAATTGTGTTTTGCGCGGCGCACCTAATATCGGGGTGCGAAAGCCCGCTTGGTGTTGTGCAAAAGTATTATCGTCGCGTGTGTGAGCCGTGGTGGCCTAATAGGCATTTGTAGTGCTCCGGTCTCCACCGGTGGATCCACCGCAGAACTTCAGGAGCCGCGACTTCCTTCGAGCTAGCTCAAGAAGTCCACCGGCTACATACGCAGACTGAACGGAGACAAGGTAAACATTATCTGTATCGGTTTTTGGATTCAGCAATCAAAGCATCATTCGGCGAAACGCCGACGTGGTGGTGTCTATTCCGGGCACCACCATCTTTTGGTAGCAGAGCGTGGTTTTTAGATTTGAGTGGTTGATTAGTATTGTACAATTAATATTGTAATCTTGTTGGTTGTCCAAATGGGCAATACATATTAATTGGTTTTTGATTGCTGATTTTAAACCGACTACAATCTCATTTGTGGACCGATCTCCCTAACTAGTTGTCATTGTCATTGTATATGAAAAATTGGGGTTAAATGCCTTTGTTGTTCTAGTTAAGTTCTAGCATTTACCTATATTTGATTTTGGTTTGTTTTTTCATATCTTTGTTTTGCCCTTGAATATTTTGTTTGTTAAGTTGTAAACTTATACTTGAATTTAATTTGTTGAAAAATTTTTGCTGCTAAATGACTTTGCTGTTGTTGTAATACACTATTTTGCTGTGTTAAGTTTTAGCATTTACATTTGATTTTGTTTTGTTTGCCTTTGAATATTATGTTTGTTAAGTTATTGACTTAATACTTGAATTTAATTTGTTTGAAAAATTCTGTTGTTAAATGCCTTTGTTGTTCTAGTTAAGTTCTAGCATTTACACTTGATTTTGGTTTGTTTATATATTTTGTTCTGCCTTTGAAGTTCCTCCCGATCTGTTTTATTGTCTGCGGTTGTCGGTCTGTTTGTCCGTGTATTATTATAGTGTTTATTAATTTTGGTGCAAAATGGTCCCGCCAGTCAGCCCGCTTAGTGGTGCCCGCGCGGGTGCACAAAAGATTTTGAGATGGTTTGCTAGTGCCGTCGCTTTGGTAGACCGACCAGACCGAGAACAGGCCTTGTTAATTCGGCATGAGGGAGTACCTGCTCGCTTGAAGGAATTGGAGCAGCTTTTCGTTGCTCATCAACAATATCTGCTCGACCACCCAGCCGAGGGTGCCGCTGAGTTGCGGGCAGTCGACCAATTTAATGCCGATTATGATCAGTGTTTTGAACAGGCGGATGTGATTATAAACAAGGCTCAGGCAATCCTATCCGTCCGGAGGGGTGAGTCGTGCACGCCCGGGGAGGTCAAGCCTACCCCGGCCGGCTTGCTGGGCAGACTGCCCACTTTAGACATCCCAACCTTTGATGGGAACCTGGCTTCTTGGATGGGGTTCATTAACCTCTTTGATAGCCTGGTTCACTCGAGGGACGATCTGTTCCCTAGCCAGAAATTGGCCTATTTGCTCTCTGCCTTACGTGGAGAGGCTGGTGTGCTTGTCCAGCATCTACCTGTCAACGATGACAGTTATGAGATTGCAAGGGCGTTGTTGACCGCCCGGTATCAGAATGTTCGCTTGCTAGCGGACACACATGTGGCTACCATTTTAGGGCTGCCACGAGTATCGCGGGTCTCCTCATTGAGGAAGGAGATTTTGAACCCGCTGCTAAGCGCTATTAACGCGCTCAAACGACTTGATCTACCGGTGGACCAGTGGTCCTTTATTTTGCTCCACCTCATCCTCGATAAGCTTCCCATGGAGATGAAGGGGCGCTTTGAACAAAGGTATGGGGGCAATAGTGCCTCGTACCTCCCCCCCTTCTCGGATCTCCTCAGATTTTTGGAGGATGAGTGTCGAATGACCGACCACTTGGATCTGGCTCCTATACCGGGACCGAGTACAGGCCGCTATGAGGCATCCCGGGCAGCGCCACGGAGAGAGCGCCGCCCGCACAAGCAGTATACTGCAGTGCGGCAGAACTCTCCACACGGGGAGAGGCCGATGCCTTGCAAGTGTTGCAAGCGGGATGGCCATCGTTTGCCGGCCTGTCCCAAATTTGTTGGCCTACGCACCGAGGGGCGTAGGAATATGGCCAAGCAGCGGAATTGGTGCTACCGCTGCCTGGGGGCTCATATGGCATCGGCTTGCCCCCACCCACGAGATTGTCACTGTTGTGGAGGGGCCCATCACCCCCTCTTGTGCTTTAATAATAAAGACACTCGTGAGGTGGTGAGAGAGAGGGACTCGCACACGGGCGGGGGCCCTCGTAGGTCACCCACATCTCCGAGGAGATCGGAGGGGCGTGCCACCCCTCCGCGGAGATTGGACAGGCGTGAGAGGATTGGGCGCCCAACCCCCCCTACGGGCGGGGGGGATCGACGCGCCGCTTATGAGGCGCCACCGCGGGATTGGGCCGCGGTAATTAGGGAGCCACGCCGGGAGCCGATACGCTTCTCTCCCCCTCTGATGGAGAGACCTCGTTTATCGCGGGCTCCCCCAACTTTCGCCCATCATGGGCACCGCCCGGCCCCCCGATGCCGCTTTGATCGGGGCCAGTACGTGCCGGATTGGGACCCGCTCGAGCGAGAGGATTGGGCGCCCAACCCCCCCTACGGGCGGGGGGGATCGACGCGCCGCTTATGAGGCGCCACCGCGGGATTGGGCCGCGGTAATTAGGGAGCCACGCCGGGACCCGATACGCTTCTCTCCCCCTCTGATGGAGAGACCTCGTTTATCGCGGGCTCCCCCAACTTTCGCCCATCATGGGCACCGCCCGGCCCCCCGATGCCGCTTTGATCGGGGCCAGTACGTGCCGGATTGGGACCCGCTCGAGCGCCTTGAGCGCCCTATTCCTCCGCCGCGCACGCATTTTTCCTTGAACCCCCCTTCCCCCCCGTTGCGGGGAATGCGGGAGGATTTTCATTAAACCAACTGTCGGCTGCAACCCTCCCACAGGAGCAGGTGCTGTTACCAACAGCCTCCGTACATGTGTGGGGCCCGAGGGGCACCTTTGTTTTAGTTCGCGCCCTTTTGGATACGGGAGCTCAGGGTTGCATTGCCTCCAGCTGGCTGGTCCGGCAGTTGAGTTTGAACACATCTCCATACCTTGAATCGGTACGAGGAATCGGAGACCTGCGGATCCCAGATCCGATCGGTCAGGTTTTGTTCTCCTTCTCCCCCCACTTCTCTTCAGCGCCCAAAATTGGCGCGACCGCGATTGTTTATGAGAAGGTTGTTGGTCAGCTTCCGCAACAGCACGTTTCGCGCGCTGTCGTTGATGCGACATCAGGATTAACCTTGGCTGACCCTTCCTTCCACCGAACCGGTCCGATTCACTTATTGCTCGGTGCCGATGTTCTAGGCCGCGTGTATTGTGGGAAGAGGAGAGAGTTACAGAAGGGTGGGCTGGTAGCCTTATCTACATCGCTTGGGTTTGTAGTGATGGGACCAGTTAGGCATAACCCACCATCTCCATCGGTGGACAGTTATATAACTGTTAGCTCCACCTTATCGGATGTCCTTCAACGGTTTTGGGAGGTGGAAGAGCCACCTACCGTGAAGCGAGTGAACCCCTTAGACGAGGAGTGTGAGTTGTTCTACCAGAACAATACAGGTCGCCTTCACTCGGGACGGTTGATCACTCGTTTGCCCTTTTTGTCAGTTCGCCCCTCACTTGGCAGCTCCCGGCCGTTGGCCGAGAAGCGGCTGCTGTCCATGGAGCGTCGTATGAGTAGGAACTCCGACTTCAAACAGAAGTATGTCGACTTCATGCGAGAATATGAGCAACTGGGGCACATGTCGGTCTCGCGACTGGACTGGCGAAACGAGGAACATAATTTTCTTCCTCACCACGCGGTTTTGAAACCTTCCACTGGGAAGATACGCGTTGTTTTTGATGGGTCAGCTCCTACGTCTACCGGAGTTTCGCTGAATCAATGTCTGCATGCTGGACCGAAGTTGCACCACGAGGTGGATGATGTATTGACCAACTTCCGTCGCCATGCCGTCGTCTTTGTGACCGATATGCGGATGATGTTTCGGCAGACTGTGATTCACCCGGACGATAGACGATATCAGCTCATATTATGGAGGGAGGATCCCAGAGATCCCATGCTGGTCTACGAGCTGAACATCAATACATACGGTTTGCGTTCGAGCCCCTTTGTGGCAATTCGCTCACTTGTGGAACTCGCTGAACGTGAGCGGTTACGATACCCTCGCGCATCCTTGGTTCTCAAGGAGGATGCATTTGTGGATGATATTTGTACGGGCTCCTCTAGTGTCGAGGAAGCCTTGATTTTGCGAGATGAACTAATTGCTCTTCTCGAGGCTGGTGGTTATGAACTGAGGAAATGGATGTCCAACTCACCTCAGCTTTTGTGTGACTTGCCAGACGACCACCAGCAGGAGCCTCATATTTTTGAGAATGCCAACACTCCAGATTTACTATCTGTTTTGGGAGTGCAATACAGACCTGTCCAGGACACGTTCACCTATCGATTGGAGCTGCCAAGCCCCAAGGTCTGGACGAAACGGTTGGTTTTGTCTACAGTAGCTCGTACCTTTGACCCAAATGGCTGGATTAGTCCCGTAGTGTTTTGGATGAAGTGCTTCCTACAGGAACTTTGGTCAGCCGAAGTGTCGTGGGATGAGCCCCTCTCGGGCCGTTTGCTGCGAGATTGGGAGTCCTTCATGTCGTCTCTCCCCGACATTAACCGTGTTAGTATCCCTAGACATATACTGCCTAAGGGACTGTTTACGGCCAGCCTTCATGGCTTTTGTGACGCGTCTGAGAGTGGATACGCAGCCGTCGTATATATCCGGACGGTCGATGATAGAGGAGCTGTTAAGCTCCACTTGCTAATTGCTAAGAGTAAGGTTGCTCCACTTCGGACTCGATTAACGATTCCGAAGTTAGAATTGTCTGGAGCTACTCTTCTGGTTCGGTTGATGAACCGCGTTGTTGACACCCTGGGACGTAGTGTGGACTTTGAGTCGCTCTTTGCTTGGTCCGACAGTCAGGTTGTCCTGTGTTGGATTAAAAACTCCGTCCACTCCCTGGAGGTATTTGTGGCTAATCAGGTATCCCAAATACAGGCCTCGAAGGCCACGTTGATTTGACGCCACGTGCCAGGTGAAATAAACCCTGCTGACTGTGCGTCACGTGGCAGCGAAGCCCCTCAGCTTATTGACCACACTCTGTGGTGGGGTCCCGAATGGTTGTTACAGCCGTCTTGGCCTTCCACACCAGCTGTGGTGAAGATACCAAATCCGGGCTTACGTGTTCACGCTGTCGAGACTATGGCGGCTCCAGAGCGGGAAGTTTTATTAGACCGCTACAGTTCTCTGGACAAGTTGCTCGGCGTGACCGCTTGGATAAAAAGATTTATACGAAATTGTCGACGGCCTCAGGACAAAGATTTGTGTCCGGTCCTCTCTCCGCAGGAGCGCCAAGATGCTCTTTTGCATTGGGTGTGTATGACCCAGTCTAGAGCGTTTGAACCGGAACTTAAGATTTTCCGTACCGGGACGTCCAAATTGAAGGGACCCTTGGTGCGTTTGACTCCCTTTCTGGATGATAAGGGATTGTTGCCTGTAGGAGGCCGATTAAGGCACGCTAACTTGCCTTATAGATCACGTCACCCCCTGTTGCTCCCCAAGGACGGACCATTGGTGCGATTGTTGATCATTGATCGCCATGTGAAGAATGCTCATGCCGGATGTAATGCATTGACCGCGCTCCTCCAACGGGAGTTTTGGATTTTGTCAGCGCGAAGAATAATCCGATCTGTTATCTTTCGATGTCTGCCCTGCTATCGTTTACGCCCCGAGACGATGCAGCCCCAAATGGGTGATTTGCCGGCTGATCGTGTGAATGAATCGATGACCTTCTTAGGAGTTGGAACTGATTTCGCGGGACCGTTCACTATAAAAACGTCGCGACTCCGTAATGCTAAGACTGGAAAAGCTTACTTGTATGTGTTTGTTTGTTTGGCCACTAAAGCCGTTCATTTGGAGGTGGTGAGTGCGCTCACCATGGACGCTTTCTTAGCAGCGTTAGGCAGATTTGTCTCCCGCCGGGGACTGCCTTCTCTAATTCGGTCCGATTGTGGGACGAACTTCAAGGGCACTGATAGACATATAAGAGAAGTTTGTGAATTTTTAGATAAAAATAATATTGAGATCGGATCCACACTCTCCCGTAGGGGGGTAACATGGCGATACTCCCCGCCGTCTTGCCCTCACTGGGGAGGGATTTTTAAATCTGTTGTAAAGGCCGCCAAGACTCACCTTCGCCGCGTTATTGGGGAGACTATTCTCACGTTCGAGGAACTCGCGACGGTGTTTCATAAGATTGAGGCGGTTCTCAACTCGCGTCCGTTATGTCCGTTGTCTACCGACGCGAACAATTTGCAGGCCCTCACGCCGGGCCATTTCTTGATAGGCAGACCACTTAACGCCCTGCCCGAGTATCCTTATAGAGATGTCAATCCAGGACGCCTTTCGCGGTTTGAGTTGCTCCAGCAGCTTACCCAGAGCTTCTGGCGCCGCTGGCACCTTGAATATTTACACATTTTGCAACAGCGCGTTAAGTGGTCAGATAAGACAAACCCACCGAGGGTTGGAGACCTCGTGTTAGTGAAGGACCCAAACCTGCCACCTTTACGTTGGCGTCGCGGACGCATTGTCCAACTTACTCTAGGGTCTGATGGTGTGCCCAGGTTTGCCGAGGTCCTAGTTGGGGATTCTATTTTGAAGCGCGCGGTCGCTACTCTTTCTCGCCTCCCCTTAGACTGATTTGGCGGACAGTCCGGGACTGTCCGGAGCGGGGGAAGTTCACGCTCGAGGAAGAGCGAGTGGCAACACTGCATTGTGGTCTGTGCAGTGAGAGCCTTTTGGCGGCCGGCCGCATGTGACATGTCAGTCGAGTCGAAACGGAATGACATTGAAAAGAGGTTATGTCGGGGCCGGAATAAAATGTAATTTAGGTTAACTAACAAATTGTGTTTTGCGCGGCGCACCTAATATCGGGGTGCGAAAGCCCGCTTGGTGTTGTGCAAAAGTATTATCGTCGCGTGTGTGAGCCGTGGTGGCCTAATAGGCATTTGTAGTGCTCCGGTCTCCACCGGTGGATCCACCGCAGAACTTCAGGAGCCGCGACTTCCTTCGAGCTAGCTCAGGAAGTCCACCGGCTACATACGCAGACTGAACGGAGACAAGGGGCCGTACTCTTAAAATCGAACTTACGATATATCGGCGCTTCATCGTGTCGTTTGCTCCTCTAACTCGCATGTTTTGTTTCGCTTCTGTCGCTCGACGGAACGACCGAACGAACGATTGACATAAGCGAGCGTCATAACCCTACTCTTAAAATCGAAGGTTCGTCTTATCTAGTGACAACGTTGATACATTTCACAGACGAACATTCGTAAAATTTACGAACATTTCAACGACACCTATTGAGGTATCGTTGAAATTATCGTAAAGCGAAAAGGGCAGCGTAATTTATTCAATGTTGAATTTCACTCCTATCATTAAAATTTCTCTGTCTCTATTGGAATTTTTGCAATTATTGTTCATAATATTTTACGGTAATAATAAAGTAAGTACTCAAATAGCACTAATTATTTAATGATTTCTAATTAATTATGGATTTTTTAATTTTATTGATTTAAATGCTTTAAAATAAGAAAATGAAGAGAATACTGCAAGTACAGTCCGAAGTTTTTTCTAATATTTGTAAATATAATGCGTAATTTCTCGAAAGTATCTTTAAATGTTATCTTTTATAAAGAAAAAAGCTTGTATTTATGAAAAGCGTTGGAGCCATTTTAATGGTATGTATTTTGCTTTCAGACATTCGTTATATAATTAAACTAGCTGTTGCCCGCGGCTTTGTTCGCATGGAAGGTGATTATATTTACAGATTTAAAAACTGTATAAATATGTATGAATAATTTATTCATGTTTTTAAACGTATTTATTTATTATTAATCAATAGTCCATTAAATAAGGACTTTCATACAAACTTTCAACACTTATTTTACCCCCTTAGGAGTAACATTTACATAAATGCTGATATACGCTAATATAAAAGTTGTATATAAATACAACATTCACAGCTTTTTTGTTATTAGACAATCTATATACTTATATAAAAGGAGATGTTCCCATCTATAGACGCACGCACAGCCGTAACCGCTAATGGTAGAAACGTGAAATATGGACAGTGGTTTTAATTTAATATGCGGACGCACACTAAGCAGGCATTTAAAAAAAATTAACCCTAAAGGGATGAAAAAGGGGTTGCATGTTTGTATGGAAACATATTTAAATTAGCAACGATTTTGATAAAACTTGAGATTCATGCTCTTAAAAATATTTCATTGAACACGTGTTTCATGGTTTATTGGAGTTACCCCTATTTTGCACCCAAAGGGTCACCCCCTTTGGGTGCAAAATATGGGTAAAAGAAATAAAATAGGGGTTGAAAGTTGCTATGAAAAATATTAAAAATCTGCTCCAATTTCTATGAAATTTATTATTCGGGCTTAAATAGGCTACAAAATTATTTTTCCTACGAGAAAATTTAAATTCCCAAGGGAAAACAATAATAACGCGGGCGAAGCCGCGAGTGGAAAGCTAGTACAAGGCTAGTACTTTTAGACCGATAGCGCTAGGCTTTTTTGATGTCATAAGTTTCAATAATTCTAAAGTTGTTTATTTCTTGCATGTGGATGCAGTCATACCTATGAAGCTTATTATTTCGTTTTGTGTCACATCTGGTACTTGCATTTTCAGTAATTCGATGATTTGTGTTTGATTATTTTTATTCAAATTAAAACTGGCAAAATTTATTTTAAGTTTAAAATAATTATGGTACCATATCTAGGAGCGCCTGCGGAGTGTGCAAACCCAGTTTGTGTCATCTTCATCCAGAGCAAACTGACATAGAGTCAGTATTTAAGTACACTACGAAAAAAAAATTACAGTTAATGAAATAACTATTTTCTATCTCAGATCACTTACATATGCCTATTTAATAAATTTGTGCCAAGTTGGATCACGCAATTTTAAGATTATTAATTATTTTCCTTTTCCAAGCTATAAACGCTTCAAAAAAATATTACAATAATTAGAGTTTACACATTTAATATCATAAATGCATGAAAAGTCGACATTGTAAATTTGTGTCATTTTCATGCACGATAAACATAGAATGAATAAAACACAAAAACAATGGTTACGGTCGAAGCGGGTCGACGCGCGGCGCGACGCGGGCGAGCGGCGGCGGGTGACGCTCGCCGTACGCACTGTTCACCTTCGTTTGGTAATCACAGCTAATTCCATTCAGCCGTTAAAGCGTGATTGATTAACAAACATACAAACACACGCGTAGCACTAGGAACTCGAGAAACATTTTGTCTACTCCGTAATGTCATTTTTCTCTCGTAGACTAATCTTCTCATGTACTTTGTGTTACTAGTGCAATGTACTATACTTTGTGTTACTAGCAAGTGCAGGTATAGCCTCCAGATAGAATAATCGTTTTTTACTATAACTCGAAGAACATCCAGTAACTTCCTTTCTTTTCATTTCATTTTTCCCGCTTCAATACATTTCGGATTTCTATATCGCACACCTAGATCTAAGCTGAGTCAACTCAAAAATTCGTGATTTTTTAGTTATCCTTGTATTCAAATGCTCGCTGATCATATACATCTATCCGGCATAACAGTTTCGGTCAAAGCTTAAACCAGTCGTCGTTAGATAGAAATAGCTTACCTTGCTGAATCAACGCATGTCAGTTCTTCCCACCGAAACAAGTGTATTGTCAGTTGACCTCCGCTTGTTATTTTTTGTTTTATTTAAAAAAAAAACGTCGCCCCACACTAAAATTTTCTCCTGGGTCGTGGGTGCAGTCACAAACGTAGAATATCACATCCACATATGCCCAGACCGGAACAAATTTCTGTAAGCTATACAAAATATTTGTCCCGTACGAGAACCGAACCCGCGACCCGATGCGCAGTAGGCGATCACTCGACCTCTGCGCTAACCGTGTCGTCGTTGATTTGGAGAGTGTACGTATTAGCATAAACGAGAACACGGTTATTTGGAATTGTTGCAGTTTTGATGAAGAAATATATGTGAGTTCATTTGAGTTGTTACAGTGTTAATTAATCAATTTTCTGTCATATTAGTTCGGGATGTTTCTACTTGCTTCAGTATTATTTGCTAAGGTATATAAATTTATTTTGTTACTATCTTGATTTGACTTTGATTTGGTGGAACAACTTGTAAATTTCTAGTTCACCTAGTTTTGTTAAAACAATTTTTCTTTAATATTTTTGTCACAAATCATGTCATTTTGTTATCAATATGTTGACTAAATGTTTATTTAAGGTATTATAGCGTCTATTTGAAATGTATATTGTTTTAATCAAATTATCTACCACTTTGTTTTAAAAGGAGATGTTTTGAGTTAACTCACTATTGTTGAATAAGTAAAACTTGCTATACCTACTTTTTTCTAGAGAAAAATGAAGCAAGGCGGTTTTCTTGTCAACATTGTAAAATAACGGTATTAGGAGAACCCACTAACAGTAAGAGGCGAAGAGTCTAAAAAGTCTGTAAATGGATAAGCAGAAGAGAATAAACAAAATAGGGTAACAAACACAGCCGTGGTGACCTAACCATGCCATTGTGAGAAATTAAAAATGACTTTTATAGTACGTCATGTGATGAAAGTTTAATAAATGACTCTGAAAGAGATCCAAGCTGTGTCCGGCATGTATGATTTTTTCTTAATTTCAATTGTTGATCAAGTATAATAAGATAAAAGTGCCATATCAAGTACAAGTATCATGAGAAGTTTGTAAAAGAATTTATTTTTAATTAGCACTTAATAATTTTTAGATGTTTCTATTTTTAATTACACAACATTAAATATCTTCAATTTTGTTTGGAAATGTTTACTCTCTTACTGTTGGTTTTTATACTTCGATTTTTGTGCTTATTCGTTCGATATTGCTATTCGAATACTTTGAATAATACGAATATATCGAACTTTTACTGGAGGGAGACCTTGTACCAGAGTCATGTGCATGGGTACTCCCGTCTTACCTATTTCTGCCGCAAAGCAGCAGTGCTTGCATTGCTGTGTTCCGGTACATCTTAAGTCACAAGTTGGCAACGTACACTGTGGTTCTTGTGGGGGTTGCAGTTTTGCTGCAAATCTCACAGGATTCACTGACTGTTACCACTTACCATCAGGTGGGCAGTTTGCTTGTTTGCCAACTTATTTGCAATAAAAAAAACTTATTTATTTATAGCATAAATAAATGACACCACATTTTTAGTTACATTACTAGTAATAAGTTATAAAATATTAAAATTAATATTAAAATTATAAATCACAAAATATCAATCTCAAAGTCTTCGAGACTGATATTTTGTGATTTATTAATAGCACCACATTTGTTTTATTTAAGTCTTATCTGTTAAAGATTAAGACAGTTTTTGTGAAGTAATAAGAGAAAAATGTCTCATTTTTTGTTCCCAATTAGTTCAGAGACAATTATTTTTGATTTGTTAGAAGTCTTCAATTCGTGCGTGTTGCCAGTGATGACATACGGAACTGAGACGTGGCCGCTTACAATGGGTCTCATAAGAAGGCTCAAAGTCACCCAAAGGACAATGGAGAGGGCTATGCTCGAGGCTTCTCTACGTGATCACATCAGAAATCATGAGATCCGTAGAAGAACTAGAATTACTGACATTGCGAATTGCAAACCTTAAGTGGCAGTAGGCAGGACACATCGCTCGTAGGACTGACGGCCGTTGGGGCGGAAAGGTCCTCGTGTGGCGGCCGCGTACCGGGAGACGCAATGTTGGTAGGCCCCCCACAAGGTGGACCGACGATCTGGTGAAGGTCGCGGGAAGCCGCTGGATGCGGGAGGCGCAGGACCGATCGGTATGGAGATCCTTGGGGGAGGCCTATGTCAAACAGTGGGCGTCTCTTGGTTGATATGATGATGATGATTAAAAATATAACAGAATAATTCACTCAATTATACCTATGTGAATGTATTTTTTTTGAGGGCCCGACAAATGACATCCTCCCGCCTGATGTTAAGCGGTGAAAGTGGCCCAAATGAGTTGACAGATAAAGGAGGGACGACATCCACTATCCTACCTGCCCGCCCCTTGCCGGCCTAAAATATGCTTTTTCACGCCTCTTGAAGGAACCCATGTTGAAGGATTGAGGAAACACGTGCGCAGGTAGAGAATCCCAAGTGTGGGATGAACAACAGAAAAAGGAATCTTGGAATTTCTTAGTGCGGTGTGAAAATGTGGATACAGTGTAAGGATGACTCCGAAGGCCCTTACGCGTGTTTCTGTTAAGGAATGGAGAGGGACGGATAAGGTTTAAGAGCTCCTCAGAGCATTCCCCATGGAACATTCGCTAAAAGACGCTAAGAGAGGCGATGTCACAACGAAGTTGTAAAGGCTCGAGGGTATTATGCGAATAGCGCGACACTGCAATCTATCCAGAGCATCGAGGAGGTACTAAGTGGGGCTGTCCCAAAGGTGCGAGCAATATTCTACGCAAGACCTAACTTGAGTTTTATACAACAGGCATAATTGGTACGGCGCAAAATACCTACGCAACTTGTTCAGGACACCGAGATTCCGTGAGGCGTGTGAAGGTTTGTGCCCTGAAAATAAGGAAGGGGGAGGAAAGGTGACCATTGAGAACGCGCACACCTGTGTTTTCCTAGCATTCGTTCTTGAAGTCTCTAGGGTTCAGATCGCAGCGAATGTTCATTCCGAGCAAAGCGATGTTGCTTTGCGTGTGATAGGTTGTGCTCTAAAGAGAAGGAAGGGGGAGGAAAGGTAACCTTTTCACCGAGAACGCGCACACCTGTGTTTTCTTAGCATTGAACTCAACAAGATTGTTGGAACTCCATTCGGAGACGAGGCCCAGCGTCCTGTTGGGCTCAATGATAAGATTCTGCCTCTCCCTACCAATATCACCATGAGCTGCCCCTGAGCTTCCGTGATATCCCCCATGCACAGTACTGTCGTCTGTATAGCAATGTATACTTCCCAAGGAAAGCATGTCATTGATATGCAGAAGAAACAATGTTGGGGATAGAACGGAGCCTTGTGGAACTCCAGCGTTCACTGCCACGAACTGCGAAGCGCAGCCGTCAACGACAACACGAATTCTATGCTCGTGGAGGAAGCTGGCAATCCACGTACAGAACTGCGCAGGTAATCCGTATGCCGGTAGCTTGAAAAGGAGAGCCTTGTGGCAAACTATCTACTAAAAGCTTTGGCGATGTCGAGACTAATAGCCACCGACTCGCCGCGCTTATCGATAGATTCACCCCATTTGTGTAAAAGGAACGCTAGAAGATCACGCTAGGACGAAACCCATACTGACGGTCATTAAGCAACGAGTGACCTTCCAGGTAATGGATCAGCTGGGTATTAAGGATCCTCCAAGATTTTACACAAAATGGAAGTGGCGGCTATAGGGCGATAGTTTGATCTCCCTTTTTGGGAACGGGCTAGACATTGAATGAATGAATAAACACTTTATTTCACATTAAACACAGGACATTACAATACACATTATATTGGCAATAGGCGGCCTTATTGCTAAGGTAGCAATTTCTACCAGGCAACCTTAGGGCTAGGAAAGTAGCTACGTATTCAAGATACGGGATAGTGCACTAAAAAGAAGAAAAAAAACTAAGTAGAATAAATTAACAATTAAAATTGATACCTATACATATAACTAAATATATAAATACAATACATACAAGACATTGGCCTCTTTCCAAGATTTCGGCACACAACCAACCAAGAACGACAAATAGTATAGACGCGTCAAGACAGGAGTCAACTCCGCTGCACACTTCTTAAGAACAATCACAGAAATGCCGTCTGGTCCATTTGCTTTTCGAATATCGATCGACTGTAGCTCCGTCCGCACATAACGCTGTCTGATGCGGATATCGGGCATGGTGCTGCCACAATATGACAGTGTCGGAGGTTGTGCACCACAGTCATCGACACGGGAATGAGCCGCGAAGAGTTTTGCCAGGAGGTCAGCTTTCTTCTGCGGCTGATAAGCAAGTAAGCCATCGGTATGTCTCAGGGGTGGCAGCGAGGGTTGGCAGAAGTTTGATTGAAAGATCGGCTACCCGTAGGGTGCGCTAGCAGTTCCTTCTGATCCACTTGTGCAATACGCTGAGCATCCGCTCTAATGTAAGCCCTCTTACACAGCTTGGTGGCATTATTGTAGGCTGTTTTCAGTAGGCTTGTGTTGGGATCCCTGGAAGCTCGACCTCTGATCCAAGCGCGGTAAGACAGCTGTTTGTTTTTTAAACAGCAGAGGTGCACTCGCGATTGAACGCGAGGTTACATCTGTGACTACTGACGAAATTGAAATGCAGAATATAATATTCCATTCCTAGTATGATTTCGTCAGCAACAGAGGTAGCGCAAGAGTTCGGGTCCATCTCACTGAAACAGCGCTGCCACCAAGGGACAGATGCATAATAATCCCGCATACCGTCCCAATCTGCTGACGCATAAGCTTCAGACGGCGTGCTGCAACTACAGGTGACCGTCGCGACACCTGAGGCACTGAGACGGATACTAGGCAGTGATCCGAAGATCCTAGTGCAACTCGAATCACCACCTGATATCCGTCAGGAAGATTTGTCAGAAGGTCCAACAAAGAGGGTACTTGACCGATAATATCTGGTACCCTAGTGTGCTGGGTAACCAATTGTGTCAGGTGGTGCGTACCCGCATGGTCAATTTTAGAGGAACTTAACCACAATTCGTGGTGAGCATTGAAGTCCCCCAAAACACTAGCTCGGCGGAAGGAAATCGCTCCTGCACGTCATCTGCCACCCGACTTAGATGTTAAAAAAGTCGAGTTGTCTCCAAGTCACCTCGATGTTAACGTTAGACGCAGACTTAAGACACTGCAATGAGTGCCAAAATCGACGTGTATCGCAAGAAGGGAAAAGGAAGGTTCTTCCAAACAAACGTTCTTCCAAGACGCAGGCGACGACAGCAAACGTTCGCCTGGACGAACAAGCAAACACCTGCCTTCGCCTTGAACAACTCCTTAAGAGCATAGCCGGGGTAATTAAGCTAGCTTGTCGGTCGGGTAGATAAGATAATGCGTCTCCATCAAAAACAGCATTGCTGGACGGGGTGTCATGAAATTGTTGGGACAGCTAAGAGGTTAGAATGGAGCCCGCGGATGTTAGCGAGCCCCACCTCGAATAGTGGTGTTTTGATGGGATAGTGCACCGATGTACGACCAGTCCTAATATAGTGCGCTGACATATTTGTTGGAGTGAGAGGCGTTAAATTACGGTGTCGTTGCAGCCCGTTAACTATTAACGGGCGTAGGCCTGTTTCGCCAGGGAACTGCCGATAGCTGATTTGCGCTGACCCTCCGCACGGAAGGGCTCCCGAACCTCCCCGGAAGTGGCCGCCGGGACCCACCGTCCGGTCACCAACCGGCACGAAGGACCACCCCGAGATTATGCGATGCATGGTGGGGCAGCCTCAAGGACTGGTTAGGTCCGCTTGGGCCCCTGTATTGTACCACGGGCGGCCAGCGGAACAGCCGTTTCTTCAGATCTTCCTAGACGGAGGGTCAACGCAGTCAACCTGGCATTGGGTCGACGGAAGCCCACACGAATCGCAGCAACGACCCCTCAAGCTCTGGCTGTGCGCTGATTGATCTCGAAACGTGGACAAGAAATGGCCTTTTTACGGGTTGACGTGTTTTACGTCATGCGCACGGTGGTCGCTAGACAGTCCGGTTTCTCAAGCGCTACCACTAGAAGTAGGTCACTCCATCAGCACCACCTGAGGATCACGTGTAGGGTCTCGAGGTTCAAACCTACGTACGCGAGCGACTCCAATCCCCTATTATACATTTATATTTAATTTTTCATATTTTTTTAAATATTTCATTTCATGTTGATGTTTTATTATTAATTTTATATTTAAAACAAAGTTTAACAAATTATTTATTTAAATTTTGTTGTAGACTAAGTTCAACTCAAAATGGTTCAATAAAACTGATTCACGTCTAAATGTAGTTTATTTTTTGTACAAAGCCACCACCCTAAAGTGTAACAACTCAAAATAATCAATTATCTGTAAAAAGGATTGATTCTTAGCCGAATTTTATAAAAACAGTAATATTTTACAACCTATTACGATTTTAAATAATATCGGGTTTCATAAGTTCCCTCACAAACAAATCTCCTGAAAAATATATTTTTTTGAATTATCTCAGTTTAGTTCTAGCTGTGCGATATATATTTCGGCAAGTTTTGTGTAGTTTTATTTCAGCACGGTCCTTACAACAATCTGTTTTTCCGTCATCCCTAACAGTAACAATGCTTGATTCTACGAACTTTAATCGTCAACTTTCTTTGACAATTACCATATTAACGTCTAGTATGACACCATATATAATACATTTATTTTCAATCTCCATGTTAGTCTTCATAATGTTAAATCTCAGAATAACGCACGCACTCGTTTGTCGCAACTTGGAAAGATCGAAAGTGCCTAAACAATCAGCTCAGCACGTGCCACGCGCGCGTGTGACTGGCCGGTGCCCGCCGCCCACGCCTGCGCGCTTCCCCGCGCTCGGCGTTCGTGCAAAGAAGTCTGGTATTTTTTTGAAATAAAAGGATTTCGTGGATGAAAACAACACAAATTATGAATAGTGTTTTGTTACAAAATAATAATTAGAAACACGTGAACTCTAATAACTTGCATTTTATTTTGAGGATTTTACAGGGTGTTGTAGTAAAATAATAAAATATCTATACATCTCGTGGATGAATTTGACACAAAATAGTTTAAACAACAGATACTAGTATTCTAAAACGCATAACACCTATTTTACCAATTGTAATATTCTTTCAGAGCTAGTTGGGCGTCATGTTAGCCACTGGTTAAAAATTAAGATTCTCGTGGACAGAGATGACACAAAATGCCTATGCACATCAGATACTACTTCGTTATTATGATGAAAGTAAAATTTTCATCTCTAATTTTGTTTTCGTCCAATACTGATTGAAACGACAAATACCTAAATTTCTACCTATGCAAGTACCTAGAATGACACAAAATATTTTTTTAGGTTGGGCAAATGGTCTGGAAACTATATGCGAAAAACAAACAACTTTAATATTTTTGAAACTTAAAAACCTAGCTCTACGGGTCTATTTATAGGCACGCGCCGTCCGCCGGACCCCGGCCGGTACCGCCGAAACCGTATTATCCGCAACGTCCCTACATTTTAAATCTGTAATATCTTCGAAAATATTCATTTATATTACATGCTGTAAAGGGCCAAATTGATCTATATTAAATGCACATTGTATTTAAGGTACTTAATTGGATAAGGATTAATACTGTATTGCTTAAAATCGCTTCGCAAATAAGCCATTATTTCTCGTAAAAAGTAAAGGATAAAAAAGGGTTATTGTAGGTTATCCCTAAGAGATAGATATATACCATCGCGGACTTTTTTGTAGACCTTTTTAAGGTGTACAATACTGTAGTAAATTATTTTGATTTATCTCGTAGAGTTCAGCCAGCGTTTGCAATCTAAGCGCAAAAAAAGTGTTTATTTACGACATCACATTAGAAACCTCTAAAATTATCAGGGTTTCTCTACTATACTATGCATGTATTATACATATAAGCCTTCCTCTTGAATCACTCTATCTATTAAAACAAACCGTATCAAAATCCGTTGCGTAGTTTTAAAGATCTAAGCATTTATATTATGTAGTGATGGATCCGACGACGACAACGATAACGCTAACGATAGCGTGTTTAGAGTAGGGCTAATCCGATATTATCGTTGTCGATTTTAAGAGTACGGCCCAAGGTAAACATTATCTGTATCGGTTTTTGGATTCAGCAATCAAAGCATCATTCGGCGAAACGCCGACGTGGTGGTGTCTACTCCGGGCACCACCATAATGTTTTGTCAATATAAATTGATTGGACGCGATTAATGCGTGACCTGCGGAGTGTAACAATAACAAATATAATAAGTATCCATAAACCATTCAAATTCATAATGCCTCTTACAATTACGAACTATAACTATTCTTTGTTCAAAATAATATACATATTATTTCCTAGTAATTATTATATTTTATACAAGGATATTATGTTTTATTCACGTGTATTATCCTTTAAGTGTATCAATATCGTCATCATTTAGTATCAAGTTATCAACAACCAGCACCAGCTTTCGCTGCTGCAGTAAAACTTGCATCAGCAACAACCCTATTCGCAATAATAGTTTACTCACGAGCAGCTGTCGATTTTACTATGCGTCGATCTTAGCTTCGAAGCGATACGGTGGTATAATCGCGCCACGATCATAATCGTCCACGTTAAATGTTGCCATTTTATGTGTCAGGCGACGCGTAGGCAACTTGTACTGACGCACAAACACAAATCGCGCATGGTGCATACTTATATGAATGACCTCTTCCTTTGCTTACACTGTGGCCCAAGGTAGGTACACGCGGAGTGTCTAATTAGAACGGCGGCGGACGAACTTCGTTAGTGCTATAATCTTTTTTCATTAGCGCCGTTTAATGGATACTGCGATGTAATAAACAGAGTAGATATTTAGGATGATGAGAGTGCGTAAAGCCTTCGATCGGTTACGTGTCCTATAATAAGAGTGTTTTGCGGACTTTGATGGCGATAGTAAATGCATAAACCTCACCGTTCATTAGAGTAGCCCAATCAGGAAGTACATCCTTCACATAGAAGACCACAGTCAAATAAATTCCATGTTGTACTCTTGTTCGTGGGTCGCCAAAGCTCATCGAGAAATTCACTGTCAGTCAGTACTTTTGTGATTGTATGGTTTTGCTCGCACGTGTCCATAGACTACGGTCTATGCACACGTGCGACCAAAACAACACACATATCTAATCTGTGCTATGGTATCGGTAACCGCTTAGCATCATGTGGTACGATTGTCATCATCATCACTGTCGGCGCAGCGTCACAAAATGTGTCTTGGCCTCCGATAGTAACTGGCGCCACCTTTCTCTATGCTGTGCAAGTTCCTGCCAGGTATGGACGTCCAACGCTCTAAGGTCTTCACTCCACCTCATCACTCCATCTAAACACCTCATCACTCCGACGATTACGACTGTATGACATATTTTTATGACTCTATGCCTGTCATTGCCTGCCTGCCTGACATTTTTTGTCTAAAAATCACGTTAGGGTAGCAAATGTTGTAATAGTGAGACTTAATAGATCCTTTCGGGTGCCGATCTCTAGCAGTTCAATTTTATTTCCTAATTCTGTTAAAAGTGTAAAGTTCACCTTCAATGTCTATAAGTGTTGACCCAAAAAAATTTTTTTTAAGTCCATGCTCCCGAGTGGGAACGTGTAATAGATCCATGCACTTTTGGGGTCGTGCCACGAGCTTCTCTTTATCCCCTCGTCGTATCACTCTCCCGCCACCTCACTGAAAAACTTATTCTTTGCTGCCGTGACATCCTCATCGCTCGCGAAGTGCATCTATCCTAGGCGCGTATTAAGGGTCGGAATAAGATGATAATCGCTCGGTGCAACGTCAGGGCTGTACTGAGGATGATCCAGGATGTTCCATCCGGATTTGGCGATAAGCGTACCACGATCATGTTTGCAACATAAAAATGGGCGTTGTCGTGCAAAAGATCTTACGTCGGCTTTCCTCTTTATTTGTAGTATCTATGTTGACTGTTTGTCCTCGGGGTAGGTATTCGACTAGCAATGTTCCGTGTCGGTCTCAGAAAACTGTTGCCACGATTTTCCCGGCTGGAGCGGTCTTTTTGTACTTTTTGGGTCTCGAGTTTGTGTGCCGCCACTGCTTGGATTGACCTTTTGTCTTGGGGGTGAAAAGTGGACCCATGTCTCGTCCTCAGTAATAGCCTCGAGTGATTCTTCCCCGTCCTTTTCGTATCGACACAGAAATTCACGAGACGAATCAACACGCTTACGTTTATGTTCGTCACTCAACATACCACGGAGAACCTATCGCACCAAATATCACGACCTTATTATATCCCGAATTTTGTGGTAAAATTAATTTCCCAATAGACAGTGTTGAGAGGACTAATAGCTGTGTTGGCTGTGAAAAAGCAGTTAACTATGCGTCGGGAATCGTTCGTCAATACGGAAAAAGACAGGGTATCTATCTTTAGAGGGCTAATTTCACTATAGACGTATTGCGATTGGTTAAATGTCATAATTAAAAATTCTGTGATTCGTTTTTATTTCATTAATGAGTGATTATTTATAAGAATTGAGTTGCTCTGGATTAACTGCATACTTCTTCGTAATTGTGCTTAAGAACACTAAATTGTTTGGTGGTTTCTAAATCTGAAAGCAGTTCTCCTAACAGCGGGACTCATTAAATATATTATATTTAATGCAGTCCTGCTGCTATACGTGTTGTAAATTTTGTTATGTTAACAATTTTTTTTGTATTGTTTCAGGTATAATGCTGTACTACAATAAAGTTTCGTAACAGCACTGTTGTACAGGTATAGGTATATTGGTATTTTTTGTAATGTTGTACAGCCGGCTTCAAAAGTAGATAACCATTTGAGTACCATGTCACACCAACTATTAACAATGCAATATAGGTGTAACCATACTAAATAAAAGTAATAGTTGGTGTGACATGGTAATAAATCTGCTAAAAATGCTTATCTACTTTTGAAGCCAGCTGTACATGTATAGGTATGTATATTGGTGGTATTAGATCCGATTTCAATACCGTACGTACATGTCATACATACCTAAGGCGCATAACACATTGCAACGGACACCGCTGCGGTGTACGGAGGGACGAAAACCGCATGCGGCTGCGGCGGCACAGAACCGTGCCACCGTACGGTTTGCTCCGTATCACCGTCCGGAGCTGCGGTGCACGACGCCCCGCATCGCCGCATTATCTATGTCGAGATCTATTACGCGTATGCACGTCCTTTCTACGCAAAAATCCGTACGATACTGCGGCTCAGTGTGGCATACCCCGCGGACCGCACCGCATCACCGTCCGGGAGTGCGGTGCCGTCGCGCGCGCCGCACAACCGCACGGGCATGCGGTGCGAGTGTGTTATACCCTGCGGTTTTTGTATACAAATTAAGATTCTTCAGTCAAAATTAAAAACCGCAGCGCCGCACACCGGAGCGGTGTCCGGTGCAATGTGTTATGCGCCTAACAGTCACAGCATACAAAGCGTACAAAGCACGTATATAAAGCTTTCGAAGTTTGAAATCAGTAGTAGATAACGTGCATTTATCTATTTCCCTCGTGACATAAATAAAAATACGGGATGGCGTCTCTTTACGACCGGTGAACCGCCATTACAATACCCATTATGTTGCCATGGTAACCGCTCAGCCGTCCTAACTTGTCCTCTGTCCGCTCACAATTTATAGCATCGCCGCAGAGGGCATAATACCACCGCAACTGTAGTTTCTGGCGCCATTAATATTACAACATGATTGATTAAATATCCTGAAACGCGATGAAATTATCTTCTACATTTTATATACCTAATCGTATATTAATTTGTTCCTGTATAATATACGGCCTATTTATTCGCTATAAAACTGGCTTAGCGTGGTGGGTCAAGCCCTACCTTCTTGTGGAGGCCTATGTCCAGCTGTGGGCAAATTGTGTCTGGACTTCTGGAGGGATTGCCATCATCAAGATAAAATCCTACTTTTAATCTAAACAGTTACTTGTAATTATTCGAAATTAAGTAATACATAGAATACTTACCAACTAAAATCACCCTAGGGGAATCTTAAGCCGTGGCTTTGTTCGTACTCTAAATCAGAGAATCTAAATCTCTGCTCTACATGATAAATTCGAACAAAACGGCATAGCATATCGATCGTCTCGCGTGTTCGAACGACAACTGATCCACATAACAGTTTTGTTTTGACACTGTTATTAGCATTTTTTGCGCTAAGCTTTTTAACTTGAGGTCTGCCCCTAGCCGCTTCCATTGTTAATTTTATCTGGTCTGGGCCTATAACCAAAATATCATTCGCATTCTTCTTTTTAGTAACGTATCGGACGTGCGTGAATTTATGAGAATGATTCTTCATGTGAAATCATTCCCATGCATTGCTGTTCGTTTTGTGCTTTTAACCGACACAGCCGGGGCGAGTTCGAGGGCGAAGCGAGTCTATCAGAAAATTGGCATTGTTGTGTTCATCATCATCATCTCAGCCAGGAGCCAGGAGACGGATACCATTAAAAATCGAATTACACAATGTTCTGATTTCCGTCACCGTTCAAATCAAATTCACACTAAAAAAGGTGACAAAATCATTGTATGTGTCATTGTATTTTTAATTAATCGATAAATAAATATGTTTGTAGATACATATGTACGTACATACATATTTATTTATTTATCGATTAATTAAAACTTCTAAATCCTTACTAATATTATAAACGCGGAAGTTTGTGAGGATGTTTGTTACTCTTTCACGCACTGAATGGATTTGGATGAAATTTTGTATGTAGACGGATTACGACAGGGATTAACATATAGGCTACTTATTATCCCGGAAAAATAAGTAGTTTCCGAGGGAAAGTAGATTTACAGATTTTTATTCGCACTTTTACCCTAATCACCCTAATATAGGGTAGGCTCGAGCCCCTCGGTGGGGACGTATATGGGCTGTGATGATGATGATGATTCGCACTTTTAAGGCGAAACATGATCGTAGTTCGCGGGCACAGCTAGCTATTTATATATTGAGATGCATGTATAAAATTCCACTACTAACCCTGCGTTCCAGATAAAGCACTGCTACTTTCTGAGGCTAACATCTGGAACGGGCCGTAAACTGTTTACAAGAAACTAAACTCCACTATTACAAGAAACGTGTTACAGATCAAATGTTAAACAAATATCCGGTCAAGTTGTGAGTTAAATGCTAAATGCGCGAAATGAATAATACGGTCGCATTTATTAATATTCATGGCCGGGCCGGGAGTCGGGTCACTCTGCCGCGATAGCGATGTTATCAAACAGACGGAAGCTATTAATGATGACACTGGCCATAATTAATTGCAACTTTGGACAAGTTTAGACACGTCTCGTTGTGTGTGTAGGTGTGCCGTGTTATCTATCATTCTGTTCACGATTTGAGTGTGCGAGTGATGGTGATGACGCAGGAACAGCCCCAACAGCCCGTTCGCAGCAGCGATTTTCTAAAGGTGCCTCCAGACTCACGCCGAGAACCCCCGAGAACACCCGAGAAGCGTGAATGTGATGGGTTTCTCGGCTTCTCGTTCTCGGGCTCGCCTGTTCTCCGATCGGTGTCGGTTTTTTTGCCCGCTTCAAAGGGTTTCTCGGGCGAGAAAAGAGAACACTATCACACTCTCGTTTGTTCTCAGTGCGACTGCGACCGTGGCGTAGATCGCATGTTATCTCGTGCCAATTATTCTATAAAAAAAAATACTTTGTGGTGTCTGATGCATATCAGTATCATTTAGATAACTTCACAGTTATTGTATACTCTTTCATTTAACATAGTCTCTCATCTGTGCTATCAGTGCTTAACAAAATAATGTGTGATAAATATTAAGAAAATAATTTAAATTCACGAAGATTTTAATTGTTTTGAGATATTTCGTTAGTCTTTATAGTTCAGTAATTTTAGACATACGAGTAAAAAATGTGGAAAAATGAAACAGAGTTAAAGTTTAAATAATATTTTCACACAGAGCTCATTTTGTGGGAAGCAAAACGTTTTCTATAAAAAAGTACTTTGTCAATAACCACCATCGTTTGAGCCATTTTTTCTTAATACTATTTTTAATTTTCGTGTTAACGAAATAACGCACACAATACCAAGGCAGTAGTAGCTAGCACTGTCGTCCATTCCGGATCACGACCGAGAATGTAAATGAGAAGATCGCTGAGTGTGGATAGCTTCTCGGTTCTCGCGCAAGTTCTCGGCGAGACTTCTCGCCGAGACTTCTCGCGTGAGTCTGGAGCCGGTATAACGTCCGTTAAAAAGCGTTCAAATAGCACCAATGCAACACTACAATGTTCAGACGGCAGCGCTTTTATAACGCGATGCTTTTTTACTGAGCAGTGTTGTATTTTCAACGCTGGGCGTTGAGCGTATAGTAATAGTATCGTTAGCGTCATAAAAGCGCTAACGCTGGCATTTAACGCAACGCTCTTTAATTGTGAATTGTGAATGCGTAAGTTACTCTGTTTGTCTGTTACATTTAAACAGCTGAACCAATATCAATGAAATTTAGTAAAGAGAGAAAGAGCTTATGCAGAGGAAGGACATAGGTAGGGCATCGAGAACCGGCCCTATTTTAGGAACCGGTTCTTTCGGTTCTGAACTCAATCCGGAACCGGGTACCCGGTTTTTTCGGTTCTTTCGGTTTTTTGATAAATCTAGTTGATAAGCTATGCAATCTATTATATAGATTATCTACAATCAAAATCAATAAAGGAGAATGGATCTTAATAAAACACACTTTATTGGAAATCACATTATTTAACTAATGTGATATAAAAATTATATAAGAAATAAATAATGTGATATATTAATTATATAAAATTGTTTTTAGAATTATTTTGCAATAATCACTTCTTTTTATTTAACTCCGTCATACTCGAGGGCAAAACGCCTAAAGCATGGCACAGCGGTGTGGTGGCACTTTTCTTCAAAAAGGCGACAGGGCCCAGTTGAAGAACTACACCCATCACGCTCCTGAGACATGTATACAAGCTGTTCTTGAGAGTCATCACGAATCGTCTCGCGCGCAGGTTTGACGACTTCCATCCTCCCGAACAAGCCGGATTCCGTAAAAGCTATAGTACCATAGACCACATTCATACGCTGCGGTAGGTTATATAGAGAACAGAGGAGTATAATCTGCCACGATGCATGGCATGTGTGGACTATAAGAAAGCCTTTGATTCTGTCGAGACCTGGGCTGTGCTTAGGTCACTCCAGAGGTGCCAAATAGACTACCGGTACATCCAAGTGTTGCAGTCATTGTACGAAAACGCCACTATGTCAGTTCGCCTTCAGGATCATAACTCGAAACCAATGCGACTTCAACGAGGTGTGAGTCAGGGTGACGTAATATCGCCGAAACTGTTCACAGCTGCATTGGAGGATGTATTTAAGCTTTTGGACTGGAGAGGACTCGACATCAACATAAACGGCGAGTACATGACTCACCTTCGTTTTGCCGATGATATCGTAGTCATGGCTGAGACCGTCGTAGATCTAGGCACAATGCTCTAAGACCTCTGTAGTTTCCCAACAAGTGGGTCATAAAATGAACATGGACAAGACCAAAATCATGGTGAATTCCCATGAAGTACCCACTCTTGTGAACGTTGGAGGCTCTACATTGGAAATTGTTGACGAATATGTTTACCTGGAGGTAAGTAGTCCAGCTCGGTAAGTCTAATTTCCAGAAAGAGGTGAATCGACGAATCCAACTCGGCTGGGCAGCATTCGGGAAGCTACGCAGCATAATCTCGGCCAATCTTCCGCAGTGCCTTAAGACGAAAGTCTTCAATTCGTGCTTGTTGCCAGTGATGATGTAAGGAACTGAGACGTAGCCGTTTATAATGGGTCTCATCAGAAGGTTTAATGTCACTCAAAGGGCAATGGAGAGGGCTATGCTCGGGGATTCTCTACGCGATCGCATCAGAAATGAAGAGATCCGTAGAAGAACTAGATTCACCGACATAGCCCAAAGAATTGCAAACCGTGGCAGTGGGCAGGACACATAGCTCACAGGACTGACGGCCGTTGGGGCGGAAAGGTCCTCGAGTCGCGGCTGCGTACCGGGAGACGCAGCGTTGGTAGGCCCCCCACAAGGTGGACCGACGATCTGGTGAAGGTCACGGGACGCGGCTGGATGCGAGAGGCGAAGGACCGATTAATTTGGAGATCCCTGGGGTAGGCTTATGTCCAACAGTGGGCGTTTCTTGGCTGAAATGTTGAATGACTTCTTTCAAATCATAGTCTTTTCGTAGTTGCGATAATACAACTCAAATCACACAATTATCCTTTGGATGCTAAAAAACAAAAGTAATGAGAGAAAAGAGAAATAAATAGGTACAACGAACGTTATCAAGCAAGACACACGGGCGCGTGTCCAGCCAAGTCTGGTGTAATTATTATTCTATTCCGTCCAATATGTTTACCCCGCAAGAGTGAAAGCGTAATACTTAACTGATTGCAATGACAATAAATATTCTCAATTGATTGATTAAAATAATGATAACAATATGCATTAATATTTAAAGTTACTAACTTAACACATCGGCGTCAATAAAATAACACCCCCACTCACAGCGCGTCTGCCAGTTTTGCCAACCAGCGATTATTAACGTTGCCGAATCTTATATTAATATAATAACGTTATTTATTAACTTAACAGTGAAATAATGGTAATTTTGATGACTTTTGTAGTGCTAAAATTGATACATTGTCGTTTGGTATAATGCGACGTTGAAACTGAATCCACAAATGTGGCTAGATCCACACTCGTGGAATAAGTTTTATGCCATCATGTGGGAGAGGCAAGTAATAATAATATTATGATATGATACTATAATAACTTGATATTTAGCATAAAGAGATGTTTCTACATTTATTTTAAGAAAGAACCGAAAGAATCGAAAAAACCGGTTCTCCGATTTACAGAACCGGTTCTTTCAGGGACCCTCAGAACCGGGAATTCCCGGTTCTTTTGGAACCGGGAAAACCCGGTTCCGATGCCCTAGACATAGGCTTCTTTTCACCACGAATTTTAATGAGTAGGGAATGGGCAATTTAAACTTTACTCGCGATATCTTGATTCCATGCAAAAGAAGGCGCACAGTTACAATAATATACACACAATATGTGGATATTGTGTTTATATTATTATGTTGAGCTTATACTGAGCCATACAATGTGTTATATATTAAAAGGATAAATGCACACATTTTTACCACTCGCATCCATCTATTTCCACCCACAGTTACCAAACCCTCACTTGCAAGTGCCGACCAAGGGTTATCTACCACTGCAACCATGAGTGGCAGTGGCCGGTTGCCGAGAAATGGCTGGACATAAACACACACACACAAATACACAAACACAGACACACACACACACACACACACACACAATTTCCATTTATGGATAGACAGACATATACACACTTTTCTTATAATATAATTGATTCTCACATTGTAATGAGAAAGTGAGCTAAGATCATTGTAATCCTCGCATAACAAATCAGACTTCGAACGAAATACATATAAAGGTGTCCTTAAAGGCTTGAAATTTCGATATGAGCCATCAATCACACAATTAGCCTGCGCGCCGCCCCGGCATCGGCAGCGGCCGCGATCTATCAACGTCGAAGGAAAGAAAAAAGATTGATTGTATGATTGAATTATTGTTCGAGACCACCGCCGGGTGCCGGCCGTGGGGCACTATTGTTTCGTATTTTGCATCTTCGACCATACAATACCTGTACTTACTTGTTGTATATGCGTGGATAACGAATATGATAAACGTATACTAGCCTCCGTCCGCAGATTTACCTTTGTTGTTTTTGTTTTTCCGTAGGAATTCAATTTTTCCCGTAGTAAAAAAAATCAACTACAAAAGCAGAAACTTTATCCTGTGGATATACGTTAAGCAGTTGTTGGTGCGATACTCAAATGAAGATGAAAATTTCAACCCCTATTTCACATTTATAAGGGGGGAAATTTCATTAACGCCAAAATTCATGCTTCTTGATTCAAAAATAACGGAGTTCCATACAAACTTTCAATTAGAATCAAGTGTTCCCCCCTCCCTCCGCCAGCTTAATGGTGGATAGATAAAAATTAAAGATGCATAATTACATCAAAATTAAAAAGAAAACTATGCTCGTAAGTAGGGTTTACAAATTCAAGAGTTATATTTGACCAATTTTATACAACGTAGGTACTAGTTGATATAAAATTCCATTGAAAATTGATTGGATAAAGTTGTTTGTTAAGTAAAACAGGTAGAAAATATTGGTAGATTAACGAATCATCTAAAATTATCGAAACATAATAAAATATATGGTTTTATTTTTCGTAATTTATAATAATACGGAACCCTACATTGCACGTGGCTTGACACGCACTTGGCTGGTTCATATAATGCTAACAGATATAACCTGCGTATTTATTATTGTTTTAAAAGAGGTTCAACGTAAGTAAGATCTTACTTTATTTTATTTGGAATAAAAACTGACCTAAAACCAGTTTATGTGACGCCAGTATCGGGCCTAACGCCTAAGGATTGTATAAGCAAAGTTCAATATTTAATTGTATAAGCAAATTTGCTTCTACGAATGTTAGGTTACGCAAACGAAGAATAAAATTGTAATGATCTTTGGAATGAAGTGAAATTACTTAATATTTCGGATTTACACGTGCGGTAACAGCGAGTCAATTTAAATGTCTTAGGTTTTCTACGTTCATAAATCAAGCGTACATAGTGGTTTTCTATTTACTCTTCCCAGTTGAGCGAATCGTTCATTTTTGAAAATCGATGAATTTGAGCGATGGATTTCGTTTGTTCCCATTGAGGCTGTGACGAATTAGATGTTGGAACAACATCTAATTCGATTTTTTTTAATAAAATCCTTTTTCTAGAAATGTTTAACAAACTGTCTAGACTTAAGAGGATTGTGAGGCTGTAAATTTTCATACAAAAAGCGATAACGCTTTTCTCCCACTAAACATAGTCCAATTTTCATAATTTTTGGAAATGTTGTAGATATAATGAAGATCTAGGTTTGTACGTTTTGATTTTGAAGAAATATTGCTCAGAATATAAATTATTAGCATCTAAATATCTATATTTTAGACTTAAAAACTACCTTGAGCATTTTTATCTTTTTTTGACTAAAGGACAATGTCGAAAATCGCCCCATGACCAACAAAGATTTGATTTACGTCATAATTATATACACATTTTATAACACTGATAACAAGTTTATGTATTCGACGGACAAATCAAAAATATATAAAAGTACTTTCATAAACAAAACCAAATGAAGTAAAATAAACGAATGGTTATTGTTACCTTTGCTTGACTGAAAAGAATTGAGTCGATTTTATGTAGGAATGGACATTTATTTATTTGTATAAATTATATTTTTAGTAATTTCTTTCAAAATTAAATTAAAACATACGTCAATTGACTACTCACGCGCTGTCGCTTGTAGTTCGTTGTGTTTTTGACTTGCTTTATAATTTCGAGATTTCTTGTACTTTACTACTTGACTATAATAACGTTCTTTGATGATTGCAATAATTATTATTTAAATAATTGTATAGGTATAGAGTATGTGTATTGCTCTAACGAAATAAAATGTAACTTCAACTAACCTCAAAATCTGATTCATTTTGATATGTAATTCGATTACGAAGCTTGTCCGTAATAATTAATGTGGACGTACAGTATTTACTAATGTCTAATTATACGAAAACCATTTTTTCACTGCTGTTGGTATTGGGGCGAACAATGTATGGACTCAGAGCAATGTCCTTTACTGAATTACGAAAAAAGCAAAACGTACAAACATCGTTTAAGGTATACTGAATAGAATGAGACCAAAAGTGTCTAATTTCGTAAAGGTTTAGGGGGGTAAAACAGTTATCGCCCGAAACAATATTTCAAACAGGAATTGTAGGCAATTTCGACCAGTTCTTGCAACTCTCTCTATCGCACGATACGGGTCGGGGGCAGGGGTATAATGGGGCATAATCTACTAGTGATGTGACATAATGTTATCGACTAGGGAGGAGAAAGTAATATCGATATATCGATCAATACTGAAAGGTATTACTCAAGTCTACACAAATACCTTCTACATCAAAAAGTAAATGTCTTTTCGAATATGTACGTTTATTGATTTTAGTGTTTTATTTTAAGGATCTTATTTCAATACAAACCTTATTTAAGGGTAAGCAGCCTGTAGCCTGTTAACTAACTGTAAATTCCCAAAATCAAATAAGAAAATAAATTGTAAGTAAGTATGTAGTTGTTTGATAACCGACTTCGAAAAAAGAAGGTTACTCAATTGGACCGTATACCTACCTATATGCTTTTTTTATGTTTGTTCGCGGATACCTTCGTCGTTTATGAACCGATTTTGATGATTCTTTTTGTATTCGATAGGATACTCCAAGGCTGGTCCCATGGTCATCAAGTTAGGATCTGATAATGGGATCCCATAAAAATCGAGAAAAACCATTAAATATTTACGTGTGTCCAACGTGTTTTGTGTATATGTTACGCGATTACTCCGCCAATTGTTGACCGATTTTCAAAATTATTTTTGTATTCGATAGAGTATGGTGATGATGGGATCCCATGAAAATCGAGGGAAACCCTAATTTAATACTAGGGTATTATATTTGGGTTTCTTTCACTAAAAAGACTTCATTCACTAAAAAGTTAAAAATAAAAAATATTTTCCAAATAATAAAAACCGACTTCAAAAACACTGAAAAGTTACCGGCACCGACTTCAATATAAAAGTGTGATGTTGTCTGTACCTATTATTATAATTATTTTTAACTTTTCAGTGTTTTTGAAGTCGGTTTTTATTTTTTATAATAGATATGTGCCACAAAGACACACAGTCAAAAGAAATTCGTTTTTTGTTTCTTGTGATAGGTATTTGTTATGCATTGTATGTTCGTTATCGTATTCTAAGTTGCTCACAAACTATTTTTCGTATAACCAAGTTGGAGCAGCTAAAAAACGTGTAACAAACTATATGCAAGTAGCGTTATTTTCAATATTATTTTATTTGTACTCGCGTTATGCAATCTACGAATGTATAACAAATACAAACGACAAAGTAAATAATATATGTAGGTTAGGCAGGGTAGGCATATATTTGGAGAAGGCACCCTTCGTACGGTTTTGACGTTTTTTTTTTTCATTTTTTTACAATATAATTTAAAGCACCTAATTACATATAATCCTACTAATAGGTTTTTTTTTTCATACGACAGGGAAGCTCTTGGCCTTATATCGGAACACAGCAATGCTATTAACATGTTATTATGGCGACAAACTTAGGTAAGACAGTGGGCTAGCTAGCCAGGTGGGCTTAGAAGCCCTACCACCAACCAAACCGATCAGAAAAGCTTCTGTCCCCAATGGGAATCGAACCCGGACCTCCCGATCAATACCCGGTGGCCTCAACCACTAGACCACGGAGGTGGAAAAAAATAAATTCTAAAACTATTAGTATAACTAGTTATTTACTTAATAAAACGCCTGCGTTTTTTAATTGTGGATGTCAGTCCAGTCTACTTTTTTAATGTCATCTAGCCACCTTTTGGTATTCCGGGCTTTTCGAGGAATCTTGGGTTTGAGGATCAATTATGGAAACTCATAGAGGGATCAGTCACAGAGCCCTGTTGTTAACCCTGATTCCACCGACGCACATTATTTTTGTTTTGCTGCTGACTAATTTCAAAGATGGATGGAGATGGAGCTAGTTGCAGATGATGTTACGTTTGGCTTATTAATAAAGAAATTGAGGTGAACATCACCAACAAAAATAATCATATAATTATTAAAAAATATTATTCATCATCTAAGCCTTTTCTTCTACCATGGCGGTATAGGCCTCCTTCAACTTTCTCCATTCCGTTCTATTTTGAGCTACTCTAATCCAGTTTGTGCCCACCATCTTGACGATGTCGTCCTTCTACCGCATCTGTGGTCTCCCGTTGGGTCTTTTACGGTTCCATGGCCTCCACTCTAAGATAGTTCTGCACCACGAGTCTGGCTTTCTGGCTATATGTCCAGCCCATTGCCACTTGAGCTTTGCTACGTGGTGTGTAATGTCCGAGACCTGACGCCGTTTTCGGAACCAACTATTCGTTTTCGTGTCCCGGAGTGTTACTCCTACCAATTTTCTTACCATTGCTCTTTGTGCCACCTCTAGTTTGTGGACGATGGCCTTAGTTGTTATCCATATCTCGGCTCCATAAGTAAGCACTGGTAGGACACACTAGTTGAAGATCCGCGCTTTCTGTTTTATGCTAATGCTCATATTAAAAGCAAAGCCAAGTTCTGCAAAAGCTGCCCAGCCCAATCAAAAAAATATTATTATTATTTATTATTACTTTTTATTTTTGTATCCCTGTTCCTATTTAGTTTGTATGTAAAAGTATTATTATATGTTTAATGTTTTATTTTCAGAAAAGATTCACATCTCAAATGCAAGTTATTTTAATTCAGTATCACACTCATCTTAAAAAATGGCATTTTCCTTAGACAGGTAAATATAGGATACATACTTTCCTAACAAAAAGTCCTCACCCTCAATCCTATAAGTTACCTATAGGGATACCAAATAAGTGCCTTCACAATAAATTTCAATACAGAAATAATTTACGAAATGTAAATAAATTCTGTATTCCGAACCTCATCTACTAAAATATTATGAAGAAAGAAGATTAAGTACGTTTGTATTTTTGTTTGTAATGAATAAACTCAAACACTACCAGACTGATTTTAAAAATTCTTTGGCTAATAGAATGCTGCATTATCACTGAGTAATATAGGCTATAAAATTATTTTTCTGTGTGAAAACATAAAATTCCCACACGAAAAATGAAAGTAACGATGGCGAAGTTGCGAGCGGAAAGGGAGTCAGAAATATAAGCAACGCAAAACATTACGAACGATAGAATAATAATTTCGAGCTCTCGCGCCGGCCGCAGCCGCCGAGTATCGTGGCCGAGTCGCGCGCTGCTGTCGTAGTGTGCGTGAAAATTTGCGCATGTTGTATTTGTGGTGTAAACGCCAGACCGGAGGCCGAGCGATGTGAAACAGATAGCATTTTAGAAAATACCTACTCGCGCCGCGCACGATTACTTCACAATCCTCTTAACAATTGATCGGCATAGTGTGCGTGGGGTGGGACTATCTTAATCAACAAATGTTACATGCAAAATTTATAATACGATAAATTACATATCAGTAAAACCAGCCGCGTCAATCCACTTTGCTGTTCTGCCATGCAAACAAGCAACCTATTACACTCCAAAAATTGCACCCCAAAAGTGCCTAAAACTGTGATTTCAAATTTCTAATAACTTACAAATGTCAATTTGTACTAGGTACTATTTAATAGTGGTTCAGTAGACACTCATAAATACATAAATGTGGTTCAGTTCTGAATAGATGTACATAACACGTTAGAACGCTAACGCATTTTCAGCCAACGCCCTCGTACCCACAGCTAGAGAAGGTAAGCATCCTTTTGGCACTATTTCATAAACAACTGCGGTTTTTACTCTACACAACCTCGCGCAAGGTGAAGCACTGTTGTGTTTCGCGCTGTATATTTTCTGGTAAACTAGAAAATACAATTCGGGCCGCCAGCGTTAAATTAGAATAAGAGTGAACTTGGCGTGGTACCCGCGCCATTGTCTCTCGCCGCTTTTGTTACTATCATTCGTAGTGCCATTGCCGCCCGAGGGCTTTTCGCTAAGTTTGAAATGACAGTTTTGCAGTTTGGTACAGGATCCGGTTGGTTTCGTAGTTTTTCTTTAATAAATGTGTTAACGCAACCTGGCGGCGGTTCTGACTTTGGCGTTTAACGTTCACTTACCTTTCATCCATTCATTAGCTCAGTGGACCTAAAACGGTCGCATTGGCAGAATCATTATAATAGGTTGGGGAAAAAGTTTCTTCGCATTTTTTAGGAAAATTCAAAACATTTTTTAATATAGTTTATTTACATTTAACTAAAGTATGTAGGTACCATTTTGTTCGATAACTTTTTGCCATCTTGTAGGTAGGGACATGATCCCATTGCTATAGAAATTTTGGGACTTCTGGTCAAAATATCGCGACAAGTGGTTTAAGCAGTCCTCTCGTGATGTTAACCTGACACTGCCTAAAGAATTCTGAAGAGACCGAAACAGGTGGAAATCTGAAGGTGCAAGGTCAGGACTATACGGCGGATGCATTAACACCTCCCAGCCAAACTCTCTTAATTTTTGCTGAGTGGCTAAAGATGTGTGAGGTCTAGCGTTATCATGATGAAAAACCACACCCCTTCTGTTTATTAATTCCGGCCGCTTTCTCTCAACTTCTTGCTTTAATCTCATCAGTTGTTCGCAGTAGAGTTCAGAATCGATGGTCCTGCCTGGTGGTAACAGCTCATAATGAATAATGCCCTTCCAATCCCACCACACACACAGCATCACCTTGTTGCGAGTTAACCCGGGTTTCGCCACAGTCTGTGAAGCCTGACCGGCCTTTGACCACGACCTTTTTCGCACGTTCTTGTCGTACGTGATCCACTTTTCATCACCAGTTATCAGCTTCTTCAAAAATGGTTCGGTTTCATTACGTCGTAATAAAGAATCACACATGAGTACACGGTTCATTAGGTTTCTTTCAGTGAGCTCGTGAGGTACCCAAATGTCGAGCTTTTTTGTGTACCCAGTTTTTTTCAAATGCGCCAAAACTGTTTTGTGGTCAATTCCCAGTTCTTCAGCTACGTCGTAACTACTGACATGCCGATCTTGCTCCACTTTTTCAAAAATGGCATCCATTTTATCTGTAATAGGGCGACCAGAGCGACGTGCATCTTTGACATCAAAATTTCCGGATTGAAAACGCTTAAACCAAATTTGTGCTACTCTCACAGACACTGCACTAGGTCCATAAACATCGTAAATTTTTTTCGCGGCTTGCGTTGCATTTTTACCTTTTTTGTAGTAAAATTTTAAAATGTATCGAATTTCTTCATTAGATTCACTCATCTTGGCGGTACGAAAAACAAATGAAAATCACACATTTTCCTAATTTGAATTTGGAATTATGTTCTTTAAAATTTAAACTTTCAATGATACCAAAACCAGCCAGATACAAATAGTATAGCCAAAGAGATTTTATTACAAGTTTATACATACTATAATGCGAAAAGACTTTTTCCCCAACCTAATAATAATATATGAACATATTAAGATTCGTATTATAAATTGATTGCAATTATTCATAAGCAAAATCTATGACAGCTTTGTGTCAATATTTGTAAAATGGTCCCAATAGACACTTAAGCAATGCCTAAATTGTGTAAGCGCCCCGTATGGAGGTACGTTCTCGATCAGGAAGGCCAATCCACCGAATGCACCCAAAAGACAAGCCCAGCAGTATAAACAAGCTGGAACTTTGCCTTCGGGGTGTCACCACGTTATAGTTTGTGACCTTCCAGACGAGCGACCACGTCAGGGCCATAGTATCTCCCAATCAAAGACTAACTCACTAGGTTTAAGATGCCAACTAATGATATAAGTTTTATTGTTATGAGTCACAGCTCACAGTGCCCAGTAATTTCAATGACCGTTGTATCCTTAAAACCGCAACACAGCAATGCAAGTACTGCTGCTTTGTGGCAGAAAAAGATAAGAGAAAGATACCCGCGCAGGAGATTTAGGTAGTAAGTTAGGTAGGGAAGTTTGCATAATAATAACAATGATAATAGCATTGTTGTTTTTCGATAATTAGAGGTAAGGCCGGGCCCTCAGTTGTTGTGGAGTCCTGGTAAAGATCGGTTCCACCTTCGGGCTTATCGTCACTTTCCATCAGGTGAGATGAAAGCGAAGAACTTCCCTGTCGTATGTAAAAAAAGGTACAGAATTTTCTGATAGAATTGTTACCATACAGTTTTTGTATTTATCGTTGTAATTGTAATGAACAGTCGGTCTGGGTAGGTCAAAAAGCCAAATCTTCCTCGTATAAGGAAAGGAAGTGTCCAGCAGTGGAACTTTTTCCAAAGGACCAGAGATTTTTAATTTCGATTTTTCGAAGTCAATTAATGGCGCAACTTGACCTAGCACAAACACAGAATAGATAATAGTACTACGTAACAGACTAACGTTTGAATCGCTTTTAGGTGTTTAATTCAAGAGCGCTTCAAGAATATAGTTTGGTTACAATTCTAGTTGTGTCGGATCACAGTAATGGCAGTACCTACTAGCGAAACATGGAGGTTGGAACTTGTCTTTGAAGTTTCTCCTAATTATATCGACCGCGGAAGCGGATGTGCCATTGTGGCTGCAATTCGAATCGAAGTAGGCATAATGAAAGCCTGCACAGTCTACCAGCTATCCGTCCAGGCGAGAAGTAGACGGAACTGTCTGTGGCGTAACCGGAGAACGCTTTGTTTCACATCGGGTGACAATTTTTCACGCCAAGCGCCAAGTCGCCAGCGCGGTCCGCTTTCTAGTCGTTGCCGGCATTGTTTTCTCTATTTTGGTTATGTTTTTATATCGCTATACTATTTTTCCTAATTAACTTTTTGCTTAAAAGGCTTAGATATAAGATGTAGATACCTATATTCTATAAAAATTACCGACGCCCCTTAAAACCTCAAGTGATTACAGGCCTTTTCTCTTCAAATGCAATAGGTACTTTCCTGGTCTTCTTCTGGTCATAGAAAAGGTAATCACAATTCGAACAATCAAAAACGGCTCAAAGACAATCGTACCGCTCACCTAATGGTGATGTGATAAAGGAAAAAGACCTACCCTATATATTTATTTGACTTTATATCTTTTATTTCTCTGTAAATAATTAGTGTCAACCGCCACCGTGGTCTAGTGGTTGGGACCATCGGATGTTGATTGGGAGGTCCCGGATTAGATTTATGGGGGAAGAATTAAGCTACCACCGCCTTACCTAAGCCAGTCCCTCAATTGTTATAAGAAGTCCAGGTGAAGCTCGCCTCTAACTTCGTCCTTATCGTCACTTGCCATCAGGCGAGATGTAGGCCATGAGCTTTCCTGTCGTAAGTTAAAAAAAGTTTGGGCATGAGCGGTCTACGCCTTCACCAACTTGGTACTGTCGATGCCGATAGCACAATAGTGCTAGGTATCGGTATCGACAGTACCAAGTAAGCGTCATAACATGCTTACCTACGCGGACTGTCCTTAGAAAGAAAACCGTGCAGAATGTTTTCGTGCAGCTCGTTGAAGTAAGTTATCATCCGTACTGATCATTGTATCTCGGTGAAGAAATGAGCATATTATATCAGAATGTTGTGTTGTGTTCCAATGATTCACCCAAAGTCGTATTTACATATTAAACGGTTTCGCGTAACGCGATGATCAAGTAAAAATATGCTTCATGCATGTAGCCGTTCATTTCTGTGAGCGGCAAGTGACATATCCGCATAGTGAATGAATGTCGCTCTCTCTTTGCACCATTATGCTCCAGTATCGATATAATCTATGCGTGACTTCAATGCAAAACAGTATTTCGGCCATAATTCTGTTCGTGTTTCGCAATCGGAATATGAGTGCAATGATTCGACAAGATAGAGCAAAATATGTATTCTGTATGGTGTGGTATCCTAAATGTATGTATAATGTATGAAATCGAGCCTCCTTCTACTTCGTCCTGTAAATGAGTAAAGATTTGAGAAGTGAAGAATTGATTTCCACGGTTACGTTGGTTCGCATACTGTAGTGCTTTTTATTGCTGAATTGTAGAAATATAGGGAAATCTTAAAGTTAAAGAAAAAAAAAACAAACTTATTCCTTTAGTCCGATACAAAATGAAAAGCTTTATTCTTGTAGGTACATAATTATAATTCACTTATGTTACTGAACTAAACAAAATCCCTCAATGCAAAGCACTTAACTTAATGTTTAATCAATACAAGCCAAGGGCAGGATGGTTCAGGTTTTCTTTTTAACTGGGTAAAAAAAAAAAAGGATGGTTCAGGTTTGTTTGATCAATCTCGGCAGGTAAAAATCAGGTACAAATTGGGTACAAAACTATAAAATGAGGGGCAATAAAGTACACCAACAAATAGTTATAGGTTTCTTTTTTTTTAAATTAGTAGCTTTCCCCGGAGCGGTTGTTAGTAGATCGTACCTTTGATGCTAAGTTTCTGCGATCACGGGTCAGAGATATAATATTCCAGTTCCTTAGATTGGATGTGTTATATTTGGACAATTCCACAGAATTCCTCCTTGATATCAGGTTATTTCACCTGGCTGTAAAGCCAAGCAGCGGAGCCCTACGGCCTCCGGGAACTGCCCTGGAGTTTCATAGCACAGTGTTAGGTTAAAAATATAATTAAATATGCCTATGATCTTGGGGTCAGTGTAACACTGAGTTCTGAAGGAATCCCAGTCAATACATTTGAATTTCAGCTAATAAACATTGCAAGTTAATTCCAAACATAATTTTCAATGAATTGTCAGTTTCTTATTTGTTAGTTAATAAAAAAAGGACATATGGAGGGGTGAGCACCTATTTTGTGTATAATTATTGCTATTAATAAAAAGAAAACAGCTTAATTTGTAAGTTATTTGCCAAAGAATGATGTGAAACTTAATATAGTGAAAATTTAGAATTTAACATGAAATTCGCAAGTGTTACTCAATATATACATTAATCCCACTAAAATGCCGCTTACTATCAGGTTTTTTTTAATGAAATAGGGGATGAAAAAGGCGAATTTTGGAAATGTAATGTGTTTGATTTAATAATCAATTTACCCACTAATAAAAAATTTACAAAATCTGTTTTAAATCATGAAATATAATAAGTTAATTAGATACCTTATTGTGGGCGGAGTATTATCTATTGATAAAATTTATTTTTCCAATTAATTTAATGAATCGCGCGCCGGCGATTAAAAATATGATTGAGCTTTTACTCTTCAAGCTGAAAACAAAAATAACTGACTTTTGTAAATTCACTGAAAATTCACCATTTTTAAATTAAAGGCACGCAGAAAACGTGAAAAATACCTATGGATTTTATTCGCAGAAGTTAAGATTTAAAATGCTGTTCGCAAATCATAATCAATAACAAATTACTTCGGTCGATGTCTCACAGACTAGGTATCCAGTCCCGAGATCATAGCATAGACACGTTCACAGACTACGGTGAGATAGGGCGCGTTCCATTTAAGCACAGATTTGCATTTATGCAGCTACTAGAACCGAGGTCCGTTTGCCGAATGTTAAGCGTCGTATTGGCGACGAAACCAAATTCATTTCATAACACTCGTAAGATTCTTAACTTGTTTCAAGATGTGTCAAGTCAACATACGGATCTTTCGAAATTCTACAATATGCAATAAGTATTTCCAGCCAAGGTTGGTTGAAAAACATAACGTAATGTAAAATTAACCATAAACAAACTGTGAATGCTTTCCAAATTCTATTCGACGAAACCATAATTATATGATCTGTAGCTTTAAGTGTATTTTATTATAATATGTCTCAAAAAATGATCAAAACAAACGGTCTAAATGTCAAATTCCGAATTTTGAGAAAATCAACTCACATATAGGGAAGCACGGGATTTTGGGCGAAAAAAAAATATCTTTGTAAATAAGGCCAGGATGAACGCGAGATTTATTTTGTTTATGCAAAAATTGAATAATGACCAAAGATAATTGCAAATGTCACTGACGTGACGTGAAACGACGTTGACGTTGACACTTGACATTGATATTGTGAAATTAATTGACAAAGTTATTGTAATTATGATTTTAGTTGTGAAATTTGTGTTAAAACTACAGTGAAACCAGTGTTTTTGCAAAATTAGTGTTTTATGAAATTTTAAGAAAAAACGGTGTTACAATACCCATAAATGTTCACTCCCAACTTCACTTCTAGGTCAAATTTCTTTGACCTTGAATAATTACTAGGTACCTAAGTAAGCTAAAACAGTAACATTATTTTAATGTCCCTCATTAAAATAATGTTACTCTTTTAGCTTATTTAGGTAATGTCAATCCTATGATGTAAGATTTGATTCGATAGTCCTTTTTAAAACTATTTATTTACCGGTAAATTTTCACTCAATATTTCATCCTTCTCCAAACAGAATTGAACTTGAAAAGAGTCATAACATGAAGTAAAACTACGCCTGTTTTACGACTACATTATTTAGGTATCCTGTATAAACATAATATAGGTACCTATAAACTTTCACTCGCATCTTCACCCTTATCTGAGGTCAAACAGATTTGACCTTGGCGAGGGTCAAACATATATGTTCGTGTTTGTTTTATTATTTAATATCACATTCAAAATGGTACAAATATAATACTCAATGTGCCCGCGAACTAAGTTTCGTTTTAATAAAGCTCAAAACTGTTGTTACCTTATTTTTCGGATGAGGATTTCTCAGCTTCCTGTGGGAATTTTGAAAAATCCTCCCTTAGTGGACGCCTACACTACATAAGACAACGAACCCCTGTACCGAATTTCATGCTTCTAGCTCCAGTAGTTTGGTTGGGCTCTACGTTGATACCCCAGACAGTCATTCACCACAGCCTTTTATACATAATGAAATATTGTAATAAGATGAAAATTGGATTGGACGCAAGATTGCGTTGTGCCAAATAATATATTATAGTACTACGTACAGAACTTGTACTGCTTTGATCTTGAAAAAAGCCGACATTTTAAATATCTAAACTTAAATTATTCAAGCTGAATTACACCTTAACGCCACGCATTAGCGTATTTTATTATTATTAGTAATTAGGAATTCTGAAGCCTGGCGTCCCTACGAGCTCGAACGATAGGATTGTTGCTGATGGTAAATAACCAGTGGCGGAGTCTTCGTTGTGCGCAGTCGCCCCGGCGCGGTCTGCTGGCTAAGTGATTATTTTTAATAGGTGCCAATGTGAATAATGGCTGAACAAATTGCAAGTATGAAAAATATCTAAGCGGCGATAATGCTGGTATGTGTTGAACAGTTTATTTATTGTCGTTTGTAACGTTTGAATTTCGCTTTTTAGTTTATCGTTTTGTATTCGTAAAGAAGTATAAGGTTGCATTTCTGAGAAAATAAGGTTTAAAGAGAAATTTGAAATGAATTAATATGTTAAAATAAGTAACTTAAAAGTGCTTACAAAAATCTGGAGTTCTGAACCTGAGTCATCCGCATCACCTGGGACCGATCCACGTCTAGCACAGTTCGGTTTCAGCGTTCGTTTCTTCCACGTACAAACTCCTAGCTGCGATGTTCCATAAGTACTTCTCTTTCGGGTAGGCAGTGACGGACCTATGCCCCTGGTATTGCAGATGTCCGTGAGCGGTGGTTACCACTTACCAAGTTTTTTTATTGCCACTAATGGCAATAAGAAAACTTTGCTCTAAGCTCTAGAGCAGGGTTTCTTAAAGTGGGGTCCGTAGCGTGTGTATCAGGGGTCCGCAGTGGGTCAGTCTGTAAACATATTTACTAGGCAAGTGTGTTGTAAACTCGACGTAAACATGACATGCACCTTGCCTTGTCGAAGACAATCGCACAATTTAACGTTCTCATTGAGGCCAAACAGCAGCACCCTTCTCTTTAACTTAGTAGGAAGTGTAATGAAAGTGCCAATTAATTACAATATAAATAAGGTTTTCTTTCATTTCCGAAAATATTTTTGACAGGGTCCGTGGGATTGTTTAATTTGTGAAAGTGGTCCATGACTGAAAAAAGTTTAAGAAACACTGCTCTAGAGGTTTCTTTTTCTCATAGACGCTGGTTCCGGTGAACTACAACTATATTTCTACCATATTGCCAAAACTCCACAAAAAATGTGAAGATTATATGTAACTATGGAAATTTGTGTTGCGGCTGTGTTCCAACCACGAATTAACAGTTTTCGAGAAAAAAAGTGACACGTTGTGCTGAATATGGAATATGCAAGCTTTTAAAAGTAACAGTCGCTGAGCTTCTTAAAATATTATCTGCCTAAAACATTTTAGTTCTTCACTATCGAAACCAGATAAATTTTCGTGAACCCCCGTTTTTTTTGTCATACCAACGTAGACCCCCGTCGAGTCTCCCGTGGGCCATTGGGGGTCCACCTGGACCACTTTGGGAATCAATGCTCTAAGCCTCCTCAGGCCGTAGCATAATCGCTAGAGCGAGGTTTTATTATTGCAATTAAGTTGGCAAACTGCCCACCTGATGGTAAGTGGTAACAGTCACCTACAACACATGTGGTTCCTGTGAGATTCGCAGCAAAACTGCAACCCCCACAAGAACCACAGTGTACGTTGCCAACTTGTGGCTTAAGATGTAGTCACCGTACCCAGTAACTTCGTTAAAATAATATCGAAACAGAGACACCGCTCTTGCTGCGTATCCCGCTCTCAGGGCGGTTTCAATATTGCTTTGAGCGATCATGGTTAGGGGGCTGGCTGGTATCATGTGTGTAGGATGTTCAGTTTAAGAAAATATCTCCGCGTACAAATCGCGTTTTGTTGGAAACATCAACCGTCTTATAAGTCGAAGTGCAGCCGCTGCCGCTTCGCTTGGGTCTACAAAGAATATCTTAGCTGGAGCGCCTGCATCGGCGAATACATAATGCCTGTCTCCGTAATGGAAATCAATAATCGATTCACCACAAGCAAGAGCACGCCGCGGGACGGTGCCGACAATTTTTCATCGCCCAAGCGATTTTGTGAAATCGCTTGGAAAATCCAAAAAAACATTAACACTCCATTGGTCATTCACGTGTAACTGTTAAATATGTGTTAAAATAAAAACCACACTTTAATCAAGGTCATGTTTAAGATTTTAGCGAGCTTTTTCTTTCTGCGGGCAGTATTGGAATGGTGCTCGGTTTTTCCCCGTCCTAAAATTTCATTGAGCAATCCTTGTCTATAACCTGCAATTCATTGAGCAATCCACTGGAACTATGGAAAGAAAACGGGTCACTAAGAAAGAAAACCTTCAATAACTTCTTACGCTTATTTTTTATTTATTGTATGAAATAAAAACGCCAAAAAGAATTTAAAAGGTTTGCAAATTCTTATATTGATAATTTAAATTTAGTTTTTATTTTCAATAATACTAGAGCTTTTTGTTCCTCAACCGTTTTTTTTTTTCTTTCCCAATTTACGAATATATTCTAAAATTGAGACAATGTGGAGGAATCCTTTTATGCACGTTCTTCTATAGAAGGCTCTCCCAATTTCCGAATAGGTGTAGTCAACTTTTTTGTTCTCATTTACTTGTATTAGCGTACATATTAAATATTAAGTGATTAATTGTTTAATACCTTCAAAAGTAAGTACACTTTTAAAATATTTTTTTTCCCTAAACTACAAAAGATAAAGGCTTAAATAAAAAAAACATTTTCAGCTCATTTCGTCAGGTTTCTCGGAAGTTATAGTTTTTTATACATTAGTCTTTTTAATACTTTTTATTTTGAAAATATATTTTGTCTACTTTAAAAGTTATTGCAATTTTAAAAGTGTGGTACTTACTTTTGAAGGTCAGTGTATTTTAAGTATACATATTTTTTTGGTTAAAATGCTTTTTGCGTTTCGTTAGTACTTAGTAGATTTCGATAAGTAAGTACCTGTAAAGGCGTAATATTGAACAAAGATTTTTGATTTTGAGATACGATATACTTTTTGATTTGGATGAAAATGTATATGGATGTAATGAATAGTTAAACTAATAATAGTTGTACCTATTGCATTATGTTCAGAGGTGCATACTAAATGAAGTAACCGAGAAAGTATTAATCACAAATGAGTGAGTGTGAGTGCATTTAGAATGACATAATATGCTTCGGATTTGTACGGTCAGCAACACGTTAAGTTTTACATTTGCGTTACGAAAGCCGCCGCTATTACGAGTGACATAAGGTCAACGTGTATTCGCTGGCGTGTTGCCGTGTGTACGTTAAATAAATGAGTGGCGCCACCTCCACTGATCATGAGGTCGAGCAGTCGTCAACACGAACGCCTGCTTGCGCTGCACTCGTAAATAATGCACTTTTACTGCCTTTTTACTGCTGGCCCGACCTTTGGAGCTATAAACAAAACTAGTCCAACCGAATATGGTGTACCGCACCGCATTCGATATAACACATTGGAATTTATGATCGCAATCCTCCACAGTGTCTGTCTGTCGAAGTTTATGTCTGCGGCTTCGCTTATTGGGTTATGTGTGTTATAGGAGCTCGGTGGCGCAGTGGCGTACGTACGCTCGGCTGACGATTGCAAAAGTTAAGCTACGCCGGACGTGGTCATGCCTGTGATGGGTGACCGAAAATGTGAAGCATCGTTAGCTCCTCTGTGCTTCGGAAGGCTCGATAAACAGTGGGTCCGCGCCTGATCTCGTTAGGGTCGTGTCGGCTAACCTAATCGGAGTATGCGAAAAGGAATAGAGAATGCACATGTTTGCACAAATACCTGTGCACTGTATTATCTCCCACGTCAATGAAAAATCTTTATTAAGATTGGCTGCCGTGGTAGAATATCAGTTGAGGTATATTCAGGATAAGATTCCCGTGACAAGTCGAAGTTTTTCGTTTTATGCATACTAGTTTCCATGATTAAAAATATTACGTTTTATTTTAAAAATATAACTTGAGGTTATTATTATCAAAAATTCAATAATTAATTCCACAACACATAGAAACAAGAATATCAGTCCAGTTAAATATAATTATTTGTAATTCTGAAATAATTTTTTTTTTTTTAAGTAGGTATGTAAGTATTTGATTTGTGAATCGGAACGATTTAAATAAACACATACAAATATTTTTGTATCGACGACGATCAAAAAAAAACTACCGAAAAGTATGCTGTCAAACGCTGTATCGATGTTTTGATTGCTCTCACAATACGAATGGTGTTTGAAGTTACGTCAAGTTTAATTATAGTTTTCCAAGTTGCTGATCCTTTATTTTGATCGTCTGTGCTGACTCGCGGAAAAATCTTTAATTATTCATTCAAATAGATAGGTATCTGGAGCAGCCGCTTCCTCTACAGCAATTCGACCCAAATATTTCTATTTCGGGAATGAACAGCCGATGAGCAATTAAACGTATCGTCATACCATTGAAGCATCAAATGTTTGTTATCGACATACTGTACAAGTTGTTGAAGTAAAACTCTGTAGATATGAATTATACATAACTCATTCCTAATATGCTCAATGTTTACCTACTGAAACATGTAATTTTAATGTAGAAATTTCCTCAAGATAACAGCTCATATACGTCCCCACTGAGGTGCTCGAGCCTACCCCTTAGTTAGGGTGTTTAGGCCTTAGTCAACCAAGCTGGCCCAGTGCGGATTGCTCGAGATGCTGACCAGCGCAACGGCGTGGGAGGCTGTCTCCTCCTTCTGCGAAGATGTGATCTCGCAGAAGGAGGCAGCGGAGCGGGCGCGAGAGGACGACCCTCTCGCCGCACCGCTCCGGCGCAGGCGGTTGGGTAGAAGGAGGCGCGCGTTCCTGGACGCGCGCCACCAACTCCCTTAAGTAAGCTGGGGATGAAATGGCCCGGCCGGCCGACAACCGGTCGGGAGACACTTTTCTACCCCTGGCCTGCCCGTCTGGGGGATCGAATTATGGCACTTGTCGACCCCCCCGTAGAGGTAAGAACTTTTTTTTTTTTTTTTTTTGAGGCGGGTGAATCTCTTTACGATTCAACAAGGGGCTGAAAGCTGACAAAGCCGCCCCAAGGATATGCCATTGGACTCGGGTTACCTGGGTAACCCCATACCTGGCTAAACCACCCTCCAGAGCAACTTCTACCTCCGTAGAGACACACTCGGGATCGGCGTTAGCCATTCCCCGAGTGCGCCCCCTGGATAGTAGGCCTGACGCAAGCACCAGGTCTTACCTCTACGGGGGGGTCGACAAGTGCCATAATTCGACCCCCCAGACGGGCAGGCCAGGGGTAGAAAAGTGTCTCCCGACCGGTTGTCGGTCGGCCGGGCCATTTCATCCCCAGCTTGCTTAGGGGAGTTGGTGGCGCGCGTCCAGGAACGCGCGCCTCCTCCTACCCAACCGCCTGCGCCGGAGCGGTGCGCCGAGAGGGTCAACCTCTCGCGCCCGCTCCGCTGGTAGAGGTAAGACCTGGCGCTTGCGTCAGGCCTACTTTCCAGGGGCCGCACTCGGGGAATGGCTAACGCCGATCCCGAGTGTGTCTCTACGGAGGTAGAAGTTGCTCTGGAGGGTGGTTTACCCAGGTATGGGGTTTATACCCGAGTCCAATGGCATATCGTTAGGGCGGCCTTGTCAGCTTTCAGCCCCTTGTTGAATCGTAAAGAGATTCCCCCGCCTCAAAAAAAAAAAAGTGCCGATTGCTCGAGTTCAGATACATTTTTGAATTTATTCGCAGATGTATGCAGGTTGCCTCACGATATTTTCCTTCACCGAAGTAGCGTCGGATAAATGTACATATATGAAATTCGAAAAACACATTAGTACATGGCAGGATCGAAACGCGGACCGTCCGATTAGAAGGCCGGTGCCGAGTCCACAGCACCACCGATGGTCTTCTTTTCGCATGTCGCATTAAGTACACTATCCCTTTTTAAATCGTTTGTCGATGTAGTAGATATGAAAAATAACAACTGTGCATACGCATGTGCTACTACTGCGTGCGGATCATTTTTTTCGATTAAAGTGTAGTATGTCATATGACATATCAATAACAAAATAGTATTGTTAAAGGCTATTTAGAGAATGCAGACTTATTAAGGCCGATTTACATCAGACGAGCAAATGTTCATTCTATCCCCGGAAAAACTAGAGAATGTAAATCGGTCTTAAGAACGCAGATAGAACAACGAAAGAATGCTGTACATCTGTTTACACTAAAATAATTTAATAGAGTGGGGATCGAATGAGCATTCGCTCGTCTGATGTAAATCGGTCTTTAGGCAAGCTTATAGGCCAAGCTTTTTTTAGGTAAAAAGTTTATTCGCCCTGAACCACACTGCACATCACCATTATGATACATTCAGAGGGTAAGGTACATAACGTAGAATAATACTTAAGGTAAGGTATAATAAAATAGATTGATTCCAGAGGAAATTGTAAACAAGAAAAACAACGTATCGACCTACTTAGTTCTTGAAAAAAACTCGCTTCCCCGGCGTGTCTGTGTATCTATTCCATGTGCCGTACACAATTCTCAAGCGAAAAACTAATGGGCACCCAAAGTAAAATATTTACTATCCATTTCCAGAGACGTACTGCCAAAGCGGCGAATGAAAGAATTCGAGGCTGCCTTTTGAGAGACAGATCCTTTATTTTTAGGTGACCCAATTTAGGTGTAGCAAAAAAGTTGCGAGTAGGTAGTATCGTTGCTATGACAACATCTCGACACCTGGACTTCAGATTGATGGCGTAGACACCCGTTGGGCAGATATAAAAAAATTTGCATATTAATATTACAAAGGATAGGAGGGAACTTTTATAATATAAACCGGTTTTCGAGCCTTCAGTTTAAAGTCGGTTATGTTATTATTTGAACCTTTGAAAACGTTCGTATCGAGTTTTTAACCCGACTAAAGAAAGGAAGAGGTTCTTGCTTGCCACGTGAGTACGATAGAAATATTATCCCGATTAAGTTGAATGCCGTAGCAGTGACCTGTACAACAAAAAAGACTGATGAATTGAATAACATGACACGTGTATTGCGTTCTTTATTTACGATAGGGGAACTCTCTTTGGCTTTGGTGTTCTTTACAGAGGAGTTGACAGGAGCTCTTTAATATCGGAATGCAACAATGCTTTAGTACTCAAGAGGCTTGTGTTGTGACGCCACTTTACAATGGGTTATCATGGGCGAGTACAGGCAATAGTGATTGTGTGGCGTAATCTAGTGTGATATCCCATGATCGTCTGTACAATATCACAATAGAATTTTCGCCGATGATCGTTGTCAAGCAATCTCCCATCATTACGTCGGCAAAGATCGATCAAGTCACTTATTATGCGCTGTTCGCTTGTTTTATTTTCTTCTCTATTTTGATAACGAAATAGTATTGTAGCAGCCACCACCAGTACGATAGATCTTCAACAGGCGCCAGTGAACTGAGACATTACCATGATAGCTTATAGTAGGGTTTTACCTTTATATCGCTGAACCTCCCCATATCATAACTAATATTCTTATGCTGCCCTTAGTGTTCAGCACTAAGAAACACATCACATATCTCATTCATACACATATACTCTGACAGGCGTTTCGATTTAGGTATATTTTTAACCGACTTTAAAAAAGAAGGAAGTTCTCAATTCGATGCGTATGTTTTTTTATTATTTTTTGAGTGTATGTGACGTGATCACATAAATCAAATATTGGCAATATAAATGGGACAGAAAAGATTGATCTCCCAAGCTTCTTGCACAGACAAGAGAATCATCTTGAGAAGATTCCCAATTTCCAAACAGGTAGTTGGATGGTAGAGTTAAGTTTTTTTTTCAACTGTGATTGCCATTAATAAGTTAATGTAAAGGTCTATATCGACTTTTTCAAATTTGAAATAACTTTATAAGAATCGAAATACCTTCAGGGTATACATCAGCATCACCCATGTGTTTGCCAAACCAAGTGTTTGCCACCGAATGTACGATGTACGAGTATAGTGTCGTATTCCGATTGGATTGGTACCAAGTTGATCACGGTAACCTAGTTGTCAGTGAACGCCTGTCTAATCTAACTTCTTCAAAATTATAGTTCGATCAACTACCTACAGTCCGAGGAAGTATTACGTGTGTTGAATCTGGCCGTATCCAAAAATCCTTATCGCGACAGCATCGGCACGACTCCTCGCCCTCGAGCGACATCAGCTCATGAATATTGATGCCACTCCCGCGGGAACCGCGTAATCTGTCCGCGGTCCGTCCTACAAAATGTGGACTGAACCGAGCACTGATTAAAAGTGGAACCCGCCTGTTTTTGCGTAGCCAAGATTGATGCAGTAAACACAAAGGCCGAGTGTAGTGTAATATGCTGAAGTTTTGCGTAAATACCCATTTTGTTTATCACAAAATTTACGACTCAAGTTTTGTGTTGTAAAACCGGAACTCTTGTTACTTTTAGGACTCAACACGGGTCGATGTAAGTGTGAAGTTATTTTTTGTGAAAAGCAAAATACTTGCACAATTCATGGAAACATAAAACAAATCGATTGTTTTTCCATTGTGACATAAGTCTTGTTGTATAAGATAAGAGCCTGCCCCCATCACCACGATCGCTCAAAACAATATTAAGTGAGAGCGAGATGGTGCTATTACGTATACGCCTACTGTTTAAAGCTTCCACTAACTAAACTTATGAACTGGCCAGGGGCATTTTTTGGTCATTCGCTTGGTGTCGAGCGTCGCATCGTCGGCGCTCGATTTCTAATGTTAATCTTTGTAATTTATATTACAAAGGATATTAGTATCATTTTGATGTTCATCAGAAACGAAATGAGAAAAAAATAACACGAGCGTAGACGACGTCGTCGTCGTCGGTGGCGCAGTGGACTCGGCACTTGCCTTCCAATCGGGGTGTCGGGGTTCGAGACCCGCCATGTACCAATGTGTTTTTCGTTTCGAATTTCATATGTACATTTGTCTGACGCTCCTACGGTGAAGGAAAACATCGTGAGGCAACCTGCATACATCTGCGAAGAAATTCAATGATGTATGTGAAGTCGACCAATCCGCACTGGGCCAGCGTGGTTGACTAAGGCCTAAGTGGCAGTGGACAGGACAGGACACATAGCTCGCAGGACTGACGGCCGTTGGGGCGAAAAGGTTCTCGAGTGGCGGCCGCGTATCGGGAGACGCGGCGTTTGTAGGCCCCCCACAAGGTGGACCGACGATCTGGTGAAGGCCGCGAAAAGCGCAGAAAAGATAAGATCCGAAATCTTTGAGGGAGGCCTATGTTATTATTATTATATAATTATGATATTATAGTGTCTCTTGTCAGTCGACAGTAATTTTTCATCACACTGGAAGTTCAAACATCAATCTTTTCGTCACATTTAGAACTAACTGGCTTGGCTTTAAGCGTATGCATGTAGCGGATATGCAAATCGTCCGGGGGAAACTAACAACACGAGATTTTGGCATGCATTATACGGGGACGAACTTAATCCCCAAATTCGACCTACATACCGAAGCGACGGCTGAGCAGATCAGACTAGTGTAGCAGCGGGGAGAACAGGAGACCCTTCATGAATACTGAAACGATCCCGATACTCCAGGGCGCCCGGATAGTTTATATGCCGCCGACAGTGCTCTAATTACATCTGCCCGAGTAATGCCTCATAAAAAATTCATGACCCCCTGATAACGTCTTGAAATTGTCTGAACACGTTTTTCTTGCTTTTCCCAATCTTGTCAGTGTCGTTCGTTCGGGCGGGCAATATGCGCAGCGTTCGATGGAATATGTTTTTTAAATGTCCGACATTTCGGACTTTAAAAAAATATTGGACACAGTATTTATTCTTTTTAAGGTTCTGTACTTCATAAGGAAAAATGGAACCTTTATAGGATCACTTCGTCGTCTGTCTGACAGTCTAGACTTTTTTTCTCAGGAACTCATACAGATATCAAATATTCGGGGGTTATTGTCTTTGGAAAAATCGCCTTTAATTTGGCAGCCATTGCGCCGTCAACACAAGACTCAGCGCCGACTTCCTTTTAAAAAGCAGTAATGTATGTGCTGCGATTGTCAAAATTGTAAGCGATCGCGAGTTACACAATCAAGGGGCGGGTTAACGGTCTCTTTCAGCTGTGCAAAAAATCAACACGATCAAAAGATACTATGACAGCTTATGGCGCAAGGGAATTAAAACTTATACGGGCTTATTAATAAAAATTTTATTCCTTGGATCATCCTCGGATTAGTTACTCCGTGTTTTCTCTTGTTTCTGCACATGTCGGCTGTCCTATGTCAAAATAAGACAAAACACGGAGTATCAAATCCGAGGATGATCCAAGAAGTAAAATTTTCATTAATAAGGCCCATTGTGTACTTCCCGCTGACCGAGAATCATGAAATTTGGCAAGAAACGATGCCTTACAACACATATTAAGGAAAAATCTAAAAATCATAATTACGTAAGTAGTTAGGAACTAATACACTTAGGATACACTAAGTTTATACGGAACCCTCTCGGTGCGCGAATTCAACTCGCATTAGTTTTTTTTTACAGAATCAACTTTCGACGATATGTATATCGATTTGAAATTTTCTACTTGTGTCGTATAGCGAGCCAAGCAAGAGTGGGTCCTGAACTTTAAATCGATTTGTGTCCGTAGTTTTTTATTATTTGGACAAAACAAAAAAGTACGTGTGTGATATTTTTTTATTATCTAGGTATCTGACGGACTAATTATTTTTCAATATTTTATACTTAGTCCGTACCAGTTGTCTTAACGCGTTTTACTTGTTTTTCCCCAATCCCTAATATGTGCGCAGCGGGAGATAAAATTCTCTCATGTAACCCAGTTCCGCCAACGTTGACTCGGGACGCGGCGCGGCAGCCGCAAAGCATTCCTGTGAGCTTATTGCGCAGAACTCTCTGGTGTACTATGTAGTGCCTAGGTACGTCCTCTCATGCAGGCGGTTGGGGAGGAGGAGGCGTGCGTTCCTCAACGCGCGCCAGCTCCCCTAGCAAGCTGGCGGTTGAAATGGCTCGGCCGGATGACCACCGGCCGAGAGATACTTTTCACCCCTAGCTTAGCCGTCTGGGGGGGTCGAATTTCTCAAGATACTTGTCGACCCCCTCCGTAGAGGTAAGCCCTGGCACCAGGCAACCCTCCAGGGGGCACAATCGGGGAATGGCCAACGCCGATCCCGATTGTGTCCCCACGGAGGTCTAAGTATCTAGAGAGTTTTTAGCCGGTAGTGGGTCTTCTACCCGAGTCCTGCATATCCAAGGGGTGGCCTAGTCAGCTGAATGCCCTTGTCGAATACCGTAAAGACTGTATTTTCTCTCTTGTAAAAAAAAAAAAAAAAGGTACGTCCTCTCATAATCTGTGCCAATTTGGCACAATCTATCTCAGGAACTATCGGTTGGAATGGAAAAATTCTTTTAGGCCCGATTTCACCAAAGTCAGATAAGTTTTATACCAAGGATAATTCGTTCATTCATTCTTCACATATAAGTCATTCATGAGTTATTCTCATATAAGTCAATTTTAATTGAGAATATAATTTGTACCTCTGAATTTGATGGTATAACAGACTAGGTTAAATAAGAAAGAGGGCGCCTAATTAACAACTGATTTAAAGCTATTTAAAGTGACAGTTGTCATAACCGATGTATAATCCTACTTGTTTAAAAACAGCTAATATACTATGAGATTTACGGAGAGAATGGACTATTTAATTTTACAGCATTATGATTTATTCGTTCATTTGGTTAAATTTTAATTTGCCACAGATAAAATAAAACTCTATTCGGAAGAATAGTTAAGACGTAAAATGGGTTATCCGAGAATAAAAGTAAAATATAAATTTATTCATTGTATAGTTATTCCAGTTTTGCGTTAATGTTGGTGAAATCGGGCCTTTTAGTCCATTTTTAGTATTTTAGTCCACTTTTAGTCTATTTATCGAGGAAGGTTATACAAGGTTTTAATGAAATTGCGTAAACCTGAATATAGTTCGTTCAGAATCGAGAGTAGAATAGATTTCACTAATAAACAATACGAGTCAGATTTATCATTTTTTTAAATCACGTCGCTTTTTAAAACTACTTAACTGTATTGTCTTGGCGCGTCGGTGGCGCTAAGAGCGTCGGTCGCGCTGTGGACTCGGCACTTGCCTTCCAATCGGGAGGTTCGGGGTTCGAGATCGCCAGTTCACCATGTACCAATATGTTTTTCGTTTTTCGAATTTCTTATGTACATTTGTCTGTCATATTCAATGACGTCTCAGTGATCAATTCGTTTAACACGGGGAGCGATCACCGAATGTTACGAGGCGCATTGAATCTTAACATAAAAGCGGAAAGGTATCGACTGGTGAAGTCTGCGCTCCGTCCCGAAGCCATCCAGATCCAAAACCCCGAGCGCTTTCAACTCGAATTACAAAATCGCTTCGATTGCCTGGAGGACTGCACGGATGTGGACACTTATAATGACAGGGTTGTGGAAGCTGTCCTTACGGTGGGTGCAAAGTTTTGCAAACCCAGCCGTACTAAGCAACGAAGTAAGATCTCGGAGCCGACAGCTAAGCTGATGGAGGAAAGGCGTGGAATGGGTCGGCAGTCTTCTGAAGATGCTCGTCGGCGACTCAACAAACAGATCTCTTAAGTGCCTGACTCGCGACATACGCCGATTTAATACGGAACGTATTAAAGAGGCCATTGAGCAGAACAAGGGCTCCAAAGTGTTCGCAAGAGATCTGTCACTCGGTCAGAGTCTGCTGACGAAGCTGAAAAGAAAGAGGACGGCAGAGTCATTACATCCCGACCTGAGCTTATGGCCGAGATCGAACGCTTCTATGGACAGCTTTACGCAACATCACAGGCACCTGTTATTCCGGCTACAGACCCTAGAGCCAAATTGACCCGGCACTATACCGAAGATATCCCGGACGTCAGCCTGTACGAGATTAGTGTGGCTCATAAACAGCTTAAAAACAACAAGGCACCGGGTGATGATGGAGTTACAGCCGAACTCCTAAAAGCGGGTGGACTACCAGTCCGGAAAGCGCTGCAGCGGCTATTCAACTCCGTCATACTCGAGGGCAAAACGCCTAAAGCATGGCACAGGGGCGTGGTGGCACTTTTCTTCAAAAAGGGCGACAGGGCCCAGTTGAAGAACTATAGACCCATCACGCTCCTGAGTCATGTTTATAAGCTATTTTCGAGGGTCATCACGAATCGTCTCGCACGCAGGTTCGACGACTTCCAGCCTCCCGAACAAGCCGGATTCCGAAAAGGCTATAGTACCATAGACCACATCCATACGCTGCGGCAGGTTATACAGAAGACCGAGGAGTATAATCTGCCACTATGCTTGGTGTTTGTGGACTATGAGAAAGCTTTTGATTCTGTCGAGACCTGGGCCGTACTTAGATCACTCCAGAGGTGCCAAATAGACTATCGGTACATCCAAGTGTTGCAGTCATTGTACGAAAACGCCACCATGTCAGTCCGCCTTCAGGACCAGAACTCGAAACCAGTACGACTTCAGCGTGGTGTGAGACAGGGTGACGTTATATCGCCGAAACTGTTCACAGCTGCGTTGGAGGATGTATTTAAGCTTTTGGACTGGAGGGGACTCGGCATCAACATAAACGGCGAGTATATGACTCACCTTCGTTTTGCTGATGATATCGTAGTCATGGCTGAGACCGTGGAGGATCTAGGCACAATGCTCGAAGACCTCTGTAGAGTTTCCCAACAAGTGGGCCTTAAAATGAACATGGACAAGACTAAAATAATGTCGAATTCCCGTGTAGTACCCACTCCTGTGAATGTTGGAGGCTCTACGCTGGAAGTTGTTGACGAATATGTTTACCTGGGGCAAATAGTCCAGCTCGGTAAGTCCAACTTCCAGAAAGAGGTAAATCGGCGAATCCAACTCGGCTGGGCAGCGTTCGGGAAGCTACGCAGCATATTCTCGGCCCATCTACCGCAGTGTCTCAAGACGAAAGTCTTCAATTCGTGCGTGTTGCCAGTGATGACATACGGAACTGAGACGTGGCCGCTTACAATGGGTCTTATCAGAAGGCTCAAAGTCACCCAAAGGGCAATGGAGCGGGCTATGCTCGGGGTTTCTCTACGTGATCACATCAGAAATGATGAGATCCGTAGAAGAACTAGAGTTACCGACATAGCCCAAAGAATTGCAAACCTCAAGTGGCAGTGGGCAGGACACATCGCTCGTAGGACTGACGGCCGTTGGGGCGGAAAGGTCCTCGAGTGGCGGCCGCGTACCGGGAGACGCAGTGTTGGTAGGCCCCCCACAAGGTGGACCGACGATCTGGTGAAGGTCGCGGGAAGCCGCTGGATGCGGGAGGCGCAGGACCGATCGGTATGGAGATCCTTGGGGGAGGCCTATGTCCAACAGTGGGCGTCTATTGGCTGATATGATGATGATGATGATGATTTGTCTGACGCTCCTACGGTGAAGGAAAACATCGTGAGGCAACCTGCATACATCTGCGAAGAAATTTAATGGTGTATGTGAAGTCAACCAATCCGCACTGGGCCAGCGTGGTTTCATTAAGGCCTAATCGCCCTAACTAGTTAGGGTAGGCTCGTGCCCCTCGGTATGGACGTATATGAGCTGTGATGATGATGATGATAATTGTCTTGGCGGTGCGCGCCACATCAGACTTGCAGACGCGCAACCATAGAGTTTTAAATTTGCAAGATATGCAAGAAAACAAAAAAAAAAAGAAATATCCTTCTAAATAATCCACGAAATGTTATTTTCATAATTTACATAATTCTTTTATAGTAAAAATAAGTTGGGATGTGTGAGGATTATATTTAGACGAGCATTGATTATGAAGATATCAGACGGTGTGGTTGGTGTGTTTTCGTTCACCGTATGAATTTGTCGCCCGTGTAAATTCTACGTTCAGCTGTGGACGTTTATCTGTGGAGACGTTTATCTTTACTTTCAGCCAGGTACAACAAATACGTCACCATCTTTATCAATCATCATAATAAATTTTTAGGGTTCCGCACCTCGAAAGGAAAAAACGGAACCCTTATAGGATCACTTTGTTGTCCGTCCGTCCGTCTGTCTGTCTGTCAAGACCCTTTTTCTCAGGAACGCGTATCAAGCTGTAATTTATATAAAATACTCAGGTCTACTGTCCCTTGGAGCTGTGAAAAAATCAAACTTCTAAATTAACGCAATCAAAAGATACAGCCGTTTATGCCGCAAATTTTCGACACTCGCAAGGGAATCAAAACCTAGAGGTTACTTCCCGTGAACTCAGAATCTTGAAATTTGATACGAAATAACGTCTTATAGCACAGATAAATTAATTGCGAAAACCGTAAATTTTTACTTTTATACCTACAGGTTTGTACGGAACCCTCGGTGCGCGAGTCCGACTCACACTTGGCCAGTTTTTTATATAGGTGCTAGCTGTTGCCATGTTGTCTACCTGGAATCTATGTTTATATCGCATGTTCCCTAGGGAACTCAATTTAATTTGGGATTAAAAGTAGCCTATGTCCTTCTTTGAGGCTAGAGCTATCTCTGTACCAAATTTAACCAAAATTAGTTTTGCGGCTCAGATATGATAACGCAACAGACAGACAGAGTGAACTTTTGCATTTGTAATACTCGTACCTAGTAGGAAGGAATTGAATGAAACCTAGCATATTATGAAATGACAGTCGATCGTTTGCATTAAAATCAATTCGAATGTATTTAATCCTCACTTCGATCTACATTGTCACCAATTTGTTTACATGAGATATCAGCCAGCCATAGGGTTTGTCCGCGTAACTGCCGCTTACCGCAACGCCGCAATGCAAATTGAGGTCTTTCAGTCCCTCGCGCGTATTTTTTCAGCGTCGCCCCGGACCCCCGGGCGTCGTAAAGAGAATTTCTCAGTCCGGCCAAGATTAACGAGACGCCGTGAATGGGCCGTTTATACGCAGTTATGAATTAATTTTGCACGAGATTCCCGCGGTGTGGAATTTTTTTTAATTGCATCTCGCAGGAGTCGTTCGTGGGTTGACCCTAGCCGTTATTCATAGTAGATGGCTAATCTATATAGGTAGATATATAAAAATCTCGCGTCACGATGTTTGCCCGGCATAAACTCCGATATTACTCGATCGATTTTGATGAAATTTGCTTACTAAATAATTAATGTAATTTGGTCCTACTTAAAAGATAACATATTGTCTCGATTATTGACCTCAACTTATTATTCCAAATTGAATGGTTTGTAATTATTTTTTAGCTTCATAAGTTTCTTAAAGAAGGCGATGTGCGTTAATTTATTGACACCATACTTGGTTATCTAAGTTGGATTTAAACCCTTCGACCACATTCGTAACCAAAGTTTCGTAACTCGTTTTGAAAACGGAATTTTGGTTCGTTGTTTCGTAACCAGTTATCAAACAACACGTTATTTTTCCATTTTTATAGCTGATTTTTTTCAGTTATGAAACTACACTTTTTTTTTGTTTTAGTATAGTAACTTTACATTAGAAAGTTTAGTACAACATTAGTCTTACTTACTACTATAACTACTGGTCCACTGCCTAGTGTGGCCGGTTTAGCTATTAAAAAAATGTGCTATGCTGAATTTGACTAGACGTCGGATCACCCCAACTATCTACTAGATGGTTATCGAGGTTGGTTTAGCGAGAATGCCCAGCACTTAGCGGAGGGAGTCCCACACACGCCCTTTTTTTCCACCCAGTTAAAAAAGATTTGAAATCTACCGCAGCGGGAGTGGGGCCCACCTGCAGTTATGTGGGACTCTCCCTAATGAGGCCTACTCACTAAAAAATACTGGGGGATTCCGTCAAATCGCATTCCCAACACACAAAGGGAACTTCGCGCAATCGCTTTGTGTGTCGAGGTCCCACACACGCCTGGCGACTGGTCATCGTCAGGTACGGTGCAAAAGAGCATTCCATCTCGTAAAAAAATGTATAAGGCACGGCCAGATCACGATATCTACTCTTCTTCAGGGGTATTAACAATCAAACCCATACAATTAACCATATTACGATGCAATATGGTTAATTGTATGGGTTTGATTGTCGCTAGGTCAGGTTCACGAACGAAAACATTTCTATTTCGGACCGCTCGCTGGATCATTTATTGAAAGCGTTCTAAGTTTAACCATTTATAGCCGCCCTTTTAAGGGTTCCGTACCTTAAAAGGAAAAGACCGATCTCTTATAGGATCGCTTTGTCACCTGTCTGTCCGGGACCCAAGTATCTAATAAATACTCGGTAAAAATGAATCGCTCAACTCAAATGTAAGGACGCGCATTTCTTCCGAACGACTGCACCAATTTAGATAATTCTTTTTTTGTGTTCGTTTTTTGTGACACTAGATGACATTGACAGGAGGGCGCTGAATGTTTTTCTTTAAAAAAAACTCCTTTAAGCCCAACCTCTCTGGCACTACTACGTATCACTTTAGGCATGTTTTTAATTTAGATTACAAAAAATTTTTTTTACAAAAAATAAAAACCGACTTCAAAAACACTGAAAAGTTAAAAATAATATAAGAATAGGTACAGACAACATCACACTTCTATATTGAAATCGGTGCCAAACGAAAATCTCCTAGAAAGTCTTAAAATTTGTCACCGACCTCAATATTGTACCTATTCTTATATTATTTTTAACATTTCAGTGTTTTTGAAGTCGGTTTTTATTTCTTGTAAAATATTTTTATTTTTAAATTTTTAGTGAATGAAATCTTTTTAGTGAAAGAAACCCTAATTAGATACCAGCTATACTCTATCGAATAAAAAAAGAATTTTGAAAAGCGGTCTACAATTGGCGGCGTAATCGCGTAACATACACACAAAAAAAAAACATACGCATCGAATTGAGAACCTCCTCCTTTTTTGAAGTCGGTTAAAAAATCACAGCAAACTGTCAACCTCACAGAAAGTGATTGTCAAGATGACAGCATTAGTTTCGATTTCGCCCACGCGCCGCCACAACCCTTGGTTGATCTTGGTTGCACTGTAGTTTGATATGAATTTCAGTTCGTGTTCCCGAGAAAAAGTGCATTGACAGACTAACAACGAAGTGACCCTATAAGAGTTCTGGTTTTTCCTTTTGAGGTGCGGAACCCTAACAAGTGTTTTTGATTCCATCACGGCTCGCAACCCTTAAATTTCGCGAAAGGTCAATTGTGCCGTCCGTTCCGAATGCTATGAATCATGGTTTGCGTCTAGCATATTATGGTAAACAAGGCCACCGAGCGGCGAATAGATTTAATGTTTTCATTGTTTCGGGCGCTGGGTTACGTCACGAGAGCCGGTGACTGTGCGAAATTTCGATAATTGTGACGCGTGAAAATTGCAATTTTCTGTAATTAACCTGTTAAGGCCAAGTCACCTGTATCCAACGAACTTACCGCTTGAACTCTTGCCGTCTTACTTCTTTCTGTGTTCTCTGGTCTTACTATAGAACAAGGTCTAAGCTTATTCTCCGGCAACCAGCATGGTCCAGGTCACTGCATTGCATACAGGTCGCCGCTAATCGGTCGTCCGTCACCTCGTCGGTGTCTGCTCGCCATAGGCAGGAACCATTGATTTACTACCAAACGTTGGTAGTAAATCAATGGGCAGGAACAGACCGACGAGGTCGTGGAAGTGTTTGATAGAGTTCCGATGACCTTACCCTTATCCCTTAGAAAAAAGCCACAGTATTTGTATTAGATATCTTTACGGATTTTGTATAATTTGGTTTAGAACAAAGCAAACTTTTTAATTGTATATTTGTGTTTTTGCATTTTTTATATTGATTTGTTTATTTATTGTATATTTATAGATTATGAATATACTGATTTATTATTTCGCACATTATAAAAAATTACGCGTCAAATATTACACTAAGCGTCTGTTTTTTTTTGTTTTACTAACGCTTAAGCCTATCGTATGTAATGAAAAGAAACATTATGCTATAGTTGCTGAACGCTATCTATAATATGATGCTATAGTTAAGAATAAAATATTAAAGCACTTAAACGGTTGGAAAAAAGAGATCTTATCTCGTAATACGGTCTCTGTCCTCTAATTGAAGAGAACTGCTTGATATATCTTAAATACTCAACAGGATAATACCGACATTTGCCTTCATGTAAACTACGATTTATGCAACTCTGGGAATCATGTTATGTTAACGCTATTTAAAATTGTCGCTGTTAGGCTGACTAAAGTATTCTAAACAGATGTAAACTTACTAGAATAGCAGTAGTCTTTTAATACTACTGCTATTCTAGTAAGTTTATATAGTATACAATAGTGAGAATGAAGATAAGAATGATATTAAACTTGAATCATCGGGAGATAAACAAAACGTTTGCGCTCGCTCCCAGCGGCTCAGAAACGCGGCAGTGGTGCCTATCGATTGTCCGGACCGGGGCAAGGTCACGAGGTGTCCTACCTAGCACGGTCCGCTGCTTGGCACTATGCCGGCATTGTAGGTCATCCGGCAAAAAAATAATTAAACGGCTCCACACGGAACGGAGCACAGTTTATATTGTGGAATAGACGTAAATAAATGCTGGGATTCGCCGCCATTGCCCAAACAACCTTTCTCAATTTCCCAAGGACTCATGGCAGCGAAGCCCGGGCTTAAATATGATTAATGCCCCCGTAATTTGGAACATTAATTTTATCAATTTGCTTAACGATACGTTTTCTAAGGCTGATTAAATATTTATTGTATCGGTGCTCTGTTATCTTGGAAGCGTTGCATGCCTGTTCTATTTGTTTCGGACACCTCTACGTGTAGAACCTTTTTTACAGCATGTAGAACCTATTTTACTGTTTGAGTATTTATTGAATCAGTGCTTTGTTATCATCTTAGGCACGTCGCACCCATTTGTTCTATTTGCTGCAGACACATTGCGTGTAGAACCTGTTTTACTACATGTAGAAATGGAAAACCTTTTTCGCTGCGTGTATAATTTTTTTTCAGAAGTTTATAGTTTTTATTATGTATTTAACAATGGTTTTGGATATAGTTCGATATAGTATTTTTATAGTCCTATTAAACTATCTATATTTATATCAGCTAGGGTTGGCTGGTAGAAATCTCTCTCAGAGATAAGTCAGATAACTGTAAGAAAGAATGTTTGTGTTTGTTTATCTTCACTATTATTATTAAGAGGAGAGATTTGTATGTGAAGAATTCGAATGCTATACATTATCCCCGATTAACATATAGGCTACAAAATTATCATTCTCCTACGGGAACATATAAATCTCCCACGGGAAAGCAAAAAACAACGCGGGCGAAGCTGCGTAAATAAAGCTACTGTTTAATAAAGAGGTTATTTGTTACAGTCAAAACTCATAAATAGTGGATGTTAACCGGCTTTAACATTATATTAATATCTTGTCTGATCTTGACAGTAAACGGTGCTAATGCAACAGCCTTCTCAGTTTCATTAAAATTATAGCCATTACATCTAGGATGACAAGGGTTTTGGCATTAAGGATTGATTTGAACTAATTAATGACAGATCGATATTATATTTTTATTCGAAACTGTAACCGCTTCATCAGTGAGTTTCAACAAAAAGCTTAATTTAGACTCTGTGAAAATGTACACAATTCCTTGGCAATCCAGAGGTTTAGTTTACAAACCACATTAACCTCAAGAGTTCTATTCTAGTATTATTATCATTGTCAGTAAAACAGTAAGACATGTGTTCATTGTTATTGTAGTTCGATTGTAAAATTTTATATGTATTATGCATACGTGCATAGTTTGTTTTATACAAAAATTGTTTAAAAACTACTTGTTATCCACTCTTTGTGTAAGGATTTTAATCCTTACTACAATAATAAGTGTCTGTATGTTAATTCCGAGACAAAAAAATCTATGTGCAACATATCCAAATCCTTTGATTTCGCATGATTGTGTGACAATGATTGTACATAATATTATAATCTTTGTATTGGTTGTTCTTAAACGCAGACAACTTAAAAAATCAGTCTTCAGAATCTTACGCCACGATAAAAAGTGTCAGCAATATTCAATCTGAGTGATAAAACGTATGTTCCAAACATCAATCAAACCCGTTGATTTCGTATTGCGTGCCAACATAGCAAAGTTAGGGCCATTTTGTTGGTTATTTTTAAAGACAGACAACTTTTTGTAGAAATCGTAAGCCATTACAATAATCCATGCTTTAGAATTATGCTTGGATATGAATAAAACGCTTAATGTGATAGTTAGCTTAGTCCTTGAACTGTAAAAGCCATTTTCCGGAACAAGGTCTCGCCAGCTCTGTCGACCGGCCCTGTGGGAGTGGGCGACTGAATGAATCAGTGACGCTATCGCCGCTAGTGGCACTTACAGACGTACAATTTTCATAGCACGAAAGGGAAACGCTAAGGAGATTAGCATAATCATTTATTGATCATGGCAATGTTATACCTAATCCGGCTGAACGTATATTATATAATTCAGGACTGAACGTTTATTATTAATGTCAATTTGTATCGAAGGCTTAATTTGGGGCGACGGCAAAGTGACTCGGTATAATAACATTTATTTAATTTGGGTCATAAAATTTGAATTTCACGTGAACCCGGTAAACGTGTACCAGGGCCATTTCACAGGCGACATGGAACCGTATCCATGTTGTAATAAAATTTCAGAATAATTAGTTGACGGTCTGGCAATTGACATTTAACATTGCCTTCGATTCGGTGTTATTCTATTATTAACTATACCCTTCTTTGACCCGAGGCCCGAGGCAGACTCTGTGCCAGGGTCGCAAGCTTGGCTACCTCCGTCTTACCTATTTCTGTCGCAAAGCAGCAGTGCTTGCATTGCTGTGTTCCGGTTTGAAGGGTGAGATATGCCAGTGAAATTACTGGGAAACGCGACTTCACATCTGATGGCACAAGTTGGCAACGTACACTGTGGTTATCGCATAAGTTTGTAACGTGCGGTCCTCCTCAGAAGTAGATGGACATTTTAGTGCCATGTCACAGCAATTATTCCTTTTATTTAGTATGGTTACACCTATATTGTATTGTTAATAGTTAGTGTGACATGGTACTAAACCGCTTTTCGTCTTGGTTGCATTTTGGCGCCTCTTACAAGAGCCGCAATACGAGTATGTTCGCGATTGCCAACTTTGTCGTTTAATGAACACTATCTCGTCATCGTTTTTAATATTTTCGCATAATTTATCTTTATACTTACTACTTTCTCGTTTTTGAATAATTTCGATGTACTATAATGCCATAAATATAAAACATACAGTTCTAAAATTCATTATTATATATTATAGTGTCTAAACATTGTTAAAAACAAAAACTGATGTTTAATATTTCACTTGAGAGGAAAAATCAAAAGATGAAACTCTGTTCAATATGTTAAAACAGCTGTGAATTAGACAATATAATAATAAATGACATGAAAGCTTTATCAATAGATTAACATTTTTATTGTCTAGAAAACTGGAAAAAATGCCGTTTTTATTTTGTAATACAGTTTAAAAAAAAAAACATTTTCGTTCGATCATAGCGCGTAAGCGACATTAGAAACTACACATTTATCATCCGTATTACCTTGCAATGAGGCAATGCCGTGTACAAGTAGATTTTTAAATTTAAAACAAATACAAATTCTTAAAATGTCCACATTTAAACTTTACTCAAAACTGTAAGTTTATACGCTTCAACCTTATTTTTGAAAATGTCACCTAACTAAACCATTGAGGCCTTAGACTGAGGCAGTACAGATTCATTAATTTTCCGATTTGAAACTGTTTGGTAATTTTGCGGCACGTCGAAACTTCCAGAGGATTCCATTTCGTCTCAGGCTGACTTACATAATCCAAGACGCCGTGTGAAGGTGTCATCCACTAGCGAGCATGATGCGAGCCGGGCAGCGAGGTCTACGCAAGTCACAGCTATTACTGTGACCTTATGACCTTATTCCGCCACCTCTCATCTGGCATGGCGCGAGCTCCTTTGACGCGAACACGAATTGAAGAAGTGCTCCAGTTGAGTCAAGTTTACATGCTCTTCTGACAGCCACGGAATTACAGTTGTGTTAACGCTTTTTTCTTATTTACTTGTATGCATGCACTAGTACACATCCTTAGACATGTACTTGGTTAATTAGATTTAGGCGTTGTTTGACGTCAACATTGTGTATTGTAAAGGTTTATCTTGAATAAAGATTTTTGAGTTTGAGAAAAATAAACATGTACCTACTTAGTTTGTTTAAGTGCTGAATTCTAATTTAATTGGTCGCGAGTTTTATCGGTTTACGGGTGAAGTTTGAATTGAGCAATCAAGAAGTTTTTCATCGTCTTAATTATAATAATTTCATGGTATGTGAATCTGCACTTACAATACTGTTTTGATATTATTTCACAACGATTTTATGACGTTTATCTGGTATGGCGTAAGGTTATCGTGGCATTAGAATTTAAGAAGCAGAACTTTCATGATCACGTGCATTTTACGACGCCATTTTACCAGTCGTGCTTCGCTTACTCGACATTTTTTAATAAGTGTGTCCAAGAAATTTTCAAAACACGTCTTTCAAAATTAAAACAACCATCTCAAGGTAATAATGTATGAGTATCTCATACAAAAGCGCCCAGAATACGGATACACGGTTGGCCCGTTTAGAAATTGGGTCAGAGTGTCGTTCGCTACACGTTTGTATATTTCACGGATCGATTCGCCGACGCGTTGTCGGATTGGCGACGGATCACCGGATATGTCCTCGGATCGGTCCGGCAAACGTTATGGACGGCTGCGAAATTGATTCGCCAACGATTTGCCACCGAAAAGATTTTTGAATTGCATCCCTGTGTTTACGTCGTCGAGCGTTCAATTTCTTTTTGATCTGTTTGATGGTCGATCGTGTGGTTCAGTGATTTAGAAAATAAAGTGATAATTTTAAAAAAACATTACGCGTATGTAGGTACGTATTTTTTCGGGCACTGTGTTTTTAAACGACTTCAAAAAAGGAGGAGGTTCTCAATTCTATGCGTATGTTTTTTTGTGTGTATGTTACGCGATTACGCCGCCAATTGTGGACCGATTTTCAAAATTCTTTTGAACCCCAGAGTGTACGACACAAGATTTCGCGTCACAGTATTCACTTCAGAAAGGACACCAGGCAAAGTCCTTTAAAAAAACCCAAGAATGTATAGCATTTCTATTTTTTCCAAAATATAGGCTTTTAATTAGTAAGTCATAAAATATATTTAGTTTTTTACAAAGTTGTGTATTTTAAGAGTTATTTATGTTTAATTTTTTTTTCTTTTGGTAACCCCAACTCTATAATAACAGGAGTACCATGCCCAACACGTTTCGTTAGCTGCGCTAGTGACGTGAAATAATAAAATGTTCGCAAGCATAGACAAAGATGTCCCTTTCATCGATATATTTTCGTTTTTTAAATAATTTATTTTAGCGAAATGAAGGAGTTAAAAAATAAATTTGCAACTGTTTTATGATTAATGTAACACATAGCAGGTTAGAATGGGCAGAATGCACATGTCGACGAGCCTTCTTTTTAAACATGGTCGCTAACCGAGTCACAAATGTCCAAGCTGAAGGTTTGTCAAAGGGCCATGGAACGCAGCATGTTAGGTGTAAGACGCTCGGGACGAATTAGGAACACCGATTTGCGTTTCAGAACCCAAATAGCAGACGTGGGTGAGAGGACGGCTTTGCTGAAGTGGGATTGGGCGGGGCATGTCGAGCGAATGCATCCAGATAGGTGGGCTCCAGTAGTCACGCAATGGCAACCCCGAGACGGATGTCGACGTCGGGGCAGGCCCAGAAAGCGTTGGCGGGACGACCTGGATGCTTTTCTTCCACAATGGCCGGAGAGTGCTAGGGATCGTGATCTGTGGAGTGGGTTAAGGGAGACCTTTGCCCAACAGTGGGACAATATTATAGGTTAATAAAAAAAAATAACAGAGTATTTACAGGCAACACAATTACTTTTAAATACACTTTTGGGTCTCATGTGCCTGATGTCATTTCACCGCCAGCCTTATCCTTCAAATTGGAAGCCAATGACAGCAATGCAAGTCAATCAATAAAAAGTCAGTCAATTGCTTATACGACGCTTATACTATATTTTTGTCTGTTTTTATTAAGTATATTCTATTCAATGCCGTTTCCCCATAAACCTGTGTGATAGGTTCGCTTTTTTGTCTTCTGTGACCTCGGTGGCGCTGTGGTCTCGAGACTGACCTTCTAATTGGGAGGTCCGGGTATCGATCCCGCCAGGTACCAATGTGTTTTTCGTTTTTCGAAAATTTCGAAAATCATAAAATAAATTTACATTTGTCCGACGCTCCAACGGTGAAGGAAAACATCGTGACGCAACCCTCATACATCTGCGAAGAAGTTGAAAGGTGTATTCACCAATCCGCACTAGGCCACCATGGTTGACGGTAGGCCCGAGCCCCTCGGTGAGGACTGAGGACGTATGGTGAGGTACGCCTTTGCTAAATCATCCGCGTGTTGAGTAACCATTACCAAAATTGATTTAATTGACATTTTATTTTGAAATCTTTAATCTATGTTATTATTTTATTCTACAAACAAAGACATCTATCCCATACATATGGGTACAGTTTGATATGGATCGTCTGCACTGGACGTGGTATTCAGTCGAACACATGTTTGCTCCAACTCCGTTGAGTCAGTACGTAGACTGGACATGGCCCATTTCCATTCCGACTATCCAACGAACGTAATGATTCTAATAACGAGAGTTGTGTGACTTTAATTAGCTGATAAAAGATATTGTTGTTATTTTTTTTTACCAGCATATGTGAATAGTCGCATATTGGTTGTCTTTGAATATTTAACAATTACTATCAGATACCTCACCACAGTTCATTGCCTACATGAATGAAAAAACACAACTTTGCATTATTACTCAGCAGCACTGGTGATCTGTAATTGGTAAATTTTATTTATTTAGTTCAGAGCATACAAGTTTCTATTAATTGTGTCAACTCTGTAATTGTTTCATGCGTCCGCCTCTGCAAATATTTGATATGCGAATATTTAACTGTGACATTAAACGTACCTACTCCGGCTTACTCGTTACGTCATGTAGTCTATGTTTACGGCGTAACAGTAAAGCCAACACAGGAAGAAAGGAAGGAAGGAAGTTGCCGAAACTTCGTTATTTACGCCGCAATACGAGATGGCATTAACGTGCCGATTGTTCCCACTCCTTGTTTACTTTTTGCCTCCTTTGCTGTCGCCCGATTACGAGGCGGTCTCAATATAATTGTCAGTCTCAACAAAGCCATTACAGAGACGCAAGCTAAACTCCAATCGGCACTCCTTACCGAGATCGCTTAAAACCGTGATAAAGCCTTAGCGAGAAAGGGACAGCACTATTGGCTGCAACAGGAGAGACTATGTTTCAACATTGTACTGTTATAATCTTGCCCTTAACGGGTACGGTAAGGCTCCAAGGCCGGGCAATTCCGGGTGCGGGCCAAACGCCCGTCGCCCGGTGTTAAGAACTGAAGGCGTGTTTCATTATATCCCCTTTATCTCGCTGACTGTTGATTAAAATGCTGGATTTGGAAGTCGGCAGCAGCGAAAATTATGGCGATGGCGTTGAATGATTGAAAAAGAATTGAAGTGTCCTTTTGGAGGCGTTTTGCCCAGAGGCATGGAATTTTTTTCTTTAATTTAGATTTAGACCATTGGCTTAAAAATAGGATGAAATCTGGTTGTATTGTTTGTAGGAAAAACCTAGTCTAGGTTTGTCCTCATTCTCAAACACTTAAAATTCAACTTTCAAAAATTATTTCCCATATATCGGTCATGCGGCAACACCCATGATATAGGACTTAAATCATTTCTCCCTTTGGTTTCACATCTCATTCTGCCGATTTTTGGGTTTGTAAAATCCTTGTTTAGCTTTTTGTCTCCTACTCAAAATGATTCCAAATTCAAACTACCTAAATCAAACACTCTCCGTGGCGTTCACCATTTTATGAGTCAAGTAGTTTTGTTTGATTGTGTTTAGATTAGCTATATTATATTTATAGCTAATATAATCACAATAACTATAATATAGAACGAACGAGTTGCCTGCCGTTCGCTCGTTGACGTATTTACCTGTAACGTATCCCAATTTGAATCATTGAACTGTCAGGTTTACAATATGTACGTGGGCGGGCGGAAATTACAGGACGCCGCCGATCGAGCCCCGGGGCGGTGCGGCGCGGCGAATACAACGAAATTGGACCAGTCGATAGTTTTGATTGCTTTCGCGTAATGTCTCGCCCAGTGTTTTTGTAACGGCTATTGTTTGCCGGCGAACGAGCGCGATACTTATCGGGAACGTTGACTGCCAGTCTACAAGGGAACGAAACCGGGCGTCGCGCGTCGTCTCGGGAATTGGGATGATGACTGAATTCTAATTTTTACGTCTCGTCATTAATTATTAAAATACCGTGGAGAAAGATGCAGTCCTGTGAAATTAGAATTAAAATCGGCTAAGAAATACATTAGATACAAGCATTTTAAGTTGTTAATTTGAAGGCGATTAGACAGAGAGATCCGACATCAACCGTGACGTCATAGTTGAGTACGGCCATATAAACTCCTTGTAAATTGCCGTTTTGCTAGAAAGAGATGGAGAAAAATCTTTAATACCTTATATCTTGGTTGTTTTTATAGTTATTCGAAAACCGATTTTTTCTTTCTGTTTATTATATGAATGAGCTTCTGTTAAAGTAAAAAAAAAATTTTTTTGTCATCTAGCCTATTGTAGCCAGCTTCTGACATTCTGGTCTAATTGCAGAATCGATAACTTTCACAACTCTATCAATCTTATACAATACAACGCGGAACAGACAACGCGCACTGTATGAGTTGTTGGATTGAAATTAGCTTCTGAATCGATTACAAAAATAAAAATTCGTTAAAAAATCCACTAGCCACAATAATTGATACTCATTAATTTAATCGCAATCTCCCATTCTGTCAACATTCTAAACAAATGATTATGATACATAAATCTAGGTAGTAAGAGTTAATTTTAAATGCAGTTGTACCTTAAATAAAATGTTTTCCCTATCAGCTGTTTAGGTCATTCACACGTCACACCACTCGGCCTGCCCATGTTTGTTGTAATGAGGATAACTAGTTAGAGGATAAAATATCTCTATTATCTTCTATATAAATTCTCGTGTCACAGTGTTTGTTACCAAACTCCTCCGAAACGGCTTGACCGATCTTTCTGAATTTTTTGTATATAGTGAGTAGGTCTGAGAATAGTAAACTATTTTTTATTAATTGGCGAAACGTAATTCGCCGGCACAGCTAGTTATGATATAAAAAAATGCCTGAAATAGATTCATATGTGCATATATGTAACAAACTACTTTCAAGGCTGTGCTGTCATATCTGTTACAAGTACCCGCCGCCGTTGGCTAGACGGCGTGCGTGTGTGGGGCGCTCCCGGCAGAGTGCCGGGCCTACCCACTAAGCCCCCCAGTGTTCTCGCTGCCCTTATGGGGCGCGTGGTAGGGTCCACGATGTGATACCACTACCCATGCGCCCGGGCTAGCTCGACCATAATAGTTTCGACGAGCTATCGCCAAGGGCTTATTCGAAAACACCAGGACAATCCCCAAGACGGAGAATCCTTACGGCGGCGTGCGCGAGGATATATCAACCCTCCTATATTTATGGCCGTAGCAATCAGGGTGCCATTATTAAATCATTCGTCTGGCCCCGAACGCTGGCTTTCTATTGACTTTCGATCAACAAATCAACATCAATCATTTTCAATGTTTCAATCGATCGATAGCAACGAGTGTTCTCAACCATTGGTCGCTATAGTCTGATTTTTAATTTGACGGAATTATGACAGATGTGAAAAACTTGGACGCGATGTTTGAGACTTTTTAATTTATTTACCAAAATCTGTTACCACATTTTGCATTAATTATACAGATATCCTCACATGAAAACGTGAAAGGTTTATCTGTGCGAGCGAGTCGTTCATCATTTGTAAATATTTCGTCTGGCGATGAGCCCCTGATTTCTGTTGATTTTCGTTCGACATCAGAAATTCTCTATTGGACATTTTAATCGATTGCAACGAGCGCAGCGGGCTCAGCCAGTGATCGCCAGGTGAGTGTTGTCGAGTTGTCGTTGTGCGAAATAGAATGCGCTGTGTGCCACCTCGAACGTGCAGTTCGAAGATAGGGCCCCAGGTGAAGGTTAGCGGCAAATCACTGGACGCTGGCCATTGACGTGATACGTCAACGATGCTAGCAGCTTATACCGATGGATGTGGAGATCCCTGCTGGCAGGTCTATCTCCAACAGTGGGCGTCTCTTGACTGAAAAGATGATTATAACATGTTACATATTTTATGTACTATTTGTGTGTATTGTTTTGGTTTGCTTAATAATAACTTAAAACTAAAACGTTTTGATTAGGCTTGATGTACTGAAACATTGAGAAGTGATGCAGCAAATAATAGTCACATTTAGTTATTACTAGAGGACTATTCTTAAGTTAATCTATTGGATTCTCCATTACACACTTTTATTCTCTATTAGCACCCTCTAAAGCTCCTAAAAACTCTTTCTTAATGCTTTATAACAACTTGTAAAAACCCGTATGTGTTATTTGGGTTAGGGTTAATAGTTTCTTTGATAATACACAAGATGCTTATTGTTTATAATAAACAATATGCTTTTTAGTTTTGGAGTGCGCAACATTCATTTTAGAGTTAAGGGTACGTTTTATACTAACTAAACCATCCGGTGCAGAGTTGCTTTATCTTATTATAGCAGCCATATTGTTAATACAAACCTATTACATAATGATTAAATGGCTTACGAAACAGTTCCGGTTTTTATGAGATCTTGTTTAGTTCAAACAGATTACGCTTGTTATGTAATTAGTGTAAGTAGGTTATATGTAAAATAATGCCAGATAACTGTATCATTAATATGTAATTACTGTAGAGGCCATATTTTAGAGTTGCTCGTTTGAAATCGCATACCACGCTTGCGAGAAATTTTTTCTAATTTATAACAAGTTACATCGCTCATACGTCGGGCGGACAACGGTTTGTCGAACAACATTTCTACAAAGTTTCATTTACTATCAGTACACGAATCGTTGCAATATGGCTAACGCGCTGACTAATGTCCATTTTTTAATATGCTTTATTTTGTAACATTTCAAACATATACCTATAGATTGTTTTTGTTGCTAACATTTGTGGCATTTGTGGCAACTATAAGGCGAATGTTACAAAACATTCTGCGAACGTGACATTCTGTGCACTTGACGTTCTGCCAGTGCTCTGCTACCAGCAGGCGTAGCACGGACCGTGGATAAAACGGGACACACTGAAAGAAATTTTTAGTAACAAATAACAAACATTTGAGTAACCTATTACATAAAAATAGTGACTTCACAACTAATGTTACTAGTAGCCAAATTCAGTTTTGTAAAAACAGTTATGTTATCTATAGCCGAACAAAAATAATTACTTTCTACCAAATATATAAACCATAAGTTACCAAAGTGTTTCGAGTAAATTACTAATATAAGTGTATTAATAACAAAACTTTTAAGTAAGAATAGACCACATCTATGTTTACCATTTACGAAACTGTTTTGTTATAAATAACTGTTTCTTCAATATTAGCATCACTAAACTGTTATCATAACTAAACTATTTTGCTATCTGTTACTAAACTTTTGATTAATTATAACTAGATTCTCAGATTAGTATAGCATCAATATATTGTAATCATGACCAAACTAATTTGATACCTGTTACTAAACTTGTGATTAAAATATAGCTAGTTTCAGATTATTTACAACATCACTGTTATGTAATCTGTAACTGAACTTTTCAGTTAATAGTTACATTACTTTTAGGTTACTATAGCGGTTTTTTCCTACAGGTTTATAGCTTGTAGCCAAAACTAATAATATGAGAATTTTTAGCAAGAAAGGCAAGCGCTGTTGAAACTCCTCATATATTAATTTCGACTACAAACTTGGGACAAATTAAAAACTAAATTGATTTGTTCAAATAAGTGAGCATTCATTAATTATCAAAATAATTAATTACAGAAATTTTTAAGTATATTGAGCAACAAAAGAAATAATCACAGAACTATAAATAACTACGCCTCAACACTAGGCGCCATCCTCTTTTGGTACCCTTGTCCAAAATATTGTTGGAACTGCAGCTTGCAATGCTACCAGCGTGGTGGCATCGGAGATCATGGTCAATTCGACTAGTGACTTGTACAATTATTATTCGAAATCGTCAAAGCGGCATAGTCCAGTAGCTCTTCATAAGACTCTGTAAAATAAAAACATGTTTAAGTTATCTGCATTAAAATAAGAAGCAAATGAAAGAAAAATATCACTGGGGCATAAACACCAGCTCCCTTATTCGCTACCTTCGGTTGCTCCGAACTCTGAACTCCGAACTGTCATTGTGATATACTACTGAGTGTATTACACACAAAACTACTCGCTGAAATAGCAATGGCAACGTGAGTTTTGTTATAGCAGGGTTTATTATAGCAGTATGATATTGTGTTCAAAATGACAGTTCGTAATTGGTAACCGAAGTAAGTGAATAGCTGAGTACACATTAGTCGCACAACTGTATGTAAAACGGACAAACAATTTCTTATAAAAATCAAAAAAGTTTTATTCTGTTCACTCACCATCCAAAAATTTGAAATAGTCATTTCCAAGCCCCACTCCACAACCTCAGATAGTAGGAAATTTTTTCCGCAGGTTCGTTTGCTTCGGGGGGGGGGGGAGGGCTGCATTCATGAATACGGCATCACCATACAGTTTTGACTCTTCATGTGTACCATGATTCTTCTCTATTTTTGAAAAATATCACAAAGTTACCACTAAATGCCACTTGCTTTCTGCGAACTAGTGCGAACCGCAAGGCCGGTAAAGCGAAATGAACATTATGTTCCTGCGTGTCATGTTTGATGCAAGTTCGGGCGGGAAATTACAATTTTTTTTGTTATACGCAGCATCACTTTTATTACCTCTGACAAAACTATTTTGTTCTGGCTTACAAAAACATTGTTGTAATCAACATTATTAATACTAGTTGGTTTCAATCAAATATTTAATTTGTTTATAGCAACTTTGTAACACGATCTTTAACAATACTATTCAGTTGTAAACAATTTTTAGTTATGGTAATAAATAGCACAATAATTATGTAAAAGCTTAATTAAAGTTTAGCCAACTGTATGTTAGAAAATACTCTAAGTTTGTTCAATTATAGCAAAGTACTGTTATGTTACAAGGTATCGAAGTGGAATTTGACAGTAAATAACAAAAACTTTAGAAGTTCATAACCAAAATTAAATGACTGAACTGATTTTGTAAATTGTAACAAGCCAGGTGATCTAAACATAAATGAAATTAATTTAAAAGTTAACAAAGTTTTGCTAATCTTTATTTAACTCAACTAGTTTAGTTAATTAGTTTTTTCAGTGCAAGAGACAAATAACATGTTTCCTCTCGCTCTCTCATATAACAATGACGCGAGAAGGGACGAGGGTTAGTCACTTTCTCTTCTATAGTCCACGCGCCGTGCTAGGCCTACAGGGCTCTCAAGTCATAATCAGTTGCGTTTCGTTACCTGAAAAGTCACATTTTTGTTGTCAAAGTCACATTTTTGTTGTCAAAGTCACATTTTTGTTGTCAAAGTCACATTTTTGTTGTCAAAGTCACATTTTTGTTTTTGTATAAAACAACCACCGTAAATACCTAGTATCTCTTTGTAGTCTGTGCACCGTAATATTAAATCGATGTGTTCAATAGGCTAGATGACAAAAAATATTTTTTTGCTTTAATAGAAGCTCAATCATATAATAAACAGAAAGAAAAAATCGGTTTTCGAATAACTATAAAAACAACCAAGATATAAGGTATTAAAGATTTTTCTCCATCTCTTTCTAGCAAAACGGCAATTTACAAGGAGTTTATATGGCCGTACTCAACAATGACGTCACGGTTGATGACGGATCTCTCTGTCTAATCGCCATCAAATTAACAACTTAAAATGCTTGTATCTAATGTATTTCTAAGCCGATTTTAATTCTAATTTCACAGGACTGCATCTTTTTCCAAGGTATTTTAATATTTAATTACGAGACGTAAAAATTAGAATTCAGTCATCATCCCAATTCAAATGACCTCAAAACTTGTGATTGCCATCACCTTAAAAAAGTGAAATAAAGTGGGTAGGTAGGTATTACATTTGCGTAAATCACAGGCTTCATTTTTCCATGGCTATGATGGTGGACGTAACGTCATTTGAATTTGAGAATTTGTTCGCAGTAATGAGGATGTGTCCTAAACAAATCGACTAGCTAAAAATGTCACAAAGATTACCAGTCATAAGTCACGCACATGTCACATTCGTGGGCCAAAAGTAAAAAAAATGTGACTCTTGTGACCATTTGGCAACATTGCGTTCGGCTCATATAAAACTGTGTGACGTTATGCAAATGTGACATTATGCTCCGAGACCATAGACATCTGAGCATAAGTTATTATACTTATTGTTAAAGTTTTACGTTCGAAAATAACGAATCTCCGAGCGTGCCAAAACGAACAGGCACGCCTACACACGCCCTGGCAATAATGGCCTGGCAATCACCAGTTCAGCGTCGACATCATTCAGCCACATTCAGCACAATGAGAGCCATTCAGTTCAATGTAGCTAGCTGGCGGCCGCGGGCAACGGCACTTCACTATTAATGTGATCACCCGCGCCGCGAGCCGCCGGGTTGGGCCCGCGCTGGGTCGCATCTGGGGCACTCGGTCGATGTGGCCATTACGGCCACCAATAATTACGTCGATGCTTTGGTAAATGGGATATGGGAACTATGAGCGTCGGTGGCGCTGTGGTGGACTCTGCACTGGCCTTCTATCGGGAGGTGCGGGCTCCGGACCATCTACCAATGTTTTTCGTTTTTCGAATTTCATATATGTACATCTGTCCAAAGCTCCTACGGTGAAGGAAAACATCGTGAGGCAACCCGCAGACATCGAACAAATTCAAAGGTGTATGTGAAGTCGACCAATCCGCACTGGGCCAGTGTGGTTACATCCATAACTTAGGGTAGGCTCGAGCCCCTCGGTGGAGACGTATATATGAGCTGTTAAAAGGAGCTCCACGCAACGCAGCACAACACTTAGCAGGCACGTACTGCTTACAGGTCTTTTCCTCCCGGAGGAAACCGGAGTCGGGAAGATGTATCCCATTCGCAAAACCCGACTCCGGTAGAATCTACACCGTAATAATTAAAATATTCCCGCGAAACAAGAAGCACGACAATCTCGCGGTAATACATACTCGTACATTTGTTTGGTCTCACTCGTACACGAGCGAAACCAAACAAGCTAAGAAAAAAAATATTATCAGCATTTCGGTCGATTTTTGTTCCGATATTTACGATATTTTGTTATTATTTACGATTTTTTAGATATTTTAGTTTCCGATATTTTAGGGATTTTTGTTCCACTATAAACTTTAGTGTTAATATTTTATAGTTTTTGTATTTTATATTCATCCACTTACCTGCTGTCCCATTTTTACAAAATAGTATATTTGATTATTTTCTGTGTTACTTAGAAGAAATGTCTTAGATTTATAGATCATAATAAGTCATTAGACACTATTATTATTAAAAAAAATATTAATTAAAAAAGTGCTTCTTACACCCTATCTGAAATGAATGAATATAGGGAATATGCATGATTTTTTTTTAATTCATAAACTAATCCATTACATCTGTATAACATAGGAAAAAAATATAAATAGGCTTTAAAATAGTCAAGTTATTGTTCAAAGTGAAATTTAAAACATCGAATAAATTTGAGCCGTTCAAACGCCACCATTTTGCGCGCGTTTTGATGACGTCATTGGTTTTAGTTGTTATTGGTCCCGTGTTTGTTTACTATAGCGTTAGCGCGCCCACATACTTATTTCGTGACTTAATTTCAGTTAATTGTTATACAAATCATGGAAGACAATCATTCATTCATTCAAATATTTGTTAATATTTATTTTTAATATATTAATATTATAATTTTGTATTGTTACAGGTATACATCATAGCCGTATTAAGAATGCCGCCGTTGAGAAATTCTAAGTATCTTTTCATAATACAAATTCCAATTATTTTATAATAAGATAATATCATTGACAGATTCGATGCAATCGATTGGTCAGCAGGACGTCTCTTTTATTAAGTACTAAACTATTTTTATGGAACAATTAAATTAGCGTTTGTTGATTGACTCATTACTCTCAACGTGTTTTTTTTTTCATCAGTTTATTTCAATCGTATTAGTAGGTAAAATCAGCGCTGTCTGTAGTAAGTGACCTATGTTTGTACGCGGCCTAAAATTAGCTTTTAGTGTAGGTTTACTTGCACCAAAGAAATTTTAATTATTCTAAAAGCTATTGAGTACTCTAATTGAAATAAATGTTTGGCTTGTAAATGCCTCTCTCGACTTAATTTTAAAGTCGAGCAAAGTTCTGTGTTATCTGTTGAAATGAACATTAATGATCAGCGCTCATAAATACTAAGATTTATGTTCATTATATTCTTCTCTTGCCAAATTAATTATTTAACATTTCAAGAATATTCATCAAAGTGCGCAAGATTTGTTGGCAAGTATCTGTAATTGTGAGGGATAGAAGAATACGTTTTTTATATGGACAACCTTTAGGGCTTCCGCTGCGTTGAGCGGACGTCCGTGCCTGAAGTCCTTTCAGATATCAACTTTTACAGCAATACAAGAAACGAAAATCAGTTCTGGCAGGATTTGAACCCGCGTCTTCAGCATGCCACATTGGTCCTCTGTGATCACTCACGGCCAATTTCCAGCAGGAGCCAAATTTTGTGTGCTCGTTCAGACAAGCGAAATGAACAACTTTTACTATGGGACCAATCTCGAAATCGCCAAAAAAAAAATCAGCTGTTCCATACAAATGTTCAACATCCACTGAACCTAAATGTATGGAACAGCTGATTTTTTTTCGCGATTTCGAGTTTGGTCCCATAACAAAAGTTGTCCATTTTGCTTGTCTGAACAAGCACACAAAATTTGGCTCCTGCTGGAGAAATAACCCGGTATAACCATTATCTAATCTGTGGCTCAAGGACAATCTTAAGTGGCATGTTGTCACATTCTTTTCTTTAAAGACAAGAGGAGACAGCATACTACTTAGGATTGTCCTAAGCTAAGACAAGATCGGTCAAGTTGGCTGTAAGAGCACCGAAGACTTGACCGACTTTACTGTTAATGGCTACGTCACACCCCGGACACTCCATACAACGTTCGCAAATCAACTACCTATCACTACTACTTAAACAAATGACGTTCGTACACGCGCAAATATGTGCGTGGAATCTAGTAGGGCTGAGTGAGCGGTTATCAATCGAAATGACGCGGGAAGTGCAGCGACTGCCTTCTCTTTCACCCGCATAGCGCTGTCTCTGTTATCGGCCGGCGCTCGCGTCTACTCGTCCGAGCGATCGCGCGCGCCCTTGTTTACGTGTCAGTGATGTCTACAGCGAAGTGCCGGGTAGGACGAGGTATTTGAAATGAGTGCGGGGAGGTGAGTGGCCGTTCTGTACGTAGTACTATTATCTATTCTGTGGCTACGTATAAAAAAATCATTGTGTGGTTTTATGCAAGTGAAACTTTTTTTTCGGATTGTAGGCATTTAACTGAAAACTCGAAAAATTTTTCAATTAAGGGCCAATTTTTCAAGTGTCAGATAGCATTTACCTTAATGTAGAATAAATATGGCAGCATGACAGGGTACCTTTACGTATTGGTTATGGGATTTTTGGTTATGAGTGGATTGGTTACGAGACCGATTTTCTATATATAAAATATGTCAAACTGTCCTATTTATTCCTCGGATAAAAGTTAACTGACGATTGAAAAATCAGTCCTTAGGGACACTTAGGGTATTAAAATCGTGTTTTTAATTTTTACATAAATCCATTTCGTCTGAGAAGAAAAACTTTTCTTGAAGATCTAACGCATAGACTAATCTCGACTTATTATAATACCTATGAAGTAGTGATATGTTTTTGTGTAATGCAACATGCGATAGATGGACGAATAAAATTGAGGCGATGTAAAAAAATTTCTTAAATAAGCAAAAAAAAAACAAAGAAAATATTAAAAAAAAAATAACGTTCAACACGAGGACCGAACCACTGCCACACTGATAAGACGAAGCTCTAACGCATAGAACCAATCCTGACCTATATAATTATGAAATTGTGAAATCAAAGACCTCATGTTATTGTGTAATGCGATATGCGATTGATGGGTGAAAAAATTTGGGGCGATGTAAAAAAAGTTTCACTTTAAAATACACTGTTATCGCTCGAGCCAGAAAGAGTTTTAATTATCGCCGAGATTAGGTACCTATACACTCGGCTGGCTCGCGACCGCGTCATTTTCTGAAACCCTTCCGCGAGGCGCACTCGGAACTCGGCTCGGATAATGTCGCCCACCTTCGATATTAAATTACAATAATTTAAATAATTGAATGATATCACAAAGTTATAATGAAATGAATAAATTCGCGAGTTAAAATTTCACCGCGTTGAAATGTTATTGTAGAATTATTAACTCACTGCGCCGCGGCCGTCTCGGTCTATGAAACGGTTGTTATTGAAGTGTTTGTAGGTTTAGGATCTTGATGTGATGTTGAAATGAATATAATCGATTTGTGATGATGATTTTTTGTTGTTATATTGTTTGTTTATTATTTTTAGACAGTACGGCTTAGTTTTTAACCGACTTCAAAAAAGGGGAAGTTCTCAAATCGTCGCGTATGTTTTTTGTGTGTATGTTACGCGATTACTCCGCCAATTTTGGACCGATTTTCAAAATTATTTTTGTATTCGATAGAGTATAAAAACTGCGGTGGTCCAAGACCAAGGTCAGGATCTGACGATGAAATCCCAGGAAAATTAATTTCATTCATTCATTCATTTTTTAAAAAACACTCATATTTTTTGAAATCGAGAGAAACTTTTAGCACGTCTAACGTGTTTCATGTTTTTTCCGAAGCTATTCAGGTATTTGCGTCTGGTAGTCATAAGCCGAGCTGATTATGGAAGAATCCTTAACTTTTAGGACTAAAAGTTTATTTTTTTTAATACAATAGGCATGTATTGGACCCTCAGTTTTATTATTTTAAGTTACTTCGGCGAGCTGGTATTAAAATCACGAAAAAGATAAGAATATAAAAACTGACTTCAAAAACATTGAAATCGGTGCCAACTGCCAAGCGATGATATCCTATAGAAAGTCTTAAGATTTGGCATGGTTTCCGCATAATTATTTAAATTAATTAAATTACTTGGAACTATGTGTGATATATCGTTCTATCAAATCTCAAAGTTTGTTTATTGTATTCATTATCATTGTTTCTATCATTATTTCATTGGTCAATTGATTTTTGTTATACTTGAATCGAGACTTACATCGTGTCGTGTAGTGAGTCAATAACGACTCATTGATGTGGAACTACTTTTTTGATAATTAAAACACGTAATTGTGATGTCTCAAATGAATTTCATTATCATAACTCACGGTTTGAATCAACACGGAAACTGGTGCGCGTGTAGGCACTCTTATGAATCGATAAAATAATCGATTCCTGTTCGTTGTTATCTGCACATCTGTATTACTATATGTAATGTTCTCATGTCATACGCGGTTTAAATTCATAAAGAAATAAAGATAATGGATCTTATAGCTAATTATTTATTTATGAATATATACAAAAAAGGTTACAGCCATTGGAGCAATAAATAAATTACATTAAACCCTATATTAATGTTACACTCTACCTTTAACCATTATATACTCTACTTTAGTCATTCTTGTGCAGCAAATGATCGCTAACAAAAATAACATACACGGTTATTTTTTTACCACCCTGGAAAATTTAAGGGAGGCTTCAGGACATGGTATTAGAACGTTTTAAATATGAATATAAAAAATAACTCACATACTTAATTTTTTTTTTAATACAAAAAATGCTGCACTAGTTGAGAGCAGCATTTCTTGAGATTTTTTTTTTAAATTTTTTATTTCATTTTTTATTTTTTATATAATATTGGATGTGTCCTGAAGCGTCCCTAAAATTTCCCAGGGTGATAAAAAAATAACCGTGTATAAGATAAAGGGACAAGAATTAATAATTCTCGGATAGTCATCATTTTATATTGAGAATAATATTATATCGATTAATATAATCGATGTTTCTTGTTTCTTCGGAGTAGCTCACCTGGGGCCCTTTTTTTGAACTTTCGCCCAGCGTTGAACTTCGTCCACGCTCGATTCCTACTGTATGTACGTGTATTTCGTTTCGTTTTCAACAAAAATCATTATAATATTACAACGAATATCAATATCATTTTGATTTTCATCAAAAACAAAATGATAATAAGCAAAAATCGAGCAAAGACGACGCTTGGCTAGCGTTCGACGCTAGACGAATGACGCAAAATAGAGCCCCATAATTGGAAATCCTCGATGACGCGTGCCAAAGGTGACTGCGCGCACGTCGGAATTATCCAACACGTCGCGTCGCTGTCACCACTTGTAATTTCACTTGCTGAATTAAGGCGAGTGTAATCTCAAAGGCATTAGGCTCATGGAATGATCATCATCATCACAGCTCATAAACGTCCCCACAGAGGGGCTCGAGCCTACCCTATGTAAGGGTTATTTACTTTTATTTAAGGCCTTTGTCAACCACGCTGGCCCAGCAGGCCTATTCTGTAACTTCGGTTGCTAATTAGAACTGTCATTTTTGAAAGAAACTTAACATCCATTACTGCTATCATGAACGCTGCTGTAACACAAAAGATCACTAAACCAGTAATGTACTCGTATCTTTCAAAAAATGACAGTTCTAGTTACCAACCGTAGTTAGCGAATAGGCCTGCTGTGCGGATTGGTCAACTTCACATACACCATTGAATTTCTTCGCAAATGTATGCAGGTTGCCTCACGATGTTTTCCTTCACCGTAGGAGCCCCAGACAAATGTACATATGAAATTCGAAACGAAAAACATATTGGGAGGTCGGGGTTCGAGACCCGCCATGGGTCTCGAACCCCGACCTCCCGTTTGGAAGGCAACTGCTGAGTCCACAGCGCCACCGACGCTCTCCGAGCCGAGCGCCACCGATGGAATGATAGATTTATATACATAAACTTAGTCTGTGTCGCAAAAAAAAACGAGGTTCGCATGAGTATAATTGTTAATTTAGATAAATCAATAACGTCTTGTCGTCTTATTTTGCTTACTGTGTTGTTAGGATAAAACCTTGACCATGTCAAGGTTTTTATAAACAAAGATGATTAAAATATTTTATGAAACAGTTAAAAATGTGAATAAAAAAATCTTCATACAAAAACTGAGGGACTGAAAGTTTTTTTTGGAATTGAAGAATGTTTGCCTTTAGTACTGTTTATTGTTTTATTGTTTATTAAGCTTTTCAAATTCCGATTAAAGTTTGAATGCCATCTTTACTTCGGATTTATTTCGGAATCTTCTTTTGTCTCGTGAACACAATATGAAAATTAAATAAAATCCGTGCATTTGAGTATTGAATAATATATAATTTGTCGTATTACAACACTAACGTGCTCAGCAATTGTATAGTTCTGAGGTGAAGTGTGGGCGCTGCCGGAACATAATCCCTGAAAAATCACAACTTTCGTGGGATACACTAGCCTTAATAATAATTGTATGCGTGGCTACTTTCATTCTCGTCGCCTTGTGGCATATAATTGTAAAACTGAATGCTGCTAATAGTCCTTATCGTCAATGCTGAAAGGCCAGAAAATCGTTTGTTACTGTGAATAATAACGCTTCAATAATGTAATCATATTTGTGCTAATGTGTTAATTGAATATTAGTACAGCGCCGTTGGCGTGTTGCGTTGATCGTAAAATTGCAATGGTCGGGTGTTGCCGTGTTTTTTTCCCAGCTGTTGCTAATTGCGGTGTGAACAGTTGCCTCGTTGATTGGCAGTTACGCTGAAATGATAGTGTGCGCTGACCACAAACGACAATTATGCCTGTAGCACACCTCCGCCGCGAAATTAAGGCGATTCACACACTGCCACGCACCACGCTGCATGTTGCGTGTCGCCGCACCTACGCGCGTATTTGGGGGAGTGCAGATCCGCATCATCATGCGTGTTTTTTACGCACCCACGCGCGTAGTTGCCTTTCCAAAATCAACGTCAAGCCCTTCCAAAATCACGCACGGCACTGCGGGACTCGATGTGCCATACCTTGCGTCTCGCCCGCACCTACGCGCGTGGGTGCGTATTTCTCCGCATGTAGGCGCGTGATCTGCATGCACGCGTGTGGATGCGTTTTCTGTGTGTTGGACTGTGCGTGTTTTCTATACAAACGGAGATACTTACAAGCAATTTAAGAACATGCATTCACACACTACAAGTGTGTGTGAATCGCCTAACAAGGCGAAACCACGACGCATTTTCTGGAACAACTGGCGCAGGCGAGCTCTGGCGAGCTTGCCTGCTCTAACGCATATATTTAACTATGGCGCTCTCTTTGTCGCGCGCGGATCCGCCCGATCTGCTCAAACGCCGCGCCGTCTACTTCTCCGCGTTCGATTCGCAGTTTTGTTTGTTCTTAACCAGGCGTTGCGGTTTCGCCTTGTTAGTTTCGCGGCGGATGTGTGCTACTGGCATTAAAATTCGTTTTTAGGGTTTCGCACCTCCCAACGGAACCCTTAGATTGTGTACCTACGCGAAATCTGAGAAAATGCCGAGTATCGTAAATACATCTAATTTGTCTATTCCGAATTAAACTTAATGTTTAATTCCGATTCGCAAAAGTTCTAATATACTTATAGACAGAGGTAAAGGCAATTGCGGCGTTTGTTAACGTAATTGCCGCAAATAACAAAGAATCTTTATGAAAATTAATGTTATTACTATAAACCGTGCCTGTGCATGCGGTTACAGATTATAGAGTACATTTGTGTCATCGCTCCCTTCCAGTCAGAGCCAGGTAAGGGAGTTTGCAAGTAGACCTCTGCTAAGAGATGGTACACACAGCAACACGTCAGACTTTACATGTTGACTTTGAGAACGCTCCTATGTCGCTCGTAATAGCCACGACTTTCGTAATGCAAACGTAAAGCGGGAAGTGTTGCTGACTGTACAACGAACTAACCTTACACTAACCCACCTGGTCAGTGTGATGTGATGGTCAATTCTTCCAATATAGGGAGGGATCAGTGCCCAGCCGTGAAACGAAGGCTCGTATTAATAAAAATGCATACCAGAGTTGAGATCGACCCAAAAATGCAGGTTTGATCAAAACAGCATCTTAAGATCGACTCGATTTTCATGAAATTAAGTTATATTGTTAGTTATTCGTCTTATTTATTGTTTGGTTTATGGTTTCCGGCTAAATATGTACTTCTATAAAGTCACACGGTCAGTAGATCGCAACCGTGACAGTAATCAACAAGTGAGGTTGCTAGATCTCATTGGAGTATCTGACGATCAGTATAATAACTGAAGCATGTTTTTCTTAAAAAAAAACTCCTTTAGAAGAATAACTTATTGTTCTGAGATCTGATGGAAGAGTACTGACTGTTATTCAGTCAGTCAGTACTCTTATGTCGATGTCGTATTATGTGTCGGCAACGCGCAATTGGCTCTAATCGCATAGTCTTTTATATCTAGTGAAAAATATTAAAGGTGTGTTGCTCCGGAGATCAATCAAAGGAACAAAAATCGCAGCCGGACAGAAAGAGCTTATTAATTGATTCAAATACTTACGAAGAAATATTAATTCTAGAGTAAATGCAAGTGTGCAATCTCGGTCGTCGTTCTTCGATTTCATTCGCTCACTGTTCGTTCGCTCAACAAAATATCGTCGAGTAATGCTTCAAAATTAAAGAAAGGAAGAAGAAAAACAAATTATTTTGCTGAATTAAAGAAAGAAAGAAAAAAAACATTTATTGACCACAAGCACAATAAAATACATAAAAACCACAGACACATAATAGCCAATTATGACCCGACCTTAGCATAGGCTGCATCAGAGAAGTCTGATGCAGCGCTGGTATTCTTGCCGGGCCTAAGTGGGGTGGGAGTTGGTTAATAACAAACAACCAACAATTAATACAGAATCATACAAAACACACAATAATATAGAGAAATACATAAGATCGAAACATTAAACATACAGATCGATACAAAACAAAACAATACAAAATAATGGTGCCATAAAATTGTTGAGCATTCCATCCAAACATTCTTAGAGGCTAACAGTATAACTCGATATAGGAGAAAATAAAAATATCCAGAGATCGCTCTGATTAATACCTAGGTCTCGTTTACGGAGACGCGGGGCGTCGCGCGTCGCGTGTAGCGTGGCATCTCGCGGCGCGTCCGACGTTTTTTCTGTTTACGGTGGGGCGGCGCGTGAAGCGGCACTCATAATCGCACGCGTAAACACAAACATATAGCAATATACGATGTTGTTCATAGAGATGCGAGACGGGAAGCGTGGCGGCGACCGCCGCGTTACCCGCCGCGGTTCCCGCCGCGCTCCTGCGGCGCAACCTCAAGCGTGTAGCGACGCACGCGGCGGGCATCGCTTCATCGAGAATATTCGCTGCGTACGCCGCCGCGATAAACGCCGCGTGAGACACGGCGGTGCCATCCGCGGGCTCGGCCGTAAAAAACGCGGCATTTCAAGCAAAGGCGTGTAAAATCGCTTCTCCTTAAACGCACTCATACAACGATGAATTCTGTGCTAAATGTATGAATTCTGTGCGGGCCGCGCCGCGCAACGCCCCGCGTCTCTGTAAACGAGGCCTAAGACAGCTGTGAATCAGAAAATACAGTAACAGGTGACATAAAAGTTTCACCAATAGACGTACATTTCCATCGTCCAGAAAACTGAAAAAAAATCACATTTCCCACCATGTACTCTAGTTTTCCAAAGATCGATTAAAAATGTGCAAAATGAAAGGAGAAATTGGAATAATTCACCAGATATTGTGGAATTAGTTGTTAATTTCGAGTGTTTCACGGACCGACGCGATACAGAAACTTCTATGTTCGCCGCGGCCGTCCGCTCCCCTCCTTCCCTCAGGAAGATCTTCAACGCTTGCGAAACAATGCGAGGAATTTAAATTGCTCCCGGCTCCGTGGACCCAATAGCTAAGAAGTTCCGCTGCACCTAATACTCCTCGGTCGGATACGACCGTCCCGAATTGAATTATACAATGAATTGATCTCGTTAAACTTTTTCTGCTGTTTATTTAAAGCTAGCTGCACTGGCATATTTCTCGAACCTGTTAGGATTTTGAAATGACAAGTTGACTATGCTGCATTTGGTCTGGGTTACGTGCAACATACTAATGGTTCAAAAATGAATAGAATTTATCTATAACAATAAATGATCATACAAAAAAGTATAAATTTCTATTTTCTGCCAAGAGATACCCAATGTTGGACATCGGTCTCCGCCAAGGATTTTCAAACAGATCGTTTATGCGCTTTTTGCATCCAGCAGCTTCCCGTAGGATGTGTGTGACAAATAGTAAAGAGAAATACTGTAATAATGTAATCAATGAAGTAAAAATTTACTTAATTTAATTGTCTTTTATTTATAATGTTTTGTGAGATTTATAATTTGTGTACTAACGTTTAATACATTTATTTGAATTATTTGCACGCGACAAAACTCAACGCTTTTTCCAACTGTACTCTTATTGGAGTTGTGAATTTTTTTTCTGATAGACCCACTTACTTAAAATAGATTTTTGATTGCCAGTATTTAACTTGAGCGTATTGACTTAGTTAGGCCCTTATTTATAACAACAGGCGAAGTAATATCACAGAGTAAATATATTTACTTTTTGGTTATACCAAAGCTATAAAGTGTGTTGTTTCTGTCACTAATATAAAAAATTACAGGTTAAACATAACAGCGCCAGCGTAATAGCTATCGAAGACTTATTGTACGATTATGAATAAGAACGTTAATGTTAATGGGGTCCATTTTAATAATTTCAACACTAACCCCGTCCCAATGTTCTCTTAGACCCTTCCAATCGTATATCATACAGCACAGAAGCGGCTGTTTCATTGGGCGACCAGCAAATAGTTTTTTCCACATACCGCCACGGTCCGGCGGCTTTCTAACGTACGCTTCGAACTAATTGCCTCGTTCATCAATTCATAAAGGCCGCAGTGCCATAAATCTACCGACTATAAACAGAAATACGTATTTTGCGCGGATATTCTGCGATTAATTCACAAATGCTTCCGACAATTTTCTCTTGACGTTTACATCACCGTCGCAGAGGTTTTATTAGGATCCAGATGCATTACCAATGCAGATGCATTATCGCCATAGGGTGTGTAATGGATCCTGCGGGGGCTATAATTTTGCAAGTAGACAGTTGAAGGGTTAAATTTATTTAAATAATCATGGCTCCCAAACCTTCCGGGTCTACATAGTAGTTGAAAAATCTTATTATGCATTGTGCTTTTTTGACAAAAATATAATTTGGGCTTCTCATTCGCTAAGTGTTTCTGAATATCGCCGTTAAAATACTCAAAGATAATAATAAGTATTTTAAAGGCGATATCAGAAACACCTAGCAAATGAGAAGCCCAAATTATATTTTTGCCAAAAAGCACAATACATAAAAGAGTTTTTTCAACTGACCGTTGATAGCTATCAATGGTTATGAACGGGTTTTTAACAGACTTCAAAAAAGGAGGAGGTTATCAATTCGGTTGTATTTTTTTTATGTTTGTTACCTCATAACTCCGTCATTTTTAAACCGATTTCCAAAATTCTTTTTGTATTTAATAGAGTATACTGAAAGGGTGGTCCCATGATCACCAAAGTCAGGATTGGATGATGGGATCCCATAGAAAATCGAGGAAAACACTAATTTAATACCAGCTTAATAATAGGGTTTCTCTCAATAAAAAGATTTCATTCACTAAAAAGTTAAAAATAATTTTTTTTTTCCAAAAAATACTGAAACCGACTTTAAAAACACTGAAAACTTAAAAATATATTATTTTTAAGTTTTCAGTGTTTTTGAAGTCGGTTCTATTTTTTGTAAAAAAAAATTTAAAATTCTACTTTATTTAAGTAAAATCATTCTAGAAATAAACACCTAAAACCAAAACACGCAGTTGCATACAAAGCTTACCAAAGAGGTGTGGGAGTACTATAGAGTAATGAAGTTAAATGCAACCAAAATCTGTCCCTTCCCATTGTTAATAGTCTATGTCAGGCATCCACATAATTCCCTATATCCCGGCTCAGTCCGATAATGGGTCATTGTGAACTATTATGGCCCCGTTTAGCATAACCCCGTAATCCGCCAAACGCGAATGCCAATTGAATAATATAATTAAATTGCCTGTTTCGTAGTAAACGCTTACAATTGAAGCTTAATTGTAGAGATGGGTAATATCCGTTTTTGTAGGAAACAAATCGAAATTATAAATACTTGATATCGGGCTGTGAAACTCTATTTTTCGAAACTATATGCATATTGTTATTATTATATACTTTGAAGATTCGATACGAGTTTTGATATTATGCACTGTATATGATTTCATAATGGTTTAGTACAAAAATTATTGCTCTAATGACAAACATTTATTGTTATATTGAAGATAGAATCAATGAATCTTGGCTATAATTCGAGTTTTACGTATTAAGGTCCGTAAGTTAACGTATTAAGGTTAAATTCGACATCGATGCGAACTCAGTGCGATACTCGGCGCGGCCCGATTCACACGATATTACAAATATCGATACATAGTTTCATTTGACTGCATGTCCGATAGGTATGCGATATTATTAAATAATATCGCATACCTATCGGACATGCAGTCAAATGAAACTATGTACGGATATTTGTAATTTATTACGATGTTTAGTTTCAAAAATCCGATACGGACATACGGTGGATATTGCCCACTTCTTAATTGGTTACTGTGTGGTGTTTCGCGACGCCTAGGACGAACTGAATTTCTGCACGCAAGTACCGTACAGTTTACACTTTACTCAAATTAAAAATGCCCACGTTTGGATTTAAAGCATTGAAAACTCGTGCAGTTTTGTAAAGGTTAACGACGGTTATGTTTTAGCGCGAGCGCATACGACCGACAATCGGCGACCGTTTTTTGTGCGGTATCGTATACATTTACGAACGTTCCCTTTTTACCGATAATCGGGTCGACCGGAATACATTTTTTGACCGACTTTTTATAGTTCGCATGCGTTGCAGCGTAGAACTCATCATGTTTCATTTTCCACCGTCAAAAAATCGGTTACCGATAGTCGGTCGTGTGCGTTCGCGCTTATTGTATCGCGACTTGCTGCAATGTTGAGTTCGCATTGGAACACTCACTGAGAAAAACACTATAACGTTTCATTCAAACTTTTACCCTTACCTACATAAAGAACGCCGCGTTCTGCTTTTCTTTTAAAAAACGTATTTCGTATTTAGTGTTCTGTTACCAATTTTCTTGTTGTATTCTCTGTTTCGCATCATGCACGACGCCATCTATTTGATTTTGAAGCACCAGCAGAATATCTGAGAGTTGATCAAACTTTTTAGCAAGGTATAAAGCAGGGATGTATTGGCCCGCGAACGTGTCTGGTCTGGACAGCCCTGGTATAAAGCATAGAAAATTAACATTTTCTCATTAGGTATATTATGATTTTTGTCTCTTATGTAAATTAGCGTTAAGGCTGGCTGGCTAGCTGACTTTTATCCTTTTCGCGATACTTTTCTTTAAATATTGTATTCACAAATACTACGAAACATCCAATGATACTTGCATACATTAGACCTCGCGTAGCAGCTGAAAATACACTATGAACAATGTGTTATCACTGATTCGAGTGCGCTTCAAAGCAGCTCTCGTACTCGTTTGCACGGCAAACAGCATTATTATCCTCGTTACATGCTCCCCGGCTACTGCATGCTGCTCTGCTACACTTTGAACCTTTTTTTAAGGGTTCCATACCTCGAAAGAAAAAAACGGAACCCTTATAGGATCACTTCGTTGTCCGTCCGTCCGTCGGTCTGTATGTCTGTCTGTCAAGACCCTTTTTCTCAGGAACGCTTGGAGGTATCAAGCTGAAATTTATACCAAATACTCAGGTCTACTGTCCCTTGGAACTGTGAATCAAGCTTCTAAGCCAACGCAATCAAAAGATACAGCCGTTTATGCCGCAAATTTTCGACACTCGCAAGGGAATCAAAACCTACAGGGTACTTCCCGTGAACTCAGAATCTTGAAATTTGGTACGAAGTAACGTCTTATAGCACAGATAAAGGTAAAATTGCGAAAACCGTAAATTTTTAGTTACATCATATCATAAAAATATTTTTTATAATTTGCGTGTGGCCGGTTTTTTTCATTAATCACGAAGTTACCAAACAAGCAGGCTGTCCAGTTGATGGCCAGCGGCTACAGTTGCCTTTTTTCCGAGGGGATTGCGCTTGCGCACCGTCCGAGCCCCTTGGGTATGTGCAAGGGTCACGATATTTCTCGATATAAATATCACGATATTTCTCGTGATAAATATTGAACCCACAGAGTCGTTTATATGAAGATGGCGGATCGCGATCCATCAATATCATATACTACACGATCAATAAATATCGCGATCGAGCCCTGCGAGCATGGAACTCTCGATAAACAAAATTTGACAGCTAAGATCGACAAACTCGACAAAAATCGATAAATTCGACAGATATTCCTAAGGAGTGAAAAGAACAGATGCTTTTGTCGATCGATAAATGTCGATCGACAATCCAAATATCTTGATAAATATTGGACGTTGCACGTCCATACACGGCATACGCCTTAAGACCGCGACTACCCTCTAAACCCCTCGCGAATACCTCTCTTTAAACTAAATCATCCCAGTATCCTTAGTGGCTATGGGATTTGTAACAATATACAGAAAAAAAATTAATCAGTTTTAAAAATGTTCTACACATTATAGGTATATAAAAAGAGCCATTTCATCGCGCTAAAACATAAAGACTTGACCGTCTTCTAAATAACTGCATTCGATTCGTTTTCAATTTACGAAAATTTGACCAAGTATCTGAACATCGGCATCGATTGAACTGATTCTCCATCCGGCAGCGCAGGCACTTAAGGACTTTAAGCACTTTTGCTATTCTTTTTACTCCCACAACACCCAATTATTTAAGTTCTCGTTTTCAGTACGTTTGTGTACCTCCCATGATAAGCCTCTGCGTTCATCTTCCAATCAGTTACTTATGTGTCCTTGTCACCACTCCAATATAATGCATTCCTCCTTTTTTGTTCAAGCTATACTTCTCTGGAACGCTCTCCCTCTAAAAATTAAGAATTCCACTAGCAGGTTGAACTTCAAAAACCGATTTCGTTAATTTATTCACCTTCAAATTGAATAGTCACTTGGTTGATTTGATAGGCATTGTAATATCTTTCCAGTTTCTCTTTTCAGTATCCATATTTTAATTGTTGATAATTAGTTTATTAAATTTATGTATTAGGATATTATTGTAAGTTTTGTATTTTAATAATCATAAAATTGATGATGCTAAATTGGTCTGCTACTATATTTTGGTACATCTACTTGGCTGAAGAATAGAGAAGAGAGAGAGAGAATGCCTTAGGCATTAAGCTTGCCTTTGTACACGATGTACATGGAGAATTAATAAATAAATAAATAATACCTATACATTTCGATGATGTTAAAAACATATGGACGCTTTCTATCCCGTAAAACACGCGATCCGAATTCTAAACGATGTCGCGAGCTCGTCAAGTAATAAATTGAACAAAGTGGCCCAAACATAATTGCGAAAGTGGCAAACATAATTGCGTCCTTTGATAATGTACGACTCGTCGGAGAAGGGTAGTTGAGGGTTGTTAAAACGCCTCACAACGGAAACCACTTCACATCTTAATTGTTAACTCTTTCGCGGAACACTTTCCACGAGGCGAATACACAAAGCCATGGTTGAAGTCTTTAACAGCCTTACTTATAAAAACTCTTTGTGACAAGGTTATTCTATGCTTTAAAAAAAGAAATTATTTAAAAAACTTTTTTAAATACAAGCTTTTAGTACTCGTCAATACGAATCAAACGCACCCAAACTCGATGGGGTTGTGTCATTTTATTGCGGAGTTCCTATGGCCACCTTCCTGCTCCAGCATCAGATCAGCTCCATCATCATCACAGCTCATATACGTCCCCACCGAGGGGCTCGAGCCTACCCTATGTTAGGGTGATTAGGCCTTAGTCAACCACGCTGGCCCAGTGCGGATTGGTCGACTTCACATACACCATTGAATCTCTTCGCAGATGTATGCAGGTTGCCTCACGATGTTTTCCTTCACCGTAGGAGCATCAGACAAAATGTACATATGAAATTCGAAACGAAAAACAAATTGGTACATGGCGGGTCTCGAACCCCGACCTCCCGAATGGAAGGCAAGTGCCGAGTCCACAGCGCCACCGACGCTCCAACTCCATGACCGAGATCAGCTCCATGTCATCATAATATTGCATTGTCACGCGATATATATACATATGCATGCAAAATTTCAGCTCAATCGGAAATCGGGAAGTGGGTCAAATTTAACTTGCAAGATTTCATCACAGACACAAGGACAGGTGAAAGTAAATAAAAACTTGTAATAGGAATAGTTAAACTCGGCATAAGCTGAGAATAACGACATAATAATTTTTAACTAATAAACTCTGTGTAACATAATAACTATTTTATCGTTAAGTCAGATGCACAAAACGGCAACGTTATATTCCATAGACAAACTTAAGAAAAAATCTTTAAAAATAGTGGTATTTCGTTACTTTGATGTTTATTATACCGAAAAAGTAAGTAGTTCCCGCGGGAAAGTAGAGTTTTAATTTTTTCTTTGAACTTTTAAGGCGAAACATAGTTCGCGGGCACCGGGCACAGCTAGTGATACATATGTAGGACGGCGCGCAAGTAATTTAGTCGATTTTTTCCAATGATGAATTATTAGGTGTAGTATTTGGATCTGGCAACATTGACTATTTTAATCATAAATATCTTTATAGTCTATGGTTTGTAATTTTAGAGCAGGTAGGTTAACCCGAATGGAGTTGCGAGTGACAGGGCGACAAAGTCAGTTGTTGTAAGAGTTGAAACGCGGTGCGCACTCGTAAAACCATTTGCTCTAAATCCGATATTTTTGTGATCCTCGTTTATTATTTAAGGCGCATAGTAAGGTCAATCATAAAAAATCACTGCAGAAAAAACCGGTTCTCTTCATAAATATTGAATAAAAAAATCTTTAAAAAAGATATGTTATTATTCAACGCATTCTCTAGAGGATGGTCTTTTTAATTTTTTGATAAATTAATTAAAACTTGGTTAAAATATGACCCAAACATGCCTCGATTTTAAAACTTTAAACCTAATCGCGTCGTAAATATTAGGTTTAATCTTATACTTTCGATTTCAATAAATAAAGTGAACAATATTCTAGCGGATGGTCTTTTTATTGAAATAATTCATCTTACGCGTAAAGGTTTGCTTAAATATTCCCCTCACTCTCACTCACTCACTCCTACGTAATCAGTGCGGGACGATCGACGCAAGGTCATTGGGACCACTATGCGCCTTAAGTTCTATTGTTAAATCAAGTGTTATTAAGTTGGCGTGATATTCTGGTGTTATTATTTGTGACCCCGTATTCCTATATTGCCATGGATGAACGAGAGTTGATGGGTGAACAACAGAATGTGGTGTCTCGGCCTTTCCGCGATCCTTTATTTATATTAAACGAGATTCCGCGATTTCGTACGCGTGCAGTTTGTACGACTGCGTTTCACCAGAAGAGAGTTTTGCCAATCACTCGAGGTCGAGCCAATTTTAAAAAGAAAAAACAGCCCCCAATGTGCCCTTTGAAAAATAGAAAATACTACGAGTATATTCTCGGTTTAATTTCATCCTTTGCGTCGGGCAACCGCCATGTAAACAAACCCACGGCAACTTTTCCTGAACGCAGTGCGCCCTGCTGACCAAAAATATTTCTGGTCAGTGACTTTTGAAAAGCTGAACAGATTATTATCAAATAAATAGCTTTATTTGATAAAAATCTAAGCCCGCCGAGGACTTATGCAACCCGAACGAAATGTCAAATCTATTGATTTCTCTTTATTAAACCAAAGTAGAGTTTACTCGCTGTTAATAATAGCTACATATCAACATACAAGACATTTTACAGATTTTGTGTGAATTGATTAGGAATTAAGAAAGTTTATTTGTTGTTTATATGCTTAGAGCATTTACGCTATGGAGATGGTAAGCAACAAATCGCAATGTAAATTTTTTGCCACATTTGGCGGAAGGTGAGGTAAACACGCATGGCACACTACATAAATCTATTCATCAATTACAGATACGTTGCTCTTATGTTTACGAACACACACCATGAAAATATTACCTTATAATAAAGAAACACACACACATCGATAATGGGGTAAATGCTCTAAGTTTATATGTATGCAATAAAATGAGAACTTAAAAAAAAGGGAAAAGTTTACATGAGTAAACAAACTGGTTGTATGGACTCTATTCTTTGCCTAAAGTTATTTAAAAAAATATTTGAATTTTCCTTTGATATGTGCACGGGTATGTGACACTGAAGTATGTAGCAGATACGACAGGGAATTTAACGCCCGCCATGTTCATCATTGGCTTCGTCGGTTTACCCTAATTTTTAGATGGGATTTCTCAGCTTCCAGTGGGAATTTTGAAAAATCCTCCCTTAGTGGGCACCTACATAAGACAACGAACCCCGGTACCGAATTTCATGTTTCCAGCTCCAGTAGTTTGGGCTCTTCGTTGATACCTGAGTCAGTCACTTAAGCCTTTTATTATTACAGACTAGGAAAACTTCTGTTCACACTTGTCGACAAGAAAGCCATTCAATCAAACGCTAACGCGACGTGGTATAATGTTGTAATAAAAAGTTTGTTGTTACGCTAGAGTGGTATAGGTAACTGAAACTTTCCCAGAAACTAAAGGACGCGTTCCTAACGGACAGTCGAGTCGCAGTGTATAGCTGTCCTGTCCACAGGCGCCTACCTGTGTTATCTGCCGTGCGAAACTCTGCACGTTTCGTCGCGCGGACCCAGGGGGACTACTCTCTATGGTAGTAGCAAGAATATAACCAACCACCGTTTTAAATACTATTAGTGTGACACGAAAAAGTAGACATTTAAAATTTGACAGACTAGACACTTAAAATACACAGAAAGAGTACTGTGGTTTTCTCTTAAAAGTTGAGGCATTATTTTTTGCCTTTTTTGATTTCTTAGCTTGAAACCAAAGCGCATACATTTTGATTTCCTTTTTCAATGAATAAAGTCAACGGTACCTATTTATTTAATCTTGAGGTTGTTTTATTTTTATATACGGCTACTTTTTATCACCCGGATAATTAAGGGACGCTTCAAAACACGGAGGTAGAATGATTTAAACATTAATAGAAAAAAAAAAGTAATAATAAAAAATACTGTAATAAATTAGTGCATTATTTTTTGGATATTTTAAAAAATTTAACAAAAAATTTAACAGGCGAGTTAATTTTTTTATTAATTTAAAATCATTGTCTACTACCGTGTTCTAAAGCGTCCCTTAAATTTATCAGGGGTGATAAAAAAGTAACCGTGTATAGTCCCTTAGTTTTTTTAATTTAAATATACAACTTCCACTCATGTGTTTTCTTACTAATTCCCCTCATTGGCTCTCGCTCACACTCAAATCACTAATGCGGTACGATCGAGCCAAGGGCGTTGGCACACGGTTCATTAGCAACAGCACAGGTTTTCAATTAGCGATAACGATTTCGCGTGCGATAACCCGCGCCGTTTTTGTAAATCCTAAAAAAAGCGCGCATACTTATTCGTAGAGAGTATAGGGCTCAAATAACGGACAATGCTTGCCTTGGTTTTCTTTTTCCGTGTGCGAATACAGGACATTCTGTGCGGTTTCAGCTTGAGTGTGCTCCGGGAAAAGTTTTGCATGGCTCCAACTTTATAAAGCTCTTGCATCGGAGCCGACTCTACATTCAAAGAGACATTGTGCAGTCATGTATTTTTTTTCTTTTTATTATATGAGGTCGGGATTCGGTCGACAAAAATAATTAAAAATAAATATTCTGGATTTGTATTTGGCTTTAATTAAAAATTGTTTGTGATCAAAACATTGAACATTTATATTGTTAGGATAAAATTATATATTAAAAGGATCTAATTGAATAAAATTGTAAATTGTATAATATTTATAAAACGAAAAAGCACAATTATCAGTCTTAATATAAGATTTGACAGTTCTATCCTAAGTATATATAGTGATATAAACTTATTATTACTGTTAGATTAAAAACTTGCGAAATACACTCGTAAGTCGTAGCCCGCTTCTCTCTCTCTCTCTCTTCAGATTTTTCTTTAAAATTATTATTTGAACATATTTTAGAATCTTAAGAATATATTTGAACTCGTAAAAAAATATAATATGTTGCACGCTTTATTACGAAAGTTTAAAACTTGCAGAGCATTGTGCCATGAGCGGAGATAATTAATACCTAAATAATAATAATGAGCGAAGTAACATTAGAGATAACTTGACAGGAGTGCATCGATAGTTCATTTCCTCGGATAACGTCATTAGCCTTGCCTTCCACGAATCCACAACAACCCGAGCCGAGGGGTCGCGCGAGATGTTCGATGCGAGGCATTAAACGGAATTCTTCCACCCGTCTAAACCTAGTATGTGAATTCGTCGGAATCGGAAACCACAAAAACAGCTTTGACTTATGCGCACTGGAGAGCTGGACTGGAGTTCATAAACACGTAACACGTTCTGTCTCTTCTCACTGTTTGATCCATGTGTGCGTGTCGTTATATGATTATCCGTATTTCAGAAATTTTGTTCGCTTTTTATACCACATGATGAATAAGTTTGGCTTGATCTCAGATCATCCCGCGAACGATATAGTCCTGAACAGTGCGGGCGATAGGTGATAGGTGGGCCACCATTAACAGGATTTCGGTAGCCTATAGATTAGACACATGCAACAGTGGTAGGGAGTTTTGCCAATTTAAAATCGTGCGCCACCAACACAAGCGTACTGGTCTTCTCGCGAGTTGTCTGATGATTTTATTTTCCTGCAGTCAACTCAGAGATGGAGGTACTTCCCCTATCTGGCTGCCCCTTACAACTTAAACACTATATACTACGTGGCATTATAGGGATGCCTTATCATGATAGGGAGGGATATAGGTTTACATTGAATAAGTAACTGTCGCCAGTAGATCAACGCCAGTGCCGACCCATACTGATATCGTGTCAACTCGTTTCTAATCAGTGCAGTGCTATCGCGACAGTGCTGCTACGACTTCTGGCACAGTGTAAACTGTCAACATCCATCACCATTTCAGCCATGAGATGCCGACTGTCGGATTTAGACTTAGAGTCCACAGCGGCACCGACACTCTTTAAAAAGATTAATGCGTGATGAAAAATCAAATTGTGACGTGTCCCGATTATCCTTTACTACCGGAAAGTGAATACAGTGTATGTTCCGGAATGCAACCAAACGCAAATTTAGCATTGCAGACTTAGAGCATAGGTTAAATGCTCTAACATTGCAGAGGATCACGCACAGATCCACGTCGTGTTTGCTGCTAATCAGCCAACCTCCGTCGGCCTGCTGGTCATTTGTTATCGCCGCGTGTAGGTACAGGAAGCCTCGCATGTCTGATTAGGCCGCGCTAACGATGTTTGCTTGGATTTCAAGCGAAATTTGTTCTTGTTATTCCACGGTCACGGTAATTGCATCGCGGTCCTCTTTGATTAATTGGTCCGGACTAAGTTATGCCCTATTTCCATTGGATTTAGAGCATCAATTGTTTTTTTATTATTATTTTAAAACACTTGCTTTATTTATTTGTAAAGTATAGCATTCGGTGTTAACTATTGCGTTCTCAGCTAATGCTATATTTTAAGAAGTAACTGTCGTGTAATTATCTTTTCCACCTATACTTGTTCATCAGTACCATATCTTTCTCTCGTCTCTCACAGCAACTGGGGTTAATGACATCCTCATCCAATCCTTTCTATCTGCGTAATCCTGGCACCGTGTTCACTATTTGCTCTTTCGTGTTAACTTATCTCAATAATTTTTATTATATTTATGAACGTTTCGTAATTTTACATTATGTTGGCTGATTATCAAACACGTTGTTGTCTCTCCTTATCCGACAAACGGTTGCTCTTGACTTTCGTTTCATCTTGTAAGTGATTAAAATTGACGAAGGTTTGTTTGTCCGAATTTTTAAATCACTAGACTAATTATTGAAACGCGACAACGCTTCCAACATTATATCAGGTCGTGGTCGAGACTTACACTCTGCTTTTCACTTCGACTGCAAGGAAATAAAACAAAGATTAAGCATATTATACATATCACTTCTATTATACATATCACTGTGAAAAAAAAAAAAAACTTTGCACTTCTTTCCATTATAGTCTCAGGAAAAATCATTATTTGGTCCACACTACTCTTTAGTTACGAATTTTCAACTGCAACACAACAAATATGACTAGTTTTGACGAATAATTAGTATCCCGCTACACCTTTTTTTTTTCAACTTATGACGTTCGACTATGGTCAAATCCTTCATGCCAAGCTATAAATATATATATTTAGATGGTAATGCATAAATGTAATTAAATGAAGATATAACCTAAATATTACAGAACATAGCTATTAAATGAAGGTGTATTATGCATGTGGCTGTGAGGCCTATTGCCTTAGTCTTAAAAAAGCAAAACACCTAATGAACAAGACCATATAATTCCATTTTATGCAGACATTATCTCGACACAAGGAACGCTTTACGAGCATGAGAGGTGAACAATATTTTTTAGTAATACTTGACACTTTAAATCTGTGTCATCTACTTTTGTTTACTTACATAAGATGTAAGAATAGAGTTGACCGGTAAAGTTTTACACCCGTAAGTTCTGTATTGTTTTTGTATCGATATTTTGTAGTCCTTTCTTACCTACATTTCCAATTATCAGAGTACCTTCAAGCCATGTAGTATTGTTATCTTCTTAATAATTGTATGTGTGAACAACACACATGTTACGTCGTAAAATTTTATATTTTCATCCGGATAGGTATTTCAGGCATTTCTAGCTATGCGATCTCGTTCGCATGCCGATCTTTCGAATAGGGCGGTATGGAATTTGTACGAATGTACGCGTCTTCTTGTTTAAATAATACATATTTTAATGCTAGTATAGCATTAAAATATGTATTATGTAGACCAAAATTTTTGGTTTAAAAATTTTAGATTTAAAACCTACGGTCTGTTGTCAATTCTTGTTGTTATTTACCTCATATAAAGATAAAGATCTTATCTAGTTTGTTTATTTATTGATTTTATTACTCTAATATTAAATCAGCTTATTCTTGATTAGTTTTCTTATTGTTCTGCGAAATACATTTTTTTTTATAAAATGGATATTGAATTCACTGTAAGTTTGCCATAAGAGATGAAGTAATGATGCGCTGCGAAATTCGTCAAATGGTTTCGCGTTATAATTTCGCGACGGCGTTATACTTACGGTAGCGGCCTTAGTCACAGATGCAAGCGTGTAGCAAAGCTGAAAGTGGGGGCAGACCACGTTGTCAGAGATCTGCACCACGAACCCTACTACTCGTGGTGCAGATCTTTGATGAAGTGAAGACACAAGAAATGCCCATACGTATGTTCGCAAATACATTGGTATGACATGACAACACCAAGAAAACGAAGAGTTAAGTGGATTGCACGCCTAAAGCATGGAGTGAGAGTGAGGTCATCTTCTTCTTCAAAAAGGGTGATAAAACAATCTTGAAGAACTATTAATGGCGAGTACCTAACACACCTCCGTTTTATGTATTAAATATGTATTATGTAGACCAAAATTTTTGGTTTAAACATTTTAGATTTAAAACCTACGGTCTGTTGTCAATTCTTGTTGTTATTTACCTCATATAAAGATAAAGATCTTATCTAGTTTGTTTATTTATTGATTTTATTACTCTAATATTAAATCAGCTTATTCTTGATTAGTTTTCTTATTGTTCTGCGAAATACATTTTTTTTTATAAAATGGATATTGAATTCACTGTAAGTTTGCCATAAGAGATGAAGTAATGATGCGGTGCGAAATTCGTCAAATGATTTCGCGTTATAATTTCGCGACGGCGTTATACTTACGGTAGCGGCCTTAGTCACAGATGCAAGCGTGTAGCAAAGCTGAAAGTGGGGGCAGACCACGTTGTCAGAGATCTGCACCACGAACCCTACTACTCGTGGTGCAGATCTTTGATGAAGTGAAGACACAAGAAATGCCCATACGTATGTTCGCAAATACATTGGTATGACATGACAACACCAAGAAAACGAAGAGTTAAGTGGATTGCACGCCTAAAGCATGGAGTGAGAGTGAGGTCATCTTCTTCTTCAAAAAGGGTGATAAAACAATCTTGAAGAACTATTAATGGCGAGTACCTAACACACCTCCGTTTTGCCGATGATGTAGTTCTAATGGCTAAGACCTTGGAAGATCTGAACACCATGCTCGGAGATCTCAGTAGTGCTTCCCAAAGGGTGGGTCTTAAAATGAACATGGATAAGACAAAAATCATGTCGAATGCCCATTTTGTACCCACTCCAGTTAATATTGGGAACACTACACTTGAAGTTGTAGACAGTTATATATACCTGGGACAGATAGTCCAGTTAGATAAGTCCCAACTTCGAGAAAGAGATCTCTCGTCGAATCCAGCTCGGATGGGCAGCGTTCGGGAAGTTACGAAAAATCTTCGCGTCCAAATTACCTCAGTGTCTCAAGACGAAAGTCTTTGACCAGTGTGTGTTGCAAGTGATGACCTACGGAAGCGAAACGTGGCCATTCACTATGGGTCTCGTCCGAAGGCTCAAGGTCGCTCAGCGGGCAATGGAGATATCAATGCTTGGGGTCTCCCTGCGTGATCGGATCCGAAATGAGGAGATCCGCAGGAGAACTAAAATAACCCACATTGCTCGAAGGATTGCTCAGCTGAAGTGGCAGTGGGCGGGACACATAGCGAGAAGAACCGATGGCCGTTGGGGCCGAACGGTTCTTGAGTGGCGACCACGATCCGGAAGATGCTCAGTGGGTAGGCCCCCGACCAGGTGGACCGACGATCTGGCAAAGGTCGCGGGAAGCCGCTGGATGCGGGTAGTGCAGGACCGATCGTTGTGGAGATCGATGGGGGAGGCCTATGCCCAGCAGTGGGCGTCGTACGGCTGAGATGATGATGAAGTGGATTGAAATCGCCAAAGGTCGTGAGAAGCGATATTAATTGAAGGAGGCCTGCACCCAGGTGGTAGAAAATGTTAGAGGACTGCATAGTCTGCCTTTAGCTACCTGAATATATAGGATAAATATGTATTTATATTAGGTAGCTACTTAGCGAATATAAAATTGACTTACCCGAGGTCGTCTCTCATATTCGCAGTGAATTAAAAAAAGTCATATTCCGAAGTGAGTGAGATGCCAAGTCATTACATCGTTGCCGTACTTCGGGGCGCCTTGAGATGATGCTGCAAAATATAGGTACGACCATTAATTAACTCTTAGATTATGGCTTTACTTATAATGTTATGTTATTACATTATATACTACTTATTCTTTTATATATAAATATGAATCGCTGTGTGTAAGTCTCGCAAAAACTCTTCAGTGGCTCGACCGATTCGTACGAAATATTCTGTGTGTTTGAATAGGTACAAGGAAGGTTTAAACGTACAGTCGGACCCGGTAGGTGGCGCTGGAATCGGGCAGGACGTCTGCCGGGCCGTCTCACTAAAAGTCGAAAACGGCATGACCGGTTTGAATATTTATTTTTTCTTTTGATCGCTTTAATACAGGGGTGGTTTAAAAAGAAAAATAATAAACAAGAATGTTAAATATAATATCAAGTAACAATGGTAATTTTGTATGGAAAACGACGGTACACTTCGCGATTGTTTATTTCTGTCATCTGCCTTTTGCCTTCCACTTATTTTTACTTTTAAGTTAGCAAATACTGAAAATGGATTATCCCACGAACAATTTGTTACTTCGATATTCAAGTTTACAGCCATTTCTAATAAAAGCCAATCCACATATATTTTCTCTCACTTTTCAATACCAACAAACAAGGAGTGAAATTCTAGCCTTCTCTATGTTTCATTAGGGCTACATGTACCCACACAAAGCAAGGGGGTATCGATGTAATAAGAATGTAATTATGTTATACTAGTCTGTGAAGACAGGAACTTGTCGTTAATCTGCTCCAGAAAATGCTTCGAAAGTGTTTGTTAAAATTAATTTTTCATAAGTTATCTTTCAAAAATTCTAGTTCATTTGATCAGGTTTAAAATAGCATGATTAGTAATAGGTGTGTCTACAGTCCGCAAATCCTATTGTCTCCTCTTTAGTCGAGCGTTCTGCATCAATCGGTATGCTATATATATACTACTGATAAAATCAACTTTCTAGAATCAAATCACCTGCTGTATTAGACAGTATCTTTTAGAGCTACGATCATTTGTGGGTACCCAAATAACGTCTAGCCATCCCTTCCCGATGGAATTCGTTATCAGTGTCGTTAAAAGTACGTGCATATATCGATGCTACGCGAAATCCACCGAGGATAGGTACGGTGTGATCGTGATGAAATGAGCCTTTAATTTCCTGTGTGTGTATTTTCGCAATGTTAACACTGCCACCGCACGGAGTTCGACGCCCGCCGCCGTCCCCGGCAGCATTGTGTGCCCAACAACCGACTCGAGCACTGAACGTACGTACACCACGGAGATAAACTTGTCAACGCCCGCAAGCGACACTGACACCTAAACCTAAGGGTTAAGTGACAGGCGGCGAGCGAGATGGATTAATTTCAAATTAAACTTCCACGTGACATGTAGCTAATTATGGAGGTTAGTTAATTAGATTGATAATGTGAATTTTACTTTAGGTGCGCTTTTACGATATTATTTGAAAATTAAAAGCCAAAAAGTGATGAATACTTATATACTCGTACTATACTCTGTACTGTATGAGTTCTGTTCTCGTATATCACCCATAATACATTTTAACCGTGGCGCATTGAGCAATTTTTTCTTGGCAATCTTAGGATGGACTACATTTGCGGAAAGAAAAGCGGGAAGTTGTAAATACCGTAATAAAACTTATACAAGTATACTCGAAAATACTCCTACACTAACAAATATACATAAACACACATTACAACCGATTTAATGTACTCATATCTACTATTACAACCTTAACAATTTGTGTATGTGTACATACACAAATTGTTAAGGTTGTAATAGAACTAGAGTGACATATCTTTTAGTGATTTTTGCAATAATGCATGCTGCTTACGTTGGTAGGGTGCCGCCGCCCCAAAGATCCAAGAATACCATAATTGCGACTTAACTTCAACGGCAGGTTAATTTTGTAAAAATTTAAGCTGATAAAAACTTAATTTTTTGTCTACTTTATTTATATGTGATTTAATCCCTAGCTCCGAAGCTTGTCAGAATTGAGTAGAGCCAGGGGCTGATCCAGGATTTCATTTGTGGTAGCTCAAATGAAATCCTCGATCAGCCCCTGGAAGACTGGCCCCTACTGGTTGAAAAAAAAATAAGTATAACTTTGTAGTTTTTTCGTATTTTTTCAGTTAATTGTCGGAATAAACAGGATCTCCGAACACCCATGCCCCCCGTTAGTACGGATAACCGAATGCATTGTCAATCGCACGGCGCAGCTCGTGACTTGAGCCACAAACCGGCAATGCTCGCCCGTGCGTTTTCCATTTCCTTGCAACTAGGAGCCGTTTCAATGCCCATTCTAATGTGACCGCGCGGCGGGCGGCGCGGCGCGGCGGCGAGCGCTGCCATAACTTTGAAATGAGCAAATTTATCAGCAACACTGTTCGTCCTGCCTCGTCGCTAGTTCTGTCTTATCAGTGTTGGCAACTGAGTGAGCGGTTTAGATACAATATACTTACCAACATGACACTGGTACAGTCGCCTAGACAAGTGGCTCTCACTACCCTATGGTTGAAATTCAGATTCATGTCGTAAAACAACACTGTCGACTTTCCATTGCAATATCACACTGACAGCTAAGACAAGGTAATCTTAATTGATGTTTTTGTTTATACGCGAAATTTTGTCAAAACTGGTCCACCACTTGCTGAATGCGTGGTAGTCGTACTTATTGTTTGGGTCTTGTACCCACTGGACCTTCATAATTGGACCTTACCTACACGATAGGACCTATTCGACCTCCTATCGAAAATCTGGAGCCCATTGGACCTTCAAAATTAACGATACGTCTTATTCGACCTCCTATCCAAAATATGGTACCCACTGGACCTTCAAAATTACACATTACCTACACCATTGGATCCATCAGACCTTTTATCAAAAAGACGTGTCCCATTGGACTATTTGGCTCTTTTCTTTTGGAATGTTACATACAGTCATGCAGAAAAGTAAAATTGTTAAAGAAATAAAAACAAAAGATATAAATCAAAATATTTAATCAACATATTTATAAAATTCAACATATTAATCATCAGCAACAAATCACAATAATCACAATAACTCAGTTTTTGTTACTCCTTTAAAGTAGCCTTTTTTCAACCCTTCAGGTAGTTTTTTGGAAAGTAAACAATAGACAAGAATGAGAAAGAAATATTGCCACTGAACGTTGCGCTACAATACAAGAGGCGAGAGCAGGACGAATGTCGTGAGAGTGAATATCAATACAACTCTAATTGTAAGAAAATAAAGGACGTCCGGTTTTCTCCATATTTTTTTCTATTCGGAATTAGTGGCTGTGCCGATTAAGATATAAGTAGGTACATACATAGGCTAGAACAGCTCAATGGTATTTACTTACTTTTCAATGGTATTGGCTCTATTACAGCTCCTATTAATTTCATTTTAGTCTTCAATTTTCTATATGACTGTACTTTTTTGAATAAAACTGTCAATAAGGTCCAATGGTTCCCATAAAAAAGGTCCTATGGGCACATTCAATATAATATTTTAGGAAGGTCGAATGGGGCATACAAATAAGGTCCAATGGGTACAGTTGCAATAGGGTCTAATCTTGAAGGTCCAGTAGGTACCAGTCGAATTCAAAAAAGAGGTCCAATGGCCGCATTGAATATAATATTTTTAGGAAGGTCGAATGGGCCCTGTAAATGAGGTCCAATAAGTACTTTTTGCTTTTGGGTCGAATCTTGAAGGTCCAGTGGGTACAAGACCGTTGTTTGTATGAGTAATTATTATCATATAATTTGAGCTAAACATACCAATCTATTTGTAACATTTCTATTTTTTTATTAATAAAAGTTACAATACCTACAGAAAACAATACATTTTTTTCTAGATTGCTTTCCAGCACTTGCATTATTATCATGACTATTAAATTAATTAAAATTGTTAAAGGAACATGCACTTATTGTAATTATTTTGTTTCAGGTAAACATCATCACTTTGTGTATAACAATGAAAAGTATGTATTAGTTGCGATAAATTGCTTTATTATTAATTAAGTACTTACCTTTCATTAATGTGTAATTAATAACTATATAGATAGATACATGCAACCGTTAAATATTTACCAGTACAAATAGCGAAAATGGCGCTCATCTTTGCTGGTGCAGTTGTAGAGATTAATGTTATGTGAGCGTTACTTGCGAAATTAAAATTGCTATATTTTCCGAGTTTCTCGTCCGTTCTTCTCGAGAAAGCTCTTCCAATTTCCGAACAAGTGGCACCTTACCTTTTGAGTTTGACGTTAATAAGTGCCCGTAAAGGTCTATTGTTGAATAAATATTTTTTGAAGGACAATGGGTAAAATCGTTCAAGACTTACATTGATAATACCATACGTGAAAGATACTATTAAATTGTGACCTGGGAATACAATGCTTAAATCAATCTTTCTATACTTATAAAGAGAAAAGATTCGTGTTTTTATTTTAATTTTTTTCACTAATAGAATGCTATATTATCACCGGGTAACATAGGCTATATAGTTAATCGAATTTCCTGTTCTGCAGGAAGAACGAGAAATAATGCGATCAAAACTGAAAGCTGACAATGAATATATTTATTTTGAACAATCAAACAATTATCAATAATCAATTACAACTAATGTCCAAAAATAATAATTGTTAGTGTCCTTATTGTGTTATCAATGCATCTAAGTATAGATAACACATAACACGACATATTCTCACGAGACTAATCCGAAAAGAGGTTCTGAGAGGTGAGTATTATTATTATGTTTTCTACATTTGGCACTACTCGACAACATCGATCTTTGGTCTTGGTGTTAGTCAATCGTCTTTCTTGACCACTACGCCACCGTAATCCTTAAAGTATAGAGAAAGAGAAGCTTACGCTTGTTCGCTCAAATGCACTGGACTGTTCATCGTGGAGGTAATTAGAGGAGGCATATGTCTAGCAGTTACCTTCTTTCGGCAGTTATTATGTAAGTATAACATGATGATGATAACTTTAATGATATCCCCGGAATAGAATTCAATGTGCTTTTGTCAAAATCATACAGCTATTAAACTCTTGATGGCCGCATTCATTAATGTAAGCTCTTGGACCATGTCCCTAATAATTTTATCCGTTATCTTTTGAATTTACTAAATCTCCTTAGTTGATTTTTGGGTCTCAAACGAAATACGGGCTCACGATTGCACCTGCACAGATGGCATCCATTTTTGCTTAACTTATGTGCCGCCATTTGTACATATGAAGGGTAGAGTGTAGGTACATCTATAGGGTATAAACTAAAGGGATGTCAATGCTGTATTAATATTAACTCAAGAAATACAAGTTTCTTCAATATTATCGGTTCAGAGCGCGGGTCTTCTCGAAAAGTTTCAGTCATAACTTGCTGGTGCAGTAACCATAACATAGAATACGCTACATCTTCAACAAAGTGTTCTTTTAGAAATAAATAAAACTCTTTCAGCGCCCCGCAACCATCTATTACCTACACTTCGTCGGAAAGTTTTAATAGTGATATAAAAGTCGGTTTAAAATAGTTTCTCCGGTCGTCGGTCGCCAGCACTTGTGTCGTAAAGAAGTTCCACGTGCCACTGAGACGTTTCAGCAAACTTTGACGATACGTCTAAAGGATATATCTGTGCTTAACATTAATTTTTTACCGCCACTGATAAAATTTCAAACAAATTTGTGATCAAGTTATCTTAAGCTGTTTAGGTGGCTTACAAGTAGCTATGCGACTCATCTGCTGTATCCTTTTTTAATTAATGTAGAGAAGTTAAGCGTACGTGGCGTAAAATACATGCCGGTGGCTAAAAGACGTGAATGCGTGAGTAACTCCATGCGGGGAGCCAACTTGTGACACCAGATGTAAAGTCACAGTACCCAGTAATTTCACTGCCATATCTTACCCTTCAAACCGGAACACAGCAATTCAAGTACTGCTGCTTTGCGGCAGAAATAGGTAAGACGGAGGTACCTAAGCAGACGACCCTGGTACAGGGTCTCCCTCCAGTGGCCTACCGGCTGGCCTTTTGGCTGGGGTATACTTATATTTGTGATCAACCTCTGTATCCAAATCCATCATCAGTTCGTTAGGTAAATCTTTCAGAGATTGGGGAGACTCTTCATCGGATGCCTATCTGCTTTAGTCTATTCTCTACCTTTTCCTATCCTAATGCTCCTAGTCATCTCAATTACAAAAATCGGGAAAAATCGTTTTGCTCTAAAAGTATTATATAAAAAAACATCCACTATTTTTTTCAAGACATATTTCATGTTGTGTTTGTAACATTTCGATATGTATTTCATTTTATGCTTGAGTGTTTACTTACACGTTCCTCTCATTCGATCTTACTCACACTCAAATTCAAATTCAAATTCAAAAATCTTTATTCAACATAGGCCTTTACATACACTTATTGACGTCAAAACAAAGCAAAACAATCTAATTTAATGAAATCATATTAACCTTGTATGTGCATACATCTTGAATATACTCAAGATGTCTGCAAATACAAGTAGGAATGAAAAAAAAAAAAAAGTTGACTCTACACCTGTTCGGAAATTGGGAGAGCCTTCTCGAGAAGAACAGGCAAGAAACTCGAAACACATACAACTCATAGTATTAGTGCGGGATGATTGATCCCAAGTCGTTGGCGTTATTATATATCTTTATCCTTCTATAGCGTCGATCTATCTAGATTATTATCATTCCTATTATGTGGTCTGTAGGTATTAACCTGCTGACTGTTGTTATTTATATTTATTTCTGTTATAAAGAAATTTGAACATTCAGTGAACAAATGTCGTACGTGCCTATAAGAAGTTTGAGAGTTTCCCTCGATTCACCGGGAACTCATCATCAGATCAAGTTCGTAGTCGCTCCAAATGAAATGATCCCATGGCATGTTGACAACGTCCGTATTTTGTGTGTTCACGATAAAATTTCAGCTTTATGATGACCGGCAGCCGTACCGCCTAACTCAAAGCGAGCACTCGCTATCGTTATCATGACATTAGAACAATCGTTTTAATGTCATAGATGACATTTGAGCTATTGTTCTAATGTCACGAAAGCGATTGCGAGTGATCGCTATGAGTTAGGCGGTAGCCCCCCCTGTTTAGTGCGATGGACTGATCGCGAATCTATACTCCACTTGTGCCAATAAACGCAATAATTTTAACTCACATGTGCCCGACAGCTTAGCGGTATGAGGCATTGTCGGTGACAATAGGCGCTAACAACTGTTACCCCCGTACGAGTAGCATGACCATCAAAACAATATGCTAAAGCAGTTTATAGCGGTAAACTTTCAAAATACAATAAAAACGTATTGAATTTTGTGACAGTTAACCGCGATAAACCGCTTAATCATATCGTGTTTTTGTGGCCATGCTAGGGGGTTGTAGCAAACTCCACAGACGTAGCAACTATTTTGAGGCTATTAAAAAAACGCATATTATGACGCAGATGACGCAGGCATAACTCTAGAACAGTGGTTCTTAACCTTTTAGTGTCGAGGGACCATTCAACAAATATCTGTCTAGCCATAGACCATTAGACCACCAACTCTAGACCAATATATATAGAGTATATGAATAAAGGGTTGTTTGTTATCTATATATGGTGTATGTGTGGTGGTGTATGTGCATGTGAAGTGTAATGGTGTATGTGAAGTTGACCAATCCGCACTGGGCCAGCGTGGTTGACTAAGGTCTAATCACAGGGTAGGCTCGAGCCCCTCGGTGGGGACCTAAATGAGCTGTGATGATGATGATGGGTACATACAACGCCCAGTTACTATCGGCACCAGGAGCTTGGTGGCGCATTGGCACGTGCGCTCAGCGAACGATTGCTAAGGTTAAGCAACGTTGGCTGTGGTCAGTCCTATGATAGGTGACCAAAATACAAAACATCTCAAGTTGTTTGGAAGTGCTTCGGAAGGCACGTTAAACAGTGGATCCTGCGCCTGCTCTCGCCCCGGTCGTGTCGGCTAACAGTCCCATCGGACTAGGCGAGTGAAGGAACAGAGAGTGCACTTGCGTTTGTGCAGTCACTTGTGCACTATAATATCTCCTGCGCAGATGGCTAGTCTCTGTTGAGATTGGCCGCCGTGACCGAATATCGGTCAGGAGGACATTATTACTATCAGCACTGTGGAGTCATGACCACGTGTCGTATGGCGCGTCCGGCGCGCGTGGCCGATGGGTCAACGCGCTCTGTCTGACTCACGCGCCGTGCGGGCTCGACTCGAGGTAACCGCCACATGATTGCTTGGACGCGGTCGCACGTCGCGTCGTGTGATCGCGCAACGCAACGTCTGTCTGCTGCGGCGTGGCGGCCTTTCAAACCGGTACTGGCCCACCGATCCAACACGGATCTCCCAAGCGTACTTGCTGCAACGTTTTTTATCGATTCAGCGCCTGGTGAGCACTGGCGCGATACGTTATTCGATACGGTACCGATAAAAAAGAAAAAAACTTGATTTTAGAACGATGTTTATTTGCACGTGGTAACAACAGTATTATATAACTTGATATGTGCGCTTGGCCGCACGACTACTCGCTAATGATGCTAACTAGGTAAGTGAAATGACAATACAAATGAATTTAATTATAGAAATGCTGATTCCGTAAAATGTACGGTGGCGAACCGTACAATAGATAAAATTATAATCGAAGGTACCGACCAACTTTTGCTCAAGCTTTCGACTAGTGCACGCACACGGCTATGTTTTTAATATGGCCTACTTACTACGTATTCGGTCGAAAGTTTAGTTGGATGGATGCACTGCGCACGCACACTCATAGTACTGCATTATACTGCCGTTTGGTTCCTAGCGATAGGTATTTGACATTAGCTTAATACAAAATACGTCAAAATTCCATCTCTACTCCAGTAAACGAATCCAGAGATAGATAGGATATTGAAACCGGTCATTAACTGATAGTTGTGCGATAGTGAATCGGTCAGTCATATGATTATGATGATTTTATCGATCTATTTTAAAATCGTAAGTGCGCTCACCCGGCGAACATTGCCATGACCTACGATGACTATCTATTGATATACTACTATGATATAAACTTACGGCCGATTAAAAATTGCTAGTGCGTACAGTCTCTAAAGGTGTAGCGATGTACACATCTACAATTCTATTCGAATGCATTGCGTAATATCTGTTGAGTTGTGAACTAAAAAGATTGATTTTGGGTGAGGCTAAATCTGTATCACTAAAAAGTGTGGTGCCGTGGGACATCCGATAGGATAGGAACGACATTTTTTATGCTATTCGACAAATATTTTATTAAATTTATTATATTTAAATAATACTTTGTTCCTTTTTTAGCTAATATGGCTTTCATTTAAAAACCTCATTCGTTTCAAATTATACGCATTGTGTCTCAATCTCCGATGCGTTGTTTTTGAGCTATTTAATAATGAATGAGCTGTAACGCTTCTTTGTAACGTAGGTGCAGTTATTGCCGGCTGGCCCCTATCTCTACAACGTCTCATAAGGAACTTCGTTCCAATAATTGAATCGGTTGTTTTCCAAAGCGCACATGTCCAAAATTAGCATATTGTTTTTAGTGTGGCAACATCATCGTTTATGTTTCGTTCAACTTCTAAACTAAACCTCTCCTGTCCCGTACTTTGTAACACATTTCCAAGGCTACGTAAAAATTGATTTGGTCCCCAAACATCTCTAGTCCGGGACTTATGCTCTGTGGAAACCAAACCTACTGTAAAAAAACAATCTAGGACAAGTGCTGTTTTGAAAACAAGCGATTCAATTACGATTTAAAGTAATGTTGTTGGGTATGGTAACGTTATAACTTATTGTAAATGTCAGTACTTCCGATTAAGTGGATGTTTCTTGCGACAATTCTTCTTATAAGCTAAAAAACTTCCTAGATGAGTGGTAGTAGGTTAATGAATTTATTCATATTCATATTCATTTATTCATTCGTAAGCATGGGTAAGTACATTGGTGTTAAAATACAATTACAAGTTCTGCCATGTTTCACCTTATCGGTATACGAAACAGTATAAAGTAATTAATTATTTGGAATGAAGTCAATTATACATAATTATTGAAATATACCTATCCTAAATTTAAATTATTAAACTGTGATTGATTAAAGATATTACAATTACATTTGGATAAATTGAACTAAGTTTACTTACAAATTGTATTACAAATCAATTAAAAACAAAATAATAATATTAAATGTCAAAAACAAAAACAAGTTACACATAATTGAATAATAGAAAATTAGCAAAATAAATAAATTAATATAATATTACATTTGTCACAATAATTAGTATTTTTTTAAAATATATCACTGATCCCTATATCATTGCACCATTAGATATGTCAATTTAGATATTAGACGATTCAAAAAAGCTTTTATCGAGTCATTTATGAATAACGATTATTTTGATTTTGTAAACGACGCAAATGTGTAATAGCACAACACTCAAACGTTATGATTTTGTAAGGATTGCTAGAACAATCTTATTGTTCATAAAGTAGGTAGACATGACTCGAATGAATAACTAATTTGACAAATATCTTGTGCTTCACGACACAAGCGATGGGTACTCCGCCTTATGGGGCTGAGCGTTTTTGTAAGCAATTGCATCTTATCACGGCATTGGATTGGAGCACAGTGATAGCATAGAAAGAACAATAACCACAAGAGTGGTGGGACAGTTTTGCCGATACGATGATCTGAATGGATGGATCTGGATCCTCCTGAAAATGTCAATAGTTCACACGCGACACACACCGGAGGGAGATTTTGTATCATGCAAGATCGTCTGCTTGGATACCTCCGTCTCCTATTTCTGCCGTGCTTGTGTACTGCTTGCATTGCTGTGTTCCGGTTTGAAGGGTAAGATATTGCAGTAAAATTGCTGGGTACCGTGACATTACATTCTTTCTGATGTCATAAGTTGGTAACGTACTTGTGGGAATTGCAGTTTTGCTGCGAATCTCACAGGAGCCATATGTATTATAATATAATAAGTAAATGTTACCACTTACTATCAGGTGGGAAGTTTTCTTGTTTGCAAACTTAGTTGCAGTAAAAAAAATAATTTTTTTAGCAATGTTGCTGATTAATTATTTTATACGTTCTTGTTTAGCAGAACTTGTCGTGCGTGATAGATATGCAGGATATGCTGCGTATCTCAACAATATCAATTATTACAACTTTGAAAGTCTCGCAATGTTTCACTGTACTCGCCATTATATCATAACTTCACAGCGGCTTCCCATTGAGTTGCTCGTTCGCTGAGCACGTCCCGATATCGTTATCTCCTAAGAAATGCCTCTTTATTCGCCTTTATTCTTGCGCGTATACTTTGTAACTGCCGAACAACGTGTCCTTTGTGAATTATCGTGAATGAAAAAAGATCAAACAGCCTCCGTGAATGAAATCTGTTATACGTACTCTGAATGCCACAATGTCTGCGTAAATGCGATATAGTGCGGCCGCACACGACCGACAATCGGTGACCGATTTTTTGACGGTGGAAAATAAAACATAAGGAGCTCTTCGTTTTAACGCATACGAAGTAGCCGACCCGACTATCGGTAAAAAATTTACGTTTGTAAATGTACGTATACGTTAACTCACACTGCCTGCCTACTCAGCGACAGATAGTTTGCCGCTTGCACTTGCTTAATAAGAAAAGACGTGTCACAGCTCGGCGATGGATGTACAAAACACCTGGGGACGCATTTTTGAAACAATGAAATTCAAATTCGCGTTCGAAATCGTAAGATTCGCATACGAATTTCCAAATTCACTATTTTTGAATATTCATTCCGTGAATTTTGCAACGAGCGGTCCTACCCATTCGTTTTTGATTTCTACTAGTCGAATATACGTAACTAAATATTGTTACGTTTTACATGCGAAATTTTTAAAGTTAATGACTTATTACGATGTTATTGCGTACCAAAATTTATTTTTTGTGCGTGTAACGGTTTCTAATATAGAATTTCTTATTAATGACTGTAGTTGACAGTAATGAATTCGAGTGGTTCAAAAATCGTTAAAATTGAGAACAGTAGAAAATAATTTCGCACGTGATTGTATTCGTGTTCGAATTCAAGATTCATTTCTAATGATTCAAAAATACGTCTCCTTTGCGATCCGTTTAATCCACGACGTGCACTCCTTTCGACAGCCAAAGTGGCAGACGTGTGCGTTGAGTCAGTCATGCAAAAATCGGGCCTCCAAAAAGTCGGTCGTGTGCGTTGGCCGATACGCGCGTTGGAAATATTGCGGCGCGTTCGAAATGTGCAATTGGCTCCGGCGGCGCTCGGAGTTTCGGTACAAGCTGTTGGCATGTGTCGGCCGAACAAATGTGCCGTGGAACACTTTGAAACACTTTTTGCATTGTGGCGAGTACGCGCGCAAAAAAAGTGTTAGCAATTTTCCAAATTGTAGAAGCGATTGTTCGCGCGACCGACCGAGCCGGTTGTTTTACAAATACGCATTGTGTTGGATGCAGCGTGCGTTAGTTGGCTCGTGGAATATGCGTTATTTTTATGTGTGTGCTGCAATTAATTTTGTGAGGTTCGGTGACAATCATGCGTAAGGCAAATCTAGAAGCATAGTGTGTAATTCGAAATCGATCGATTGCTTCCGACGTGTCGTTCATTGCGCCGGCAATACAAGACTGTATGCCGTCGGTTTTATGTAATGCAATGCGGCAATGAATGTATGTGCGCACGACAACATGTTAGACTTTACATTTTTGAACGTTTAACCTTTGAGCCGTCCTTATGTTGCTTAAACTAGAGATTCATAGGGCAAATGCAAAGCTTAATATGTTGCGTGTCAAAATTTAAGTGATCGAACAATTATGAGTTACACAATGAAAGGGTTGATGTTGATTGGTACCAATAAATGGACGTCACGCCTGCGCTCAAGTGTCCGAAGAAAAAGTGGAACAGAGTGCAAAAAGTGGAATAATCGGTGAATGATCGTTACAAATTAAATTAAGCACTGTTTTTACAACAATGCAATTCAAATTAAAATGTTTCTATTATCAAACATTCATATAGGACAGTCATGTCAATGTTTCTATTATCAAACATTCATATAGGACAGTCATGTCAATGTTTCTATTATCAAACATTCATATAGGACAGTCATGTCAATGTTTCTATTATCAAACATTCATATAGGACAGTCATGTCAATGTTTCTATTATCAAACATTCATATAGGACAGTCATGTCAATGTTTCTATTATCAAACATTCATATAGGACAGTCATGTCAATGTTTCTATTATCAAACATTCATATAGGACAGTCATGTCAATGTTTCTATTATCAAACATTCATATAGGACAGTCATGTCAATGTTACGGCCCGCGGGCGGTATGCGGCCCTCTCAGGCCATTTAGATACGACCCCCCACCACAATCTATCCAGTGTGAGAATATTTCAAGGAGGAGAGAACTGCGTTCTTACAAGTTTCAATAGTTAAGAATTTTATTAATGCTAGCCCTTCATGCCACTTTATCTTATTGTACTGGACCAGTAAATTGATCAAAGTCATTCAAAGTACATAGATTGTTAATGAAAATTTGGCTAATTAATGGCAAAATAATTTAACAATTCTTAATCTCGGCTAATTAACGTTGAGTCCGACCCGTCTGCATTGCACACCCTAAATCCTATAAATGGCTCTTTAGAATAATCAGTTTGACACCCCTATTATGGGGCATTTTTCTTGGATTGTATATTATATGTAAATACGACGTCAATTTGTTGGGAGCTCAATGGTTACCGCATGGGCCCTACCATCGCTTAGAGAAAGTCTAAAACAATTTGATTGACATCACTATCGCTATTGCAGCGTATACCGCTATCACGGTTTCGTTGCGGTTTCAGTAGCGTTTCAGGCGGATCACTTACATTTCTTCTCGTATTACTATCTCCCAAGTCTTACCACCGGTAGCGCTATGGTTTTTTACCCTTCAGCCATATTCGCAACTGTTAGTGTGATAACTGCGTTGCACACAAAGAATTCTTTTAACTGCTTCGTAACTATTTTATTGAAGGGATTTTTCCTCATTCGTTGTCCGTGTTACTATACTAGCGAAATCAGTATTAATATCGGCAAATGTTTTTTCCCATATATTAGAACACACGATGGGGAAACTCCTAGCCTTCATGTCAGCTGATGATCAGTGACGATAGAGCCGAAGATGGAGGCGAGTTCTACCATCTGATCAACTTGATATTGAACATCTAAGTGTCGGAACTCGGAACACAACAATGTAATAACATTGTTATTATGGCGACAAACGTAGGTAAGACAGTAGCTAGCCCAGATGGACCCAGAAGCATTACGACCATTCATGCTAAGCAGGAAAATTTGCCCTATGGGGAATCGAACCCCGGTCTTCCAGATTCATACTAAATGGTCTCACTCAACAACTAGACTACGGATGCGATTAAACTACTTCCCCTCCTATTAAGAGGTGAGGAGGAAAAATATTTGCCGTTATATAGCAGTTTTTCATGATGTTCTTATTACAATTTTTATAACACAATTACGTAGTATATATCAATGGGCAATGGAGAAAGCTTTGCTCGGGGTTTCGCCACTTTATTGAATTAGAATTAATGAGATCCTTAGAAGAATTGAGTCACAGACAAGAATTGTGAACCTTAAGTGGCAGTGGGCGGGGCACATCGCTTGCAGGACTGACGGCCGTTGTAGCGGAAAGGTCCTCGAGTGACGGACGGCCGCGTATCGGGAGATGCATCCTTGTGGCGTACGGCCCCCACAACGTGGATCGACGATCAGGTGAAGATGCGGCTGGATGCGAGATGGACTGGTCGGTTTGGAGATATTTGGGGGAGCCTTAAGTCCAACAGCGAGCGTCTGTTAGGATCATTAATATATAGTAGATTGTACAATCAAGAGCATAAAACGTGCCACTTTACCCGAGACATTCATATAGCCACCTGAGCAGGTACGGCAAGGGTGGATTGTCACGTTGAGAGTAAAATGGGCATCATGTTCGAGACGTATTTGTGTATAGATGGTAATACATAGATGTCATTATTAAATCATAATAAGCAAATCTCATAACAACATCTTTTAAATGAAGGCGTGTTGTGTATGTGGTTGTTAAGGCCAGTTAGGCCTCAGTCGTAAAAGTAGAAATTACTTTAACCATAAGAGCATTAAAAGCCATTTTATGCAGCTTTCTCTCTACATAAAGAACATCTTTACGAGCATGAGAAGTGAAAACATCTTTGTGACACTGAAAATGATTGATCGCAGACGTAAAGTATCAGCGCGGCCCACTTGTGTCGTGGAATTTCATATTGTACTGTCCTGTCGAAAATAAAAATCCTTACAATCACGATCCGGCCGGATTGGTCATTGAAAATCCAATTTTTACATTTCAATGGCCGAACCCACGTCACGCCGGCTGCGCCTCCCGCATAATTGACAAGCGGACGAGGGTAACGCGTGTTGTATTACTGCACCGCCTTGTGTCGCGCCGCTGGCAACGGGGAAGATTTTTCGGGTCAGGGGAACGAAACATGGACACCTATAATTTGTGCTTTAACTAGTGTAATCGATAAAATTATTAATCAAGGGGATAAAGCAGTGTCTTATGTCACGGGTATAGACTTGAATCGCGAGGGTAATGAATCACCCCGGGGTTTTAAGACTGCTTTATTCAATCATGCACTAGTTTTTCTTGATGTCGCTCGTAATAGTGGCTATTTTCGCAATTTTAATGTAAAGCTTGATACGGTGATAACTGTACGATCGAGCCAAGGTCGTCGGCGTTACTAAGCTCCCCAAGTTGTAAATTTAAAGGTAAGGCGAGGAGAAAATTTATCAGTTTGCCGTAACAATAACGACAAATAACAAGTTTATCAGCGGAACAAAGCGCTTTATCGCGTTTTGTTTCGTACTAATTCGCAACTTGAACAGGGGCTTTATTTCCTCGAGGATAACCTTTGAAGCGAACAGACAGTCCCTATTTTCCAAGGGATAACCTACGTACAAATGAGAGGAGGATGAGAGGCGGGAGATAAGTTCGTTTTATAAATGGATCCAGTTGCCCAACTTTAATTCACGATACAAAAGTCAAACAATGGCTATTTACCTTATATGTTAGTTTGAACTCTTTGAATAAGCAACTAAATTCATGACAATTTATCTATCAATTATCAAATAATTCTTCCTCGATTACAGATCTTCGTTTCAGATATGTATGCAGACAATCCAGACGGACACTTCAAATATCTCTTGAATGTCCGCAGACTTTAACATTTATACGTTTGAAATTTTTATTTTTATTGCTTTAGAAGGCAGACGAGCAAACGGCTCACCTGATGGCAAGTGGTAACCGCCGCCCATGGACTTTGCCAATATCAGGGACATAGCCAAACCGCTGCCTACTTTGAATGCAATACTCTTCTTAAACCTCACTTGAAAATAGACATGTTATAGCGCTCGGGAAACACAGCAGCAGGAAGTTCATTCCAGAGCCGTAAAAAAGAGCGCTGAAAGCGAACCGTGCTAGACGATATTGCTTCCAGGGAGTAAGGATGAACTGTACTGCGGTGCCAAGTGGTACGGTGATAAAAAGTTGACGTTGGTACTAAATCGAACAGTTCCTCGGAGCACTCACCGTTGAAAATTCGATAGAAGACACAAAGAGATCGAGAGAGACTCTAACGAGTCCAGCAGATCAGAATCACCGATGATTCGAGCCGCCGATGTAGGGAGTCAAATGGTTCAAGTTCGTATTTTGGGGCTCCTACCCAGAGATGTGAACAGTACTCCACGTGCGGACGAACTTGAGCTTTGTAAAGCACAAGACGTTTATGTGGCGTGAAGTACCGCTTTGCTCTGTTCAGGACGCCCAGCTTTTTGCTAGCTAGTTTAGCCTTGCTTTCCAAATGACTCCCGAACTGGACTTTGCTCGATATATCGACACCGAGAAACCCGATACTGTTAGAGATTTGAAGGGGTACTCCTTGGAACTGAGGCGCTATAGAAAAGGGGACCTTCTTCGCAGTGAAAGCGCAGACTTATGTCTTTGTGGGGTTGAACTGAACTAAATTCAATCCCCCCATGCTGGCACATATAATGTTTGGAAAAATACAACATTATTTCCACAGATGGCGCATGTGTGCATTTTTGTTGAGAGCCAGTGGCACGTGAAAACATTGCTCAATTCTGGCATGCATAATTGGTAATGGTGGAGCTTTATCTACATCCGCTTGACAAGATACCGCCATCTCACTTAAGCCTGGCGCCATAATAATGTTATTACTATAGTTATGCCCCGTCGGTCACTTAGAGATAAGATTAGCCAGTGTCTCAGTTGGAATCCTGGTATAATTCGCTTCCATTTCCAGCTTTATCATTACAAAACATCCTTCACTGAATAAAAACAACTTCACTCTATTGTTAATCCATGAAAATCCAAACCTTTTTAACAGACAGACTTCACAAAAAGGAGATAGTTATCAATTTGATTGTTCTTTTCTTATGTTTGTTACGTCATAACTCTGTCATGTATTAACAGATTTGGAAAATTCTTTTTATGTGTGAGAGGGTATACTTCCCGATTGGTTTCATTGTTACTAAAGTCAGGATCTGATGACGGGATCTCAGGAAACAAAATCAAGGGAAACATTTACGTTTGTAACCTTATAACTCTGTCATTAATTTGTCCTATTTGTTTTTTGTTTAAGAGGATAAACTTTCCGATTGATCCCAGGGGATCCCAGGAAAACCGTTGAAACCTTTAAATTTAATAGGCTCGTCTAACCAACGTGTTACAGGTGTTTTCTAAAATCAATCAGGTATTTGCATCTGGTAATCACGAGCCGAGCTAATGATGGAAGGATCTTTGATTTTTAGGAGCTGGAGGTTAGATTTTTAAATACAATCGGCACGTATTCACTCACTCACCTCACTTGTATTCTTTCAAGTTACTTCGTTGAGCTGATATTAAATTCACTATATAAAAAGATTAAACTCAATATAATCGATCATCCTCACTGACTTCAAAATACAAAATTTGTGATGTTGGTAATCTTACATTAATATTTTTTTACTGTTTGTGTTTTTGAAGTCGATTTTTGTTTTTTGTTATTTTTTTTTACAAGGGACTTAATACTAGAGTCGCCTGCGCGGACACCTCTATCATACTATTTTCGACCGCCAAGCAGCAGTGCGCTTGCATTGCTGTGTTCCGGGTTGAAGGGCAAGACAGGCAGTGAAGTTACTGGGTACTGTGACTTGACATCTTATGTCACATGTTGGCAACGTACGTTGGCGTCCTTGTGGGGGTTGTATATTTGCAATCTTAGAGGATGTGCTGTAAAGGCCACTGTGGGCAGCCTGCGGTTTGGCAACCTCTTCATCATCATCATCTATACTATACTTACTTACTTTACTAATATTATAAAGCTGAAGAGTTTGTTTGTTTGAACGCGCTAATCTCAGGAACTACTGGTTCGAATTGAAAAATTATTTTTGTGTTGAATAGTCCATTTATCGAGGAAGGCTTTATAGGCTATATAACATCACGATATTGTTATTTTCGGACATCCACGCGAACGAAGTCGCGGGCACAGCTAGTAACTCATATACGTCCCAACCGAGGGCTCGAGCCTACCCTACGTTAGGATGTTAAAGGCTTTAGACAACCACGCTGGCCTAGTGCGGTTTGGTCGACTTCACATACACCTTTGCCTTTCTTCGCAGATGTATGCAGCTTGCGTAACGATGTATTCCTTCACCGTAAGAGCGTCAGACAAATGTACACATGGAATTCAAGAACGAAAAAACACATTGGTACATGGCGGTCTCGAACCCCGGACCTCCCGATTGGAAGGCAAGGGCCGAGTCTACAGTGCCACCGACGTCCGCAAAAATTTGTAAAAGAAGAGCGATATTACGGAACTTACAACCTTTGATGTCCATACCAAATTGTTACAACTACGTGAACGTAATTCTAAGCCTTTGCCTCTGGTTCAAAGGATTCTTTGGAGCGCATGCTTTATATGTCATTTATTGAACCATTATTTCTAAAGTGTATTTCTATTATATTGGGTGTTTACATTACACCCTTGATGTTGATATAGATAGATGAAATAATGCAAATTACTACACGTAACATACGTCTCCTTACATATAAATGTGAAAGTTTGTATGTTTGGCTGAGACGTTATAATATATGTTTACTCCGCCACGCAGAATGGTTATACGCCTTATAGGACACAAATATATTTATAGATCTGGATTAAAACGTACTACCCTGTTATGGACCCAACTCTCAAATTCATACCAACGAAATCGGGGGCAGAAAGCTGTTACATAAATATAACATTATTTACTATGTTATTTTGCGTTTAGTGAGTTTGATTGTTTATTGTTCCGTGCGGGTAGTAATCAGTCATTTTTGTCGCTGCCCAAACATTCGGAAATGATTCTTCCGATGTTTCGTGTGACTGAATACGGCCTCTGAATTCAGGTGTCGATGATTGTTGTGGCGCCTGAGTGTGGAACCGCTCGTCTTCTGTGATGGAACTCGCCAAATTACGCGCTACGTGCCCGCCCACGGGAACTAACGAACGTAATGTTTGATGGACTTTTCATAATTATCTGTAATTGAGGATTCGTTGCAGTCGTTACAATGTGCGCTGTTCTGGTGCAACTAAATGTTTTTTCACACCAAACGTTTCGATAACCGCCGACCGAGATTGTGGCTAACTCACTGTCATCCCCAGTGTGAACTAAATAAATTGCAGTTCTCGCACTGTACTGACACTGACTATAAGTTTTATTAATATCTTATAATGCGCTACTGTGAATACATCGTACGTATGCTTAGGTGCTTCTCTGTATTACAATACGGCGTTAATTTCGGTTTACGTAGCCAATCTACGACCGCGAAGGATGGTATATCGGTCGCTCAAGTGTCACTAAACATCATTTGGCGTGAACATCACATGTGTAAGGCGATTCACACACTGCCACGCACCACGCTGCATGTTGCGTGTCGACGCACCTAATACGCGCGTACTTGCGGGAGTGCAGATCGGCATCATCGTGCGGGTTTTTTACGCACACACGCGCGTAGTTGCGTTTCCAAAATCAACTTCAAGCCCTTCCAAAATAACGCACGGCACTGTGAGACTCGGTGTGCCATACCTTGCGTCTCGCCCGAACCTACGCGCGTGGGTGCGTCTTTCACCGCTTGTAGGCGCGTGATCTGCATGAACGCGCGTGGATGCGTTTTCTGTGTGTTGGACTGTGCGTGTTTTCTATACAAACGGAGATACTTTTTTTTTTTTTTTTTTTTTTTATGGATGGCCCGGCAAATGACCTCCTCCCGGCTGATGTTAAGCGGTGAAAGAGGCCCAAATGAGTTGACAGATAGAGTAGGGACGACATCCACTCTCCTACCTGCCCGCCCCTTGCCGGCCCAAAAGATGCTTTTTCACGCCTCTTTTGAAGGAACCCATGTTGTAGGATGGGGGAAACACGTGCGCAGGTAGAGAATTCCAAGTGTGGGATGAACGACAGAAGAAGGAATCTTGGAATTTCTTGGTACGGTGTGAAAAGGAGGACACAGTGTACGGATGACTCCGAAGGCCCTTACGCGTGTTTCTGTTAAGGAATGGAGAGGGAGGGATAAGGTTAAAGAGCTCCTCAGAGCATTCCCCATGGAACATTCGGTAAAAGGCGCTAAGAGAGGCGATGTCACGACGAAGTTGTAGAGGCTCGAGGGTGTTAGTTGCCTCTACATCGCCAATTATGCGAATAGCGCGACGCTGCAATCTGTCCAGAGCATCGAGGAGGTACTGAGCGGAGCCGTCCCAAAGGTGCGAGCAATATTCCACGCAAGACCTAACCTGAGTTTTATACAACAAGCATAGTTGGTCCGGCGCAAAATACCTACGCACCTTGTTCAGGACACCGAGTTTCCGTGAGGCAGTAGTTATGACGGATTCGATGTAGTCTCTGGGGTTCAGATCGCTGCGAATGTTCATTCCGAGCAAGGTGATGTTGCTCTGTGTGTGAAGGGTTGTGCCCTGAAGAGAAGGAAGGGGGAGGAAAGGTGACCTTTTCGCCGAGAACACGCACACCTGTGTTTTCTTAGCATTGAACTCAACAAGATTGTTGGAGCCCCATTCGGAGACGAGGTCCAGCGTCCTGTTGAGCTCAATGATAAGATTCTGCCTTTCCCTACCAATATCACCACGAGCAGCCCCCGAGGTTCCGTGATATCCCCCATGCACTGTACTGTCGTCCGCATAGTAATGTATAGCTCCCAAGGAAAGCATATCATTGATATGCAGAAGAAACAATGTGGGGGATAGAACGGAGCCTTGCGGAACACCAGCGTTCACTGCCACGAACCGCGAAGCGCAGCCGTCAACGACAACGCGAATTCTACGCTCGTGGAGGAAGCTGGCAATCCACGTACAGAACTGCGCGGGTAATCCGTATGCCGGAAGCTTGGAAAGAAGAGCCTTGTGCCAGACTCTATCAAAAGCTTTGGCGATGTCGAGACTAATAGCCACCGATTCGCCGCGCTTATCGATAGATTCACCCCATTTGTGCAAATACTTACAAGCAACGTAAGAACACGCATTCACGCGCTATGCTGCGTCGTCGTGCGTGGCAGTGTGTGAATCGCCTAAAGCCCGGTTTCCACGCCACGCGCCCAGTAGCTGGCTGACAGTAAAAGAAAGTTACTGTCCCACAGCTACTGGGTCCGTTAAAACAAGGTTGAAAAAAAAAAGAAAAAAAAAAAAAATATGATTTGTTATCAAAAATCACTTATAACCCTACATTTTCACCCTTCTACTACCAACCTCCATTTTTAATAGTGATATTAGTATTTTTTCTGGCAAAACGTTTCGCGGGCACAGCTAGTTTGGACATTGAATTATAGGGGATGTGCTCCACACACTAATCGGTTCAAAGTGATAATGTCATAAGCGGATTCCTCGTGGTGAAAACCTACACATTGGAATAGATCGGGCTGTCCAGTCCAAGCGTGATTCGGTGAATCAGACTATCAATCCGGGACTGTTATCTCAGTGGAAAGGCCGCGGCTGATGCAGGAAACACGCGACTATTAGGCTTGTACGAGAACGACAAATAATCTACACTAATATTACAAAGCTGAAGAGTTAGTTTGATTGTTTGTTTTGTTGAACGCGCTAATCTCGGGAACTACTGATTCAAATTGAAAAAATCTCTTTGTGTTGGATAGCCCATTTATCGAGGAAGGCTATACGTTATGGCCGGTATACACTTTGTTTAGTTAAGTGCTTAGTGTTTAGTAGACTGTTTAGTAAACGGTGTTTAGTTTATTTGTTCATTATATGGACTAAACACTAAACAGATCTGTCCAGACGTGTTTAGTGAGTGTTTAGCTGCAAGTGAGGGGTGAAGGCGGGAGAGCGGGAGGGGCGACTCGCAGAAAAAATAGAACGCGTTCCTATTCGCTAAACACTAAACACTTAACACTAAACACTTAACACTAAACACTTAACACTAAACACTAAACACTAAACACTTAACACTTAACACTAAACAGAAGCTGTCCGAACGTGTTTTTTACTAAACACTTAACACTAAACAAGCCACTCGCACTAAACACTAAACAAAGTGTGTACCGGCCATTATATGCTATATGTTTCGTCGGTGTAAACGATTGGCCGGCCTTGAGTGCGACATTCGGAATTTTTTTATAAAAAAAAATATACGAAGATAACGTATCTCTTGTTTTTCCATTAGAATTTGCCTATTATCCTCTGTCCTTTTCCATTTAAATCCTAAAAGAGACACTTCTTTACGTAATTACCAAATTGAACCTTTTTTTTTCTCGGGGTGAAATTATCTTTTCGGAAAAATATGTACGACGTGTTGTTATTTTCCGACATCCACGCGAGCGAAGTCGCGGGCACGGCTAGTATTAGATACCTATAGAGTAAACGAAAATTGTCACGTGGTTCTGGGTACATCCAATTATCGATACTCTGTGTCGCATTTGTTCGCAGATTTATAGCTGAAGGCTCTTCGTTCGGCGCCGCGTGACCTCAATCCGCAATTTATGTGCTCACAGTTCACAATAACATTCACAACAGCGTTTCAACAAAGACAGATTACGTCCAAGGTTGGCCTGCTACGAAACTCCTTTGTCTTTTCTAGTTCGGCTTCACGTTTTTTGGTTGTAATACATATTTATTTTTAGAGTTGCTTAGACAAAAAAATTGTTTGCATTTTTGTGGTATTATCTTAAAGCATGATCTAAGGGTATTATAAATTGAAAGATATGTGTTTGCCTTTTAATACATCTGATAGTGAGTAACTTCGTATGAATTGTACCTCCCAGCTTAGCACTCAACAAATTCCACTGATGTGGTTTAACAGCAAGCAAACTCTTTTGAGAGAAAAGTCCACCAAAAAACTCTTTTGAAACGTCCAAATTTTTTACCTGCCACCCATTCAGGACGCCTTAGCGGATTAAAGAAGAATGGGCGCAAGAAACTTATGAGCTTTATTAGAAGTATCCTTTACAATAAATGATGTCTTTACCATCACTTTTAATGTCATGCTATTACTATTTTTTTTGTTTAATGAGGGAAATAAATTAATATTTTTGAAGATTATGACAAAAATATTGCAATATGCGTTAATGTCCAAAAGGAAAATAATGTGCTACTATTGTATATACATCAGATTTAGCGATAAATATCGCTCTCCACCAATCAACAATTGGGCCAAGCAGCGAAACAAAATGGCGGCATACGAAAATGCACAATCAAAAACATTATACCTACCTTGTACCTTATAATATTTAAATATTGTGATAATACATATTCTTCCATACCTGCAAACGTTTTTGTCCTCTTTTCGCACTTACCTGAAGATTTTATATTCCTTTCCTTAAAAATGCTAAATAAATTGAAAAACAATTGTATCAATACAAGAAAAAAGTTTCCTGTTGGAGGTGAATATTTCCTTGTAGGTATTTATTTGCACTCGTTCACGTGTGTTGTAATATCGCGGTTTCCACTCGGTATACATTAATCGAAGCGTATCATCAGCAGTGTTTACACGTGTCCGTAGCGCGGTGCACATGATCGAAGCTTTCTGTGCAAACAGCAAACACACATGCAACACCCATCGGTCAGTTGGAAATTTTCCCATCGGCGAGCTGTTCATCGGGATTATCGTCCAACGCGATGCGGCCCAACGCTTTAAGCTCGCGAAAAATGTGTTTTCGTTTAATACTCCGGTGACACGTTTCATGAATAATTCAACCACTGTGCGGCTCGGACGGAGTTATAAATTCGTCATTTTTACCGATTTGTATAAAAGCTTTCGCGCTGTCGTCGGTCGTTTGCGCATTCCTATTTATTTGGGCGTGGTTAAAATTGTCAGAATGTATTTCCTAAACGATATTCAGAATGTTGTTTCTCCCATTCAACTACACGAAGTACCTAAGCAATTGCAAACTATGCAGCAGTTCGTGGCACATCACTTGAAGGAAAATGACTGCCGACTGCGCAGGTGTTGCGAGACGCGTGACCTGGAATTGGATGTACCCCGAACCACGTGACAATTTTCGTTACCTCTATAATATTTATTGCAGTCCCTCATACGAGCCGTAAGTCGCGAGTTTCCTATCAGCCGAGGCCTTTCCACTGAGACGTCTCGCTGCCGCGGGACAGTCCCGCATTGATAAAATCTGATTCACAGAACCGCGCTTGGACAGCCCGAAAGCAAATTTGCACAAAACAAGTATTTTTGCTTTCCATTAGCGCAGGAGACAGTCATTTTTGTTCAAATGTCCCAGTGTATCAAAAACAGTATAACATATTTATGTATATAGATACAGCAATTTTTATTTAAAAGGAGGAAAACGATCAAACCCATTAGTCATTAGTTTATGTCCTATATGCTGTTTTAACCTATTGTGAGTATGCATAATTCGGTCAGTCATATTTTTAAATTATCAATTAAATTGCCGTTGGACTATCAGAATGAAAAAATTGCAGTAATGATATAACTACGCTTACTACGCTATTCACCCCCATCGCAATCCTCATCTCAACGACTTTCATTCAACCAGGCTAAGCACTATCCTCAAGAGCACAATAAGTCGCTGCATTTCATTGAGCTGCGTCAGTCAGCTCGGCTTGTTGAGAAGACACCTTGTATGAGACACCCGACGATAGTGTATGAACGCTATAATGATAATTAAGGAAGCCAGCGATGTAAGTTTGGATCGTATAGCAAGTGAAAGACAGTGAGGCTCAAGTGTATGGACGTACAGTAAGCTCCTTGTCAAGCTATACTGTTTGACCTTTGGACCATTCTTCTGTCGCTCTTAATAGTGGCGGTTTTCTTAGTGTAAATGTAAAGTTTGAACGGGAGCTTACTGTACAAATGAGGACGTGGATACAAGTAGACAATAAAACAGTTGAGTTCGTTAACATGGTAGCGGGAACATCTCGTTCTGCCGAGAGTCCCAGATAAAGAATGTATTCAGATTACTTAAATAAAAGGAAGGTCCGCTGCGAGCAAAATAGGATATTTTTTGATGTGCAAAAAGTTTGGTTGTAACAAGGAGTCATAGATATAATCTAGGTAAAAAATATTACTTTTTTTTTTTTATTCTTTTATTTAGCCATACACCCATATAGGGTTAAGACGGCTTTTCAAAAAATAAACAGAAAATTTTTCTTACATCCTAATTAACCTATATAATTAACAAAGTACAAAGGACCAGCTTAAGCAAGTGAGTGATTAACTAAGGATTCTGTTCTAAGCGTAAGAGATTGAATGACATAATTCAAAAATCTACTACTAAATTTATGACTAAAATTAGAAGATAATATTTCATGAAACAGGAACAGTAAGTCTTGTCTGAGACACAGAGACTCATTCAGAAACGATTGTCTTATTTGTTCATTGATTTTACATTCCATAATGAGGTGGAGAAGGTCCTCCTCACGTTGACATGTATCACAATTTGGACTATCTACCTTCTTCATTAAGTTGTAGAATCTGTTAAGCGGGAAGTGGTAGGATCGCATCCTAAAAGATAACACCAGCTCCCTCCTACTGAGCTTAACATTGGAGAACCACGGGACACGAGGAGGCTCACTCACCAACGTGCGGTACCATATACCCTTAATTTTTGAGTTTTCATCAAAATACGTTTTCCACAATTGATGGACGTCTCTACGAACATTTGGGAAGTAATCAGTATAATGAGGTATAATTGAGAGAGGTATACCGTCCGAGTGGGCTGCTGACGCCAGTGAGTCAGCCACCTCGTTTCCACCAATTCCCACATGGGAGGGGATCCACTGGATGCATACTTGAACCCCGCTACGTATCATGTTATAGATACTTTTAATAGCCAGATAAGCTTCTGGTCTACCTACTTCACCCCTAGCACATTTAACTAAATGAAATAAACTGCTTTTAGAGTCTGTTAAAATAACAATCTTTTTGTAACTATTACTTTCACAATAACTCAAGGCTTCACTTATTGCTAACAGTTCAATACCCATAATTGGTATCAAAGACTCATCAACTTGGAATTTGGATATAAATCCGTTACTTTGATCATAAAAGGAAAAACTGGAAGAGCCCAATGTTTTGGATCCATCCGTAAAAATATGTTTAAAGTTTGCGTATTTAAGTTGCAACATTGCCTCAGTGGCTTGCTTGAGTTTGAGATTTACATATTTCTTTTTCGAAACATCAATTGATTCAATATTTGTATGAATTATGGTCTGCCATGGTAAACTAGAAATAAAAAATGACAGCAGAAAATGAGGCAATGTTGCAACTTTAAACAGTTTTGATTTCGAGTAATTATGATAGGCTTTAAGCAATAAAGGTAGATTGTTCCTGCGCCAATACCTAACATTGGAAAGTAGCATATTATCAAATGTCTCCAGCTTTAACCTTAACGAGTTTTCTTCTCTGTACAATACTTTAAATAAATATTTATTACACAAAAACAATCTTCTTACATGTAATGGCGCAATACAGAGCTCAGCTTCCATTACATATTTAGGGGTGGACCGGATGAACCCGCCGCAAAGGCGCAGGCATCGGTTCTGGACTAAATCTAGTTTTCTCAGTGCCCCAGCGCTGGCGTTGCCATATACAAAACTACCATAATCAATTCTAGATCTCACTAATGCTATGTATAGCCGCCTCAGTTGCAACGGATGAATACCCCACTTCGAACCGCTAACGTAGGTAAGTATGTTGAGATAATTCATAGTAGCCTGGGTCACTTCATTTATTTGTTTGTTCCAATTGAGACGACTATCTATCCATAAACCTAGTAACTTAAAGCAACTGACACATTCCAATGCATTATTTTCAATGTTAATGTTAATATTTGGTACTCTATATCTTCTGGTAAGAACGCATATTTTTGTTTTAGTGAGTGACATTTCTAAGCCGTTATTCATTAATTCATACTTGAACTTCTTTAAGCATGCCTGGATTGCATCAATACAGACATCTACATTTTTATCTATTGAATAAAAAGTAAAATCATCTGCATACTGAGATATGTTTACCATATATTTTAGGGATCTGCATAAATTAATGGTGACAATATTAAATAGGATAGGAGACATAGGGTCACCCTGGGCCAGGCCCTGTCTACATAGCCGAGATAAAGTCGAACCATCCCGCAGTCTATAGATTAAATACCGTTGTCTCAGAAAATTACCTATGTAACGACTAAGAAGTGGGTCGGTGTTGAACTTAGTAAGGGTCCCTATTAGGGCGACTAAATCAACATTGTTATAGGCATTAGTTATGTCCGCGAAAGCACATAGAACATATTGTTTATTAGTGAAAGCAGTTTCCACATCTGTGACAAAAGTTGTCGAGACAGGAGTACCCGCGGCGAAAACCCATAGTGCAATCCTGAAAATGACCATTGTGCTCAAAATGGTACTCGATTCTCCTAGCTATCATTATGTGAAATAATTTACAAAAACAATTTATTAACGATATTGGTCTGTACTTAATGTTATTGCTATTTAGTTTTGGGATTGCTATAAGTTTTATTTGGCGCCATTGTTCAGGGATTACACCGGTAGAATAAATTTTGTTGTATATTTGTAATAGAAATTCTTTTGCGTTATCTGGGAGATTGTAAATCATAGAATACGTAATGTTGTCTAATCCTGCGGAAGTGTCTTTTCGTTTTAGTATCAATAAAAGCTCTGATAGTTGAAAATATTGTTTGTTATTGTTATGTGTAATGTCTGGCTCAATGGGAGGAGGATCAACACCATCAGGTGTGAGATTCTTCAAGAAAGCGACAGCGCTGTCGGGTTGCATATATTCCGTTCTGCCGCGGTGGCCCTTTAACCATCTCAGTTTCTTTCAAACTTCGCTGCTAGACATGTTGGGATTGATTTCATTACAAAAATTTTGCCATGAATCTCTCTTCGCTTTTTTAATCAGTTTACGAGCATTTTTTATTTTGTTAGTTAAAATATCAAAATTTTCTGGACAACGATATCTTCTAAACATTTTAAGGGCTAACCTTCTTTCAGAAACGGCTTTTGAAAGTTCAGGGTTCCACCATGGCTTAGGGCGAAACTTGTTTCCAGGGTGTTTACCGAAATTCACATATGGTATACATTTATCAGCTGACACTTGAATAATATTCAATAATTGATCGTAAGAATGTTGCAAATCATCATCTCGTATTAAATTCTGGCACGACCTCTCGACATTTTCTTTGTATTGAACCCAGTCAGCTTTAGAAATATTCCTCTTCTTTTCAGACGCAAAAAAACACGTGTCTTGAGTTTTCACCAGTATAATTCGATGGTCACTTCCTAAAGATTCATTGGTAACCGACCAATCAAAGGTCAACGCAATATCGGAACTACAGAAAGTGACATCTGGTGAACTACAAATTACTCTGTCATTCACCTTAGCACAACGCGTAAAATCACCATTGTTTAGGTATATAAAATTATTTTCCGAACTACATTCCGTCAGTTGGCGTCCCCTAGTATCGAGTTTGATTGACCATGGGCCATGAGCATTCCAATCGCCACATATTATAGTTTTACATGTGAAAAGGCTAAACAAGGATTCGTAATCTTGGTAACTAACGTTAACATTCGGAGAAGAATACACACCAACCACATATTTTAAGACACAACTATTTAGTAATTCAATACATAAGTATTCAATCCTATCACTATCAAAATGGATACCTGAAATCTTACAAGGCACAGAATGGTGTACAAAGATAGCGAGACCACCGTAGCCGTCCATCCTATCCTTCCTAAAACAGTTAAAACCGGAAATGTTCACAGTATTATCATCTGCTAACCAAGTCTCTGAGCATACACATATGTGAATACCCTCCCGTACTAAAAAGGCTTCTAATTCTGTCAATTTGTAAAGAAGGCTTCTGCAATTCCATTGTGCCACCCTAAGATTATATTGTATAGTTGAATTACCACTCATATTTAACAAGAATTAATATGAAATATGCTTATTAAAAATAAAACAAATATAAGAATAGGATAAATAGAAAAAAAAACACCTTTGCGCTGCATTATGATACGCGTTCTTACCGTCGGTATAGGTACATACATAAATAGGTATACATTTATTTAGTGGAGTGTTTTCAGCTTAGCAACAATTAGGGATAATCTATTTTTTAAGCTACGACATAAAATAAATGGAATCAAATATTACTTTAATAACAGTAAAATAGCAAAAATAAAATTATATAGATTATCAACAATCGCTGCACGGGGGATTTATAAAAATAAGGAAGCTCTACATGGTTCGCTAACCTGGTACCCGGTACGTCTCGCTCTGCCGAGAGTCCCGAGATAAAGAGTATAAGAAAGTGTTTGTGATAAGAAACATAGACACATGGCTTCACTGGACTAGATAATCTTTTACCCTGCACATGATCTTGATGCAACTTTCATTTTCATTTTAATACGTGAAGGACGGTTTCAACCTGTTGATATTGTGTAAATTACTTTTTTATTAACACTCAAACCTTCACACATTGAAGCGCTTATGTGAAATGGTCCTATTATGCGTAGTTTTTTGGTCCTGTATGGTGTTTGGAGTGAAGTACTATTTTATACTAAAGTTAAACCTTCTTAAAATACTGATTTTAGTATTTAAAATAATGAGGTTATCTAGTTGAAGAGCGCTATGACCGTATTATTATAGGTACTGAAAAAAATATTGTATTAAAGTAAATATTATATCAGATACATCGTTAATCAATGTATTATGACTGAAGACGCTGTGTACCAAATAAAATATATATTATATGTGCCTAGGGATAGAAACGCAGTAAATATTATAATCGTATATTTCAATGTTTTTATAATGCTCAATAAAACAATAAATCACTTTCGGTTATAATCGTTATTTCATTTGGGACATCGTTAACACAATTCACTTGAAATGATTCGCGAATGTAACAATTAAATTAATCATAATTATAAGTAGGTAAGTACACAATTTCGCAAGTTAATTAATTCGCCGTGAAACGAGGAGAACCTTGAGCCCGTGCGGTTTTTAGTTGGGACATTTTCACAGAAGGTCACATAAGCCGATTAGCGAAGTTAAGGAGCTCGCACGAAATGATATATTTCAGCACAATGAAGTGGCACTTCTCTCGGCGGATATTACTTTGTCAAAATATTTCCGTACCGCCCCGCAGAGATCCCGCGGACTCCCGTCTCCCGTCTCTAGAGTTTACGACGACGACTGACTTGGAAATGATACTTTCGGCGGCTTATTTTCACGTTTCCAATTTCCGCTCGCTGCCGTTTGCGTAGGGCGCGTCTGCTGTTTACTTGCCTAGCTCGCGGCACAATACAAGGTGTTTGTGAAGTGTTCAAATATTTGATACTATTACTCTTCGTTCATTGGCTGCGCGTCTGACTGAATCATGTTTGAATAATTATTTTGTATATTTATTTGGACAAAGAAGTAATTCGGCCGTAACAGTGTCTTTTCTTTTTTTCCCCCCACTGCTTTCCTGCTATCGATATTTAATAAATTCATTGTTATCTTGTTTCAGGTAAATATTCGTCACGCGGCTACCTAATATCATATTATTGGCGGCCATAGCGTCACTGTATAGATAAGAAATGTAAGTATTTTCATGAATTGAATTCTACTAATATTGTAATCAGAGTAACCTCTTCTCGTCTGTATGTTTGTCTGCCCGTCTGCTTGTTACGCTTTCACGCCTGAACCACTGAATAGATTTTGGTGAATTTGGGTTTAGGGATAGACGCTTGGGTTGGGATTAGACTATAGTGGGTACTTAAGTCAGTTATGAGTCGCCACATTATATTCCGATCACTTTTTCTTGCCGCCGCTTTGTTTTGTACAGTCGTATCTATATTTTTGATGTAATTTTAATAGTTCCAAATATGTCACTTCTGTGTTGAATACAATTCACGGAGATACACAAGTCTTTTTCTTCTTTATAATAAAAGGAAGTAAAATAGGGGTTGAAAGCAACCTCAGTAAAACATTATTAGATGAAACGGAGCTCGTGCGCAAATTTAGGTTTTATTTATGCCAAACCTTGAATAAATTGTCCTTTAGGCGATTCACACACTGCCAAGCACCACGGAGCGTAGCGCGTGAATGCGTGTTCTTACGTTGCTTGTAGTAAGTATCTCAGTTTGTATAGAAAACACGCACAGTCCAACACACAGAAAACGCATCCACGCGCGTTCATGCAGATCACTCACGCGCCTACAAGCGGTGAAAGACGCACCCATGCGCGTAGGTACGCGCGAGACGCAGGGTATGGCACACCGAGTCTCGCTCGCAGTGCTGTGCGTGATTTTGGAAGGGCTTGACGTTGATTTTGGAAATGCAACTACGCGCGTGAATGCGTAAAAAACCCGTATGATGATGCGGATCTACACTCCCGCAAGTACGCGCGTAGCTGCGTCGACAAGCATGATGCAGCGTGGTGCGTGGCAGTGTGTTAATCGCCTTATATCCACCCATGTATTTTTCAACCAAGAGAGTTTTTTTCGAGACTTCAAAAATCTTGAAACAGAACACGATCTATTGCCGCCGTAGCTGAACGGTTTTAAATTACACAATCACAGACGAAATCAAAACGCTATTCCACGATTCGAATGACGTTCCGTCGAGTGCCTAATTGAAAACTTTAGTTCGATGCCAAGTATAAGTCTTAATTGGATGATATCCATTTACAGGCGATCCTTCTTTCGTTATAAACATAAATCGGACACCGCTGCTCTAAAGATTAATGGTAAACTGATATTTAAATTAACAAATGAAAATCGATTTTAATAGTACGATTTGTCGAGTTATCATAACGGGTTAGTGAGTTCAGATATGAAAACTAACTCTCGTCCGACTCTCTTGCTAATTATTGGCTACAACAACTAGAGAGATACATAGGATAGGAGTTTCAATATCAAAATTACAATGAAGCCGTGCACAAATCTCATTTTGTTATTTGTATTTAGACATGCATGACGATAATAAATTATGGTTTACCTTTATGTCATCATCATATCACAGCTCATATACGTCCCCAACGAGGGGTACATTTATGCGTTTAGTCAGAGTAAAATATGACTGACGGAGCGTTTGTTAGGCTTCCTAAGGATATAAAAAATATATAAAACATTTATTTAGACCACGAAGTAAAAAAAACGAGATCGAGATTGTATTCTGTCGTTGCTTTGCAGTCGGGGCAGTCTTTTTCCTTACAATATTGAAGACTCAATTTGAAATGTATAGACTCTCATATGTCTAAACGGAGCCCCTAGGTGTATGTATAACTATATACTATACTATATAACAGATTATTTACTCCGTAAAATAATCTTTATTAGAGTTTCTAAAGTAGGTAGATAAAAACTATGTTTCTCAATCAAGGCAATCCTTTTTCATTCGGGGCTGCCTTTCCACATTCGACAGTGGTCATTCGACATTTGAAATTTATTTCTCTAGGCTGAGTATTATGCTCTTAAATGTATTATGGAAGCTTTAATACAGATAACTTAGAAGTCATTATTCATTCAATAGAAAAAAAATGTGTTCGTGCCCGCTAAAATGTAACTTACGCGAACGTCCGAGACGCGTTACACTGAATCGCGTGTTTACGCATTACGCGTTCGAGCTCTGAGCGATTCGGGAGAATGTCATATGCATCTAGCTATTACTTTCATTACACAAGGAATCCTGCGTGTGACATCCAGGCGCGCGTTAATAACGCATCAAACCGACCGTGCCTAATAACACAGTCCGTGACGTCATCACCCAGTTGTGTTACTTATGACATGTGACATCGGCTCGCAGCTTTTCAGATATTAATCGTCTTACGGCCGGCTTCAGAAGGTATGTTCCAGATAAGAATCACCACTTTACTAGTGCTTACACTTACATCTGATGTTAACCTCCTTTTGCGTTTCTTTTAAGAAATGTTTACTTTTTTAGCCACACTAATTGTTCCAAATATAATGATAGCAATTGATTTTTCGTGCTGAATTTTAAAACCTCACCTAATTATTTAGTCCATTAACTTAAAATTTTATTTAAATAGTACAAATCAGAAACGGATAAAACTATACTTACATTTCATTCAATTTATTTTTTTCTAGGATTTCACATGTCCAATTTCAAAGCTGCCAAAAAGTGGTATCGAGAACCTATTAATTAACCTAGGTATTTGATGCTAACTTTTCATGGCAAACATGTTTAAATAGAACATACGAAACTAGCACGAAAAGTTAACAACAAAAACTAAAGAAAGCGTTGATGCTAAAAATGTTGATAATGCTGCAAATCGGTGCTTATCTGTAACGCCCCTAATATATTCTATCCATCTGTGGATTTGGTAACTACCGATAGGTATTTGACATTAGCCTCATACAAAATACGTCAAAATTCTATCTCCTGTAAACAAATATTCGTATGGAATAGATGGAACATTGAAACCGGTCGGTATTAGACTCTGATCAGCGTCTAAAGATTTCCAAGTGCCATCTCACAGTTGAGTATGGTTCTGAATAGCACCTGTGTGTGTGTTTGTTCCTAAGACATCCCAGATGTGCACAGTAGTGGACCTAAAAAGGCCGCTTTTATATGCGGTAATATGATTCGTATTATGTATGGAGTGCAATTCATCATAAGCAAATTCCATTTGACAGCTGTGTATGAATATTCGTAAAATAGTTTACAAATTACGCATTGCTTAGGTGTCAATTGGGGCCATTTTACGAATATTCATACACAGCTGTCAAATAGATTTTGCTCCTGATGAGTTGCACTCAATTCGTAATACGTATATATACGTATCATAATACGTATATATACGTATCATAATACGTATCATAGTAATGATTCTGCCAATGCGCCCTTTTTAGGTCCGCAGGGCCGCCTCAAGATCCCGCCAAGCCTTTCTGTCCGCTTCGACTTCCTTGGCCTCACTCCGGCTCAGTGCCACGGCTCGTAGCTCCCAGTCTACGCTTCGGCGCCACGTCTGTACGGGATGTCCACGGGCTGTGGTTGCCACTCGAAGGCGATGCTGGCTTGTCACCTGATGGATGGGACAAGTAATCTTATCTACCGCGGTACACCCTGTCCGTCAGTGGACAAGGCTCTGCAGCCGCTCGGCCACCGGCCAGCGAGTTGGAAGAATGTCAAAACCCCTCTCCTCCTTGTACCCAGTATTGGGTGTATTATAGATGATGATTTAATTTGGGGTGTAACAAACCCTGGGGTGTAAAGGGTCCTAATATAACCTCATGGAACCCAAGCCATGCCGCAGAGCACGGAGGTGGCTCTGGCGTGCCTCACCAACCCGCACTGAGCCAGCGTGCTAGCAGATGGCCAAATACCCCATTTCTGTGGAAAGCTTTGCCCGGCAGTGCTCGCTCTGGGTGAGATGGCGATTTTATATCAAAACAAAACATAAATGTTTTAAAACAAGAGATATTTTATATGACTATGAAAATCCCACTAAGGGTAAATGTACACTATGAACAGTTTCTACGCTGACTACTAGTCTGATAACGAGTGAATCTCGTGATGTATCAAAAAGACAGGATTTCTATTTTGAAGTTTTGACAGTTGGTGCAAATATCCAAAACGGATTGTGTTATAAATTAAATTTTATTTGCTGAAATGTTAGTTGCAAGAGTTATGCTTATGACTGATTCAAAACTAGAGTGTTGGTTTATAAGCGAATTATAAAATTCAAGTACTTACCTATGAAAATTTATAATTTTTGTTTGAATTTGAAAATTCCGTTGATAAGATTTACTCGGAGTAGTCGCGAGCAAATTGCGATGGCAAGAAGTTTCCTAAAAAGCTGTATATTTCACTTTGTTTTATTTTTGTGTGGTATTAGACTCTTCTTATCACTCAATCACTGTTACTGTTAAAATTGGAACGTCGATATCAACAGTTAGTAAAGCCTACTTTATCTTAACAAGTAAAAGGAGATCAAATTGGGTTGAAGTTTCGTTCTGGATGGATATTTCCCTGGTCACCTGATTGCTCGTGACGTCACCAAGGTAGCTTATTAGGTATACACGGTATTTCATAATAACCAATAAATCATAGACATGGTGATGATACTATGATATACATGAAAATTTTGGGTTGAATGACATTACGTGTAAACACATTTTAATAATTAATTTTAGATAACGCATTGATTATTTATTGGTTATTATGAAACACCGTGTATACCTAACATTGTATATGAAATTGGCGTTTTGTATGGGAGAAACATTAAGTCGATTTTTTAATATAATAACTATATTTATTCAATCAAAGTATGTACCATTGCTATCTATGCACTTTTGCCATCTCATGGATAGTTCATCGATCCATTTACTAAAAAAACCATTGGGATGGGAATCAATAAATTCTTTGAACGCGGTTTGGACTGCCCCATCGGAGATGAATTTTTTCCCTTTCAAGAAGTTATCCAAATTTCGAAAAAAATGGTAATCTGTTGGAGCAAGGTCCGGTACGGTACGGTGTTTGTCTTAGACATTCCAATTGAAGCCTCTCTAATTTGGTAGCCGTCTGTTGTGCAGTGTGTGGTCTAGCGTTATCATGAAGCAGCAGTGGCCTAGAGCGATTGACCAGCCTCGGTTGTTTAACAGCTAGCTTTTCCATCATGGTTTGCAGTTGCTGACAATAGACATCTGCCGTAATAGTCTGGCCAGATTCAAGAAAGCTGTAGTGAACGACACCAGCACTAGTCCACCAAACGCTCAAAAGTAAATTTTTTGGAGTCAATTTTCGCTTGGGGCATAGTTTGGCTGGTTCGGCAGGGTTCAGCCATTACGATGAGCGCTTCCGATTATCGTACAGGACCCAGTTTTCATCACAAGTAATGATTCGATTTAAAATCCCTTCATTATTGTGTCGGTTGAGTAATGCAACGCAGCAGTCAACGCGCGTTTGTTGATTTGCTTCACTCAATTCGTGAGGTACCCACCTTTCAAACTTTTTCACCTTCCCAATTTGCTTCAAGTGGATTTAAACAGTTTAATCACTAACACCGCAGCCTGCAGCTAATTCGGACGTGGTTTGCGATGGATCCGCTTCCACAATAGCCTTCAATTCTTCATTATCAACTTTGGTCTCCGGCCGTCCACCGAGCTTGTTCTGCAGGTCGAAATTTCCACAACGAAAACGTTGGAATCAAAAACGCACTGTGTTTTCTTTTGCGGCACCGTCACCGTACACATCATTAATCCTTCTAGCCGTTTCTGCAGCACTGGTGCCACGGTGGAACTCGTACTCGTAAATAACGCGATATTTCAAGTTTTCCATTTTGTAAACTGAGTGACGCAAAGAAAAAAACAATTGATGAAAAATTATGTGAATTATAATTTTCTAAACTAAACATGAGTAAATAGCTGTATAAATTTGAATTTGGAATTCCTAACCATAGAGGAGATATTTGAGATCAAAGTGGCCAGTACGGCAAAACGCCAATTTCATATGTAACGACCTAATATATTAATCAAACAGTATCTTTTACAAGCACTACTAGCTGTGCCGGCGAACCATACGTTTCGCCAGTAATTTACTAATATATCGTTATTTAAAAAAATGGGGGTTGCTTGTAGAAGGGTGAAAATTTAGGGTTTTTTTTTAAAGTATTTTATAAATGATTTGAGACTGGAGAGGGCCAACCTTATCACCTAGGGTATAAAAAATACCCTGTGACCTATTCTCAGAGCTACCACAAAAAAAAAAGAATCAAACACTGTGACACGAGATTTCGATATTGAGGTCTATAGTGTCAAGCTAGTATCGGTTACGTAACCGCCACCGATTGATTGTCAATATACGGACGGTTTATTTCAAATTTGAATCTATTAAAATTCCTACTAATTGACGGTTGACCCGGGGTCCAGGCAGCGCCGGCTGCCTCAATCTCAATTTGGACGACAAACAGGCCTCGCCACTCCGCTCAGATTGATATTGATTTAGAGTTTGAGAGACGCGCGTTGCCCTGCCCAAGTCAGCGGGAATTTCATTTTTGACGTTTCTATAAAAATGCTTAATGAAATGAATATACATACCGGCCAAGTGCGAGTTGAACTCGCTCGCCAAGGTTCCCTATACAAAGTTATCTAAGTATAAAAGTTCCTGACTACGTATTTACAGTTTTCAGAATTTTTCCCTTAACGTGTGTTGTCAGGCATTGCATTGCTTCTTGCCAAATTTGGTGATTCTAAGGTCCAATTTCACCAATATTTAAACAGACGGTTAGTTACCTGACAATCAAGTTTGACACTTTACTCATACAATAATGGCCTTATTCATAAAAATATTTAAGCAATGTTTAAGTTAAATAATGTTGCTGTCACTTTCAATCTCATTACAAAAGAAAGGGCATCCAAAGAGACAGCAACATTACTTAACTTAAACATTGCTTAAATATTTTTATGAATAAGGCCATATGTGTTTAAACGGTTGTTAGTTAACTTTAAACGCCTGTTTAAGTGTTGGTGAAATACAACCTAAGTCAACGGGAACTACCCTATAGGATTTGATTCCCTTGTGAAATCGCAAACTTTGCGAAATATGCGACATAAACATCTTTTTGGTCGCTTTGACTTTCAAGTTTAATTTTCTTATTACCTATTACTGCCGCGAAGCAACAGTACTTGCATTGCTGTGTTGCAGTTTGAAGGGTAAGATTAGTGACATTATTGGGTACCGTGACTTTACATCTGATGTCACAAGTTGACAACGTACACTGTGGTTCTCGTAGGGATTGTAGATTTAGGTGACTGTTACCACTTATCATCAGGTGGGTAGTATACTTGTTAGCCAAACAAAAATTCCTTTCTCTACGCGTTCTTAACTGAAACGGTCTTGACAGACCAACGGTTGTCCATTGGTCTGTCAAGACAGTTTCAGTTGAAGAAGTGATCCTATAAAGGTTTCATTTTAGTATTCGGTGTTTCCAAAGAAAAAAATGGAACCCTTATAGGATCACTTTGTTGTCCGGCAAATAAGTAACATCTTTTTCTCGGAAACGCGTAAAGATACTTAAATCAAACTGAAATTTATTTATCAAATACTCGCATCGACGGTGTCATTCAGTTGTTATATTCGAACTAAAACCAAATAGCAGACGAGGCTCAAACACCCCACTTCATGTGTCTTACGGAGCGCTAGAGTTCAAAACTGTAGACTCCAAGAAATTGAGGCAATTTAATTACGGAACCAAATTTGAATTGGAGTGCTGCGCCCTGAAACTCTCAGGAATTTGCTGTCGAAGGTAGGTAATCGAAGAGAGTTATAGATTCTGAATTTACTTTAGGGACTGCGCCATTTTAAGCTTTCAAGCCGTCCTTTGATTATTTTATCACATCAAAACGTGAAAGATATAAGCAGTCTTAAAAAATGTGTTTCAATCAATTTGGTTAATCCTATTTTTGCTTTAAATAATTTCTTGCCGATTTAAAGCATGAACCATGAGCTGTATTACTGTAGAACATTATACCTTAAGGTGCTGATGTATAATTAATGTATATTATTTCCCAAATAAATAAAATAATGTATACTTGACAATAACTTGTTTCTAATTAGGAAATCGATAAGGAAATCGCATTGATTTCTCTAGACGTCAATGAAGTTTTTATAAATTTTTGTGAACCAGCGACTACCCTTGTAGCGGGGATTGCATACCTAACTTGATGCGCATATTAACATGGAAACTTCGATGATCCGTATGTGTACACGAGAGTTAGCCAACTCAATTACGACAACGACGTAACTAGTACGTTGCCTTAGATAATTACTGAGCTAACTAAATACGGAAGTAAACTTTAGTTTGATTTGTTAATGTCATATTTTACCGTAAGTCGTCGTTTTCGCAGCTGTCATGTTTGTCTTTAACCGTAAGTACATACAGATTATACGGCTAAGGATATCTATATAGATATTAGATAGTATACATTATACAGCCCGTTTATTTCTTCTTTGGTATTTCCATATTTTACATCCTTTCAAATCTGTAATTATGGTTTCCGGTGCGTGAGATCATTATCCCTTTTTTTTTGGGTTTTTAACCGCCTCTGTGGTCTACTGTGGTCTAGAGGTTGAGACCCCCTGGCTAGCTACTCGTACCGCCGTCTTTCCTAAGATTGTCATCGTCATAACTTTGTTTTGTGTTCCGCCAGTTAAGAGGTAAGATGGTCAGTTCCCTATTTGTTGAGGAGTCCAGGTGAAGATCGCTGACATTTTCGGTCACTTATCATCAGGTAAGATCAAGGTCAAGTACTTCCAGTTGTGTGAAAAATAATGACATGGCCATATCACAAGTCTTTTTACCTAACCCGTGTCCAATAAGTTCGAATACACATCTTTTTGCGATAGCACTAAACTAATGCGGATCGCTGACCAAAAAGTTTTTATTTTAGTTTAAAAAGTATGTTGACCTAAACAAAACACTATCATTTTAAACGTCAATCTGTGCATCTTATATCTGCGATGAACGCAATGAAGCATTTTCGTGAAATTATTATTAAGAAATTTTGTAATGGTGATAGCCCGAGTGCAATTTTCAAATCTCTAAAACCTGTTGAAATAAAACGCAATCTAGTTTATACTACCATCAAAAGGTATAAAGAAACCTCCTCAATGGAAGATAGACAAAGATCCGGTCGGCCTCGTTTAGCCAGAACTAATAAAGTTGTAAAAATTGTAAGAGAGCGAATTCGGAGAAAAAAACACCGTTCTATACGAAAACTAGCTGCTGATCTAAAAATATCACGAGGATCAGTACATAATATTTTGAAATTGGACCTTGGATGTCATGCCTATAAAAAACGGAAAGTTCATGGCATTTCTGAAGCGACAAAAAAAAGAGAGTAGATAGATGCAACACACTACTCGCTTGGCACGCAGGGGACGAATTTATTTTTTCTGATGAGAAACTTTTTGTGTTAGAACAACCTCATAATGCCCAGAACGATCGTTTATGGGCAGCAAAGATAGAAGATATTCCGAAGAGTGAGAAAAATGTTCCTAGGTTCCAGAACTCACCTTCCGTGATGGTGTGGGGTGCAGTTTGTAAGCGGGGTAAGCTGCCTTTGGTATTCATCGAAAAAGATGTTAAAGTTAATGCTGAATACTACAAAACAGAGGTTTTGGAGAAAATTGTTGCCCCTAACTTGAAAAGTATGTTTGGGGATGAATATTATGTGTTCCAATAAGACGGAGCTCCATCACACACTGCAAACGATGTTCAAGCTTGGTGTCACGCTAATTTGACTGATTTTTTGGCGAAAACTGAATGGCCACCCAGTTCTCCAGACTTAAACGTATTAGATTATTTCGTATGGTCTTTACATGCTTTCGAAAACACTTGATTATAAAATCACAAACCTGGACCAATTTAAAAAGATCATCAAGAAAATTTGGGACGAGATGCCAATGGAAGCGGTGCGTGCTGCGTGTGACTCTTTCGAAAAACGTTTGAGGCTAGTAAAAAAAGTTAAAGGTGGAGTTGTTCCAAAAAAACTATCGTAAAATATAGTATTTAAGTGTGCCTTTAATAAAACATTTTCAATTTTACCATAACTATTCCTACTTTTATTTTATTGAGGTCTGAAATTGTATGCGAACTTATTGGACACGGTGTATATTCCGGTGACACGTTTCTCTCCGCTGTCATCCCCTCGAATGAATACAGAGATTATCCTCTGTTTGAGAGGATTTATTCACTTAATCTCTTTGTATTGTCATATATAAGTTTACTTGAGCGCCCGTAGTTCGCGTGAAGTTGCCAGTAAAATCCACAGTCCCCGCTCGCCTGCGCACCAAACGCGGTAATACGACTATTATTCAAGAAGGAAACTCGGCGTTTTCTTTAAGAATTTAAGAATTCAGCAGTCTTAAGTCGTTACGTTTGTGCGGATTTTGAACTACGCGTCGTATTTGTATATTTTATACAAATTATTTTTTATTTGATATCTACTTTAGATTCTTTTAGGCATCCTACTGGCATAGAATGCCCATGGCAATAAGTCAGTGAAGGATCAAAGAGTGCACTTGTGTTGTGCAAATATATGTGCACTAAAATCACATGAGTAAATATCCCTACAGAGCTCAAGCTCTGCAAGATATGTAAGCAAAATATGTATATACCTATTCTAATAGGTTAGACAACTGGTGCTGGTGCACGTCAAAATAATTAGGGAAGAAAAATTAAAGATCCTGTGTATGCAAGGTGCATAGACATAGCATAAATAAACATAGGTACAAACATTACAATCGATAAACATAACCCTCCTTCTGATGCACCAGGATAAAAATACGCATGAAAGCTAATAAAAATCTTATTCAAAACAGCATCCTTGTCCTGGTTAAACAACGATTGGGGCTGTCAAATAAGATTTTAGTCGTCGTGTGAGCAAGAGGTACTCCTAATAAATAATTTCAATACTTTACTTTATTATATTGGCTACCAATTTCAATCTCAATTTTTGTATGACCGAGCTGTGTTCTATTTTGTTGTTATACTCGCCGCACATAATTTCTGTGGAGTTCTGTGGGGATTGATTTAAGAATAGTTCGCGAAAAAAGCTGATTGGATTTTTTTCCTCGAGCGGTAAGGCGATAACCACAGTTCAGCCTCGTTCTACCAAGGACCTCACTTTCGATGGGGGCAGAAGCTTTTCTGCTTTTCTGGTTGGTAAGAGGGTTTCTGAATTCGCCTGGCTAACTACCATCGTCACCGTCGTCGTAGCTAAGTGTGTCGCCACAGTTACAATGTTTTATTTTTAATAACAATGGTAAGAGCAAACACGCTGGCTCGCAGGTTTGCAAGTTGCTCAAGCAACATTAAAATTACTCCCTTCAGAGCTTTTGGCACGTCATTTTACACGTGCAGCCTGTGGGCCAGGTATACTCAAAAATCCTAAAGCGCCCTTCGTGTTCAATATAACATCGCGTACAGGGTGTTGTTGGGACTGCCTCGTTTCTGCAGTGCATCTGGGATGTTTGCAGATGCGAGAGCGAACTGCTTTTACGCAACGATGCTCAAAAGGATTGGCTCCCCGGTGGTGCGCCGGGTGCGGGGCAGCACCAACCGCCTGGTGACTCTACAGTCTCTACACAGAGAGCGAGACACCCCTGTGGTGATGCCTCTCTGATAGAAATCCAGCAGGTTTGCTTTGCCAAACGAGGCTTGAGGACCCATCAAAGTTCTCACCTTCTTATTACAAGAAGGTGAGGACTTTGATGGGTAAGTACTACACTGACCTTCAAAAGTAAGTACTACACTTTTAAAATTAAATTTTTCCCTAAACTACAAAAGATAATGGATTAAAACAAAAAACATTTTCAGCTCATTTCGTCAGGTTTCTCGGAAGTTATAGTTTTTTGTACATTAGTCTTTTTAATACTTTTTATTTTGAAAATATATTTTGCCTACTGTAAAAGTTATTGCAATTTTAAGAGTGTGGTACTTACTTTTGAAAGTAACATATTGAAGATGAAGCTGTAACAGACATCTTGCTGCTAACAGCATAGATCCCTCAAAACAAGCCGGTCTACCATAATTGGCTAAACCAAAGTAAATACTGCGGTGAAAGCGAGTTAGGTACCTACTACCTACAATATCTATATCACTATACAATATCGTTGTCTGTTCTTTTATTGGTTTATCTCACCTTTGCCGCATGCGAGCGTGGTAAGGCTCCAAGCGAGATAAAGGCGAAGAGCTTACCCGTTGAGCACTTTCGTGTGAGGCTGGCGCACTCAAGTTTTTCTTTTAGCTGAGAAACCTCCCGAAATACCTGCAGCGCAACTCCTTCCCCCGGCTTTAAGAATTGAAATTTATTGCGCTAACAAATGGCGCGCCGGCGTTTCAAACATAAGCCACGTTCTCCTAATATATCCAGTTAATAGCCGGCCCTTTATCCCTTTGATGGGCTACGTTTGGTGCTAATTATAATTGTGTATTACGGTATTACGCCCTCGACGGGAGAGACGCCGTTGCATGTTAATTTTGTATCGTCAATATTAGCTTGGAGCGTTTAGTCTAATTACTCATACTAAGATTTGTGCTGAGATTATTGTGTGCTCGTATAAATAACACGAATGTCTCAGTGTTTTACTCTCATGTCTCAGTCTCAGTGTGTAACTCTCGTGAAAAGATACTATAAGGGCAAGTTTAAGCCAAATTTACACTACGAAACAAGTTTCATGCATGATCAAATTAATTACATGACACTACTTTCAGTATCTGTGAAACTAGTTTCATTAAAAATAATAGTGCCGTGAAATCCACAGTATGTCTGTGTTCATGGCGCTGCCAACATCAATGCTTTATTTTGCATTGCAAAATGTTGTCATACAGATATTTTTGTATAAAAAAAACATACGCATCGAATTGAGAACCTCCTCCTTTTTTGAAGTCTATTTGATACATTTTATATTTTTATCGTGAATTGGAACAATTCAAGAACATACACTGTACACAAATATTTTATTTGTAAAATTTTAAGAAATATTTTTACAGAATTATAATTTTATTTAACTGGACTAATATTCTTGTTTTTATTTAATGTGGATTTAATAATTGAAATTTTGATAAAAATAAACTAAAGAGATAACTACACTCGCGAGCAAAAGTTTGGAATCAGTTACTTGAAATTGGTGGCGCGTTATCTTGAGTAGTTAATACTTTTTTAATAATCGTAAAAATGACATCATTTTAAAGGTTCAACTCTTTACTTTTAAACTGATACCGAATTCATTAAAAACAAGCCAGTATTTATAGAGTCATTCCGCATTAAGTGAAGGTGTATCGAAAAAGACGTGTTTCAATTGTTTGATACGTCACGAGTTGCGACCTATTGACCCCCTATAAAAGCACCTGTTATCGGATTTTCTTTATCAGTCGACTTTCACACGTTGACCGGTACACATCTCCGCCACTTTTGACCCTTTACCTTGTACGACAATGGAGACAACACCTACAGAAGCAGCACAAATCGTAGCCCTATTGCAAGAAGGGCTCAGCCAGCGGGTTGTCGCTCGTCGGCTCCACATAAGCCAATCCTGTGTTTCGAAAGTTTATAAGCGCTTTCGGGAGACTGGTGGCTTTATCCCGAGACCAAGATCTGGACGGCGCCGGTGCACATCGGAGAGGGATGACCGTTTTATCGTGTCAACCTCTCTCCGAAATCGGCATTTGACTGGTGTCGACGTCCAACAGGAGCTCCGAGATGTTCGTGTGGTAGCAGCCAGCGAGTGGACAGTTCGTTGACGACTCAAGCAAGCGAATTTGACTCCAAAAAGGCCTGCCACAGGCCAGAAACTCACGGCAGCTCACCGACAAGCACGCCTTTAGTTTGCTCGCACCCATCTTGATTGGGAGGTTGAGCAATGGAGGCAAGTCCTGTTCTCCGACGAAAGCAGGATGTGTTTGCACGGTAGCGACAGAAGAGGACGGGTCTACAGGCGGCCTGGGGAGTGATTTGCACAGTACTGTGTCGCTGAAACAGTGGCTTATGGGGGCGGCTCTTGTATGATGTGGGCCGGCATTTCCTTCGATGGTAAAACCGAGCTTGTTTTCGTGCCTGGCGGGGGACGAGGAGGCGGTCTAACTTCGGACCGGTACATTTCCGATATTTTCCTGGAACATGTCGTTCCCTATGCGGGATACATCGGTGATGACTTCCTCCTTATGCACGATAACGCTCGTTGTCACACTGCCCGTGTAACAACGGAATACCTCGAAGAAGTCGGTATTGCCACATTGGACTGGCCAGCGCTCAGCCCTGACTTGAATCCCATTGAGCACGTGTGGGATGAACTGAAGAGGAAGGTTCGTTCCACAACTCCTGCTCCTTCATGTCTGAATGAGCTGAAATCAGCGTTGATTGAGGAGTGGGAAGGTATTCCACAAGAATCAATTCAGAAGCTGATCAGGTCTATGAAGAATCGTCTTGGAGCAGTTATTAGGGCGAGGGGAGGGAACACAAAATATTGACACTTATTTTTAAAGATAAATAAAATTTTTATTTCATAATTTTTGTTGTTTTATTCATTCATTATTTTTCCCTATTTCCTTGTTTTCCTACCTCCTTCACCTTATCCGGGATAACTCCACAATTACGGGCTCGATATGAATTAATTTTATATCGATTTAAAGTGAACAGTTGCACCTTTAACATGATGTCATTTTTATGATTATTAAAAATGTATTTAGTAAGCAAGATCACGCGGAACCAATTTCTAGTAACTGATTCCAAACTTTTGCTCGCGAGTGTAGATAAGTTATATTTTTAAAGCATTATATTTCTAATTATTAAAAACCCTTTAGGCGCGGAATGGTAAAAAAGCAAAACGGTCGATCAAGCAAAACGGTCGATCGCAAAATGGTAAAGGAGCAAAATGGTAAAAGAGCAAAACGTCAAAAGCGCACAATGGTAAAAGATCATATTGGTAAGAGAGACTAGTATACATGAAACGAAAAACTTCGACCTGTCACGGGAACCTTCATATATTGAATGGACTATAGTTTCACCCAAAAATCGCGCGCGACACGAAACTGTTTCAGTGTCGTGAAATCGATGTATGCATTGTAAAACTTGACGTTTACACGTGAAACTGTTGATGAAACTAATGTCATGAAACGACTTTTATGCCATTAGTTTCATTATGTAAATTCGACTAGAATCGTGATTAATGTCTAGGTGAGATGACGACCGGTTCCATTAATAAACCAAATCCGAATCGTATCTGAGACATTATGGGTTCAACCAATCAAAACGTACCATTGTCATATAATCCCACATTTGAAAGTATTTGAAGAAAACTACGATTGATGGGAGGTAATGTTCCGTTATTGTAAATTGTACAACGAGAGCATAAAACGATTATATTCATATTATTATTATATACAACGTGTCTCATATCTCCACATATATTATTTAATTTTATTTAAACTACTATCAAAAGTGCCAACCTAAAACTGTTCTAAAATTGATTTTTCATATATTTTGATTGATATGTCAAGCTATTAAGGATGACACTTTCTTTTCGGTTAAATAAATATTGCAATTTTTATGGGGAGTTTTGAGACACGTTGTATATATGGATAAAAATTGAAATATGTGTCATTTTGAGGTAGCCTGATGTGCTGTTGACTGTACATTGTTACGTTCTAGGTACTGACAAAAAACATTGAAATTTGTACCAATTTGCCAGCATCGCCATCCCTCTTTCTATTCTGGGATCTTCCCGAAATGGAGATAAATGAAGCACGCAGAGTTATCTTGTCACCATTCCTTCTAATTCGCGACCTCACGACCCGCGGCCCTGTAGGGACTGGTTAATTAAAGAATTAATCGTTCCATCCGGATACTCCCCGGCTAGAATTTGTCCTGGCGCTGTTTATCCAACTCCCGGACTACGGGAGCACCCGTGAGTCACGAGCTTTGTCTCCTCAGCAGTTTATTTCTGTGACACTTTTGTTTTGTAACGCACTGCGGTATTTCGTTTTTGATGAGAGCTTTCGAGCCTACGCATTTTCTATTCTAGGTAATATATCACCGTCTCTTTTCACCATAAAAAAATTAAACACAGTTGTCTGTTTTTAAGTGGTTCCACTAAAATTGTTAAAAGCTTGCTACCTACCGTACGTTTCTCAAGATTTAGATTCGAGATTGAGATTGTAAATATGTTTTTTATCGTAGTGAATGCCGAATGTGCCAAACATAAAATGAAAGTTTTATTTTTATACTATATTTATTTATTCGTTTGTTACATTTTTGTAGTGACTCTGGTGGTGATTTTGTAGTATACTGTAAAAAAGAGATTATGTGGTGTTAATTCTATCATAATTGCATTAAATACTTACGAAGCACAAGGTGACGAAATGTTGCTTTAGTAATCGAAAAATTGAATTGATAAAGTAATTTGATTATTTTCGTTTTTTTTTATAAGTAATCTAATACGGTTAGTTGAAGACAAAAGGACCTAAATCATTACATGTATATATATTGTATATTCTTGATAGTTTACTTTAGTGATATGTACTACATAAAATATATGTGTCACACATTTTTTCGTATTGAGAGGAAGAATTTACTCGGACACAATTTTCAAATTGAAATAAAAGAATCACCCTAAATAAGTAAACAATTGTATTTCTCTTCAGTTTTATTTTTAACCTACTTTCCAACTGTAGTGCTTTTTACAGTCCTGGCTGACGTTCGCACTCCAAGTGAGCACTCAATGAAATAATAAATTATTTTCTGCTCAGCGCAACAGTTTACTATTCGTTGTCGTATCGAAAATCATGTCACGAAATCAAATAGTCAAGCTGGTTCACACTGACACCCCTAAAGAGGTTATGAGTGCTGAAAAGTTTTTGAAAACTACATCACTATCCTACCTACTGGAAAATATAACCTTATTCCAATATTCTATCTTTTTCTATTTGGGAAACAAGCAATAAATATTTTTTAACTAATCACACATTAATAATTTATAATAAATCATACTAACAAATTAAATATAACGCACCAAGGTAAGAACCCTGTGGGACCCCTGATGTTATTGAGCTATAATTGTTCAGGTTCGTATTGTGAGGCTTAAATACGATATTTTCAATCGTGTGTCTACATACATAATTTACATATGCAATCGGTTTGAATATAATTGGAACGGTACAGCACTGTAAAGAATTCACATCTGTCGGAAACGGTTAACGTCAGCCTGTCGTATATTCTGCGTCGGTATCGTATAATGTTGAAAAGTTATTGAAGCAAGAACGTTTCGCACTAACCAGGAATAGAGACTGGGTTTCCTCGATCGTGCATTAATTATGTATGTGCATCTATTGCGAGACGTGGACGAGGTCGTGGCTGGCGCACGTATGAACCCGCCCGAAAATATCGCTGATTAATGCCCCATGGCGCGCATGAATAAGAAACCGTACAGAATGTAAGTTTAGTACTTACGCACGTAAAAGAGGCGAGAAGCACCTGCAGGTTGCACTCAGCAAGGTGAAGTTGGCTAGTGCAGCATCTTTTCTCTCTCCTGTACTAGATATCTTCGCATTTTTTACTGTGCTACTTGTGGGTGGAGGTTGCAGTTTTGTTGCGTATCTCTCAAGAGCCACACGTACGAGTACTATAGATGACTGTTACCACTCACCATCAGGTGGGTAGTATGCTTGTTTGCGAACTTAGCTGTATAAAAAAAATTGGACTCCACTTTCACTTACCAACAGGGGAATTGAGTCGTTTGCTAGGCTCACTATAATTTTTTTTTTATCTAGATAAGTCTACCAGAACAAAGCCAATTCGCGTTAACGTTCAGTTGCTTATTGCGGAAAGGAAATAATGCTTGGAAAAACAGGACTGGAAAGACTGTTTGATTAAATTGTGATCTTTTTGAAACAGAAAGCGCATGACTGGCGTTCGATGTGTATAAGAACGAGACTTCGATGTTATACCTAATTAATGAAATTCTGCCGAAGCCCTCGGTCAAATTAAGTGGTAAATCGTATAAAGTACTTTCTCTTCTTCTGTTACTTTGTCTTCTTGGTGACCAGGATTGGAAACATTACTGCCCATATTTTTTATATTTGTGCATATGAAACACTCCAAACGATACAGTTATTATTTTTATTGTAATGTCTTAACTTGGATCGTTTGTTAAGGCTTTGTCAAACAACGAGCGTGGCTGGGGTCTACGCTAGCGTGGCGTGTTTTGTGTGACGACTTCCATATATTTTCATAGTAAGTAAGCACGCCCAAAGACACGCCACGCTAGCGTCGAGCCCAGCCGCGCTCGCTGTTTAACGTGCTACTGAGGTCTAATTCTGCCAAAAAGGTAGGGTCGAGTAGAAACTAAATCGTTGTGTTCGGCCAATCAGAGCGCATATATCGACTTACGATTGTTCGTGTTCGATAATGTGGCGCTCTGATTAGTCGAACGCAGCGGCTTAGCTTCGGTACAGCAGTGGCTCATTAGCAGAATAAATTAGCCCTCTGGTCCCTACAGCTCATTTTAACTTCAGAAATATGTTTCGTTCTTTAATAAATAATTCTCTCTACAGAAACCTCTGCGATCGGTTTGATAGTCAATTGATCGAAGATCCGGATCCGTAATCTATATAAATTAAATTAAATCAATGTATGTATATGTTTGTCCTCTATGCGTTTCGAAACCATTCATCAGATTGTAATAAAACTAGGGTGTTCTGGGGATGCCTGTGAGGGTTCCTAGCAAAAAAAAATTGGTCTACGTGCTGGCATTGCAACGCATGCTAAGTATAGCTAGTTTATCATATATTACTGCGTGCGCTCTTCCGTTACGGCTGAGGATCGCGAGCTCCCGGCACATTGAACTACGAACAACCGCTACGATACTTCTACGTGACCCCTCTACACTGTTACTTGTTCAGGTGCTCCCAGGCGCTCCATACTTGAAATTCGCCCGGGACGCTGTTGAGTCTCGGCCGCTAGATTGATGGGCAAATTTCAAATAATGCTGATTCATTGTTTTCCGAGTTCGCGAGCTAAGATCTCCGTGCGTGCGTTGCTCGCGTTAAATGCTAAATAACAAATGATGAAACGTTTCCACTTCTCCCGTGCGGGTTGACTGTAAGTAATAACGCTTGTAAGTTGTGTCTTTTCTTTTTGAGATTATTATGTAACATAGCTATTTAACATATTTCATTATTATGTATAGTATATGTACCAGTTAACTGATACTCCTTCTGCCCATTCATGCTGGGTTTGAACTAATCAGAAGAAGATTTCATCAGACGACGACGCTTTAGCGGAACATTAATATTTTTGGAAATTGAGAGAAACAAATATTTCTAGTTCGCTGTTGTGTATAGCGTATATATAACATTATATTTTCCTTTCGAAATGGATACTACTTAACTGACCATTTGGCCTAGACCAAAATTGATTGCGGAAAATATTCGTGGTATCGCACGAATCGGTACATTCGTGCATTTTCTCTCGAATTTTGAGGACGCTGCGAGTAGCGCGGTTCTGAAGTCCCCTGAAAACATCGTTGACAAAATTAAATAACCACCCGCTACTCGACGTCGACCCCGGAACGGCGACAAAGCAAAGCCTACTCGGGAAAAATTAAACACGATGATTTGTGATTTTCGCCCTCTGCGTTTTTGTCGGATTTGTCTGTATGTACACACAGCAACACGCCAGACTTTACATGTTCATCTTGAGACCGCTCTTATGCCACTCGTATAATAGCGTCGGGTTTCGTAATGCAAATGTACAGCTTGACGTGTTGCTGACTGTACATGTATGCTATTGAACACGATCGAAAACTGTCAATGATCATATGACGGGTTTATAACTCGTATGTCTCACTGAGACATACAGTGGCAACGCAATAAGTCGCGCCGAATGTTTATCAGTCGATACAGAACGTACAACATAAACGTTCGCGTACTTTGTCTAGTCCCCTCGCTGTTTGTTTGACGCGCGGGCTTAGGTGAGACGGCCTCGCCGCGGAGCATGGCCACGAGCCATGCTCCGCGGAGAGGTGAAATGGGGGACTGTCGCCTCCTTTTGCGAGGACGTCATCTCGCAGAAGGAGACCGCGGAGAGGGAGCGGGAGAATGATCCTCAAGCCGCTCCCATCCGCCGTAGACGGACAGGCAGGCGAAAGCGGGCATTCGCTCAAGCAATGCCCGTCTAATGACTCTGCCGTGGAGGCGTGCGTGCATGGCTGGCCCCGTGCACGCGGCCGTAAGGGCCTCCGTCTGGGGATTGCTCTGGTGTTTTCGGGCAGTCCCCCCTTGGCGATAGCCCGACCAGTACGTCGGGCTTGCCCGGGCGCGTGGGTAGTGGACTGGCACTCTGCCGGGAGGGGCTCTCCCGGTCGCGACACGCTCGCCGTCTAACCAACGGCGGGTACGGTGCGGTTACGCATTCCCCCCCGCAACATTATAGTCCAGTTATGACTTTTCGGTTATGAGTGGGTGCGCGACTGATGTGGGCATCATTTGGTGTTGAAAAACATGTTCTGGTGATACGCAATCGTATTAAAAAGGTAGCGACATGGGAAACCCCTTGTGGTTATGTATACGACAAAAGGCGAAATTGAAAGTTTGATTAATTATCGATCCTTTTCTGTACTCCGGATCCTGAAACCTACGTCAAACAACCATTAAACGTAAACAACACGCCACCTTCGCAGTTTGTGCTTTGATTTGTACATTCATTGGATTTCAACGATTATTAGATGTATATACCGGAAAATAAAATTGAAATCGAAATACGCAAGTCGCCAGGTATATATTTTTAAGATGCCAAAACTTTGGAGGTCGTCTGGAGGACATTATATTAATGTGCTCTAGATGATATACCAATATCAAGCTTACTAGCACAGATTAGTTAATAGTAAACCAACAAACGAAGTTCTGGCGCTCCCCAAAAACGCTCACGTGGCCACCTGGTGGGTGTTAGAGAGGTTTTTTTGAAAGGCCTATTCTGCAGTATTGTGAATTTGTGTATGACACGATGATTGATACTGCCGCTGCTGATACTCTGAGCACCATTCTGCTTACATTTCTCTGATCTGGTCTTTTAATGCATAATATAAAAGCATCTGACTTTTCGGTAACTCGAGCATATTCTTCCTTATTTACACAGAGCATCGCTAGAAATGAATATGATTTATAATTCCATCGTCAGGTAATGTTTCATTCATCGCGCTCGCTATAGTCTGTCTGTATCGCCATTCAAATTTAATAGCATAGAAATGACATGGAGCCACCACGCAGGCGGCGGTCCACGGAGGTGTGCAAACACGACGCTCCAATGGAATTAGCGCGAGATTTGCGACGGTGTTCAAAACAAGCAGACAGACAAGACTCCTCGTTGTGTAATTTGAATAATGTATGAGGATCCCGAGCAGCAGTCTCGCGCCGCGCTGAATTGGATTAACGGCGTACCAAAAAAAAAAAAATATCGCCGTCGGCGGCGAACGCGCAGTTTGAGTCCCTTTGGAAGTGGAGACACGTGTCCTGTCAACGTACGTTAATTGTTTTTCGCCGGCTAAAGATGTTTACGTGTGGCACTTTAACGCCTGTTTGATGTGACGTTCGCGGCGAGCAAAGGGATTCGTTGGGCTTTGTGATTGCGGGAGTGGATCTGTGCTTGAGCCTACGTATATGTATATGTAACTCTGTATATATGTAAGAATCGTAATGTGGTTCTTATTGCTGATTCTTTGCTGAAATTACACATTCGTTCGGCTCACGAATGTGGTGTGTGATACTGAAGTTTTGTTTACCTCAATCACATTCTGACAGGTACTAAGATAATTTAAGCGATATATTGAAATATATTCAGGGAAATTTTACAAAATTCATTGACCAATTCCTCGATAGACCGTACCTCAGAATGGCGTAAATGGATAAAAGTTGAAGCTAAGTAATTTATAAAGTAAGCGTCTATTGTTATTGAAGCACCTCACGCTTGCTCTTCATAGTTGACGAATACAGCCCACTTAATTTGCAATCGTCTGTAGCCATAATTATGTGGTTCTAATAGCTGTCTCGCTAATGAAACTCCAATTAAACGTGGCATTAAGCTTGAAATGAGCAGAATTATTGGGTGATAATTTAATCCTGATTAATTGGATATCTCAATTTAAACTTAATAATGTATGTTTAACTTATGAGCATTATAAAGTTGTGCATGGATACATTAAAAATATCCTGTATTCTTAATGACCCTTGAGCTTTTACTCCTTTTTTTACATACGACAGAAAGCTTTTAGCCTTCATCTCACCTGATGGTAAGTGACGATAAGGCCAAATAGCTGAAGATCTGGCTATCATACTACTGTCGGAACACAACAATGCTATGACATAACATTATTATTATGGCCACAAACTTGGTAAGACGGTGGTAGCTAGCCAGGCGAGCTTATAAGCTCTACTATCAACCAAAGAAAAAGAAAGAAAAAGTTCTGTCACTATGCGAAATCGAATTCCGGACCTCTACATCACCATCCGCTGGTCTCAACTACTAGACACCACCCAGTATTCAAACTGTCATATTTGAAACATATTTGACACTGCCGTTAGCTCTAAAACATTTACTTACAAATGTTAGGAATTGTTAAATGTTATGAGTGAGTGCTCCAATACTGATGGAAAATATTTTCAAACATTTTATAACAATTGAAAACGTGACATTGGCTCGCAGTTTGGTTTTGCGTTCTGGGGCCTTATTTTTGAATCATTCTTCAGGCATCGAGCGCTCGTCAGTGTTCGATTTCTACTTATTTTCGTTTTGTTTTCGACGAAAATCAAAACAATATTGATCTTCGTCGTAATGTTCTATTGATTTTCATCGCAAGAGATAAGAAAATCAATAGGAATCGAGCACAAATGACGCTTGAAAAGCGTTCGATGCCGGACGAATGATTCAAATAATAGAGCCCCTGACGCGTCTACACGAAAATGGTGCTCATTGGAATAGCTTTTATTTTTTGTCCAAATGAAAAAAAAAGAACGCTCTCACTGGATGCGACAAACGCTGAGATCTAGAGAAAAGTATACTGACTGAGAAGTCCAGTACACCACACGAGTGGCGTACGCTGAAACGGGCCCCGCGTTCTCCGTAGTCACCAGTATAAATGTTTACAAAAAAAAATATAACAAAATGTTTTATTTAGTTACAATTTGTTTTTGTTTAGAAATGTTTACTAACATTACCTAACATGAAAACATTTTTTAACATTGTGATCAAATGTTTGTTAACAAAATGTTTACTAACTTTGTAAACATTTTATAACGGCAATGTGAGGGGAGCACCATTAATTCACGACTAAAAATGGTCCCTTAGGGTATTAAAATTGCACTTTAAGTCTTAACTTAAATCTTTTTTTTAGAAAGAAAATAAAAAAGCTAACTAATTAAAAAACTAATTAATAATAATAAAAGCAAAACAAAACGAAATTAATGAAAAATAAGGATCGAACCACTGCCACACAGATTTTAAAGTCGAAGATCTGGCGCACAGACAGACCAATCCTGACTATTTAAAGTAGTGAAATTAAAGATGACATGTTTTTGTTTGTGTTATGCCACATGCGATAGATGGACGAAAAAATTTGAGGCGATGTAAAAAAAGTTTCACTTTAACAATGCATTTAAACTTTTTAAGCACCAGCAGAGCACTAATTGATGCGAACAAATTACAAGCCAGTCCAATGGCTCTCTGTCACAATATTGTCTCATAAAACAATGCTCCCGCGGAAGCGTTGCTGTTTCGCAATTATCTCCTTTGTTTCACGCGCTGATTTGGATTGCATCTTTGCCATGAGTGTTGTGCAATATTTGCCGCCGGTTATTGTAGTTTTCTGTACTGCTCTATAATCTGTTTTGACTGGGATTACGTATTTATTAAGCGCTCACATCTACTTTCCATGTTGTCCAATTTCCGATTCTCTCTGGTGTTCGGATCTTTTAATCACTAACTTAAAATCACTTTTTGTCCCCGAAGGTTAAAAAAGCTGTTTTGTTCCCTGTTTACGAGGATCCAAGTAAATCTTTTCGATGAAAAGATGTAATGAAAAATAAATTTTATCATGTCATAATTATTGTTATAGGTATGGTCGAATTTTCATTGAATAAATAAATTTCATTTTTTGAATTGCCATTGCTTAAACTCTTATTTCAATATCACAAAGTAATATATTAATTAAATTGTTGTTTGCAAAGACGATGACAAACAAACAACGAAACGTAATAATGGGAATATGGCAAAAGGACAATAAAGGGTAAGGCAGACGCGCGGATAAAGGCAGCGTCTGTGACTAAAAGGCTGGAGAATTACGGCCACATAAAAATGAGGGAACAGCCAACAGTGGGTCGAGACAATGGCTGCGGTGTGCCATGGCTTTTTATTAACTCCCCCTAACCGTAGATGCGTATTGTATAAGAGTATTTCGTATACATGTGGACGTATAAAACTAGAGCGGCAAGTTTGTTTGGAACGGTGTGGTGATAAAATATCGGTAGCGAACATAGGTTGTTTGTAGATGGGCTGACCCGGCATCTATTCCGTTTTTGTGCTATGAATTTGACCATGTCCCTTGATTTAGTAAATTCAGTACGGGATATAATGTCCCGTGTTTTAGGTGTGGTGGCGCCCAGAGGTGCGCAGGATCGGTGCATTTTCCAAACATTTTGGTTTAAAATGACATTTTAAACGCCCGCCGCGAGGTCAAATTGGAAATATACAAATAGATAATACAAATTGTTATTATTACGTCTTTTTTTTCTTGCATCTCACGTGATGCTAAGTGACGACAAGGCTGAGCATGAAAGCGAGCTTCACTTGAAATCATCATCAACTGAGGAACTTACCATCGTATCGTACGTACCGCAACAATGTACATAAATTGACATTGCTATTATGGCGACAAACTTAGTTAAGACGGCGCGGTAGCTGGCTATGCGGAAGCCTAGGAAAGGATATCAGAAGCCCTACTATTAAACCAATCGTAAAAACTTCGGCACCCATGGGAAATTGAAACCTGGACCTCCATATTTATTCCGGGTTGTCTCAACTAATAGAATACGGAAGCGGTAAGTCTAGTAAAAAATGATAAATAATGGGTTGTGGTGTCCTTTATTTTAAACCTAAATCTCATAGTGTGAACTTTGTTGTCCCCGAAAATAATAAATCGGGTCCAGTCAGCCCAGTTGTAGGACAGAATCACCCATGATATGGACTTGTGTGCTGACAGCGTGGAAGCATTGGGTCTGCTTTTTTGATCGTGAGGTATGTGTTATTGGAAGTGTTACATATAGCAAGAGACAGATAACTGATTATGAGCTTTAATAAAAAGGAATTAGATTAGGAGAGTTATCAGTAATCAACGCTAACATGCCGTTTTCAAAATCATATAGAACGCAGATTTTTCATCTCACGCCACAAAGTTATCGTCCAGTATGAACATTTAATATCTTTAATCAACCAGGCCTAAGAACGCCGCCCGGGGGACTTTAAGTAGTAGTGCCACTTGTAGCATTTAATACCGCTCTTTCATTGCTGCGATACTGCAGCCTGTCCTATTTGAAACTTTGTTCGGTAGTAGTGTAATTTCAGATATAATTATTTTTTCAGAATGATAAAAGATATATGGTGTAAACAGCTGATTGGCTGTAATAAGTGTGCTCTTATTCACCATCTATAAAGGCATAAGACGAACAAGATATTAAAGTTGGGAACCTAATAGTGACATTCTACAACGACTTTCCTTTTCTTACGTCGACCAAAGACTAATCTACGTATGGGGAAGGATTCCTGGATTGAGTAAGCAGCGTTCAAACTCCCGATGTAGATGTGATAAATCAGAAAATGATTTCAGATACTTCGAATTATCCGATCAATTTTCAATCTAGGTCGTTATTTCTGGTTTGAATTCGCTATGTATCGCTTTCTACTTTCTTCGATATCCGAACAAAAGCAGCTCGGTAATGCAGTGGTGTGGTCACTAAGCTGATAGGTGACCATTTGAGCACTGAGGGTTCGTCACAATATCAGATTTTATTTCTTAGACGTAATTTACAATTCAGAAATGTATATTATTATTAATTTTGGGCACTGGGTATCTTGTGGGTAATACGCTCACGAGTCGCACGAGACGCGGGTGGCATCCAATCCGTCAGTCGTCAGTCCCAATAATAAAAGTCGTGGATCGTATCATTTAACCATTCCATCGGTATAATGCAAGTGAGCCAGTGAAGAAAAAGGGAGAACCTGGGTTTACGCATCACAGGCACTATGCAATATAGCGTCTCCCACGCAGATGGCTCGTCACTGTTGCGATTGGCCACTGTGATCGAAAATCGGTTAGGATTGTTTTGTTAAATATACTACCAGCAGCGTTCGTATTGCAACGTGAAGACTTAGAGCCGGCCACTTTTACTTAAATTGCGCTGTCGCCGAGCGAGAACTGTTCGTGCAGCGCTTTGTGTACAAGTTGGTCATGGTAATCGGCCGCGTGCCCGCTATCTTTATGGCCGCCTCGGTATCGTTAGAGCTAACTGCGATGGCCGGCGCGATGCCTGCCCGCTACCGTTACGGTTATATCTGAAATCGGACGATCTCGCGACGCGACGTGCGCCACAGGCGGTGGCGAGTTCTGCGATTGGGGTGATGACAAAGTTTTCAAAGGGGGCAATCTAGGGTGTAAAAGTGGGGATGACCCTCAATTGTCACTTAATCGTGATGTGTATAGGCAAGCAGGGGCAATTTCCTAGATTTCGCAGGGCCACCTGCGGCAGGGTAGCAGGGGCGCGAGACCACCCTTGCTCCCTAGATTGTCCCTGTCGCCCTGCACGTTGCCGCGTGTGTAGCGCGATCGGGGCAATTTCTATACTGATCTTTTGATTTTTCGGTAATATTGGAGCTATTCTCAATAAGTGTGTTTATATCAACTCCAATCCAAACACTGACTTGCAGGCATGTGTGTAGAGACAACCCGATATTGCCGCAACCGCCTCGCGCCCTAGACCGCCCCTGCCTGGCGCGTGCGCCAGGCCCTCCAGAGGCAGGGGGGTTTCTACGGAGGTAGAAGTATCTGGAGGGTTTTTAGCCGGTATGAGGTCTTCTACTCGAGTCCGGCATATCCTCGTCAGTCGGCCCCTTGTAGAATACCGTAAAGAGTATCTTCCCTCCTAAGAAAAAACAAAGGTATGTGAGTAGCCAGCTTTAGCAAATGACACGGCTACGTTATTGCCCGACATGGCGGTATAGACCCATTTTTTTAATATATTTTGGAAGAAGGCGCATTTAAAGGTTCTGAACGATTTCTTTAGTTATGTGTAATGTTTAGGTGAAACTAATAATGTTTTTATCAATTACAAATTATCGCTGAAAGTTTATGGTTGGCCCCTACTCTCGTTTAGTAACGGTCCTATGCGCTGTAAATGTCAATTTGTCCTTGTCTTCTGATGGCCTGCAGTTTTCGATTCTAAACGTCTTTTAGATGCGACAAAGTTACATTTGAAATGAAACTTACGAGGAAACCAACCTAAGGGCCTTTTACACTTTTACTGGTGGCATATATTGATCACATACATTTACATTTTCTCATCATAATATAAAACGTTCTGCGTTTTTTTATACAACTAAGTTGGCAAACGAACATACTGCCCACCTGATGATAAGTGGTAACACTCACCTATAGCAGGTACATGTGGTTATTGTGAGATTCTCAGCAAATCTGCAACCCCGACAAGAACCACGGTGTACGTTGCCAACTTGTGACATAAGATGTGTAAAGTTACGGTATCCACTAATTTCACTGCCATATCTTACCTTCACACCGGAAGACAGCAATGCAAGCACTGTGCTGCGCGGCAGAAATGGGTAAGACAGAGGTACGCAAGCAGGCGACCCCGGTACAGTCTTCCTCCGGTGGTGACTGACTGAGTGAGATATCAACGTAGAGCCCAAACCACTGGAGCTGGAAGCATGGCATTCGGTACAGGAGTTGACTGACTTATGTAGGCGCCCACTAAGGGAGGATTTTCCAAAAAACCCACAGGATGCTGAGAAATGCCCATTCAAAAAATTTACATACTACAGTCAGATGAGCTTTGTTACAGCTTGGTTAATTTTGTTACTTATATTCTTTGGTGTCTGTCTGTCTGTCAAGACATCAGGAACGCGTAGAGATATCAAACCGACATTTATATGAAACACTTGTCTACGGTTTCTTTCGGCTGTGTGTAAAACAAATTTGTAAGACAATGCAATCAAAACATGTGATAGTCTTTTGATTGCATTGTCAAATCATAACAAGATAAATTCTTTAAAAAAAAATTTGTTTAAATACAAGCCTTTAGTACTCGTCAATACGAATCAAACGAGCCCAAACTCAATGGGGTTGTGTCGTTTTATTACGGAGTTCCTATGGCCACCTTCCAGCGAGCGGCTGCATTAGATCGGCTCCATGTCATCATAATATTGCATTGTTACGCAATATACATATGCATGCAAAATTTTGCTCAATCGGAGACCGGGAAGTGGGTCAAATTTAGCTTTCTAGATTTCATTACAGACACCGGATAGGTGAAAGTAAATAAAAGCTTGTAATAAATTAATAGTAAAAAAAAATTTTTTAAACAACTTTTTTTGCATTGAAACACGATATAAGTTTATTTTTTAATTACCAAAAAAATTTTGTTGTTCAGAAAAGCAAACTGAACAACTTTCACTATGGGACCAACTTTGAAATCGCAAAAAAATAAATCAGCTGTTCCATACAAATGTTCAACATTCACTGAACCTTTTTTTACGTTGGGAAATGCCTTACGCATACTTCACGCTTGGGAACGTGAGGTTATGTCGGACTCTCCGCGGCAACTAGAGGCATAGTGCCATCCGAAACCGCGGCCTACCGACTAAAACCCAACGATGCCCCTCACATAAGCCTTGGCGCAAGCACGGACGTCCATCACCGCCGCATCCTCTCTGTCATCTGACGAAGAAGACTCGCCAGTGTCGCCAGATTTTTTCCATCTTCCCCCCCCAAATACATTTAGCAAACCCCTAGTTTCTCCAGTTTGATTGATAAAAAACCTCTGACTATTTTGGCCATGTCACATACATAAGCTTCATAATATTGACAATAAAAAACTTAGAAGTTTTCTTCAAATTACCTATTTTAATTTATTTCACATACTTCGCCGAGTGTGTCTCGATTCGGATATTTCGTTATAAATGTCTGTGTGAGGCTGTGGAAAACAGTCTTTTAGCCGGAATTATGGTAGACAAGACAGTTCAATGGTAACATAATGTGTTGCCAGCTAATACTCGTAAGTTTTAGTGTCCCATTCATTCTATTTGGTGAATAAATTGTCGGTCTTGTCTGATATAAAAAGGAATTTGGCATTTGGTTAGAATAGTGATATCAAAACCTCCAAAAAACCTCAAAGACCTGCAAAAACCCCTAGGATTTAGGGAAATCCTCCGAATTTGGCAACACTGAGACTCGCCGAGGAGGGACGTGTTGCTACCGGACAAGGTAATGGGAACCCTTTCGGACACTTCCATGACCTCGTCAGCATCTTATAAGCCTACTTTCGATTTAATACGCTTAACAGTTCAGCGTATTAAATCGAAAGTAGGCGTATAATAAAAATACAAAGAATGGTCATAAAACATTTTTTTGTTAATCAACAACCTAAATATTATTGCGGTATTCCGTTACGCCCGGTATATGCATGCAAAATTTCAGCTCAATCGTGTGTGACATTGCTACTTCGTCACCGGCAATGCGAGTGTTCGTACTGATCGATTACATTCCCTCGTACAAGCAAACTCCCAACTTGCTCGGTTGAAGGACAAGGATGTTGGCTCCGAAATTGCCTCAGTTTCGATGTGTTGGCATTCACGCCGCCTCCGCTTTCACATCCTTTGATATCCCGTGTCGGGCTCCGATAGAAAATCATCTCGCGGGTACAGTGAGCGCCACATCAAGACATCGCATGCACTACGAAAACCACCGTTATTATGAACGGCATAAGAGTGGTTCATAGTTCGAATAGTATAGTTCAGACGCGGCGCTCTCTGTACGAGTATAATGCTGCCGAGCGACTGTGTGAATTGGATTCAACTTTTCGAGTTTGTGAGATGAGATTTCCAGGGAATCCGCGTGTTTTCAAGGAGAAACACCAATTTACTTGTGTATCTAATGAAACATTGCTCACAGTAATGCCGTACGCTTGTAGTTGTAATTTCAATTGTTAATCATCTTCTTGTATTTGTTTCAGGTAAACAATTATGTGAATTTGTCTGTGGTGCTGATAAGCAATTCGGTAAGACTATGGATTGCAAAGCTGTAATTAAAATATAGAATAAAACATATCCTAATTGGAATTCATCATAAGCATAGCAAAATAGCAATTCATCGCGCAATCGATCAAAGAATACACAGGTAAAATATTTTTTTTAAAACTAAAGTTTTAAAAATGTGTGTGTGTGTGTGATGTGTGAGTGCAGATATCTGAAGGTGCGTATATAAGAGTTACCTTGTGAAAGAGATTGTGTGTGCCTATGTGTGGCTGTGCTCATGTAAGTGTGTGTTAGTGTGCTCATATGAAAATGGAGGTATAATTCTTTTTCTATATATTTCGGCAAACAAAATTTAATGCGGCATTTTGGGACATGCCGCATTAAATTGTGGTAGTATGGTGTAAGTATGGTGTAAGGAAATGAGAAAAAACAAACAATTGCCGTAAAAAAGTATAAAAATTCATTTAAAAAATTCACCAGAAAGTCTCAGTAGGATCGAATTATCGTCCCATATACATATAAGTTCCCAATACATTCAATGTACAATATTTTTCACACTGCTTGCTCTGAAATGACCATATTCTCTGTAATCCAACACAAAGTAGGTCAAACAGGGATTGACTATTGTACCGAGTTTCATTTATTTGTATTATCCTTTAATTAGTATTAAGAATATCAAAAGCACTGTAATTTTGATAGAAACCCATCCTATACTGTAAGGCGAAAAAAATAATGATTCTGATCAAAAATCCGTGAAATCCTTCCTACGTTAAGGATTATTTTACACCTATGACATAAGACACTGCTTGGTTAATTAATCCACTTTTCCATGCCCGTCGGCAAAGTACCCACTTATTATAAATAAGTTCAATGTCAAACGGACATTGAAATTTGTAAAATTTTCAACACTACCCGTTGAATTTAATTGTAAGTAGCGCCCTTAGGTACTTACCTACCCACTCGGGACGCTGCCAATCCAAGTAAATGACTGTAACAAACCAATTTGCCACCCCTTACCTGTCCGAGCTGCGCTATGAACCTATCCCTAAATTTAAATTTAATTAATGTTTGTTTTCGACACGGTTTCTACATGGTCGGAATTGGCAATTCTTTGCGACACCTATTGTCATGGTATTTTAATTGGGCGATTAATGTACGATGTTTCAATAAGTATTTGTAAATTATTCGCTTGATTATGTTGAATTCACAGTTTCTCTTTCTAAATCATAACAACGAACTTTTCGAAATCTACAAACTACGGCACACGGTAAAAGAACGAACGAAGATTCATATTATTTTGCTTTTAATCTCCACCACATCCGATGTAAAGCATCATTAGTGCGAGACTACGCCAGCGAGCATCTCGACGTGCCGTAAAGAATCTTAACCCAGGTCGGCCATTAACGCGATGCGAGGGGGTACAGTCAGCGTCAAAGTAACCAGACGACCAACCAATCCAGTTTGTGCTATCTACACAATCCAAACAACAACGGTGTTACTATAGAAAGTTTTTAAACGCTCTCTAAAGTTAGATACTGTTTTAACATGGTGATGTCTCTATCAATCTAGTTTGTGCTATCTACATAATCCAAACAACAACGGTGTTACTACAGAAAGTGTTTAAACGCTCTCTAAAGTTAGATACTGTTTTAACATGGTGATGTCTCTATCAATCTAGTTTGTGCTATCTAAATAATCCAAACAACAACGGTGTTACTACAGAAAGTGTTTAAACGCTCTCTAAAGTTAGATACTGTTTTAACATGGTGATGTCTCTATCAGTCCTTTTAAAACAAATGAAACAGCATCATATTTAGGTCGAATTTGAACAACATTTAAACAGGCTATAGTTAACTAACAACCGTTTTTGACATTTATTGTATGAGTGAAATGTCAAAAAAAATTGTTAGTTAACTAACCGCCTGTTTAAATATTGGTGAAATTGGACCTTAGTGACTTAAGGCCTTACTAATAACCATTGTATAAGCCTTGTATAGTTAAGCAGTGTTTTGTCTCTTTTGTTCGAATTTGAAATGTCATTCGAGTGAACGTGACAAAACATTGTTTAACTAAATCAGGCTTATACAATGGTTATTAGTGAGGCCTTTAGTGTCTTACTTTAGACTAGTTAGACAGCGGTTTATAACTTTATGTAGTAACACCGCAAATTGCCAATTTGACTTGCGCAAATACTAAGTTAATTTCTGATAAAGAGCAAAATTTGAAAAAAAAATACTGGGTACTAGAACAATATACGGCACCATCTATAGTGTACCTACTTATTTCTAATTCGGATTTTGGGTCCCTATTCTTGAATAGTTCGTTTGAAATTACATACGTCCCGTGCGACATCGCTCGTCGCCATAGAAAGTAGAAAGAAAAATGGTTTATTCAGTGGCACTAACACGGTATGATACACAAAAAATATCCATACTCGCCTAGCCACGAGTGGTCCCAACCACTCTGGTCAGGAGACAGACTGAAACAAGAATTTCTTATGTTAAACAAAATCACTAGAAATCTAGCGCTGGGACACCTGGCCAATTATTAAAATTCAACTTGTATTTGAGAGATACGGACACATATCAAGTAATGTAGGTAGCACACTGTCAATGCTATTATTTAAGTAAAATCAGTAAAGCATTTCGACCTTTAAGATGTGGAGTTCAGTTTGACAACTATTCTATTAGTAGTTATTATTGGTCGGTGTGCTTGAGAAGGCTGAATTATTTGTGAACATGGCGCGGTTCGGTACACGTGTCGTTGACAGTACGTCCGCGGGCGGCTGTGACGTCACCGCCGCGCCGCGTGCCCGAGTGCCGCCGCCGCGTGCCAACTAGGCCACTGGAGCTCACATTGAACGGGTTACGTTTGAGGGCTGCCTGCCTGCACTGGGGCGCTAAATCTTCACTTAGGAAATGTAATTACGACACGTAATCCGAAAAATCCTTAGGCGCTTAACACATTGCCGCCGCATCCCGCTGCGGTGTACGGAGGGACGAAAACCGCATGCGGCTGCGGCGGCACGGAACCGTGCCACCGTACGGTTTCCGTCCGGAGCTGCGATGCACGACGCACCGCATCACCGCATTATCTATGTCGAAATCTATTACGCGTATGCACGTCCTTTCTACGCAAAAATCCGTACGATACTGCGGCGCAGTGTGGCATACCCCCAGTGTCTCCAACTTTATTTGTCAAAATTACGGTGTTGCTAGTCTTAAAATACGGTAAATGACGGAAAATTACGGGAGATCAAAAATAAAAAATACGGTAAACTTACGGTAACTTTATTTGGCAACTTACAAACACAGACTTAATAGAGATACTTTACAAAGTTTGAACACAAAACAACTTCTTAGGGTGCATTTCAAAACGAGTAATATTTACTCGGGGTAGAGTGAATTTCACCCGATAGCGTTCGAGAACCACCCGAGTGAAACCGAGGTTAACCGACGAATTTCTCCGCTCGTATTTCTGAACGCATTAGTGCAGAGTAATTTTCGCCTGACAGGAGTGAATTTCTCACGGCTCCCAGTCAGCGTTAAATTTTACCTGACTTTGACAGAACAGTTGACTGTTCTGTGATCTGTGGCTACTGATTTCGTTTTTATGTTGAAGTTAAAATTTACAAATGTTAAGTAAAGCTTTGTGCAGTTGTAAAATAAAGCTAGTTTGCGTTGCAAAACACAAGAACTCTTCTTTTCGTTTTTAACTGACAGAACCCGTTTGAAAACTCGTGAAGTGCGAAAATCACTCGCTAGCGTTTGAAAACCAGTTAAACTTCTCTTTCTCGCAATATATCTATCCTTTTCTTTTTTACCGAGTGAAAACTTCACGGGTTTTCGCACGGCCCCTTAAATATTAAGTTCTACCTTTTTTGTACATTTTAACATCATTTTATTTTATCATTTTCTTCGTAAGTAGGATAAAAAACTGAGATTTAAGCTAACCTCTTTTTGAGATTAAAGCTAACAACAGGCAGTGGTATGACTAATTATACTGTAGTATTATAATCCTATGATGAGCGTCGGTGGCGCTGTGGACTCGGCACTTGCCTTCCAATCGGGGGGTCGGGGTTCGAGACTCACCATGTAATAATGTGTTTTTCGTTTCGAATTTCATATGTACATTTGTCTGACGCTCCTACGGTGAAGGAAAACATCGTGAGGCAACCTGCATACATCTGCGAAGAAATTCAATGATGTATGTGAAGTCGACAAATCCGCACTGGGCCAGCGTGTTTGACTAAGGCCTAATCACCCTAACATAGGGTAGGCTCGAACCCCTCGGTGGGGACGTATGTGAGCTGTGATGATGATGATGATGATGACTATAATCCATAACTTCGTAATTAAGTTGCATACGTTTTGTCTACTTGTCTATGCGTACTAGTTTATTCTAGGGGAAATCCCCCGGGGAAATATACAGTCTGTCATTTTAAACAATATGTAAAAAATCAACTGTATGTTAGGCACAAATTTTATTACTGTTAGGTTATATTATAAGAGAGACTAGTATATTATACTAGTCCTCGCGCTAGGCATAAATGGCGTGGGAGGCTGCCGCCTCCTTCTGCGAAGACGTGATCTCGCGGAAAGATCTCGCTTGTTGGAGACACTGCATACCCCGCGGACCGCACCGCATCACCGTCCGGGAGTGCGGTGCCGTCGCGCGCGCCGCACAACCGCACGGGCATGCGGTGTGAGTGAGTGTGTGAGTTTAGGTCTTAATCAACCACGCTGAAACAGTGCGGATTGGTCGACTTCACATACACCTTTAAATTTCTTCGCAGATGTATGCAGGTTGCCTCAGGATGTTTTCCTGCACCGTAAGAGCGTCAGACAATTAATGTACATGTGAAATTCGAATAACCTAAAACACACTGGTACATTTTTTTTTCCTTTATTGTACAAAACATTTAAATACATTTTTATAGAAAAATGTCATATCGCCGAAAATCAATAAGGTTTATCGAATGTTGAAAATATTATAGCTATAAACATAAGTTCAACAATTACATGGCGGTCTCGAAACCCCGAACCTCCCAATTACAATTTCAAAACTGTTCCAATCCCTTTGATATGTATTTTTAACATACATATTTCGGACTAATAAGAATAACGTGGATAAAATTTAAATTATTCCAACATAGTCAACCTTAGTGCACTGAACTGTCTCAACCCCCTACCCACACACGGATGTTAGTGACGGCACGACGCGACGGGGAGTAGTCCCTGTGCGCCTGTGAAAATATTGCAGTCAGTCTGGACTTGATAGATCTATTAATACGGCGAGCGAGTGGAGCCACCTTAGGCTCCGTTCAGGCGAGCGGTAAATATTTGCGTCGACATTCTCACCGGAGCCGTGACCTAACTACGCGTAGGTAACCGCGGGGTTTCGGTGGGTTCAAACATTTTAAGGAAAATTAAGAAAAGTAACCGGACGGCCATGATATTATATGAGTTTGCTAAAAATCATGACGTTCTCAACACGCTTTTGTAATTACAGCAACGTTCTGCGGGCTTCTGTTACTCTAGTATACGTTATGTTGTTTTTTCTTTTTATTTGTTGTCTTAGCCTTGGTGTCGCAATTTGCAGTCCTGCGCTAAACTTTAGCCTCCGTTTACCCTTTTTTTTTTCGCGGAGAAATGCGCAACCGCACCGTACCCACCGTTGGCTAGACGGTGAGCGTGTGTGGGGCTCACCCGGCAGAGTGCCAGGCCTACCCACTAAAACCCCTCGGTGTTCTTCCTGCCCTTATGGGCGCGCTAGGTAAGGTCCACACTGCGACTCCACTACCTACGCGCCCGGGCAAGCCCGACCACCCGGTCGGGCTCTCGCCAAGGGGGGATTGCCCGAGAACACCAGGGCAATCCCCAGACGGAGGGCCTTACGGCGGCGTGCACGGGGCCAACCGTGCACGCAGGCCACACGGCAGGGTCATCGGACAGGCATTGCTTGAGCGAGCCTCCGTTTACCCTAACGTTGCCTCACTTTCCATTTAATATTATACAAGTTTGCTAAAAATCATGACGTTGTCAACACGCTTTTGTAATTACAGCATCCTTGTGCGGACTTCTGTTACCCTAGTATACATTGTGATTACTTGTGATGGTAAATTACCACTTTTTTTTTCTTTTTATTTGTCGTGTCGGGCTTGGTGTCGCAATTCGCAGTCCTGTGCGAAACTTTAGCCTCCGTTTACTCTAATGTTGCCTCACTTTCCATTTTAAAAGTTCCACACTCATCTCGTTCAAATCAAATCAGTCCCTTATTACGAATGCGTAACTTCTGCTGCCATCTCAGAACTAGATAGTTCAGTTCAGTGAATTAAGGTTCGCAAAACCGATTTTGTCCACCTTAAACTGTCTACCAGCTCTTGTGACTATTGGCTAGATACTCGGCTAGTAGCCAGTTAGTTTTGCGTCTGCATTCGGTCGCAAAATCGTACGACACACACACGCTCCTTGAGCCTTGAGCCGGCTATGTGAGTCATAGCATGTCGCATGGCATTGGCGACCTTGACCCAAGCCGTGGCCAATGCGACGGCTGAAATAACAATGGGATCTAATGGCGTAACCAAGTTTTTAACGTCAATGGCTCTAAGGAAATTTGAATATCTCAAATTACGGCTAGCATTTCTTTAGCGAATATTTTGATAATTTTTAACAATCCTTTTAAACTGACGATCTTCGGCGTAACGTTTTATTTTTTATTCAAACGTCGGTGGCGAGCGATTGAAGAAAACTGTAGGAAACAAAGCGACAGATGCCGGCAGCAATAACTCAATATCGCCGATGAGTTGTCAGCGCAAATCTTAACACGCCGATCGTCGACGCTGCGCAGGAAGAGGCGGGCCATCGGGCCCGTACAAATTATCCCGGGAGCCGCTAGACCATCCATCATCGCTCGCTTTTCCCGTCCGAACGTCGAGGGGGACTACTCTGATAACTCGATAGTCGACTGTCGAAATTTCGCATGTCACTTACGAGTGGTAGATACAAGTTGCTTTGGTAATTAATCTAATATCAAGCGATGTTGACGAGGCAGCCTTGGTTATGTCATAGGATTCCGATACGCTAGTTGCTAGTGTTAATTCAATTTAACCACCCTCCACCATTTAATGCGACAGTTAGATCAATATTCCATAGCGAAATCAAAGGACACGAACGGCAGCGTACACCTGCAAGGCATTTTTATATAAAGGCGGCGCTATTATCTCTTGATGTGTGTAAAAAATAGTTTTGAGCCATCCTTATAAATAGAACATTGAACTGCTGTATTGTTTAAGTTGGCAAACAAGCAGCCCACGTGATCATATGTGGCTGCAGTAGCCTATAGTACACGTGGTTCCTGTAATACTTGCAAATCTACATACAACCCACGACGTGACGTAAAAGACGTGAAGTAACATTACCCTGTTATTTCACTGTCTGTCTTACCTTTCGAACCAGAACACAGCAGTGCAAGCGCCGCTGCTTGGTGGCAGTAATAGGTAAGATACATACATATTACCCATGCAGACGACCCTGGTAACTTAAAATTTAACAGAGTCACTACATTATACCGTTCGGGTGTACCGCCTGCCGACACAATATTTAATTTTGGGAAAGGTTAGGCACTTCTAGTGATGCGGATGCGGAAGCAGCACACACTGAAATGACACCCATGTAAACATTGATTCCGAACCTTTAATTGTATTACCGGAATTAGCCCCTCAGCGCTGCCCTAGGGCGATGTAATAATTTTCCCTAGCTCCCTTCACGGATTTCTACTGAAACGTATTTTGTACACGCTTAGCGTGAACACCAGGAAATTTTTGCTGAAGGTTTTTTTAACAGACGATTAATTGCTTCGGCTTGGCAAAAAAGAAGAGAGCGGAAAGTTTCTTCCACTTCTCATTTGAGGACGACACTCTTCTAGCTTCTCACTTAAGGACCGCCTTTATCAGTAGGTACTAACTACTTATGTTATATATGCGAAAGTAACTGTCTGTCTGTCTGTTACGCTTTGAACCCACTTGCTACGAGTATACAGATTGCATTAGTCCCGCCTGACTGAGGAAGGATATTTATTAAATAAAAATAGCATTAGTCCTGCTTGACAGAGGAAGCATATTAGTTAATGACTAGCTTTCCGCTCGCGGCTTCGTCCGCGTTATTATTGTTTTCCCGTGGGAATTTATATTTTCCCGTAGGAAAAATAATTTTGTAGCCTATCTAAGCCCGGATAATAAATTTCGTAGAAATTGGAGCAGATTTAAAATATTTTCCATAGAAACTTTCAACCCCTATTTTGCTCCCTAAGCATGCAACAGGTATTCAATTAAATATTTTTAAGAGCATGAATCTCAAGTTTTATCAAAATCGTTGCTAATTTAAAGATTTTTCCATACAAACTTGCAACCCCTATTTCATCCCTTTAGGGTTACATTTTTTTTAAATCCCTTCTTAGTGTGCGTCCGCATTTTGAATTAAAACAACTGCTCTAATTTCACTTTTCTACTATTAGCGGTTACGGCTAGGGTTGCCACCCGTACTTTATTATAAAGTATTGTACGTTATTTCGGGTAATTGTACTCTATACTTTATGCCAACGATAAAGTACGCGAAAATACTTTATTTTGCGTGATCTGATTTTTCTAGGATTCATTTAAATTAAGATACAAAAAAGTTTATTGTAAGAATATTTGCGTAATACGGATCGACAGATTAAGTAGAGGTAGCCAGAAGCTCATTCCTGAAAAGCCAAAATTGTTGTTATGTCAAGGCCTTCATAAAAAAAATCTCTGTTTTGTTTGATTTATTGAGTGCTTTAAAAATAATACAAAGTGCAATAAAGTTGCTAGAAGTAACGAAAAATATTTTTAAGCATAATAATTCATAGTACTTTATCCTGACACAAAATACTTTTTTTCAACCTTTAAAATCCACAATGTACGTTATTTGGTTAAAAAAAAGGTGGCAAACCTAGTTACGGCTGTGCGTCAATAGATGGGAACTTCTCCTTTTATGTACGGTAATTTTTTTATCACCCCGGAAAATTTAAGGGACGCTTCAGTACACATCCATTATAGGTATATAAAAAATAAAAAAATGAAATAAAACATTTTTAAAAAGTGAAAAAAAAATCTCTAAAAATACTGCTCTCAACTAATGCAGTATTTTTTGGATATTTTAGAAAATTAATATAAATTTAAGTAGGTGAGTTATTTTTTTATTAATATTTAAATCATTCTACGACCATGTCGTGAAGCGTCCCTTAAATTTTCCTGGTGGGTGATAAAAACTAACCCTGTATAGATTAGTAGACTCGATTCTACTTTAGATTCTGAACAAACTATATTCAGGTTTTGCGCAGTTTAATTAACACGTTCAATATTGATGGATTGGTTGTTAGTGATAATATGTTTCAAATAATGTATACTTAATATGTAATTGCAGTGACAGAGAGGGAACTAACAACATAACGTATTAAGCGGCACATACATTTCTAACAAATTCGTCGCCACATTAAAGGATTTGATTTGATTATGCACACTATGAATATAGGCGATCGCTGCAAACCCGACACGACGACGACGACCCGATTCGGTTGATTGGTGTCGCCCGCCACTCGCGATGGCAATCATTTGTGACCGCAGTTTAACGGATAACGAGCGGCGAGGCACGGCCCAGTCTTCATAAGCGTTTTACGTCCACCCCTAATTGACGTAATTGGAGGCTTCCGTGTATACACTGAAACTAGCTTCACGATATAGTAAACACATTGGTCAAACAAAGTCTACAATATTACTACCAAATTAAAACTACCTGCAATTAATTTGGTACTTCATTTAGTCCGTTATCGACTTATACTATAACCATCATGTGAGCTTCTCAAGCGGTCCCCAAGCGGTCGCATGCAACCGGTGTGACGTCACGCAATGTAAAAATACCCTCGCGAAAATAAATTTTCACAAATAGAAATATTCCACTACCAAAGCATATTTTTCGTTCTGTAAAAAGCAATGTAATAAATATTTGATAAATTTTCTTTCATGAGGGTATTTATCAATTATTATTTATTACATAGCGTGAGGTCACACACAACGGTCGCATGTGACCGCTTGGGGTCTGAGAGGTGAAAGACGGAAGGAAGCTATAGACTTAATCTGTAATGAAGTGTACTTAAAATAAATTAACATTTCTGCAGCGGTACTTATGTCGCAGCCAACTAAATGACTTAAATAAATATTATTTGTGCAACATATAACAATACATTTAAATTAACGTGGTAAATTCCAAGGCTCTTGAAAATTTCAAAGGAAAAAATCCAGATTAGTGAATGCGCCATTGAGACGCTAACGACCTTGGATGGAACAACCCTCCCGCACTAATCAATTGAGTGTGAGTGAGACCGCGTGAGGAGAGTATGTAAGAAAATAAACGCGCGTAAGCTAAAATATTTTAATGAAATAAATAAAATCGAATATGAATAATCGAAAACAACTAAGCGCACTGTCAGCCTCCCCGCACTGTGCTGAAGTACACAGCATACCTTTTTGGCTGCGGTCATCAGACAATTAAATCATTTCACAGCTAAAATGTCTAAACACTATATAGAATTGTAGCTATAGTAAAAACGTTAACTGAAGCGTGAACACCCAACAAATATGTAATAGCTGTGCCACGATTTTATTTTAATCAGGCAAGGAAAACACGCATAGAAAGAAGCTTGCTTTTAAACCTGAAACAGAAATGCAATCGGGCGGAATGATCCGGTCTCCTCAATGGAGCGGTTTTCACACAGAGAGATACCGACGAAAAAATATACTAAAGATTCAGTCTGTGAAAGACTGAAAGCTTGTCAGGGAGCGTATACTCGTATTCTTTATTCAAAACTATTACGTTTTAGGTAAAATCGGAATGATTTCAGACTTATTGATTGATCAGCTGTCTATAGTAAGTTACTCATACGATTCATATAGGTATACGTTAAAGCTTAACACTTTATATCCTTAATATCGAAGTTTATTTGCTTTTATTCGGCTCTTTGAAAGACAATGATGAAGAGCAGTTCTATAGTGGCAGCAAACTGCTGTCGTTGTATTTGTATTCTTTGATCACTTTTATTTACTTGTCGATTTGTAATATGGTTGATTTCAGTCTAAAAGTAATTTTTGTACGGGAACATTCTACATCATTTCTTTTTTAGTGGTAGCGCAAACATCAATCTTTTCGACAATTAGTAAACTGCCCTTGGCAAGTGGTGGAACACAACACGTAATAAAATGACATAAAAATTTAATATGAAATGAAATTTATTCATAAAAGAACCTTAACTATAATAACAAAACCCACTCATGCGGTGCCCGTCCTAACATTTTCAAATTTTATTTCTAGCGGCTACATTAGTGTTAGCTTAGCTAATATTACACAACAATATAGACTAAGTAAGAGAGAAAGAAATAAAGGAAATATTTAGGAATATTAATTATATTAATAATTTAAAGTACCTACTTACTATTACTGTAGATATAGGTAGCTTGCACGAGCGGTATCTGGTATTAGTCGTATTGCTGCCTTTGTGTCAGTAGTACCATTAACTCTAGTACCATTGATGGTACAAGCGATACAGCTTTGTATCCTTGGTACCATCAATGGTACTAATGACACTAGTTTAAGATCATACATATTTTTAAGGTTTATTATACTAGGCTGCTGTGGGTAGGGGTACTATCGCGCGCAGTTCCGCCTGATCATCGCTATGCTCATTTTCGTTTGCACTAGCGCTCTCAAGCCCCACCCCGTCGACCTCGAATAGACATGGAATAATGAAATAAAAGATTCTTCTTCGGCCTGCCGCCGAGCCGCCGAGGAACCCCCCAACGCCGATTAGAGAGAGAAAGAGTATTTCTTTTCTAATAGGCCAAAACTTAAGGGGGCGTAGCACGGCGCTTCCGCACGATTCAAGCGAATAAATTTTTAAATGGTCAGGCGGAAGTGCTCGCGATAGTACATGAGCCGTGTTTTGTACGGGTGCGTATCGTTTGAATCGTTAGAATTCTTTGGATATTATGTCGTATGTCGAGTCACACAATAATCGGACGGAGCCGTTCCGGTCCAGTAATAATATATGTGGTCTAGCTTAGCTAGTAGTATCACTAAATCCTTAACCTTATTTGAAACGCGCGCACATTTCTCATCTCAGTGGAAATGTGTCTAGCACTGTTGTCTAGTACGTATGACGACAACCTTCAGATCCACTCAAGCGGCCAACACACCATCACCCGTTAATTGTGTCGTGACACACTAACAATATCGCACAACAGTTGTCGTTTAAATTGACCCGAGAATAGAACTAAATCATGGTACCGTTAGCCATAGTCAGTGCGTGCCGACATGATAAACTGACGCAAATCGTTCCGTCACTCAGTTGGACATATGAGTTATTTCGGTCCGCATAATGTGCACTGATTGGGCCGTACGTATTCCGTAAACTTGGCGAACGCAGCCGAAACTCGGTAACCGTGCCGTAGACGAATCTGGGTTAATTGTCTCCGGTAATGCTAAGAGGCTTTCGGCTGAGTGTACAATGTTGTCTTCGCCCCAGGACACGAATAGCTCCGCGTTCAGTTCGCTCCGCTCTAGGTGAAATGAAATGTCACATATAGGCACTGACTGACTGTTAGTTACCTACTGTGCTATTGTAGTAGCTAGGTGTAGAAGTAATTCATTTGAACGTTGCCTTGGGTATGCGCAATGCGAAGTTGCAAAATAATGTTGTTGAGTTGAAAAGCTGTGAAAAGTAGTTGTTTTAGTGCTTTGGGTTTCCATAAAAAATGTTTTGCTTTAGTGCCATTTGTTTAATTGAATACTGCAACACTTCGACTGTAATAACTAATATACTAATACTTACTAATATTATATAAAGCTGAAGAGTTTGTTTGGTTGAACGCGCTAATCTCAGGAACGACTAATTCAAATTGAAAAATTATTTTTGTGTTGGATAGTCCATTTATCGAGGAAGGCTATAGGCTATATAACATCACGCTACGACTAATAAGAGCAATGAAAAATGTTGCAAAAACGGGAAAAAATGAACGACACGTGTAGTACCAGTTTTCGTAGTGCAAATGACAAGCTTGGTGTGGTATCAACTGTACTTTGTTGTGTATGTGGGAACTAATATTGATTGACAATTATTTAGTTGTGCCTGTGGGTAAGATTTTTGAAAATTAATAATGACACAACAAGTTGTGCATATATAGTTGGTCGAAATAAAAAAAACGCGGAGCCGGAGGCGTCCCGCCCGCCCCAGCTCGTCCTATTCATCACACCCGTCGGCGGGGATCGATCATCGCGCGGCCCGCGAACGGCGAACCGCAAAGTTTGCTTCCGTCGCACGATTGATACTATTACTTTAGAATTGGTTTTCCGCTCCGTGCATGTTGATGTATTGCACCAGGAAATAGTAGTTTCATCGCCGTTTGAACGAATTGATTTGGGAACAATGTAAATTTGACGGCGGACTCGGGATCGACGATGGAAATGATGGAGTAATATGGTTTTATTTTGTAGACTACCTAGCAAATGACTCCAGACCCCTTAGTCAGCAGAAGCCACACGCAAATTTTTCCGCAGTCGCTCCGCAGTAAAAATGTGTGGAAATGACATTAGCTTGTGGCAACCTCACGCTATTTTTTCCGCAGCTAATGTCATCTTCATACATTTTAACTGCGGAAGATTGTAGAATAATTAGCGTGCGGCTTTTGTCTAAGGGGTCAGATCATCTGATGGTGAGAGGAGGTGGAGGGAGTCCAAAGGCGAAGATAGCTAGTGTAAGACAGAGAATACACGCTGCACTAGCCACCCCTCGCCTTGCGACCTGCAATGTGCTTCTTCACGCCTCTATTAAAGGACCCGGGGTTGTAGAGTGACTATTGGACTATTGGACTGCATACCATATACATTAGATATTTCTGTCTCATGTTTAAGATCAAGTGAATGTAGTATACGACTAATGAATAATCAAGCGTTCTTGATTTGAAGATTTTTAGAAATAAACTTATTAATAAAATTACGTAAATTGTAACACCGTTTTTTCTTAAAATTTCATAAAACACTAATTTTGCAAAAACACTTTGGTTTCACTGTAGTTTTAACACAAATTGCACAACTAAAATCATAATTACAACAACTTAGTCAATTAATTTCACAATATCAACGTCAAGTGTCAACGTCAACGTCGTTTCACGTCACGTCAGTGACATTTGCAATTATCTTTGGTCATTATTCAATTTTTGCATAAACAAAATAAATCTCGCGTTTATCCTGGCCTTATTTACAAAGATAGTTTTTTTTTCGCCCAAAATCCCGTGCTTACCTTTAGGTGGGTTGATTTTCTCAAAATTCGGAATTTGACATTTAGACCGTTTGTTTTGATCATTTTTAGAGACATATCATAATAAAATACACTTAAAGCCACAGATCATATAATTATGGTTTCGTCGAATAGAATTTGGAAAGCATTCACAATTTGTTTATGGTTAATTTTTCATTACGTTTTGTTTTTCAACCAAACTTATAACTTTAGCTGGAAATACTTATTGCATATTGTAGAATTTCGAAAGATCCGTATGTTGACTTGACACATCTTGAAGCAAGTTAAGAGTCTTACGAGTGTTATGAAATGAATTTGGTTTTAGGAGAGGTTCCGTCGCCAATACGGCGCTTAACATTCAGCAAACGGACCTCGGCTCCGTCGCTTCCACATAAACGCAAATCTGTGCGCAGGTGGAGCGTTGGTTTTTAGAACGCGTCTATCGTCTATGTTATGAGTAGTCTGTGAGACATCGACCGAAGTAATTTATTATTGATTTCTGGCGAAATCTAAATTTCTACATTGTCTTAATTTCTGCGAAGAAAATCCATAGGTATTTCTCTCGTTTTCCGTGTGAATTTAATTTGAAAAGCTATTTCCAAAGTCAGTTCTTTTTGTTTTCAGCTTGAAAAGTAAAGCTAAGGATAAAATACTATATTTACTCGCCGGCACGCGATTAATTAAATTAAATGGATTTATTGTATCAATAAGTGCAAAAAATCAATAAGGTATCTAATTAACTTATTATATTTCATGATTTAAAACAGATTTTGTTAATTTTATTTTTATTTGTGGGTAAATTGATTATTAAAACAAACATATTACATTTCCAAAATTCGCCTTTTTCATCCCCTATTTCATTAAAAAAAAAACCTGATAGTAAGCGGCATCTTAGTGGGATTAAGGCATATATTGAGTAACACTTGCGAATTTCCTGTTAAATTCTAAATTTTCACAATATTAAGTTTCACATCCTTCTTTGGCAAATAACTCACAAATTAAGCTGTTTCCTTTTTATTAATAGCAGTAATTATACACAAAATAGGTGCTCTCCCCTCCATATGTCCTTTTTATTAACTACCCAATAAGAAACTTTGACAATTCATTGAAAATTATGTTTGGAATTAACTTGCAATGTTTATTACATGAAATTCAGATGTATTGACTGGGATTCTTTCAGAACTCAGTGTTATAGCCGGTACACACATTGTTTAGTGTTTAGTGCGAGTGGCTTGTTTAGTGTTAAGTGTTTAGTAAAAAACACGTTCGGACAGCTTCTGTTTAGTGTTAAGTGTTTAGTGTTTAGTGTTAAGTGTTTAGTGTTTAGCGAATAGGAACGCGTTCTATTTTTTCTGCGAGTCGCCCCTCCCGCTCTCCCGCCTTCACCCCTCACTTAACACTAAACACTCACTAAACACGTCTGGACAGATCTGTTTAGTGTTAAGTCCATATAATGAACAAATAAACTAAACACTGTTTACTAAACTGTGTATGGACAGCACCTACTAATCACTTAACACTAAACAGTCTACTAAACACTAAACACTAAGCACTTCACTAAACAAAGTGTATACCGGCCATTAGACCCACTGACCTCAAGATCATAGGCATATTTAATTATATTTTTAACCTAACACTGTGCTATGAATCTCCAGGGCAGTTCCCGGAGGCCGTAGGGCTCCGCTGCTTGACTTTAGAGCCAGATGAACCAACCTATTATCAAGGAGGAATTCTGTGGAGCTAAATATATTAATATAAAACAGGAATATTATATCTCTGACCCGTGATCGCAGAAACTTAGCATTGAAGGTATGATCCACTAACAACCGCTCCGGGGAAGGCCACTAATTTAAAAAAAAAGAAACCTATAACTATTTGTTCGTGTACTTTATTGCCCCTCATTTTGTAGTTTTGTACCCAATTTGTACCTGATTTTTACCTGCCGAGATTGATCAAACAAACCTGAACCATCCTGCCCTTGGCTTGTATTAATTAAACATTTAGTTTAGTGCTTTGCATTAAGGGAGTTTATTTACTTAAGTAACATATGCCTAAGTGAATTATAATTATGTACCTACAGGAATAAAGCTTTTCATTTTGTATCGGACTAAAGGAATAAGTTTGTTTTTTTTCTTTAACTTCAAGATTTCCCTATATTTCTACAATTCAGCAAGAAAAAGCACTACAAAATACAAACAAACAAGAAAAATGATTTTATAAAACCGTGGCGAAAAGAACGAATTTTGACACCAGCTTTGATCATATGTCTTTTTTACTTCATTCTGGTTTCACTTACACCACGAGGTCTTCATGTTTTTGTAAAGAAATACTTTTTTATTGAAAACTTCGCTTAAAATCCAACCAATTGTTGAACGACATCGCCATCGGCCGCTCGCTGCGGATAAATGGATAAAAAAAACAAATGAAACCTGTTTAGTTAATCAGTCAGTATCAACATCTGTTTTTGTTAAAAAATCACGTTGAACTTGTGCCGTTTTCTTAATAAATTTCGACAGGTCGAAATTGCCGTGAAAAGTGAAGGTGCTCGATCACGCGAGCGGCGAAATTAAACACAATTTATTTACGCTGACAATCCGACGTGCTATTTGTTACACGCGCTGTGTTATTATGAGCGACCGCATAAGGGCCGGCGCCCACTATCGGTTTAGACGACTCGCTCGGTAGACTTGCGACTGTCAAGGTTCTTCTTCTAAGGATTCGTCGGCATGCTAAAAATCGCCACGGTATGCCTGAGGACGCTCCAGTATCTCTAAGAATACCTCGGCCTTTTTTCTATTGCAACTAAGTTGGCAAACAAGCAAACTGCCCGCCTGATGGTAAGTGGTAACAGTCACCTATAAGCACATGTGAGATTCGCAGCAAAACTGCAACCCCCACAAGAACCACAGTGTACGTTGCCAACTTGTGCCATCAGATGTAAAGTCACGGTACCTAGTTCACAGCCTACACACCGGAACACAGCAACGCAAGCACTGCTGCTTTGCGGCAAAAATAGGCAAGACGGAGGTACCCAAACAGACGACCCTGGTGCAGAGTCTCCCGCCGTTTAGTTTTTAATTTTCAGCAAGAACAGCAGATTCGCTTGCAACAACAATTCGTTTGGAGCTAGGCTTTTAAAAGGACGCTTCGACATTCCTCTGGGCGTTTCGATCTGTTTAAGGATACTTAGGAATTCCAAAGCACACTTGGGCACGCCCGTGGAAGTCTTGGCAATAATTGCAGTCAGTGTGGGCCTGCACGGATGCCGAAGGGTCCTTTGTCGTGTCGTGCCGATAATTTGCTCTGGCCCTAATTCGCGTTTGGGTTATTCGTCAACGACCATGACATAACATGTTTAACTGATGCTTCTTGAGGCGTGGTGTATAAAAAAATATAACGATTCAAATGATCTTTTTATGCAGGGACCTTACAATGATCACTTAAAGCAAGTTTTAGAAAATTTGAAAGAGACCGTTATTGCAGCGAATAACACCATCCCACTCTCCTTGCGGTTTTAATACTGTTTTCAGCAATTATGTTAAGGAGCAGTAATATCCCGGTTATGGTAGGTGTAGTTTTTAATTAAAAGGCTGTTTTCTGTGTTATTGTAGGTAACCTGTTATCTACATACCAATCAGCAGGCCTATGACCGATCTTATGATTTTCGAATTGAAATCATGAAATCATAGTGCAAAACTTACACCTGTGAGCCCAAATTTCTGGTCATCTTGTTCGAATGCCCAATGACCTTTTCCTCTAAATCCTTCCATTATAATTTTTATGTCAGACTTAATTCCACTGTTACTAGCGCCATTCCCTTCATCTCTAACAATAGTGGAACTTTTTCTCTTCAGCATATTTCACACATGCTCAAGTTGCAATCGTCCGTGTAACCCCATTATTTCTGGAATTCTGGTCGTCTCATTAGGAGGACGAGTGGCCGTTTCCGTTCAATCGTTCCACACTAGTTCATACTGTGTAAGACATAATAAGTACTTCTAGTTTTTGCGCAGTCCCTTTCTGACCAATATTGTAACTTTTTCTCTTGTTCAGTTACACCAGAAAGAAGTTTTCTGTGTTCTTTCACTTTTTTTTTCGTCTGGTATGAAAGACGAGTGGTCGGTTCCATTCAATCTTCCATTACAAGTCAATTTATATATTAGCTTTGATTAGATCTCATTAAGCTTTCGCAGCTTATATTACCAATTTAAGCATATTTTACCAATAGTGTAACTTTTGCTCTCGTGCAGTCCAGTTTCTTTCTGCCATATAGACCCATTTCTTCTAGTCTTCTCGTTAGGAGGACAATGGGCAAGTTCAGATGCAATCTTTTATTACCAATAGATTCATGAATTGTTTTTTTTTATAATAATACTTCAACTTTTAGCCTTTTCGCACCCCTATCTGACCAACAGTGTAATATTTTCCCTCGTTTATATTTATTATTTTACACACCAGTGAGGAGTTTTCAGTGTTCTACCTTTACACATGTCCGTGTAGCCTCATCACTTTTTATCACCACAACAAAGTAACCTGAGAATTGCATACGCACTGTAAAACTATCAGAACAACAGGTTACATAATATACGTCAATGGAACAACCCAAGGCAAAGTAAAGTAACACAAAGTTTTAGAGCATAAATGATCTAAGCACAAAGTAGTCCACTCTTACGTATGTGAAGATAGTACAATCTTCTCTGTAAGGCCCTTGACATATTCCACCAAAATAGCCCAAAATATTAGATCCTTTATGAAAAGTATACGGTTGTCGGAAATAGTCCAGTAGTGGGACGGTGTTTTTAACGCAAAAGTTATGATAATTCTAAAGTTGTTTATTTTGACATATATCGTCAGGGACATGTTTATAGACACTTTTGCAACTTTTTAGAACTTTTCTACATCGGCGTTAGGTATTATTTAGGTATTTGCAACATCTCTTAATAAAATCAGCAATATAAAATTTAAGTGCAATATTTTGATTTCATCTGCCATTATACGTTAGCAGCTGTATATTTTATAGTTTTTAGAAATTTTAGACACTTGCTATACTGTTAGGTAAAAAATTGTTACTTATTTTAGCGATATTGAATTTAAGTTTCTAAAATTCATTGAATACGCTGTAAGACTATATAAAAATGTTGTAATAAAAATATTAGAAAAATGAAGGTTCAGCTTTCTTTGTAAATTACATTTTATGTCGCAGTGAGCCTAATACTGTATTAAAGTTATTAAAGATGAGTTGACTATTCTATGCTAACGCGTAAAGCTTTAATCCAAAAAATTAGGAAATTTTGTTATAGGCTTTAGAAGAAAACAAAGAATTTATAAAAGCGCGCAATTTTCTAATAATTGCGGACAGGCGGCTATGTTAACCCAGCGCGAGCCTCGCGCTCGTCGCGTACCTACTCGTGTCTCCGTTCTCGATTACTTCCAGGTTTGCAGAAAATCTACTCACGCACGAGACGGTTACTTTATTGCAGGGTAGTACAGTTGATAATTGCATAGCTTCTAATGTCGCTTACGCGCTGTGATCGAAAGAAAACGTTACTTTTTAATACGTTTTATCAATTTTTGGAAAACTGGATTTCAAAATTATAAAATGTGTTTTTACATTTTCAGTCATATATTATTATGTATATATACATATTTTCTGATTCACAGCTGTTTTAAAATAATGGACAGAGTGATTTTTGTATCGAGTGAAATATTATTAATCATGTTTATGTCTTTAAAAATGTTTAGATAATACGTTTAAAAATATTCTATACTAATGTTTGTTTGCTTGAACGCGCTAATCTCAGGAACTACTGGTCTGATTTGAGAAATTCTTTGAGTGTTAGATAGCCCATTTATCGAGGAAGGCTATAGGCTATATATCATCACGCTAAGACCAATAGGAGCGGAGCACCAATGAAGAATGTTTAAAAATCGGGGGGATTTTTTTCCTATTGAGAGCTTCCGCTGCGTGCGCTGCGTAAACAGTTAAAGTTTCGCAAAAATCATGTATGACAGAATTGTTCCCCTTAAAAAGTTCTAAAAAAAGTCCGCGACAGCATATGTCTATCTTTTAAGGTTAGCTCACTATAACCTTTTTTATGCTAAACAAATTTGTTCTAAAATAATGCATTATTTGCGAAGGTATTTTTATAAACGTGATATTAATACCATCCTTATCCAAATAAATACGTTATTCATCACAAGTATTTAATTTAAAACAAAATTGCCCTTCACATCACTCGATTTAAATGAATATCTTAGGAGATATCGCAGTTTTAGGGGATTATTAGATCCAGTTTGATGAAGAAAAAGAAGATGAATTATAGATATTATTAAAATAATAAAAGGTAAAATGAAGTGGAAAGTATAAAATCGGGTTAATGTTGCATTATCAATTGTGAATCCCCCTCAAATTCCTTAACTAGCTGGACATATTTAAGTCGAAAGCTATGCTCGGTAGTTATTGAAAAACAAATTTAACAACATTTTGTATGCACAATGTAAGGATGTAATTGTGCCAAAGAATAAATAAATAAAGCGGCAATACACAGACGCATATATGACTTTGCAGCTTGATCTTTACACATGTCCGTGTAGCCTCATCACTTTTTATCAACACAACAAAATAACCTGAGTATTGCATACGCACTGTAAAACAATCAGAACAACAGGTTACATATACGTCAATGGAACAAACCAAGACAAAGCGGCAAAACACAGACGCTTATGATTTTGCAGCTTGAATTTATTTTTAAAGTGTCTCCATTACAATTGACAAATAAAGTGATAGATATATGTACAGCATTACATTTTAAACATTTTAAGTCATATTTCTGCAATAGAAATTGAAGTCATCCAAGCTCAATAATGGAATATGATATTAGCATACATATGACACTTAGTTTTTTACATCTACAGTTGGGCAAATTTGGGCATCGTCATACGTTTTATTAGACCTCAACTTTTTGCCTTTTTAGCCCTATCTGACCCAACAGTGTAACTTTTACTCCCGTGCAAATTTCACGCATGTTCAGTCAGTTACTTTCGCCCGTGTGGCCCCATTACTTCTGGCCGTCTCGTTACTCGTTAGGAGGATAGGACGGACGAGCGAGTGACCGTTTCCGCGGCGCCCCGGGATTCCGGCTTCCGACTCCGCTCCACGGAGACAGGAAGTAGTTTCGTCGTCATTATCGACTTTTTGCCGCGCGATTAGATTCTTAATTCGATTCCGCACTTTAGTTGTTCTCGTTGGCGCATCTTGAGGATGATTAGGTTTTTTGCGATTGGCAGTTGGATATTTTTGTTACAATTGCGAGTATTGATGTTGCGATGAATAGATTTGAACTGCGTTTGCCTAATGGGGATTCGAAAACAGACCCTCTAGTCAAGGTTGCAACGGATATACGCTAACCTAAACGCATAGAATGGCAAGTGCCTACGCGTGTAACATAAGTGGCAGCGTATGGTACATACACACATCTCAAGGGATATTGTTTCTTTATGTTATTCCCGTAGAATCTTCTCTTCCATAGACATATATCATACATCATTCACTTGTTCCCACATAACTTCTAAACTATACATCATAAATTCATAATTTACAAATGAGGTGTCATTCCGAACGTTTTGCTTCGCCTGCGGTTACGACTGGAAATATTTATTGTAATAACTTGTTTATACTTTTAAGAGGTGCTTTTTATACCAGTCGGACTTTAGTTCTTGAAACTTACTTTTTGTTCCTTATATAAAACTACTATATCAAGACAGTAAAGTTGTAAAAGCTGGTTTGGCTGAAATTATGAAAGTTGTAAAAAGGTTTATCTTTCACATGGAGATGTTATTGAAAATAGTGGATTTTCGTAATCGTGTTATCAAGCTCTCTTAATATAAGTTTTATCGAAAACATTTCTGGCTTTTGGCGAAAACATAAAAAAACATCCATCAGTCTTCACAGACATTCAATCGGAAATGTTATCTCGCGATCTAGAGTTTCATAGTTTTTGTCGGCTCATCGCTTTGAGATTCAAGGACAAGGTTGCACAAACCTTGAAGATTCTATTTTTATGTTGGAAACTGTACAATATTGGGGCTGGTCTACAAGTGCCACTCCAGTGATGTTATCTAGTGCCGAGGGTCAATGCAGTACCCTTCGTCGATGGTCCGCAGTGCCACTCGGTCACGTTGCATTCGGCCCGCTTGACAGTTTTCATAATAATATACAGGATGAAAACGATAAGTGATCTCACTCGTTTCTAAGCTTTAAAAGATACCGGAACTGATTAATGATCATGAAAGTGCTTCACGATCACGAGGTCTATCAAATGGTATCATAGAGGTAGGTAATTAGGTTTTGTCGTTTTTACTTGACCGAGTAAAAAACATTTAAATATTTTCATGTCTTTTTATACTAGTTTCTGCCCGCGATCACGTCCACGGATCTGCATTGTCTGCGGAATTGGGTCATATCACTACTGAGCGAACGTCATAATAATATGTTACTGATATTATAAATATACGGAGCACTGCTCAATGCCGTTTTAATAATGTCTATTAGTTTCCAACCTACATCTCACGTACATATATACAAAGCCCTGCGGCGTCGTAAGTGGGGTAGCAGAGTAAACGGCAATTTTCGCGGTTTTTCCCCGCGGAAGCCTCATAATTGCCTCGGACAGCGATAATAATTAAGGGGGTCCTTGGCCCAATTGGCCGCTGTCGAACGCCGAGGCCTGACGGCGGATCATAGTTACCCTCTATGTTTGCAAGCGAAGTTATGTCCGAAGTTTGCTTTACATTGCCACGTGCGCTGTTTCCGTGTGTCTAATGGCTAGTTTAAACCGCATTTGGGGATTGGGGGTGCAACGGGAATCATGCAAGTAGTTTTCTGTATTCTCTGATAGGAACCGCGTTAGGGAACTACTTTCATTAGTCCGATTAGACCGGAATGCTTTGTATTTTCTTAAGTTTTTTTCAATTTATAAAGTTCATTAGTTAATAGGCTTGCGAGAAATACGAGCAACGGTGGGCTTATTACGGAAAAAAGCAACTGGTTGCTAATGGGCTAGATGACTAAAAATTTTTTTTTGCTTTAATGGAAGCTCATTCGTATAATAAACTGAAAGAAAAAATCGGTTTTCGAATAACTAAAAAAACAACCAAGATATAAGGTATTAAAGATTTTTCTCCATCTCTTTCTAGCAAAACGGCAAATTACATGGAGTTTATATGGCCGTACTAAACAATGACGTCACGGTTGTTGTCGGATCTCTCTGTGTAATCGCTTCCAAATTAACAACTTAAAATGCTTGTATCTAATGTATTTCTAAACCGATTTTAATTCTAATTTCACAGGATTGTATCTTTTTCTACGGTATTTTAATATTTTATGAAGTGACTTGAAAATTAGAATTCAGTCATCATCCCTATTGTACAATGGCAACGCGATCAACAAAGTATCTCTGAGTGGTCTGCGATCAACATCAACAACCAAATTATACAATCGGTCGCTGTGTCCAAGCGTTGACGTGCATTTTTAGTTCGTCAGTCGCTCGCAAGTGGCGCTATCGTAGCGCAATCTAACGTTCCATAATGCGAATTTGCTATTTATAAGCAATAATTGTACAATCTCAGCAATTGCGACTGTCTCTAAAGATCGGTAATACGCCTGCCGGTATAGCGATTGAGATATCAATAGTATAATTCAATTTTCACTTCTCGTGCTCGCAAAGTTCGTCTTTATGTCGTTTATAGGCTGCATAAAATGACTTTTTATGTTCTAGAGCATAAAGTAAATTTTTCTTTTAGACAAAGATTCTTAGGCCTAACAGCCAACTATGCTTAATAAAACTTCACAAAATAACTTGCGAAACTTTTTTATTTGCTTTAATTTATTTGTCTTGTGTATGGTACCTCAAAAGTCATGAAACCAGATAAAAATAGTAACCGGTTTTTATTAAAACGCATCGAATTATTTTTATTACTTGGCAGAATGAAATACGAGTATCACCATCGCCATGTAAAAATTTAAAAAAAAAGTTTACTGGCGGGAATTGGCTATTATTTATGTTCTTTAATTTTTCAACATTGTGTTAAATATTTGAATTAAAGTGAATAAAATAACGCAAATAATAATAAAATAACTAACTCTAAATTTTAATGAAATTTTCGTTTATTTTGAAGTAATTGTTTAATTTTCTCGCAATCGAATTGAAAAGCAGAGTGTAAAACACTGGCATAAACAAGTCATTATATCCCTCAACTTACTATCCACCCTCGCCTACGTCGCGGGTGGATAAAATCATCTCGGGCTACAATGACTCATTTTATGCTCTTGTTCTACAATCTACTATTGTTGTAATTTAATTTTGTATTTCCCTCGCATATCATATATATTTAACCAATGAAAAGATATTACTGAAGTACGGTTCTAAAACTTCAGTTACTTACGAGCTTAGAGAGTAACCCTGTTACGTCATTGCCGTCAGCTCGCCGCGCGAACTGGGAATAGAGCGGGAACGAACTCACAAACTCACTTATTGAAGCTTTCTTGACGCTTGCGTGCTACGAATTAATAAAATTCTTTTGCTTGTCGCGCATTTTACACCTAGGTTGGTGCTACGGGACTCTTTGGTTTTTATTGCGCGTTTTGTATATCCTTTAGAGCATAACATGACAGCGTCATAGAATTTTGATCTTTATGATCTTAGTACGAAATCAAAGTATAAAATATTCATTATTCAAATATGATTTAATAGAAATAAGAAAGTCCAAATTTTTTTACCTACCACCCATTCAAGACATTAAACATACTCGTAAGTACCTACCTACCTATCTACAAATAATTTTGTCGAGATGTTGCTGCAAGACTTTTTGTCTTTGGTGGTGTGCTGTGAATTGTGAAGTATTGTTGCTGTGGGACGATAAAAGTATTTTTTTACATTCTAAGTGCCTGAATGTAAGCATGCCATATTTTGTATTTTCATCTTTTAATAAATAATTATGTATATGGAAATACCAATATTGTACATGGCGATTCTCTTTTAAGAGAAGACAAAAAAAATCACCTAAGTTTCTTGCCTGTTCTTCTCGCTAAGGCTTTCCTAATTTCCGAACGGATGTAGAATCAACTTTTCTTTTCTTTTGTTCGTTCTTTCCCCTTGCATACATTTTAATTATGGTCGGGTATATTCAAACAAGGATTTCAAAATTAACTGTTAAAATCTTAGATATAATATTCTTGGTTAATTAGATTTAAGCGTTTTTCTACGTCAATGTGTACTGGTGGGGTGGGGGCTATAAAATGGATCGCCAAATGTGTTGCTAAGCGCAAAACTCGAGAACTGGTGGACCGATTCGGCAATTTTTTTTTCATATTTTCCTTAAGGCACACAGAAGGCGTTGAAAATACTAAAAACTAAACTTTTACTTTTGACAGAACAAAGTCTGTCCGGGCTGCTAGTATTGAATAAAGATTTATTCGTTACTAAAAGGAAGATATTATAATCTTTACTCAACATTCGCACAAACGCAATAACCATCCGTGGTGAATATTTCCTAGAAGAATGTGCCTTATGGTACTAACGTAGCGACACAAATATTTATCTCCAACAAATTGCCTTTCGGCCGTTGTCATGCAAATGACAACCTCTTTTGATGTTCACACGACGATAAGTAACAAATTGTGTTTGCTAGTGACGTAAGAACCGGGACGGTATCATTGGAGCTAGTGACGTAAGAACCGGGACGGTATCATTGGAGCTAGTGACGTAAGAACCGGGACGGTATCATTGGAGCTAGTGACGTAAGAACCGGGACGGTATCATTGGAGCTAGTGACGTAAGAACCGGGACGGTATCATTGGAGCTAGTGACGTAAGAACCGGGACGGTATCATTGGAGCGCTTTCAGTTGGAGCGGTATCATCGAAGCGTAGTCCCGCGAAATATCAACTAGACGCTTATTAGTTACCAGCTGTGCCAGCGAACTACGTTTCGCCGTATATTTTTTACCCGTTTTTGCAACATTTGTCATTGATGCTCAGCTCCTATTAGTCGTAGCGTGATGTTATATAGCCTAAAGCCTTCCTCGATAAATGCACTATCCAACACAAAAAGAATTTTTCAATTTGAATCAGTAGTTCCTGAGATTAGCGCGTTCAAGCAAACAAACAAACAAACTCTTCAGCTTTATAATATTAGTATACATTTATTCCGCAGTTCGATGGCAGCTCGGTAAATGCTGTTACTTTCATGCGGGAAATTCTCATATTTTTTCATTAAGTATGTTTGTATACCGTGAAATGTTTGCGTATAGATAGATATATGTAAACATGTGATGAAATTGCGGTAACATTAAAAGTTAACGATGTCAGATTTTTAAAAAATGCTTGTTTAATTCTGTCTGGCTAAGTCGGTGTGCTTGTTGATGTTGAAAATTAATATGCACTTATTCTCTTTGTTTCAGGTACTATGGCGATGAGGATTAGGGGCTACCATATCTCAAGATTTGTCGTGGGATCTCCGGATTTTAGATTATTTTCAGGATTGTGGCCGGATTTGGTAATCTCAGTAAATCTCAGGATATTTTTGCTTTTATACAACAAAATAAAGGCAGATTTTTCAGACCTTTTATTAAAAATGGAACAAAAACAAATCATGTTCTCTATAATAATTATAGAAATTAATTAGAAAATCAACCTTGGTCATGTTAATTGCACAAAAAAAACCCGCGTCATGCATCTCGTAAGCGTAACCCGCAAGCTCCCTAGTGCACAAAATTAATAATTATATGGTTTTACCAAGTTGTAATTACATTTTTGAAAGGCCTATGTTTAACTTCATCACCAGATATAGTAAAATATAACAGTCAAAAATAGTAAATAATCACCAAAATTTAAACCGCATTTTAATGAGAAATTATAACCAATGTTTTAATTTTAACATCTTGCTATCCTATTAAAGCAAATGACTTCAAAGAAATCATTGTTAATGATCATGTTAGCAGCGCGATAACGAATGTGTTTACGTGTCCGTCAAAGCAGTATGTAACCTGCAAACAGGCTTTACACCAAGCGTATAATGACGAATACGCCTACATGAAGCGACACCTCTGTAGACAGTAGGCCTTACCACAATTTAATATATTATAAAACTGTGGGCCTTACACTACTACGGTGGTCATATTATGCAGAGAAAGAAAGACTGCACTTGAATCGACTATTATTCCTGATTTGTATTCTATCACAAAAGTCTGTAAATTAAATGTCTGTGAAATTTTATATCTTGAAATGTTTGCTTTTACGTAGGCGCGGTTATCCGTGGTTTAATGGTTATTGCTAGCATGGCCCACAATCCCACAACATAATGAAGGCAATAAGGGCCTGTGTTACGTCAATTAACACGGCTATCAACAGATTTTATTTCAAAGTTTCGAAATAAGATGGTTGTTTAAAATAAATAAGTGCGGAATACGAGCCTGCCTAAATTACGTTTAAGATAATGTGATATAAAGTGAATTTAAACTGTGTTTCGCGGTAGTGATAGGCCAATAACAATAACGGGACATAGTACACGCTAGTGGAAGTGGGAGGGGAGACAATCGGCAAACCTTCTGCGAATGTGTAGTTAGTACTGGCCCCATCATCATGATCGCTTCTTGCTATCAAATGAGTTATTGTGCCACAAGTCTGCAGTCCGTTTGGGACGAGTTGATGAAAGTCACAATATATATTTTATTTATTGTGCAACTGGTCCCATTCACTTTTTTGTGAGACCACCGGGTACAGTTAGCAAAAAAAGTTTAACAATTGAGAGCGAGATAATGCTATTCGCTGCAATAGCGGTGTCGTATAAATGCTATTTGAACCTTGCTCTATGTATGCGATTACGGTAAAGCCCCTGTTGGTTTGAAACTTGTCAATTCCTATCAACACAATACAACTTAATCCATGCCGAGCTACTGACAGATCAGCCCCCCTAGACAAGACGTTTTTCGATAATCGCTAACGCAATCGCTAGAAAGAAAATGTATGCGATTTGACATAAGCTGTCGCTTATCTTTCGAGCGCAATTGTCAAATCTCATACATTGTCCATTTAGCGATTGCGTTAGCGATTATCGAAAGGCATCTTGTCTAGGGGGTCTGTACACAATGCAAGCATTTTGGGGGCAAAGACATTGCATAACAAGCGTTCGAGATGAATTTACATATTATACCCTGTTAAGGTGTTACGAATTGCCATTAAATAAGAAAAGAGAAGGGCAGGCATTAAATTTTACTAATTCGATGTCATTGTCCTTGTATTTAGTTAAAGATAAATTATTAATTAGGATCATGGCAAATCAATTATTTTCAGTTATATCATTTCGTAAATAATAATAAATAATAATAATAATAAAGTATATTTATTTCTCACCACAAAATTACAGTACATAAAAGGAAGGCATATTAGTGTATACAATACAATTTATTTTGTGGGAGACTGATGCCTAAACTGGACAAGTCTGTATGTTAGGACATCAGGCCTCCACTCTCAGGGTTGACACATCTGTGTGTGAATTATACTCGTAATGTGGTGTCTAATTACATAGTAGTAAACAGATTGAATAAAATTTAATAATTTAAATTAAACGTCATGAAATGAAGTTAATTTTCCTGTGTGTGAGTGTTAAGAGGAAACAAATCATCTCACAGGCAAGTACACATATCCAGCATCCGTTCACATGTCACAACGATGATGTTAATTACATCGAAGAAGACATGCGAGAAATATTGACAATCGTCGAGGAAACTGATATACTGCACGGAAACAGCTCACCCAATGGGCGCAGGTAAATAATTAATGCTGAGAAAATAAGGATGAACCGGCGTAATCGACTCGACATCGACGGATTCATTAATATCGTGTTATGAACCCGTATAAGCTTGGGTGATATTGAATGATAGCGCGCCATAATGAATCGAGCCAACTTCCTTTACCGCTATTTCCGCCCACATTCATGTCTACAACTCTTAGTAATATGACTCTCGTGTTATCCCTCCTCATCATATGGTGTGGTCATACGACAACCACGTTTACCAGTTAGTGGACGTGCAAGTAAGTATACGTAACGCAATTTTTTTAACATTTTTGCCGCCAATGTAACACGCCGTTGCATTTTACTGTACCCCCCTTCCCCTCCCTAAACGTTACGTAACATATCTAATTGACTATTTTTTACAATTATGTTACGAAAAGTGTTGCCAACTTCGAGGAACAAACAAACTAAAAATGACGTACCATACAATCGAGGGATTCCCCGTAATACAGAAACGAAAAAGGTTGACAACTTGGGAGATTTTAATTCCCTAATATTGTTTATTTAAATAAAAAACAACGTTAACTCTGTAACGCGTCGTAATGTTTTACAAGGTAGTCCCTTTCTTCTCCGAATATCGATCGTCCGAAAATCATAATCCCGAAAACGCTTGCTATAATCATCACTTTCCATAATGTTCGGGTATACGAAATTGTATATTACCTAATCGTCATTAGTTATAATGTTTTTGTGTCATAATATCGGGTGGTATAATAATAAGATATCCTAATTTTACTTGCTATAAAGTCACATGTCCTAAATGTTATATTGTATAATATTGTTAGTCCGAATGATGGTTTATAATAATATTGTTAGTCCTCAAAACATGTTTAAAAGTTGATTTATCTTGGTTATGTTATCAATATCATAAAGGTTATACTTACTATCAATAATAACAAATTGAATTAAAATGTTGTCTTATGAACCTTAACAACCGTTACGTTTTGAAATTCAGTGACAGAAATATATCGCTGTAAAACCGACACCACGTAGTCTTGTCTGCCCTACCCCTAGAGTGTTATTTAAACCCGCGTAGGCGCGGAGGGGCGAGGCGGCCCGCGAGCCGAGGAGCAGGTGGTTTTAAAGACCGCCGCCGCGGCTGAGGCTGGCCGGCGCAGCCGGCCAGCAAGCCGAAGCTGCGGTGGTGGGCGAAAACCATCTGCGACGATAAGGTCGCGTGGGACCGCCGGCGCCCCGCAGCGCCGGAGCCGTGACAGAAGCCATGCATGCTGCATACTGCTTGCTTGCATGCTTGCTTGCATGCTGCATGCTGCATGCTTGCTTGCATTACATCAAGTAACTGTTTTTAAACGTATGCATGGATTTGGTAATACATATAATGAAAGAACTTTATATTTGTGGTATTTCGATTTTAGGGCACGTTATATTATGAGATATTACGTTAGGACTTATGACTATTATAGAAAAGTTTTTAGGAATTTTAAATATTATAGATTGTGATATTTATAGCAAAAAAAATTAGGTCATATGATATTTAGAGATTTCGGTTTTCGGGCAAGTGATATTATGAGAAATTAAGTTAGGAGTGCTTATCATTCGGACATATGATGATTATGTCAAAAAACATTATAACACGTTAGATTATGGATAAAAAATTATGAGACAAAATAGAGAACCGTTTTACAAGACCCCCCTGCCCCCAAATTGCGTTACGCAATACTTGATTGAACGTCCCCTTACTTCTTATCGTCTTTGTTCCTGGTGTTACTTTCTTACTTCCTGTACTATACTAATATCATAAATTCTAGTTCAATAATATAACATGAAAATACGCACAGCCAACTAGTCTGTTAATACAGATTAATAGCAGTATTGCGAGACAATATGATTGCGGTGCAGAATCTCTCTCTGTGTTTATTATTATTACCAATGGCCGGAAAGGTTGCCCCCGGCTGCTCCAGCAAACTTTGAAACTCATTAGTGGGGAGATTCCATCTGACCACTGTTCGGGACGGTGCCGCGCGATTGTGATCTGATACGGGGCGGATTCATGGTTGATTGGGGTAAACGAGTGCCGCAATTTAATTACGATCAATGCAAAGTTGAGCGTAGGTGGCGCTGTGGACTCGGCACTGCCCTTCAAAACGGGACGTCCGGGACTCGAACCTACTCGTACCTACCGTGTAATAATGTGTTTTTCGTTTTTTGAATTTCATATGACGCTCCTACGGTGAAGGAAACATCGTAAGGTAACCTGCGTACATCTGTGAAGAAATTCAAAGATGTATATGAAATCGACCAATCCGCACTCGGCCAGCGTGGTTGACTAAGGCCTAAACACCCTAAGTTAGGGTTGGCTCGAGCCGCTCGGTGGGGACGTATATCTAGTTGGATTTATAACGCGTTCCTAATTAAATTTCGAGATACAAGTAGCCTGACTCAGGTCTTAAACTATCTTTGTACCAAATTCACCAAATTCGTTCAGCAGTTTTTTTAGGTATAAAAGTGTAACAGAAAGACGGACAGAGCTACTTCAGCATTTATAATATTTGTAGGAAAGATGGGATAGGTACAGTAACTGTCTAGTCGGTCCAATTGGTCACGTCACGTGCGTTGTTACCCTGGAGCGGGTAAAAGTTTATTATGTTTTTTCTGTTTACATAGGATCTCGCCCCTTTACATGGGCCTAAAATTGGCATAGTGCGAGTGTTTAATACACGGGTGATGATATGTGGATTTCATACCTACATATGTATGGCTCCTCGCGCGCGAGACTCACCTAAGCCGCACCACCAACCAGCGGAGTGGCCACCACCACTCCTCTGAAGGAAGACCAATGGTCCCCTCCTCTCCCACCGCAGTATAAGCCGCGGCCTGCTCGCCGGTGCTCAGTGGGTCTGGGGCAAGGCCCAATATCCTGGTGTGCGATCCCAGAGTCGTAGCATAGGGGGGTGGCGAAGAGGAGCCCGTCACTGCGTACCATGCCCAACACCGGCGAACCGTCACTCGCCGAGAAGATGCCCGGGCAAGGTGCGACCTATGCTCGACGCCCGCACCCGCCCATGGTGGATGACCCTGACTGACTGACTATGTTTGGGACTTACTGCCGCTTGCATCCTCTGAGTGAACCCTAAGTATTGGTCTTTCATCTACACAAAACTTCGCCTAGATATCTCATATGAATACGGATACCCTCCTCATATGAATACGGATGTAGTTGACATAGTAAATAACACGAACTCTTTAGGCATTACATTGAATTCAGTTACAATGAGACCCACATATTGAAACCTTTGCAAACATAGTTCTTTGGTACGCAGCGAACCAGACTTTAATATTAAAAAACAAGATTAATGTACCTATTTCAGTCCTTTTCATAGTTTTTTTTTTTTTTTTAAACGTCGCCCCACACTAGGATTTTCTCCTGTGTCGTGAGTGCAGTTACAAACATAGAATATCACATGCACATACGCCCAGACCGGAACAAATTTCTGTAGGCCATACAAAACATTTGTCCCGTACGGGAATCGAACCCGCGACCCGTTGCGCAGTAAGTGATCACTCAACCTCTGCGCTAAACGTGTCGTCACAGTGGATTATTGTTACTACGCATAGATTTACCTTTGATTTGCAATCGAAATCTACAATTTTATAAAAATGACAATTCGATTAATGCCTAGATACAAAATTATAATACATTTGAATCCAATTTCCAAATTCAAAAGTAATTTTCAATGTCACAGGTGACATTCGAACTATTGTTCTAATGTCACTGTCGCGATAGCGATAGCGAGTGATCGCTATGAGTTCGGCGGTAGGTAGCCCCCCTGGGCGCGAACGTCCACAGGCTACGTGCGGATAACCGCTTTATATTGGGGTAAACCACAAGCATGTTCCCAGAGGCGTACTTACAAAAAACCTATTTAAGCCATTGACGTATATAACCGTCAATGATTTAAGTCGACAACGCGACGTGGTACGACGAAAAATACGAATTGTTCTATTAAAGTACCGTAAAGCGTCAAATGATATGTTCATTAATAATTTACATGCGCCGCCGCCGCGCCGCCTCTCATGCATTGTTCTGTAACGTGAAGCCAAGCTCCGCGGCACGGATGGCCTCGCTCGTCACCTGAAAAAGAACGCTTCAACGATCAATAACTGAGCAGCCGCCCGCCGCACGCGATGAAATGTCGTGCGTGACGTCACAACTGACGTACGATACTTTTAACAGCTGTGACTGTGAATCAGAAAGTAATCATTATATTCAGTCCTTGGTAAACAGAATGGTTTCTGCGGCATATTCAGTAAAAATAGAATACTGACTAATGTTGAAAGGGCAAGATGGATTTACTGTCCATACGACATGGACATAACGGTTGTAGGGATCGAAAGTATTTTTGTACTTCAAAAAGAGATTTATTTAATTAAATTAATAATACATTAACTTAAGCAGGACTTTATAATCTATAAAAAAATGGTTTTTTTTTTCATACTACAGGGAAGCTCTTGGTCTCTACATCTCACCTGATGGTAAGTGATGATAAGGCCGAAGGTGGAAGCCTCAACAACTGTGGAACTGGCTATCTTACCTCTAGTTGTCGGAATACAACAATGCTTAACATTGTTTCTTATCAGCTGAAAGACGTCCTGAATGGGGGTGGTGGATAAAGAAAATTATGACGATTTAAAAGTGTAGTTTACTTTCTTTCAAGTCATTGTAATAGATTATTTTGAATGCATGTGTATCCGATTGTAAACGCCGAAAAACTACAAGTACAACCAAGTACAGCTCGTACGTTTTTTGTAAGCAAAGTGAAATAACAACACACAATATAATAAACACATTCGCGGTAGACCACCTTCCACTGGGCTAACGATGGTTCAGAAGGATCTGAATCTGAATTTTGTTAAAAATGTTAGGTTATTTCTGAGCTGTCGGCCTCTTGGGCCGCGCCGGGGCCCTCTCGGGTCGGGGGCCCGTAGCATTTCGCCACCCCTGCCACCCCAAGTAAATGGGAAAGGGCCAAAGAAGAAGACATTCGTTTTTTTAATAGGGTCGAAAAACTTTATGCTAGAAGATAGATAACTAGTTGTACGACATGATTATATGATGTACATGTTTCTGTGTGCGACTGTAACTTTCTCCTCGCGAGAACGATTTCTAATAATCCGTCAAGCAGAATAATTATTGTGCCCAAAACTTTTTGCCGCAAGAGCCTCCGTCAACTTCACATTATAAAATTAGGCGCTAATATCAACTCGAATTCGCTCGCGTGCGAGCTACCCTCCCAATTATGTTGGAAATAACACATTCCAAAACTTTTCAAGTAAATATTCCATTTCGCGCAGCCGAAACGGGAATTTATTTTACTTTTTTTACATTGTATATTTAGATCGAGGCGATAACTGTTAACTTGATTGAGTCTTTTAAAATACTAGCTGTGCCCGCAAAATAAGGAACCTACCTGCCAAATTTCAAGTTGTAGGTGTTATAGTTTCTGAGATTTCGTAATTAATCAGTGAGTGGTATTTCGCTTTTATATAGATTAAATGGTCACTTTGTCCAATTTGACAATTCAATGACAACAGCAGCCTCACAGGTCACGGTCTCGAACTGCGTACATGCATCGCGAATATCATTCCATGTTTTTTTTTATTGCTGCAAGTGGCAGATGAGCAGACGGCCCACTTGATGTGATAAGCGGTAAACGCCGCCCATAGACTTCGCCAATATCAGAGACATTGCTAGGTCGCTGCCAACTTTGGGTACAATGCTCTCTTCAGACCTCTCTTGAAGAGGGACATGTCGTAGCGTTCGGGAAACAGCAGTGGGAAGTTCGTTCCAGAGGCGACTGCGGAGGCGGTTCGTGATAAAAATAAGCGCTGAAAGCGAACTGTTCTAGACGGCATTGCTTCCAGGTAAAATGTATGAACCCCACTGCGGTGTCGAGTGGTATCATATTAGAAAGGTTACATTAGTATCAAGTCGAGCAGTTCGTCGGAGCACTCACCGTTGAAGAGGTGAAGTCCTTAGAATACAGAGAGAGAGAGAGCTGAAATCCCTTCGTGGGCTCAGCGACTAAACGGGTCCGTTAGATTTGCATCTCCGATGATTCGAGTAGCTCGTCTTTGCAGCGAGTCAAATGGATCAATCTGGTATTTAGGAGCCCCTGCCCACAGAAGTAATCCACGTGCAGACGAACTTGGTCCTTGTAAAGTACAAGGCGTTGATAGGGCGTGAAGTGAAACACCGCTTCGCTTCTACTAAGCACACCGAGCTTCTCGCTGGCTAGTTTGACCTTGCTATCCAGATGACTCCCAAATCCCATATAAAAGCTTTATCTGTATTAGTGATGCTAAAGGGTGGAATAAGCTTTCAGAAGATGTTGTCTCGGCCTCCAACACCAACCAATTACTAAACAGACTTGACATTGACCTACTAAACAGGAAATAAGTCGACTCCATATTATCAAAAGTGAGCACTTTAGTTTCCAATAGGTATATCATCAGTCATCACTACCCAGAATTTGATCAATATAAGCGACCCTATTGGTTGGTCTAATAGTTTATCTGTATTAGTGATGCTAAAGGGTGGAATAAGCTTTCAGATGATGTTGTCTCGGCCTCCAACACCAACCATTTCTTAAACAGACTTGACATTGACCTACTAAACAGGAAATAAGTCGACTCCACAATATCAAAAATGAGCCGTTTAGTTTACAATAGGTATATCATCACTACCCAGAATTTGATCAATATAAGCGACACTATTGGTTGGTCTAATAATACAGGATGTTTTTTTTTGCAAATCCAGCGGGGTTGAATCCCGGCTGGGTAGATTTTTTCCAAAAATCTAATGAGCATTTTTGAGTATTTTTCGCTTTCTGCAATAATTTCGGATATGGCCATCTATAGGCAGGCACATTTGAAAAAATCATTCTGTATATTGACGATTGTTGTTGCAATTGACCAATCAGAACGCCACATTATCACGTTATCGAACAGTTGAATGGCAATTTACGCGCTCCGATTGGTCGATCGCAACTCGCAACGGTTTAGTTTCGATTCAGCTGTAACTTATTAGCAGAATTGGGCTTCAGATACCGTTACAGAGTGGTTCTAGATAACCCGAACACGTTTCTATGTAACGGACGGGTGGAGTGGGGTGTATAGTGAAAAGGTGGGTTACTAAAATGAAAATAATATAATAAAAAATACGAAAACAAAAAATTAAACACAACAACGGCAATCAAATGTTCAGTCAATGAGTTACAGCACCTTGGTAACCAACGAAACAAGAACATTTCAAAAAAGCACATTATTATTTGAGCTATCATAAAACTACATAAAAGCTTGTAAAAAAACATTTTTCTTAAACAAGCTTTTATTTTTACCATATAGGATCAAAGTACTCATCAATAATCAAACGAGCCTAAACTCGATGGGGTTGTATTGTATCATTTAATTAAGGAGTGCTTATGGCCACCTTCCAACTCCAATATCAGATGAGCTCCATGTCATCATAATATTGCATTGTCACGCGATAAATATATGCAAAATTTAGGTCAATTGCTTGACACCGGGACAGGTGAAAGTAAATAAAAGCTTGTAATAAAAAGGTATGCGGCTCATGGAAGGAGACCGCAACAGCGTTGTTATCATTAGCTTCAATCAATTGCGAGTCTCTATCATTTCCTAAAACTCCGAATCATTCTTCAGACTATATGTCACGTCAGAGATTGATTACGTAACTCATTTTTCAGACAGCAAGTCATAATGAAGCTATTTATTTCACGTCTATTTCAACCTAATGAACCATTTGGCTACAATTAACAGGTACCTGTATTTACGAGTAATTTACTAACTTGCTGACGTTGCAATCTCTGACGTCAGTGATCAATCCAGAAAAACAACGTCTGTCATATTATACGTCATGCGTAATCGCCACAGGCCCGGAATGGACACAATCGCCGCGGTTTCTTTCTATAAATGTGCACTTGCGTCATTCATCAAATGGGAACCGGCAACGTAAATGTGAAAGGTGGCACGTTTGTTATTCCCAATGTGGAAGCTTTAGAAACTCCCAATGGTATGATTTTACATATGTTGCCTATCCTACCAATATTACGTACTATAATTATAAACGGAAAGTTTGTATAAACTGGGTGGGGGAAAAAAGACTGTCGTTGATTGGAAAGTATAACCTTAGTATTGAGGATAGCAACTTTTACTAAAAGTAATTCCTTGAATTTTAATCTATACTAATATTATAGAGAGGAAAGATTTGATTGTTTGTTTGTTTGTATTGAATAGGCTTCGAAACTACTGAACCGATTTTGATGAAAGTTGGTATAGGGATAGTTCGAGACCAGGGGAAGAACATAGGGTAATTTTCCTACGGGAAAATATAAAATTCCTACGGGAAAACAAAAATAACGCGGACGAAGTCGCGAGCGGCAAGCTAGTTATAAATAATACTGCATTAAAATGTTAAAAAAAAATCACTTGCCTGAAGCGGGCATCCAACCGGTAAAAAGACGAAAAGAGAATCCTGCTCTTATAGTACCAAACAATTTAACCGCCTCCGTGAAATAGTGGTCGGGACCACCCGGTATTAATCTGGAGGTACAGATTTCGATTTCCCATGGGAGCAGAAGTTTTTCTGCTTGGTTTGGTTGGTGTTGGTAGGGCGTCTAAACCTACCGAGCTAGCTTAGCTACGAACATCTTAGCTATAGCATTGTTGTGTTCCTAAAATTACAGATGAACTAGATGTGGTGGTGGAGGATTTCAGGTGAAGCTCGCTTCCATCTTCGGCCCTATCTTGTGAATTGACAAAAAAAGGCTAAAAGCTTTCATGTTGTGTGTGTTTAGTCTGTCTCTTAAGTGACATCGTACGTAAAATTAATATCTCGACGTCTAAATACGCCGACTTTATTCTTCACTAGCTGTGCCCGCGATTTCGTTCGCGTGGATGTCCGAAAATAACAATATCGTGATGTTATATAGCCTAAAGCCTTCGTCGATAAATGGACTATCCAACACAAAAAGAATTTTTCAATTCGAACCAGTAGTTCCTGAGATTAGCGCGTTCAAACAAGCAAACAAACTCTTTAGCTTTATAATATTAGTAATTATTAGTATAGTTTACGAGTAGTATAGATTCCGTATGTTTGTTATGTTGAAAACGAAATAGACGGCAATTTCGAAGAGGCGACGAAGCGGCGAACGTCAAGAATCAATCCCGATAATAAACGCTTCAGTGTTCGCGAGTGTCTCATTTGGTCCCTGATTCCTCATTTCACCTTGGAAACGGTGCCGGGCGGTGATTTACGAGCGGCCAAAAGCGAGACATCCAGGTCAATAGGGCTCGTCACCGCTTCAATTTACTGAGCATCAGCCCGAGAGTTCTTCGCGATGCTCTCCCAATCGAACGTCACGCTTTGCGTTCAATCTTGTGTTTTTTTCTTTGTTTTTTTTTTTGATGGCGAACGAATGGCAACGATGCATCTTGGTTTTGTTTGCGAATCGACGGAACGGGTATTTATTTGTTTATTTTTATTTATTTGAACTGTAGCCAACACTTCAACGTCCAATTTAGGATGTTTTCGGTTTTCGTGTATATGTTACCGGCAATGTGTATAATTCAGGTATTGTATACAATCCCTAGGTAATGTATACAATCCCTGGGGCGTCCAGGCAATGTATGAAATATCATGAATATCATTGTCCATTTCATACTTTACCTAGGTATTGTATACAATTCCTAGGGATTGTATAGAATACCTGCTGGTTCACCGGTAATGTGTAAAATAAATAAATCTTAAGACTAAACTAATGTTAGGTAAGCCGGTTAATATCAATAAATATTAACAGACTTACTTATCAAATAGCGGACAAATAAAACATGTTGTATTTACTTGAAATAAACTTTATTATCAACTTTAAAATCACAAAAAAATAACAGGAAACTTAAAATTCTTCTTGTTTGTAACATAACATTACAAGTATCTTTTAACATAATATAAGTAATTTTGTAATTGAACTTCACAAACAAAACAATTCTCTTTATAACAAAAAGTAGGTCTAATAGGCATTCATAATTTTAAGTAAAAGTAGGTTTTATTTATTCTTACACGATAAACTATTATGGCACTTTGAAGAGCACAGAGCCTTACTTTTGACACAGGAACACTTTTTAGAGTCACAGTTTTTTTTGCAGCTACATTTCACAAAGCCCTGTCCTGTCCCCGTAGATTGCAAAGTCGCAACTGTACGGAGTGTCGTTTCCAGATTGGGGACGTCTTCTTCTTGCAGTAATTTCTGATGGCAAACAGTGAACTGTTGTCTTGAATACAATGTCTTGACAATGCCTTGCTTTGTGCCTAGTTGATATAGATCGTCATCAGTTTTGTGTAATACTACAGCCAGTATATTGCGAGCATCACCACGACCTCTATCGACTTCTGGAACAGGAATGCGTACAGTGGTACCCAACGATACGGGAGGGATTTTTTTTTCAGAAGTTTTAAGCATTTTCTGAGCTTGTACTATCAAATTCTCTTTGGCTCTGATGCGGTTTTCTATCAAAAAGGCGTTTTTTGCGCATAAAGGACAAGCAACTTTGGATCCAAAACCTTCTGCAATATTTTCTTCCGGAGCAGCACAAATAGTATGAATAGGCCTATTGCACATTCTGCACGAATGACCACCTGTTGTCTCCTCAGAACAAACACAGCATATAAGTGCACAACTCAATGACTCCTCTCGTACTGATACCAAATTCGGATCATGTAACGCTTGATCATTTGCCTCACAAGGAAGATTTTCGACATTCGTAGGCTCAACAACATTCTTAGTATTTGGGATAGCCATGTGTTCATCATGCGCACTTTGGACATTTGAAGCTTCCTCACCGATGTTAAAACTATCGAGTGCAGCGTTTTGTTGATCTGGTGCCTGTAGAGGTTGAGTGTCAGCTGTTTCAGTTTCTGATGTCTCAGCCGCATCTATTACAGATTCTGAAGATGACTTCATCACTTTTTCTAAATCTTCTTCGCTCTCCAGGTTGTGAGTATCCTCAAAAGGCAAAGGTATGCCAACTTTTATTTTCGACCCAAAAAGAGCTTCATAAGGTGTTCTTTTGATTCCTGAGTGAAACGCCCTATTCTTCATGAGTTGTACAACTCGCAGACCATCACTCCAACGTTCGCTATCGTTATCTTGCATCCAAGTTGTAAGCATGTTTTCAATGTCCTGGTTAGCTCGTTCGACACTCCCTTGACTTTGGGAATGTCTAGGCTTGCCATGCACAATTTTTAAGTTCGGCCAGTATATTTTAAGATTACTGACCACTCGGTTTGCGAATTCTCGACCGTTGTCCGATTGTAAGATGGCTGGTGCACCAATCAGTGTAAAAATATCCAGTAAATTGTACGCTACTTCCTCAGCGCGTTTTGTTTTCAGGGCTCTTAATATGACAAACTTTGTGAGATGATCCTGATAGACCATTATGAATTTATAATCCCGGTCTGATTGAGATTGATAGTCTATCAAATCTACTTGACAGCGAGAATTAAATTCTGTTGAAAGTATGGGCTTCACGACAATCCCTTTTTTTATTCCTTTTTGTTTTTGCTGGCAGGGTTCGCAAAGTTGCAAAAATAGTTCAACATCGTGGCGAGTTATATTCTTATATCTTGAAGAAAGCTCCTTCAGCATTCTGTCTCGTCCTCCATGGCCGATACTCTGATGTGCGTCGTGAAGTACTTGAAATAATTCAGTATCAGCAACGTAGTATATAATATTGTTATTTGTAGTAGCATCCACAGGAAAAATCAACTTATCTTTCTGACCAACAGTTATAACATCATAATGCTTCAATAACCAGTAATCCCGAGAAGCCTTTTTTTCAGCCGTTTTTGCATTTTTTGTTTCTTGTATCAATTGTTCATAACGATTTTTTTCAATAAACGTGCGATTTTTTGTATTTGCTGCTTCTCTTTTTATTTGTAATTGTGAATAAAATCTTTCTTTCATCTCAGCTATTCGTTGTTCGGCCGCCATTTTTTAATAAATTAAATTACTTTCCTACCTGACGAAAATTAGCAAAAATAATAACTATGACGCAAATAGCTCAATACACGTGTTAACAGTATCATCGCACGTCGCGAAATGAAATGGAGAAATGCGGCTGTTTGCTTAAATAGTGTCGCGGTATCCTTTTTCTCAAGCGGCGGCGGCGGCTCCTTTGACCTGAAAGGCCGCCCGCTCGCGGTATCCTTTTTCTCAAGCGGCGGCGGCGGCTCCTTTGACCTGACCGGCCGCCCGCCCGCCGCGCACGCGCGCCGCTCTTAAGGCGGACACACACAGTTTATTGGCTAGATAAGTACTGTAATCAGGAAAACTTATAGCCGTAACAGACTGTAACGATCCAACCTAACGTCTAACGGAACCCTAAATAGAAAACCCTTTTACACGGTGTTATTCGTAGTTTTACTAACAATTTACGCCTTTTAAAAGAACCGCACAGAATTGCTTTGATTTGTATGAAATTTGGCCAATGATCGACTAGTGATTTTATTAGGATCTACGTTGTAACCGCTTATGTAACTCAAGATCTTTTCCAAGTGGATAGATATAGAACTCCTATTGCCGAAACTATCCCTATACCTTATTTATTCTATCAACCATGATCAAACGCTTATTAAACTTGCTACCATAGTAACGAAATAATAACCTGTTCTTTTGAGTGAATTTTACGATCTCAGTAATGAGAAAACAAATGTTTTGATTTTTAAGTATGTTACCGCCGCTGTCTTTACTTTCTGAAGCTAACATTGGGATTTTGATACCTTCAGGAAGGTAGTCCCTTAACCCTCGGGCTCCATAAGATTCCAAATGAACCTTACTTCGCCCTACCAACATACTTTATAAACTACTAAAATTCTCTACGCTTGAGAATTACATCCTTTCAGAACTTTAGTTTTGTAGAGAAGAAAGGAGCGAAAGAAACTCTACCAGTTCATATTCTCAATACATTTGAGATTAATCTCTAAGACATGTAATGTCTTAGCAAAATTAGCTTTACGTTGAAATAATGATGATGAAACTTACATGAGATCTTTATCACAATTTCCATTTTGCACAACACAAAGTAATTACTTCAAATAGCACATATCACTTTAGTTTTAGTGAAGAGTTCAAGATTTCGGCACCGATCCATAGTGTGAATAATTCGTCGATTCGTAGATAAAGAAGATGTGTCGGAAATGTCGTCGAAGGGAACAACTCCAGTGCCTAACCTTCTGACACTGAAGCAAATATTTTTTAGTAATAGTCGACTAACGTGCCTAACCTTCTGACACGTTGCCGTTGTAGATAATGTTCCCAATATAATATTATCCCTCCACATCTCTTCAGTTTTTTATATGTAAGCACAACCACTTCACAGTGCCAAAATAATTCACTCACGAGACAAATAATGCATCAAACACAAGCTCTTATTAGAGCGGACTTCATAGTCGAGCCCAATGGAAAATATAATCCAAAATCCACTCAATATTCTCAGATATTGGAATAAGCCACTAGAATCTCTTCGAGAAACTAGGAATATATATAATCGTTGCAGGTTTCCTTCGGAGTGACCTGAATAATCGGTGCAGGTTTCATATAGAGGGACCTGAATATAGCGTTGCAGGCTTCCTTTCGGAGTGACCTGAATAATCGGTGCAGGTTTCTTATAGAGGGACCTGAATATAGCGTTGCAGGCTTCCTTTCGGAGTGACCTGATAAAACGGTGCAGGTTTCTTATAGAGGGACCTGAATAACGTTGCAGACCTCTTACAGAGGGATCTGAATAGCGGTGCAGGTTTCCTATAGAGGGACTTGAATAAATAGCGTAGCAGGCTTCCTTTCGGAGTGACCTGATTAGATTCAGTAAAATTAATAGTTAATTTCATTGATGAAGATAATGATTTTAGTTTAAGGGTCCCTACCTGATGTATCGTGTCTAACCGAATCTATAAGCTTCTATTTGTGTAGTTCAATAAGAACAAACTAACCCCATTTTAGTTATTTAAACGTGTGGTGTGTTGCGTTGTCTTACGAAGTGCAATGTAAGACACCTAACATTAAAAGAATAAGAATGCGAGGTGAGAAGGGCCTCTGTGTGCCTATTTCCCTATACTCGTGTATGCGCGAGCACGGGCAGGTGGATTGGGATCGCCGTGTGCTCACGAACCCTATATACGTAGTGTAAATATACATATATAAATAGAGGACCGGCTTCTTTAGTCCATGCGTAGCTAAACGGGTGCAATTAAGGCATGGGTCCACTTCGACAGTCCCCCCGCCGCTAAACACTTCCCAAGGAAACCAGGGAACTTGAGTCACTATGTCGGTAAAGAGTGACTGCGCTGATATGTTCCAAACAACGCCCTCCCCGAAAGGAGTTAAAACCACAGTCTGTCGTAATCTCCGTCAGGTGACCCGACCGTGGTCCATCGAACCATGTCGATGTTTTTAGGTCTTCACATTTCGATATTCGAACTCGAAACACTAATATCTTAAAATTCACAAATCTTTGCAAACACAAATTAATTCAAATTAAATATGAAAAATCAAAGAGCGCGACGAAGACCAACCGGCTTGCACGAAATTCCGTAATGTTCCCCCTTTAATAAATGCCTGTGACATTCCTGTCAAAATCAAATCCTTCCCAGTTTAAAATATTATTTTTAATTGCCATATTTCTACAACAATACTTCTTTGATCAAATAATTGACCGGACGAAAACATGGAGATAAAATCAATGGAGACGCTTCGACCATTGAGCTAGATTTGGTTTCGTTACAAGACGATCCGATTTGGTTGGAGCCAACCGCCCGACCCCAACCAAATTGGAACGTGTGTACGGCTATTGACCCGACATAATTATTATTAGCTTGTTGGGTGCTCAACGGCCCGATCGCTCATCCGACAAGTAGGGACACGACAAAAGACAAAAGTATCGATACTTTGTGGTTTAATTTAATTATGTGTGCTTAAAGTAATAAATTAATAATTTAGTAAACTAAAATGACTCGACTGCTGTCCTGCCAAACCACAAAGTAGAGAAAAAAATATGTTGCAAAAATGTTGTTTTACTTTTTGTTTGTGTTTTAACAGGGCAACCGTGTTTCATTATTTATTTATTTTCGCACGTTTAGTTACGCATTGTACAGTAAGCTCTTTGTCAAGCTATTTGACCTTGGGATCGTTCTTATGTCCCTTGTAATAGTGGCGGTATTCGTAGTGTTAATGTAAAGCTTGAATAGGAGCTTACTGTACATCCTGCTAGTTGATTATTTATATAATCAATAACAGACATTACCCTATTTATGAGTACCTACCTACCTAATATAATAAACTTTAATTTGTGAATTAACAGATGCTTTTTTATTATTGTTTATACACACCTACTTAATTTGTTGCTGTTTTCAAGTCACTGACTGACGTTGAAGTACTCTACACTTTGAATTTGAAGTATTGATACTTTTCTTTCGATATTTTTACGAGTACGATAATTTTTTAATCTATAGGTATAGGTCTTATTTTAGGTATCTGTGTGTCTGTGTATCTGGCTGGATGTCTGGCTGTGGCTTCATAGTTCCCAAACGAATGGAACGAATGGTCCTATTCAGTGATACAATACAAGGCATCCGACGGCGATGCCACATGGAGGAAAAGTACATTAAATACCGTAGATATAACTTTGCGGAAAGAATTCATAATTTTAAATTCAAAAACAAATCCAACTGCATTCAAAGACTGCTAAATAATCACCTGTCTGGATCGGGATTTTTATGATACCGATCGATAGAGTCGGATCACAGGAAATAAATATTTCTAACAAACATTACCTCAAAAATTTAAGGACAACCATGAAATCTATCTGTACCTATTTATTTATTCTTTATAAACAAATTTTATAAACTTTATAAAATATTAACAAAAGGTGTTAATTTATTTGAGTTTCGCAAAGATAAATTATGTTTTTGTATTGTCCAAAATAGTATTTTGTATCGATATCGATATAGGTACATAATACTTTTCAGGGCATCCCTAATGTTGGATTGCCAACCGCGTCGGACCGTCTGTAGGCGCGTCGGCTCCTCATTTGGTTGGATCACGTTGGATCCAACCAAATCGGATCGTCTGTTAGCACTTTTATTCTAGCTCCTAGTGTTACGGCAAGTAGGTATGTTTTGGCTTACTACTTGCCGCGGCGCAAAGTTAGTACTTTGCGCGTACTACGTTGGTTAGTACTACGTTGGCTACCCACCGCACACAAAAATGACAGTTTTTAGGGTTCCGTACCAAAAGGTAAAACGGGACTCGATTACTAAGACTTTGTTGTCGGTCTGTCTGTCTGTCCGTCCGTCCGTATGTCACAGAGCTGTTTACCTCATGAAAGGTGACACAGATTGTGTATATCTGTGGCCGTATATGTATGGGGAGCCCCCTCTATTATTTTTTTTGTATAAAAATTGTAAAGCGGTTAACAGAATACATCAAACTACTAAGATTCAATGGCCTACACAAGGCCCAATTATTAATAGGTTGGGAATAAATTGGCAGTGACGTACGGACGGACGGGCGCACGAACGGACAGACAGACAGACATGAAGAATTTATAAGGGCTCCGTTTTTGTAATTCGGCTACGGAACCCTAATAAAAAACAGCTTGAAGTATTAAATTTTAATAAAATTATTACTAACTACTTTTTTACTACAATGAGTCGTAAAAAACAACAATAATAAATTGATTGTACAGTTTAATATTGAAATTTAGATTTATAAGTTTTTTTTGTTCATACAGTTTCCATTTCAAATCTTTCGCATTTCCTGTAAATCGGCTATATGCGCCTTAAGAGTCCGCTAGCTTAGATAATGCCGCTCTTTAGCGCACCCCGCATTGACGCCGCCCGCGCCGCGCCGCCTCTTGTCAAAGGATTTAATTTTATTTACAAAGGCTACCGCGTGCGGCGTACACCCGAAAGTGAAATTGACAGTTTTATATCGAAGCGCCTCCGTAGTGAAAGATTGTGTTTGTGAACTGTTGTACTACGAATTGAATTTATCCTCAAAAAATCCGACATTTGATAAGATTCTGGATAAATTACACCTATGTACTTACCTCCGTAGCAACCTACAGACGCTCCAGCCGTAAGTCAAACTAAAAGGAAGTATTAATAAAAAAGGTAATTCCACATTTATGTGGAACATAAGTATACGTAGTTCACGCAATTACAGAAGAAAATAAGTACCTAAATATTTTGTTTTGGATTCAGAGCGTGATAATGGCTCTCTTATTAAAAATACGGGTGGTAGTAACTCTGACAGTTTGAGTGATGAAGAATTGTGGTGTAATTTTACTTTGAATTTACCTACTTTCGCATATTTTTGGTTAAAATTATCTTTGCACCTAGCTTGTGTGTCCCGATAATTTTTATTCGTATTTTGTTTTATTAAACACAATTGCGTTCGGGTGTACCGACATTATCTAAGCGAACTTACTTTGATCGCGCCGCCTTGGCGCCGTGCCGTCTCTTGTCAAAGGATTTAATTTTATTTGCAAAGGATACCCGCGTGCGGCGTACACTCGCGAGTGAACGGTCATGCTAAAACGATTCACTTCCATTAATGCTTGAAATGGCGCCTCTAGGAAGGGTGTCAGGGTTCTATGAAGCTTACCGTACTTATTTGTTTGTAATAACCACAATTGCGTTGTTACATTACCTGCTGCAAGTTTGGCATTGTATAGAATACCTAGGTAAAGTGTAAAATAAATTCTATTTCATACTTTACCTGCCCGTTTTAGGTATTCTATACATTGCCTAGGTATTGTATACAATACCGGATTATACACATTGCCGGTAACATATATACCCACTACGAACGCGCTTATAACATATTTGCTACATGTTTAGAAGTATAGTAAGTAATCAGTGATTTGTTGTACAACATTTTCTAATGTGGGGTTTTTTGTTGCGTAGGTATGTTACAAAAACCCCATTTGAAAACCCCACTTATATTAACGAATAGCACCTTCGCGAAATGGTGCTCCCAAAACACATGCTTACGACGGCAATGTATTCTGGATTGCTAAAAAAGTTTAAGACTATTAACTATTCAGTAATCTGTGCTATTGTCGAGATCTTATAAGAGATTTCTTACTATGATTAAGTATTTCTAAATATCACGGCATCACTTCATTGACTTAACGTGTTCCTTGATTGTAGGCGTGAATTTTGCGATTTCCATTTTAGGTACAATAGATATCAAAGAAACAAATACTTTTGCAATTTCTAATAATATTAAGCGTTCTTATAATAATCGTATTCGAAATCTGTTAACGTGATATCTGATAATGTTGCGCCGCCGTAAAGATTTTTATCTCTGATAACACAATTTAGGTATACATAATAGGAAAGATTTGAAAACAATACCGTCATGATAATATTATGAGTCCTACCTACCTTTTGAAATACATCGGACGATAAGAAATCTATTGTACAAATTATGTCATTAACATGCAATAGTTGCCTTCAATTATTATAGAGCTTACATAATTGATTGAGTGATCAGTCAATGGCCAGTATTAGCGGTATTATTACAAAACCTGGGTTAAACCTGGTCTAAAGTGAGTCTTGGTTTAAAAGTAGTGCGCTTTCACTTGTGTCAATATACATAGATAGAGACAGCGTCAACTTAGTCCTGGTTTAAACCAGGACTAACTTTAGTCCATGTTTTGTAATATAATAAGGCGGTAGGTAGATGGCTATAGTCTGATAATTCCTTCATTAGAGATGAATAGTTTCACAGATGGTATTGATAATAAATCTTATAGTGTTTATTATAATTTATCATACACTTAGCACCCCAAAGAAGGGTTAGTAAAATAAAAAGTCCAGATATGTTCTATTTTCTTTGGTTTAAGCACCATAAAGAAACGAAAAGATTTTACATTTTTTTATGTTTCTCATTAAATAAACTAAAATTTCTGTATTTCATAAATTGGCCTCAAAATCTTTGAAGGTATACTAGAAACTTCTAGTAGAAAGTGTACTCGGTACTAGAGTCGTTTGCACGTGTCCTCTATCTTACTTACTTCTGCCGCCATGTAACAACTTGTGTTGCTTGCTACGTTACGGTGATTACCAGCAAAGTGAGATACTTTGTCGGTAATCACCGTATCCACCGGATCCACTCGCATTCATATACATTATACATATATAGACATGGGCGCCGGCAGGGGGGTGCAAGGGGGTGCAGGAGAGAAAATACATGGAAAAAATTACATATTTTTTACCCGCAGGCTTATTACCGAAAAAAACCAACCGATTGCATATTGTACAATAGCAACGCGAGATTGCTACTGGTGGCGGTTGATATATTGCGGCTGTAGGAGCGTGATCGTAAATCCAACGTTCGGTTATACGAATTTGCGATTTACTTATAAGCAATAATTGTACAAGCGACTGTCGCCAAAGATCGGTAATAAGCCTGCCGACTACATCAGTGGGAGGGTAATGTTTCTCCAGTGTATGTGTGTATATAAGACCATTTCGATAGCACGCCTGAAGGGCTTGACGGATTTCAGCAAAGGATGTGTCGTTAGATTCGTGAAGACCGTGGGAGTGACATGGGCGATATTATTATCATTTTCATGAGATATCAAAAATGTCAATTTTATATGGCAAAAAGATTACAGATTTATTGGTGTGTTAAGTTACTGTTTTCATATTGCATTTATTCACATACTATACGTATAATATACACGGTTATTTTTTTATCACCCAATTATTATCACCAAATATAGACACATCGATTATTATTATTAAAAATTAAAAAATCTCTAAAAATGCTGCTGTTCTCAACAATTGCAGCATTTTTTGGATTTTTTAGAAAATCAATATGAAATTAAGTGAGTTATTGTTTTGATTCATATTTAAAACATTCTAATACCATGTCGTGAACCCTCCCTTAAATTTTCCAGGGTGATAAAAAAATAACCGTGTATAATTCTATATTATACAAATGGGTAATAGTATGTGTAGATGCAGATGCCTGAAAATAATCCTGGCGGCGCCCATGTAGGTATATATAGACACCATCGCGACATGAATGATCCGTGACAAAGAAATGGAGTCTAAATAAAATTGGAGCTTGTATCGAATCAACTGTCAACAAACACGGTACGAGATTGGTATATGAATGAAGCTTTTGAAGGCTGCGTTAACGTTTGACGATGTATGTAGAGACAATACGGTGATGAGTGATTCTGATTCTTTACCTTCACAATGGCAAAGTACCAAAGTGTCTGAGGCTATCTAAAGATGAATTGAAACCTGGAACGAGATAAACAAATATAGGTATAATATCTAAGCCAGGCTTGAATAACGTTTATTAATGAAAGTTATTCACGTCCAAATTCCTTATCCTTACATTACATAAATTATGAAACAAAGTCCCCCGCCGCGTCTGTCTGTCTGTTCGCGATAAACTCAAAAACTACTGCACCGATTTTCAGGCGGTTTTCACCACTCGATAGCGTGATTCTCGAGGAAGGTTTTAGTATATAATTTGTTAAGTTTTTGTATTTATTTCTGTGTACATTAACGATATTTGTTGAAGATGTCGGGAAAAAATAAATTAAGGCGAAACGTAGTTCGCGGGCACAGCTATAGTAATATATAAAAGGACTCAGTCGACGCAGTGACTCAAGACGGTCATCGTTCTTTAGGAAAATAATGGTGGAACGGCCGAGGAGGTCGTCCAGCCGGTGGCGGTGCGAACGCCCTCCTCAATGCCCTTTTACGCATACCGATATAACCGTCTGGCTCCAAATTAACTTGCCTTTTCCACATATTGCTGTAACTACGTAGCACAATACAACAAAGGGAACAATGGTTTTGAAGATTTGTACAGTTTTACGCAACCGTATACTATAAGTAAAGCAAACGATTACTCATTCCGACCGTTTTGTGTTGATTCTACCCGAAGCGAACTTTTACTTTTCCATCTTTGGTCCAAAGAGTATAATAGTTTTTTTTAAAATAACCATCTCCTTTCCCAAGTCCATTGACTTCTTACGATTATTGTTGATGTTCGTAATAGCAGAATGAAGTAAGTTTTATTTTATACAACTAAGTTGGCAAACAGGCATACTGCCCACCAGGTGGTAACAGTCACCTATAGTACGTGGTTCTTATGAGATTCGCAGCAAATCTGCAACCCCCACAAGAACACAAGTGTACGTTGCCAACTTGTGACATAACAACATAACTCACATACCCACCGCAGTGGCAATCTAGGGCGTAAGGCGTTTGCGACAATATCGGGTTGTCCCTACACACATGCCTGCAAGTCAGTGTTCGGGTCTCGGGTTGATGTTGAAGTAAGCACACGCTATGAGAATGGCTCCAATATTATCGAAGAATCAAAATATCAGTATAGAAATTGCCCCGATCGCGCCACACACGCGGCAACGTGCAGGGCGGCAGGGACAATCTCGGGAGCAAGGCTGGTCTCGCGCCCCTGCCGCCCTGCCGCAGGGCCAATCTAGGAAAGTGCGCCTGCTTGCCTATACACATCACGATATTGTGCCAATTAAGGGTCATCCCCACTTTTACACCCTAGATTGTCCCTGCGGTTGGCATTTGAGTAGCCCGCTTAAGATGTAAAAGTCACGGTACCCTAATTTCACTGCCATATCTTACCCTTCAAATCGGAACACAGCAATGCACGCGCCGCTGCTTGGCGGCAAGAATAGGTAAGACGGAGGTACCCAAGCAGGCGACCCTGGTACAGGGTCTCCCTCCGGTAAAACTCGTTAGTTATTTGTATTGAAACTGCATCTGTGGTGTGGTCTAGTTGTTGAAATCTCCTCATATAATCTGAAGGTCTGAAGAGTGAGAACTCTGGTACTTCCTATATTTAAAAGTATGTATTTTCCTTATTAATTTTGGCTGCAATCGAATTTTCGACCACTTCGCGACTAGCTACAGAGTTGAAATTTTCGCAGAAGCTTTGCTCCTGGTGACAATACAATATACTAAGCTGCCTGCGATGCACTGTATTTATTGTTATTTTCGGAAAAAATGTTTTTCATTAAAAACTTGTATATATGTAATATATTTAAAATTTAAATTAATAACGCATGGACAGGACTAAATTCGTAATTTACTTCAGCTGGCACATGGATTTCTGTCACTATAAGAATTCACTGGAGTGCTTTATATAATTTCTAAAGAAGTTTTTCAATATGTCATTTGTGAAAATCTCGCCCCACGTTTTACGTTTTCAATAAGTAATAAGAGTTGCGAAGCCAACCAAAAATTATTCTCTACTTTTTTTTGGTGTATATTTTTTGTTTAAAACTTTCAAATGTTTTTTTTTATGTAAAATGTGTTTTTTTTATTTAATACTTCCACAACCACAATGATCCATGATCGCTTAGAGCAAAAAACAACATTAAAACAGAGACACCACTATTTGCAGCGTATAGTACTATCCCGCTCACACTGCGGTTTTTATATATTGTTTTAAATGATGATAGTAACGGGGCAGGTGAAGCTCGCCTTGATTCTATGCTGGTGATTCTGATTCTTCTCGGCTTATAATCACATCATCTAGTACAACGATGTGATTATAAAGCCGAGAAGAATCAGTTAACAAGTCCTCTGAATATATTTCTTCAAAATCCGATACACCGTTGCGTAACAGATAGTCATATATGTCTTTAAAATTTGATTGTTTTATGGCTATTTGCACCAACCTTGTCCTAGTTTAGAAGAAGTGATAGCATACCGCTTACGCTTAGGATTGTCCTAAGCTAAAACAAGGTTGGTGCAATTTGCCGTTAATTCCCTGGACAGGTAGAGTAAAGTAACAAAGTATCTAACTATTCATTAACAACTTGTTCTGCACTATACATCTTGTAATAAATAAACAAACAGGGCGAGCTTAATAATAAAAAATGGATGTATGGGTAAAGTGAATGCAACCAGTATTAGACGGGATTAGTGCGGGCAGCGCGCGCGAGCTTTGGATGGGTCAATCAAAAGGGGTTTGAGGGTGGTATATATACAAATGGTTCTCGTCGTTTATTCATTAAGCCTGCACATAATTCAAGTTAATTTAAAATTGCGAGAAAAAGTAATTTTAATTTAATCATAATAATATGATAATGCGCCTGTGGCCGACCATCCTGCCACGGTACTTAAATAAAACCAACGAAAATAAGACTGTTTATAGAAACGCCGCAAAAAAACCACTAGATGTTTTTGTTTCACAATGGTGCGTATTAGGAAGATATGTGGCTAACACGAATCCCACGTGTAGTTTTATAATAACACTATTATAAATATGTCGCCCCTCGGTTTACGGCGCTCCGTCCGGAGTTGTAATGTCACCAATTCACCATTACTGCACCGCCATTTGCGGATGGACACGGAACTTTTGATGTGCCAATAAAATAAGAGTTCTGCTTTGATTAATACACCTAGAGGTTCGCTTACTGGTACAGTTTTGGATACGCAGGTGTAAAGAATGGAGACCGAAAGAAACTCAAAGTAATGCTATACAAAAAAAGGAGAATTTCCCATCTATAGACGCATGCACAGCCTTAACCGCTAATGGTAGAATAGAAACGTGAAATTTGGACAGTTGTTTTAATTCAAAATGCGGACGCACACTAAGAAGGGATTTAAAAAAAAGTTAAACCTGAAGGGATGATAATATAGGGGTTGCAAGTTTGTATATTTTTTTTTTTAATTAGCAATGATTTTGATAAAACTTGAGATTCATGCTCTTAAAAACATTTCATTGAACACATGTTTTATGGTTTATTGTAATTTACCCCCTTAGGTTGCAAAATAGAGGTTGAAAATATCTCAGATTACCAGACGAACAACAATACATTATCGATCTTATTTAAAAGAAAGCCTTGTCTAAAATATATCCCCAACTATAAATGAAAGAACAATAATAAAAATTCAAACGTAAATAAATCTATGATTGCATATTGCCAATCTATATTATTTGTATATAATGCTTCAATTACAGCTTACTTTCTTACCCGAATGAAAGTCTCGTTCGTTTAATTTAAACTGAAATAAAACACAAAGAAATATGACAAATCAGACATGTTTCATAGTGGTGGAAAATCGTATTAGTTTTGTTATTAGAATTTGGCGACAACGTTCCCATAGTAGTAGTGTCGTATTGCACATCCACAGTTTTTTTCTGTTCCTTGGTTACAATACATTAAAGTCGACCATCTGAGACGGACGGACGAGACGGACCGTTTCGTGCGCGTTTTGTTTGAAGTGTTTATTGGGTCGATTTATTATGCCAATGAATTTGACGCGTCCAAATGTCGGTGTTTCCTAGAATTTTTGGGGATTTTTTGAAAGTCAAATGAGTGCTCTTTGGTATTTTACGTCTCTGTTTATATACTTTGTAGTCTGAAATAGACTGGCAAGCTGATATAATTAGTCACTCCCTTATAATCTAAACAGGTGGGACATTTCACATTATGTTTGAGCGATGATTCTCTATACTGTAATCCTATGTTTTTTTTTAATAATTAAAACCTATAAGTTAAGATATTTCAAAGTCTTCAATTTGCAATAAAAGTAAGTTTTATTACAAATTGTTTTAAGGAAATTGAATTAACAGTGAGACAGTGAACAACACAGTGTACTTAAATCACCTACAGAACAGAAACAGGTGAAATAAGTCAAGGACATCCAAGTAGTCTATACTTACTAATATTATAAAGAGGAAAGATTTGTATTTTTATATTTTTTGTATGTTTGTATTGAATAGGCTCCGAAACTACTGGACCGATTTGAAAAATATGAATGACTTAATTAGATTTAATCTAGTTTAATTAATTTGATACAATTTAATTTAATTTTAATACATTGACATTTCATGTTATTCTTTGGCATTCCAATTAATCTATTGACATTTCGTTTAATTCATTCACATTTATGTTATTTATTGACGCTTGTTTAATTTATTACAATTTATTCAATCTCTTTATTTTCCATGTAATTAGGCACTTTACAATATCACATCTTTATAATAATTTAACTAAATAAATTCTAGCTAGTAAAATTAAATGTCTGCCCTTCTCTATTCATATTTAATGCCAATATGTAACTTCATCTCACACTTGTAATGCAATATATAAATAAATAAATAAATAAAATTCTTACACTAATAGAATGCTACAATATCGCTGAATAAAATAGGCTACAGAATATTTTCCTACGGGAAAATATGGAATTCCCACGAGAAAAACGAAGATAACGCGGGCGAAGCTGCGAGCGGAAAGCTAGTAGGTACCTAATAAAACAGTACATTTAGGCGCTTCAGTATAAACAGAGTTTATAATTTCATGGTTTTTTCACCTATGCAAGTGGCTATTTCACCCATAGAAATCGGAACATACCAATAGTAGCAGTCCGTCGAATTTAGCTTTTCTCGCTCCCGGACTAGTTCAAAATGGTATTGGCATTGGCACATACAGTATCTAACGGTATGCAAATGCATTTCATCGAGCTATAAAAAAGTTGGGATGGTAGTAGCCTTGCTAACGATCATCAACGAAACCAAGGGCTTTCCTATCTGATCTGAACCATGTAATTCCAAACACAAGACCACATGCGCTATTACTTTATTTTTATACCACTAAGTTAACAAAACAAGCATGCTGCCCCCGATGGTAAGTTAAGTGGCTACAGGCGCCTATAGTACAGCCGACCGCAAGTCAAGCTTTACATTTGCACCACAAAAACCGCCGCCATTACGAGCGACATAATGGGCGAGCTCAATGTCGACATGTGAAGTCTGGCGTGTTGCCGTGTGTACATGTGGTTCCTGTAAGACATGCAAATTTAGATTAGACAAACCCTACAAAGGACCCTAATGTACGTTCCCATTTTGTAACATTAGATGTTAAGTCACAGTACCCAGTAATTTCACTGCCTGTCTTACCCTTCAAACCGGAACAGAGCAATTCAAGCACCGCTGTTTGGCCCTTCGACCTACAAACAAATGGACTTGGCGTTTGCGCTCCTAAAGTGGTCCAAGAAAATGAGATCTAACATTCAAATTCAGCATGATTCAGATCTAAATCTAATCGTTTGTCATGTGGTGAAGAATTGGTGCAAGCGAAATTGAACAACACAGTAATTTTAATACGCATTGTTTACACATGCATTGACGATTGACGTTTCGCAATTTTTTGGACATATTAAGACCCGACGTTCATTTGTTTGTAGGTTAATAGCTTGGCGGCAAAAATACGAGTATGTAAGAATGGTACCCGCGCAGACAACTCTGGTACAGAGTTTTCCATTTGGAAATCTTAAAAAATCTTGAGTATTTAATTTTTTCTGGAAGTACTTTTATGATTATGTTTGCTCGACGGCATACTGAGGAGACATTGTGATACCTAGCCGTGTGTAGTGTAGTGACGCGTCAGGTACTGTGCAGCCTGCAGTGTTTGGTGGTTGGTTCACGCCGCGCCGCATTCCTTGGCGAGCCGCCAGGGCCACTGCAGCCGGCTAATAAGGAATTTGATACTTCTACCTTACCAACCGACTTCGACTCGGCCGCAGTGGCCGTTTTAATCGCTCATTATAAATAGCTTCCTCATTGTTAGAGGGAATGCTGTTGGGAACATGTTCTGGGTTCATAAGGCTTCTTGTTTGGAAACACAAACATAAACAAACACTGTTTTGTTTTTGTGTTAACCTACGATACCTGATGTGAGAGTGGTAATGACGGGACCAAATTGTGGTAAATTTCAGTGATACGGTTGCGTGATAGAATTGTTTTTCAACAATAAGGCTATCTAATGTTTGTATGTGGTAATTGTCATTATCTGCTTAATTCGTTTAATTTTTCTAATATTTGGATATGCTTTTAGGCTTATTCCATCTTGCTTTTTAGTTCCCAAACTGGATTAAAAAACTGATCAAGTTGACCTTATCAGACTACGAGACGTAATATACATAATTATAATTAACCTATTTCATTTAACATTACTGTAATATTGCGATGCCTACAGGAGGTCAAAGCTTTTGGGAATGGAATACCCAATAGCAGAAGATTATATGGCCATGCCACCAAAGGACATCAAACTAACGGGCACGATTGCCTGGTGTTTTTTTTTTATGTATGTATGACCCGGCAAATGACCTCTTCCCGCCTGATGTTAAGCGGCGAAAGAGGCCCAAATGAGTTGGCAGGTAGAGTAGGGACGACATCCACTATCCTACCTGCCTGCCCCTTGCCGGCCCAAAAGATGCTTTTTCACGCCTCTTTTGAAGGAACCCATGTTGTAGGATGGAGGAAACACGTGCGCAGGTAGAGAAGTGTACAAGTGGTGATGGCTTAACAGGATAAAAATCTAGGGAAAGCACAAAAGATCCATGGTGGGTCGAAACGCTTTTTATTCTTCCCATGCGGAGGAAGAGGCGGAGAATCCTCATGGATACCTTACGGCCGGCCGTACAGGTTATGTCGGACTCTTATCGACTAAACTCCGCCTTTATAACCTTTACCTTAACTTAACCAAGCGGTCATTAAGGCTTCATCGTATAGCGACCGACCTCTTGCGAGAGGGGAAGATGCTGAGAGAGGGCACGATGCAGAAGGTCAAAACGCAATGTGTTATGAACGATATAATCCGAAAGTGCAAGGTGGCTCGATTAAGAGATGTCCGGGTGTCGAGAACAACTCGAGGAATAAGTTTTACCTCCTATTTTGTCAGATCTCCGGTGTTTTTCTTTTCAATTGTCCGCGAGCATAATTTAAACAATACAAGCTAGTCCAGTCACTGGTTCAGTTTTTTTAAGATGCCCATAACTGTATCCAGCTACCGTTCTAATGTAAACTTAATGTATGCTACCAAATTATTTTTTTAGGAAAAAACTATAAAAGATGACGCTTCAATAGCCGGGTGATAAACGATAAAGGATACAAATTTTGCAAATTGCCCAAGCGGCAATTTTTATACAGAAATGTTTGTAGGTAATTTATGTAAAATATATAATTTATTAGGTAATTTTAAAGAAACAAAAAACCATTATTATTTGATTATATGATTCGGTTGACGACTATTTGTTATATTTTTAATATTATTAGTATCGTTTGTGGAACAGGAAAAATGAATAAAACTTACAATAGTAATATACAAACTGTTGATGAGAAAAAAACTAGTTTCCATTTATTTAAATTAAACATCAAAAAATTGTTAGCATATCGTGTTTGAAATTATTGATAAAGAATATGTATGGGCACGTGTGGGGGACAAGCGTTACAAAGAAATTCGAATTCGATCCGAAATGGCTTACCTAAAATTAATTAACACATAATATGAAAAATAAATAAAAATTGTTGGATAACTTCTAAAAACATAATTACAGATTCAGCACTCAGGACTTCACATATTACTGTCGTATGTATGATTTGTTTCAGTAGATTTCCTACGACTTAGACATCGAGTTAATTACCAATGAAAATAAAATATCATTAGTATCATGATACTCATATAAAGAACCTTTTTCCAATACAACTCAAACAAATGTACAATACAGTCTCCAATCCAAGCGACCTCAATACAAATGTACAGTAAACAAGATCAATGTTTACGTTTTCACTACGAAAGCTAACCCTATTACGATCGATATAAACGTGGTCTTGTGTGAAACGTGCATTACCTATATTATTATGTAGGTACTTGTTTAATTTTTCATCCAACTATAGACGATAACCCCGGAACTAATCGTATCTGAGTAAAAACTTTATTTTGGTTAACTATTCACTATTCATTGAAGTTTTTTAATACGATATCGCTAATTATGAGATGTTAAGTTATTTGATGTCGTCAAAATGGAAAAATAACCAACTGATGAGTCAGAACAAACTTTGTATCATCGTCTGATTAAATAGGTCAAATTTACAATCCTGTCAACTGGCCCTGTGGCGCAATGGATAACGCGTCTGACTACGGATCAGAAGATTCCAGGTTCGAATCCTGGCAGGGTCGTGTATGTTTTTTTTGTTTTACTTTTTTTTTCACTATATTAAATGATATTCATATTGTTCTACAATTGAGCTATTAATGTTAAATGTGATTTTTATCTCAAATATATTTTTTTGTATTTAATATTTGTAACTTTTCTCATTATTTTATTTATGAAATAAAATAATATAATATTTTTGTTTTGTTTTAATGTTTAAAATTTTCATAGGCGTTGATTTGACTATTTTTCAGGAATTGACTTTATTTGTATTATTGACTATGTTATTTCTATTAGTCACATGTTGTTGGATTGAGTGCGCGTTAAGAATTTAGAAAGTACCTTTTTATGTAATTGGGCTACAGTGATGCAGCCATCACACATGTGACGTCACTTATATTATAACATACCAGATGACTGACTTATTATATGTTATGACGGCTATTAGTGCTATTGCTATGTGTTTATGAGGCGTAGTGACTTCCGTTTTGATTAGTTTCTTTTTCTACTCACCTACTGATTTTGCTCGAGTCCTCTTAGCTCGGTTTCGCGGATATGTGAGAATAGGTTTTTTTTAAATGTAAAACGGAAACTATTTTTTTTGTTTTTTAAAGGTAACCTTTCAAATTATATTCAAATTATATTTCATTTTATCAGATCGGTGAACAACTTTTTGTGTCCATCATTTGCTGTACAAAAATCGATTAAGTAACAATAAAATATTTAAAATTGATTAAGATAAAAAGCGAAAATAAATCGAAGTAAAAAGTCCTTTTTACTTCCTACAGTAAAAATCGTCGTCATTCAAAAAATACAATAAAAATTGTTAACTGCATTCAAAAACTAAAACTCAATTTTTTGTTTGTTTGTTTCAGATAAACCTCCGGCTGATCTTGGTGTCCGGCAAGACGAAGGAGTTCATATTCAGCCCCGTGGACTCGGCCGGCGACATCGCCATACATGTATATGACAACTGGCCGGAAGGTAGGTTATCTGACTGTACGCATATTACCTATTTATATTTTGCCCGACCCTTTTTCGGGTTCCGTATCTCAAAGGGAGAAGCAGCAACCCTTTTTAAACGGCTTTAGTTAGCTTGCCCTGTTTTTTGTTGTTGGGAAAAATTTAGTAATTATAATTTTACCCCCTTCCTGTTGACCAATTGGCTTGATATTTGTCATTGTTAATCTAAGATGGCTGCCACCACAAAATGGCGAATCGTATTTATTTTTCAACCCACCTATGGTTAACAAATGAAAATGCTTGACTAGTAGAATACAGTGCATTATAAAACAACTGAAACTTAAAAATAAAAATAAAATTTTTTTCAAGCAGTCATCACGCTACTCTTCTCATCAATCTAGCCAGAGCATTGATCAGACACAAAAATAAAATCATGGGGCATAAACGTAACCTGAGTAAATATGTAAATAGCATTTCTACTGCGGTCGACTGTTGATATAGTTAGATCATTATCATTTTTTTTTTCAATAAATAATAAAAAAAAATTATATTTGTGACAACATGTATATTAAGACAAAGTGCCGAACCTATCTTTAACATTTCGCTTTACAGGATTTTAGGTTTTTTTATTGTCAGTTACCACTAAAAGGATTTTGTTGGTAACGCAAACGTTATAAGTACTTATAGAAAATAAAAATTAAAATATTCTTCACGAGCAAACATTATAATAATATGCCAAATAGCAAATGATATCAACAAATGGCTAAGACTTGGAAAACCTTGACAATATGCTCGAGTGTCCCGCCCAATGTGGTCTTAGATATGGACAGGATGGAAATCGTCTCAAATTCCCATGTAGTATGTACAGCCGGCTTCAAAAGTAGATAACCATTTCAGTACCATGTCACACCAACTATTAACAATGCAATATAGGTGTAATCATACTAAATAAAAGGAATAGTTGGTGCGACATGGTACTAAATCTGCTAAAAATGCTTATTTACATGTTGTTACATGTTGCAAATAATGGAAACTACACTGCAAGTTGTACTTCATCATTACATTTCGTATACGTCCCCACTCCCCACCGAGGGGCTCGAGCCTACCCTAAGTTAGGGTGTTTAGGCCTTAGCCAACCACGCTGGTCCATTGCGGATTGGCCGATTCACATCACCTTTGAATTTCTTCGCAGGTGTATGCAGGTTGCCTCACGATGTTTTCCTTCAACGTAGGAGATTTGGACAAATGAAATTCAAAAAACGAAAAAACACATTGGTTCATGGCAGGATTGAACCTCGTACCTCACGATTAGAAGGGCAGTGCCGAGACCACAGCGTCAGCGACGCTCTTTTTACATAATATAAATGAGTATGTTGTACTTACTCATATAAAAAAAACTTCAAACAAAAATTATTCATAGCGAAACCTTGTAGATATTTGCGCCGCGTAACTTTCGACTGTCCCGAAAATTCGGCGGCCGTTAAATTGCGAATGGTTATTTATGTGCTTCGAAATTGTCTATAAATATTCGTGTTGATCCAGAGGGTGGGCAATGGAGTGAGGCTGCCATGACAGTTATGGAAATCGAATCGTGCGTTATGGAGTTATGACTACGTCGCCGAAGGGGTCTTTTTTTCTCGAACAACGCTAATAAAGCACCTATATAATAATAGAAACATAAAAAAAATTATATAATGTTGCGGTATCAAAGAATAGAATAAGTCGTTATGATATTAGGTCCTTACATATAAAATTGGCGTTTTGTATGGGAGGAACATAAAGTCGATTTTTTTTAATATTATATATTTATTCAATCAAAGTATGTACCATTGCTATCTATGCACTTTTGCCATCTCATAGGTAGTTCTTCGAACCCTTTACAAAAAACCATTCGGACGGGAATCAATAAATTCTTTGAAGGCGGTTTGGACTGCCCCATCGGAGTTGAATTTTTTCCCTTTCAAGAAGTTATCCAAATTCCAAAAAAATGGTAATCTGTTGGAGCAAGGTCCGGAGAGTACGGTGGATGTCTTAGACATTCCAATTGAAGCTCCTCTAATTTGGTAGCCGTCTGTTATGCAATGTGTGGTCTATCGTTATCATGAAGCAGCAGTGGCCTAGAGCGATTGACCAGCCTCGGTTGTTTAGCAGCTAGCTTTTCCATCATGGTTTGCAGTTGCTGACAATAGACATCTGCCGTAAACGTCAGGCCAGATTTAAGAAAGCTGGAGTGAACGACACCAGCACTAGTCCACCAAACGCTCACAAGTAACTTTTTTGGAGTCAATTTTCGCTTGGGGTATGGTTTGACTGGTTCGGCAGGGTTCAGCCATTGCGATGAGCGCTTCCGATTATCGTACAGGACCCACTTTTCATCACAAGTAATGATTCGATTTAAAATCCATTCATTATTGTGCCGGTTGAGTAATGCAACGCAGTCAACGCGCGTTTGTTGATTTGCTTCACTCAATTCGTGAGGTACCCACCTTTCAAGCTTTTTCACCTTCCCAATTTGCTTTAAGTGGATTAAAACAGTTTTATCACTAACACCGCAGCCTGCAGCTAACTCCGACGTGGTTTGCGATGGATCCGCTTCCACAATAGGAGCGTGGAGTTGAAGATATGGCTAGTAAGATATAATAGATAAGGCTAGATTCAGTGGGATACTTGTGGTTGATTAGGTGGAGTAACAGGAATAATTAGTGGGGTTTTGTGGTGGCGGAGTTGAGAATAAATATGAGTGATGAATTTGGCGAGGGAGCGGAGACAGTGAGGCTTCAAAAGAAGGTCAGAGATAGAGAAGGGGGAGATATTGTGAAGATGGCAAAAGGACGTGTGATTGGGGCGTTGCATAGAAAATATAGGACAGTCTTGGTGAGTGGGCGTCTGTGAAGATGATAAGGTCGCATGGACAACAATCGGATAAGTGAAGAGGAAAGATTTGATTGTTTGTATTGAATAGGCTTCGAAACTACTGAACCGATTTTGATAAAAGTTGGTATAGGGATAGTTCGAGACCAGGGGAAGGACATAGGGTAAATTTCCTACGGGAAAAATCTGACGGGATAAGTTTTCCTACGGGAAAAGTTTGTTATAATGCAAACAAAGTTGCATACGGTCAGCTGGTTAAATATATTTTTACATGTTATTTTGTAACACGTATATATGTATTGTGGCTTTTAATAATTAATTTTAATTTGTATCTATGTAGTTATTAGTAGTAGTTGGTTGGAAGGAATCTCAGTTAGAAAGTCTACCTCCTTGTATGTACATTAACTGTAAACAATTTTTCATGTAATTTATACGTAATAAATAGAGTAGGTATTAATTTAACATCTATACTTAAGTGATATAAATACCATTTATTTTTATACCGTTTAACAAGTATAGAAAAATATCTTTTTTAATGAATTATCTTTATGACTAACACGTGGAAACTCGAGTAGCCAGTCAAATTAACGAGGTGCCGGCGTAATGATATCTTTCATCTCGCAGCACACAGCGGCTGACAAGTTTTGTGCGCCCCCGTGAAGAGGGTTGTTCTGTCTTTGTGTTCAGAAAGCGTTCTGTCTGCCCCCCCGTTTGAAATGTCGCTGTCTTGTGATATTTATAAAGTGGAATAGATTCTCTCATTAGAAACGTTCGGGTTCATCTGTCGGATGGTTTTCAGGTGCGGTGGCAATTGTTTAAATGTGGGTCCGTTCAACGGTTCATATGTGAATTGTTGCTTTTCCCATATTTTTATGGAATGCCTGTAGGTCTAGCACGGTGCGTGGACTATAGAAGAGAAAGTGATTAACCCTGGTTCCGTCTCGCGTCATTGTTATATTGGAGAGCGAGAAGAAACATGTTATTTGTCTCTTGCCAGTTTTATCCACGGTCCGTGCTACGCCTGCTGGAGTATTGGTTTATAGGTGGATATCATGGCGAAAAGGTAAATCAAAATTTGTATTGTGCAATTTCAGAGAAGATAGTTTGAAGGCCTTACACCGATACATACATTTTCTACTAGTCGACGACATGTCAGGTGACAATTATTAAAATATTTGAACAATATACATTATTTTATCGCGACATGAGATTCTATAACTAGAAACTACAACGCTACTAATTTTGAATGTTTGATCCATTCTCACAAATATGTTTGAAATTGAATTGGATTTGGATACTATATACCTATAACTTTATCAAATTAATTGCTTGAAATATAGATTATGGTGGGTGAAATTTTTATACTATGCAGGCGTTTTTAAAACTAGATAAATTTATTTTGGTAAACACCATATCAAGCTGAAACCTACCCATGTTAACATAGCCATATAAAAGTTATGGCGTCATTGAAAATTCGAAATTGTAAAATTAATTTTGTAATTTCCCATACATTTTTTTCACAGACCCAACTATTTGTTTTATCCATATCTTTTATATGATATGACTATGTCAACATGGTAGGTTTCGGCTTGATAAGGTAAATATACCAACAAACACCTTGTATAATTAATTCTATTATAATTAATTATTACATCGCCGCGGGCACGCCGCCGTCCGCTTAGGCGCTCATCAAAAAGCGCCAAGCGGCACATATGAAGCTTTCGTTCCACGAGAAATAATAGACGCCTGCGAAATATAATAATGTTCTCCCCTTGTTAACGGAAAAGATCTTATGATAAGTTCGAGGGGGGTATTACTGCTGTTGCATTACGTTACTAGTATCGAACAAGAAGGCATTATGTTTCGGTGGTAATTGGTTACGAAGCTCGCGTTTCGTAGACAGCTGAAGGGCAATCAAGCGCGGATCCACCGCTGTGGGTTGCCACCCGTACTTTATTATAAAGTATTGTACGTTATTTCGGGCAAATGTACTTTATACTTTATGCCAACGATAAAGTACACAAAAATACTTTATTTTGCGTGATTTGAATTCTCTAGCATTCATTTAAAAATAATTATATGAAAAAATACTTTATTGTAAGAATGTTTGCGTAATTATGTACAATCCAAATGCTCATTCCTGAAGGCAATTTTACCGCAAATGTGAACATTGTCATGTCAAGGTGTTTATAAAAATTCGTCTGTTTTGTTTCATCGATTGAGTGCATTAAAGTTTCTAGAAGTAACGCAAAATATATGTTTAAGCATAATAAAAAAGTGAAATAAAGAGTACTTTATTTTGTCACACTGTACTTTATTTTTAACATTATAAAATCCAATGTACTTTATTTGGACAAAAAAAGGTGGCAGCCCTACCCACAACCCTAATAGACTTGTGACGTCACACTTTCATGGCCTATTGAGATTGATAGGCTGACGATATTATATCCAATGCCTTAAAAAACAATGAATCTCTGGTCAGAGTGTCATATGTTTTGGAAACATCTTTGTAGGGATGCACTATATACGATCATGAGCGAGGCCATACTCCGATTCGCACTTGGCCGATTCTTGGATGGCTGTTACCACAACCTTTTTTGAAGGCTGGATCCGCGCCTGAGGGCAATTCCTTAGTATAGAACAATATAAATGCATCCCAGAGAAGATTTTTTCACTAAGTTTTATTATTTATGTAAATACCTATTTCTGCCAAAGCAGCAGTGCTTGCTTTGCTGTGTTCCGGTTTGAAGGGTAAGATATGACACTGAAATTACTGGGTACCGTGCACTTTACATCTTAAGTCACAAGTTGGCAACGTACACTGTGGCGTACCTTGCTGCGGGGGTTGCAGTTTTGCTGCGAATCTCACAGGAGCCACATGTATTATAGGTGACTGTTACCACATACCATCAGGTGGGCAGTTTGCTTGTTTGCCAACTTAGTAGCAATAAAAAAAAATGGGATAGCGTTTCATCACCCACCCCATCAGATACCGTTCTTGTGTTGCTCCTAATAGCGATGACAAGTGTTGCAAGTGTTCGCGTTGCTGATTGTACTATATTGTGTTTTTCAGACAACCAGTAGGTTTACTCTTGAACCAATTCCGAACAATCGACATTGCGATTGTGATTTTTTGTACGCTTGAGTTTCCACATTGGCGCCAAAGTAGACGCGTACTGCGCAGATTTTAAGTGAACCAAACACCAAGCCAACAAATAGGCAACGGGTACACAAAGCTTTGTCGTCATTTACGTCAATTGAGATAAAGACAGATATTACTGTAGTATAGTATACTCTTGTATAGTGTATCTTGTATAGTTATACGGTGAAGGAAAACATCGTGAGGAAACCTGCTGAAACCTGCGAAGTAATTCAAAGGTGTATGTGAAGTCAACCAATCCGCACCGGGCCAGCGTGGTTTGACTAAGGCCTAATCGCCCTAACTAGTTAGGGTAGGCTCGTGCCCCTCGGTCGGGACGTATATGAGCTGTGATGATGATGATAGTATATATTTATCATGAAAAACAATCATGCCTTAGATGTAGTATAAAAATCTTTAGTATAAAACCAGGTCCTAACATAGGACCAAAATTCAATCTAAAACGCTGTACTCGTGTAATGTCAATGTATCCAATATTTGTCACTGTTGTTTAATAGGGGAATTTGCAATTCGATTATAACGTTATCCACTGTCAGATCAGAATGCAATGGGCTCCGAATTATCGTGACATAAACTTTAGTGGTATCCATTTCCGTGTTCGCGTTCAATTTGGCGCATTGTTTTGCTAATATTCAATACATTAGCTGATTTACGTAATGAATGTGGCAGTTTTGGTTATTGCTATTAAATTTCAGAGCCTAATGAAAAGGCAGTAAAAGTAGCTAACTATACTAGTTTTTTTATGGAACATCTAGTTGTTCCCGGGACTACGTTTCGGCAGTAAAATAATAATATCGCTATTAAAAAATGGGGGTTGACGGAAGATGGGTGAAAACTTAGGGTTATAAGAACTTCTTTGACGTCAAATCATTATAAAAATACACCCTTATCAAAATAGCCTACGACCTATTCTCAGACTTACACAAAAAAATTCATAAAAATCGGTCCAGCCGTCCCGGAGAAGATAACGAACACTGTGACGTGACACGAGATTTTTATATATTAGAAGTAGACAAACAAGCACATTATCCACCCGATGCTATAAGTGGCTACAGTCGCCTATGGTACCTACACGTATTTCCTGTTTGATTTGCAACTCTACAACCCCCTAAAAGAAACCCAATGTACGTTGCCAACTTGTGACATAAGATGTCAAGTCACAGTTCTTAGTTTCACTGCCTGTCTTACTCTCCAAACCGGAACACAGTAGGTAACGCAAGCACTGCAGTTTGGCAACAGAAATTGGTAAGGTAAGGTAGATGTGCCCCAAATGCAGAAGCTTCTGTAACCAAAGCGTTTTATCACCAAACAGTGATATAATAGGCCCATAATGGTAATCATTTTGACTGCTGTACTATAACGGTTTTTAAGATTCTATAAACCAAAGCGTTTTATCACCAAAATAGGCCCATAACAGTAATCATTGTGACTGTGTGTGCTATAACGGTTTTTAAGATATCGTTTTGATTCTATAAGATTAAAGAAAATTTAAGTTCTATAATTGAGCTCTTAGAACGCTTACTGGACCATACAAAAGAATCTTTAATGTTTTGCATTGTAGTAGATTAGAAAAAGTGATAATAGTACTTACTATTTAGTACTAAAAACGACGTTACTTACACTTTTATGTATTTATTTTTATGTCAAAATAACCTTGCACATGTTCAAGGTACTTACGAGTATATTGCAGAATGATACTGTAAAAGTGTTTTCGATATTGTTACAATACTAATACTGTAAAAGTTACGTAATGGTTGCAACCATTACGTAACGTTTTAGCTTCTTAAAAGCTTCCTCAAAATCGCCGTGGTCTAGTTCTCTAAAAGTCATAAAAAATGTTTTTGACGTCAAAAACCACATAATATTACGAGTATTTAACGTCGAATGTTAAGTAGAAAAAAAATAAGTTGACTCTACACCTACCTGTTTGGGAATTCAGAGAGCCTTCACAAGGAGAACAGACAATAAACTCGGAAGGTCTACTTTTTCGTCACTAACCCCTTCAGTTAACTGCACTTATCATGAAATAGGATAATCTGTCAAAGGTTTCATCGTCGACCGTCGTGGAACCAAAAAAACATGCAGTGTCGTCTACCCTTATAGTGTGGAGAGGGGGCCAGTGTTGTACGTAAGAATGCGGGGTGTAGTACAAATTACACATACGATTACTCGTAATGGTTCAACCCATTTGCCTAGAAAATTTAACTGATTCCACTTATTAAGGATTGGTCCCCGTCCCTAATTTGACTCTAAAGTCACGCAAGTTGAATATCAAGAATAGACTTCACAAAAAACTCTTCATGGTTCGTTCTCAGCAAATCACGGGTTCAGTTTGTATAGGTCGCAGGGTCGTCAGTGTAAAGTAGTTCATTCCAACGCCATGTTTTTTTTTAAATTACATACCTAATTTAAGTAGTAATCCATAACAGGTAACTCAAATTACATTGCAACACAGTTCTGACTTTATTATACGCTAGGATCCTGTGCTCACAGCCTACCGGGCCCGAAGGCCCTTACTGAGGCATTTTCGACGCGTTTCATTAGTCGAAAACGAATTCGACAAACCTCATGAAAAATCAACCCAAATGATACAATCAGCAAAACTGCAACCCCCATAAGAACTGCAGTGTACGTTGCCAACTTGTGACTTAGGATGTAAAGTCACGGTACCCAGTAATTTCAATGCCTATATCTTACCCTACAAACCGGAACACAGCAATGCACGAGCACTGCTGCTTTGCGGCAGAAATAGTTAAGACGGAGGTACCCAAGCACACGACCCTGGTACGGAGTCTCCTTCCGGTAACGTTATGCGCTATATAATTAACACGCAAGCAATGTAAGTAGAGCATTGGTGGCGCTGTCGACTCGGCACTGGCCTTCTAATCGGAAGGTCAGGGATTCGATCCTGCCATGCACCCATGTGTTTTTCGTTTTTCGAATTTCATAATATGTACATTTGTCATACTCCCACGGTGAAGGAAAACATCGTGAGACAACTTGCATACACCTGCGAAGAAATTTAAAGGTGTATATGTGAAGTCGTTCAAACCGCACTGAGCACTAGGCCAGCTTGGTTGACTAAGGCCTATACACCCCTCTGTGGGGAGGGGACGTATATATGAGCTGTAATGATAGCGATGTAAGTAAAATAATTTTTAATGTCGGATAAATGCCAGTGCCAAAGTTTCACAGTTTCCATCGAAATAAAACTAACAAAAGTACGTATTTATATCCTGGCTCGTAGCGCTCCACGTGAACTTAGAAATTAATGTCGCCGTACATCGTGCCAATGCTACGGCACCGCGCCGGCTGCGGCTAGCCCTGGCGATGGCGAACGCGGTTAGATTTATTAACGGGATACCCGCTCATTTTGCTGCACTGCAATCACTAGCGTTGTGTTGCCATTTCTCAAAATTAAAACATCCTTGAAACTCAAAATTAAAACATCCTTGAAACTCAATACTGAAAAATCTTTACTTATGTCATTAATTTTACAAAAAAAAAATACAATTAAATAACAACAGAAACGAGAACACAACAATATTTTGTGTAATAATAATCACAATCACATTGTTTCAATATTATAATAATGTTCTCAGTTTAATATTTTTGTTTCTTCGCTTGGCTCAGTGGGTGATTGGTAGAGTTTGTCGTTAAGTCCGCCATATGTAAGTATGTATCACTTGTTTGTTGTATAAAAGCTTAAATAAATAAGACTACACTGCTAGGCACGCTTGATGCTTGAAACCAAATACTTTGATTATAAGTATTGTGTAGAATAGCCACTGTAACCTACGTATTATAGGCATGACGTATACTAATCATAATTTGAAATCTAAGTACTTACTCAATATTATAACTATTTTTGATGTCTTCAATATATTTTTCATTTATCTTGTGGAGGAGGTTACTAAAACGACGATGAATATAAAAAAAATACAGAATATTATGTTTAAATTGATTACCTAACACTCTTCTTTGGTAAGTAGGTATTATAGCTAAATTGTCATTTTAATGACGTCACGGACAAAACACCTTTTATTTATAAAAATAAAAAATAGGTACTTTAAAAATATTTAAGTTGGCAATATAAGGTAATAATTTAAATAAAGATTCAATTCTTTTTCATTGGAGATTCAGATAACAAACATAAACACAATATTATACTCGTATGTATTTTACTTATCAATCGCTGGAATTGCAAATATTACGCAAGATGTGTTACATTTTAAGGATAACCTCCTTAAAATATAACATGTCATATTATGTGTATGTGATGCAACGGCAAAATACATCATGGCGGGCGGGGTCAAACACTTAGTGGGACTGTGTTTTGAGCGCGAAAACAAAATCGAACATCATGCATTTATTGTCTAAAAATTGGAGAAAAAATTCTACAATGACAACCCTGTCCTAATCTAATAGTAGGTAACGAGTACTACGGTATGGAGCTTTCAACAAGCAAGATACTATTTTTAGTCGCCATTTTCTACCTTAACCCGCAAGAAATACGGCTCAATTTCTACGCTCAAAAGCTGGGACAGTGCTGTCTGAAACTGATCACGCGATGTAACCGTATGTTTAAACTTTAACTACGTTTACGTACGATGATAGTCGATACCCTGCGAGCAGCGCAGCGGCAAAAATATGGCTGAGCCCGCAACAAATTAAATTAAACCGAAACGAATTGCTGAACGTGTTTCGTTTCGAGAAAAACCATTTTCCTTATAGACAGTTTTAGTAATTTTTAAGGTTCCGTGCCTTAAAAAAGAAAATACGGAACCCTTATAGGATCACTTTGTTGTCTGTCTGTCCGCCTGTCTGTAGACCCTTTTTCTCGGGAACGCATGAAGATATCAAACTGATTATATCAAATTAATCAAATACTTGGGTCTACGGTCTCTTTCAGCCGTGTAAAAAAAAACATAAGTTGTATGTCGACGTGATTAAAAAATCTGAAATCCGTAAATAAGTACAGCCGGCTTCAAAAGTAGATAACCATTTTAGTACCATGCGTCACACCAACTATTAACAATGCAATATTATGTGTAACCATACGGCGGTGGCCTCTTTCTGCGAGGAAGTTCTTGTGTAAAAGGAGAACGCAGAACGAATCCGCGAGGATGACCCCAACGCGGACTCGTCTCGCAGGCGGCGTCCAGGTAGGAGGAGGCGAATTTTCGCCCTCCACCAGCTACCGCAGGGGTCGCGGTGACGGAGTGGGGCTCCCGTCACCCGCAGTAATGACCCCTATGCTGAGGGAGTGTCTGAAGGCGTTCCGCAAACACTCCCTACCCTGAAGGGGGGCCCGGTTTGTCCGGGTAGCATCGCTCTGACACACAAAGCGATTGCGAAAAGTTCCCTTTGTGTGTCGGGAATGCGATTTTGATGGAATCCCCAGTTTTTTTCAGTGGGTAGGCCTCATTAGGGGAGAGTTCCACATAACCGCAGTCGGGCCGCACTCCCACTGCGGTAGATGTAACATCTTATTAACTGGGTAAAAAAAAAGGTGTAACCATACTGAATAAAAGGATAGTTGGTGTGACATGGTACTAAACCTGCTAAAAATGCTTATCTACTTTTGAAGCCGGCTGTACATACATAGTTAGGAACTTATATTACTTAAATTAGGTTGTACGGAACCTTCGGTGCGCGGGTTCAACTCGCACTTGGGCGGTTCCTTCTGGGTGTAATTTATTACTTTGTGTCGCGCTATCGTAGAGCTACTATACGTCCCGGTGTCCCCGTCAATAATTAATTCATTTGTCCCGCTCCAGGAGCTAGGTGGGTAGATAGATATCGTTCGCGATTAGGCGAGAGCTTCGAAAAGTCAGAACCTCACAAAAATAAGAATGGGCAAAGAAAAATGACACCGAGAACGCGAACATTATCTTCATCATCATCATCACAGCTCATATACGTCCCCACCGAGGGGTTCGAGCCTACCCTATGTTAGGGTGATTAGGCCTTAGTCAACCACGCTGGCCCAGTGCGGATTGGTCGACTTCACATACAACATTGAATTTCTTCGCAGATGTATGCAGGTTGCCTCACGATGTTTTCCTTCACCGTAGGCGTAGGAGCGTCAGACAAGAGCGACGGTGGCGCGGTGGACTCGACACTTGCCTTCCAATCGGGGGTTCGGGGTTCGAGACCCGCCATGTACCAATGTGTTTTTCGTTTCGAATTTCATATGTACATTTGAACATTATCTTACTTTAGTACTATTATTTATTCTGCGACATTATTAAGATACGCTAAGAAAATAGGCATGTTGACTTTTTGTTTTGTTATTGGTTTTCTTTCAATTTTATTTAATTAAAGTTTTTTATAATATTCATGGAACTTTTGAATTGGCCATGGTTTACCTTTTTCTATTCAAAATATCCCGGTCGATGGTTCAGAACTTATAGCAGCCCTACGCTATCGAGTTACACATTTTAGGGTTGATATTTCAATGTCCGGATAAATTATTAAGTCGAATAATCACAAATTAAATTTTATGTTATAGGACCTTGCGGGCCAAAAGGCAATTTTTGAGGCAGTTATGGATTATGGATCGAAATTCACTCCTTTAAAATTAGTTTTAATTACAAGAATATTTACATTTTTCGTTGTAAGCGCCATCTATCGACGTTATTCCACACTACGTGGTGCTCTCGCTCGACGAACGTGTGCTACTGTGTCGTATGCTATGGCGTAACTCACACAAATACATATGTATGTGTAGTGTCGGTGGAACAGTCAATAGTTATCTGTATTTTCGTCTTGCTGCACACGCGCCTCCATAGCTCAGGGGTTAGAGCACTGGTCTTGTAAACCAGGGGTCGAGAGTTCAAATCTCTCTGGGGGCAGAAAAATGTCTTTTTTTGTTCCTTTTTGTCATTTCATATTAAAATTATATATCTATTTTCGACTATTTTAATTTTTGCTATGTTCAATAATATTTTTCACAATTCATAAATACATAATAGGTATTATACTTCTATCGCAGACTTGTATCCGTATATTTTTAACTGACTTCAAAAAAGGAGGAGGTTCAATGTTCGACTGTATCAATTTTTTATGTATGTTTATCAATTACTCCGCCATTTGTGGGTCGATTTTCAAAATTCTTTTTGTAATCGAACGTTTTATTAACGATTTTGTTAACTAAAGTCTTATAACTAATTTAATTTAGTAAGTTGTTAAAATTTGGCATTAACTTCAATATAAAAATCTAAAAATTGTGATGTAAGTATTATGTATTCTTATTTTATTTTTGACTTTTTCGTATTTTTGGAGTTGGTTTTATATTGTTGTCAAATGTCTGTCAAAAATTGCCTCAATTTTCATTTTATGCAAACGCCTTCGTTTAGTCGCGATAGATCGAAGAAAGTCAGTAGACTACAATTTTAAATATTTCCTTTTTTTATGTTTATTTAGGTATAACTCCACAGACTCGTGATCCGTGCCTTTGGAATTCATAAGTAGTTTCGATAAAATATTTCATAAGTAGTTTCCCTTATTTTAATACTAGTTTTGTGCTCGCAGCTTCGTCCGCGTATTTTCATTTTTCCCGTGGTAATTTTATATTTTCCCGTAGGAAAAACAATGCTATAGTCTGTGTTACTCAGTGATAACGTAGATTTCTATAAGTGAAGGATTTTTTAAAATCGGTCCGGGAGTTTTTAAGTTTATCGGTTATACAAACAAAAATACCAATATAGGTACAATATACAAACAAAAAACTTTTCGTTCTATAAAATGTGCACATTATGAAGACTATAACAGTCGCACTGTATAATGCTATTTCTCAGAATTGAATATTAGTACTTAAAATGTGCATATTATGAAGACTTACAGTCATACTGTATAATGCAATCTCTCAGAATTCAACTCTTTTTTCTCCACATTTGTTTTCATTCCTCGTATGCACCCGATGAATATCACAATTCCAATCAAGACGAGACTCAAATTTAACATAGCCTTTGATGGTCTTTTATTATAAACCTTAGACCATAAATGGTCTCAGTTATAAACGGCCGGTTTGTGTAATAATGTTGCGATTGATACATACACAAGCACACACACACACACACACACACACAGAGAGAAGAGACACAGACACAGACATACACACACACACCCATAGAGAGAAAGACACGTACACGTATTTAATGTTTTAGTTTATAGTTTTATTGAATCTGCTTACCTTCTTCAATCGTTCTGTCTACATAAAAGATATTGTAATAAGAGTGGATCTCTCGACCACGCCGGGCATGTTGGTTGCCTATAAACGCAAGGTCCAAAGTGTGTACTTAATAGTTTATATTTATAATAGGGCTATCAATAAATAATTTGAATTGTGCCGTGTTCCAGCGGACTGGGCGTCGGAGTGCGTGTCGCGCGCGGAGATCCTGCGGCTGATCTACCAGGGGCGGTTCCTGCACAGCTCGGTGACGCTCGGCGCGCTCGGGCTGCCGCTGGGGCGCACCACCGTCATGCACCTCGTGCCGCGCGAGCACCTGCCGGAGCCCAACTCGCACGGTGAGTGAGCGAGCCCCTATATTTATTAATTACTAGCTGTGCCCGCGAACTACGTTTCGCTATCGAAATACTTAACACAGTGTTTAGTTTTTTCCTCCATTTTATTCCATAATGATTCAACTTTATTCTGCCTTTCTTGAGCATCGGCCATTGCGAAATTAGGACAATTTTCGTAGGTTCGTAAATGCTCTTTTTCTAACAGTCCACAAAATTAAATACATTACATATTACTATAAACACTAAGTATTATTATTTTTTTGAGATATTATTGATATTAATTCCTCTTCAGAAAGAACTACACAGTTGCAAGAATAATCTTTATCGTATTCATGTTTCGAATTAAAATAAACAATTGTTAATAAATTAGAACTGTATACGAATAAAGTTTAGATTTTATAATGGGTGTTGGTAACACCAACAAAATATATTTTTTGGATATGACAACTTGGCCAATTTTGACTGGTCGTACAGTAAGCTCCTTGTCAAGCTATACTGTTTGACCTTTGAACCGTTCTTATGTAGCTCGTAATACTGGCGGTTTTCGTAGAGTTAATGTATAGCATGAATGGGGGTTACTGTACAAATACGTTTTCCGTATTCGATATCCGATCACGGAATAGAGACACGGAGTTTCGTGAACGTAGCGCAGACGTTCGATTCTTCTCATTCGGGATTTCTACCATTCTACCTAAACGTACGTACAGAACGTGTTCCGTTCGTAATAAAAACGAACGTGTGTGGCAGTCAATGAGTATTTTGTATAGATTTGATGCATTCGGATGCCCGCATTCAGAAAACGAATGCAAAAAACGTATTTTTGCGGTTAGCCTTAAAATGTATTGAGACTTCCGTTTTTGTAACGTGTACTGTGCGATATAGTGTTGCTGGCATAGTTCGGTCAGCAAACTCGCCGTGATGACTAACATCCAACACACAAACTTGGAGTTATCGTTAGTAAGTTCACGATCGTTGCATTATCACGGTCTCGAAGGACACTAAACACAGGTAACATCTAACATCGAACATCCTATAGGCCCCAAAGCGGTTCTCAAACTTTTTTGGTGACGGAACCCTTTTGGAAAGCGAAATACTTGACGGAACCCTAAAATAAAACAATAGTTTTTAAAAGTGTATTCTTTATTAATAAGCATTATATAAGTACGACCAGAGAGGGTGTTTTGATTTTTCTAAATTATTGCGGAACCCTTATAAGGGTATTGTGGAGCCCTAGGGTTCCGCGGAACACACGTAGAGCATGGCTGCTCTAGGTACCCTTCAGGGCCTACTTTCATTTAACCCCTATTGCTGGGTTTGAAAAACAACTGTTATCCGTCTTTTTTGAGCGGCGGCCATGTTGAATTTACGTCAATATTGCTACGTTCATAGTGCTCTACTGATCAAGGCCTTTCATTTGATACCCATATTGCTGGGCTTAGAAACGAATTTTTAACAGGTTTTTTTGAGCAGCGGCCATATTGAATTTTGTACTATTTTCCTAGGTTCATAGTGCTCTACTCTTCAAGGCCTTTTATTTGATACCTATATTGCTAGGTTTGGAAACGAACTTTTATCCACCTTTTTTGAGCGGTGAACATGTCGAATTTACGTCAATATTGCTAGGTCCATAGTGCTCTACTCTTGAAGACCTTTCATTTGATACCTATATTCCTAGATTAGAAAACGAACTTTTATCCACCTTTATTGAGCGGCGGCCATGTTGAATTTATTTATGTGTTGCTAGGTTCATAGTGCTCTACTCATCAAGGCCTTTCATTTGAGACCCATATTGCTGGGTTTGGAAACGAACTATTATCCATTTTTTGAGCGGCGGCCATGTTGAATTTAGGTCGATTTTGCTAGGTTCCTAATGCTCTACTCTTCAAGGCCTTTCATTTGATACCCATATTGCTAGGTTTGGAAACGAACTTTTATCTATCTTTTTGAGCGGCGGCCATGTTGAATTTATGTCAATGTTGCTAGGTTCATAGTGCTCTACTCATCAGGGGCTTTCATTTGATACCCATATTGCTAGGTTTGAAAACGAACTTTTATCCTTTTTTTTTGAGCGGCGGCCATGTTGAATTTAGGTCGATTTTCCTAGGTACCTAATGCTCTACTCATCAAGGCCTTTCATTTGATACCCATATTGCTAGGCTTGGAAACTAACTTTTATCCACCTTTTTTGAGCGGCGGCCATGTTAAAGGACAATGTCGAAAATCGCCCCATGACCAACAAAGATTTGATTTACGTCATAATTATATGCATATTTTATAACACTCATAACAAATATATATATTCGACGGACAAATCAAAAATATATAAAAGTACTTTTAGAAACAAAACCAAATGAAGTAAAATATAGGAATGGTTTATTGTTACCTTTGCCCGACTGAATAGAATTGAGTTGATTTCATGTAGGTATGGCCATTTATTTATATCTATAAATTAAGTTTTTCATAACTTACAACTTAAATTAAATTAAAAGATACGTCAATTGACTACTCACGCACTATGGCTTGTTAGTTCGTCGTGTTTTTGACTTGCTTTATAATTTCGAGATTTCTTGTTCTTTACTACGTGGCTATAATATCGTTCTTTGATTGATTGCAATAATTATTATTTTAATAATTGTATAGGTATGGACTATTTGTATTGCTCTAACGAATTAAAGTGTTACTTCAACTAACCTCAAAATCTGATTCATTTTGATATTTAATTCGATTTCGAAGCTTGTCCGTAGTAATTGATGTGGACGTACAGTATTTACTAATGTCTATTTATACGAAAAGCATTTTTTCACTGCTGTTGGTGTTGGGGCCAACAATGTATGGACGCAGAACAATGTCCTTTATGTCAATGTTGCTAGGTTCATAGTGCTCTACTCTTCAAGTCCTTTCATTTGATACCCATATTGCTAGGTTTGGAAACTAACTTTATTCCACCTTTTTTGAGCGGCGGCCATGTTGAATTTATGTCAATGTTGCTAGGTTCATAATGCTCTACTCATCAATGCCTTTCATTTGATACCCATATTGCTGGGTTTGGAAACGAACTTTTATCCGTTTTATTTGAGCGGCGGCCATGTTGAATTTAGGGCGATTTTCCTATGTTCATAGTGCTCTACTCATCAAGGCCTTTCATTTGCTATGCATATCGCTGGGTTTGGAAACGAACTTTATCGGCAGTCATGTCAAATTTAATCAACGTGGCTAGGTTCAATGTGTTCTACTCTTTAGGTTCTTCGTTCGATATCCATGTTCCTTGGGTGGATCCAAAAAAATGTGATCCGTCATTTTAGACATTAGGATCAAGAGTCCCGTCCCGTCCCTCTACGCGGAACCCAGAACATTGCAGTCAGATATTTTTTTTAATTATCAATATTAATCTATTACTTTTAATAGTTTTAAATGGATGAAAGAGTTTGATTCCTTAGTCCTAATGTAAAAACATATAACACCTTTCAAAATACCTTGAAAAGAGTATCTTCATTTTTCAACATTTCAAATATTTCAAAAATTGTACCGATTTTGTGAAAATTAGTCAAGAATTAAACCAATCTACAAATTTTATGGTCACTCGATAAGTATTATCATAAAAAATGCTTTATACATTGGTTGTATGGCTTGATCTTTTTGCCTTACCACCACGGTACGACATAAGAAAAAGACAATTTGGTTGGCGAAATCCAGTTGGGCACAGCCATTAACAGAAAATATTAAATTTTATTTCTACTATGTGAAACACTTCATTCCTGCCTTTCAATTTTCGAAATCCAATTACTTATCCTGGAGTATGTACCTATTTTGTTAAAATATTTATGTATAAGTGTTTTTTGACGTCTCGTGGGTTACTCAGGGCTTCTCATAATACCAGCGCTTCTGTGGCATACACCACAGAAGCAATAGCTGAGAGCAGGTCCTATTTGACCAGCAAGTCTATAACACCTAATTTAATTTGTTTTAAGCATTGTTTGTATTTCTTTTTTGTTATTTCTTTTCTTGTGCTTTTAAAGATGGTCAAATAAAGTATTATTATTATTATTATTATTATTACTTAAGATCAGGCTGTATGGCGTAGTTCCATTGCCTTTCCTTCGTGGAAGAAAATACCTTCTCTCTGTACTATGTGACAGACTTGTCAAAATAATTTCACGTGCGCCATGTTGTTTTTCTACATAAAGCCAATTCGAAAATTTTATATGGTATTTTTTCACTAAAAATAAAAAGTGAATTTAAACAAACGAAATTATGCCTAAATGTTCTTCCGGAAAATTCTAAGCATTGTGGTGTAAGCCATATCAAATTCTGTCCAGTAGTTTCGGAGATCCTTCCGGACAAACAGACAAACAAACAAACAAACAAACAAACAAACAAACCAACAAACAAACAAACAAACAATTTTTTTAAAAACTATTCTATCGTGTTCTGCTAATGATTTTAAGGCGACATGTGTATTTTTTTTCTTAATATTTTGCAATTACAGATTTTTGTACCCCTACGATTTTATTATATATAGAGACTACTTAGCTTTTTTATAGAAATACAGTAATACCTCCACTTACGCTACCCCGTTTTACGCGAATTCGGAGATACCTACGCGGTTTTTCTTAATAACAGAAGTACTGTACTGAGACAATTGAAAAGGGGTTACAAATTTTAGAAAAAATAGATTCCAATGAAGAGCGCGTTTCTACTACAAAACGAGTAATAAAGAAATTACTGGCATGCTATGAGGAAATTTTACGTGAGAATAAGAGGAATTAAACTCGTCAGGCGACATTGTTAGAATATATGAAGCCTTCGACATCAAAATAACTTCGGTTTACGTTGTTTTATTCATATGAATTGTTGTTATTATCTAACATTTTATTAAACATGGTTCTTCCAAATATGCAAAGCTGAACCCCGACTTACGCAAATTCGACTTACACGGCTATCGTTTGGTCCCACCTATCGCGTAAGTCCGGGGTATTACTGTATATTTCATCATCATCAGCTAAGTTAGGGTGTTTAGGCCTTAGTCAACCAGTCTGCTTGGGTACCTCCGACTTACCCATTTCTGCCGCAAAGCAGCAGTGCTTACATTGCTGTGTTCTGGTTTGAAAGGTGAGATATGGCTGCGAAATTACTGGGTACCGTGACTTTACATCTGATGCCAACAGTTTGCAACGTTCTTTGTGGTTCTTGTACGTTGTAGGGATGGCAGTTTTACTGCGAATCTCACGGGAGCCATTAGTATTATAGGTGACTGTTACCACTTACCATCAGGTGTGCTGTTTGCTTGTTTGCCAACTAACTTGCAAAAAAAAAAAAAATGTCGCAAATATTCGTGATTTTTCGATAGTCACTTATTTTACAGATGTCGGATTAATTAAATCGGCGGTTTACCGAAATTCCCTCAAGGTTTTGAAATATTGCAGTGTATACAGCATTCTGGCATGGACGAATAAATATCGTCCATGACTCGGTGTAAATAATAAGTAATATTAGTCATTAAGTATTATGCGTCTTATTTACAGAGGTCCGATGGTTCTAGCGTTTACGTTGTGCGATCCTTATCTTTCCCATCCTTTTCCCACGGATATTGTGAGTCGACCTTATTTTTCCTTATAATTCCTTGACCACTAGTAGGGTTGTTACGGATGCAAAAATTTTGACATCGCGAATTGATATATTTTAAAAAATACTGAAATGTATTTTTTTTAAATATATCAATTTGAAGTGCACAAATAAAAATGAAACTAAAACAAATAAAATCTAATGTAATCCTTAATTTTAATATGTTTTATTTAATCATGTCTGAGAACAAAATTAAAATAGTTTTTACAACAGGAAACACGCGCAAGGCACGTGCCACTCTGGTCCCGCCCACTTTCTTTACATGTCATGTCGTTACTTGTTGCAGATATCAATCCGCATCCGTAAAAACTCCGCATAAATTGACGCGGATGTGAATGCAGATGAAGGTGTCTGAATTAATGCGAATATTCCATTTTACGAAAGCGTATACGAATATCCGTAACACCCCCTGATACTAGAGTAACAATACGAATTCGAAACCACATAGAACGGCAATGTATCATCATCAGTTTTCATTCATATCAGCCATTATACGCCCATTGCTGGGCACAGGCCATATTTGAGCCGACCTCGCTCGCCCATTGCGAGTTAGGTTCGCTCTCACCCAACTCACACTGGGCCAGCGAGGTGGGAGGACTCGAGGAAAGAGCCTCTGTACGTTGATAAGAGAGCCAATTTTCTAACCACAGCCCGACCGAAACAGGTACAACACGACTGACCAATGAGAGTGCATAGATTATATGCATTCCGATTGGTCGATTTTAAGTGTTCGATGACGATTAATGTAGCGATTTAATTCGTCGAACGCAGTGATTTAGTTATCGTTCTACTGTTGTAGACTACCTCTCTGTGAAACGGGAAACCCCTTATATCCTGAAATATGGCAGTTACGACTTGTGTTATTCCCATACGTTGCTGGTCTATGCGTTTGCGTTAGAGAATGCGTATTGTTACTCTGTTCAGCAGTAATGTTAAAAATAGTAGTTGCTGAATGGAACTCGTAATGTAATTCATTGAATAAAATGAATGTATTGAAAATTCAATCTTTTCAATTCAATTTTTGATACTCTTCAAAGACTGCCTTTTCCAGGCATTTCGCGGCGTTTTTAGACTTTTCAGTAGATAGATAAGCGTGGGAATGTGCTATAATTTCACTCCCATGTATCGTGTCGAAGGGCGGCTTGCGTATTTCTCACTTAACAAGACTAGCGCTAAACCCGTTTTCATTCATAGGTAAATCTCTGTCCCTACCAATTTCAATAGGGGCCTAATTCTGCTAACCTTAAAATTATCTCGAAAGCATTTCACTAAAACCGATTTTGTCACTTTTTTAATACGCTTTTCCTGGTGCAATTTATTCGTACCACAATTTTTTGATACGTCAATAGTGACAAACGTGTTAGTTAGTTATCGGTGAATCAACAATAACTGTCTCAAAAAGCAATGCAATTGAAGCGTTATTGACACGCCATAAATGCATTAACCTTAGCAGAATGAGGACCCAAATTGTTCAGTATTGTTAGCAAAACTACTTAAAAAACCCTATGAAGAGACATCATAGCCCATTTTTTATCCCCCGAATTTTAATGAATTTGCCTACTCGTCAAAAACGACGATGAATTAAAAAAACGAAGCAGCAATCGCCAGTATCTAATATGCGTCTCGTTGTTTTCGCTTCCAGATCAACGGCAAAAGAGTAAAGGTGGCTCAAGCAGTTGTTGTTCAGCCTCCTGCTGCATATTGTAATGGGGCGGGCGCGGCCAGCGCCGCGACTAAGTATGTGTTCAGTGTACTACCAGCCGACGACGTCGCAGCCGCAACACTTGCGATCGCCCCCCAGCCGGGGACCCAGCACCCATTGTCGCAGACCTATCTCGAGGAAGATGACGATTCATACCACACAGGAACCAAGCTGAATAATCCAACAGTCAATAACACGTCAACTTCGATTCATACCACACAAGAACCAAGCTTAATAATCCAATAGTCAATAAATAACACGTCAACTTCGATTCATACCACACAAGAATCAAGCTTAATAATCTAAGTCAATAACACGGCAACTGCGATTCATACCATACAAGAATCAAGCTTAATAATCTAAGTCAATAACACGTCAACTGCGAATCATACCACACAAGAATCAAGCTAAATAATCGTTAACTTCACAACCCAATCTACGAAAACATCTGTTGTATAGTATGTACCATAGTATTTGCATACAGTAACACCAGACTTTACATGTTGACCTTGAGACCGAAGCTTGACGTGTTGCTGACTGGACTAGGCAATCGCGCAGCTTACCTAAAGGAGTCGATTTTGAACTTTACGACCTGTGTTGTAGAGTCGGAATTGATTGGAGGTAACAGGGCGCTTAGGGTAAGCTGATATGGTGTTGGATGGTACAAGAAAATTTTTATTATCATTCGATCATATGACATTCTGCCCGAAAATATACATTTAATCTTCAGTATTACGGTCTCTTCCGAAATATAGGTCTGTGACCACCATGAAAACGTGCCTGAATGAAATGCACAAAAAATGTTAAAAATGTAATTCGACAATGTTCAACAAAACGCACACTCTGACAATCCATCGCATCGCAAGTGACGTCATCATTTAGACGCAACGTCACGCTCTAGTAATCCAGGATAGCTTTGTAAGCGAATATTGTATATTATCTCACCGCGTAAATTATATCTCGTATAGGTAACAAGCGTGCTGCCGAAATGTTGTTTTAAAAGTTAGTAAAGAATGAATGTATGGTTATCGAGATGTGGTTAAGCGAGAAAGCGACTAATAGTTCATTGTCATTTCCGACTGCTATTAAAATTACTTAGTGGAAGCGTTTTTAGGCAATCAACATGAATTTATATGAACGTTACTATTTATGGAAATTTAAATGACAAATTATTGTGTAGTGAAGCGGAGTGTATAAATTTAACTCTCATTTTGCTGTATATAGATATTTAATATAAGGTACGTCGTTTTCGGAACTATTGATTTTGTGATAGGTTCATGCAATAAATTTGTTTCAATATTTTTGTTTAATTTTAAAAATTATTATAAATCTACCGCGCTAGTGTTAGCTTGTACTGTAATTATTGAATGGTCGCGCACTAAGCATAATACATGGTTAAGATTTCTGACAATTACTATATTACAAACACGGCGACTGTCTATAAATATAGGGGAATTCGAATATCGTAAATTATAGTTATATATAGGCACGGTAGTGTAACTTTTAAAATTTACAAGTCTCGCTTGAAACATGTAAGCAAACGCTTAGACAGTATTGTGATTTGTTATGTTATGTTAAATATAACATTGACAATTTTAACAGTTCTTTTATGCTTTTGTATGTACTGTTACCATGATAGGTACATTGTAAATATCAGATTGGAGCTTTTTTATTTGATTTATTTTTATTTTACATCACACATAGAACTATACATATATTTTAATCGGCATTTTATTGATAGGTATATTGTTTTTTAATGGTATTGTTTACTCTCTAAAATTTTTAGCCTTAGCATTTGGTTGTAAGTCAACGTATCATACCTACGAGATCACAAGTATAGATTATACGTCTCACCAATATTGTAATGATGCAAATATTTTTGTGATAGTACAAATGAAATTATTTACTCGTAAAACGTTAATAAAATTATGTGCTCACTCGTGGATCACGCCCTACCAGTATTAAGGACACCGGACTAGTTGACACATCTCGGAAGGTTGTTTGCATTTATACTGCAACATAGATGTATAATTTAATTGATTGACAGAAAAGACTTAAGGAAAATTATATTAGATTTTACTTCTGGCAGAGTAACATAATATATATACAGATAAATATATTTTTATTGAAGTATGCTTATTTAATGTACATGTTAGTTGTAATCCTGGAGAGAATGATGAATCTACACCAGTTATAAGACAGTTATACAATCCTGTATAACGATCTCATTACAATTTATATACGAGTATACAGTTTACGTCATCACTTTCTGTTTCCATTGAGAAAATTATACATCTACGTTCGGCACTGACTGAGATGAATCTTGCCATTAAATAGAGATATAAACAAGTGTCATAGAATTTTGAACTCTGCTGAGCTTGGAATAAGTGTTGTAGTTCAAAATGTCTTGCCTACTTGTGTAACTGACAGGCGTGTGTTTTGCAATGACACGTGAAGTGTGCACACACCTTCCAGTGTCGACAGTGAAATGGAAGTTTAAACGCCGTATGAATGAGGTTTATTTTTGGTTGCTCTGTTCAGTTGCTGTATGTATTTTGTTAAGTTGTGTATAAAACCTAGTTTACAAATAAAATAATTATAAATTTGTTTGGTTTTTTTTTATTTTACTGCTTTCTTCTGTTTTGAATGATGCTTGCCGAATGCATATTTGAAATACCTATATTCTTTTACTTACGGGTTATTATCATGAATAGTGTACTTATTCATTGATCGTTGTCGAATGCTGGGTGAAAGCACGCTTTTTACTAACCCAGCAATATTCGGCAGTCATTGGACACACATAAAAGTATTTCTTGTCATTTTCCTCACTCTCATGAAGAATAAATGAGGATTGCAGCAGACAACTCAATTTGCAGATCGGCTAGATGAAAAGCTACAGCTTATGTTTCAAAACGATGGCGCCACATTCGCTTTTACATACGCGAGAACATACAAACAAAATAATTATAAGATTTATATTTGTATATACGCACAAGAAACATCTATTGCTATTGAAAAATAACAGCTTGGCAAAAAAGTCTAGAATTGGAACTAAAATTATTTAATTCACCCACACGTCACAATTACATTCACACACACCTTCATTTCTCCATACTCCATACAAAACATGGTAGTGACTAGTGCCGCCATTTGGGACGGGCTTTTATAGTGTTGTCACGGGCTTTTAGCGAAGAATGGGGCGCCCCCTTTATTTTTCCTTCACCGAATAAACTGCTAACAATAAAGATAAAATGTGTCTCAAATTGACAGCACTAACTGCATTTGGAACTCGGCAGCTATTGGGCAATTTTAATTCGTTTGTGAGAAGACCTACAATCTGGATTTTGCTGTATAATTATTCTGGAAACAATGTTTTCAAACTCTCCAGTGTACTTACTGTAAATAATCACACCGCTTCGGAATGAATCGAAATATAATACTACGATAAATATCTAAATACATAGCAGCTTTTATAACTCAAGTATGTATAGTCTGAATCTGTAGGTATCGGTTCGTTCGCATAAGGTGATGTAGGCAAGATAGATTGATGTCTTATTGTATTTTAATATTTCTATAGAATAGCTCTTTGAATAAATCGAACGATTATTAAGTGTTTATATTCGTGGTAAGCGCTCGAAGTCGCTAGCACTTGGGGGTAGGCGTAAAATCAGTTAAAAAACGTTAAATTTATTATACGAGGACATTATTCGGCGTCTATGTGCATTTTTCGTTTTTTTAAAGGTAAACACTTATGAAACAAAATCTCAAACATGGTACTGGCCTATCACCAAATTGATAAAAAAAACTGTAGAGGTATTTCTTCTATGGTAATACCGTACCAACAGAAAACACATTGTGGGAATGACTAATGGCCGGTTTCTATATTCAAAAACGCTACTGACAGTTCAATTTTGACATTTATTCACATTTATTCTATAACTAGCTGTGCCCGCGACTTCGTTCGCGTGGAATAGTAACTTTTGGCAGCATTTTGATTTTTGTAGGCATTTCTTTTAAGATCTTGATAAAAAGTAGCCTAAGTATATTATCTATACTTACTAATATTATAAAGCTGAAGAGTTTGTTTGTTTGCTTCAACGCGCTAATCTCAGGAAGTACTGATTCTTTTTGTGTTGGATAGTCCAAGATAGAAACCGACCATAAGAGTATGATAGAAATATCTATACTATTAAGGCTCGTTCCCACAGATGAGGAAGTCACAGTTCCGGCATAGTGTCACCACTGTGATATCTTTCAAACGTTATATGAACGTCACTCGGAGCCCTGAGTCGTCTCGGACACTGACAGGCGTGGTTACGTACGTTCATAGAGAATGTATGAAAGAGCTACCATCACGGTGATTGTGCCGTGCCAAAACTGTGACTTCACTGATCTGTGTGAATCTGCCGTTAAAGTGCGCCTTCTAGGCTCCCTTTTTTCGGTCGCATACCGATGTACTCGAAACTTCATATAGGTAGGACGGTAGGTACATCATATATTCACATCTCATACACTTCACGTTAGAGCCGAATACGCCGCATACTACAAATACTACGCCGCCGAAGATGAGCGGCGTATATTACGTTCGATATGACTTGGATCCTTAAAAATAATATGGAATATGCACAGAACTAATAATTATTTGTGAAGGTAGGTATATTAATTTGATTTGTTATAGAATCTATTTAAAAAAGTTCTCAAAATTTTTATAGTTAATGTTGAGATAGTTTTTAATATTCCATTCAAGTGCTAGTTACTTTGAAACTTTACAAACTGAACACTTAACTGTAATGTAAATATTCTACTTTTTAATTTAGACGAAATAGTCTTAATAATGTTAGCTTCAAGTGGATAACATAACGACCATTGCTTGTTGGATGTGTAAATTGTATTTAGTTGAAAGTGATATTTTTGAGTTTGACTTAAATCGGAGTGTTCAAATTAGTAACTAAGTTTTCAATGTATTGTAGTTGTTTTTTCATAGTTTTCATTATTGAAATAAATGTGATGATACATATTGATGCATTAAAATTAAACTAATATTTAATTAAACATTTATGAGGAAAATATCTATTTAAATAATAATGAAAGGAAATGACTTAAAATAATTGATTTTAAAATGACTTAAAAATTATAGGTACGTACATAAATTGATTAAGTTGTTTTTAATTGGCTTCACATCATTTACATTTCCTTCACATTTTTCATTAAATTATAAATGAAATGATCTTAGAGGACAAGCAATGGTCGGCTGTATGATAAATTAAATTGATATTAAAAAATATTAGATGTCACTGTATAACAGGTGTTTACTACGTACGTACTACATTGAACAATATTATATGACTTGTTATTATTAATTGATGATTATAACAATGTTGATTACTTGGCATTAATTGGTTGATAGGTAGCGGGCGGCGAATATTTTTTTCCTCTTTTTCATTTTTGAGTTAACTGACGTTATTATGAAAGTAATTATGTTGTTTGTATAGAGAAAACTTTATTTAAATATGCATTTTTTAAAGCCGACCCATTAGGATTTTTTTACAAATTAATGAACAAAGTACAATATTATCACTTTACTTTTGCGAGTATGGCGCAAATTAGATGACTTTTTTTTATATGTACTGTGAAAATTTTACTGCCCGTGAAAACTTTGATGCATTCAGACATTGGTTTGTAATAGATTCATAGAAAAGAAAAACATTTATTTTACAATCACGTATAACAAAAGCTTTAATAAATATTGTAAACCATGCCGCGCTGTTACAGTTTCTGTATTGGGGCGAGTGAAAAAAATTTGTTTTCTCCAAGTCGTAGAGTGATATCTTAGGTCTATTCACGAGTACCTTTTTTTAGAAGGTGGAATGCCATTGAGCTCCGTATCAGCTGCTGGCTACTCAACAAGCGATTGTGGGACACCCCTCGCAGTGTGCGGAGTATATCCACTAAACCCACCTCCATAGTCGAGATGATTCAGGAACAGGGACCACCAAATTATCTGAACCTGAAGAGCCTGGCCAACTACGCCTATGGAGAATTACCTTTGGGCGTGACGGTAACGGGTCTGTCTTACTAACGGGGAATCCAACCCCTGTAAGATGCTGGCTAGTGAGAGGGAAAGGGAGGCTTCCTTCTGTGAGAGGAAGCCTCCCTTAGACGTGGCCTGCCGCTAGGGTAGCTCCTGATGTGCGCAATCACGGTCCTCCCGTCTGGGTATTACCTCCATGTACAGGATAATCCCCCCACATGGGTTAATACCCGGCTCGTAGCTGACCGGCTTGTACCGGGTTACCCAGACCCAGGATCACTCTGACTATGGACTAGATGGACATCGAGGTTGGTATGGTAGGAATCCCCCGCACAGTGCGGGGCATTCAGTCGTAAGCAAAAAGAGTCATACTTGTTTGTTTTGAATTTTTGTGTTGGACTTGTAATTTTCTCGGGTAGTTAAATTTTCACCGTGTATACGTTTTGTGTGTTCGACTGCTGGTTAGATGGTCTGTGATTGGTATCACAATATCGGACGCTATAGGTTGTAAATTGTTTAACGACTATTGAGTTTCGATGGGGTCAAATAAAATTTTAAGAATGTCACACGCTACTTTTATTTACCTACATCCCAGTTTATGATAATATGGACTATCAAAAAACAGCTGCTTCATAGAAAGTTTAAGATCTACTAGACCGAAATACACTCCCGGACACCTAAATCGAGCCACCGTGCACTTTTGGAATATATCGTCAATAACTTTCAAAAAATGTTAGGTCGCCCAAAAAGTTTTATGCAATTTTGTAGCTGGCATATCCATAATCAGCACATCAGATTGAACATGAATATGTCAGCATAAAATTGCATAAAAACTTTATCGTTGTCCGATATAATCCAAAAGAGCAAGGTGGATCGATTTAGGTGTCCGGGGGGGTTATTGTCTAAGAAAAAATTTATGGCGATCGCTTACAATTTGACAGGCGCGGTCCATCGATTACTCCTTTATAAAAGGAAGTCGGCACAGAGTCTTATGTTCACGGCGCAATGGCTGTCAAATTATAAGCGACCGTGATAGATTTTCTCTTAGACAAGAACCCACCTAGAGTGTATTATGGCATAGTAGTTTTTTTTTCAGGATTTCAGAGTTGACCCCATAGCGAAATTTGTTCAAGTTGATGGTCTTAGTATCAGACCCTGCAGGCCTGCAATACTGCACTAGTTTAGTGCAGTATTTTTATATATTTTTTTGTCTATACATACTAATATTATAGACAGATTTGTATTTTTGTATGTTTGTATTGAATAGGCTCCGAAACTAATAGACCGATTTGAAATTATCCCTGAGTAACATAGGTTACAAAATTATTTTTCCTACGGGAAAACATAAAATTCCCACGGGAAAACAAAAACAACGAGGACGAAGCTACCTACGTAAAGTAAATCTGCTATATAATAGGCTACAAAATTATTTTTCCTACGGGAAAATATAAAATTCCCACGGGAAAACAAAAACAACGAGGACGAAGCTACCTACGTAAAGTAAATCTGCTATATAATAGGCTACAAAATTATTTTTCCTACGGGAAAATATAAAATTCCCACGGGAGAACAAAAATAACGCGGGCGAAGTCGTGAGCGGAAAGCTAGTTTTTTATATAATAATGAATGGTTTCTGAAGTGAAGCGTCCCTTAAATTTTCAGGGGTGATAAAAAAGTAAACCTGTATATTCCGTCTTGTCTTTTTCTGAGCTGGGTATACAAATCAAGCAAATAATTCTACCAAAAGGATTGTGCCTATCATATTATAACAACTAACCATATCCATTTATTTACATCTTTACAGCGAGGCCAACATCAAATCATTGAAATGAGTACTACTATTGGAAATAACATAGGTAATTTATTTCTCTATTTACATCAGGAACAGTAAAATGGACAAATAAAACACTATAAGCACGCATTAATGACAAATTTTAGCTTATTGTCCATTTCTTCGCTGGTCACACCAACAATAACACATAATGAATACAATATACATAATGTAACTTAATAATATCACAACACTCGTGTAAATAATTAATATAATATACATACAATTAAGGCATCATTCCGGATACGCAAAGTACCACTTTAGTATGAAGAGAGTTTTGTCAAGCTCCAGTTCTGCGGAGTTCAGCTGTTTGAGCTGCTTCTCCACCCCTTGAAGGACGGCCATCTCTGGAGGAGTCAGGGTTTCTTCCACCTGCAAAGTAAGTGGTAAATTAAAATTTAAATCCAGCGACATTTAATCCACATAGACTTGTGACGTCAAACAAAATTAATAGAAATCGACTCTAATCATCATCATCATCACAGCTCATATACGTCCCCACCGAGGGGCACGAGCCTACCCTAACTAGTTAGGGCGATTAGGCCTTAGTCAAACCACGCTGCGGCCCAGTGCGGATTGGTTGACTTCACATACACCTTTGAATTACTTCGCAGGTGTATGCAGGGTTCCTCACGATGTTTTCCTTCACCGAAGGAGCGTCAAATAAATGTACATATGAAATTCGTGAAACGAAAAACACATTGGTACATGGCGGGATCGATCGCGGGCCTCCCGATTCTACTCGGGGCACAGTCCAGTGCCGGGGCCACATCGCCATCGACGCTCCGACTGTTCGGAATTTGGAATATCATTCTCGAGATGAACGGACAAGCATCTCGGTAGGTTTAATTTTATGTTTCCTCTAACTAAATTGATCAATATTACAATAATAGTTTTTCCAAAGGCATGATTTTAGTTATATGAAACTAAATCGAGTGTAACTGAACGCTAAAAAAATATGATAGGGCATATAGGTAAAGTATTAGATAAATAGGTGCTCATCTTAGAGCTAGAAACCTAATTCTTTCCGAGTTAGGCATTCAACTTTAAACTGAAAACATAAAATATCAAGTGACAATCAAAGTCCAGCTGACTATGGAAATAACACAAAAGAAATGTAAACACTAACGACCGGTTGCACCAAAGAACAATGCCCATTTTTTACCTGATCATGTATAAATATGAATTATACGTCAAAATGAAGCTAATTTAATTATAAGTATATTACAATAATCAATGTGGTAAAGGAAACGCAGAAAAAAAAGATTTTTTAATATTTCAATATGCTTGCTCTAAGTGTAAAGTTACAGTTTCTGAACGCACTTTAACTATCCATTGTTTGCTACGTTCCATTTTACACACTGCCACTTGACAAGAATATCTAATCAGCTCTGTTTTTTTACGTATTTAAAATACTTTCACAGTGTAAGTATTTGATGTGTATGTTTTTCTATATTAAACTCCTACTACAGAATAATGTAAAATAATATTGGTATAATCCTTTGATAAATTCGTCGCGCAGTAATTGAACGATTTGTAAAACGAATTTATATAATTGACAATGACAGATGTTTGACAGCCCGCTCTGCAATCAATCAATTAAATAGGTACTAATATACTCCATTATGGTTATTGGTAAAAGTGTTAACAATCTTTATACTTCTGTATCTTATGAATACCAAAATGTTTGGTAACAATAAAAAAATGGCTTTCTACATTTGCATGTTTTCTTCTTTCTTTGTACTGTATTATTATATTTGTATGTCAGGTAGTGATGGAACAAGCTGGGTCGCTCACCCGATGGCAAGTGGCACCACTGCCCATGTCAGAAGATGAGTGGCAGAAATCACTTACTCTCTTCCCTGAAATAACATTTCTTAGATCTTACCCACTTATTGGACATTGCTCAAAATATGTTAATGTCTTTATTGGCAAGGGTATTTACTGGTATTTATTACAAAAACAAAACATTCTAATTTATTTAATTATTTTACTGTTGGAAAAGACATTTGATCACTTCAGTGTTGCCAGACCAAAAAAAGTACATATCGTATAACCTGTAAAGTAATATTCATACTTTTTTAATTTTCTTGCGTTTAAATCGTAAAAATGACTATAGGATATTATTTTGTAAGCATATAGGTATTTTTTCCACTATATTTCATACTTATACATTCACTTTGATTATCAGGTTTTCAAATGTATGGAGAGTGGGCATTGTTCTTTACGTTTTACGATTTCGTAAAAGTAACAATGAATACGTAAGAATTGCACCATAATCTAGTTTCAATTGTAGTTTTATTTTATCATTTACGTTTAAAAAGGTTAAATGTACGGCGCGAATCATATATTTAATAGTGAAACGACCCATTTTTAGGCATTAAGTTGTTACATTTTACGAAATCGTATAACGTAAAACTTGGTGCAACCGGCTGTTAATGTTGTAATTGGAAGGTTTGGTTTAATTAGGTTTAAAGAATATTTATTTCTCATGAAAAACCATAGTCACTTACATGAGTAAATAAAAAATTACTTGTGGGTAAATACAAAACATCCAGTAGTTGGCACGTAATTATGTATGTGAAGTGGAATCGTCTTTCAGATCTTTGAACTGAACAAGATTTTTTACGATGTTTCATAAATTAGAATTGTCATCACAATGCAGAAGCCGAGCGAAGAGCGAGCGAAGCGAGCGTGCCGCCGCAGCTCATAACGAGTGCCAGAACTAAATTATACTGATTTCACAAAGTTTGGGCAGCGTGTATCTTTTTCTTTAATTGACTACTCATGCAGTTCTTCAGACTTGTGTATATTCGTAACTAGCTATGCCCGCGAACTTCGTTTCGCCTTACGATAGATTTCCCGTCATATTTTTCCCGTGGTATTCATTTTTACCGTGGGAAATATAGCCTATGTTATTCACGAAGGATGTAGCTTTCTAATGGTGAAAGAATTTTTAAATTCGGTCCAGTACTTATCGAATTTTCCCATAGGAAAGAAATATTTTCCCGCGGTAAAAATTATAATATAGCCTATAACCATCAGGGACAATGTAGCATTCTAATGGTAAAAGAGTTTCTCAATTCGAACCAGTAGTTTCTGAGATTTGCGCTTACCAATACATTTTGCGATTCATTTTTATATAATAGGTTGGGGAAAAAGTTTCTTCGCATTTTTTAAGAAAATTCAAAACATTTTTTAATATAGTTTATTTACATTTAACTAAAGTATGTAGGTACCATTTTGTTCGATAACTTTTTGCCATCTTGTAGGTAGGGACATGATCCCATTGCTATAGAAATTTTGGGACTTCTGGTCAAAATACCGCGACAAGTGGTTTTGGCAGTCCTCTCGTGATGTTAACCTGACACTGCCTAAAGAATTCTGAAGAGACCGAAACAGGTGGAAATCTGAAGGTGCAAGGTCAGGACTATACGGCGGATGCATTAACACCTCCCAGCCAAACTCTCTTAATTTTTGCTGAGTGGCTAAAGATGTGTGAGGTCTAGCGTTATCATGATGAAAAACCACACCCCTTCTGTTGATTAATTCCGGTCGCTTTCTCTCAACTTCTTGCTTTAATCTCATCAGTTGTTCGCAGTAGAGTTCAGAATCGATGGTCCTGCCTGGTGGTAACAGCTCATAATGAATAATGCCCTTCCAATCCCACCACACACACAGCATCACCTTGTTGCGAGTTAACCCGGGTTTCGCCACAGTCTGTGAAGCCTGACCGGCCTTTGACCACGACCTTTTTCGCACGTTCTTGTCGTACGTGATCCACTTTTCATCACCAGTTATCAGCTTCTTCAAAAATGGTTCGGTTTCATTACGTCGTAATAAAGAATCACAAATGAGTACACGGTTCATTAGGTTTCTTTCAGTGAGCTCGTGAGGTACCCAAATGTCGAGCTTTTTTGTGTACCCAGTTTTTTTCAAATGCGCCAAAACTGTTTTGTGGTCAATTCCCAGTTCTTCAGCTACATCGTAACTACTGACATGCCGATCTTGCTCCACTTTTTCAAAAATGGCATCCATTTTATCTGTAATAGGGCGACCAGAGCGACGTGCATCTTTGACATCAAAATTTCCGGATTGAAAACGCTTAAACCAAATTTGTGCTACTCTCACAGACACTGCACTAGGTCCATAAACATCGCAAATTTTTTTCGCGGCTTGCGTTGCATTTTTACCTTTTTTGTGGTAATATATTACATACACATATAAGAGAAGAAGATTATGATATTTCGGATTATAATTATTAAAGAATTTTTGCGATTCGGTATCTTGACATTAGGCATTACGACAATCTTTATTATAGATAAGATAAAATTAATACATACAAGTCTTATATTAAAAATTATACTTAAAAAATATTTAGAAAAAAAACGGGGAAAAAAAGATCTATAATTTTGTTTTAATCATAAAATGTAATCTGATTAATTTGTACTCTGTGTAATTTTTGATGATACCTAAACTAAGTACCCAAAAGTTGTTCACTTGTATCTTAGGCATCTTAATTATACCTACACATTCAAAATTTTGCAATTCGTGATTGCGACTCTCGGAATAAAGTATTTACTATGTATTGTGCCTATTTTGAATCCGTCACACACAAATTTAAACGAAATTTAAAGATAATATACGAGTATATTAATAGCTCACATCGTCGATGTTCCTTTGCGGCTCGCCCCTGAGCCGCATGCCGTGCACTATGCTGCGCACGCGGCGCTGCTTGTCCCGCAGCCGGCTGTGGCGCGTCCGCTCGTACGCGCCGCGCTTTATCACGTTGTGCAGCGAGCGGTAGCACATCTCCACCGCCGTCTGCGCCACCTATGTATATCGTTTTTTTATATATACAACTAAAGGTGCGTTCCGAACGGCGATAATATCGATATCAGCGCGCTAAAAGTCGTTTCGAATCACTGTGAGCGTGCTGACAGGAGCGCGTTCAGAGCCTCTGGGTGTAGTTGTCCGGTTGTTTTTAAATCGCTCAGAGGCGTTAAACGCATTGCAGCAACCAAATCTTTTATCTTCCTCTTTCACATGAATTTTTATTTCTCTCTCTTTCTGTAAAATGACATTTTAGATTATGGCCTCCAATATCATCCAATCACGTATTTCAGTAATAAAGGTCAGAGCGTTTTAGAACCATCAAATTCGACGGTTGTTCGGTTGTAACTCGCTCTGACACTCTAAGGCCTTGAACGGGCCGGTTGTTTCACCCGGGCGTTACGCTCGAAGGCAATGAACGGGGTTAGTTAGAGCGAAAAGCTGTACTTCGCGCGAAGGTTCTGAACATGCTGACAGCATCCAACCTGAGGTCATTACATTCGCCATCTTGCGTTCACGGCGACCATGCCTCGGATCATAATCGTTGTGATTGTTCTGTCATACGACTGTCAAGTGTCAATGTCCGCGATTGAAAACAACAATGGACATGGTCACATTTATTGTGAGGGATTATTGGGAGGAAAATAATGCAGTAGTGGACTAATTTTTCAGTTGACTACCTACTCGTAAGTGCTCATTAAATAATGGTTAGATGCAAAAATGACATGCTATTGTTGAAAATTAATTGTCAAGTTAATGGAAGTCAAACTCTAAGGGAACGTCAGCGTCGTAAGCGCGAAAACTATTTTTTATTATTTCTTTTTTCTGTCATTTCTAGTACTCATGCCTTAAATGGTCCCATAGAGTCTTTTAATCCCTACATGAAATAGGATTGATAGGCATAAAAAATTTTTTTTGCTATCTCAGCATTTTTTTCGTTGACTGTAACTTTTTTCCAAAATCTGTGAATGCAGATCAGAATATCTTAAAAAGTTATGGATGGTTGCCTAACAATGTTTTCTTGTAACTATAACGGTTAATGTACCTGCCCTTTAAATCCCATCTCAAAAATCCATCCTGTATAATTTTAATTAATACTACAATTTTATTATTAATTTTCAGAGTTCTAAGGGATCGAGCAAGCTTGACCTTAAACGCTGGTAATATATTTATATTTTTTTATTAATAATATTTCACAGATAACTTACATCATGCAATTTTATGTGGTAAAGATAAATAGCTTTATTCATCCCTCCGGCGGAAGCGGCTTTCCTCATCGGCTGTGAACATGAAAGGAACATTAGGTATTATTTGGTCCAAACACAAAAAAAATCACATAATTGACAGCATTTCAAATTGTTGACCCCTACATTTTTTAGCTTAGATAAAAATACGTAAAACAAAGAAACCCGTAATTTTTTTTTGTTTTACCTTGACGTATATACTTTTGAAACATGGTTATTTCACAAAAGTAGAGTTGGGCATAATATACTGTCAATTGTGTATGCCGAGGGCAGGGTCCATAAAAAAAACTTTGATATTTCTTCTTGACAGACGTCAAACGTGTGGTAGGCGCGTTCCAGATACAGTGCGTTCTCATGTATTTTACCTCTGAGAGCGCCTCTATTGCTATGACAATAAAGGTCATTCACATATGAATTCAGGGGTAAAATAACTGTGAATGCACTTTAAGCATGGACTTGCAACATTTTTAGCATCAACGCGCTTTATAAGCTTTTGATGTTAACTTTTCGTGCTGGTTTCGTATGTTCCAATTAAACATTTTTGCCACGGAAAGTTAACATCAACACCTAGGCTATATGATGAGTCCTCTAATACCACTTTCAAATTTGACATTTGAAAACATTTTTCATGAATCTAAATGATTTTTATGGATTAATCAGCCGAGTCCGATTTGAACTGTTTGTAATTTTAAGTCACTGGACTAAGTAGGTTAGGTGTCAAAATTCACATCGAAAAATTATCGCATAACAAGTAGCGCGGATAAAAATGTTAACATTATAACTGCACGACTAAAGCATAATTATAAATTCATATTAATATTATAAATTCGAATGTAAATCTTCTCTCTGTATGTCACTTTCACACCTAAACCACTGAAACAATTTCGATTAAATTTGCTCTCCAGCTAGTTTAAACCATAGGAACGGAGATAGGCTAGTTTATCCCGAACTTGTGAGTCCCTTAGGGAACGATATATATAATCGAATTCCAAACAGAAGAAGTTGAGGACAATAGCTAGTATACAAATACAGACATTTTAAAACGTTGGACCGACTACGCGCCATGTAAAAGAAATCGTAATTTCCTTATCTATTTCGGTTTCCAAGAGAAAGTATTCGCAACTGTTTGAAAGTGTGATGTGATTTTTATCAAGTGTTACAGTTTCATCTTACGATTTACCTGGACACTTATAAAGTGCTCCTCCAACAGCTTATAAGTGAGCTCCTTGCATTCCTTGTTCGGCAGCATCGCGTGCTTCTGAATGTCGTCCTCCTCTATGTACTTCTTTGCGAGGATCAGCCTGGAAATAATTTCGGGTGATATATTCTATTCTGACAGCAGTAGCCGACATAAAACTCTATTTTACCAATTTTTCCAAGTATTTTTGTTGCTGGGAGTGACCCTTAAGTATGGACGTCATTTTTTCATAACACTATCCTGGACGTGTAGTCTCACAGGCTCCTATATTAATTAGTGTTTTTTTAACAAAATTATTTTAAATAGCTTGAATACCATATTTAACTTAAAGTATGGTTTAGTTATACTAAAATTACGTGAATATATAAGCCACTTTTTTATAATAATTCTAGAAACATTCAAAATTAAAATATAATGGTACATTTTGGGTAATTTTAAGTACAACTACGTTTTCAGCCGTACAATCAACTAGAAATTATAAAAAACTAATATTTACCATACTCCCTTTTATTTTTTTTACTATTCCAACATAATTAAGTCAAAGTTTACAAGAAAATCTAAAAAGTGAACAAAGTTGCTTACAAATATTTTTTATAACACAACTATGGACGTGTAGCCTGACAGGCTCCAAAAGATTTTTAGATAAGTATAACTCACGTATTTTTCATTGAATGACGTGATTTCCTCCTTCGCTGGTCGTTTTGATACTAAAACTGAAGCTACTGAGCTACTAAAGTGTGAGGAGCGGGGGGAAGTACACAAAGCATAGAAACTAACATTCACCCGGAGCCTGTGAGGCTACACGTCCATACTTAAAGGTTAAGAAACTTTTTATAAATAAATCTTCTTGCAAATAAAGTTTCATTCATTCATTCATTATAATCTTCCTTTTTTGTATAAAGAAAATAACGTTTGACTTCAAAGGAGACTTGTCAATACGTCATTATGCCACAAATAAACAATTAAAGCCCAAGGAACTCACATTTTTTTTTCTAAAAACCTTAAGTCTATAAAATATTATATACAAAATAAATAAGTTAATGTTTTCACCAATATCTAAAGCAAAGCAAAGGCGCTTGCGCTGTGTTCCGGTTTGAAGGGCAAAGCAGTGAAATTATTGTGACTTGACATACTATGGCACAAGTTGGCAATGTGTGTACAGTGAGCTCCTTATCAAGCTATACTGTTTGTCGCTACACACTACACTTATGTCGCTCGTAATAGTGGCGGTTTTCGTAGTGTAAGTGTAAAGCTTGAATGGGAGCTTACTGTACCACACATACTGTACGTGACTGTAGCCACACACGATCAGGATGAGCAGTTTGCTTAGGGACCATCCATAAAGTACGTCACAAGTTAACGTGAGGTGGTCGACGAAGTGTGACATTGTGTGAAATCGTGAGTCTCGTGACGTCACATTTCAAACTCTAATACATTTATTGCCAGAAACACAGGTTAATCCTAGTTCAGGGTCACGTTATAGTGTACCTTTCACCAATTTTGTCTGAATTGGATGTTATATTAGTATGTCATAGGTTATTGAAATAAAGAATTTGAATTTAAGTGTTAAAATGCTTTTGAACTATTAAAGAAAACCTATATAAATATTTCCAACTCTATCCGTATATGGGCATAAGGTTAAAATTGTTGCTATGCCGGTTATAAATAATTTGAAGAATGATTAAGTTTGTAACTGCCATCAATATAATTAATACTCAATTTATCGTTTTCTTAATTTATTTCAAATGTTTGATTTGATGCTGATTATATTAAAAATAATTTAAAATGGAAATAAAACCAATTTCGGTACTGCTGTTTTAATTTAATAATTTCTAGATGTAAAATTGCAAAATACGTAACACACTAGGGAGGGGAGGGGGCTTACAAACACAGACGTATAAAGGGAAGCAGACTAAACGTATCGTTCAAAAAGCGTGGCAACTTTACCACATGTAAACATTACTCACACACAAACAATATTAATTTAATTTTATTGTAATTTCTGGAGTTTTAATATATGATGCGTTAGAACACTTCGGGGCACAGCACTTTACCATTGTTCTTGTCCTATTAGCAGTTACTTTAATTTATAATCACAAAACAAAACATTATAACACAATGTCACGACGTCATTTGTCGCCTATTTTGACAAAGCTAAACATGGCGTCCACGTGGCGTCTGCCACGGCTTCGGAAATGTTTATGTGTGCGTTAGTATCGCCATAGACGAAAAACAGAAATGGCGATATATCATGTCACTTTGCAGTGAAAGTAAAAACGATATACATTACTTATGATGACAAATGTGTGAGTAAAATTATGTTAAAAGTCTGCTTCCCTTTAAACGTCTGTGCTTCTTACAAATGTGATCAACTGTGAGAAGGACGGCCGAGGGGTCGAATTGGGATGATGACTGAATTCAAATTTTTACATCTCGTCATTAAATATTAAAATACCGTGGAAAAATATGCAGTCCTGTGAAATTAGAATTAAAATCGGCTTAGAAATACATTAGATACAAGCATTTTAAGTTGTTAATTTGAAGGCGATTAGACAGAGAGATCCGACATCAACCGTGACGTCATTGTTGAGTACGGCCATATAAACTCCTTGTAAATTGCCGTTTTGCTAGAAAGAGATGGAGAAAAATCTTTAATACCCTATATCTTGGTTGTTTTTATAGTTATTCGAAAACCGATTTTTTCTTTCTGTTTATTATATGAATGAGCTTCTATTAAAGCAAAAAAAATTTTTTAGTCCTCTAGCCAATTAAATCACTAAATTAGCGTGTCATAGTTTATGGACGACCCCTCCGAGTGTGCGAGTGTTGTACCTGAATACCCTGGCGGCGTGCGAGCCCAGTCTCTCGGCGACGGCGTGCTCCAGCACCGAGATCAGCAGCTGCTGGGCCGCGCAGCGCACGTGCACGACGTACTGGCCGCCGCTCGCGTCGCCCGAGCGGGTCACGAACTCCGCGCCGTTTTCCTCTAATGGCCGGTATACACTTTGTTTAGTTAAGTGCTTAGTGTTTAGTAGACTGTTTAGTGTTAAGTGATTAGTAGGTGCTGTCCATAAACTGTTTAGTAAACGGTGTTTAGTTTATTTGTTCATTATATGGACTAAACACTAAACAGATCTGTCCAGACGTGTTTAGTGAGTGTTTAGTGTTAAGTGAGGGGTGAAGGCGGGAGAGCGGGAGGGGCGAGTCGCAGAAAAAATAGAACGCGTTCCTATTCGCTAAATACTAAACACTTAACACTAAACACTAAACACTTAACACTAAACAGAAGCTGTCCGAACGTGTTTTTTACTAAACACTTACTTAACACTAAACAAGCCACTCACACTAAACACTAAACAAAGTGTGTAGCGGCCATAACGCGCAACAAACGAGGCTGTGATCGTGAGCTTCTACAAATCGTGTGCACAATATAGAGAACGATACAGTAGCCCGACTCCATAGTAAGGAACGAATCGGCGCACGCACACATACAAACGTCGTTTACACGGCCGCCAAGCATGCTCTGAACGACATAGCAACGCCGCAGTGTCACTCACGCCGCGCGCCGGCCGAGATTGTTGTGCTCCACGTACGCTCCGCTTCGCTCACGCGCGGCGAGTACATATACGTTCACCGATTTTTGGTAGGTACCAACCCTAGCGCCCAGTTCAGTTTTAGGTATAAATTTCAAAGACACGCCAGCCCCCCTAGCACGTCCACCAAAACACGATATGATAAAGCAGTTTATCGCGGTGAACTGCCAAAATACAATAGGGTTTAGTCGTATTTTGACAGTTCACCGCGATAAATCGCTTTATCATATCGTGTTTTGGTGGACGTGCTACGGGGGCTGAGTCGGGCTACTGTATCGTTCTCTATATTGTGCCGTCTGTGCGAATAGGCTACGGTAAAAGCACGGTAATAGTATATACAGTATGTGAAGACCACAGGGGAAAAACAAGGATTGTCAGTTGCAGGTCAATTTGCATAAATTAAAAATAAAACTAATGAAAGTCTATATTTTTTTTAATTAGACTTTAAATTCAATTATTCATGTCTTTTTTATCAGAATACTCATATGTATAAATTCTGGTCTATAAAATAATTAAAACAACATATTGATACTGAGAAAACGTTATATTTTTAAAACAAAGCCTTAAAATAAAATGCAAAAAGCATGAATGTCATTGACTTTCATTGTTGTTGGTCTTTCTTTTATGTTCAAATTAGTGGAAAAAAAATGTTTTTCTCCCTATTGACTGCTTTTATGTCATTTTTTTTTATTTACCATACAGTGTTAATCTTTTGGCATCATTATTGTTTTTATTTGAACAAAGTCCACGCAGTGGTTACAATGTAACATTTTTACAAACACAAAAGGTCTTAAAAAGAGAATAAAAAAATAAAAAATCAATATTAAATACAATTTAATTTATTTTTTTTCTCTTTTTTTATCGATAAATTGTAGTTTTCACCCATTTTCGTTTGTGCACCTTATCCACTGGGGACACACTGTATACAAACGCACGAAACCAACAAACATATGACAGTCAATGGCGTCAAATCAGGCGCTGTCAAAGTGACATTGCCGATTTTTGTTTTTTTGCGCACAGACATTCACGATTCTTGCTAGTTGTAAACATTCAAATAACTGGCCATAAATCAGGACGCCGACTATTGTTACCTTTCAAATTTAGCTAAGGTATAAATACGTACAAAAGCCACTAGATAGCATTATTACTTTATTTTTGAATTTTTTATGACATTCCTTGTTTTTCCCCTGTAGTCTTCATGTGGACTCGGCCCTCTTTGAAATTTTATACCTACGGCCGCTCGGCATCTGGGTGGTGCGCGGCCCGCGATAGGGCTGCTCGCTTACCGACCGGGCGCTCCGTTTGACTCGTGCGTATGCCCTGCCAGGCTGGTGCAACTTCCATACAAAAACATTTAGTATGAGCTGGGTCATCGGTTTATACCAACCGTAATTTTCATATAGCAACATTGACATAAAATGACCTTAAAATGGCAACATTGTAAGTAACCAACCTCATAAAACTAATAGTAAAAAAATGGCGGTTTCTCTATAACATGGCGAGAAAAGTTGTGCGAAGTTTTTGAAGTTTCTCTTTACTATTTTTAATATATTCAAAGTTATTTTTGCGACACGTAAATGAAAATGTGTGAAGTGGTGATTAAATTATAGCGTGAGATAGAGACTCGTTAGTTATAAACTGAAAACTATTGGGAGACAGAGACTCTTCCCTTAGCATTATTTTTAGATCTCATTCTCGTACATAAATTGAAACAGTGACTATATAGCCGTTAAGTTAACGTAAATTACCATTTTTTAACTGTATAGTATTTACCGTCCTAAGTGTTAAGTGTGTTTAGTGTTTCTAGTGTAGTTAGGTATTTCTATTTTATAGGTAGTAAAAATGGTAGGCAGATCTTGCGAAATCTGCTGTTGCGTTGAGAGGCTAGGTGGCAAACGATTATTTTATGCAAAGTTTCCACGAGATGAAAAACTGTGTAAGTATGGTGACCATATACAGATTCAACACTGAACTAAATCTCAATCAAAGTAGCCTTGAGAAATCTAAATACCTACATTTCAATGCAATAGTCAATGTGATTTTAAATGAAATTAGGGTCTAGAGTAGGTAATTTTGTTGATCTGTAATACAGATCATATCACCCATGTCATATCTTCAAAACCTCAGTATATACCTAGTGCACAAGTATATAAACAGATTTCTCTTGCACTTGTCTGATCAGAAAGCCAACATGTTATTTTAGATAAAGGCCCACACACTGCAGTAATTTAAAAAAATGTTGTTTTTTAATTTCATGTTCACATACAATTTCAATTAATTTTTCAATTAAACAGAATTAAATTTCAATATAATTCTGCCAGATTGAATTCCTTTGATAAAAAAAATGCAATGATTGAGTGATTAATCTGTAATAAGTTCTACAGTGTTCCACCCAGGTGAAATTGTCAGGTGGACCATGGGTCAGGAAGGCGATTAAAGACTTGCTTAAATAAAAAAACTGTATACCTTTGATTAGCTTATTATGCTGATCAGTAAGTGTTGGTTAAATTTTGTGTTAATTTTTATAGTTTTATTATTAATTTACTATAGTATTCTGACACAGTCTTTGTTAGCATTATGAGACTAATTGTTACAAGTAAACACTTTGAGAGATGTTTGTATGTATTTAGTTGCAGGGAATGGGTGAAAGTTGTAGGAATATCAGATTTAGTCCACCTTCCAATCGAGAAACTAACCAAAATCAAAAGGATTTGTAAAAATCATTTTAGAAAAAAGGATTTTAGAAGATCAAAAAAAAGACTCAAGCCTAATGCCATACCTTCTCAAAACATAATGTTGCCACCACTATCAGAGGAAGAATTTCGAAATTTTCCACTTCATGTATCGTCATATTATAAGAAAGGTGAGTTTGAAAGTAAGTAATACACTTTAGTCTAGTTATCAGTACAACGCTCATATATGTAAGTATATTGTTACTGGTGCTTATGACTAAATGTGTATAATTTAGTTTATATTACTTTTTCTCTAAGTCTGTACAGGCAACGGCTTATCAGACTAACCCATTCCTTTTTTATATGTAGCTATTGTCAAAAGTTGATTCATTGCATCAAAGCAAGGAGGAATGACCAGAAATAATTAGCCTGTCATGCCGTTGCGAGGGCGGACAAGTTTATTGTTATTTCACCTAAGTTCAGCTGGCAGCTATTTCATAAGAAATAAGCAGATATAATTTTTGTTAACATTAAGCTTAATTATTACTATGACAATAGGACATTTCACACCCATGTTTGGCTAGTGTATTAAAAATTTAAGAATAGTGAAAAAAATATCTAACAAACAGGCTTGTTTGAGGATAATTAAATTATGTTATAAATACTACATTAATTTAATGGAACTTTATTGTTGTAGGTCAGCAAAGTGGATATCTACCTGCAGAGATACAAGGTGTGAAGTTTACTGACCCTGATCAACTTCAAGAAGGTATTTGTGTTATTGTAATTAATTCTATCTTAAAAGTTATACTAAGTACTTTACATTAATATTACTTTGTTGTTGTAGGTAAGCAGAGTGGATTCACACCTACACAAACAAAAGATCAACTAGTGAAGTCCACACAATCTATTCACTGTGTTGTATTAGAAGAAGGTACTTGTATGATATTAAATTATAATGTAAAATTGTCATACTACTTTTCTGACACTTTGTTGTTGCTTTAGGTCTACAAAGTGCATACACACCTACACAAATTATAGATCAACCAGTGAAGTCCACAAAATCTACTCAAAAATAATCGTGTATTATTTTTTCAGTTGTAAGAAAAGAGAATAAAAGAAGAAAAAATATAAGTTCTACTCAATTAAGCCCTAGAAAAAAGAAACTCGTTAAAAAGATAGCCGAATTTAAATCTAAATTAAGAATTGCAACAAAAGAACTCAGTGTTTAAAGCCATTCAATCTAAAGCCTTGAAGACATTAATATCATCAGTCTCCAAAAATCGAAGCTGTTGTATTCGGCGATGATGGCCCCGATAGGACTCGGCAGGCGTTGGCCAGAAAATGACAAATAATAAAAAAGTACTGCTTTATAATATGTAATATTTGTACGAGCAGACAAATAAATAATAAATTTCATAAAGAACCTACCACATTTGTTTTATTTTTGCTAACATAACTTACAGTTTGGCAAAAAAATGATCATCATCATACAGAAAAGAAACTTTCAATAAATCGTTTTTTTTTTGCCAAGCTTTATCAATGAAAAATGAAAATTTAAAGAATAATTCCTAAAGGGCACCCACAGACAGCCCAGCACTATTTTATCGATATTTATTTTATCGATATCGATAATTTCCTTAAGGACATCCCTACAACTGTCAGTTTTTAGGTTGGTACTTCCTGATTTCTACTTTATTTCAATGTTGGCTAAGAGCGATGACCCAACTCATACATTTACTTTGTCCAAAACCAATGTATGGAAGTCCCGTCTCTTAAACGTAGTGTTACATGCTCTTTGTGCCCTGCGGCGAACTGCATTTGTAACAGCCCTTGTAACTATGCGATCCAAGTGCGATCCAGATCGAGGCATAGCGCGTGTTTCGACCGTTTCTATGTAAGTCATTCTACTGTATATACTATTACCGTGGTAAAGGGTCTTTTAATCTTGTTATTGCATTACCTATCGCACATTTTGGCAAATTTATCGCGTGGTAGAGTGTCTACGTGAACCGCAATAAGAGCGAGATGGCTCTACGATTCGAATAGTGGTGTCTATGTTTCAATATTGTTTTAAACATGGCTCTGGGTTAAAATAAAATACTTACAAGGTTTTTTTTTAATCACGAGCCAAAATTTGTGTGCTTGTTCAGACAAGCACGCTGAACAACTTTTACTATGGGTCCAACATTGAAATCGCGAAAAAAATATCAGCTGTTCCCTACATCCACTGAACCTAGATGATTTTTTTTTCGCAATTACAAGATTGGTCCCGTAGTAAAAATTGTTCAGTTTGTTTGTCTGAACAAGCACACAGAATTTGGCTCCCCCTTATAAAGTATCCCTGTATATAATATATGCAGTGACCAATCATAACTAAAGTAATATGCATGAATGGTGCCATTGGTGTCGTTTCGTGTCGCAAGTAAGAGCTCGTAAAAATGGTTAATTGTGCAGTTTCCTCTTGCAAAAGGCGATCCAGTGGCTCAAATCTTCGAGACCATGACGTTTCCTATCACATGTAAGTATAAAATATACATTAACGTGTTTCATTTATGTACAATTTTGAAGTAATTTTATGCCGTTACGATAGACAAATACAGTGGTACGTTGGTAGCTCAAACACAGTACACGGGCATGATTTGAGGGCGATTGCGTAGATACACGTTTATTTGTCGATGTGTGTGTGTGTGTTTCTTTATTGTAAGGTAATATTTTGATAGTGTGCATATCTGTTATTGAATTTTAGATTTTCGTAGTGTACTATGCGTGTTTATCTCGCCTCCCGGTAAATATGGCAGAAAAATGTAAAAAGCGTACCATCTCCATAGGTAGGAGGTATATATAGGCCATAGGCTCTAAGATGTAAAAGTAAAAGCGTAAACGTAAAGTAACACTTTATACGATAATAAATAATAATACAAAAACAACATACAACAACTCATTCACATACACACACACACGCCCATACACAGTGTTTGCCCCGCAAATCGACTCACCGAGCACCTTGAGGTAGTGGTCGACATGCTGGTGCAGCAGGGGTCGCTCGGCGGCCGAGCGGCGGCACAGCTCGCGCAGGTCGAGCGCCGGCGTGGGGTTGGAGGAGGGCGCCCACGGCGACGACGTCAGGTACATCTGCTGGAGGAGCAGCCGCATCAGCTCGCCCGCTGGAAGCGATTACCATCAGTATCGAACTGCTGATCCATTGGTACGGATTGTCGGAATATATACACAGTTATTTTGAAAATTTAAGGGACGCTTCACGACATGGTGTTAGAATGATTTAAATATGAATAAAGAAAATAACTCACTTACTTAATTTTATATTAAATATCCAAAAAAATTATGCATTTTTAGAGTTTATTTTTTATGTAATAATGGATGTGTCTTGAAGGTTTTCTAAAATTTTCCCGGGGTGATAAAAAAATAACCGTGTATAAAAGCAACGGAAGCATCACTCCGCGACGACCGACATTCAAAGTTCTGCCACTAAATTAAGACAAGGTTTGCCAGGAAATCTATTCGTGCACGGCGACTGCTTTATTGCAAGGCTTCTAATGTCGCTTACGCGCTGTGACCGAACTGAAACGTTACTTTTTACATGTTTTTGGAAAAGTGGGGTACAAATTTAGAATATGTATTTGCAATTTTCTATATAGACAATAAAAATGCATGTCTATTGCATTGACATATACGTTGTAACTTTGTATTTAAACAACGTAAATAAAAATATATAAATATTATTCAAACCTACATAATAACTATTTTATTAAACTAAACTACTAGTTAATTTTACATCTCTCATGTTCGGTAAGTAGGTCCTTATTACCCCCAAATGGAGCTTGTAGGTGACCAATTAGCGCTCTAGGGTAATAATGTAGCTAGAAAAGCCCTAGGGCTGTAAGTAATTTATTGCCAGTATGATGGTTAGATGTATGCTTACTTTTTGAAATAGTGAACTGTTTTTTTAATTACTTACCGCCCTAGGGCTTTCCAAGCTACATTATTACCCTAGAGTGCTTATTGGTCACCTTCAAGCTCTATTTGGGGGGTAATAAGGACCTACTTACCTCACAATCGAGATGTAAAGCAGCCCCCCTAGCACGTCCACCAAAACACGATATGATAAAGCAGTCTATCGCGGTGAACTGTCAAAAGACAATAGGGTTTCGTCGTAATTTGACAGTTCACCGCGATAAATCGCTATATCATATCGTGTTTTGGTGAACGTGCTACGGGGGCAGAGTAGTAGTTAGCTCGGGTGTAAGCACCAATTGCACCCTCGAAATATAGCTAATTATCTCGGGCTGCAATTGATGCCTTACAGCCTTAGACCATTTAGTACTAAATGGTCTAAGCTTAGCTACTAATCTACTATAAAAACAAATAGGTATTCAAATTATTTCTGAACTGATTATCTTTTCAAATACTTAAAATTTAAATTAAACATTTTCCTGAATCAAAAATATTAGTCTACGGAACCTCAAGTACGGGCGGTTGCAAAGATTCGCGATGATGCGCTTGCGCATCCCAAATACTGGCGAAAACAGCCAACGCGGCGACGATCTCCGCGGAGCAGGCGCTCGGCAACCATCGGAATTTCCAACGGTCAGACTATTTGAACGCATCGGACGGGACGGCTGTGTCCATCGATCCAAAGTAAAACTATTTCGATCTTTTGAACTATTCTAAAATTGTGCTGAAATCCCGCTGGGGTGAGTTTCTATATATTTTATTAGAAGTGCCTTATTATAAATTTGTAATGGTGTTCTATTTTGTTCTTTTGCACTATTTGACGCTAGCACTGTCCGCTTTCACTTTTCCAACATTGACCTTTGGACCGTGCTACGCGTCTGCTGAACATTTCCTAAGCAGCTGTTCTTCTGGGCTTCCAGGAATTCAGCACCTACTTTACTACAAGCGATTTTGCAAGAAACTTAGTACCTATTACTGTACTGAATAACCACCTTCGGTCGAGAGCATGGGCCGACCTATTGCGACTCCGATTTTACCTACTTGCTGTGAAGGGAAGCATATCTACTTGTGGGGAGCTGCACCGCTACACCACGGTTCAGGCCAGTGTCCCTTCACCTTACCTACCACATAATATCGAGGCGTGACGGCGGGCAAGGAAAATTTAAAGGCTTAATAAAAGGTTATTTTGTAACAAAATAATCCTTTTATTTCGAACCCCTACCTTTCTACCTGCGGAGGGCTGGTCACCTACCGACCAAGTGCCGCAACGTAATCCACTCAACTGGTATTGGCACCAGTTGGCTTGGAACTGGGAAATCCTGGATGAGCTAGACTAGTTAACTAGATTATTATAATATAATGCTCTTGGTTTAAAGCAGTTTGTAAATCGTTACTAATCGATTGTTAAGTCGTCGAAAATTGTATTTATAAAGCGCAAAGCACAGCCCTCAATAAATGACACAACCTTTGTCATTTAAGTCACTTTTAATTTTATTCTCACAAAGAATGATTGATTAAAATATTAAGGTCCCCTCATATGTCAAGTGTTAAGTAAGTAACTGACTCACCATTTTCATCGATGCGTCTAGTAATTGCCTTTACCATTACATCATCTCTGAAGTCCTGGTGAAATCTATCATAGTTTACTCTCCAGTATACATCTGAAAATTATACAAAATAAGTATTGTTTGACGTCAATTATTTTATACATTTGTCGTTAGCGTTAAAAGCATATTGCTCAAACATTTTTATCAACGTAAGATTCAGGGCATATACATATATAATTATGTACTTAAATTTTTATTGTTTCCATACTGTAGACGGGTTAGTATTGCAATTTTGGTCTTTTATTATTAAAGTAGGAAAACGTAAATAATTGACATCATAAGGAAAAGAAATTTGATTTTAATTTCACCATTACAAATCCTTTAGTATAATAAGGTTAAAAAAAATTATGTCTAATCTTCAATGATATCATAATATGGTATGGATGGATGTGTGTGGTGTGTGCGTTTGTTTTTTTTTAGATACGACAGGCAAGCTCTGGGCCTTCATTTCACCTGATGGTAAGTGACGATAAGGCCAGAGATGGAAGCGAGCTTCATCTGGACTCGTCAACATCTGAGGAACTGGCTATCTTACTTCTAGCTGTCGGAACACAACAATGCTTTTAACATTGTTATTATGGCGACAAACTCGGGTAAGACGGTGGTAGCTAGCCAGGCGGGCTCAGAAGCCCTACCGCCAACCAAAACCGAACAGAAAAATTTCTGCCCCCATCGGGATCGAACCCCGGACCTCCCGATCAACACCCGGTGGTCTGAACCACTAGACCACGAAGGTGGCTTTGTTGAACAAAGAACACAAAACCGTTTTACTTACTATCATTTGCTTCAGCTATATTGCCAGAGTTCATTGCCTGCACTATCACACGCGAGTCCAGATCTGGCACTATAGTGGCGACGGGCACCAAAGTGGGAATCTCGCTTCCTTCCTTTAATTCGGCCACTGGAGCTTGTTGAATGTATGCCGCTGTTACCAAACTGATAAATGTGTCCTTCAATCGCACTATGTTTATATTTTTATCCTGCGGGGAAAATATTGCAAATTGATTTTTTTAAGTATAAATTTAACGGCCTTGGTGGTTAGCCATCTAGCCAAATCATAATAATTTTGTTCTAATCCATTCATTTTCATATTTGACCATGCAATGGTGTCGTTAATAGCGAAAAAAAATAAAAAATATTAGAAATATACAACGTGTTAAATTGCACTACCCGATTATAATTTGTTTTGAATAATGGGTAAAATCGATTCCACTCATAAAAATTTGGGTCAGATTAAAATTCTAACTACGCCGCTTCTTAAATTTACTTAACTCTGTCGTCTTTACTTCTTATCGACGGCGCGACAGAAGCGGCAACATCGTCTTCGCAGGCGCGCGAATATAGAGATTCAAATTTGCAAGACATGCAACAAAACAGTTACGTATATTCTTATTTTCGTAAATAATCCGCGAGAATTTGACCTTGGGTTCTATACTTAAAAATTTCAACTATCAGCAAGAGGGAACGTCCATTAAGAAGGTGGGAGGACGAAATGCACAAAACCCTTGGACCCCTATGGTACAGAGTGGCAAATAACAGAGCGCAGTGGCGCCAAATGGACGAGACCTTTGCCAAAAGGCACACGGAGTTGATAGACATAATATAACATACAGTCCGCGCGCGAGCTTCGATGAATAACAAGGAATGTTGACGTAATGAGCTAGAGTTGTGATTCGATAATGCGCTATCGATACCAACACGTTTTTAAGCCTCCGCGCGAGTGTAAATTATGCAGTAATTCCGCCCACTGCTGAACAATCTTGCCCAGCACCAACCCACTGCTGGACAATCTTGTCCAGCACAATCTCACTGTTGGGTATCATGCCCAGCACCAGCCCACTGCTGAACAATCTTACACAGCACCAGCCCACTGCTGGACAATCTTGTCCAGCACCATCCCAGTGTTGGGAATCATGCCCAGCACCAGCCCACAGCTAAACAATCTTGCCAAGCACAAGTCCACTGCTGGACAATCTTATCCAGCACAATCCCACTGTTGGGAATCATGCCCAGCACCAGTCCACCACTGGACAATCTTGTCCAGCGCCATCCCACTGCTGGGAATCATGCCCAGCACCAGCCCACAGCTAAACAATCTTGCCCAGCACAAGACCACTGCTGGACAATCTTATCCAGCACAATCCCACTGTTGGGAATCATGCCCAGCACCAGTCCACCACTGGACAATCTTGTCCAGCGCCATCCCACTGCTGGGAATCATGCCCAGCACCAGCCCACAGCTGAACAAATTTGCCCAGAACAAGTCCACTGCTGGGAATCTTGTCTACCATCCCACTGCTGGACAATCTTGTCCAGCACCATTCCACTGCTGGAAATCTTTCCCAGCACCAGCCCAATTGATGGACACACGCGCCCAGCATCAGATTGTGGCGTAAATATTAACTTTATTTGGTAACATAATATGAATTTATTTTCTCAAGAGTGGTTTCGACCATACTTAAGTAATCAAAGATCAAATCTTTACTTGAGCGTATAACGCACTTCTATAATAAGCAATTACTCAGATGAACAACGATCAATGAATCTCGTTTCAAGAAACTTTCAAAAATTAAATCTCATCCTAAAACTAGTTTTAAAAATAGATTCATTACAGAGAATCGTTTTGTAATATGGGCCTAAGGTCTTGAACGGGCCGGTTGTTTAATCTATAATTCGAAATAAAGGCTATTTTATAATTTATACCAACTTACCATCAGGTGGGCAATATGTTTGCCTGTCAACTTAGTTGTATACAAGAAAACCAGCCAAGTGCGAGTTGGACTCGCGCACCGAAGCTCCGTACAAACTTCTATGTATAACTTCTTAACTATAGTACGGTCGGCCTCAGAAGTAAATGGATATTTTAGTACCATGTCACACCAACTATTCCTTTTATTTAGTATGGTTACACCTATATTGCATTGTTAATAGTTGGTGTGACATGGCACTAAAATGTTTATAAATCTATTTTTGAAACAGACTATACCGGGTGTAACGGAATACCGAAATAATATTTAAGGTTGTTAATTAACAAAAAAAATATTTTATGACTATTCTTTGTATTTTTATTATATGCCTACTTTTGATTTAATACGCTAAACTGTTAAGCGTATTAACAAAAAAAATGTTTTATGACTATTCTTTGTATTTTTATTATATGCCTACTTTTGATTTAATACGCTAAACTGTTAAGCGTATTAAATAGAAAGTAGGCATATAATAAAAATACAAAGAATAGTCATAAAACATTTTTTTTGTTAATCAACAACCTTAAATATTATTTCGGTATTCCGTTACACCCACATATTTCCGGTTTTCAGATTTTTTCCTTAATATTTACTTCTTGTCAAATTTCATGATTCTAAGTCAACGAAAAGTACCCTTTTGATTTTAATTCCCTTGAGAGTGTCGAAATATAAGTTTTCTTTGACATAAACATCTGAATCTTTTTTTACGAATCTTAGAAGTTTGATTTTTCCCAGCTTCAAGGGACTGTAGACCTGAGTATGTGGTTATAATTTCAACTCCATACCTCCACGAGTTCCCGAGATAAATGGGGCTTTACAGGCGGACAGAAAACAAAGTGATTCTATAAGGGTTTCATTTTTTTTCCTTTGCGCTGCGGAACCCTAAAAACTTTCAATTTACTGATAGTTTATAATTGTATTCAAAGCTGTACCTTGTCATCTTTATACTTTGTCGCCACAGTGATAATGAGTACAGTCGCTGTGCACGAAGCTTGCTGTAGCAATTCTTCAATAAGGATTTCTGCTTCACTACCATACTTGGTTTTCATTTGCAAAAGATATCTAGAAATCGTGAAAAAAATTTTGTGAGCACCGAACAGAAATTATTATTTTATAACCATAAATTTGAAATACCTGCCAAAATGGATAAGTTTTCACCAAGTAATTTTTCATACAATATTCAGATATATAAAATAAAAAAAATTCAATAAGGGGACCATTATTTGTTTTGTAATTAAATTAATATTAGTTTTTAAAGTATAAATCATTAATAAAAGTAATATCTTAAATAACATAATTACATGTGCTAATACACAGATTACAGACATTGGATTCTTGATTAACCAGATTTAGTATTTTGTTGTATGTCAATAACTGCTTGTAAAAGATCAAAATTGTATTAAAGGTTTTTGAGTTTGACAATATGACTGTACATAATGTATACACAATAAGTTTAAACTTGAAAATTAATAATTAGAGCTAAATTGCTTTAAATTTAATAGTTTTAAATTTATCTGAATTTGAGGTTGCTGTAGAGATGCTATACCTACAGCATTATTTTACATATAAAATATATTTATATAATATATTAATATATTTATATAGTATTTAAATAATGAAAAAGAAATTGAAACATTTTAATGCTCTGTGTTAATAATCTTCTTCTTATATATAAAAATTAATCGCTGTGTGTTTGTCTCGCTAAAACTCAAAAACGGCTCGACAGATTCTTACGAAATTTTGTGTGTGTGTTTGAATAGGTCCAGGGAAGGTTTAAACATAAAATTGGTGGCGCTGCAATCGGGCATAGTATAGTATAATAAAACAATGGAATAAAGAATATAAAACAAAAAGTACCGTAATATTAGAGAAAATGGTAAAATCTTAATAAATAATAAAGAAATTGCTGAATGTTGGAAAAGATACATAGAAGGGCTTTATGAAGGTCAAGGTATGAATGAAAGTGATATAGAAAACGAAAATCTAGTAGAAAGGGACAGCTTAGGCTCGGACATCTTAAGAGAGGAGTTTGATAAAGCTGTAAGTTGCATACAGAATGGAAAAGCCGCTGGAGACGATTTATTATATATTGAATTAATAAAATATGCCGCTTGTGATCCTATACTTCAAGAAATATATCAACTTATTCAAAATATGTACCTGACTGGGACAATACCAGAAGAAGTTAGTAAGACAGTCACCTTACCAAAAAAGCAAAATACTCTAAAATGTGAAGAATACAGAACCCTCAGTTTAATCTCCCACGCCTCAAAAATACTCCTAAAAATAATTCAAAATAGAATAAGGCCATTAACAGAAAACTATCTAGGACCTGATCAATATGGTTTTAGACAGAATAAGGGTACAAGGGAAGCCATATTAGCTCTCAGATTAATTATAGATAGACACATGGATCTTAGCTTAGATACTTATATAGCCTTTATTGATTTAGAGAAGGCATTTGATAAGGTGAACTGGATGAAAATGATGGGGATTTTAAAAGAAGTAGGGTTAGACTACAGAGACAGGAAAATTATTTATGAGCTTTATAAACATCAAAAAACTATTATAGAAATTGGAGATGAAAAACAAACAGCTTTAATAAAACAAGGAGTAAGACAAGGTTGTCACCTTTAATATTTAACATTTTCATAGTGTGCCATTCGCAAAATTTCGGAAACAAATATAGGGGGGGTCAAATTTAACAGCGAATGTGTAAGATTTATAAGATTTGCAGACGACATAGCCGCACTAGCTGATAGTACAAATGCATTAGAAATTTTATTGAACATCATGGATGCAATATTTAAGGAGTTTGGACTCAAAATTAATATTAAAAAGACTAAATTATTAACAACAGCGAAATTCCCTAACATAAATAAACCAATCAAAATTGATAAAACTCCAGTAGAGCAAGTTGACTTCTTTAAATACCTAGGTAGCCTAATAACACATGACTATAACACATGACTCTAGATGTGCACCAGATATAATCGCTAGAATTTCAATGGCTAAAAGAGCTTTTAACCGTAACAAAACTCTGTTTAAGGCGAAAATTGATGTGAGAATTCGGAAGCGACTTATTAAGACCTATGTTTGGAGCATAGCGTTATATGGCTGTGAAACATGGACGTTGACGCAAAGGGAAAGAGGAAGGTTGGAGGCATTTGAAATGTGGTGTTGGAGGAGGATGGAGAGGATTAGCTGGACAGAAAGGAAAACAAACGAGGAAGTGTTACTTTTGGTCAATGAGGGAAGACAGTTGTTGAAAACTATAGACAATAGAAGAGGAAAGATGCTTGGCCACTTGATTCGCCACGATAACTTCTTTAAGACAATTTTAGAAGGAAAAGTTGAAGGAAAAAGAAAAAGGGGACGGCCAAAAAGAACTTTTTTCGATCAAGTGAAGGAAAAAGTGGGAGTCGTGACATATCAGGAGGTCAAAAGCCAGGCAGAGGATAGAGAGAGGTGGCGATTGCTCCACCGACAAAAGCAATAGCTCTTAAATATAAGAAGAAAAAGCAATCGGGCAGGACAACATCTGCCGGACCCACTAGTCTTATATATAAAAATGAAACGCTGTGTGTTAGTCTCGCAAAAACTCTGAAACAGTTGGATAGATTTTTACTAAATTTTCTTTGTGTGTTTAAATAGGTCCAAGGAAGGTTTAAAAGTACAATTGGACCCGGTAGGTGGAGCTGTAACTGGGCAGGATAACGTCTGCCGGGCCCACCAGTATTGAATAAAATAATGGGACTGCTGTAGGTAGAGCATTACATCATTATGCTGCAGACCAATTAAAATTGAGTGAATATATGAATTTTGTTATTCTTTTAAAATGCAACAAAATACAGTTGACTGTTATAATGAGCGATGATAGAGGACATTTCTCTAAAAATTTTGGGATGGAATGGTCATTAAAGGCCGCATTAACCAATATGTTGTTCCAAACTATTGTCTTCTTTTAAAGTTAATTTCAAAAATTTTAAAGTATATTTGATATCTGTAATTTGGAAACCATATTCAAAATAACCAATATACAACATACAATAGTTTGACTAAGAGTTGTTTCCATAATATTTGCAAATCTGTATAGAGTTACCTTGGATATCGCAACAGCAAGAGGACATTATCAGGAAGCAGTTTGTAGTCAGCTATTACTTCATTTGCTGAAGGCTCAAATGTGGCCAAGTCAAACTTTAGTAATGTTCTGAGACTTTCAGTGACCTACAAATAAAAAAAATATTACATTGTTTAGCATTTTTGCTTAAATAAGAACATATTGAGTATTGACCTACTAAGTATATTCGTAAGTTGGTACTGTTGGTAACAGTTTTGCTGCTGAACAGAATTTCAATTGAGTTTCATCAACTCATAACTCTTCTTTTCTTCTTCTTCTTCTTAGTTTCTAGGTAAATGTATATTTGCATTTATTTTAAGGTTACCTACCTTATATGCAAATATACATTTATGTGTTTTAAGGCACCTCCAGACTCTCGCCGTCAGTTCTGACCGGTGTCAATTTTTTTGCCCGCTTCAAAGTGTTTCTCGGGCGAGAAAAGAGAATGCTATCACATTCTCATTTGTTCTCAGTGCAACTCGTGGTGTGGCCTAGATCGCATGTTGTGTTGTGTCAGATTTTCTATAAAAAGTACTTTGCAAAAAACCAACATTGTTTGGGCTTTTTTCTTAATATTATTTTTAATTAGATAGATAGATAAATTCGTTCATTGCTACAACACACATATACAAAGAAATACAGTGACAAATAAGTATGTTCATATAGTAGTAGGTAACATTAATACATTAGGTTAGAAAAACAAAACATAAGTACAAGGAATACATTTGGACGAATGTACATGTGTGCAGCAGCAAGTAGGGTCAAGGCTCAGTGTAATCTTTTCCCGTAGACAAAACACTGATTTTCAGCCATCACCCTGATATAAGCGTGGTTAGCGGAACTTATTTTGCGTTCGGAACAAGCATGCAAAATGTGTTTAACAGTCATTAGGGAATGTGACTAAAATTGAGAATATATATTTTATATAATAATAATACTCTGTAAAATGTGTAAAATAAAGTAATAAATTAAAATAGCCATAATTTTGGTGTTACCGAAATTGTAATGTGCTAACGCACATAATACCAAGGCAGTAGCACTGTCGTCTATTCCGGATAATGACCGAGAATGTAAATGAGAAGATCGCTAGAGTGTGGATACCATTTTGGTTCTCGCGCAAATTCTTCTCTTCTCCAATAAGTCTGTAGCCGCTATTAGATATTCTACCGGTAATAATAGTGTAAAATCTTGCGACAAGTTTACACCGTAAGGTTATAATAGATATTAGACTTACTTGTGACCTAAGCAATCCAGTGCTTTTGACTATCATTCCTATTGGTTTAGAGCCATATGTAAACAAATCATTACCCACATTTTGTACTATTTCCCCGAAGTATCGGAGAAGAATTTCGGAAACAACACGACCCAGTTGATGCGACATCATGTGGCCAAATAATACGACAAAAGAATATTTTTGAGGTAAGCTTTAGCATTTAAAGGATTCCGTGATCTGAATATATGTACTTTATTAAGCACTACGGTTAAGTAAATCGATATTCAGGTATAAATCACATTATGAAACTAAAAAATCAATCACACAAGCAGCCAACGAGAGTGAAGTTTGTTTACATTTTGTTTTTTTTTTATATATCTTCATCATAACAGAGTCAAGGAAAGGCATAGCCATACAGCCATCATTATAATTTTCGCAGTGGCCATTTGGACCCAGAGGCCCGAGACAAATGCCACTAATGTCATCTCCATACATTTTTTCTGAGGAACGTCTGCGGAAAAGTTAGCGTGCGGCATTTGTCTAGGGGGGCTGGTCCATATTATGTAGAAGTGGATTGCAATTCGGAACCGATAGAAGCGTAAGTGAGAAATAACTTATAGGATAAAACTGAAAACTGTAGGTTAGGTTTCCCCTCCCTAGGCTAAGTCCCAGCGTTTGGGTCAGCAAGGGCTCACCGCTGGGCCTGTCTCTGGGGGGTGCGTTCGGTGAATGGCTAGTCCGATCCCAAACGTGCCTCCATGGGGATGGAAGTTACTGGAGGGTGGTTTTTTGAGCTTGGATGGCCTTGTCAGCTTTTCAGTCCCTTGTCGAATCGTAAAGAGATTCCCCCGCCCAAAAAAAAAGGTTGGACCTTTTGTCTTTCGCCATGCTTACGCCTTTCCACAGACTATTAAGAAAAAGCTGCGTTTCGGTCCGCAACATTTTAGGCCCCGTTCCGTTTCGAGATTACACTACTCACAGTATTCAGACTGCTCACGCCCGGACCGAATCAACAGACGCGATAATGATGCCAATGGCATGCTATCGTTTGGGAACGATCGTGAACGCGCTTATGTCAATAAATATAAAAACAAACATAACCTCAAAAAGAATTTAACTCGTAATTTCAATTGTATTCTGTGATATCCAAGATTTAGCAGTTTTTCTTACCATTACCATTACCTTTTACCATTTTCTGCCCTTTTAGCGTCTTCAGGAGACAGTTTGAGGTAAACTACTTTGTTTTCTTCTTAAAAAAAAACTGGTAATTCTAATGTCGTCATTTTTTCCTTATATTTAATTCAATTATTAGGATATTTGGCTTATTTTTGCCTTCAATTCAAATACAAAGTAATTTTCAACCAACGAACTAGCGAACTAAACAAAATGTCAACTTGGCAATGACATTTGACTCACGGTGCTTACGAATTCGGCCTGAGCACTGTAAACGTTGTTTGTGACGCAATCAATGACGTCATCGCATCCAACGTGAACGCTGAGGCGCGTTCAGAGCCTTCGCGCGAAGTACAACTTTTCGCTCTAACCCCGTTCAATGCCTTCGAGCGTGACAACCGGGTGAAACAACCGGCCCGTTCAAGACCTTAGAGTGTCGGCGCGAGTTACAACCGAACAACCATCGAATTTGATGGTTGTAAAACGCTCTGACGTTTATGACTGAAATACTCTTAACGTGATTGGATGATATTGGCGGCCATATTCTATAATGTCATTTACTAGAAAGAGAGAGAAATAAAAAATCATGTGAAAGAGGGAGATAAAAGATCTTGTTGCTGCAATCCGTTCAACGCCTTTGAGCGAGTTAAAAAACAACTGGACAACTACACCCAGAGGCGCTGAACGCGCCTCTGTTGTCGCGAAACGGCGCCTGTTAGCGCGCTCACAGTGCTGATGGTCACTATAATCGCGAAACGGAACGCGGCGTTAGTCGCTTACTTATGTCAAATATTAAAAAAGTAGTCTGTGAGAAAAAAAGCGCGGGAACTTCACATAGTAAAGGCGGGCTCTTTAAAATATTTTATTTGTAATTTTTTAATTGTAGTCAGTTACTTAATAAAACACAAACAAAAGAGGTATATAACATATAGGCATTAAATAATATTATAAGCAGATATGGGGAAGCGGAGTTCGAGAAAAAGAAAAAAAAAGGAGGATGAACCGGAGTCTGGTGATGCAGATAGGGAGACAGATGAGGTAAGGTTGGTAGAAACGGATATGTCCTCTTCGGACAGTGATGAAGAAATAAGCAATGCAGATAGGTACAAGCCTTATTATGTTACTGACTATATACGCAGATATCCGGAAGAAATTAGCGGCACTGAATTTGTGGTTTTTGTTGAGTCATCAGACATCCAGAAACCAATTGGAACAAGAGATCTTCTTTCTTTGTCAACTTGTTTAAAGCGCTTTAACAAAGGCGTCAAATTTTTAAGAAATATCAATAAGTTTAAGATAGGTATTTATTTTGAAAAACCAGACTTGGCGAATGCCTTTTTAAATAATAATACCTTCTTGAAAGAATACAAATTCAAAGCCAGTATTCCTGCTGCTACAACTGAAGTGTCCGGAGTTATAAGAAATGTACCTACCATTATATCAAACAAGAGAATATTTACTATGATAACAAGTACAAAAAAAATAATAACAATAAAAAGAATAATGAAAAAAATAAATGTGACTGAGGGTTTTATATTACAACCTACAACTACAGTAATAGTGACATTTGCCACTTCCATTTTGCCAAATCATATAGATATTGGTGGTTGGAGACATGATGTGTCTCAATATATACCACCAGTTAAGCAATGTTACAAATGTTTGAGATACGGACATTTGGCAAAATATTGTAAAAATTCTGAAAAATGTAGTATATGTAAAGAAAATCATAACTATAAGACTTGTACAGTTTCTATCGAAAAAGCTACTTGCATTCATTGTGATGGCAATCATACTAGTGTGTCTCCAATATGCCCAGTTAAAAAACAGAAAATCATTGAAAATAGAAATAAATATAAGCCTGCTTCTTATGCAGATATTACAAATCCTTTAAATTTTCCCAAATTAGAAAGTAAGACAAAAAATAATGTAGATTTGTTTACACTGCTCAATACTGACAGCAAGTGTCTCTCATTATTAGTTGAAACCATAACTAAATGTGTTTCTTTGCATAATACTCAAAATACTTCTATAAATTCTAAAAGTGTTTTAGAGGTCTTAAAAAATACTTTTGGTAAGCAATCAAATCCCCACAATTCACCCCCAATCAATTGAATATCGTACAGTGGAATGCTCAAAGCTTATTAAGCAATCAACTTATTTTTACGAAATTTCTTTATGACCATTTTATTCATATCGCAATTATATGTGAAACATGGCTAAAGCCTCAGAAGCAGTTTAAAATCAAAGGTTATCATATTGAACGTAATGACTGTGGCAACAAGCATAATGGTGTTGCTATTTTAATCCATACATCATTAAAATATCAAAAAGTAACATCTTATTTTGACAACTCTCTTCAAACAATTGTAATACATTTAGAACTAAATCAGAACACTATTTCAATAGCCAGTATATATTGTCCAACAAATTGTATTCCCAGTTTCTCTAAAAATAAGTTTAAACATTTCTTGAATTCTCTCCATAGGCCGACGATTATAGCTGGTGACTTCAATGCTCATCACTCAATTTGGGGATGTCCGTTATCGGATTCCAGAGGTAAGGATATTCTTGAGTGTTTAGATGAATGCAATTTAGTCCTGTTGAATGATGGTCAGGTCACAACTGTCGGTTCTCATTCTTGGAGACCCAATGGTTTGGACTTGACTATGGTATCTCCTTCATTAGCTCTTCGCTGCGAATGGTCAGTACACGACGATCCATTGGGCAGTTATCATTTGCCAACATTTACTAAGATTACATTCAATAGTAGTTCACAATGTTTTAACTCTCACAACAATTTTCAGGATGAAAATGATTTTAACAATCGCATTAATCATAGATTAGTTGATTGGAAGTTGTATTCTTCAATTGTTAATAAGGATTTAGATAATTTTCAATGTAACCCTATTATTAATCCAATAGATTCATACAACTCTTTTTGTCAAATCATTTTGACAGCTGCACAAAAGTCAATTCCCTCTCGTACCTCTCGGTCCGAATCACGTAACATTGCTACTCAAAACTTTAAATCAAAATATCGAACAGTTCCTTGGTGGAATAGTAATTGCGCTAAAGCTGTCCAGGAAAGCAAGCAAGCCTATCTTGATTTTAAGAATAATCCTTCTCAAGAAAAATATATTAATTTCAAAAGATTACAAGCTGCTAAAAAACTTACCATTAAGAGAGAAAGACTAAGTAGTTGGATAGAATTCTGTACAAAATTAAATCGATTGACACCAGTTTCAGTAGTATGGGGTAACATGAGAAAACTTACACATAAAACATATAAAAAGCAAAATAGTGATTTTTCGTGGGTCAGTGATTTTTTACGTAAATACACGCCTGACTTTGTGCAAAATAACAGGCCAATTGTGAAGGACAATAGTTTACTAGATAATCAGTCATTCCTCACTGATCCATTTTCTTTTGACGAATTAACTGCAGCTCTGAAATCTAGAAAAAACACTGCTTGTGGATTAGATAGTTTATCGTACAAGATGTTTCAGCTACTTAACACTGACAATCTTTATAAGCTTTTACAAATTTATAATATTTTATGGCAAGATTGCACAATTCCTCCTAATTGGAAAATGGACTGCTTGGTTCCTATTTTAAAACCTGGAAAAATTGCATCTCATCCCGATTCTTATCGTCCTATCGCTTTAACGTCTTGTGCTGGTAAATTATTTGAACAGCTAATCAAACAAAGATTGGAATTCTTCATAGAAAAGAACTCAATTTTACCTTTAAACCAGTTTGGGTTTAGGCGAGGACTTTCGGCTCAAGAAAGCTTAGCACATTTTTTTTTGGACGTCACTACAGCTCAAAAGAATATGGAGTATACAATAGCAGTGTTTTTTGATATAGAAGGTGCATTTAATAACGTTAATCATGGTATTTTGTTTGAATCTCTATTATCTTTCTTACCTGTAAAAATTGCTTATTGGATATATGCTTTTCTCACGGATAGAAAAGTGTATGTCAAAATAGATAATAAATTTTTAGGCCCTAGATTTTCGAGCAAAGGCGTATGTCAAGGAGGCATCTTGAGTCCTATTCTGTATATTTTGTATATAAGAAAACTAAATTCCATTCTTAATAATAATTTAGTCAACAATCTTCAGTTTGCTGATGACCTTGTCATTTATTGTAAAGGTACTAATGTATTAGATATTCAATTAACATTAAATAATAATCTAGTGAAGCTGGCAGATTACTTCTCAGAACTTGATTTAAATGTTAGCCTTTTAAAAAGTAAAGTTGTAATATTTTGCCCAAAATACAGTTCTCTACCTCTAATTAATATTACATACAGCAATCATACTTTGCCTATTGATAATTCAGTTAAATTCTTGGGTGTTATTTTTCACGAAAATCTTACGTGGGATTTATATGTTGATTGCTTGGTGAGCAGAGCTTTAAAAGCCACTAATGTAATTAGGTCCGTTACTGGATTGAAATGGGGTGCTGATCCTAAAATTGTGTTAATGCTTTATAAAGCTTTGGTCAGAAGTCATTTTGAGTATGCTTTCTTTTGTTACGCTTCCGATCCAAAATACATAGATATTATTGATAAAATACAGAATAAGAACTTACGATTAATACTAGGTGCTATGAACACTTCTCCAATAAATTCTATGCAGGTCGAATGTCATTTACCACCAATGGTTATTCGCTTTGAATTTTTAAAACTTAAATTTCTTTTTAAACTCTTATCACGTTCGAATAATGATCTTTTAAATAAATTAAATGTATGTTCCACTAACACTTTTCTTTCAAAGAATTTCTCACATTTTATAAGTTTAAAAGAACAATGTAATATATTTTGTAGTACTACTTTACATTGTTATAGTGGCTCATATGCTAGTAAATTCTGTGACATTCATATTGTCCTACATAAAGATTTTAAAGATAAATATGATGTTTACGAAAGTCTACAGGCTTATAATGATTATCGATCAATTTATACAGATGGTTCAAAGACGAATGTAAGTGTTGCAGTAGCTATGTATGATGCAGGTAGTAAAACTGGACATAGTTTTAAAATGTGCCAAAATGCCAGCATATTTTCTGCTGAGGCGAATGCTATAATTGTAGCTCTTAACTACATTCAACAGTTCAGCCAATACAAAAAATGGATTATTATTACTGACAGCATGAGTGTGTTGATGGCTTTGAGAAATCCTTCCTTTTCATCAGTCACAAATCATTTAATATATAATATCCGAGATCAGATACATCATTTAAAAATAAATTATCAAATAGACATTATATTATTTTGGACTCCAGCTCATATCGGTGTATATGGAAACGAGGAAGTAGATAAACTGGCCAAAACTATGAACACTCTAGACGTACCTATAAAAAACATATCAATTTCATATACTGATTGTACAGCTCTAATCAAGAAAGAAATATTGAAGCTATGGGAAGAACACTGGAATAGTACTTTGCTCATAAAAGGGAAGTGGTATCGAGAAATAAATAATAAAATAAAACAACCCTGGTTCAATAGACACAATTACATAAACAGAAGATTTTTTACTATTATTTGCCGTTTGCGAATTGGGCACGGTCGATTCAATGACCATTTGTACCGGCTAGGCATGACTTCTTCCCCATCGTGCAACTGGTGCAACACCACCTTACCTCAATCTCTGCATCACCTTTTTTACGAATGTCCAATTTTTGCCCTGCAAAGAAACATTTTATTAGAAGAAATTTCAAAAATAATGAAACACCAGCAAGATCTACCGCGCTCTTTACAAAAACTTCTTTCCATTGAAAAATGCTTTGAAGCAATTTATGAATATGTAACCTCTACGTTTGGCGATTTGTGAATTCAAAAGAAGAATGAATAACAATAGTTTATTGCATACAGACTAGGCTGTATGGTTGACGCCTTTGCCTTTCCCAAATGGGATAAACAAAATTAAAAAAAAAAAAAAGTAGTCTGTGATTAATTGTCAGTGGGATTGTTTATTTATTTACAATTTCATTTTTTAATTGTATTATTTTTGGACTGGATGTTGGTATATTATAGAAACAATGAACATCGAAAGCGCAGCAATTAATATTCTAAAGCGAGGTGTAGAATTAGACACGAAAAAAAGATATACAGAAGCACTTGTGTGCTATCAAGAGGGTTTGCAGATTTTAGTGGACCAAATGAAAGGTTTTTTTTGCAAATTGTTTCACTTTTCGCTTTCTAAACTGTTTTTTTCATCATCATCATCATCACAGCTCATATACGTCCCCACCGAGGGGCTCGAGCCTACCCTAACTAGTCAAACCACGCTGGCCCAGTGCGGATTGGTTAACTTCACATACACCTTTGAATTACTTCGCAGGTGTATGCAGGTTTCCTCACGATGTTTTCCTTCACCGTAGGAGCGTCAGATAAATGTACATATGAAATTCGTGAAACGAAAAACACATTGGTACCTACATGGCAGGATCGATCGCGGCCCTCCCGATTCTACTCGGCGCACAGACCAGTGCCGAGACCATAGCGCGACCGATGCTCTCTGTTTTCTTGCTTTGCTTTAAATGCGATCGTTTTAGGTGAATTGGACGACAACACAAAAAACTACATACGAAAAAAAGTGGAGGAGTACATGAACAGAGCGGAGACTATAAAGAAATTGGTGTTACAGCAAAAAGAAGCTGGGCAATTCCACGAGCAAGTGCACATAGAGAATAATTCTACCGGGCACAGTTACAAAACATTGTTTGGAAGATTTCTTGATGAAGATGTGTACTTTGTGATAGTTGAGGACCCTTACATCAGAAGTTTTCATCAAGTAAGTATCTGAACTAATTTGTATTGCACTATAAAATTTCAGCCATCAACCCAAAATATTAAAATACTTGGAACAATAATGCTACAGTATTCATTCATTAAAAAAGTTATTGCAAGTCCACACAAGTCAAGAAAGCCAATAGGCCATGACACTGTTACTTGAAAAGCAGGTATACCAATTTTCCTTCATGTCATTACCATAATGATTATTCAAGCATTTACAAAATGTACAAAAACCTCTTTCCACTAGGATCCACCTTATGTCCATATCTGTTTAATTTATTGCAACTTTATATTTTCAGTGTCAAAATTTTCTTCGCTTATGTGAGTTACTGGTTCGTATGTGCACTGGTTTAAGGCACATTGAGTTGATCACATCCAGGGACAATAGATCAGAAGGTGACCAAAGAGAATGGTTTAACAATCTCGCATGTGATCTTAAGAAATATAAAGTACAACTTATAGTTAAATATTCAGAAACCTTGCATGATAGACAAATAACGTAAGTATTGGTAGGAAAATATTATTTGAGCTTTTATGTTTTGTAGATAGGGTTCAAAATGTTTAATAAGTTCACAGCTTCCGCCCTTTGTTTTCAATGTAACCAAAGTTAAAATTTCTCAATATATATAAATCTAAAGTTGCGGCACGATATGATGGCCGTTTTGACAGCTGTCGTACCCATAGTTTATCCGTTAATTTTTACAAATACACTGGAGACAGCTGTCGCAACGGCCATTATAGTGTGCCGCAACTTTAGAAGCTATAAAAGGATATTCGGCGCTAGCTTTTTGCCAAAATGTGCAGAGATCATAATATTATATCATATCAATCATAATTCTCCTTGTAGTATTCTCCCATACTCCAAAAAATTCTACTGCGGCTGCTCTGTTTTTGTCTTAATCATTCATCAGTAGTAAATGGTTTTAGTATCCACAAGCTGGATTGATAATTATCCACGGTTCCATCCATTAGGTTCTTTGCTACATCCACAGAATAACTAATCTACCCCCGCAGGGGTAATTACCCCCACAGAAACCACTGACTTAGTGGAATCTGAATTAATATTTCAAAAACATTTTAGCCTTGATTTTATTATGCTACTGATGTAAATATTAGGTCAAGTGAATTTTAATAGATTTTTTTAAATGTATGTATCCAAGCTAATTTTCAATAAAATTTTCAGGCTGAGTTCAGGCTGGATTATCAAAATTGGCAGAGGGTTAGATTTCTTTAAAGCTCCAGAGAACAAATTTTGTTTGGGTGTGTATGACATGGATCTACGGCCTTGCCATGAAACTACTGTAGATATTGTCCATTCCAAAAATATTAAACAGTCTTATGGATGACATAGGTATTATTTATTGATATCATTTAGAATCACTTGTTAATAAATAATTTAAAAAATCAAATATAACAATAAAAATGTACATACATTAAATTATTTAAGATTAAATTAAATTTCATACAGCTTTCTTTTTTTTTTGCTCACAATGTCTTACGCATCGTAAGCAATGAACTTTAGCCCTCATCTAACTTAATACTTACTTAGTATCACTGACTGTTTAACATCCTTAATTGTATTTTTAAACTTGTTCTCTTCTCTCTGTTTCTTTAAGACCTTTCAGATTTTAAATGATCATCAGAAATGGAAAATTGTGAAGTAATGCATTACTTTTTAATGGTTAAGGAAAAGGAAACAATAACAATATTAATAAAAGTATATATTTTATTTTACAAACGTTTAACAATGATGTGGGCACTACCACATTTCGTAAAATCTATGAAGATATTTAAACAAATTAAAAAATAATCTACCTACTACTTAATAGTGGCACTTTATAGTGGCACCATATGATGAGTGGAAAGTTGACGAATGGAGGTGAATTTTGGGTTTAAGTAAATTTAAGAATTATTTATACAAGAGGCTATTTTTTATCATCTATGAGCCAAACAGTCTTCGATTTGTTTTTGTCCGGCATCTTATGTGACAGGGGGGATAAAACAATTTGGTATGAATACATTTGTTCACAATAAAGTATTCGTGAAGTATTTGTTCCCACTGCAGTCTAGTATAAATAATTCTTAATGCAAACTTTTTATTTTATTGCATGGCAATTATATCTAAATACTTGAATGCCACTACCAGATTTTAAATACGCTATCTATGCCAAGTATCCATACGGAAATCTTATTTTTGAAAGGTAAAATACTTAAAGCGAGCTGACTTAAAATCTTAGGGTTCTTGATTATTATTGATTGTGAAAAGGAAACGTCATGAGTCCATAAAAGTTGGAACTCAAAGTAAAAAAAGAAAAATTCGTTTCATATATTTCTTAATAATCTGATTGACATTTTTGGATTCAATTGTCTATAGCTCGCTCATCCCTGCGTACACGAATTTATGCTGTAAATATAAATGGTAGTAATTGTAAAAGAGGTGACTGCGAGACCGTGGTGAAACCCATATCCTTATTAAACATTTTTAATGCACGTTTGAGGAACCCTATTGAATTTTTGTATACATAATATGATTAAGACTAGTAAAAAGTATGGCCTCTTCATCTTAATCTACAGAAATAAAATAGTTCTTGTACTGTAAGCTACTCATCAAGCTATACTGATTGCCCTTAGGACCGTTTTTATGTCGCTCGTAATAGTGGCGGTTTTCGTAGTGTACATGTAAAGCTTGAATGGGAGCCTACTGTACATGAATAGTGAAGTCATAATACAAAGCATTTTATACAAACCTTGAAATATGCAATTAGGCTTATTAAAATCATTTAAGGTATTTTATCATTACAATGTAATGGAATGTAGGTGGGTAGGCGAATGTCCGAAGTCCGACACACAATATACTCGTTTTGCTGTCTAGAAAACATTGTCAATCAAAAAGTTAAGCATTTGATCGTTAAAATATAAAAATTAATTCATGTTTACACAAATAAATACTATATAATACCTACATTAAGTAGTCGTACGTCCTTGTAATATGCATATACAATTGGTGATATAACTCAAAATGTATTTGTTACTATATAAGTTCTCAAAATTATACATAGCTCTCTTTCTTAGCTGAGAAAAGCATGAGCGACTCCATTAGATGCGGACGTATCATTTCGTCGACATCCTTTTGGTAATCTTGGAAAGCGTCAGGGTGGTGCCTGTGTATGGTCCTGAGAGATTTCAGGCAGTGTATCAGGATCTGGTCCGGGTTTACGTCCTGGCTAGGCTGGGTTCTCTGCGCCCTTACAAGCCGTATAAGGTGAGGAACCCCCTCAAGTTGGACTACTTCTAAAGCGACATCAGATACTACTGATAATCTGTGGACAATAAAATTAGGGTTAGCTGACGTATTAGATAGTTTTCAAGTTTGGTAGCTTTATTTTTTATTACCATTATAATAGTAGTATCCAGTTCTACGTGGAACATATAGATGTTGGAACATTATAATAACACTAACTACGAACGAACCTACCCACGAACTATGTTTCGCCTTAAAAGTTCTAAGAAAAAACTAAATTTACTTTCCGCGGGAACTACTTACTTTTCCCGATAATTCCTGTCGTAATCCGTCTACCTACAAAATTTCATCCAAATCCATTCAGTAGTTTTTACGTGAAAGAGTAACAAACATCCACACATACAAACTCGCGTTTATATTATTAGTAAGGATTTTATTGTTGTAATACTTTTATGTTATCTGTGCTTATGTACTTTCTACTTGGGAATAAGTCCTCTTATATATGTTGGTACAACGCATTTATTTTTTCCCACAGCTAAGAGGTTCTTAATTGTGGGAAAAAAATATTCGTTTGCACCAACAAAGTACTAAAGTTACGGCATAAACAAAATAATGTGTACCAGTGCCCTCTAGCGATACTAACCTAGAAATAGCTTCCGCTGCGTGGCAATGCAGCTTTGCCTGCGCTCGTCTTTCCGCTGGCCGGGGAGCGTGCTTCGGCGAAGCGCGAGTGAAGCACACCAGCGCTACGCTTACTGATGACAGCCCAGACAGCATGAGGATGCATCGCGGTATTCTAGACAGCGACGCTATGAAAGCAGCCGTTTGTTCCTAGAATAAAAAAGGCATACTTAGTTCAGCCTACTCGTCGCTAGATGTCGCTTTCTTATTTAATGACTTAGGCGTAACACGTAAGTGACACTCATACCAAGGATGATATAAATCGTCTATGCTCATACCAAACCAGACAGCATGGGGATTTATTAGGATAAAAATATGGTAGCAGTAGCACAGGTTTGTAATTAGGTTCTTACTGGCAGTTGTATAAACAGCGATGCAATAATGACTGGTTTGTTCTTTAACAATGTGTACTTCGTTGAACCTACTGGGCACTAGATGCCACTTTTTCACTTCACCAACATCGGAGTGCTAATCTTGTGCTAACATTTTTTAAATATTTATTTATTCAGGATGCTAGTTTTATTTACTCGTCACTAGATGTCGTAGTCTAGTTTGATGTTTATCTAAAAAGAGTATTTACGATAGGTACTTACATAAACAAAAATCTTAAGAGTTCGCATTAGTACATTTTGTATATACACATTCACTCTATACTAACCCATCCCCATGCAACCTACCTTAAATACACGCTTTGTCCTCAAGTTGTCAATCCTAACCCGAACCCTATATTCATCAAATGATTTATCACTTGTCCTCTCTCCTCATTATAATTATATAGTTTAAAATATGGAGGTATTTTATGACACGTTATTTATAGCATAGACGAAGAATGAAGTCCATCAAACTATAGAACTCCCTACCCAAAGCCATCAGACGTGCATCATCGCATGAATGCATAATGCATTCAAGCACAATAAACATTTCCTGCAACTGGACATTTAAGGGAATAAATATCCAACAACAAAATTTTTTTATGTATTTTATTATCAAAGTATATTTATTTTAGGAATTAGGTTAAATATCTAAAAATTTAGTAAACTGTTTCAGTATTATCTTCTCCATCATTATTTTCTACAATTTAAACTTTCCTTTTCGGTTGCCTGGTAGAAATTGCTGTTTTGGCAATAAGGCCAGCCCCCTAACCATGATCGCTTAAAACAATATTAAAGCCGCACTGAGAACGAGATGGCGCGATACGCAGCAAGAGCGGTGTCTCTGTTTCAATATTGTTTTAACCTTGCTGCAAGCGATCATGGTAAGGCCCCAGGTAACCTTTTGTTTTCGCATTACATTCCCTTGTGTCTATTTTAATTTAAACAATAACAATCAATTCGTTCGTTAATTTATATTGAAAGCGGACGTGAACTCACTTGCAAAAAGACAGATATACTCGGTCCCCTGTTCTTGACTGCCTCCAACAGCCTCTCGACTGTCTTGTGTTTCGTCAGCACTTCCACAATGTCCGACTTGTTGGCGCTTGAGTCGTCGTCGTCCTGTTTCTCCAGTTCGAGCTCGCGAACCAAGTTGACGAGGCACGCCGTGCAGAGGAGCAGCAGTTGGCAACACTCCGTGCGGGTTAACAGACCTGGGGACAATTTGTTGTGTTAAAAGAAAGTTTAGTGTAATTCCATTCAGCATACTTCGAAGATTATATTTTTATTAATCATGTATTTTGATCGAAGAGCGTCGGTGGCGCTGTGGACTCGGCACTTGCCTTCCAATCGGGGGGTCGGGGTTCGAGACCCGCCATGTACCAATGTGTTTTTCGTTTCGAATTTCATATGTACATTTGTCTGACGCTCCTACGGTGAAGGAAAACATCGTGAGGCAACCTGCATACATCTGCGAAGAAATTCAATGATGTATGTGAAGTCGACCAATCCGCACTGGGCCAGCGTGGTTGACTAAGGCCTAATCACCCTAACATAAGGTAGGCTCGAACCCCTCGATACGTCCCCCGTATATGAGCTGTTATGATGATTTTGATCGAATAATCAAAGTATTTGATTAATCAAATAATCTTCATGGGCGAAAAAGTCACGTATATAAAGTCTTTATACACGTAGTAACTATTAATAAATAAACTGTGACTATACTGTGTGTACCTAAATGAAACGGTAATTGCGGACTCACAAGCCGCAAACGTTTCGAAAAATATAATATGGGTATCGATAAAATACACTCGACATTGATAATATCTCTTAATGATACTATTATATCTATCTGTATTGTGTGCTTGGTGGAATTATATATTACTAAAGTTGGGTTACTTTCATCGTAGTCAAGACCTGGATGGGTGACCAATAATAAATGCATTTCGAACTTTCAGACGGTTGATCTCGCAATGGTTGTGTCGGCTTACCACCCCCTCGGATTATATTATACGGAGTGATGGTAACCGGAATTTGATTAGGAGAATCTTATCAACATCATTTAAGACGCCCACTTTTGGATATAGTTCTCCCCCAATGATCTCAAAACTAACTGTTCCTACGCTTCTTGCATCCAGCGGCTTCCCGTAATCTTCACCAGACCTTCCACCTTGTGGTGTAGGTACCACGCTGCGTCTTCCCATTACCCTATAGGAGGACCTAACTTACCAGTTATATTTTCCACGATCGTATTCAGATACAAGTGCAGCTGTGTGAGGTCATAATGACCCCTCAGCCAGGGCGCCGTGATTTGCGTGAGGACAGTGATCGCCTCCCTCATTTGCGGCTCAGGATTCATTCTATCCGACAGTATGTCCGCCAGTATCTCTATGCCCCCGCCCTGCGTAAAAACTAACAGTTAACGCGTGTCATACAATCAAACAATGGGCTGAGAACGAGACGCCAATGTTATTCGTCAGGCATGAATTATTGTCATCGATTGTCCCATTCATTAGGCAGCGTGTGACTTATGGAGTGCTGAATTGATTGTTATTTTGAATAAATAAAAAAAATAGTGTCGATTAACAATTTTGAAGTGCCCAAATTGATCTAGGCGTTTTAATGTGAAAAATTTCACAGTCTTCTATCATCGTTGATAGAAGTATTCATTGTTAAATTGAGTTTTGTGTGCAATTTTTCATTTTCAGTATCGGATTACACAAAATGAGCGTCGGTGGCGCTGTGGATTAGGCACTTGCCTTCCAATCGGGAGGTCCGGGATATAAGACAGCCACGTACCAATGTGCTTTTCGTTTTTCGAATTTCATACATTTATCTGACGCTCCTACGGTGAAGGAAAACATTGTGACGTGAGGCAACCTGCATGCTTCTGCGAAGAAATTCAAAGGTGTTTGTGAAGTCGACCAATCCGCACTAGGCCAACGTGGTTGACTGGCCTAAACACCCTAACTTAGGGTAGGCTCGAGCCCCTCGGTGGAGAGGTAAATGAGCTGTTATGATGATGATGATGACACAAATTGTAAATTGCCACCTTTAAAACAAGTTATTGCCTTTACAAATCATCTATTATAAGTTCCTTATATTCATCGATTACGACTATCAATATTATAGCAATCACTCGATATTTGTGAAAATGGCGATAAACAGCATACTAACCTCCTCAAATTGCTTCACAGCGTCGCCGGTAACGCAGACTGTCGCCAAGGCTCGCAGCGACAGTGCCTTAATGGAACTCTTATTGCTCTCTATAATAGCGGTGAGCAAAGCCCGGGGCACGCCGCAGTCCACGAAAGGCAAGTCGGTAATGCTCTTTATAATCTTGACGCATTTCTCGTGGAGAGAGCCCTTAGTACTGTCGCTAAGCATGGCTAAGTGACCGATGGACGTGAGGGTACTCTTCAGCAACAAATCCGAAGGCGGCTCTTCAATTAATGATACAAGAGTCTGGAAATTAAAAGATTTGTAGGTTAAGATTGGAGACAAATTACTTGTACACAGTGTTAGGAGAAGGACTATTTAGTTTGATTTTATTGACTTAAGACTTTTGGGTAAAGGGACTGAATCTTACTTTCATTTGTTGAACCATTACAGCCTTCGTCGTCTCCAAGAATATGCCAATGAGTGTGTCCAAGTGTTTCTGCACTAGGCTCCATTCCGGCCTGCTTTCATTGAGTTCTATTTTCACATCCTCCCCGATATCGATCAGCTTTTGTAGATATAACTGGAGCGACTTCTTAATCTTGTCCCACCTTTCGGGCGTCTCGCCTGGGGGCTTTGTATTCAATGTAATACTGTGAGCTAACACGAATTCGTTTATGTTAGCCACCAACAAGCATATTTGCTCCTCACTCGGCTGATTGGTGTCCATTTGTCTGAAATTATTAAACGCAAAGCATTTGAATTAGGCAGATTAGATCGTTACATCTATTGAACGTCGAGTTACGCGAACTGTTCCGGTTTAATGAAATAAGAAATGAGATGATAATCTGTTTCAAGTTATTAATGATTAACGATATCGGTGTGCTTATTTATCGGACGGTTTAATGTTTCGGAATATTTAACACTCCCAAAATATTATGTGGTGGATTAGGTAATATTTATACATAAATTATCTAAACACTTTTTCTATTACGTAATTAAGAATTCTAAACTTTTATCTTTTCATAATCTAACAATTAAAATGTCATTTAATAAGATAGTTACCTTAACACATCACTGTATTGATGAATGATGATCTGACCATGTGTTTGAACTTTTTTGATATTTCCCGTGATAGTAGCTGAGCTTGCAGATACCAGTGCTTTCATCTCCGCGCCCAAAGGTTTGCTCTGGAGAGTCGTCATGCATTCATTCTCACACGATCCTACAAGGTCACAGAGCCAGTGCTGCACCGATTCTGGCCTTCTTTCACACATTCGTTCCAAATTTGTTTGATCTATACTTCTTTCTCTATACAAAATCTCATTTTCGTTGTTGAGAACTATCCTGTAAAAAGAAGGGATCTATTAATACTATGGAAATCAAATTAAATACACTCTCATTATTTTTAAACATAATATCAAATGAAACTTACCCGCCAGTGTCAAAGTTATGTAACAAATTCACTCGACGTGTGCTCTTCGTTTCACTCTTTGATGCGGCTCCACTCATATATTCATGCGGAGCAAGCATCTTCGGGGTAGATGTACAAGCTAGATTAATCTGGACATCTTGGAAACGCAATTCGTCTTCTTTTAACTTTTCTCTTTTTGAATCGTGTGTCAAGTCCTTGTCAGACTTTGAATCCGTATCATAAGGTGTTTTTTGCTTGTCTTGAAATTGAGGGGGTGGAGTGACTCTTCTGTTTTTGATGATGTCTTCATCAAGTCTTGGCCCCGAATCCATTCCACGTCCGCCATCGATCAATCTTTCATTATAGCATGGTATTAGCAGTTCTTGTTGAGGATGTCCCACTATCACCCAAGAGTTATGTTCTTCAGTTCGAGGTAAACCTAGAGATGGAACTCGACTTTCATCTAATATGCCCCCGGCTTGGGATTCAGCAAATACTAGCTTATCTTTTTTAGAAGGAAATATTCTAAACATATCTTTCTTGTCGCTTTTCCCTGCGATTCGGTGTTTATTAGTTTTTGGGCCTACTTTTTTATTTGGCTTTAGATGCAAGCTATCCATTATATTTTTTCCGAGTATTGCTTTGGTTGGTTTATGGACCTGCTCCTTAGAACACGAAGATTCTTCGTTAATAGCTTCTTCGTCTATGTAGCCTAAGGAATGATGACCGCTTTGGATATCTAGTATTTGTTGATCTAATCTTTGAGCCTCAAAGTTCAATGACTTGTTTAGTCTATTTCTTTCAAATGTAGGTGTGGTTGTGATTGGTATGTTCTCTTCATTTGACATACTTCTCCTATATTCAGAGCGAGTACAAGCGATTCTCTCAGTCGAAACATACGAAACGTTTGATATAGGCGTTCGAACTCGAGGTTGATTGTTAACGAGGATTTCGTTGTCATCTGCTAATTTTATGTATTCTAAACTCTCATCAGACTTATTTTTACTAGTTTCTAGGTCTTTTACTTTAGCTACTTTACTAACTTTGGTGCTGTCACTGTCTGTACTAGAAATGAATGATTTTTTAACTGGATATTTTTTAGATGGACTTAAGATATTTACATTTTTTGATGGGACTTCTTTGGTGTCGGTAGATATTGCACTAATGTTAAGATTTTTTTCTTTGCTAACAATATTTGGAGAGGCAACCTTATTGTCTAGTTTAGGTACGTTATTGGTAGCACCTGTATTCCTTTTGGGAATTTCATCTTGAAGCGAAGTATTTCGTAGTATTTGGTCCTTGTGATTTTTTTGAACGTTAATGTTTTTTGGAGTGTTGTTGATTTTATTGTTCTTTGAATTATTATTCTTACAATGATGATCCTCTTCAGGTATTTTATCTTTTAATAATTCCATATGCTCTTCATCGCGATGTATTTCGTAATATTTTTGAAGATCGTACGGTGTTTGTATGACGCTGCTACTGCGTAAACGCGGCTTCGGCGTTGGAGCTCCATTGTTAGCAATCTCTGCTACTTTTTTACTATCGACTACATCTTTGCTTGGCGTTTGAAAATCGATGACCTGTTTTACTGTTATATTTTCATTGTTATTAGAATCGCTACTACTAGAAGATTTGTTCCTAGACTCATTATTTTCCGGCGATGGATAGTACTGAGATGGTGGAGGCGAGCTGTCCGAATCCGAAAACCCGGAATCTTGGCTCTTATGGCTGCCGGGGCTGCCATGCCGCAAAGGCCACTGGTTTATCTGCACATTGTTCTGCTGCGCAATATTATCTACGCTATTGTTCCTTTGTTGCTCGGGATGATTCGCGATCCATTGAGGCAGTTGGGGCTCCCAGTCCTGTTCATCTTGGCGATTGTTTTGGTTCCAGTTGGCCTGCTGAGCCACTGGACTCCCGACGTTCGGAGGTGAGTCACCCCACCAGACCTTGCTCCGCGTTCGTTGAAAATTGGACATCCTGTAAAAGAACAAAGACAAAATTACTCGTGGGAACAGAATACCCATTACCATAGCAAAGCGATGGGTTTAATGATCGGTGGCTGTTGACGTAATTTCGTGGTCCATTATAGACTAAGTTTGGGAGGTGACGATGCGTGACAGTATTCAAGTTTAGATTAGATGTTTCGTACATCCCCATACTTGAATGGTGGTTAAGCCTTTGGAGATCTTTGGCCTTCCTTTCATCGATATAATAAAATAATATGGCGGCAATTAATTTAGTTCTTGGATAATAATAACGAAATCTCTCAGCTTGCAGGCAGATGTTAAAATCCGTTGCAAATCTATTGTGCCGGACTGCAAGGGCGCGCGTTCATTCAGTGATTTTTTTTATTATATTCCCCTTGATTTTTAACTTGGGAACGGGACTTGTTGTTGGCATTCGAGTGACTTGCGGACTAGTTTTTGTGTGCCTACAATGAAGTTTTAGAATTTGTTGTTAAAATAGAACTGTGTTTAATCGAACCGCTAGTAAGTTTTGAGTCGGTCATTTAGTTTGCGGTTGTAAGATACATGAGTCAATGTGCAGACCAATGATTCACAGTTGAACGAAGTAGCTTATAGTATTTAATTGTTATAATTAGTAATGTGAGTCAGTCGATACCAAGAGACATCAAGGAGGTGCAATATTGAAGGAGGTGCAAGTTTCTTTTGAAATACTTCGGGTTAACATATTCTAACCGCCTCCGTGGTCTGATGGTTCAGTCAGATACTTGAGACCATCCAATATGGTCTAGTGTTCGGTTCCCCATGGGGGCAGAGGTTTTTCTGCTTGGTTAGGTTGGCGATAGGTCTTCTAGGCCCGCCTGGCTAGCTACCATCTTTGCTATTGCCATTGCAACAATTTTAATAGCATTGTTGTGCTTCGACAATTAGAGGTAATGTAGCCAGCCAGTTCCTTAGTTGTTGTAAAGTTCGGGTGCGTGCAGCTCGTTTCCCTGTTCGGCCTAATCTTCACTTACCATCAGGTGAGAGGGAAGCCAAGAGATTACCATAGTGTAAAAAAACAGCATATTTTATTCTTATATGTTAAGTTTTGACAATAGTTATAAACAAATCTCTATATATTGAGAGTAAATAAATCATCTGTCGAATATCCATATTATGTTGTTAGGGAAAAAAAGTTGTTTAGTTCCCTTTTATTTTGTTAGTCAGTTCACAACATCGAAGAAGAAAATAATCCAACATGTATGTCAAAAAAGGTTCTACACTGCGTACGAGTCAAAATCATGTATGAAATAAATTAAATGCAATACATCCTTCTTCTTAGATAATAATGAATATAATATTAGATTGTAAGTATTATACGTATCAGCTTTCAAGACACAACACAACACAATCAAGACTTCTTTGTGCGATGTGCTGGTGGTGTTACATAAATACGTCAAAGAATGATTATTTTTCGAGTATTTATCGCGTAAGCGAGTTAAATCACTTAACGTCTCAAAAGGTTACATCAATATGTTCAAAACTGAAAAAGATATGTAGTCGAAAAAAAAGCACTTACCTTCGACACAAAATTGTAAATACTTCGTAAAGATTGGCAGTAGCTTTATATATTATAGATAACTATATTACTGAATTGAATAAGAATGTTTTTCGTACAACTAAGCGGGCAAACACACAGACTCCACACTTGCCCCCTTACCATGATCGCTCAAACAATATCAAACAAAACCACACTGAGAGCGTAGCTAGAGCTATGTCTCTGTTTCAACATTGCTTTAGCCTTGCTATGAGCGATCGTAGTAGGACCCCTGATGGTAAGTGCTACAGTCACCACCTTGTTCCGCGAACATGCAACCCCATAACGACCATACTGTACGTTGCCAATTTGTCAGATAGATTTAAAGTCACAGTATCCAGTAGTTTCACTATCTACCGTTCTAGCTTTCAAATCGGCACACAGAAATGCAAGCACCGCTGCTTGGCACATAAATACATAGTAGGATAGAGGTACCTACCCGGTTGGAGGACTCTGGTGCAGAGTCTCCCACATCAAAGGAGTGTTTAGTATTGTTCGAGGTTTACTTGAAACTTATTTTTATGGTTGATACGTAACGATCAATTACATTTGGTTGCTTTAGTCTTCGGATATTATAATAAACCATGTAGGTAGTCCTTTTATCCTACACTTCACTTCCAGAAGTTCGTTTGATCATCAATTCTCCAACGGTGCTCAATTCCGTCTTTCTTTTTCTTAGGTTAATTCGTTAGTAATAAGTCATTAGAATTATTAGTTTTATTAGGAATTTTAAATACCTATATCAATATTTGTTTTCCCTTTATGTATTTTACGTTCAACTTCATGACATCTGCTTATAAGTCGATAATTATGGTAATGCGGCATTAGTAAGATCTGTGAATATGTTAATTGTAACAAATTAACATACGACTGCTTAAATTATCGACACTGCTCGCGAAATGAGTATTGCATAAGTGATAAGTGTGTATAATGCTAACTATTAAATATGCGGACCTACCTACCTATAATAATTATGATTGAGGATTTTAAAACAGCATAAAATCTCATATTTTTGTTGCCTAACAGGTTTTCTATTTATGATCCAAGCCTAGCAGTAGATTTCATTTAAAACTTTCAATTTCAAAATACTGTCATGTCGCAGTCTTTTAATGCCCGGTTTCTATATTCAAAAACGGTTCATTTTTGCTACGAACAGTTAAATTTACATTTTTTCTATTGAAAATATGTCAAAATATAACTGTCCGTAGCAAAAACGGATCGTTTTTTTACCGTTTTTTTACGAAACCGGGCATTAAAAGGCATAAGACGAGGCCAGGGGGGCAATCGCACTATTTACAACGTTTCAACCTACAAATCTAGGGTTTCAACCACAGACGTATAAAGGGAATTTTGCCAACACCTTGACAGCTGTCAGATGTCAAGTTATATGTCATATCTTCTTCTTTTTCTAATATATGTTAACAAATACAAATACTCTTAATAAAAAATACTCTTAATAATTGTTAACAAATACTCTTAATAAAAAAATAATATTTTTTTTCTATTTTTCTCTCTTTTATTTTTATAATATAAAAAATATAACATTATTACTTGTTACTTACAGAGGAAGCAATGTGACTAATAATAGAAAGTATTAAAATTTTGTAACATTAAACAAAAAGACAATGCATTCACCTCATGGTTCCCCAAGATACAGGCAATGCGATGTCTAGTTTGGGGACCTCTGCTAATATCATTGTAATTATTTCTGCAGTGCACTAATTTCTAAATAATTTTATCTGTATGTTAATGAGTTTTCTTTTTGTGTAATAAAGAATTATTATTATATATAAAATTCTCGTGTCACAGTGTTTGTTACCAAACTCCTCCGAAACGGCTTGACCGATCTTTATGAATTTTTTTGTGTAGGTATATTCAGTAGGTCTGAGAATAGGTCGTAAACTATTTTTTATTATGGCGAAACGTAAGTTCGCCGTTATTATGGTGAAACGTAGTTCGCCGGCACAGCTAGATATATGACAACGTTAAAGTTTTAGGTTTTGCCAACACCTTGACAGCTGTCAGATGTCAAGTTATATGTTATATAATAAATGAGAACGTTAAAGTTTTATTTTTGGTTTTAACACTCGTAATTGTGCGATTGCTCCTTTGTTCTCGATACTCTTTCGCGGGGGTTGATTAATTGCATTGCAGTATGGTTTTTAATTGTATCGATTCACGAACGAAAAGAGTTTAATTGATTTTTAGAATACTTTATAATTTATTGAAATTATTTGTTTTTCTGTAAAGAGACAATAAAACCTGTATAGTTTTTTATTGTTCTTTTAAAAATTCTGAAAAAAAACCTGAAAAAATCATTACACTATCGTCACAGATTAGGTACTAAATAGTTACTACCTACGTAACTATCGTCGAAAATTATGGAATCGTAAACATGCAAGTTCATTTTTTGCCATGGTGTTTGGTTATTTAGGATTTTTTACAAATCCATTTTTCAATATTCCTTTCGGGTTTTCTTCTTCAGTTTACGGTAATTTTGTTTAGAACTATTACATAATTTCTACACCGAAAGCTCGATAATCGATTCCTTCTTCATAATCAGGCCTTGACCGTTAAAAATAGTTTTATCTTTTTTATTCAATCAGACACTAAAATAAAAAAAAATGGTAGAATTGTAGATATGTATTTAGAAAAATATTTTCTCAAGGCACATATACTTTGTCTGTTGACTGTTGAAGGACAAGCAAACACTTAAACAGAAACACGCATAGGTAGATGAATTTAAAATGTTAAATTGTGATAAAGACACGTTAATATTACCAATTACCATGCTTAAGACTTAATAGGGGTGAAAGTATGAAATTGCCGCTTTTTTAGTTTGTTTATATAAGTTTTCTAATTTAAGAGCTATAAAAAAAAGATTTTTTTTATTACTTTTGACCTTAGAGTGCACGTTACAATTTAATCTCAGAATTAGTTTAATAATATATTAAAAAGAATCTCAAAAATTACCCCATATTTTTTTCGTCAGAATTATGTACATTATTGACGATAACTTTGTGAAAAATAATTTTCTTGTCTTCAAAATTATGTTATTACTTAGTTTAAAGTCTATTTATCAGTCTCTAAAAGTTTCATAAAGTTTGCTTTATTGGTTATTAAATAACTAAGAAAAACGTTAGTATGAAATAAGAAATGTTCTTAAAAATCTTTATACAAAACGGAAATTTCCTACTTTAACCCCTATTATTAGGTTCTCGTTTATTACATAATTATGAGGTGTACGATCGCCGTTGAAAAAACCTAAAATATTCTTAACTTCATCACTATTCACATTTCACACACGATTCGAGTGACAATGATCGATTAAACGATAACTGTGTTCGATTATTTTCTAAAAGAATTTGTCTGGTCAGTAACCTTCAATTTATCATTCAATTAGAAAATAACGGAAATCAGTGAAATGAGGAAATACTGCCTTAATTGATGCTTAATCATAAACAATCGTCTTTAATCATCACTTTGTTCGTGTAAAAGAAAATTAATTTGATTTCCAAAATCTTTCATTTGAATTGTTAAAAACGCTTCAGTTCTGTCTTCACGGTTTATTTTTTCTTATTTAATATGTAGTTTTAGAAAACATTCGCAGTAACGGTTTTTATAATAGTTATTTGATTCGGAACAAATGCGGGATAACGATTTTCTTTACACATACTCATAACAATAACTAAAACCCGCATAACATTCCACATCCAGTATCCAACTTCTAACTTAAAGGTTTTTCTATATTTGCTCTTCATTCGTATTAGTAAACTATCACTACCAAAGAGAAAACAAAATCTAGCTGATTAAATATCAGAATGAATACTTAGCAAGAACCAAAATTGCAGGAAAGGCTGTTAGGGTACCCAATGAAAAGCGCAGCACATAGAAAAATAATTTAATAATTCCAAAGTCCTCAGGAATTGATTATTTCACATTAATAACGTATGTTATTGTTAATAGTTGAATCAATTGCATATTTGTATGTAATTATGCATGACAATAAAAATGTATGTTTTGGTTGTTTCAGTGTTATCGGGCAACCTTCAGCAGATAGCGTGAAGAAATTATACTAATTAATTGGCGGGCCTTGAATCTTTATCATTGGCGCGTAGCCTCGACGAAGCGACCCCTGTGAGTTCCTCTATACTTATGTTTGCCTGGTACTTCTCAGGATGCTTGACTAGTAACAATTGATTATTTATATTTTTGAAACTTTAATTTCTGTTTTAATCTTATCAAACTGACGTTAAAATAATAACGTAAATAATAGTATTAAGATGCATTGGTAATGAGAAGCTTGTGGCATATCTATGTTATGATTTACTTTTGTTTAATCACTTATATTGCACTGCGTTCGAATTACTTTAATCTTTACTCAGTACTCAAGTCAATAGGGTAGATATTTGTTATACTTGCATATTAATAGAATCGACAAGACACTCTTGAATATTAGTAACTGTAGTAATCTTACAATAAAGCGTGAGAATCTGCCAGGGAATTTAAAAAATCAAAATTAAGAGAGAGCATTACATCTGACATTGATGGGTGGTAATGATCATGAACAACAATTTTACGGTTAATAGTTTACTCACGAAATCATCCATCCATTGAACGAAAGCATGACAAAATTTAAAAACATCAAACTTATGATTTTAGTACTTAGCTATCGAAAATGGCAGCTCTGTTAAAAGCATGGCTTTGTTATATACTACGAAGAAACTTGATTTAATTAAAGATACGTTGAATGTAATAGTCCATACACACATAAATGTAATTATTAACAGTTGGGGACAATTTCAAGGTTTTTAAAGTTTAAAGATTTTAAAATAACAATATGTAGGGGAAGGTGGCCTAAAATGGGTAAGCTAAGGAAATGGTTAATAAAATCTATAAATTACCTTTATAAGAATATTTTTTTTTACGTTATGAGATAGAATATTTATCGAGCATCAAAATAAAACATAATATGATGGCACCATATATGAAATATATATTAAATAAGATAAATACAAAACCCTTTTAAAACCCCGTTTTGCCCACATGTGTGCCTAAAACGGGTAACCCACTTCGGGCAAAACAGGTATGCTTAGGATAGAGTCATATTTGGACAGGCTATAACATGTATATATTATAATTAGTAAAAAACTGAAATTGTTACATATTTTTGCAGGAAACTTTGTTCATAAATCTTTTAACATTGAAAACTAACTTACTTTATGTTTTTCTAAATTAAGAAAAATATAAACAAATGTAACAAATGTTAATTAACCTACTTATAACAAATTCAGTCTTTAACCATAACATTTTTAAATAGATTGAATCTTTAACAAAAAAAATCAAAATAAGATGAACTTAACACTTTTCTATATCATAACGGGTAGGTAGTAGGTACCCGTTTTGCCCTACTCGTTTTGCCCAAGGGCACATGTTTATGCAAAATTACAATAACCTCAAATTGGAAGGTAATACCGGTAAACTTTCTACCTTAATTTAATGTTAAATAGTGCTAAAATAAGATGGTAACACAAATAGCATGATTTGTATAAAGATTTTTGACTAATCGTAAGACACTTACCTTTATTTTTTTTAATAAAGTCACTAAAAACTTTCGTTGCATACACCTACGCTATTACACGACTCTGGCATCCGAGCGAAACTGATCGAAGTTCGTCGACGTTCGGGAAATTAAATCTAGGCACACGAACATAATAACCCTAACGCTTGACACAGCAGTGTACGAGTACTTACCCGTTTTAGGCGGCCTACCCGTTTTAGGCTACCTTCCCCTAAGCTAAAATTAAACTTTTCAAACCAAGAAATAAGTACTGAGCCTAAGCTAAATATATATAAACTATATTGTTTAGTATATGCGAGACGTCCTATTTTTATTTTACTTGGTAATGATATCTCTATAAGAGTGTATTCAGAGATCGAAAGACACGTCAAAGATAAATTGTAGATATGTTAAACATTTTTGCGTTTCAATGATGATAAAAATTCTTTTAGCATCTTAATGTTTGCGTTCAAAGTGTTTATTATCTATTTATGTCGCTTATTCCTGTTAAAACGTTAAGGAATGTAGCACCTTAGAAAACGCAGTTCATACGGGCGATATTTGTACAGCTCAGTCAGTACTAATAGATGATGTGCATGTGCACCTGGCATAACGGTCGTGTGTCATCTGCAAACCACCCGCCATACGCCACGCGCCTCTATGCTCGAATAATTCCGCATTATTTGCAGCTCGAACAGTTTCCACTGCAATATTCGTGAATTAAAACTAAACAGTATTAACGCAAAGGGAAACTATTTCCATTCAGCCACCAGCAATCTAATTATCATTGATTTGTAAATCAATTCTGGAAAGTTGGCAACTTAATTTCTCTGATTTGCATAATGCACTGTGTGTGCGAGACACTTCCGCTTTTCCGATGACAGATGTCAAAATAAAAGGAAAACCGTTACGACGATCGATACGTAAGTGTCATCGGTTGTGATTGGATCTCTATGGTTACGGCCAGGTGTCGGCAAGTTCCGTTTTTTTGTTTACTCGTTTAGGGTCACCGGTTTGGCGCCCCTGCCCTTGATGCAAGCGATTAGACTTATTTATAGAGGATGTTCTGCAAATACTCGTATATTTTTAATAGATCTAGCTAAATGTTATCGATACACATTTCTATTTAAATAAAATAAAATTAGCCACTTTGATGTTTTTTCATGCCTTTACAAATAATAAACACGTATTTATTTTGTTACCGAAATATAATAACAGCGCATTACCAATATTAGATAGTACTGAACACTTAATTCATAACGCACACACGCGTTATAATTTATAGCTGCGCTATAATTTCATTCCATTGTTAAGCATTTGCGCAAGTGCTTCATGTTATTCATTGGCAATTTGACTTGTCACAAATTAATTAGCATACTAAACGCTGGAATTCTTAACTCGGCTTGAAAACAATGTTGGCTATTTGTAAAAATGTCTCAAGCAGCTTCACCTTGTTTTTATTTCAAGGACGAGTCTGAAATTTACTTATTTAAGTTTTAGTTTTGAATAATTTTAACTTGCTAACAACACGTTTTGTTATCACAGTTGTCAGATTTTTAAGTTGCTTTCTTAAAGATATTCTATAATTTCCCTGTTACAATAATTAAAAGAAAAGCTGATAAAAAGACTCATAGTCTTTTTGTCAGCTTTCAAGCCTCAGGGTCTGAACTGTGATAGATTTTAAAGAAATTTAGATGAGATAATTAATCATGAAATTCTAGGAATATAAGTAAGTGTGGAAATTCAAGACATTTCCAAAGTTAGTACAGCATATAAATAAGGCACCATTTTTTCAATCAGCAAAAGTTTTTTTTTTCTAATCAATCACAACTGTCGGAGGAAATCTAGTATTTGTTGATAATTGAGTTGAATATGTATTTTTTACTTTGATGTTAAGATTTCTTTCTTTTAATTTAGATTTTAAGTACCAACGAAAAGTGAACATCAATTTAGAACACTCTGTAAAGTGAAGTCATAAGACACGTTGCGCCCCTTTGCGCCCCTAACCATGCGCACATACGTTACGAGCGTCCTTTACCGGCGCGCGCGCATCTGCTCGATACTGTAGCGTTCACTTTGACTGACAAACGGGACTTCCGCACCCAAAGTTAAATTAGTGAAAGTTGCGTTTCGCAGCTGAATATAGATGTCATTGTTCATTAGTAATTTAAGTGTAATATTACTTTAGGATCTGTAATTTGAGATTATTACCGTCTATTCCTAAAAATTATTTAGAATAATTATATAGCTAGTACTGCCTGAACCTTTTTGCGAGTTCAACACTTGAGTTATTAGCGCAAAAAAGATCCCATGTCTTAATTCAGACTATTTGTTTTCATTTAAATCGATACAAACAAACATTCAGAAATCTTATTATAAAGGTCTGCCATGTAACAATTGCAAAGTTTAGATTAAATGAAAAATTTTTCGTTTTTGTTATTTTTAGTCTTTCTAATTTTTGTGGACAATTTTTTACCAGAAAATTTTGAGTTGTAGTACAAAGGGCAGCCATTGGCTTGTAGAAGCTGGGAGAGGCAACAGGCAAGCAGTGAGCGTCTCAGCAAATAATTTTTTTTTTCTTTTCCGCTGATCATAAATAATGATAAAGAATATAAGTCCCAAACACAAAAGCCAATTGTTGTTTGTTTCGAAAACATTATTTGGTTTTCACGCTCTTACTTAAGTACGACGAAAAATTGAAAAGAATTAAGTATTATCTTATTATTCATTTATTAGATTTATGAAAATGTTATAGCAACTTGCTTTGCTACTGGGAATCGGCTAACGCTATTTTAAGCATCAGCGTGTGTGTATAGTGACTTTTAACAGAAGTTTAAAAAGTAAATACTTACACAATCCTTACGCATCAGTTTTTGTGCATATAATGATTTTTTACAGAAGTTTAAAAATCCTTACTAATATTATAAATTACTTACACAATCCTTACTAATATTATAAATGCGAACGTAACTCTGTCTGTCTCTGTGCTACGCAATCACGCCTAAACTACTTTTTAGATGAAATTTGGTATAGACATGGTTTGAGTCCAAGGAAAGGACATAGGATAGCTTTAATGCACAAATCACCCCTTAAGAGGGAGAAAAGGGGGATGGAAGTTTGTATGGGGAATCAATATCCGCTATACCGATTTAGATGAAATTTGGTATGGAGATAGTTTTGAGTTGTGGGGAAGGATAAAGAATAGTTTTCATCCCCAAAATCATTCCTTAAGGCTCTAGAAAGGGGGGGGGGGGGGATTTGTAGAGGGAATAGACTTCCACGCGGACGAAGTCGCGGGTAAAATCTAATATGAAGTAAATATTAAAATTACTTACGAGAAAAAATACAGACAACATGAATAACGCGAACTAATGATATTTAAGATACGGTTGGCTGCAGCCCATTGCTGCGTTGCGCACGCGCCGGTGGCATATGGCCGATAAGTGAGCCTTAAAACTGACACGTGTCCATAGTTAACTTTTTATACGTAAAGTCGTTCACGTATAAACAACATTGAAAGCGTGCGTCGATTTAGATGTAATTAAAACTCTCTATTCTGTCAGCAAAAATGTTTGTCATACATTTTTGGTGTGCTAGTCTTTGACGCATGCTGAAATTAAACAAAACATCATTTAAAATTTTGTATACGATAAGTGTCAATAATTTTTATGTTTCTCATTGGTGTAAAAGGTAATTAATTTTATTGCACTTTAATCTTTTGGTCGATTTGATCGATGAGATCGATGAGAGAGAGTAGAGCAGTATTAGATTCAGTATTAGAGTCTTCGGCACGGGTACCTCTATTTTACCTCTATCTAATTCTATTTGAATCTTTGTCATTGGCGCGTAGCTTCGACGACGCGCGCGACCCCTGTGAGTTCCTCTATACTTATGTTTGCCTGGTACTTCTCAAGATGCTCGACTAGTAACAATTGGTTATTTGTATTTTATAACTTTCAAACTTAATTACTTTTTAATTGTATCAAACTGACGTTAAAAATAATAACGTAAATAATAGTACTGCTGGGTGGGTGTCTCACGGAAAAATTCCAACTTTAAAATATTATTAAAAATGACTTGTAGGGAATATATTAATTTTATTAATACTATATCAATGCTCATTAGTGCGGATTTAATGAATGGAAAATTACGTCATTTCAGGTGGAATTGCATTCACTTCTTCAACGATTTCTGCCTTCAGCTCCGGTATACTGGCCGGCAATTCGGTATAAACTCGACTTTTTAGGTAGCCCCACAGGAAAAAATCGGCTGGTGTCAGATCGGGTGATCTGGGTGGCCAGACTGGCCAGGCAGTCTCCAGACCTGCTTATGACTTTTCCAGGAAATAATTCCTCTGACCCTGGCCTGGCTGTATGGGCTATGGCCCCATCTTGCTGAAACCACATTTCCTAATCATCACAAAAGCTCATATGATATATGTCCCCCCCGTGGGGCTTGAGCCTACCCTAAGTTAGGGTGCTCAGGCCTTAGTCAGCCACGCTGGCCCCGTGCGAGTTAGACTCGCGTACCAAAAGTACGAAAAACTCGGTTTTCAGATTTTATCCATAAATAATAGCTATAGGACCTTGCACTTTATCAAATTTCATGACTCTCGAACGGGAAGTATCCTAAGGTTGTGATATTCCCTTGTGAAATCGCAAAATTTGCGACATAAATGGTCGTATGATTTGGTCGCGTTGAATTTAGAGTATGATTTTTTTCCCAGCTTAACAGACCATAGACCTGATTTTTTGATATTTTCAGTTTCATATCTCTTCGCGTTCCCGAAACAAACAGACGGACAACGAAATGATCCTATAAGGGTTTAGCCTTTTGAGGTACGGAACCTTAAAAAGAAACAACTCCACTTACATCGAAAATAAAGTAAACAAAAAGAACTGCAGTGGTAAACTACAACTTTTTCTGACACCAAAAAGTTTTCTCAGCTTTGCAACGACTTCGCGGCCTAATGGATTACTGCACGACAGAACGGCTCGACCTTGTCGTATCGGGAATGAATTGATTAAACGGCGACATTTAGCTGAACGGCGGCGGTCGACGCAGCTGCGAATTATTGCAATTAACCATTTGAGCAGATGCGCGTGCGCCGCTCGTGGCCCGCACGAGCGCGGTTAAACCGTTTTTCTTTTTTGTCTATTAACAATTCCTATTTACGCTTAACGTATACGACCTTTTTCACTACCTAGCGAGAAAACACCTTGCTTAATACATTTATGGGAAAAGAGCAACTGACTTGATGAAACTACACTATAAGCTGTGACTATAAGTAGTATTCTTGAGATCTTTGACTTTTTGTTGTTGTTAACAATTAAATAGCACGATTTTTATCTGATGATGATTTTCAATATTTTCATAAACCTGTGATTGAAGGGAACTTGGATTTTTTTGCATTTTAGAAGTAAATTCGATTATCGAGATACAGATGATTTTAATATTATATGTTATATAAATTTCATTCGCTTAAAGATAACTAGCTTTTGCCCGCGACTTCGTCCGCGTGGACGTAGCTTTTTTTATTCCCTTTACGAATCCCCCCCCCCCCCCTTTACACCCTTAAAGAATGATTTCGGGGATAAAAACTATTTTTATCCTTTCCCACAACTCAAATTATCTCCATACCAAATTTCATCTAAATTGGTTTAGCGGTTATTGATTCCCCATACAAACTTCCACCCCCCTTTTCTCCCCCTTAAGGAGTGATTTCTGCGAAAAAAGCTATCCTATGTCCTTTCTCAGGCTCTAGACTATATGTGTACCAAATTTCATTTAAATCGGTTCAGTAGTTTTGGCGTGAAAGCGCGACAGACAGACAGCGTTACTTTCGCATTTACAATATTAGTATGGATTATGCAGTCAAAAAATGCTTTTCAGATCAGACTATTCCTGTAACATGCAATAGAATCGGCAATAAAAGTTGTTTTGAAAACCATATATGTTTCATAAAAAAACTAATAAGGTATATTTCATATAACGATTCCGCTTAGTAATGATATTTTATGTATACATATGTATAGATCTCGACATGCCTACTTATTTACCTGTGCGGAATGTCCTTTGTCCAGCTGCATCCAAACATGGAGCCTTAATCACAAGTCTGGAATGCACACGTGCTGGTTCCAGGTGCCCAACTGCTTGACAGGTTTAGTCATGTGGGAACGCATAAGAACAATGCAAGTAAATGTAGAACAGCGTCAGTTGAAGGGTCCAGTTATAATTATTTCAATAATGAAAGGGATTCTTTCTGGGGATTATTCGAAATATCTGAATTTAGAAGTTATTTGCTAAGTCAGTCAAGACATTGATTTTAATGATTTTGATGAGGCTATCCAAATAAAAATAGTAAAAGTCGATGGCGCTATGGAAGCAATACTAATGAAAGAAAGAGTACCACTGAGTTTTGAAATTTATTGTAGAGTAAATAAACCAGAACCATAGTATGATAGTACTTTCTTTGCTGGTATTGTTACTTGCGTTCTTTTACCACAACAAACAAAATCTAATGCTTTATGGAATTCGCGTGTTATGGAAGTAGAATTGTAAAACACGAAAAAGGAATTGCACATCTAAAATCAAAACTCACATAAAAGTTTTGTAGAGCGATATCGAGATTCGATATTATTTTGTTCATTGACAACTATGTCTTTATTGAATACGTATTACAATCAGAATCATGGCCGTATTTACGTATTTCACGCCTATGGGCCCAATGAAATGCATGAAATGAAATGAATCCTCCAGCAAAAGCACATCTATACCATACTTAATACCAACATTTTTGGCTATTAAAATAATATTAATATCCGAATTTCAGATTTTACCGCATTAAAAATTTGCTGCTATGGACCCGGGGTCCGGGCCCACGTGGCCTCATGCTATATGTAGCCCTGGTTACAATTCAACAAATTTATTTCAACAGATCATAGTTGTATGCTTATGGTAGCTAGCTGCGTATGTACACATCGACAGAATGTGATGATTTCTAGGACACCGACAAGGTTCACAATCATTTATAAGTAGTACTTCAAAGAATGCGTTAACCCTAAGTTTTTTCTCCATTATTAATAGTGGGTACACCAATTAGATTCTATTCGCTTCCCATGCTCCACATATCTTTCTTCTGCAGGAAAATATCGATTCAATAGATCAAGTCAGTGGAACGATCGGTGATAAAATTATAAGAATTGTTAAGGAGGGATCATTTGTGTGTCATTTTTGGCAAATTTACACGATAATAATTATAATCGAGTCGAAGTTAATATTTCCTAAAATAAAACGTAAGGCAGGTAGTTTTTATACCTTTACCTATGTGTTCAAAAAGGCCAATTCACTAGCCTATTTACTAAAACATAACGTTATTTCAATATATTCACTCTGGTATTTGATTATATTAAACCTCATCTCAGTTGTACCTTTTTAATAGCTATCAATTTTCGGAATGTTGCTGCATTTGACAAGATTTTAGCTCCTGTCAGAATTGCAACACAAAATTGGAAGGTACAAATGTAACTAATGAACTATTTAAGCTTATTGCGTATAAACCGGTAACTACTTTACCCGCTGACATTCGCAACATGGAAAAAAAGCGCGTATAAAAATATACTAGAATTTATTGAAATGATTCTAAGAGAACAGTATAATTGTAGATATGTATTTGAAAGTCATAACTTTCAAATAGTAAAAATATAAATAAATATTTTAAAATGGTTACTCCAATAGCCTGTACAAACTTATGCCGCCGTAGAATACCAACCTGACAATCCAAAAAAATGGAATATAATTTCTTGAAAAACATCTGTGTTTACATTCCTATATCACTGGCGAGGGGTAGAGTTAATACAGCAATGGCCTTGACGAGATAGCTCCCTTTTTTAGTTGACACGAACTGAATGTGAGTCTTCTCGAATCTCCAATAGGCTGTGATAAGAGTATATCTCGATAATATGCGAGATTACTATCAACTTTCGTAAACATCTAGTAGAAATCTTGAAGACAAAGAAATATGAATTTGTCGTACGAACGAAGGTTGATAAAAAAGTAAAATAAGAAAGTTTGTACATTCCTCCATTCCAAATCGTATGTTTTCATAAAAACTAAAATAAAAGCTAACCGATCAACCAAATCAAACACATACAATAGCTAAATGACAATTTATATATCAAACTAAATCTATATGTATAACAAAAATACTGAACTCATAAAGAGGGTTAACACATTATAGTTTCTTTCATTCATTACTAAATCATATTCACATAAATGTCAAGAAAGGATAAGTAAGTAAGTAAAACAACATGAATTTATTATGAATAATTCAAAAAGTTACGTTACATTCTCCTAATCGGCAAATTCTGTCATCATACTTTAACGGCCTTATTAGTAAAACAATTACTTCTTTCATCATCAATTGGATTAACAATCCGTGTTGTGTCTTATTTTCAACTGTACAAATTACATGGTGATAGAAAAAGATACAACACCCAATACCTATGAACTAATCCGCGGATGATGCTAGGAGTATTTTTTTTATTTATAAGGCGATTTGTGTTGAATCAAGTAGAAATAAACACCATAGTTACATTATTAATTTAATGTCACGTGTTTAAGTGTTTCACCGGAACAGCTAACAGTACCTAATTCTTTTCCGACTAAATAGTTACAATCATTACTGGCGCAGGAATGCGCGCAAGTAGAGTGTGGTAAGATCACTAAGCATCGCTGCGTACGCCGCAAGAATACTAATAGACTCGGATACACATATATCTCAATCGGACCAACCTCTTATCTCGATGGAGTACAATCTGGACGATTATATCTGGCTGTTTGACGATTATTCAAATCGATAAGCGAGATTGCATACGATTCATCTTGAATTTCAAATCTTTTAACATTTTCCGATTCAGCACACGACGCGTACCTGTCTACGTCAGAAAAATCAACCAAACAATGCTTGCAGTAAAAGCCTTTAGTCGTGACTTCGCTTTTTAGGGTTCCGTAGCCAAATGGCAAAAAACGGAACCCTTATAGATTCGTCATGTCTGTCTGTCTGTCTGTCCGTCCGTATGTCACAGACACTTTTCTCCGAAACTATAAGAACTACACTGTTGAAACTTGGTAAGTAGATGTATTCTGTGAACCGCATTAAGATTTTCACACAAAAGAAGAAAAAAGCAATAAATTTTGGGGGTACCCCATACATAGAACTGAAACTCAAAATTTTTTTTCATCAAACCCATACGTGTGGTATCTATGGATAGGTCTTCAAAAATCATATTGAGGTTTCTAATATCATTTTTTTCTAAACTGAATAGCTTGCGCGAGAGACACGTCCAAAGTGGTAAAATGTGTGTCCCCCCCTGTAACTTCTAAAATAAGAGAATGATAAAACTAAAAAAAATATATGATGTACATTACCATGCAAACTTCCACCGAAAATTGGTTTGAACGAGATCTAGTAAGTAGTTTTTTAATACATCATAAATCCTACGGAACCCTTCATGGGTGAGTCCGACTCGCGCTTGGCCGGTTTTTTATTTATTTTGTGGATTATCTTGGATTGTATCGAATTTTCTTGACAACTACGCTCTTAAATTTTTAACCCTATTTTTCACCTCCTTAATATTTTTGCCGTCAAAACCTAGCGTCTCCAGCAAGGCCCAACATACTTAATTGGGTAGTGAGTTATTTTGCTTTACATTTATATCTGTTTGTAGATTTTGAATCTCCATAGAAATCATCTTCCTCTGAAAGAGTTCCAGGGAAATCATTCCCTTAAGACTAATCCAAAAAAAAAAAAAAATTGGTTCGGGTTTTGAACTCTCCATTGTGGGTTAGGCTCTTTAGCAAAAATATCGGTATCTTCATAGTAACAGTGAGGCAAACATCATTGTTTTTGTTCGTTTGCTTTACATAAATTCAAATAAACAGAAGCGAGCTGGTTGCAATTATTATATTTGAAAAATTCTTTCATTTTGAATTTTGTACAGCCGATCTTTATAAAGTTGCATTGAAGAAGAAACGCCACCTCTTTTCCTTCTTATACAATTTTTGCTTTAAGTATGTACCTACTGAAAAGTTTTGTGTAACTGTAAATAATAGAACTACAGTGTATTGCAAGTCACATAATATACACAATGCATATTGGGTCTAAGGTTCAGTTTTATGGTACCTTATATGACGGGATGGTAGACGGGTAACTTTAGACGGGCGCCATTTTAAAATATCGCTGATGAGTTTGAATTCCGAACACGTAGTGCGTATGCCGCGGCGACCACGGAACACCTCGGTCGCACTGGAGTCAAGAGGTTATTTTGTTTGTAAGGAAAGAATAGCATACGCGTACAACATCTTGTCTGTTTTTTGTAATATTTTGTGAATATTTTGATGTTCTAAGCACTAGATGTCGAATTGAGGACCGTTTTGATTGCTTTTTTTAGATGTACTATAGCACAATACATAGGTATATACCTTGTACCAGTGCCTAGTACAATTTTGATGTCAGGTAAATTATTGGTAAATTGTAACGGAACCGCGAATATGGAATTAATCGAAAATCTGATGCAAAAGCCACCAGATACAAAATCGATACTATAAAGTTTTTACGTATTTTATTTTCTTTCTTTTCTTATACGATAAATTTTACAATTATGGAACATTTTCAGTTATGGCAAGATAATTTGAAAATATTAATGTGGAATAGAGTTTATTATTTTATAATAGAGTTCTGTAATCAATAATCGTAATAAGCATTTTTTTAAGTTCTTTACGCAACTTACCTATAATTACCTACTTAACAGGTGGGTGCTCAACAAAAAATAGGTAATACCTACTTGGATTTAATTGCATATTATATGTGTTGACTTTTAGTTAGGTACTTTTATTTTATCATTGTTTTGTATGGGTATTAAAACTAAACAATTGCAAACGTCCGTCGCAAAGCGAACTCATTTCGTGTGATTTTTGCAGCATAAAATTCCACACTACAAGATTGATTAATTAGATCGCTCACACATAAATCTGGCGCGAGTTGTACAACTAGAAACAAAAATTACAAAGTCAAATCGTCTTCGACGCGTTGCTGTCGTGACTTGTGCAATTCATAACTTGAATTCGATGAAGTTATCCACCTTTTTGCTGACCATAGGCGGGTGCATGGCTTCATCCATCCATTATGCAACTAGCGTCCGCATCGCTCACGTTTCTATTCGAAACGAACTACTCTACTATATCAAGAGTGTTAACGTGTGATGGAACTTTAAGTTCATCAATAGATTCAACTCTGCTATGCTCATCTTCATATTTAAGTATACATCAACTTGTGTGAAATAAAACGTATTCCATGTCATTATTTTTGTCTGACACGTTCTTTCGTAAAAAAAGATTGCGGGACTGTGATTGAGTCAATGCGGATAGTCGGTTTATTCGGAGACGTGATATGTTGAACAATGTTTGGTTTTTTAAGACTCCAGAACAAAGTTCATTTCATTAAATTGTATTAAACTAAACATCTGATAAATAGATAAGTGAAGTTATTGACAAGTTATCGAATTATAAATTCAAGTCATCACTATGTCAATGTACGAAAGAAAAAACAAAATCTTATCTAAAATACCGTCATCCTCTTCCTAAACCGTTATTTCTGCAGCCGACAGGGTTCACAACGTACAGACAATATTGATAAAGTACACCTAAACATTTTATTTTAGGTAAACACCTAAATGATTAGAAATTAAATCCTACTTGTACCGCTGTCCTGTAGTGGGTAAAGTTGTGTTGGCCTCAAAACTCATGAAACAATGTTTATCTCAGAAACCTAATAATGCTATTTCCTATTTGAACTTAATATATAAATTGTTCGTTACTCATTTGTCTAAATATCCGTTTAATAGAAGCCATATTGAAGTGTGCGTAAATGTGGGAAGCGCGCACAATTTTACCTTTGACGCTCTGTAATCCATTGAATCATGTAAATACTTCGTCTAACCTTTGACGATCCTTAACAATTAACGAAGATTTCCTAAATGTTGTTGTTAATAGTTTTCTGTTAGGCTCCTAGTTTGGCCACTCAAAAATGCTATAGTTAAAATTTCCTTGAAAGAAATTATCTCTATTATCAATAGCGGAGTTACTAGGTACTTAGTCTGTGGTCTAGAAATATAGGACGCGTGTGTCAAATATTGTTTTGTTAACTATTAATGTTCAAGAATCTTTAAATTTTAATGTTACCTATATGTAAGATAAAATCAGTTGCCGAATCAAAAATTGAAAAATATATTGAATCATTAAGTCTAATGACGATATTTGTATACCAGGTTACTGGAAATGTGACGGATTCCTATTTAAGAAGTTACAGATGAGGTCAATCGCAACTGCTTTTATCATGCTGTGTCCTAAACTAAATGGTTATTGAATTTTCAGAGATTTTGTGTAAAAATTACACACTTGAAGAGCAATATCATGAAAGATGCTGTTGAGATTCTTCTCCATCAGATAACATCCGGAATAAAAATGGTTAAAAACATCTCGAATAAAACTCATAAGCTATTAATTTTATTGGGCCACCACATTAGATGAGAGAATCAGTTGTCTTTGACCTCATCTATAACGTCCTAAGGGGAATACGTCGCATTTCCAGTAACCGTGCATAATTATTGCGGTTATTTCCTTTTGAGCTTCATTAACTTTAACTTCAGTTAATTTTAAGTCAATACATGACACTCAGCTCTAAAGTAAGGGATGCAATTGTAAACCGTTGAAATAGGAAGTGTTTCACACGAAAATCAATAGAGTGACACTTCCTTTCAAATTTGCCGTCACCTTGATGATCAAGGTACCTATCATTATTTACGTATTAGAGAGAGATAATGATAAACCGACAAATGTTTACAATAGATTAGGTAAAAACAATTGAAAGTTTTTTGAAGAAATTTGTTAATTAATCTTTATAAGGAGTCCTGTGTCATACTTTAATACTTAATGCACTATTATGTGTGATAAATAGGTGCCATTGTTACTGCGAATTATCTTCAGCCAATCTAATCACATCACAAATATAAGATGTACAAAACTGCACAAGTCTCACAACGCAGTTTTTCTGCCGTTAAAAGTTTTAGAATTTTTTCCTTGCTTAATCTAAGCTTAAACGCTAAATATTAACTGTGTTCAAAATTTGGAGCGTGTGGGTCTGTTAGAAGTACTTAGTATACAAATTTTGATAATCGGTAAAATTGTGATAAATGATAATAAAATTGAGGAACTGTTTGCAATACATCTTAAACTACTGGTTCAAAAATAAAGTAATTTGGAAATATATCTTGCTTAGCTATGTAATGCCTTGAAGATGTAGGTTTCTAGATTTTTTCACAACGAATTTACATGGGGTCGAAAATGGCCCGAACGGCTTCGAGAAAAGGAAGGTGCGATCCTTAGAGCATTTAGCCTATGGAGATAGTACGCAACAAATCGCAGTAAGTATTTATTTTCTGCCACATTTTGCGGGAGGCGAGGTAAACACGCATGGCACACTACGAAAATCTAGAATTCAATTACAGATATATACACTATGCAAATATTACCTCACAATAAAGAAACAAACACACATCGACAAATTAACGTATATCTACGCAATCGCCCGCAAATCATGCCTGATTACCTGGAGACATATTTTTGAATCATTAGAAATGAATCTTGAATTCGAACACGAATACAAATCACATGCGAAATTATTTTCTACGTTTCCAATTTTAAAGATTTTTCAATCACTCGAATTCCGTATTGTCATTTAAAAGAAATTCCATATTAGAAACCGTTAACGTAGAAAAAATAAAATCCGGTACGCAACAATATGGCAAAAACTCATTAATTTTAAAAAAGCAGCGATGTATCGCACGTAAAACGGAACGTATATAGGTAGCGTATATTCTACTTGTAGAAATCAAAAACGGATGATTAGGACCACTCGCTGCAGAAATCACGGAGTGAATATGAAAAAATAGTGTATTTGGAAATTCGTATGCGAATCTTACGTTTTCGAATGCGAATTTGAATTCCATTGTTTCAAAAATGCGGCTCCTGTGTACTGTGTTGAGCTACCAATTAACGTACTAATTGTATTTTTTTATCGTAACGGCATAAAAATTACTTCAAAATTGTACTTAAATAAAACACGTTAATGTTTATTTTATACTCACATGCGATAGGAAGGAAAAGACATAGTCTTGAAGATTTGAGTTACTGGATAGTCTTTTGCCAGAGGAAACTGGACAATTAACTATTTTTCGAGCTCTTACTTGCAAACGATACCTAATGGCCGCGAGTCAACTAGTTTTATATAACGTGGATGGTCATAATGGTCGACGTACTTTGGCAGAGGGGTTCGTCCAGCCTTACCATATCCTTAGGCTTAAATGCTCTAAAGTTTGCCTTTGTTTGTGCCTTTTTGCTTCCTTTACTCGATATTGGCGGGGGTGCCCCCAGATAGGTGTTATTATGTGTTTCCAATTTGTTCTGTCCTTGAAATTGTATTGAATTATACCTATATAATATATATATATATATATATATATATATATATATATGCATTATAGTAATAATTAATTTTATTTAATTGATTATAATTTTATGGAATAGTAGAATCTCCTTGCAGTTACTTAAACGAGATAATCATAGCCCTCTTTTTGGAACTAAGAGAGAAAGAAGAATTTTTTAAATAATACTAATGAGGACAATTTCAGAGTATTTTATTTATTTATATAAGTACTTTTTAATTTTTTATGTAGTAGGTAAAGTCGGCCAAGAAAGTGATGTACTAGTTTTGACAAAATTTCGCGTATGAACAAAATAGGCAGTTGTCAGTATGTTATTGCAATGATTCCGAAGGAAAGTCGACTGTATTGTTTTATGACATAAAACTGAATTTCAATATTAGGGTGGTAAACCAATTTTTTGGCCGACGACTGTACATATCTATGAAAATGATATTTGTTAAAATGTGAATATTGGAAGACAAGATACCAATACTACATCACAATAAGGAAGGATGAACAGATGTTTTTGTGTCATCTATTTGTGTTAAGTTACATTATTTCTATCATTATAACATTACGATGCTTCGGAAAAAATTAAATTAACCCTTTTAAAAATGTTATACCATCTAAAAACTTTAATCAAACTGAACAACTAAATCCATTACCATTGTGATATGTTCGGAAAGACGGTTCTCATTGCACCACCGATGACTCGGCTCCTTAGTCACACAATGACATGATTTTGAATAAGAGCAGATTTTAAGAAGCTATTGTTAACAATTACACTGTGTCAGTAAGGCATATACGTTTATTTGTGCCCGATTCAAAAGCTTTCGTATAACTGTAGACGAAATTGCTGTTGATACATCATCTGCTATAGGTATATTTACAAATTTCAACTCATATTATTAAATGTGAGAGTAACTCTGTCTGTCTGTTACACTTTTACGTAGCTGATCAATTTTAAGGAAAACAATATTTCAAAAATCATAGATTTTTTATCCATTAACACAATTAAACTAAAAATTCCCACTAATGTAAACTGTAAAATCGGACGACTGCTATGCATAAGTTAACACTGAATTACTAATTATTAATAAAATACGTAACAATATTTTTACTAAAACAATACAAGTGACGCCCTCAACTGGAGAGGTCATGCGTCTACGAGAAACAGTGGCTATACAAAAAAAAAACCGGTTCAAATGAACCGACTAATTTACGAGAAAAAAAAGCAAACAGAATTGGCGCGGAGTACGAGCGTGGTGAGTCAGCCGTGACGCAGCCCATTCACGAGTTTCACGACCCTGCTGACTCGGCCAGCTGGAGAATGTCGGATTTGTTCGGAGAATTCACCATTATCTTACGGATCTAAGTCGTACATTCCTGCACCTGTGACTCATATTTTGATATATGGCATGCATTCTTAGCGTAACCCAAACTCTGGTGATGCTAATGTGTCTACCTTTCCGTCCGTGCATTCCTCTGTCGGTATGTCAGTCCATCCCATCGAGATCTAGGCTCCTGGGCCACTTAGAGACTGGTTTTCAATAGATGACAGGGTATATAGATATAGAGTCTAGTTTAGTCCATTATGGGAATGTTTAGGTGCGAAACTTAGGGTCATATATGATGAGATCTGGTGCCAAAAACTCTTTTTATAAATTCTATATATGGCTTGAAGCACCTCGTTTGGTTAGAAAACATATATGCCCATTGCTGTTGAGTCTATATGGGGCCCACGAGAGCCTATAGCATTGTTTGCACAAATTCCTGTTACAGCGAGAAAATAGGGTCAACCTATTGTCAAAATTCTGCGATAACGAAAGTAGCTAGGGACCTATTGTCACTTGCTCGTTACCAACCCATAGCCCCACACGTGGCCTGACGTAGGCCATCAAAATAGTATTGACAAGCATGAGGTCTAGCGACCTCATTCACGCGCGTGGACACAACATGATAGACCAGACCATAAGGCCTGATGTATTTTTAAACAAGAACAGAGGAAATGCGTTATGCATGAGTTTCCGCGGTCACTGGAGGCCGAGGGCCATACAGAGACAGCGGTCAATTGGTTATTGTAGGCTAATTCAATAGTAATTAAAAATTTAGTGACATCATACATTTTTGATCCTCTTTGGCAAATCTAGCGTATCACAAAAAAATGACCCCCCATAGAGAACGTTATAAATTAGTACGAAATTATCTCGTGTACTTTGATTATACACAACTATATTTACAAGTATATAATCAAAGCTCGTGTATAAACAGAAAGATCAATTCATAAGGTCTACGCGGTTGGGTAATGCGTCAACTTTTACCGAGAACGTGCTATCACTTTGAACGAGCCAGTAATTAATTACCTGGGAAGTTCACCTTGGTGACTGCGGGTTCATTGTGACATCTAAACGAAAAGAACCAGTCTTGGGATTTGATTTGAATCTAAAAAAAGGCTATTGTCTTTTTTATGAATGTCGGTTTGATTTTGCACGCCAGTGATAATTAAAATTTGGTGGGTTATGCTTTAAATATGTTTTATTTGGTTTTAATACCTGCAAATACTAGCGAACCTAATCAAGTTCTGCTGGGCTTTGATATTGTGAGATATAATACTTTTAAGTACTATTTCATGTCTTTCAAGTTTAACATCGCATCGAAAGCGTATGCACTTTTTCCATAGATCCATCTTTATCTGCTCTGGTACTGTTACGCCTTGGTGTTGGTAGAGCTTCAGGAATGTGTCCATTCTTAAAGTTAAAATACCAAATGAAGTAGACACTTTGTTCATGAGATGTTCACAATTTGTTTCTTATTTTCTCGAACTTGCAGTAAGTAAAGTTACGGTATGTTACGAAAAATATATAAAAATATGTATGTATTTTCAGGTAACAATACCTCATTAGCCTCATTGGTATCAGTAACTATAATTAAATGGTAGCTAAAATAAAATGCGATTAAAATTCGTTTAAAAGGTATTTAAAGTCGCCAGAATGAACTATGTACTTACCTACTCTAGATACGGTAAACGGTTCGTAGAGTAGAAAATAGCTGTGAATTTTAGTTTGTATTACAGTAAGTTTTTGATGTGAGTGAAGTGATGTTTAAAAACAACGAATAACATTACAATACTCCTTTTGAAATTGCTCTTTGGGCTCGATTTTCTGTGCTGCGTTTTCATTTCTTAATTGATGAAATGCAACATAGAAATGTGCCTTTTAAAAATTAGTTTAGACATTTTTTGAAACATTACAGAGATATTGCTAATTTTTGATGAAAGTTCCATGAATGCTTTTCATTTCAACAATGATATCTCTGTCGTTTAGAAGTAATTTTACTTTGCGGGTGATTACTTATTTTTGAACCGTTACTTTCATCGTATTTAAGCAAGAATTTAAAAGTTTTTCGTTCTTTTAAATCTCTAAAGGTAGTTAAAAGGGTCGTGAAAGGCCCGTTAAAATTTGATATTAGATACTAGATATTACATACTATACCTACGCACTACGATATTACATACTATACATGTATAAAGTTTTTTTTATATATTTGAATTGAGTAAGCTTACATGTAATACCATCTCTCTATTTCAAATTATCTTTAAAGCAATTCATATTTTAAAAAAGTACAATTGTTTACAAAAATATCGTTACCTCGTTTCTATCGATCTGCGCCCGCGCATCATCGTTATTGGAGGCGCTAGCGCGTAACTTTACTAAGTATAAGTTACATAATTTGTCCCAGATCAACTTTTCTTTTATAACGATCACCTCTATTGTTTCCCACGGTGGCTAAATTATTTCATAAAAATATCATCTGTCACAAATTCAGCGCAAAGTAAATTTCGAGCAAGTCGACAAGCACGACAGTATGAATTATTAAAAAGAATTGTGTTTTTTTTACAAGGGTTTTTTTTATTAAGTAGTAAAAATGGTAGATGTCTCTAAATATTGCTTTTTTGAAGCATTAAGATTGTCTTTAATAAGTTCTCGGCTAGAGTAATTGGTTTTCTTAGTAAACAACATTTTGATATTACTTTATGCAAATCTCATAAATGAGTTTAGTTGTCAATCATTACCGAGAGACAAAGTTAGCGATTATTTGTCTAACCAAATTTTTTATAAAAGTTTTTACAAAAATTGCTAGACGGCCAGGCCAGATTCAATAAATACCGCTAATATACATATTTTCCCAAACACTATAGTGATGCGCACAATTGTGCTATAGGGAAAAAGCATTGCCGTGTCACTGGCTTTAAGCAACTTTACAACTTACGTCTTTGACGTAAAGGGTTAATCCAGGAAAATAATATTCACTCACCTAATTTCCGGTTTAACGCTGCACCTTTTCCCTGCAAAGAAAATTCATCTTATACTTGAGTTAAACTGGAGGAAGATTCCTCGTAAACAAAGAGCCGTCATAAATAATATTAATGTATTAACTAATCTGATTTTCTTCAAATGCATAAACGATCATATTTAAGAAATTATATCATGTTTCTTTGTTATTTAAAAAAAAACTTTTTTTGATCGTGTTTAGGGAAAAAGATAAACTGTGTGACAATTGATTCACATATTCTTCTCGGGTATAAATGAAGGTAACTGGTTTATATCCAAATAGAATTATTTACAAGGTTCAGATGAATACTATTATAATTTATTTAAGCAATGTTCATCCGAATTCTTGGAATAAGGTCATTATCAATGACACGTTGGAGGACCTCCAAAGAATATATCGAAACTTATTCTCGCTGTTGATATTTGGAAACAGAAAAATGAAATCGCATATCTTGACCTGCCGTAGGACATATCAAATACTCGTAGATCATGTAATATCTTCAGATACGTAAAACGCAAGAAGCCTTAATTAAATGTAACCGATAACATCAATATAAAAGAATCAGACATATAAAAATATTTGACCAACTTTTATTTTACCTTCATTATGTTCTCTTTTTATAGATAAGTCAATCTATGGAAAAGCACACGCCTGTCTATTGATTGAATCACGGAGAAATGCAACTTATTATGCGAGTTCTGAGTAGTAGAAATAGTTAAGGCCATAATTCTTGAGTTATGTTGACGTCGACGAATGTGGTATTCAGACCTCAATACAAAACATAACGGAAAAATTATTATTAAATTAGCCCACGGAGGAGCATACACACTACTGTAAAAACAGCAATCTCTTCCAATGGTATACTTATAAAGAGAGAAATTCTGATGACATATAATTGGATCCCGATTATATAAATTCTATTTTAATTTAATACTGTAGTTTACTCTTGATGTCACATAGGTAAACCGATAAATAAAAATAATATATATCGTAAGTTTTAAGACTTTAAGCAAGTCATATGTTTAGCCTATAAACAATTGACTTGCTTAAAGTCCTAAAACTTTACGATTATTATGTCATTTTCAAATCCATGAGGACTAAATTTGTCAAGAATTTGTTATTCGTAAGAAACTCGTTTAAGGATAAATGAAAAATGTTACACCATCAATTTTTAATAAATAATGTTACGGAATTGGTAAAACAAAGACAAATAAAAAGTAGTCGACACACTTAATAGCTCGTTATAGTATTACAAAAGCTTAAAATTGTTTTGATGTAAATCCGTAAAGCAAATGGATAATAGGATTTGCACAACCAAACAATTACCCACATTAATAAACCATATCATTGGGTCTTTGCTTTTATTAATTTTGGTGGACGAATTCAGCTTTGAGACTTTTATAAACTAATAATTTCATGATCTTAATTTTCGAATTATATTTCATTTTTATGAAAGCTTCAACAGCTTCAACACAAAACGATTTGGTCAGTTTAATGATTTGTGGCTTACTATGATCTTAGTGGTTTTGTTGACAAAGTTAATAAGGATTAAAGTTTTTAATCATTATTGGAATTGTCTTGTCTACAAGATCTTTGACTGAAGATGGAATTTTTCTTCGACACAATTCGAATTCTGAGCAGTAATTTGTTGCTTTGTCCGAAAGATCTGTTTATAGAGGAATATTATTCACATGTTCTAGTATCTATAAAACGTGTATTACAAGAAATATAAAATGAAATTATTGAACAAGTCAGTAAAGTTAGAAGTCGTAACCTCAGTATGTCTAAAGGCATGATTGAAATTGTAGTATTGGCAGCAAATCTCAGGGCCTCATTAACTGGACCCCGCTCGGCCATTCAAACAAAGTGCAGTCGTATTGTACCAGGAATCGAGGCATTAAGCCGACCTGTGGGGATGCGTTCTTGTTAGGTAACATTATGTGACAATGAACAAGATATACGGCCATGGAAGCCCATAGAAAAGCCTTAGCTGTAAACTTTCTTAGTTTTAGCCTCGCAGTTTGATTGTCGAGCGATAACAAAAGCGGAAAGGCTATTAAGAGACGTTTATACTGTTTTGTTGGTGTTTGTTCACTTAAGTAGATAGGAAAATATAAACTTTTGTTTACAATTTACAGAGCTGTACTTCCATCTATAGTGTTAAATTTTGTGCAGTGGACGTGACCATTATCTCGAGTTCTCGACATACTCAAATCTTTTCATATCTGTTTTTTGTGTAGGTGAAGACCTACACAAAAAACAGATATGAAAAGATTGTCAATGTGTAAAATAATGAATCACTAGTAGATTCAGATTAGAATGAACAGTGTTTTGTGATTTCAAAGAACACTATTAATTAGTCTGAAATAGCAATATCGACAACTTTAATGGTAAAATATGTTCAGCTTCAATGAAAATGCAATCGAAATAAATCTCAGCTTACACGTGCCATAAGCGAAACAAGTTTCATCTTTCTTCACTTACCCAACAATTAACAGAGGCAAACGCAAAGAATCCAATATTGAGATTTATTTCTTAACGGCAGTGTTCGAGGTGGAGTGCATTTGAAATAAATATCAATTTAGTCTTACAATCGAAGCAGGTTCAAAGGTTAACAGCATTCCGCATGGGGATCAAGATTTACTTAATGATTAAACTTTTAAGTAGAATCATGTAATCATATGGTGAAATGTGATATATATGTATAAATGCTAACATACTTCATTTTTAGGTTCTATTTTAAAGCAAATGAAATAAGTATGAGAAAGGTTAAATGCTATTAATGTTTATATTTAATTAATAGCAAATGAAATTTATGTGAGAAAGGTTACTATTACGATTATGATTTATAAGGTAAACATTCACGAATGTCGTTAGCTGAAGTGGATATTTTTATGAATGGGATTAAATGAACTGACGAACTTTTTCAAATGTGTAACTCACTAACTGTGATATTTCTTAATGTGTTTTAACTGGGGTACATTATATATATATCAATTGTTTCGTTAACAACTAAATTGATTAATGATAACTACAGCAAGATTTTTGAGCTTGATAAAATCACAGTTGCGAAATAATCAATAGTGCTGCAAGAGATACAAGTAGCAAGTAAATAGGTGTCGGATAGCTGCAGTTGTGCAGCATATATTAAAATGGTCGCGCGTCCATTCATAACCAATACGTAAAGGTACCCCACGCATAACTGCTGATGTGAGAAGATCAGCAGTTATGCTCATAACCAACATAACTGCACAATTATGTACAGTCGCTTTAATAATTATTATTATTAACAACATGTAAAATGACCGTTTAGTCTTTTAAGCAACATACGAGTATAAGTAACTTAAATTACTCACCGCAGTGACACCAAACCGCAAAGTATCAATTTCGGGCGCCACTTTTATTGCTGTCTGTACAGATATGAGATGTGACATGCACTTATCTGGCAACTACCGATGGTGATTATCAACTTACAGACCTTTTAAAGTGGGCTATAATTTTAAAAAAGTTATTTTATACAATATTAATCAATTAATTTAGTCTTATAATTAAAAATTCTTGTATAAGTTAATCAATAGGTTTTGGTGGTGCCCGGAGTAGACACCACCACGTCGGCGTTTCGCCGAATGATGCTTTGATTGCTGAATCCAAAAACCGATACAGATAATGTTTACCTTGTCTCCGTTCAGTCTGCGTATGTAGCCGGTGGACTTCCTGAGCTAGCTCGAAGGAAGTCGCGGCTCCTGAAGTTCTGCGGTGGATCCACCGGTGGAGACCGGAGCACTACAAATGCCTATTAGGCCACCACGGCTCACACACGCGACGATAATACTTTTGCACAACACCAAGCGGGCTTTCGCACCCCGATATTAGGTGCGCCGCGCAAAACACAATTTGTTAGTTAACTTATATTACATTTTATTCCGGCCCGGACATAACCTCTAACAATGTCATGACATTTTGACCCGACTCAACTGACATGTCACATGCGGCCGGCCGCCAAAAGGCTCTCACTGCACAGACCACAATGCAGTGTTGCCACTCGCTCATCCTCGAGCGTAAACAGGTTTATAATGTGCGAAGTTGTGAAGTATTTATTTATGATGTGCAAATGATATTAATCATTACTAATAATTATTGTCTTATATGTAATGTTATTAAATTTTTAAAGTCCCCATTTATTTAATATTTTCATCATACTTAGTCAATAAATGCTGTGTATCCTATAATTGGGCACTTATGTAAACAAGATCATGTGAACACTACGAGTATATTGTAATGTGTACATTACAATATAAATATGTATGTTCGTTGGTGTACCTTTAATAATAAAAATTAAAAAAAAAACGTTAATATCGGTGAGAAGTGAAACGGCCGACATGATGGTAAGCGCCCATGGACGCTTGCGATCTTCTGTCCACGCCAGAGAAGTGACAGCGTATCTTCCAAGAGTCCACTGCGCACAATTGCGCAGTATGATTTTAGAGATGAAAGCAAAATTGCTAATGCTCTTTACGGAAAACTCATAATTTCTTAGTGCTCACGTACATACAAAATGGTCGATACTGTCAAAGTTACAATAATATGTATAGTTGTCAGACTATTTATTGACTTAACATTAAGGTTGAGTTGGTAGCCTACATATTTTTGTAATTTTGACAGAATCGATCATTTTGTAGTCGAGTGTACATAGGGGTCCTTCCTTGTAGGGGTTGTAGATTTGCAGGAAATCAGGTGGACAGTTTGCTTGTTTGCCAACTTTGTCAAAGAACAGGACTTCATAGTTTCAGTAGTTTTATATAATCTCTGAAACTACTGAATTGACGTTAATTAAATTTAACACTATCATTTGAGAGTTATCCCCATCCACGGGTGGGGATACTGCTAACTGCAAAACAAATGAATTCCGATGGCATAGTGATCCTGATTGAGCTGGAGCCGGTTGCCCCGAGTGTGGCATTTACATGCCATGATTGTATGTAAAATGAATGAATAGGCTTGGTGGTTGCGTCTGACTCACGGCTCTACAATGGCAGCTTATATAACACGTATGCTTAGAAACTGTGTAAGAATGTATTAAATTAATTTAACAATACGCTTATTAAATGACATCATCAGGATAAGCAGGATATAATTGAGTTTAGATTCAAATGAGCCCAAACATGTGAATGTTGTTGGAAGATTGTGATGTTGGCCTCGTACGATGAATCTTGTCTAGGTCAATAGGAAATTCAAATCTGAATTGTATAGGTATACAATTTTTTGTGTGAGAGCTTTTGATTTCTAATTGTTTTACGAGTGTAATTATAAAACACAAATTCGATGTGAAAAATTATATGTTTTAATGTAGCTCTTCATAGTATTGCCTTCTCCCAATTTTCCCTAACAAATGTTGTATGAGGTTTGGTGTTGTGTTATTATTATCTACAGGAGTGTTCAGCTGCAACGGAGGTTATATTCTTCTTGGTATGACGTATGCCACGTACATTTTTGCTTCGTGTACGGAACCATCTCAATAGCTTGAATGAATGAACAACACATAACAAGGACATATACAAAACGCGACCTTATTTTGCCAGAGGGGCACTGCTAGATCTATCATACATATTTCTGCTGCCAAGCAGCATCGCTTGCATTGCCGTGTTCCGGTTTGAAAGGCAGTCGAATTATTGGGTACAATGACTTAACATCTTCAGTATCAAGTTGGCTACGTAACATTGGGGACTTTCGGGGAGTTGCATATTGCACATTTATAAAACTTACAAGAACTGCATGTACTATTGGCGATTCTGGATATAAACCTATCACCAGGTGGGCAGCCTGCTTGTTTGCCCACTTTGTCGAATAAAAAAAATGCTAAAATAACAATTTATGCCAGGCAAATTTAGTCAATTTTTTAGGTTAAGTAATATAATAGCTCGAGCAAACATTGTTAATCAGAATAATATCTTTTCAGCTGTAGTCTTCTATGGTCGTAACAGCAGGCGAAGCTGTAACTAGCTTGTGAAGTGTTTTATTTCTGCCACTCATTTTTTATAAGTACAACTAAGTTGGCAAACAAGCATACTACCAACCTGATGGTAACCTATATTACATGTGGCTTTGGGGAGATTCGCAGCAAATCTGCGACTCCCACAATAACCACAGTGTACGTTGCCAACTTGTGACGTAAAATGTAAAGTCACGGTACCTAGTCATTTCACTGCTATATCTCACCCTTCAAACTGGAACACAGCAATGCAAGCACTGCTGCTTGGCGGCAGAAATCACAGGCGACTCTGGTACAGAGTCGATTATGAAAAATGACAAAGATAAAACATATTATAAGGGCGTAATAACTAAGTCAGAGCTACATAGTATAAACGTCATAATAACACACCATTCATATAAGACGCGACAGCAAATTCATACACCTTTTCATCTGTCCGTGTCCATTCATTAATTCCAAGTAATTAATCTCAGATATGCATTGCATATTTTATCTAGCGTGTGTGTTAGTCATCGGAAGCCGCAATAAAGTGTGAGACACCGATAAAGTTCACCGAGCGCGCCCACCCATAATCGCTTACGTGTCAGAAGTTATGGGAGCGACACACAACACCTCATCCGTCAGATAAGGCAGAGATAGTATTACACGGCCAGTAATACAGTCTGTTTGTAATATACGTATACGGATAGGATACGAGACACAGGAGTCGAATGGATTAAATGCTTTCAGTTTTAGCCTCCGAATCAGAAGGTTCTATCAGGAGATATGACATTGTTCGCAGAGCATCAACGTTTACAGAATGTCGAACGAGAATATTTCATAACGGGGCTCTAGGAGGAATGCGGAGTATGAAAGATAGCATTTTTGATATCGCTGTCAGAATCAAGATGTAATTTCCTTGTGACTGTGGAACATATATCTACCTGGGTCTTAACCTTGTTGTTGTTGAAGTTCTTGAAATTCGATTGGGCTGGGCAGCTTAAGCAAAGCTTGGCTTTGCTTTTAGTATGCGCATTAGCACAAAACAGAAAGTGCGCTTCTTCAACCAGTTCGTCCTACCAGTGCTTACTTATGGAGCTGAGATATGGGTTACAACTAAGGCCATCGTCCACAAACTAGAGGTGGCACAAAGAGTAATGAAGAGGAAGAAAAAGAAATTGGTAGGATTCCGAGACAGAAAAACTAATAAGTGACTCCGCAAACGGAGTCAGGTCTCGGAATTCTCGGACATTACACATCGTGTAGCAAAGCTAAAGTAGCAATGTGTTGGACATATAGCCAGAAAACCTGATTCATGGTGCTTATTATCTTACAATGGAGGCCGTGGGACCGTAAAAGACTCATCAGGAGATATGCGGTGGAAGGACTATATCTTTAGGTTGGTGGGCACAAACTGGATCAAAGTAGCCCAAAACAAATCCGAATGAAGAAAGTTGAAGGAGATTTTACCGCTATGATAGAAAAGGGGCTTAAATGTTGAAATGATTTATATCAATTACTCAAAATCACTACCTACATGGCTTACTTGTATTATTTTGTATGACCGATGCCTTAGACTGCCGAAACAAATATACGAACAAAGTAAATCGACCATAGCCTGTTATTTTTGTGGAATTTACTTATGTCTTCATCGCCGGCGCCTAAGTTTGATGGGAATCTGCCCGTTTTACTTTACGAGAATTTCTCGTGAGCGAAGCCGCGGGCGCAACCATTACAGAATGGCGCAACGTGTTGCACTTATCCATTATCTAATGAAATATACAGACGTGTTTACTAGTGCTGTATTAATAATATCTTTGCCTGTGAATAAACTAAATCTCAAGAAAAAAGACAAATACTTTTTTTAACTGGCTATATAAACTAAAGTTTTTTGCCTTTAGTTTTTAGTGTATACCCAGTTTAATGGAGGACGCCAGTACCTCAGTTTTACTCGTACGTGTGTTACATTAAGGCGAGGAATTTCCACGTGCAAGCCCATATGTTCCGCACTTCACACCGTTCATTTGTACATGACGTTAGCGCGGACGCGGCCACTGAACAGGCGCCAACATCATGTGCCGCACAGTAAAAATATAACAGTACAACAAGGACGTTTTATATCGTATGCAATATACTTTTTGCTAGGTTACAAAAGTATTGATTTATAAACTGAGGTAAGTACCTACAGTAATACAACCAATAAAGATACAGCTTTATGACTTCATTGCTATTTTTTATTGTATCTTTACTTGTATGTAAATATGGACACTTTTTAATTGTTACATTACATAGTATTTTTATTTGACAAACAACCACGTGATTTTTTTAATAACTTAAAAAATAACAAAGTTTAAAAAGCTTTTATTTGCTAGTGACGTCATTGTACTCGTCCACCATTATAATACCGATACAAACATATATTTTATAAGAAAGAGACGTAAAGCAATTATCAATAATTAGACTTTTTCAAGATTCATCATAATTAGACCGTTTCTTCACAATTTCAAAGGTTTTAAATGTTTCTATGATGTGTTATTAATAAAATGTACATTCAAATTTTATGCATATTTCTTTTGTGCAGTATAGAATACATCACTAGAATACAAGAAATGCTCGATTAGCTAGAAGTAGTATTTAAAACAAAAGCTAAGAATATGACTGACGCGGCGGTATATGTGACGGAAGTGGAAAATCCACAAAAAAAAAACTCACTGTCATGTACACCACAAAATCCTTATTTCTTGCCGTCAACATGAATGTGCACCAAAAAACACCACTTTCACTGCACAATATTCACTCGAATACAATTTTTAATTTATTAAAATAAAAGCTAATCTTCGCCATTAAAGCCAATTGCCTCTCTTTTTTAAATAAAATTGGCTTTGTAGGGTCCTATCTAACTTGTTTTGCGCATGTGTATTTTTTGTGACATGTTATACATCCACTCAAATCTCTTTGGAAAAATGCCTACATTTTGTATGAATTGTAATTTCTTTTCAAATTAGAAAAACAAACAACAGGGTAATTATGTTGAACGGGTCATTAATGAAATTTCATACAATACTACTGCCGTTTTCCAGGGTAGTAATGTATTACTTAGTGTTGCCTTTTCCGATGATTAGAGTAAAATTAATGAGTAGTTTGAAGAAAAATATTTTAATAGATATATGTAGGTATTTTAATACAGTACTGAATAAATAAGTACTATAACTTATTTCGCTTACTATTCGTCAATAAAAATATTTTAATATATATATATATATATATATAGGTATTTTAATACATTACTGAATAAATAAGTACTATAACTTATTTCGATTTGATTTGTTAACCGACTTCACTGACTTCACGAAGTTATGAGGTAACACATACCTCATAGCTTCGTCATTTATTAACTGATTTTCAAAATTCTTTTTGTATTCAGAAAAGTATACCCCCGAAGTGGTTCCATGCCATCAAGTCAGGATCTAGTATTTGAATCCCAAGAAAATCGAGAGAATAGGCACGTCCAACGTCTTTCCTGTTTTTTTTCTGAAGCTATTCAGGTATTTGCGTCTGAAAGACATCATCTCAAGGGAGTTAGTCTTTAGATATAAAAGGTACGTATTGACTCTCAGTTAGGTATATTCTTTCAAGTTGACTTAGAGAGCTATTATTAATTTCACGAAAAAAATAAAAATATTTTTTTTACAAAAATACCGACATCACTTCAAAACAAAAACTACTTCAAAATAAAAATGTAATGTTGTGTGTTTTATTTTATTGCTACTAAGTTGGCAAACAAGCAAACTGCCCACCTGATCGTAAGTGGTAACAGTCACCTATAATACATGTGGTTCCTGTGCGATTCGCAGTAAAACTGCAAGCCCCACAAGAACCACAGTGTACGTTGCCAACTTGTGACATCAAATGTAAAGTCACGGTACCCAGTAATTTCAGTGCCATATCTTACCCTTCACACCGGAACACAGCAATGCAAGCACTGCTGATTTGCGGCAGAAATAGGTAAGACGGAGGTATTTTTATCCTTGCCTTAGCAAGCATCAAAAACGATAGTATTTTTGTTTTTAATTATATCCCAATTTTTGTGACAGGTATCTCTGGCAGGTATGTCATCCATCATATTATTATTAGATGAATTCGAAACAAGCTCAAACCTGTTTTTGATGTGCTACCATCATCAACGGTGGCCAAGTGCGACTTCACACACAACCTAAGAATTTCTTTACACGTGTGTGCAGCGGTCGGCGCGCCGGCGCGCTACTTAGTGGTAGGTATTTATAACGCTGCATTGCGTGAGTGACAGGGGCGTGCATGTACTAAACAAGATTATCAAGAAGAAAGCCACAAATCGCTATGAATATCAGGCAACCGTATTAGTCTCTAAGCAAACTGGTTTTAAAATATTAATTAATATTCTACCACCTTAGGCCTGTAAGAAAACTCGGGAAGTACTACACAGCTAGCGTTCTTTACCATGATGACTTTACATTTGACGACACGGTTAGCGCACAGAGTTCGAGTGATCGCCTACTACGCAACTGGTCGCGGGTTCGATTCCCAAATATTTTTAACCGACTTCAAAAAAGGAAGAGGTTATCAATTCGGTTATATTTTTTATGTTTGTTACCTCATAACTCCGTCATTTTTAAACCGATGTCCAAAATTATTTTTGTATTCGATAGAGTATAGAGCAAGGGTGGTCTCATGGTCACCAAGTCAGGATCTGATGATGGGATCCCATAGAAAATCGAGGAAAGCACTAAAAACACACTTCTTTCACTAAAAAGATTTCATTCACTGAAAAGTTAAAAATAAAAAATATTTTACAAAAAATAAAAAACGACTTCAAAAACACTGAAAGCTTAAAAATAATATAAGAATAGGTACAGACAACATCACACTTCTATATTGAAGTCGGTGACAAATTTTAACACTTTCTAGGAGATTATCGTTTGGCGTCGACTTCAATACAGAAGTGTGATGTTGTCTGTACCTATTCTTATATTATTTTTAAGTTTTCAGTTTTTGAAGTCGGTTTTTATTTTTTGTAAAATATTTTTTTGTAGTTACGGGACAAATATTATGTATGGAATACAGAAATATGTTCCGGTCTGGGCGTATGTGCATGTGATATGTAATATATTCTATGTTTGTAACTTTGATGACACGGTTAGCGCAGAGGTCGAATGATCGCCTACTGCGCAACGGGTCGCGGGTTCGATTCCCGTACGAGACAAATATTTTGTATGGCCTACAGAATTTTTTTCCGGTCTGGGCGTATGTACATGTGATATTCTATGTTCGTAACTGCACCCACAACACAGGAGAAAATCTTAGTGTGGGGCGACGTTTTCAAAAAGAAAAAAACTGCACCTACGACACAGTTGAAAATCCTAGTGTGGGCCGACGTATTTATATAAAAACACTTTTATTACTGAGTGACTGACAGATTACGCACAGCCGTAATTAAAAGGCACAAAAAGCGGAAATTTGACATGTATGTTGGAAATTTGACATGTATGTTGGAAATTCGCCATCTAAGGGGGTAAAACTAAAAAATAATAGTTTGTATGGAACCTCTATGACATTTATGCGGGCGAAGCAGCGGGCAAAAGCAAATATTTTATAAAGTTTCACAAAATTCCGCTGATCAGATATTTTCTTTTAATACAATGAAGTGATCTTTACATAAATCGAACGGAAATTTATGTTAATTATTTTTTACTTTTTTATAATCAACTCACGCTTGACCATAAATGTTTGATGCAAGGCGTTGTGAATAAAGGGGGTAACATTAAGTATTTAAAGGAATTCAGCAATAAAGTTTTATAGGAAACATTATTTTGAACCTATAAATCGTTGCATATTTACTTGAAGAAATTATCATACTGGTTTATTAACACTGCACTGTGCTATATGGCCGCGGCAATAAAATATAAACATTTGGGAAATAAATATTTACCACTTTTCTTTCAGCATTTTTTGTATGCATTTGATTTAACATTACGTCTTTGACTTCTTTTATTAGCGATTTTTACACATAAAAATACTTATAGAAAAAAAGAACGAAAAACATATTTTTTCACACATAAAATAATTTAGGAAGAAGGATTAAAATAGTTTTCTCCTTTATAATACCTAATCCATTATTTACACTATTCACCATATTACTACACTAATCTATAATAATAATGAAAGTTAACAAAATAAACGCAAACTGCAAAATTAAAATTCGATCGTAAAGAAACACGTAATATATTTTTTTGCGCCCGCGACACGAAGCGACATGACCATACCCTGAGACGACTTGGCGAGTACTGTCTTATATGGAGCGCGATTGCAACCAAGCGAAATTATAGAATTTTCGTTATTTTCCTAAATATTTTATATGACATCAAAAAATCTGTCTTCACAGTTCACTAGATAATAACGAACTACATGTTTTGGTATAACTTTTATACTGTTTTATGTATATTTCGATTTCAAATCGTGGTTTTAGTTTTTGATTTAGACCTATGTTTGGATTTTTTTTCTATCGAGTGAAATGGAGTAAATCGTGTTTCTGCTTTTACAGTTCACTAGATTATATCTTCAAGTTTAAGGTGTGTGAATTTTAGAATTGTGGGTTGTAATATTATCCAGATCTAGACGTTCTAAGATCGGCAAATTTGGGAAATCCTCGCCTTAAAATACTAAACAAATATATTAACCCTTCACAAAAATAACAAAAGTTATGTATATATTTATTTCAATGACACGATCATCAATCATTAACAATTTATCAATCATTAGGTAACTAACAGACACTATACACGGTTATTTTTTTATCACCCTGGAAAATTTAAGGGACGCTTCACGACATGGTATTAGAATGATTTAAATATAAATAATAAAAATAACATTATATATTTTATATATATAAATTAATCCTTAATCCTTAATTTTATATTAATTTTTTTAAAAATACAAAAAATGCTGCACTGGTTGAGAGCAGCATTTTTAGAGATTTTTTTATTTTTTTAATATTTTTTTTTAATTTTTTATTTAATATTTTTTATTTTTTATATAATATTGGATGTGTCCTGAAGCGTCCCTAAAATTTTCCAGGGTGATAAAAAAATAACCGTGTATAATCGATCGTAGAGCTATAAGTTACTGACTGCGAATTACAATTAATGATTTTTTTATACACAGCAGGCAAGCTCTTGGCCTTCATCTCACCTGATGGTTAGTGACGATAAGGCCGAAGGTGGAAGCGAGCTTCACCTGGACTCCTCAACAACTGACGTACGATGGTTATTACAACAATGTTATGAACATTGTTATTATGGCGACAAAAAGGTAAGATGTTGCTAGCTAGACGGGCGGGTTCAGAAGCCCTACCAGCAACAAACCAAGCAGCGAAACTCCTGCTCCCACGGCGAATCGAAGCCCTTTTCTCTGGATCAATAGCGCGCCACAGATAATATAATACTGACCGCGCGGACTCAACCACAGGATCACGTAGGCGGTAAAATATATATAAAATGTAACGCAGTATTTGAAGTTCTTTGATATAGGTATCATGAGGTACTCCGGTACCCTAGTCAAAGAACAACATGACAAGGAAAATAGCTATTACTTAACTGTAATAATTTTCCTTGTGGTATTAGAATACATACAAACGTTATGTCATTATGTTGTATGTATGTACCACGGTTAGGGTTGCCAGATGTGTTTGAAAGAAAAACCGGACAAATTTTTATTTTTTTTATTAGGAGAATAATTTATTTAATAATTCTTCATGAACAATGTGTACAAAGGTGGACTTAAAACCATAGACATTCTCTACCAGCCAACCTTAGGGTAATGGCAGCCTGGCACTGCGTCCCCTGGAGAAGCGGTTCCGGGCGGTGCTCAATATCGCATCGGAGCATCCCCTGAGGCCGTTTTCCTCCGACTCTGCCTTCTTCGGAAGCCGAATCGCCCCGCCGATACCCGTCGCGGTACAGAACGGTGGTGCTGCTCGACGAGACCGGGAAGTTTTTTGAGTTAATTCTCGCTTCCGGCTCGTCGGGCAACTGGAGGACCGAACTTGGCCGAGTGCCAGTTTGGTTTCCGCACCGGCCGGTCCACCGTAGACGCCGTGGCCCACCTCAAGAGGTGGACCGAGAGGGCCACGTCGGCGGGGGAGGCTGTCGTTGCAGTATCGCTAGACATCCGCAATGCATTTAACAGACTCCCCCACGAATGCAAAGGGCAGGCGCTCCGTTTCCACGGATTGCCTCTCTACCTCCGCTCCCTCATTACCCATTACCTCCGCGGGAGGGAAATTGTGTATGAGGGGGCGGACGGTGGCGTCCACAGGTGGCCAATAGTGGCAGGAGTACCTCAGGGTTCAGTGCTGGGCGCTCTCTCTGGAACCTGGGGTACAACTGGGTTCTGCGGGCAAACCTCCTGCCAAACATGGAGGTTGTCTGCTTAGCCGACGACACCCTTGTTGCGGCGAAGGGCGGTAGACAATGGTCGTCCAGCGCATCCGTCTCTTCGGGCTGGACGTGGCCGTTGACAAAACGACGGCCATGACGTTCAGGCCGCCGCGTCGCCCAGCGGGGCTCCATGTCCGGTTGGAGGGGGTCCAAGTCCAGATCGAGAGCACGATGAAGTATCTCGGTCTGGTACTGGATCCCCGATTGGATTTCGAGGAGCATTTTAAGCTCCTCGCTCCAAGGCTTTCTGCCGCCGCTACAGCCCTCGGACGGGTCCTCCCCAATGTGGGAGGTCCGGGCGCAGCGCCGTCGGCTTTATCAAATGGTGATAAAGTCGATGGCGCTGTACGGAGCCTTGATTTGGGCGGAGCATGTCGAATGGTGAACCTCCTGCAATTGCCACCCGGGCCGTGCGGGCCTACCGCACGGTCTATCACGGCCTGCGTCCTAGCGGGTTCGCCCCCGTGGGATGTCGAGACACGAGTTCTTGCGGCCATGCACCGACATCGGGTGGCAGCGAGGAGTCGGGGGAAGCGCCCCCTCCTGCAGGAGGGGGCGCGTAAAGACATTCCCCCGCCCAAAAAAAAGGTGTGGCAGATGTAATGAAATAGTACCAGATAGTACCTATTCTACTTTATTGTAAATTTTGTATTCGATGCTACTGCCTTAAATTAAGTTTTAATGGCTAAGATGGCATCATTAAATTCAGTGCAACTAACATTTATATATAATAAAAAACGCACAATTCACTTTTTACACTATTTACGGTGAGAGCCGAGACAATATTGTCTTTCATCTGTCCATACATTTGCCTTGACGCTAAAGATTTGTTCCACAAATGTATTACATATGGGAATGCTACACAAATACTGCAATACTTACAATAAATTTGATGCAATTACTCAAATATTAAGAGATTTTCCTTCAAGTGAAGAGGAAACAATGAAGTGCTTCCATGGAGATAATAACCACAACATTTTGTCAAACAAACAAGACAATCTTTTGTCCGGTTTACCAAAATTTTCCTGACCGGACAAACATATAGAAAGCCGGACTGTCCGGTCCAAAACCGGACATCTGGCATCCCTAACCACGGCACAGAAAAACAGTGGATACACGCTCCGCATACTTCAACTTAAACTTTGCAAAGTTGTATATATTACGTCTATATCTATAGCTTTACTTTAAAGTCATACATAATGACTGACTGGTTCATTATCGCCGAGCTTAAACTATTAGGTCTTTTATTACGAAGCGGAATTCTGTTGCGTCCTGTCAACTCCTGTCGATGTCTAGCTGACAGGTATGGTGTGACTCTCCCCGCGAAATGCGGGACATACCCTCTAAGCAAACGTCGACTCGACGTCCATCCTTAGTTAAGGCGATCTGTCCACCAGCAGAAAGATCAGAGTTCTATGACATATCCAAGTAGGCGATCTAGTCAACTTATCCTCATGTCTTGACATACTACTAACAGATTATCATGCCTCAAAAAAAAGTTGGTAAACCACTTTGTAAGCCGACTGTACTTTAATTTTTTTATTGTATTTATGTACATGCTTCACATCCTGACCTGAAGCTGTCTGATAAATTTATCAAGGCTATATTCTCGTGTTGATGAATCACGATGTTGAAAAATTATAATTAAGTAACTTTATACTCAACAAAAGTTGTTATATTATCAAAGATATTCAGCATCAAAGAAATTTAACGTGGAAATGAAACGAAAAGGGATTCGATTAGATTTTAAATATGTATTTATACTCAATCTGTATATTTATTTATAACAAGCGTGCATGCACAATTAACAAGCCTGAGCAGTTTGAATAATTGTGACGTAACTTCGCGCTGACGGAAATTTCCGTAAATTTAGAAGTATGCATATATAAATAATAAGTATAAGCGATACATACCGGTATTGCTGTATCAGCTGTTCCTGTTACATCATGTAAAATGGTGAATATACATATGAATAATGCACGATAATCTTGCTTTCAGATTTGATACAAAAAAACTAAATCTGACTGACTGATTTGACCTGTCACCCATGAAATGAAAATAAATTATTGATTAATTAATCACATTTTTACTGTAAATAAAACAACAAATCTATAACAGGTATCCAATCGTTTTCGATTTGTTAATTTTTCCGCTTACTTACTATGGAAGTTGCTCATTTTCGTAACACAAATTTAAAAACACAGTACATTACAATTGACTAATAAAATCTCGATTATTGAATCCAGGGAATTTTCGACGTACAGTACAGCTAAACACAAAGTTTCCCGCTAACGTGCGCAGGCGCATGCCGCGCGCGTGCGCGTATATGGGTTCGTGCGCGGCTGCGCCGCTACATGGAACGGTGTAGTAGGTTTAACAATGGTGCTAAAGAATCATGCATTGTTTATCGACAAGATTGACCTTATTAAGTTAAACCAGGAATTTTATAAGGATATGAGAGTAAAACACGTTAAATTCTACTGGGAAGCGAGAGAAGAATTAATTAATTAAAGTTATATATTGGAGATATATAAAACCTATAAGAAATAAAATGAGATTTTTAAAAGAGTTAATCAGGATTGTTTTGTCTGATTTTATAAGATTCGAAAATTCAGTTTAATGTAGGCATACTAGGTAGTTTAGATTTCTATAAACTCTTTTTGTTTTAGCATTTGTTTATAAATTGATAAATTAAAAAAATGAAACTACTCCTACTACTATGAAAAAGTGATGCGGGAATAATTCATTGAGATCTTCTTCAGAGTTTAAGGATATTACAACTACTTGCACACTTACAGCCGGTTGCACCAAGTTTTACGTTATACGATTTCGTATAAAGTAACAACGTAATACCTAAAAATGGGTCGTTTCAAAATTAAATATATGATTTGCGCCGTACATGTAACCTTTTTAAACGTAAAGAATAAAATAAAACTACAATTGAAACTAGATTATGGTAAAATCCTTACGTATTTATATTGTTACTTTTACGAAATTGTAAAACGTAAATTTGGTGCAACCGGTCGTTACTGTCATAATTTAAAAAAAGAAAGAAAAACATTATTGGCATACTCTTTGGAATGGAATTAATTTATATACAGGCCCTTGAACTCTGAAGAAGATCTCAATTAATTATTCCCACATCACTTTTCATTTCGTTTTACGATAACGCACGATTCGGTTACGCAAGTAATATAATCAGCTGCGATGGCGATGTAGAGAGTGCGGACGGAACCTGTTCAAGATATGATTGGCTAAGGTGCAGGGTTACTGTTCGAATACATTTTTCATACCATACTTACTCATTTTGAGCTTCTGCATTTTGCATATACAATTTAAAATTAAGAGATGCGTTAAATATATAGGTATGATGAGATTGTTCCTAACCAGAAGATATAAAATTTATATATCGATCTCTACCTCTCTAGTTTTGGTTTCTTTCATCATAATGATATCTTTTTTCATGTATAATAACCGCCTCCTTGGTCTAGTAGTCTTAGTCAGTGGCGCTGTGGACTCGGCACTTGCCTTCCAATCGGGAGGTCGGAGTTCGAGACCCGCCATGTACCAATGTGTTTTTCGTTTAGAATTTCATATGTACATTTGGCTGACGCTCCTACGGTGAAGGAAAACATCGTGAGGCAACCTGCATACATCTGCGAAGAAATTCAATGATGTATGTGAAGTCGACCAATCCGCACTGGGCCAGCGTGGTTGACTAAGGCCTAATCACCCTAACATAGGGTAGGCTCGAACCCCTCGGTGGGGACGTATATGAGCTGCGATGATGATGATGATGATGGTCTAGTGATTGAGACCAACGGGTGTTGATCGGGAGGTCTGGGGTTCGATTCCCACTGCTCGGTTTGGCTGGTGGTAGGGCTTCTGTGCCCGACTGGCTAGCTACCACCGTCTTACCTAAGTTTGTCGCCATAATAACAATGATTATAGCATTGTTGTGTTCCGACAATTAGATAGAGGTAAAATAGCCAGTTCCTCAGTTGTTGAGGAGTCCAGGTGAAGCTCGCTTCCACCTTCGGCCTTATCATCACTTACCATCAGGTGAGATGAAGGCCAAGCCAAGAGCTTCCCCATCGTATAAAACTTGTGGTATTGTATTAATAAATCTTATTTTTTGCCAGAAGCACGGAAGACGTAAAATCAACTAGAAGCTATACGAAAAGATCTGTGACTAACATTATTTGATATTCCTTACTAATATTATGAACGCGAAAGTTTAAGAAGTATGGATGTATTGATGTTTGTTATTGTTACTCTTTCACGTAAAAACTACTTAATGGATTTGGATGAAATCTTAGAAAATTTAGGTAGACGGATTACGACATATGGGCTACTTTTTATCCCGTAAAGTAAGTAGTTCCCGCGGGTAAGTAGATTTACAGTTTTTTCTTTGAATTATTAAGTTCAAAACATAGTTCGCGGGCACAGTTAGTATAAATCATAATTATTCGATATTTTTGCATCCTTTCATTATGGGATGGGTAAAGTAGAAAATTTTGTAATATACTCGCATCTTTATTATTGACTCGCATATTATTGACAATCAAGATCTGCCATAGACAAGTAGCGGTAGACCTCAGAACAATAGGTAGACGAACAGAAGCAAGCATTTGACTGTTGGACGTTTTTTAATTTTTTTTTAAATTTCGGATGTTTTTGACAACCCTACCTATGTAGAAGGTTACAAGTTTACAATTTGCGTATTATGCGTATAATGGTATAAACTCATTGGTTGCAACTTGTTCGACTTAAATGTCGACTAAGTCATTTAGAAACTGCAACTTATGTTGTGTGTGATTCCTTGTAGTTTCAACGAATACCATAAAAGGAATGCTAACCGCTTTGAGTGCCTAAGGCGATTGGTTCAATGGTCGTTTTATGCCTAAACAAATGTAGCATCGCGTTTAGTTTGAAAGAATCCAATGGGATTCTTCAGCAATCACGCCTTTTGAATTCCAAAGGCATGCTCGCTGTACTGAGGTGCTTATTTACTGTTTTACTAGCTGTCGCCCGCGGGTTTATCTGTGATATAGCGAGATCGGCTATATGACGCATTTTATAGGGTTATTTAATAAAATTCAGGATTGAACTTTATAAAAATTGGTCCAAAAGTTAAGGCATGGTAGCGTAACAGACAGACAGACAAACAAAGTTATATTCGCATTTATAATATGTATTATAGTTGGGATAGCAGGGAAGTCCTTAGTTGTTGAGGAGTCCAGGTGAAGCTTGCTTCTATCTCGGCCTTTTCGTCACGAATATATAAAAGAATAATTCAAGAACTTCTAATCTACCAGAAACCTTCCATCATAAGCTCAGTAACATGATATGATGACTACCAGATGCAAATACCTGAATATCTTCAGCAAATCATAAAACACGTTGGACGTGCCTATGAAATTTAAGGGTTTTCTTGAATTTTCATGGGATTTCATCATCAGATTATGACATGCGGTGACAATGGAACCACCTCAGGAGTATACTCTTTCGATTACAAAAATAATATTGAAAATCGGTCCACAAATGGCGGAGTAATCGGTGAACATACACAAAAAAAAACTAGAAACAGAACATAGAACCTATTCCTTTTCGAAGTCGTTAAAAAGAAAAATTTTCTATTTCAAAATCTGTAGTTTCATGAATTTTTGTCTTGTATTGATTACTAAATATTCTGTCAGTTTATGGTAGAATAATCATTTTTGAGCCTTAAAAATTCTCAATTTTTGGGATACTTCTGTAGGAACCTTACGGCCGGTTGCACCAAATTTACGTTTTACGATTTCGTAAAAGTAACAATATAAATACCTAAGAATTACACCATAATCTAGTTTCCATACGGCGCGAATCTTATATTTAAAAGTGTTTCACTTTTAAATATAAGATTCGCGCCGTACATTTAACCTTTTTAAATGTAAAGGATAAAATAAAACTACAAACGAAACTAGATTATGGTGTAATTCTTAGGTATTTATATTGTTACTTTTACGAAATCGTAAAACGTAAATTTGGTGCAACCGGCCGTAAGGTTCCTACAGAAGTATCCCAAAAATTTTTAGGACCCATTTTTAGGTATTAAGTTGTTACTTTTTACGAAATCGTATAACGTAAACTTGGTGCCACCGGCTATTAGACTACACGAACAATTTTATAGGGTTCCTATTCACGATATCCGTAGATAAAGTAAGTTTGTAAACAATAATGTACTCAATTAGAATTACAGTTGGCTCGTCCTTTTATCATTTCTAGATTTTTTACAATTATTGCGATGTTTACATTAAAGCTGTTGACAACAAAGCTAAAGACGCGTAATCGGTAGAGTCGGTGTGTGGATAATATTACTTAAAACTTTCACAGGACACACCCACGTTTTCCCCGCAAGCATTGAACCTCGTCTCACAGTTCACTTAGCCCGATGGAGTGTTACCTCCCGAGGCCAAGATGGATTGACTATGTATGTACCTACTAATGTACTGAAATTATGTGTACTGAATTGATATATTGATATCGAGAAAAATGGTACACATTTTTGGTAATCAGTGTGAAATTAAATAAAATTTATAAATGCTTAAAATTTTACTATACATCAATTTAACAATCACCACACTACTATGAAGGAAATGCAATGATTTTAAAATTTTATTTATCTAGCGGCTCTGTGTGTGTGGTGTGGTGTGTGTGTGTGTCACGTTCATACGCTTGTAATTAAATTCTATCAATTTTAGAATCATAATCAATATTTCAGATTTCTCATAGATCCATTCCATACATGTTTGGGTAACAAGCTTTTTAGTTTACATGCAGCACTGCATAAAGCTTGAAGGTACAGATGCTAGCGAATTTATTCTAAACTAGCTGCTGTGCCCGCGACATAGTTCGCGTTGGATGTCGGAAAATAACAACATGATGTTATAATAGCCTAAAGCCTTCCTCAATAAATGAATAATCCGACACAAAAATAATTTTACAATCTGAATCAGTAGTTCCTGAGATTAACGCGTCCAACCAAAATCAACCTAAAACAATTGGTAAAACAAAATACCATATACCTTGTTTTGTAAGCTATTCAATGATTCGAGAAAAACACTTCAACTTTGGTCTTATTTCTACTTATAATGTAGAAAACATTTTATTCTAACACTTTCTAACAAAGCTTGTCTCAAGAATCTTAAATGACATGACTCGCCAGTAGGTACAGTACTAGAACATGGTTCTAATCGTGATCCTTCGTAAACGAAAAAATACCATAAACTAATGAAATTCGAAATTCGAATTGAGAAACTCTTTTACCATTAGAATGCTACATTGTCCCTGATGGTTATAGGCTATATTATAATTTTTACCGCGGGAAAATATTTCTTTCCTATGGGAAAATTCGATAACTACTGGGCCGATTTTAAAAATTCTTTCACCATTAGAAAGCTTAATCCTTCGTGAGTAACACAGGCTATATTTCCCACGGGAAAAATATGACGGGAAATCTATCGTAAGGCGAAACGAAGTTTGCGGGCACAGCTAGTTCCAAATAAAATTACAAATTCCCGTGAAAGAATAGATCTCGTGAACTGGTACGGACGGACAAAAGCAATCGTCTTATGAGGCCTATTACAAAAAAACGCGCAGATTAAGGTTTTCTTTGTTGAAATTGTATACCTTTCGTTGTTCGCAACAAATAACATTTACTTGATAAAACTAGTTTATATTCTCTTTTACAATAATAATAAAGCGGTTTTTAGATTACTTTTTTCTTCACTTAGTAATAATTATTTTCCCGAAGCATGTTTTGGAAAAAACTCGCGCGGTCCTGACAAAATAGGGGAAATACCGTAAATTAAAATTTATAAAAATTTGTTACATCGTTTTGTTACATAGCTGCGATTATTTTTTGTGACTAATTGCAGCGCAAGCTACAAAAAGCAAAGAAAGTAAAACAAATGTTCTGTGAAAGTGGAAAAAGTCTGATAATGCGCTTTGTCTTATTCTCTTTACGGCGTATGGACAACGGTCGTTAATGTACAAATGAAATTGGTGTCTGTATCATTACTGTGGTGGATTATCTAAGAATGCACTTAAGTACAAAGCTCCGTCAGCTATTAACCGCCAGAAGTTAATGTGAGGTTTTGGTTGTATGTAGGTCATCAAAATAAAACCAAGCTTTTTTGTAGTTTGACTCTTCTAATAATTAGGATTAGATAGGATTTATGAAATAAAGTTAAAGCTTTACACAAACTTTTTATTCTTAAAGAGAAAGTGGATAATTATTTATTTGAAAAAGTTTGGCAAGCGATAATTAGTTCAATAATCAATCAAAAGTGTTCAGTAATTCTAACTAAAGTGGAGAAACTTTATTTAATTGTTATCTGTTATCGGTAAAATGTACACAAACCAAAGCCAATAAGTTATCAGTGTAACCGGGCTATTTGAAGTAAGGAAAAAGTGCTTATATCAACACAGGTATCTACCTGAAATATGCGGGTGCGTGGTATCTGCCGATAAGTTTCACTGGACTCAATTACGTTTGTTTTATCTAGTTTTTTAAATGACACTGGAAAAAAAATAAGTTTTAATAACATTTTTGTTACTGAGATGTCAACGTGGACTAATTCGTGACGAATTGGATACTACATGCTTTTTTTAAGCAAGGGCACGCGTTCAAACCAAATATTGTGTTTTACGAAACAGAACTTACATTGTTGAAGAAGCAGTAACTGCTGTCGAGATTTTTTACTACTTGTAGGGAAAATAAATAAATAATAATATAGAAAATTGCTAAGAGGAAACATTAACCGTTAATACCCTAGTCCAGTGATTACGCGAACTAACAATTTCACGCAGCTGATGAAATAAAACATGTTTCTCTCGTTCTAGTTCTAACAAACTTACTGGGAAATCTGCATTATTCGTACATTTGTCGAGCTTCCGGCGCATCGCTCATGCACCTAATACTATTAAGGAAGCCCGACAATACTGTTTGCATGCAGCCTTCACGGTATCGACTTACGCTTTGATTTGTACGATAAACTGTTCCATTTCTTTTTAGGGTTCCGCACATCAAATGGAAAAAATATTTAAAAAAAAATAAAAACCGACTTCAAAAACACTGAAAAGATAATAATAATATAAGAATAGGTACAGACAACATCACACTTTTATATTGAAGTCGGCGCCAAATTTTAAGACTTTCTAGATCATCGTTTGGCGTCGATTTCAATATAAAAGTGTGATGTTGTCTGTACCTATTCTTATATTATTTTTAACTTTTCTGTGTTTTTGAAGTCGGTTTTTTGTAAAATATTTTTAACTTTTTAGTGAGGGAAGCCCTAATTTAAGGTGAGCTTCATTATATTAGGATTTTCATGGGATCCCATCATCAGATCCTGACTTTGGTAACCTTGGGACCAATTCTTTTTGTATTCGATAGAGTATACTCCTGAGAGTATACTCTATCGAATACAAAAAGAATTTTGAAAATCGGTCCACAATTGGCGGAGTAATCGCGTAACATACACACAAAACACGTTGGACACACCTAAAAATTTAAGGATTTTCCTCGATTTTTATGGGATCGTATCATCAGATCCTAACTTTGGTGACCATGGGACTACCCTTGGAGTATACTCTATCTAATACAAAAAAAAATTTGAAAGGCGGCGTAATCGCGTAACATACACACAAAAAAACATTCGCATCGAATTGATAACCTCCTCCATTTTTGAAGTCGGTTAAAAAACGGAACCCTTCGATCACTTCGTGGTTCGTCTGTCCGTCTGTATGTCAGGACCCCTTTTCTCGGGAACGCGTAGAGATACGAAACTAAAATTTATACGGTCTACGGTGAAAAAATCTAAGTAGCAAGAAATAAAAGAGAATGAAAGATAAACCGTTTATGACGCACATTTTCACATATTTTGCGATTTCACAAGGGAATCAAAATCTATAGGGTACTTCCCTTTGATTTAGAATCATAAAATTTGGCAAGAAGCAAGGTCTTATACAACATGATAATGAAAAAATATGTCCTACATAGAACACTAAAACCGTTAATATACATAGCAAGGAACTTTATACATTGTTATTTTTTTATTACCCCGGAAAATTTAAGGGACGCTTCATACACATCCATTATTATATAAAAAAAACAGTAAAAAAATCTTTAAAAATTCTGCTCTCAACTAGTGCATCATTTTTTGGACATTTAATTTTAAGAAAATTTATATATAATTAAGGAGGTGAGTTATTTTTTTTATTCATATTTAAATCATTCCACTACCATGTCGTGAGGCGTCCCTTAAATTTTCCTGGGTGATAAAAAAGTAACCCTGTATCTTTTTCGGGCAGAGTCAGTTTTTATCCTGGCTCTAAAGGCGTAGAAACTGGTATCGCATTAGTGAGGGAGGGTGTTCTTAAATTAGTTTGAACGGAACCCTCGGTGCCTGAGTCCAATTTGCATTTCACTAGTTTTTTATAACTCACGCTAGTTGGTTGTGATTGTGACGTAGTTCGTACATCTGTTTTTATTGGGATTCAGTTTCTGATGGAAGCTGGACTTGGCGTGCATCTGTAGTCCTATAGGACTAATAACGTCAAAACTGACTAAACACTTTTATTCAACACTAACGAAGTTGTTGGAAGAGGGTAGCAAAACTTTTACATTATAACTCTTACTTACAGCCAAGTTTTACGTTTTACTATTTAGTAAAAGGTAACAACTTAATACATAAAAATGTGTCGTTTCACTATTAAATATAAGTATGATTCGCGCCGTGCATTTACCTTTTTAAGCGTAAAGGATAAAATAAAACTACAATTGAAACTAGAGATGAAACATTATGGTGCAATTCTTACGTATTTATATTGACTTTTACTGTTACTTTTACGAAACGTAAAATTTGGTGCAACCGGCCCTAAATCTATTTCGGTTTATTCAGTTAATTGTAAAGGACGTACTATAAAGAACTACATAACTAGGTACAAGAAACTGATCTTATCATCATCTTTTTAACTGTTCTTATACCTATTATTTTTATGTGTTGTCACTGATATAAAAAATAATATTGAAAATTTATTGCTACTGTAGGCTGTAGGTGTTGCCAATGCGTTAGTAACATTATTGTGTCGTGCTCCCGCCAACACTTTTTCCATTGTCTTGTAAATCTGACACCTATGTATAACAATTAAGGCAATTTTATGATAAAGTATCCAAACTTTTGTCTTTCTTGCACCGGAAATGTTATTAATATGTATCTATTCGTGCGATACTTCTCCGGTTTACCGGGTTAATCCATATCGGAGACATGGCAGTATGAGACGCGAATTAACTGTGCAAGTACAGGAAGTCATTCATGTCGGCCAGCCAACGGTGTGCCCGATAAATGGAGGCACCTTACAATTAAAAAGTAAGCCGACCATAGACTAGGAATGGCGGGAACTGGTCGGTTACGCGGGAAAGAAAGTTCACAGCGGATGGAAAAGAGGAACTTAGGGCGAGGTTTCCCAGGAAATGTACACGTGCACGGCGACTGCTTTATTGCAAGGAAATATTGTTGATTATTGCATAGCTTTTAATGTCGTTTACGCGCTGTGATCGAACGAAAAATTACTTTTTACAGGCCTCAATCAATTTTTAGAAAACTGGAGTACAAAATAAAAACGTATTTTTGAAATTTTCCAGACAATAAAAATGCACATCTACTTATTGGTAAAACTTCTATATGTCATTTATTATTGTATTTTCTTACTCACAGCTAATAATCTTATTATTAAAATATTGATTGTTTTAAATACCGTGATCTTTGGCTTTTTCTTCTATCGAGTGAAATATTATTAATCATGTCTTTAAGAATGTTTAGATAATATGTTCAACAATATCATATATGAATTTGAGAACTGTCTGTTATATATTTGTTTGAAAATTTGCTTGAAAACGGAAAAGTATAGCGCCTTAATACGCATTTTTAGTGTTCTGTACTTCAATTCAACATGAAAAAAAAACACAACCTCTATAGGATTATTTCGTTGTCCGTCTGTCTGTCAAGACCTTTTTCTCGGGAACGCGTAGACATATCAAACTGATGAAATTTAGATTAAAAACTCAGGTCTATTGGTCTCATTCAGCTGTGGTGTTTGGGATTTCACAAGGGATCAAAACTAAGTAAGGGTACTTCCCGTTGACCATGAAATTTGGCAAGAGGCAATGTCACTCACTGCACAAATGAGGGAAAAATCTAAAAGACCGTAAATAATTATGTGGGTAGACTGGGTAGTTAAGTAACTTTTATACTTAGACAGTTTGTAGGGAACTCTCGGTGCTCGAGTCCAACTCGCACTTAGCCGCTTTTAAAGTCCTTTCGGCGGAATACTAGAAATATTGCACAGTAGTTTTTTTTCATTTTTTGCGTAATCAACAACATGCGACGATACCTCGATTTGAAATGTATCAATCATCATCATCGCCGCTAATATACGTTACCACCGAGCGGCTCGAGCCTACCTTTACCTGTTATTACAAAACATGCCCTGCGAGCATGGACTTGTCGATCGACATATATCGATCGACAAAAGCATCTGTCCTTTTCACTCCTTAGGAATATCTGTCAAATTTATCGATTTTTGTCAAGTATGTCGATCTTAGCTGTCAAATTTTGTTTATCGACAGTTCCATGCTCGCACCCATGGTCTAAACTTAGTCCTGGACCCTGGTTCAAACCTGACGCTCTCTCTATATCTGTGTATACTAACACAAGTGAAAACGCACTGGGTTTAAGGCGAGGTTTTCCTGGAAACCTACGCGTGCACGGCGATTCCTTTATTGCGAGGTAATATAGTTGATAATCGTATAGCTTCTAATGTCGCTTACGCGCCCGTGACCGAACGAATACGTTACTTTTTACATGTTTTATTCGATTTTTGGAAAACTGGAGTACAAAATCAAAAATGTATTTTTGCAATTTTCTAGACAATAAAAATGCACATCTATTAGTAACACTTTTATGCCATTTATTATTTTATTCTCTGATTCACAGCTGTTTTAAAATATTGAACAGAGTAATCTTTGGATTTTTTTTCTATCGAGTGAAATGTTATTAATCATGTTTCTGTCTTTAAGAATGTTTAGATAAAATGTTCATCAATATCATATATGAATTTGAGAACGCATGTTTTATATTCGTGGCGGTACAGTTAATCGAAATTGTATAAAACGGGAAAGTAGCGCCTTAAATCAATATTAGGTTTAGACCAGGTTTTGTACCCCGGACCTTCCGATTAGAGGGCAGTGCTGAATCCACAGCGCTACCGACATCAGTATTTATCTACAAGTAATTTTAGTCTTCAAGCGACTATAGGATTCCGCAAAAGTAAGATAAGATAAGCCTGCTAGCTAGTCGGGCTCAGCAGAAGCCCAACCACAAACAAAACTAAGCAGGAAACTTATCTGCCCTTAAGGGGAACCGAACCCCGGACCTGTAGGCTTGAACCAGGTGGTCACTACTACTAGAGTTTAGTTAGACAATGAAGGTGGATCTTTGATTTTTATATTTAAAAAAAACTAAAATGTAAGTATTTTTTATTTAGATAGATTGGATTCATTTAGACTCTGCCCAAGTCAAACACAAGGACCATTAATAAATTTTGATGTGTCCTTTAGTCAACTACGCTGCGCTGGCCCAGTGAACAACAAACATTATTGTTTTTGTTTGAAAAAAAAAAAATTCAAACAAAAACAAAAAGGTTTTGTGTTGTATGTAATAATGATACCTAACAAATTATTATATTCTGCACTTCGGAGCCACAGATAACTAAATGGTTATTACGTTATCTGAGCCCTTAAGGAACTGTATTAAATCTTCCCTTTGTAGCTATGGCCGGTAAAAATTTGTATAAAATCTTCGACAGATTCATTCTTTATTCGAATTTGTCACGTGACATGAAATATGTTAAAAAGTATCACGCGCAGTACTTGTCACCGTTATGTTTATCTAGAGTCGAGCTAGTTAATGTTAATGACACTACATAGTAGGCAAAGACATTTGATAGTAGGTATCTAATGGCAGGGCTCAAACGCGCATGGAATTTTGTGTGTGGAAATTGACCAACAGTTAAGTAAAGACATATTTCTAAGTTTAAAGAATACTTTGATGTTAGAAGTAAAGAGAAAGGCATATTATGGTATATAGAAGACCAAGGTTTATCAATCTTAAAGTAAAAAGGAAATGCAGACAGAACGTTCTAATCACTGCCCATCTAAGTAATTTGGTATCCTTATGAAAAAATTAGATTTTCCCAACTGTGACACCTGTAATAACCATAAAAGATGTTGAACACAAACACATATCTTTGGAATGTACAAAACAGAGGGAGTGGGAGTTTTTTGGGGAAAAAAAAAATCAATACCTTGGATGTAGGAGTACGTAAATAAGCATTCTTTCAAACCCAAATTCAGTTATTTTTAAGACTGGTTGATTTTTTTACAAATAAACTAAACTAAACTTACGACTATGGTTCAGAAGAAGGGGGCCATTCTCCTGAACCATAGTCGTAAGTTTAGTTTTAAACTTTAAAACTAAACTTACGACTAAATTGTACTTTAAAATTTAAAGTACAATTAAGGTTAGGGAATGATGAAGTTAACATGTCCATGTGGGTCCAACTTAGAGCATTCAGGCTAAATGATCTAAGGGTCCGAAGCCCCTAAAAAAATAAAGAGAAAAAAATAAGAAATATTCCTTGTAAAATTATACAGTTTCACCGTTCCCTGATAAACTTGTAGATCTGACAAAGTGCTACTTAACAGATTACGGTTGCTGAGATGTGTTTACGGGGAACTTTAATGACATTTATCCTTAAACTTGTATGTAGTTTAACTGACAGACTAACTTTGCCGGAAAGTTGGGAAACCATAAATATTATAGAATTGTTTTCCTTTCTGTTTATTTAAAATACCTATAAAGTTAACAATTAACCACTCTCAGAGATATTATAAATTGGAGCAAGAATACTTGTAGCTCGGATTACACATAGCAAATGACGTTTATGCCTTATTTAGATACAAATGGTTCCTAGCTTAAACTTAAATGTTCTAAGCTTAAATACTAGACAGACAGTACGGTCGGCCAAGAAGTTTTGATATAACTTCGCGTATTAGTACATTACGATATAAGTGCGGTATGTTGGTTATAACTCAAGAGACGGAATTTCAGCCCGAGTCGAAGGCGAGGGCGTAATAGAGCTAAGTGTGTATAACCAATATACGGACGTTCCTATATCGTACGACGTTTTTCAACACACTTGTGAGGAAAAATACCTAATAAATTGAATTTTTTGATTAAATAACACAAATCATTAATTAAAAGTTAATTTGTAGACAAATTAAATAATGGTATGAAAATAATCATTTGAAAAATCATGTAGTTCGTTGATGTCTTTTACATTACCTCCAGCTTTTAAAATATAGTACATTACTGCCGCGGCAAGTGCAGCATTGCTGGCCTCTGCGCGCCTCGGCTATAACACACACGTGTTTTATGAGCTGCTTTATGTATCTAAAGCCAGTGTAATTAGATCCATTTTACGAGTAAGTGTGTAGAAAACAATGTTACCTTAGTAGCTGTCAGCATGTTATCGCAAAGGAAAGTCAACTATGTTGTTTTATGACATGAAACTGAATTTCAACTTTGGAGTGGTTAACCACTTTTTGGCCTTTTTGAATGTACAAAAGTCGTCTGTACCTCCTATTTACCGTTACCTATTAATTATTCTGAAAATGTTTTAAATCACAAATCCGCAAAATGCAATACATACCTACTTACCTATTTACATGAACAATTATATTTAAAATAGTTATTCATATATTTAAAAAATTATGTATTTGCCATTTTTTAAATTGTATAGGTACCTCGGTTAAATTATATAAGTAGGACCTAACTTTCTTTCTGTAATTTGTATTGTAAGAGCATATCGTCGCATAGGGGTTACTTTACTGTAAGGGCGCTATGTTGTACGTTTAATAATAAATAAAAAAATAAATGTAGGTACTTATTCAAATAAAAATCAATCACTTATTATTTTTTTAAGTTATATAAGGGAAAATTATTGCAGTCTTGTCTTTTTTAACATTATAATATGTAAGTAGGTAAGTTACCTATTATGCATTTAAAATAAAGTTCAATAGGTATACACAATTTTCCGTAACATACTCGTATTAATTGTGATCCAAACCCATTACAAAGTTAAGTAGCGACATTCCGTCCGTGATTCATTTGTTTTTTGTGACGCACCGTCACATAACTTGAAGATTTTAAAAAAATGTTTTATTGTAAATTGAAACGTATCAGAGATAGCATCCCAAATACCTAGTTCATTTATACAATATATTTTTAAATCGATATTGGTAACTACGCTATGATATACCGATCAGTAAAATTAATGTAAATATTGGTAAAATATTTCGCTGCTATTTTCTCTTAACTTTTAGCGTGGTAGTTTTGTTGAATAGCGTTAGTAACTAAATTTTTTTTACATATTTTTTAAATTATACAAGCTACATTAAACTCTTAATAAGTACTTACCCTCAGCTTAGAAGTCATATACAAATAGGTACTTCAAAATCCAAGTTCAAAAAAATCACCCACGTAACTTTGTTCATTACAAAAACAATTTTTATACACAAATCTCTCCGTGCAATAACATAAATTCACACTGTTTTGAAAAGTTCTAAGCTTTACCACACTCGCGCGGGAATGTAAGCTGTTCGCGTTTCATTATAGACGGCCGTGCGCTACTGTCGCACATTCCGTACGACTTGGCTTTAGCGATTACGCTCGGAGAATACAAAAACATTGGTAGTAGAGGTTGAGTCACCTGCCTCACAATCCTCATGCCTGGTAATTTTGTGTTAATGTTATGATGCGCCACCTAGCGTCGAGTAGAAAAACTACTAGAGCTGTATTAATTGTTGTATGCTATTTTGGTAGAGGGCGCATATTGCAGTTTTTGTGTCTTCATTCTTCAGTTCACTCACTTCATTCATCTGTTCGGTCCTTCCTCTACCCATTTCATTCATTCAGTCAGTCTTTCTGTCAAAATGGCTGCTACGCAAGAGGTGTGCGTTGTTGAAAAATTATTACTATATTTCGAAAAGTTTTGTGTTTTAGGGATATTCTTTGCATATAATATTGCTCACGTAATGTTTGTAATTACAGGCAAGGCGAGAACCTATTCAGGCTGTCCAAGTTTTTGGACGGAAGGTAAGTTTTCCGCGGCTTGTCCACGTGTTTGTGGCAATTTTTAATGGTTAACTCGTGTTAATTATTTGATTTTACTTATTGATTCTATTTGTAGCGTAAATCATAAACGTAATTTGAAGCTTATTATAAGTACCTTAAATACTTCGCGACCTTTCCTGCCTTGTTTGATGTAACCTATTTGTTACATTGAACTACAAAAGGAAAGAAGATTGAAAGTTATCATCTTTCCCAGCCTTTTCAAAGTGTTTGCTTTGAAGAGGTCTGTATGAAAACTACAAATGTCCTAAGCTGCATAATATATTTTTTAATGATATGGAAATATATAACCTCTAATGTTTGTTGTTACTTGGACTACTATTACTTACCAACTATCATTGCTTGTCCATGTTTTTACTACAATTTATTTTTATTTCAGAAAACCGCAACTGCCGTTGCTTACTGCAAGCGTGGTCATGGAGTACTCAGAGTGAACGGTCGCCCTCTAGACTTAGTGGAGCCCCGTCTTCTTCAGTACAAACTCCAGGAGCCTATTCTTCTGCTGGGTAAAGTGAGTATTTTTTTTATAATCAGTCATAATCATGAATAGGTAAGTAGTGTTGTTGATATAAAGTATATTGAAATAAAGCATCTTGTATTAAAATAGTTGGAAATTGGAAATCACCATGTTGAAAGACTAAGTAGGGTTACAAATTATTTACTGATTACTATAATCGAAGGAGACCTAATCTTATTACAAAAGATGTTCTAAACTTAAGAGGGTATTAGACCATCCTAAATTCAGGATCCGATATTTAGTCGTTCCTGAATTCAGAGAAGTCTAATCGCATTTAGGAAGGTAGCATCCGATTTGCCGATTGCGGCCGATTGAGGAGAAGGATAGCTTCCGACGTTCTAAATACTAAATCGGATACTAAATCGAATAGGTGTAATTACATTTCCGATTTAGGACGCTCATCACGCTCAGTCGCCGCTCGCCTACCGTCGTGAGCGCACCGTTTGTTTCTTGCTTCATCTATTGAGTGCGCACGCAAAACAAAATAATTACAGAAAAGGAGGTGATTCAAAATATCTTGGAATTATATAAGGACATGCCTTATCTTTGGAACAAAAGTGATCCAAACTATATGAATAAAAATATCAGAAACGACGGGTACAGTGTGTTACTAGATTCTAGCACACCCATAATGTTCATATTGCTAGCTTTTGACCCAATCTATACTAATATTATTAAGAGGAAAGATTTGATTGTTCCGAGACCAGGGGAAGGACATAGCGTATTTTTCCTACGGGAAAATATAAAATTCCCACGGGAAAACAAAAATATCGCGGGCGAAGTCGCGAGCGGAAAGCTACTTGTAGTAACAAATATTCCTTCACCCATCCAACGACACGGTTAGTGCAGAGGTCGAGTGATCGCCTACTGTGCAATGGGTCGCGGGTTCGATTCCCGCACGGGACAGATATTTTGTATGGCCTACAGAAATTTGTTCCGGTCTGGGCGTATGTGCATGTGATATTCTATGTTTGTAACTGCACCCACGACACAGGAGAAAATCCTAGTGTGGGGCGACGTTTTTATAAAAAAAAGAATTCTTTTTTCTTTTTTTTATAGTATGGAGCCATTGATTTACTACCAAGCGTTTGGTAGTAAATCAATGTATGGACCCAACCACTAGGGCTATGGCAATATCAATTTTCTCGTTTTTCATTAGACTTGGCATTTTGTTATATTTTCCCTCGACACGTCCGTCACTTGTCGCTCTTCCTTTAATACTGATTCAGAGCCCTGAATCAGTGAACGTGTAATCAGGAGCTGCAGCGACTGAATTTAGTGTCCCAAAATCGGACACTGAATATCGGATCCTGAATTTAGGATGGTCTAATATATGTATATGACCACAAGTGAATGTACACCACGTTTAGTAATAAGACGCTTGAGTATACTTTACAAGCTTTTATTTACTTTTACCTGTCCCGGTGTCTGTAATGAAATCTTGCAAATAAATTTGACCCACTTCTCGATTTCCAATTGAGTTGAAATTTTGCATGCATATGTAAATCGTTTGACAATGTAATATTATGATAACATGGAGCTGATCTAATGCTGGAGTTGGAAGGTGGCCATAGGAACTCCGCATTAACCTCTCCTCTCTAGGCGGTCTCATGCGACCGGTGTGACGTCACGCTATGAAATTTTTTCAAAAATACCCTCAATAAAAAATTTTTCACAAAAAACCACAAAAATGGGAAACTCCTGTCCTCATCCATAAAATCTTCCAGTTCTAGATATGAAAGAGAAACTGTTAGTTTGGGCTAATTATATACAGGAATTATTTCACGATTCAAGACCAGAAAAGTTTGAAGTTGGTGTGGGAAACTTATAAATCATAGAAGAAGACTATTTAGAACTACTCATAAACCTCTTTTATTAAATATATGCGACCAGTATTATACCAAAACAACGGCTTTTCAACTTTTATCACCATCCCGAATAAAGTGGATCTAAAACTTGTAGTGATTACCGAACAATAAGCTTGATGAGTCATGTGTTAAAGATCTTCCTTAAAATAGTACATGGTAGAATATACGGAATATGTGAAGATCTTGGCGACACACAGTTTGGCTTTAGAAATAGATTCTTGCTTCTGGCTAGAGAAATAGATTGCATTAGGGACGCCCTCTTTTGTACTCGCGTGACATGAAGCGATATGACCAGATATGACCATGCTCAGGAGATAAAAGTCCGCATTGAGGTGGCTCGTTGAGCCTTTTTCAGAATGAACTGATCGAGATCTGAGCCTTGACTTAAGACTACGCCTAGTCCGCTATTTCTTCTGTACAATATGGTGTAGAACCATGGACTCTCACACAAAGTATGATAAAAAGGTTGGAAGCGTTTGAGGTGTGCATATACCGCCGTATCTTGAAAATCTCATGGCGTGACGGAATCACCACCGTGTAGGTACTAAGTAGGCTCAAGAAGAAGATGGAGTTTATGAATACCATCAAGCGAATGAGAAATGATAAATACAAACTACTCCAATTCATCATTCAGGGGAAAGTTGCTGGAAAGAGAAGTGCTGACAGGAGGCGGCACTTGTGGTTGAAGAACCTGCGGGAATGGTTTTTATGCAGTACTACCTCATTATTCAGAGCAGCAGCTTATAAAATTAAAATTGCCCTGATGTTGTCTAACCTCCAATAGACGAGAAACTATAAGAAGAATGAGCTTTTGGCGACCTCTACATAATCTGTCGTTCCGTATTACGCGAATATTCTTACAATAAACTATTTTTTTTATATTTAATGTTTAATGAATCCCAGAGAAATCAAATCGCGGAAAATAAAGTATTTTCGCGTACTTTATCTTTGGCATAAAGTATAGAGTACATTTACCCAAAATAACGTACAATACTTTATAATAAAGTACGGGTGGCAACCCTAGTTATAGTAGCTAAATAATTGTTTCCTATATTTTGTAAAATGTACATATTATTCATATTAATGAGATTACATTTCTGTTATGTATGAATGTGCATGTTATATTTTATTTGTAAAGAATGCTCTCGCTCACTAACTAACCTCTTAAGCAACTTTTTATTTATTATATCTTGCATGTGTTTGTATTGTAAGCTATGGTATAAATTTGTGTAACTTAAAGATACTGCAATTACTTGGTTTGTTATTAATTAATTACTATTACATAAGCTATACTTATATATAATGGTTATATATTTTTGTATGATGAGTAACTCTTATTCCGAACCTGAGCATCGTTAGATGTGAAGTAAATTAGGCTCTGACCGTTTCCTTCAACATTTAATGTGATTTTGATGCGAGAGAACAAGAAATTTACAATGTTCCTTGTTTTTTTTTTTCAGGAAAAGTTCTCCGGTGTAGACATCAGAGTAACTGTTAAGGGTGGTGGTCATGTAGCGCAGGTTTACGCTATCCGACAGGCCATCTCCAAGGCACTCATTGCCTTTTACCAAAAATGTAAGTTGCTTTGTAGTATAACATGTTTTTTTGTATTTACCATAGATCCTATTTTAATACACTTAAATATTTTAGTACTGTGTTATTTTGTAGTAAATTCTAAATATTTAGTATTTAAAAGTTGCTATTGGTTATGAAAAAGCAGCCGCTTCAATTAACAAAACCAAATGATTAACTTAACATGGTCCAACAAAAATGATAGATTTCAAATGATTTGATTAATGCTTAGAAATGATAAATTCATTAATGAATTTCTTTTCCATATGATAGGGAAGCTCTTTGCCTTCCTCTCGCTTGATGGTTAGTGACAATAAAGCAGAAGGTGGAAGCGAGATTCACCTGGACTCCTCAACAACTGAGGAACTGGCTATCTTACTTCCAATTGTCGGATTGCAACAATGCTATTAATATTGATATTAGGGTTATCAGGTGTGTTGGAATAATAAACTGAACGAGTTCAATTTTTATTTAGGTACTAGCTGTGCCCGCGAACTACGTTTCGCCATCAAAATACGTTACACAGTGTTTAGTTTTTTCCTCCATTTTATTCCATAATGATTCAACTTTATTCTGCCTTTCTTGAGCATCGGCCATTTCGAAATTAGGACAATTTTCGTAGGTTCGTAATGTTTTTTTTCTAACAGTCCACAAAATTAAATACATTACATATTACTATAAACACTAAGTATTATTATTGTTTTAGAGACATTATTGATATTAGTAAATTCTTCTTTAGTAGAAAGAACTACACAGTTGCAAGAATAATCTTTATCGTATTCATGTTTCGAATTAAAATAAACAATTGTTAATAAATTAGAACTGTATACGAATAAAGTTTAGATTTTATAATGGGTGTTGGTAACACCAACAAAATATATTTCTTGGATATGACAACTTGGCCAATTTTGACTGGTCGTACAGTAAGCTCCTTGTCAAGCTATACTTTGACCTTTGAACCGTTCTTATGTCGCTCGTAATACTGGCGGTTTTTGTAGAGTTAATGTATAGCATGAATGGGGGGGTTACTGTACAAATACGTTTTCCGTATTCGATATCCGATCACGGAATACAGACACGGAGTTTCGTGAACGTAGCGCAGACGTTCGTTTCTTCTCATTCGGGATTTCTACCATTCTACCTAAACGTACGTACAGAACGTGTTCCGTTCGTAATAAAAACGAACGTGTGCGGCAGTCAATGAGTATTTTGTATAGATTTGATGCATTCGGATGCCCGCATTCAGAAAACGAATGCGAAATAACGTATTTATGCGGTTAGCTTTAAAATGTATTGAGACTTCCGTTTTTGTAACGTGTACTGTGCGATATAGTGTTGCTGGCATAGTTCGGTTAGCAAACTCGCCGTGATGACTAACATCCAACACACAAACTTGGTGGTGGTGCCCCAAGTAGACTCCACCACGTCGGCGTTTCACCGAATAAGGAATTTTGGGTTGATTGCTGATTACTAACAGCTCATAGAAAGGATTGTGGCTTACCCCGAGTCCTATTGTCTCCGTCCGTCTCCTCCGTAGCCGGTGGACTTCCTGAGCTAGCTCGAAGGAAGTCGCGGCTCCTGAAGATCTGCAGTGGATCCACCGGTGGAGACCGGAGCACTACAAATGCCTAATAGGCCACCACGACTCACACACGCGATTTCGCACAACACAAAGCGGGCTTTCGCACCCCGATATTAGGTGCGCCGCGCAAATCACTATTTGCTTGAATATTGTATATTATATTTTATTCCGGCCTGCCATAACCTCTAAGCATGTCATGACATTTCGACTCGACTCAACTGACATATCACATGCGGCCGGCCGCCAAAAAAGCTGTCACTGCACAGACTAGAATGCAGTGCCGCCACTCGCTCTTCCTCGAGCGTGAACATCCCCCCGCTCCGGACAGTCCCGGACTGTCCGCCAAATCAGTCTAAGGGGAGGCGAGAAAGAGTAGCGACCGCGCGCTTCAAAACAGAATCCCCAACTAGGACCTCGGCAAACCTGGGCACACCATCAGACCCTAGAGTAAGTTGGACAATGCGTCCGCGACGCCAACGTAAGGGTGGCAGGTTTGGGTCCTTCACTAACACGAGGTCTCCAACCCTCGGTGGGTTTGTCTTATCTGACCACTTAACGCGCTGTTGCAAAATGTGTAAATATTCAAGGTGCCAGCGGCGCCAGAAACTCTGGGTAAGCTGCTGGAGCAACTCAAACCGCGAAAGGCGTCCGGGATTGATATCTCTATAAGGATACTCGGGCAGGGCGTTAAGTGGTCTGCCTATCAAGAAATGGCCCGGCGTGAGGGCCTGCAAATCGTTCGCGTCGGTAGACAACGGACATAACGGACGCGAGTTGAGAACCGCCTCAATCTTATGAAACACCGTCGCGAGTTCCTCAAACGTGAGAATAGTCTCCCCAATAACGCGGCGAAGGTGAGTCTTGGCGGCCTTTACAACAGATTCAAAAATCCCTCCCCAGTGAGGGCAAGACGGCGGGGAGTATCGCCATGTTACCCCCCTACGGGAGAGTGTGGATCCGATCTCAATATTATTTTTATCTAAAAATTCACAAACTTCTCTTATATGTCTATCAGTGCCCTTGAAGTTCGTCCCACAATCGGACCGAATTAGAGAAGGCAGTCCCCGGCGGGAGACAAATCTGCCTAACGCTGCTAAGAAAGCGTCCATGGTGAGCGCACTCACCACCTCCAAATGAACGGCTTTAGTGGCCAAACAAACAAACACACACAAGTAAGCCTTTTCAGTCTTAGCATTACGGAGTCGCGACGTTTTTATAGTGAATGGTCCCGCAAAATCAGTTCCAACTCCTAAGAAGGTCATCGATTCATTCACACGATCAGCAGGCAAATCACCCATTTGGGGCTGCATCGTCTCGGGGCGTAAACGATAGCAGGGCAGACATCGAAAGATAACAGATCGGATTATTCTTCGCGCTGACAAAATCCAAAACTCCCGTTGGAGGAGCGCGGTCAATGCATTACATCCGGCATGAGCATTCTTCACATGGCGATCAATGATCAACAATCGCACCAATGGTCCGTCCTTGGGGAGCAACAGGGGATGACGTGATCTATAAGGCAAGTTAGCGTGCCTCAATCGGCCTCCTACACGCAACAATCCTTTATCATCCAGAAAGGGAGTCAAACGCACCAAGGGTCCCTTCAATTTGGACGTCCCGGTACGGAAAATCTTAAGTTCCGGTTCAAACGCTCTAGACTGGGTCATACGCACCCAATGCAGAAGAGCATCTTGGCGCTCCTGCGGTGAGAGGACCGGACACAAATCTTTGTCCTGAGGCCGGCGACAATTTCGTATAAATCTTCTTATCCAAGCGGTCACGCCGAGCAACTTGTCCAGAGAACTGTAGCGGTCTAATAAAAATTCCCGCTCTGGAGCCGCCATAGTCTCGACAGCGTGAACACGCAAGCCCGGATTTGGTACCTTCACCACAGCTGGTGTGGAAGGCCAAGACGGTTGTAACAACCAGTCGGGACCCCACCACAGAGTGTGGTCAATAAGCTGAGGGGCTTCGCTGCCACGTGATGCACAGTCAGCAGGGTTTATTTCACCTGGCACGTGGCGCCAAATCAACGTGGCCTTCGAGGCCTGTATTTGGGATACCCGATTGGCCACAAATACTTCCAGGGAGTGGACGGAGTTCTTAATCCAACACAGGACAACCTGACTGTCGGACCAAGCAAAGAGCGACTCAAAGTCCACACTACGTCCCAGGGTGTCAACAACGTGGTTCATCAACCGAACCAGAAGAGTAGCTCCAGACAATTCTAACTTCGGAATCGTTAATCGAGTCCGAAGTGGAGCAACCTTACTCTTAGCAATTAGCAAGTGGAGCTTAACAGCTCCTCTATCATCGACCGTCCGGATATATACGACGGCTGCGTATCCACTCTCAGACGCGTCACAAAAGCCATGAAGGCTGGCCGTAAACCGTCCCTTAGGCAGTATATGTCTAGGGATACTAACACGGTTAATGTCGGGGAGAGACAACATGAAGGACTCCCAATCTCGCAGCAAACGGCCCGAGAGGGGCTCATCCCACGACACTTCGGCTGACCAAAGTTCCTGTAGGAAGCACTTCATCCAAAACACTACGGGACTAATCCAGCCATTTGGGTCAAAGGTACGAGCTACTGTAGACAAAACCAACCGTTTCGTCCAGACCTTGGGGCTTGGCAGCTCCAATCGATAGGTGAACGTGTCCTGGACAGGTCTGTATTGCACTCCCAAAACAGACAGTAAATCTGGAGTGTTGGCATTCTCAAAAATATGAGGCTCCTGCTGGTGGTCGTCTGGCAAGTCACACAAAAGCTGAGGAGAGTTGGACATCCACTTCCTCAGTTCATAACCACCAGCCCCGAGAAGAGCAATTAGTTCATCTCGCAAAATCAAGGCTTCCTCGACACTAGAGGAGCCCGTACAAATATCATCCACAAATGCATCCTCCTTGAGAACCAAGGATGCGCGAGGGTATCGTAACCGCTCACGTTCAGCGAGTTCCACAAGTGAGCGAATTGCCACAAAGGGGCTCGAACGCAAACCGTATGTATTGGTGTTCAGCTCGTAGACCAGCATGGGATCCCTGGGATCCTCTCTCCATAATATGAGCTGATATCGTCTATCGTCCGGGTGAATCACAGTCTGCCGAAACATCATCCGGATATCGGTCACAAAGACGACGGCATGGCGACGGAAGTTGGTCAATACATCACCCACCTCGTGGTGCAACTTCGGTCCAGCATGCAGACATTGATTCAGCGAAGCTCCGGTAGACGTGGGAGCTGACCCATCAAAAACAACGCGTATCTTCCCGGTGGAAGGTTTCAAAACCGCGTGGTGAGGAAGAAAATTATGTTCCTCGTTTCGCCAGTCCAGTCGCGAGACCGACATGTGCCCCAGTTGCTCATATTCTCGCATGAAGTCGACATACTTCTGTTTGAGGTCGGAGTTCCTACTCATACGACGCTCCATGGACAGCAGCCGCTTCTCGGCCAACGGCCGGGAGCTGCCAAGTGAGGGGCGAACTGACAAAAAGGGCAAACGAGTGATCAGCCGTCCCGAGTGAAGGCGACCTGTATTGTTCTGGTAGAACAACTCACACTCCTCGTCTAAGGGGTTCACTCGCTTCACGGTAGGTGGCTCTTCCACCTCCCAAAACCGTTGAAGGACATCCGATAAGGTGGAGCTAACAGTTATGTAACTGTCCACCGATGGAGATGGTGGGTTATGCCTAACTGGTCCCATCACTACAAACCCAAGCGATGTAGATAAGGCTACCAGCCCACCCTTCTGTAACTCTCTCCTCTTCCCACAATACACACGGCCTAGAACATCGGCACCGAGCAATAAGTGAATCGGACCGGTTCGGTGGAAGGAAGGGTCAGCCAAGGTCAATCCTGATGTCGCATCAACGACAGCGCGCGAAACGTGCTGTTGCGGAAGCTGACCAACAACCTTCTCATAAACAATCGCGTTAGCGCCAATTTTGGGCGCTGAAGAGAAGTGGGGGGAGAAGGAGAACAAAACCTGACCGATCGGATCCGGGATCCGCAGGTCTCCGATTCCTCGTACCGATTCAAGGTATGGAGATGTGTTCAAACTCAACTGCCGGACCAGCCAGCTGGAGGCAATGCAACCCTGAGCTCCCGTATCCAAAAGGGCGCGAACTAAAACAAAGGTGCCCCTCGGGCCCCACACCTGTACGCAGGCTGTTGGTAACAGCACCTGCTCCTGTGGGGGGGTTGCAGCCGACAGTTGGTTTAGTGAAAATCCTCCCGCATTCCCCGCAACGGGGGGGAAGGGGGGTCCGAAGAAAAATGCGTGCGCGGCGGAGGAATAGGGCGCTCAAGGCGCTCGAGCGGGTCCCAATCCGGCACGTACACACCCCGACCAAAGCTGCATCGGGGGGCCGGGCGGTGCCCATGATGGGCGAAAGTTGGGGGAGCCCGCGATAAACGAGGTCTCTCCATCAGAGGGGGAGAGAAGCGTATCGGCTCCCGGCGTGGCTCCCTAATTACCGCGGCCCAATCCCGCGGTGGCGCCTCATAAGCGGCGCGTCGATCCCCCCCGCCCGTAGGGGGGGGTGGGGCGCCCAATCCTCTCACTGGAGGGGGGGCGCCTGTCCAATCTCCGCGGAGGGGTGGCACGCCCCTCCGATCTCCTCGGAGATGTGGGTGACCTACGAGGGCCCCCGCCCGTGTGCGAGTCCCTCTCTCTCACCACCCCACGAGTGTCTCTATTGTTGAAGCACAAAAGGGGGTGATGGGCCCCTCCACAACAGTGGCAATCTCGTGGGTGGGGGCAAGCCGATGCCATATGGGCCCCCAGGCAGCGGTAGCACCAATTCCGCTGTTTGGCCATATTTCTACGCCCCTCGGTGCGTAGGCCAACAAATTTGGGACAGGCCGGCAAACGATGGCCATCGCGCTTGCAACACTTACAAGGCAGCGGCCTCTCCCCTTGTGGAGAGTTGTGCCGCACGGCAGTATATTGCTTGTACGGGCGGCGCTCTCTCCGTGGCGCTGCCCGGGTCGCCTCATAGCGGCCTGTACTCGGTCCCGGTATAGGAGCCAGATCCAAGTGGTCGGTCATCCGACACTCATCCTCCAAAAATCTGAGGAGATCCGAAAAGGGGGGTAGGTAGGAGGCACTATTGCCCCCATACCTCTGTTCAAAGCGCCCCTTCATCTCCATGGGAAGCTTATCGAGGATGAGGTGGAGCAAAATAAAGGACCACTGGTCCACCGGTAGATCAAGTCGTTTGAGCGCATTAATAGCGCTTAGCAGCGGGTTCAAAATCTCCTTCCTCAATGAGGAGACCCGCGATACTCGTGGCAGCCCTAAAATGGCAGCCACATGTGTGTCCGCTAGCAAGCGAACATTCTGATACCGGGCGGTCAACAACGCCCTTGCAATATCATAACTGTCATCATTGACAGGTAGATGCTGGACAAGTACACCAGCCTCTCCACGTAAGGCAGAGAGCAAATAGGCCAATTTCTGGCTAGGGAACAGGTCGTCCCTCGAGTGAACCAGGCTATCAAAGAGGTTAATGAACCCCATCCAAGAAGCCAGGTTCCCATCAAAGGTTGGGATGTCTAAAGTGGGCAGTCTGCCCAGCAAGCCGGCCGGGGTAGGCTTGACCTCCCCGGGCGTGCACGACTCATCCCTCCGGGCGAATAGGATAGCCTGAGCCTTGTTTATGATCACATCCGCCTGTTCAAAACACTGATCATAATCGGCATTAAATTGGTCGACTGCCCGCAACTCAGCGGCACCCTCGGCTGGGTGGTCGAGCCAATATTGTTGATGAACAACAAAAAGCTGCTCCAATTCCTTCAAGCGAGCAGGTACTCCCTCATGCCGAATTAACAAGGCCTGTTCTCGGTCTGGTCGGTCTACCAAAGCGACGGCACTAGCAAACCATCTCAAAATCTTTTGTGCACCCGCGCGGGCACCACTAAGCGGGCTGACTGGCGGGACCATTTTGCACCAAAATTAATAAACACTATAATAATACACGGACAAACAGACCGACAACCGCAGACAACAAAACAGATCGGGAGGAACTTCAAAGGCAGAACAAAATATATAAACAAACCAAAATCAAGTATAAATGCTAGAACTTAACTAGAACAACAAGGCATTTAACAACAGAATTTTTCAAACAAATTAAATTGAAGCATTAAGTCAATAACTTAACAAACACAATATTCAAAGGCAAACAAAACAAAATCAAATGTAAATGCTAAAACTTAACACAGCAAAATAGTGTATTACAACAACAGCAAAGTCATTTAGCAGCAAAATCTTTTACACAAATTAAATTCAAGTATAAGTTTACAACTTAACAAACAAAATATTCAAGGGCAAAACAAAGATATGAAAAAACAAACCAAAATTTCAATATAGGTAAATGCTAGAACTTAACTAGAACAACAAAAGACATTTAACCTCAATTTTTCATATACAATGACAATTAGTTAAGGAGATCGGTCCACAAATGAGCTGGTAGTCGGTTTAAAATCAGCAATCAAAACCAATTAATATGTATTGCCCGTTTGGACAACCAACAAGATTACAATATTAATTGTACAATACTAATCAAATGCTCAAATCTAAGAACCACGCTCTGCTACCAAGAGATGGTGGTGCCCCAAGTAGACTCCACCACGTCGGCGTTTCACCGAATAAGGAATTTTGGGTTGATTGCTGATTACTAACAGCTCATAGAAAGGATTGTGGCTTACCCCGAGTCCTATTGTCTCCGTCCGTCTCCTCCGTAGCCGGTGGACTTCCTGAGCTAGCTCGAAGGAAGTCGCGGCTCCTGAAGATCTGCAGTGGATCCACCGGTGGAGACCGGAGCACTACAAATGCCTAATAGGCCACCACGACTCACACACGCGATTTCGCACAACACAAAGCGGGCTTTCGCACCCCGATATTAGGTGCGCCGCGCAAATCACTATTTGCTTGAATATTGTATATTATATTTTATTCCGGCCTGCCATAACCTCTAAGCATGTCATGACATTTCGACTCGACTCAACTGACATATCACATGCGGCCGGCCGCCAAAAAAGCTGTCACTGCACAGACTAGAATGCAGTGCCGCCACTCGCTCTTCCTCGAGCGTGAACACTTGGAGTTATCGTTAGTTAGTTCACGATCGTTGCATTATCACGGTCTCGAAGGACAATAAACACAGGTAACATCGAACATCCAATAGGCCCCGAAGCGGTTCTCAAACTTTTTTGGTGACGAAACCCTTTTGGAAAGTGAAATACTTGACGGAACCCTAAAATAAAACAATAGTTTTTAAAAGTGTATTCTTTATTAATATGCATAATAAAAGTACGACCAGAGAGGGTGTTTTGATTTTTCTAAATTATTGCGGAACCCTTATAGGGGTATTGTGGAGCCCTAGGGTACCGCGGAACACACTTATAGCATGGCTGCTCTAGGTACCCTTCAGGGCCTACTTTCATTTAATACCCCTATTGCTGAGTTTGAAAAGCAACTGTTATCCGTCTTTTTTGAGCGGCGGCCATGTTGAATTTACGTCAATGTTGCTACGTTCATAGTGCTCTACTGATCAAGGCCTTTCATTTGATACCCATATTGCTGGGCTTAGAAACGAACTTTTATCAGTTTTTTTTTTGAGCAGAGGTCATATTGAATGTTGTGCTATTTTCCTAGGTTCATAGTGCTCTACTCTTCAAGGCCTTTCATTTGATACCTATATTGCTAAGTTTGGAAACGAACTTTTATCCACCTTTTTTGAGCGGTGGCCATGTCGAATTTACGTCAATATTGCTAGGTCCATAGTGCTCTACTCTTGAAGACCTTTCATTTGATACCTATATTGCTAGATTAGAAAACAAACTTTTATCCACCTTTATTGAGCGGCGGCCATGTTGAATTTATTTATGTTTTGCTAGGTTCATAGTGCTCTACTCATCAAGGCCTTTCATTTGGTATCCACATTGCTCGGTTTGAAAACGAACATTTATCCTTTTTTTGAGCGGCGGCCATGTTGAATTTAGGTAGATTATCGTAGGTACCTAATGCTCTACTCTTCAAGGCCTTTCATTTGATACCCATATTGCTAGGTTTGGAAATTAAATTTATGTCAATGTTGCTAGGTTCATAGTGCTCTACTCTTCAAGGCCTTTCATTTGATATCCATATTGCTAGGTTTGGAAACTAACTTTTATCCACCTTTTTTGAGTGCGGCCATGTTGAATTTATGTCAATGTTGCTAGGTTCATAGTGCTCTACTCATCAATGCCTTTCATTTGATACCCATATTGCTAGGTTTGGAAACTAACTTTTATCCACCTTTTTTGAGCGGCGGCCATGTTGAATTTATGTCAATGTTGCTACGTTCATAGTGCTCTACTCATCAATGCCTTTCATTTGATACCCATATTACTGGGTTTGGAATCGAACTTTTATCTGTTTTATTTGAGCGGCGGCTATGTTGAATTTAGGGCGATTTTCCTATGTTCATAGTGCTCTACTCATCAAGGCTTTTCATTTGATATGCATATCGCTGGGTTTGGAAACGAACTTTATCGGCAGTCATGTCAAATTAAGTCAACGTGGCTAGGTTCAATGTGTTCTACTCTTTAGGTTCTACGTTCGATATCCATGTTCCTTGGGTGGATCCAAAAAAATGTGATCCGTCATTTTAGACATTAGGATCAAGAGTCCCGTCCCGTCCCTCTACACGTAACCCAGAACATTGCAGTCAGATATTTTTTTTAATTATCAATATTAATCTATTACTTTTAATAGTTTTAAATGGATGAAAGAGTTTGATTCCTTAGTCCTAATGTAAAAAATACCTTGAAAAGAGTATCTTCATTTTTCAACATTTTAAATATTTCAAAAATTGTACCGATTTTGTGAAAATTAGTCAAGAATTAAACCAATCTACAAATTTTATGGTCACTCGATAAGTATTATCATAAAAAATGCTTTATACATTGGTTGTATGGCTTGTTCTTTTTGCCTTACCACCACGGTACGACATAAGAAAAAGACAATTTTGTTGGCGAAATCCAGTTGGGTATAGCCATTAACAAAAAATATTAAATTTTATTTGTACTATGTGAAACACTTCAGTCCTGCCTTTTAATTTTCGAAATCCAATTACTTAAGATCAGGCTGTATGGCGTAGTTCCATTGCCTTTCCTTCGTGGAAGAAAATACCTCTCTGTACTATGTGACAGACTTGTCAAAATAATTTCACGTGCGCCATGTTGTTTTTCTACCTAAAGCCAATTCGAAAATTTTATATGGTATTTTTTCACTAAAAATAAAAAGTGAATTTAAACAAACGAAATTATGCCTAAATGTTCTTCCGGAAAATTCTAAGCATTATGGTGTAAGCCATATCAAATTCTGTCCAGTAGTTTCGGAGATCTTTCCGGACAAACAGACAAACAAACAAACAAACAAACCAACAAACAAACATTTTTTTTAAAAACTATTCTATCGTGTTCTGCTAATGATTTTAAGGCGACCTGTGTATTTTTTTTCTTAATATTTCGCAATTACAGATTTTTGTACCCCTACGATTTTATTATATATAGAGATTAACAAGTTTTAGGCTTTACTATAAAAACTAACATTTTAGATTACTTTGTCAGGAACACCAAAATCACCGCAAATATTTTTATATTTATTTAACTAGTCCATACCACTGTTTTAGGTCAGGATTTAGTTGCATGAGATGGGCTCTTTGTCCGGTTGGTAAACATTTTCTTGACGAGACAATCTTAATGAAAACTGTACTGTCTGTCTGTCGAAATCCGGACATCTGGCACCCCTAATTGTTATTATGGCGGCAAACTTAGTAGGTTACACGGTGGTCGCTAGTCAGGCGGGCTAACAAGCCCCACCACCAACCAAACCGAGCAGAAAAATTTCTGCCCCCACTGGGAATCAAACCCTGGACCCCCCGATCAACACCCAGTGCTCTCTGGTGGCGGTGTTGTTGGCGGTTTTTGTTATGGATCTTTTAATTCGCTGTAACAAAGTTACCCTTTCCTTCCAAAGCTGTCTTGCTTTTGTGCGATTCAGTCATTTCAGGGAAAGGAGATCAAATGTGACATTTACCAAACGGCATTTGTTCTCAATACTATGCTTGTTTGAAGTGTACACAACAGTTATTGTAAATTTATTTGTAGTCTATACAAATCAACATGTTCATTTTGTGCTGCTCTTAGTATGGATAATTTATTGGTCAAGAACTATTTATAACTTTACTAAAATAATTGTCCAATAGCTCAGATATCTTTTTATGTAGGTGGCAAACACATACAACCCGAATGATATAAAGTAGTTTGCAACAATTGCATTATTAACCCAGGTGAATTAAGTCAACCATTTCTCACACTAATTCTATATATGATGAGTCAAACCAGTTGAGGGAAGGTTTTCTAATCATTCAAGTTAACAAATTTTATTAAAAGGAAATGCCTTTATTTTTAAAAATAAAAATATCTGCTTTTACGGACATAACAGCAGTTTCTTACCAGTGCCAGGCCAGGAATCGAAACCTTAAAATGTTTGAAAATAAAAATTATTTTTTTATATTATTGCCCAATTTAAAATGATCAGTCATAAGCAACCGATTTTTCTTATTAAAAATAAACATTACCTCTTAAGTTTCGCTACCGACCCTTGGTACAACTGTTATGTCCAACTGGGAGGAAGATCATAAAATTTTGAAGTTTCGATCCCTGGTCTGAAGTTGAAAAACTTTCAATATAAATAGTAATATTTTGTATTTAAAAATAAAAGTATGTTTTAGGTAATAATACATTTTTGCTTGCACGTTTAGGACTCTTACCCTAAGGGGGCATTGGTTTCACCCACCTGTATACAATATAATAACTGTTGAACAATTTTTTTTTGAGATTGACTAATTAATTAGACTATATTTTTTTAATGCAAAAGTGTTAATAATACTTTTAACTACCCAATTCTAATGTGCACTAGTCTTGAATGCTAAATATGATGAAGATGAACCAGATGTTGATCACAGACCACAGAGATACTTTGTCGATCGCATTGCTATTGTACAATTAGCAACTGGTTGCTTTTTCCGTAATAAGCCTGCCGTGCACCCCCCATTAGGTACGGATCGCAATATACATAAGTTGAACTAAAATGGTTGACGTCTGCGCAGAAATAATTGTAGGCCCTCGCGTGTCGCACTTCGTTTGAGATCCAAAAATCGTAGCAATGAGGCAGATTTAGCAATAGCAATTTAAATTTCGTAGGCATAATGTTCATATAACATTTATTTTTACTATTTCACCTCCGCAGACGGCAGCCATTTTAGTTCAACATACGAGTAAGTTGAACTAAAATGGCTGCCGTCTGCGTACAATTTGCGGCACATAAGTGCCGCGAATAGTACTGAATATTGGTTTAGTGAAGCACACTAATAGTTTACGTTCATTCCAGATGTAGACGAAGCGTCTAAGAAGGAAATCAAGGACATCCTCGTCCAGTACGACAGGAGTTTGCTGGTGGCCGACCCTCGTCGCTGCGAGCCCAAGAAGTTCGGCGGTCCGGGTGCCCGCGCGCGCTACCAGAAATCCTACCGTTAACACTACTTTACCGTATATACGCCTTGTGGTATCGCATTGGCGCATCTCCGCGCTCCAGTGCGATATCATTGGGTGGCTTTAACAATAAAACGTCTAAAAAAATACAGACGCAGTTTCATTTTAATAAATTCTATTTATTTGCTCAATCCTTACAATATTCAGGGTGATAGGAAAAGTCGACGTATTCCTTGAAAGGGGTTATAATACAGGTCATAAGCAACAAAAAAAGCCCAATTAACCAGGGGTCAAAAACGGTTATCGAGCTACGACGGTTTTAAAATTTTTGAGATTTTTCCGACTTGTTACCAAAAAATTAAAAAAAGCTACACCATTTACAACGACAAATTGATTGATTGCGTAAAGCTGAAAAATGGGCAGTTATTTTAAATTAAGATTGTTGTCCAAAACTTACATAATTTTGGAAATAAGAGGTCTTTATTGACAATTAAGTCGATTCATTTTTTATCTTTCTGAAAATCGACGTCAATTATTGAAAAAAAAAATGTATGACAGTTGGCGTAAAAACTACTAAAATAACTTGCTGGTTTCATAAGCTTTTAAAACGGGTAAAAATATTATTTACTTTTATTAGTAGTTTTTACAGAAATTAGCAAAAAGTTGCGCTGTATTCTGTGTGGCTGACCCCAGCCGGGCCACAAAAAAAAAGTGAAAAATAGATTGTTTGAGTAGGTCGCTATAATGTCTAGAGTTTGTCAGAGTTTGTCGGCAAGTTTCAGAGTTTGTCGCCTGCGCGTTTCAGAGATCTGTGTGGCCCGGCTGGGGATACGTTACCCCAGCCGGGCCACACAGATCTCGAAAACGAAGCGACCTAGTGAAAATCTGTTTGCTGATATAGATAGGCAGCAGTTTGTCGGACAAGTTTGAGTTTTCATCGGGCTCGCGTTTAAGGGGGCTGTGTGGCTCGGCTGGGGTAACGTTACCCCAGCCGGGCCACACAGATCTCCAAAACCAAACCACATAGCGAAAATCTGTTTGCTGATATAGATAGGCGGCAGTTTGTCAGTTTGTCGGACAAGTTTCAGTTTGTCGATCTGCAACTGAGCTAGCTGGATCTCGAAAACAAAGCGACGCACAGTGTAGGAATTTAATAATCTAGCGGGATTTAATTCGAAATATCAACTTGGACTAAACGAGCAATTAATATTTTTTTCCTGTACCTTAGACCCTACTAACAAGCATTACAAACTTAAAATTATTGTAGGTATCTGAAAACCCAGAATAAAATTATGTTAAAGGTAGTACACAAAATAAATCATTTGATTCACACAAACCAAATCGTTTATTTGCGTGCATTGTTGATCAGATTACACAGTGATGTTCGCTAAAACTTAGTATTTTGTGTTTTTTATTGTGTCAACAATATCTTAAAGTAAGAATAAAACTATTTTATTGCATGTAGAAATTATTTCTTAAAGACATAATCGCAGAAAAATGAATAAGCCGGAAAAACAATCGTTTTTTAATTATTGGATAATTTGAATAGGATAAAAGTTACATTATTACACGATATTACACAGCATAAATTACACCATGGTATAGTCCAAAGTCTTAACTATCAGATATGATTAATAGATTGTGCTCGTTTTTGCACCCCTCATACATTTTTTTTGTTTTGTAGGATGACTTGTGAAATTACTAGAAGGCAAATTTTTGATATTTGGTATATGAAGAAGGCGAATGAACGTTTTGATGCTGTTTTTGCTTTTTTTATCAACCACTATGAGCTGGTAAGGTTTTCTGAAACTGCTAAAGGAAATAAAGATATTTTAAATAAAGATAGTTTTCTGAAACTGCTAAAGGAAATAAAGTTTTACTAGCGAGATTGGGAGAAAAATGGGCAGCAAGTCGTCGTCAACACGAACAATTTTTAAGGAATAATGCTGACTGGTTAAGACGGTTGAGCACAAATATTGTGTTTTCATATACTATAGTGCAAGAAATTCCATCTTCTTCGCATTCGAGTAGTGCTGGAAGACCACAAAAGCCCTTTTCGGAATGCTGCAATAGGACTAAAAAGCGAAAAATTGAAAATCTTATAGCTTCCACTAGCCAGGAAGAAATCATTATTGCAAACACGTTTAATCTACAAAAACAAGGCAAACGAGACTCAGCTGCTATTGTCAAAGAAGTTTCTATGGGTTCGCGAAATAAATAGATTTCATATAATTTTAGAAACTCTAGGCTCTTGATTTGCTATCGACTTAAATGCCTTCGATACGTATATCACAGATACTAGAAACCTTTACCTTCAAGAATACTCTTGGTACAATATGCCTGTTAGCGTCCACAAAGTGTTATTTCATGGCAGAGAAGTAGTCGCCTCATGTATTCTTCCTTTTGGGCAATTGTCTGAGGAAGCTCAAGAGGCTAGAAATAAGGACAACTGAAGTTATAGAGAATTCTTTACAAGAAAAACATCACGAGTCAATACTAACGTGGATCTAGTTAACAGGCTTCTCATATCATCAGATCCGTATATAGCAAGTTTGCGATATGTCTCCAGAAGAAAAAAAAGTCCACTGGAGCCCGAAGTTTTGAATTTGTTCTCCATACCGACGTCAAATGAGCCATCTACGGACGACCTAGGTGACTAATATTTAAAGTATAACGTTTTTATGTATTTTTTAAGTTTTTAATGATGAGTTATTGTCTATAAAACTTATTAAGATACTCTTTATATGATTATTATAACTTTCCAAACCTTATCACAACTATTTACAATCAAAAACATAGTTTAGATGTCATTGATAATTAAATCCCGCTAGATTATGAAATTCCTACACTGTGCGACGTAGAGAAAAACTGTTTGCTGGAATAGTGAAGCGGTAGTTTGTCGGAGTTTGTCGAACTAATTCCACAGTTTGAGACATGCGCATTTCCGAGATATGTTTGGCCCGGTTGGAGAAACGTTACCCCAGCCGGGCCACCTGGATCTCGAAAACGAAACGACCTAGTAAAAATCTGCTTACTGACAAAGATAGGTGGTAGTTTGTCGATACATTCTTCAAAGATTCAGAGTTTGTCGACGCCTCATTCCAAAGAACGAAAGAATTCTTTATTTTGGTAAATAGTCTAGGAGCCTGGAGTCCCAAATGTGCGAGGTTTCGTTATTTTTTATGTTTTATGTACTTACTTACAATAAGAAGTTAATGTAAAATAGTTAATTGAATTCAGTGATGAAATAGTAACCGTTAATATTTAAATTTATGTAAATCCTCGATGAGTGATTGATATTTTTTAAATGTGTTATTTAAGCAACATATGGCATCTGGTCTCCTTGTCTATCTATATGAAGTAATGTACAGTCGCGTACAACTTTCTTTAAAAAAGGAAGTTTTATGAGGTTTCGTTTGTTATACACGGTGTTTCATAATAACCAATAAATAATCAATGCGTTATTTAAAACTAATTATTGAAATGTGTTTAACGTAATGTCATTCAACCCAAAATTTTCATGTATATCATAGTATCATCATCATGTCTATGATTTACGTGAAAATTTTGGGTTGAATGACATTACGGGTAAACACAATTTAATAATTAGTTTTAGATAAAGCATTGATTATATATTGGTTATTATGAAATACCGTGTATATGCTGAAAATAATATTTTTTGTATAAAACATCCATAAAGTTTATTACGAATTTTTTACATGAAACAATGAATTCGTAATAAACTTTATGGATGCTTTATATAAAATTTATTATTTTCAGCATATACATCTAACAAACAAAACCTCATAAAACTTACTTTGCATGCACTTATTAAAATCGATTTTTAAAGAAAGTTGTACGCGACTGTACATTACTTCATATAGATAGACAAGGAGACCAGATGCCAAATGTTGCTTAAATAATACATTTAAAAAATATCAATCACTCATCGAGGATTTACATAAATTTTAATATTAACGGTTACTGTTTCATCACTGATTTCAATTAACTATTTTACATTAACTTCTTATTGTAAGTACATAAAACATAAAAAAATAACGAAACCTCGCACATTTGAGACTCCAGGCTCCTAGACTATTTACCCAAATAAAGAATTCTTTCGTTCTTTGGATTGAGGCGTCGACAAACTCTGAATCTTTGAAGAATGTATCGACAAACTACCACCTATCTTTGTCAGTAAGCAGATTTTTGCTAGGTCGTTTCGTTCTCGAGATCCAGGTGGCCCGGCTGGGGTAACGTTTCTCCAGCCGGGCCACACATATCTCGGAAATGCGCATGTCTCAAACTGTGGAATTTGTTCGACAAACTCCGACAAACTACCGCTTCACTATTCCAGCAAACAGTTTTTCTCTACGTCGCTTTGTTTTCGAGATCCAGCTAGCTCAGTTGCAGCAACTTTGCTGCAGGTGAGCTCTGAAATGGTGGATCGACAAACTCTGAAACTTGTCCGACAAACTCTGACAAACTGCCGCCTATCTATATCAGCTAACAGATTTTCGCTGTGTGGTTTGGTTTTGGAGATCTGTGTGGCCCGGCTGGGGTAACGTTACCCCAGCCGGGCCACACAGCCCCCATAAACGCGAGCCCGATGAAAACTCAAACTTGTCCGACAAACTGCCGCCTATCTATATCAGCAAACAGATTTTCACTAGGTCGTTTCGTTTTCGAGATCTGTGTGGCCTGGCTGGGGTAACGTATCCCCAGCCGGGCCACACATATCTCTGAAACGCGCAGGCGACAAACTCTGAAACTTGCCGACAAACTCTGACAAACTCTAGACATTATAGCGACCTACTCAAACAATCTATTTTTCACACTTTTTTTTTGTGGCCCGGCTGGGGTCAGCCACACAAAAGGTGATGTTTTAATGACTTCAGCAGCTGATACGATCCTCGCCCTCAAATCTTCAATGGAAGTCGCAGGTGTGGGGTAGACTAGATCTTTCATGTGACCCCAAAGATAATAGTCACAGGGCGTCAAATCAGGACTTCTCGCCGGCCATGGAGACGGGCCACCTCTACCGATCCATCTTAGTGGATAATTTTTATCACGCCACGGTAAAAGTGAGCTGGGCACCCATCATGCTGGTATACCATATTTCTTCTTGTAGCTAGCGGAACATCTTCCAAAAGCGTGTTCACTTCCTCTCTTTAAAAAGTTTCGTATGTTGTGCCATTCAGGTTTTGGGGCAGGAAGAAAGGTCCAATTAAATTATCGTGTACAATCCCCATCCACACATTTAGTGAGAATCTTCTCTGGTGAGCCCTTTCTTTACTTTTTCTTGGATTTTGACCTTTAGGGGCCCAAAAGTGAATATTGTGGTAGTTTGTGATGCCATCGCGATCGAACGTAGATTTGTCGCTCCACAGGATTTTCTTTAGATAATCTGGATCTTCAATCTCAGCATTGATTAAAAATCTGCAAAAATCAATTCTCACCGGATCACCTTCTACAATGGCTTGAACTGGTGTGTAATGGAATGGATACAGTTGTGCTGTATGCGATGCGGCAAACCAGGCCCTCCATTGTGATATGCCATGTATTCTTGCCACTTGCCTTGTGGACACAGTAGGATCTGCTCTGAAACTCCGAATAATTTCATCATCGTCCTCGTCAACACCAACATTACTAACGAGCGGTCTACCAAGATCGCGTTGTCGTCGTTGAACTGAGCCCGTTTCTCGAATGCGCTGATAGGATGCACCAAACACGCTCACTTGAGGCAAACGGCGTCGGCGATCAGCAACTATTCGCTAACTACGGTTCGTAACTAGAACTGTCATTTTTGAAAGGCACTTTATATCCATTACTGGTTTAGTGATCTTATGTGTTACGGCAGCGTTCATGACAGCAGTAATGGATGTTAAGTTCCTTTCAAAAATGACAGTTCTAGTTAGCAACCGTAATTAGCTAATAGACCTGCAGGAAATCTGATTTGGTACTCTCTTTGTGCTTCAGCGGCGTTACCATTACAAAAACCATAATAAAACAAAATATCTGCGTATTCTTCGTTTTCGAAAGCAGCCATTTCAAAATAGCGTATCGGTTTATTTGTTATCAAAAGTTTATCCGTAATCTCAAAAGTAGTTTCAAACTTAACAAACAATTTCAATCAGGAAAACAAATGAATGATGTCGTCGAAACATTCGTAATCCTAAGCAATCATGTTCCAAAACGTCCAAAACCTATGCAACCTCTGTGGTTAGGTCAATCCAAAGAGGTTACAGCTTTTTGGATAGCAAAGAGGTTTGCTATCCAAAAAGGATTGCAAACTTCGTCTGCTTTAATCAGTTCAACCAAAAAGGCTGGATAATGACGTACTGCCATGATTTCTTTTAAGTTGCATGGAAATTATCTAAATAAACCATAGCCTTAGACAATTTTGAACAGAACTTGTAGTATTATTTTGTAATTTAGTATTTTTCATTCTTTTATGCATTAGAAACAATTTTCTTTATTTCTACTTCGTACTACTTTTGTCTTTTCTAGACAATTTTTATTCAAAGATGGAATTATGAAATATTATGAATTTTGACCTACAGCGCAACTTTTTGCAAATTTCTGTAAAAACTACAAATAAAAGTAAATAATATTTTTACCTTTTTTAAAAGCTTATGAAACGAGCAAGTTATTTTAGTAGTTTTTACGCCAACTGTCATACATTTTTTTTTCAATAATTCACGTCGATTTCAGAAAGATAAATAAATAATCGACTTAATTGTCAATAAAGACCTCTTATTTCCAAAATTATGTAAGTTTTTGACAACAATTTTAATTTAAATTAACTGCCCATTTTTCAGCTTTCCGCAATTAATTAATTTGTCATTGTAAATGGTGGAGTTAAAAAAAAAAAAAGTTTTTGGTAACAAGTCGGAAAAAATCTCAAAAATTCAAGGAATACGTCGACTTTTCCTGTCACCCTGTATAAAAGGTAATTGTTATTTCAATTGGGGTATCTTATTTATTTATTTATTTATTAGGACACCAGCAGTGCATGCATTAATACAAGAAATAGACGCAATTACAGATTTTGGTCTGATGCATACACCTTTGTAGGTGACACACACAACATTGTATCTTCACCCAATGTTCGGCTAACGAGTAAATTTTCAAACCGTTATCATGTACTTGGTGGCGCAAAACTTTTTCATTGCCGTTTCTTTCCCGTAAACCTCTTTTTCAATCGGTTCTTGCAAAAGATATTACATAAAGGTTTTGTTCAATAAACCGGTTTGAGGTGATAAAACCGGTTAATACGAACGCAAGATTCACACTTTGTAGTGTTATTCAGTACCTTCATTTCTTCACAGTTTTAATTATTGTTAGCGCCGTAATTAACGTATGTATCTATATGTTATATTCTTTCGATTTCTTTCCATCTTAAATACAAATGATAGTGGTTTAGAAATCAACTGCGCAAATCAGACGTAAATGTAGGTACTTACTTTAAATTGTACTGCACGGCCACAGTTTAACAATATAGGTACATTGTTAAACTGTGGCACGGCCGTACGCGCCTGTGGTCAATGACATGATACAATCCCTCGATTAAGCAGGTTTATTTAGGTTAATGTAAAGTTCTTAAAACGTTTGCGTTTTCAAAAAAAGATATAAGAGCAAAACCAATATAAACCTATATTTTTTTTTCGTTCCTAGTTGTTTCACATTGACGTGTGGTGTGCAAACGCTGAAGGGAGTGGAGAGGAAGCAAGAATGCGATTTGATACATTCTTTCTCCCTGTTCTTTAATGGAGTATGAAGGAGTGGTGGGTTGTTCACTGATTGACGAGAGGGAGGACTAGGATTAGGAGAGGGAGATAGAGGAAGGGAACTGTGGTTTCGTATATGTTTGTGTATGTGCTTTTTGTGTGCTTGTGTGATTGCATGAGTGTCTTGGTCGGGAGACAGTGTATATGTGTGTTAAGCAAGGTGATGCATATGATTATTTATGTGTGATGATGAGTGGGGTGGTTTGTGATTCATGCAGATTGATGTTTTTTTATAGATTGCCAGGTGATTTAATAATATAATGTATTTTATGATTTTAATCTTATAATTTTAATTTTTTGTTATCGCTATGAATGCTTGTGTGATTGTGTGTATGCAATATGGGTGTATACCTACCTATGTATAAAAGTGTATGTTATGTATTGTATTAGTGGGCCGCGTTGCCGGTCGCGGTCACGGTTGCCTGTATCCGGCGAAATTAGACCGGTTGAATGTATAACTTGTATGCATGTGTGTTTATGTGCGTAGGTGTGTGTGTGAGTGAGTGAGTTGTTTCAAGGGATCTCATTTGGCCTACCAGCCTGGATGAAACGCTGCAGTGACGTCACCGGGTCCTCCAGCCCTTGCTGCGTAGCTCGATTTGGCGCAGTGTCTTCGGGTTGGTAGCTCCGACGATTGGGCCGGCCAAGGTTGTCCCCGGCTCCCGCGAAAAATGGTCGGATCTACAGCCTCCCACTCTATGTTCCCCTTTTCGCTGTAATTTTTCCCCGTTCCCAGTGGAACTTTCCATGTGGACTTATTTGTGTACCGCGGCAGCGTCTACGCCGCATGGGAGTAAGAGGAATCACTCAACCCTAACTGAGTGTCGCTGGTGATTCGCTCGAGACCTCCTTATTAGCGGGTACTCGTCGAATCTTGTCCGATTGGGGAGGGGAACAGTGTTCGGCCGACTTACTGCCCGAAGATACAAAGAGTAGGAGGCTCCGGCAACGGAAGGTGCAGCGGTTTCCGCATAGAATAAGCTAAAAGTTGATAAGATGCCATGAATATTATTTACGAGTTTGTATGTGTCTATGTTTGTGTGTGTGTATGTATGTGTGTTGTGTGTGTGGGTACTTGTTTTTTTATGTTTTGTTGATGTTTTTGAGATTGTTAACTATGGTGCTAATTCATTTGTCGAGTGATTTGTAGGTAGATTTGTGTTGCAGACATTCTTTAATATTGTATGGGTCTTTGATTTTATGAAAGTTGCATATGTTGGTGTGTTCAAGCCTCAGTGACCCAAATATTGGGCACTGCGATACTAAGTGGTTCCAGTCCTGGGGAGATGTCCCATTACATGGGCAATGGTCGTCTGGAGTAATATGGAATCGGTGGAGGTAAGTCTTGTTGTAACCGTGACCGGTCAGGAATTGCGTCCAATGGAATTGATGCGGTGTTGTATTTGTGAAAATGTGAATGTCTGTAATATTTTGAAAGCGAGTTTTTAATATTTTGCCCTGGTCTGCTGACTTGTATCTTAGTTCCCATATTACCGGTATATACTAGAAGTACGGTAGAAGAACTGGAGTCACCGACATAGTCCAAAGAATTGCAAACCTTAAGTGGCAGTGGCAGGACACGTAGCTCTGAGGACTGACGGCCGTTGGGGCGGAAAGGTCCTCGAGTGGCGGCCGCGTACCGGGAGACGCAGCGTTGGTAGGCCCCCCACAAGGTGGACCGACGATCTGGTGAAGTTCGCGGGAACCCGCTGGATGCGGGAGGCGCAGGACCGATCGGTTTGGAGAGGGGAGGCCTATGTCCAACAGTGGACGTCTCTTGGCTGAAATGATGATGATGATGAACCGGTATATTTCAAGCCGGTTCCAAGCCTTACTTTAACCTACTCTCAAACCCACCCAACTCCCTGACGGGCGATGTCGATGGTGCGGCGGAGCATTTTGCTACAGAAGATAATTAGTACTCGTTTTGCAGAAAATTTGCAGGGAGCACTATTTTTGAAACATTCGTTTAGTTTCATATACTTACTTATGTGCTTGATTTTTGTTTCATTTCGATGAAAATCAAAAAATAATATTGATTTCGTTCGTATTATTCTTTTTATTTTAATCGAAAACTCCAGACTGCGCTCTCGGACGAACTATTTTGAAACATACGTTAGGCGTTGAGAGTAAGGACAGGTGGGGTACAATGAAACGAAAAAAGCATTTTTATTTGTTAGAAAAACCGCTTTATATTTTAATTATATTTGTTTAGAACGATCAACAACGGTTCATAATCTACCTATTAAGAACAAAAAAAAGGTAAAAAAAATAACTTTAACCTATAAAAAATGCGTTTTTGCTCAACACCTCTTCTGTTTCAATGAGCCCCAGGTCTGGGGTACAATGAAACGGTGTCTGGGGTACAATGATACGCTGTCTGGGGTAGATTGGAACAAGGCTAATAAATATAAAAAAATGTAAAGTTCTATATTCATTCCTGCGTCTCTATCTCCTGCTGCTTTGGTTTTTTAACATATCGATGCAATTTTACTGGATTTGGCATTTTAAGGTCAGCAGCAGTTCGTTCACTCGTACCACATCCCACAAGTTCAACAGCGCTGCTCGCACATCGTTTTACTATGCAAGCTCTTATTTGTCTTTCTTTTACGACTTCTCACCATTATTACTTGAAAATCCAATCCAAGCGCTCGGTGCCGGTCGAATGATTCAAAAATAGAGACCCCGGTCACCCGCCAGCCCGCTCGCTCGCTCGCCCGCCCGCCTGCGATGTGAACCACACGCTGAAATTTCCATCGATCCATCGCTCGCTTCGCTTCGCCTGCCAGCCCGCTCGCCCGTCCGCCCACTGGCCTTTTTTTTTTATTTCGGCGGGAAATGCGTGACCGCACCGTACCTGCCGTTGGCTAGACGGCGAGCGTGTGTGGGGCTCTCCCGGCAGAGTGCCAGGCCTACCCACTAAAACCCCCCGGTGTTCTCCCTGCCCTTGTGGGACACCACTACCCACGCGCCCGGGTCCGCCCACTGGCCTGGCACTGTGGCCTGCTCTTGATATTCGTGCTCGTAGGTAGGTATTCATCATCATCATCATCATTCGTTACATAACTAATCCTTTATTCCAACCCCGGTACCTTCGACCCCCCGAGAATGGTCCTTCCAGTGCCTCTGAAGGTCTAGCTAGCCCTACCACACAGTACTTTTTTAATATTAACTCTACTACTAATATATTTACTAACATAAACGCAATTTTGACCCTATCTATATTATATGCGATCTCATAACCTCACTCGTACGCACTGACCGTCAGTACGGGTAAAAGTTTAAAACTACGAAAAAAATATATATTGTAGGTTTTTGGCCTATAAAAATCATTCATTGCCCGTGGTCCAACTACGTAGTCCAACTGGTAGTACCACGGGCATTTTATTTTGCCCGTGGTTCTATCAGTAGGACTAAAACAATAAAATACCTAATTACATTAGGTACATGGGCATTGGACCTACTGTTCGGGTAGTACAGTCATCGCCAATATTATTGAGTTTATTGGTTCTGAGCTACATACTAAACATACATACTAGCCTTAGCCTTATTAATAGCAGTTTTGTAAACAGGGTCTGATGCTGAAGCTAAAAGGTAGCTATAGGAATTCCCCAATAAAACGACAACCAAACCAAACCCATCGAGTTTGGGCTCGTTTTATTTTTCTTTTTTGATGGGTTCCTCAATATTCCTCAAATAAAAGAGCTTGAATTTGTAGAATACAGTATATTATGAAAACAATCAAATTATTATTGATTTATGGAATAAATAACTTATGAACTCTTTAATTTTGTACAGTAGAACCAGGAAAAAAGTACCTACTCATAGTACTCCTAGTAGAACTATGGGCAATGATACTTGTCCCTAGTCCTACTGATAGAACCACGGGCAAGAAAAAATGCCCGTGGTACTACCAGTTGAACTACAGGTAATGCTACTTGCCCATGGTCCACTGATAGAACCACGGACAAAATAAATTGCCCGTAGTACTACCAGTAGGACTACGCAGTAGGACCACGGGCAACGAATGATAAAAATGCTATCCCTGGCCACGATTACGACGACCTCCCCACCCAAAGAAATATATCCTCGAGTTTTTTTGACCTGCCCCACCCTTCTCTACATAGAATCCTGGCTACGCCCAGGCTGACCGCGCGACTTCAATTTAAAAATTTAAAAATCTGTTAATTAGAAACGTACTTACATATTTATAGAAGTCTAATTAAATGAAATGAAATGAAATATAATTTATTTGCTATGAAACACGGTTTACATTGTTCATTTACATATAGTTTTGGTAGATCAAGCGTGTTTAGTCAAAGTGTTGACATGCAAAAACTTGTTATAAGTAGTAATCTATTTTTTAAAGAAATTGACAACATTAAGGGCAATACATTTATACGCTACATTTTTAAGTCAATTTATTATATATTATTTTGAATAATCATAATTATAATATTATGTCAAGATTCAATTCATTAATTTATACATGTCAACATTATTAAAATACATATTTATAATAATTATAATATTATGTCAAGATTCAATTCATTAATTAATACATATTTATAATAATTAATAATCATATGCAAATTCATACGCTACATTTTTAGGTTCGATTAGTTACATATTATTTCAAATAATCATAATTATTATATGTCATACAATTCATTAATTAATACATGTCAAAATTATTAAATTATTATTATAATTAGGTATATTACATTATTAGGTGTCAAAAAACTCCTTTAAATCATAAAAACATTTTTCAGTCAGCCATTTTTTTAGTCTACGTAGCAATAAAGAAGTTGGTAATTGTCGGAGTTCTATGGGGATTTTATTATAAATACGTATAGGCATTACAAAACAGTTTTTTTGAAGTAAAGTACTATTGCCTTGTGGTATTACTAATTTAAAAAGATCTCTTGGACGAAATCTTGGATTTTGACTAGGCTTTTCAAAGAAATTAGGGTGATGCCTAATAAAACTTACTATCTCGAATATATATAATGAAGTTATTGTTAGCAGCCCATATTTTATAAACATTGGTCTACAACTATCACGAGGACCGATACCACTAATAGCACGCACACATTTTTTTTGAATTATTAAAACTTTTTCTATATCAGTAGAATTCCCCCATAGTATAACACCATATCTCAGGATTGACGAAACATAACCATGGTAAGCTAAGAGAGCAGTATTTTCGTTAGCTGTTATTCTTAAACGATAGAGAGCAAATACAAAGCGACTCAACTTATTACAAATGTTATCCACATGACTTTTCCAGTTACAATACCGATCTACTACAATGCCCAAAAACGCCGTCTCACTAACCTCAAAAAGTCTTTCCCCCTGGCACTGAAGGTCAAGATCGTACGGTCTAGCCTTATAACTTAAAAATTGTAGGAATTTTGTTTTTGATGCATTAAATTTAAGTTTATTTCTTTGTATCCAGCCGTTTATGTCTGCTATAGCCTGATTGATTATATTGTCATATGCAAATTTCCTGTCCTCATAAGGTATAACAAGCGATATGTCATCCGCAAAAAGAATGGTTTCATATTGTGTTACTTTAGGCAAGTCATTGATATAAAGTAAAAATAGCAACGGACCCAGGACGCTCCCCTGAGGAACCCCTGTATTATTGTATAAGAACGAAGACTTATAATCAATAGCCTCTTTTTTATCATTCATTTTTGTTATTTGTACGCACTGTGTTCTACCAGTAAGGTAACTTTTAATCCAATCCAATGCTAGACCTCTAATACCATAGCTTTCACACTTTGTGAGCAGGATGTCATGATTGACGCAATCAAAAGCCTTGCTCATGTCAAAAAAGACTACAGTAACCGGAACCCTTTTATCTATATTATTCGTAATATTGCACATCAATTTATAGCCCGCGAGAGTTGTAGATTTTCCCTTCTGGAATCCATTCTGTTCAATAGCTATTGTCTTATTTTTGTTAAGATAACTTACTAGTCTGTCCTTCATAGCCATTTCATATATTTTCGACAATATTGGCACAAGAGTTATAGGTCGATAGTTGCCTATATCATGTCTATTATTCTTTTTATACATGGGCTTGACTATTGAACGTTTAAGAGGTTCAGGAAAAAGACCTTCCGCGAAGGATAAATTAATTAGGTGACAAATGACCGGTGCAAAATAATTGGCGCATAATTTAAATATGTTTGTTGAAAGATTATCAACTCCTACCGATTTGGTGTTTTTGAGTGAATTTATTATTTTTAATACTTCAGCTACAGTGCATGGCCTCAAAAATATACTAGTCGTTTGATTGTCTAAATTATGTGTAGTACATTTCATTGAACTATTTGGAACAGATATGAAATAATCATTAAAATGTTCCGCTATACTATGTGGATCCTCAATTATCTCTCCGTTCATATTGATTGATTGCAGCTCCTTACAGCTCACAACACAGTCTACCCTATTCTTAATGACATTCCACGATGCCTTACATTTATTTTTAGCTTTCAAGACCACATTAGCATTAACATTTTTTTGTGACCTACGAATACATTTTTTTAACAGCCTACTGTATGACTTGAAATCAGATTTACTTTTTTCAGTACCTGTTGTATAGTATAATAATCTTAGCTTACGTTTAACCCTACAGGAGATCTTTAAACCCTTGGTAATCCATTTTGGTCTAGAATTATTACAATTTATCTTGATAAACTTCTCAGGAAAACATAAATTAAAAAACATACATAATTCACCATGAAAGGTATCGAACGCTGAGTTCATGTTGGTATTATCAAGTACATCCTGCCATGACCGACCACCTATACAATTTATGAACTTGGCTAGGTTCTCTTTATTTTGATCTCTTATTCGTTTATACCAAAAACGAGAATGACGTTTGTTAACAGTGCTAGGAAATGTTAATAATTGACAAGTATCATGGTCAGACAGGTAAATTCTATGTATACTGCCTTTAGCATCTTTGATATTGCTGGCAATATGGTCAATACATGATAAACCTCGTGTAGGGGCGTCGATGTGTAGTTGTAAGTTAAAACTGTGTAGCAGATTTATCAAATTTCTCGAAACATCATTTTTTACTAAAGTATTAATGTTTAAGTCTCCGGCTAGAATAACTTTTTTATTTTTCATTGCAATTTTATGTAGTAGTAATTCTAGTTTTTTAAAAAAAGTTATTAAATTGTTATGTTCAGGAATTCTATATATGCATAGGACAATACATTTATAGTGTGGTATTTCAATTCCACAACACTCGAAGCTTTTTTCAATTGAATATTCCTTACAAATAGAAAGGGTTTTAAATACTAAATCATTTCTTACAAAAATGCAGACACCGCCTCGACTTTTATTAGTTCTGCAGTATGAAGCACCCATATTATAGTTTTTCAATTTTGCATTAGACTCACTCCCTAACTTTAAAAAAGTCTCAGAAAAACACAATACATCTATATCATGTAAACCGTTTTCATTAAATAAGTCTATAGAAAGTTCAATCGGTTCCAATTTGCTTAGAAGACCCTGAATATTCTGGTGTAGGAGTGTGAAGTTATGTAATTTAACATCCCGTTTATGGTGACTAGAAACACTGTTTTTACTCTCGAAAAAAAGTAGGCTCAATACAACTAGCTTTTCCTGGACTAGAGCAATTTACACTTTTTCGTATTTTTTTAAAATAAAATGGTATTGTGCCCTTCTTTGGTATCACTTCATCAAATGATTTTGGTTTTACAGTAGCATTTTTTATGTGCTCTCTAATTTTTTTATAACATAAGAAATCATATTTGTAGTCCATATAATCTATGTGTAAATTAATTTGTTCACATAAACATGTCAGATAGTTTAAGTTGCTACAATCTATGTCAATATACTGTAAATTAATAAAATGTTTAGTCCATTGTCTTATATTGTAATTCAGTAACATTTCATTCATATATTTATTTCTTAAAATTGGCAGTAAAAATACATTTGTCATATTCAATTTGATAATTAATACACATATGTTAGAATGCAATACATGCATATTATTATCATGTTTACGTAAGCTAATTATCACAATGTCATTCTTATTAAAATTGTTGAACATTTTATTACTATTGCAATATTTCAATATATCGGAACTTGTCGCATTAGTCATTATATGACCTGTGCATTTGTATTTATCGTTCCATTTTCCATGTCTCGACTTTGTCGACATGTCTCGATAATGATAGAGACAGTCCTCTCAACTGCTCATCACCAAACACAAAAATACGATTATATTTAACAAGTAGCTTACTACTAGCGCCATCTGTTGTCATATTCTGTAGTTGTTCCAAATTAATAGTCTCATGAACGGTTTGTTCTTTTGCTGAAGACGATGCCGACGAAGGAATGGAGTTATGTTCAAGTCTGTTAATTTCTGGCAAAAACAATGTGGTCGTACTCGAAGCAGAACCTTGGGGTGGTTTTGTTTGTTTTTTGGGTTCCGATAATGAGCAACTTAAAACTCCTGCCCCATCATTTCTTTTCTTCTTCTTTTTAACTAAGCTTTTTGTTGGCGTTGTTTTGCATATATGCGTTAATTGAGTTATCTTCAACTCATATTCTTCAAGTCGTTTGTTTAATTTATGATTTTCAGATACTAAATTCATCACTTCATTTTCCGCTATTTCAAGATTTTGTTCTAATTTTATTATTTTGGTTTTTAGTTCACATATTTCTTCATTGTAGTTCGTTCGTATCTTAGAGAAACTTCTGTTTAATTCATGCTGTGGTGTTGAGGTGACAGATGAGTAGTCAGTCTCCTCATCATCAGTAAGTTGTTCAGAAATATCTCGAATTGGTTGAACCTCCTTATTTCTTTTACGTTTTGTGACATTACTAAGCTCAAATGAGTTGTTTTCTGGTACTGCCGGTACTATGGATTTCCGTGTTTTACTATTTGACACAGAGGAACAGATACTACATTTAAAAGCTTTTTTTTGAGCTGGTGTCATTATTCTAAATCGTTGAAAAGTGATATTTGTGCAATCAAGGTGGTATTTTTTCTCACATGAAATACACTCGAAATATTGTTTGTTTGAAATAGCTTTATTGCACTTCACACAAATTAGTGACATTTTGTGAGAAGATAGTAATTTATTGAAATAAAGATCCTGTACACACACTATACTGCCACCTAGTGACGAGTAGCAGGTTTACCAGTACGAGATTACACAGCAAAGTCAAAACATCAGATGAAGTGAAATTATGTTCACTAGATGTCGCCACCTTCCATACAGTTATAGGATATAAACAAGCGCCATCCAGCGACGAGAAGCAGAATTATTTACTCAATTCTAAGCACCACAATGGAACGTCAGCTGTTTGTGTTTACCGTTATATTTTAGATGTCAAGTTTAAAAATTAGGACAAATAATTTCACTTAATATTCACTTATATCGAGTTCATTGTGTCTAGCTATGATTTCAAAGTAGATCCTTCTTACGTGCAATAAGTATTTCACGACACGTCTTTGTAATTGTTCACTTGAAAATATTATTGACTTATTACTGTAGCACCAATTTGTCACTGTGTTCGATTTTGATTAGCACAACAGTCTATTAGTATTTAACCGAGATAACACTCCCGACGGTATATTAGTCACTTATTTTGTCAAATCACTTACATTAACACTATAACATGCACGAAAACTATTTTTAAAAGTAAAAAATATACGGAGACGATCTGATATGTCAATTATTTCATTGCCATCAACAACTTATGGTACAATTGACTATTTTTTATTATTTAAACTATTTTTTAAGGCGCATAACACATTGCACCGGACACCGCTGCGGTGTACGGAGGGACGAAAACCGCATGCGGCTGCGGCGGCACGGAACCGTGCCACCGTACGGTTTGCTCCGTATCACCGTCCGGAGCTGCGGTGCACGACGCCCCGCATCGGCGCATTATCTATGTCCAGATCTCTTACGCGTATGCACGTCCTTTCTACGCAAAAATCCGTACGATACTGCGGCTCAGTGTGGCATACCCCGCGGACCGCACCGCATCACCGTCCGGGAGTGCGGTGCCGTCGCGCGCGCCGCACAACCGCACGGGTATGCGGTGTGAGTGTGTTATACCCTGCGGTTTTTGTATACAAATTAAGATTCTTCAGTCAAAATTAAAAACCGCAGCGCCGCACACCGGAGCGGTGTCCGGTGCAATGTGTTATGCGCCTAAGAGTTCACTTCGCTGTACCTAAGCGAAGTGAACTCTTAAAAAATAGTTCAAACTTCTGAAATGCAGGATTTTTTCAACCATATGTAAAAACTGAAAAATAACTGACGAGAAAATAAAATTGCCAAAATCAGTATTCTTGTCTTTATTCAGAAAGTTACATACGCAACAATAATAATAAATGCTTGTACACAGCATTGCAGCGTGCACTTTACATAATTTGTTTGAAAATTTTATAATTTAGGGTCTTTGACATTAATAATTTTAATTGGCATATAACGCAAATTAAGTAAGTACCTATAAATCTTGTGAGGTGAACGCAAACAACCACTCAAACTCAAAGCAACCAACCACTACTTATAAGTCGTAATTTTAATACTTATCGAAATTACTTTGTCGCAGAAAAAAGTGCTAAGCTTAAACACTTTCGAATAAAATAATTAATTATAAATCAGAAGTCCCATTCAGTCTAACAAATCATTGACGTATTTAGAGCTTTTTTCCATTGGGAGCCTGGCCCATGATTTTCATTTGAAGTTATCACTAGTGAGTGCGACCCACCTGGCCCCCTTACGCCAATGCAACAAATACAGGAATTATCAACGGCGAGATATTTTTTTTGCCGTGGGCCCATGCTATGTAACGTACTAATTGGTCTGAACATTAATAATTCTCATATCACCATTTTAAATAATAAAAAAGACCCACGAAAGTCTACTATAGAAGCGTTCATTAAACAAGCAAATTTTGAAATTCTTTAAGTGGCTCTAGTTCAGCGTATTTTTTTTATTGCTGACCTGTAAGTAGCAGACGAGCAGACGGCCCACGCTTAGATGACCACGTCCACGACCCACGACCAGGGGTTATTGTCTATGAAAAAATCTATTGCGATCGCTTACAATTTCACAGTCGCCGTCCATCCATCGCTCCTTTATAAAAGGATGTCGGTGCAGTCTTGTGTTGACGGCGCAATGGTTGTCAAATTGAAGGCGATCGTGATAGATTTTTTTCTTAGACAATAATCCACCAGGGGCTCTATTTTTGAATCATTCGTCAGGCGTAGGGTTGCCACCTGCCTCTTATTGATTTAAGGGTTACTGGTGTTTAAAATACGGGTTATGATTATATTTTACGGGAGACCGTAAGATAAAACAACAGTTTTAGGAAGGTATTTACTTTTTTAAATTATATCTGATGTTCGAGGAGCGGCCTTGAAGAGATTTTCATTTTCTAAAATGGAAGCATAAAACTGTACATTAAAGTTATATTTCACTTATTATTCCGCTTTTATTGTGTCCATGTTAAGTCTATTTCGTTAAGTTGCGCTTCATCTGGTCAATGATAGTAAATATGGTAGTTTTGTTTACCCCGTATTTTATTTTCGCAATTACGGGGTTCTGTGTTATAATAACATATTAATTATAGCCCGAAAAACGGGGTAACCCGTAAAATACGGGGCATCTGTGGCAACCCTAGTCAGGCGTCGAGTGCTCGTCGAGCGGCGTTTGACTTCGATTTATGCTGATTTTCGTTTTGTTTTCGATAAAAATCAAAATTATATTGATTTTCGACATAATACTCTATCGATTTTCATCGCATATGAAATGAAAATCGAAAGAAATCGAGGTCACAGCCAACGCTCGATGAGTGTATCGCCATCGAATGATTAAAAAAAATTGTATTTTTTTAAACAAACTTATTATTGCATTGTCACGCGATATACATATGCATGCAAAATTTCAGCCCAATCGGAAACCGGGAAGTGGGTCAAATTTAGCTTGCAAGATTTCATTACAGACACCGGGCAGGTGAAAGTAAATGAAAACTTGTAAGTAAATAGGGCACCGTCGCCTATGGACTTCGCTAATATCAAAGACACAGCTAGGTCGTTGCCTACCTTGAGTATTGTAGTGGTTTTGCACTATTTATTGAGATAATTTGGCAGTAAATAAATTTTTACAAAAGATTCGTATCATTCATACATACATATAGGTACCAGATATAGCATTGGTCCTAAAGTGATATAAAAATTTGGCTGGCAAATTGGAAAACTAAAGCTAAGACTTAATTAAAGATATATTAAGTATAATTATAGTATACGTAGTTAAAATTTTAAATGTATTTTATTCGCATTATTTAATTAAAACAATAAAAACTCATTAGCGAAAACCTTAAACATAATTAGCAGTTAATGTCTTTATTAAAATTCATATAAAAATAATATTAAAATAACAAAAAATCGTTTTACTAACAGATCTTATTGAGATTATTAGTGCCAGCAAGTAAATATATTAGTGCAGGATTTGGCACCGTTTAAAATTATATTAAATCGTTACAGCTATAACATACCTCCTGTCACAAAATTCGACGCCCCTATTTCATCATCTTGGACAGGTGCGACAACTGTCAAAAAATAAATGAAATATGTCGTATACTTTGACAATTGGTGCATCTGTCAGAGATGATGAAATATGGGCTTGGATTCTTATAATTTATTAATTTATTATCTAAACGTTATAAACTGGCACGTTGAAGAAAATTTATGAAAGTTAATTTTAAATTAATTTGCTTCCTCTTTTAAACTGCACATAGAAACTCGGTGGCTTTTATTAATTTGATTGCCGTAAACAGAGAATCCGGGTGTAGGTATGTAACTGAGCGCTGAAATAATCTTTAAAAGGCTATAGTCAAGGTTATAGTCGAAAGATGGACCCTAGGTGCTTGCTTGGCTTGGATCTGTAAACCTAATACTTACTTAAAACTTTCAAAAGACAGTCATGGTCTTCTCACTATGGAAATTTTAACGAAGAAAAACCTTAATCTGAGCGTTTTTGTAATAGGCCTCATACCCTTAAATATTATTTCGGTGTTGCATTACATTCTCTATATTGTGTAAAATGCAAAATCATGCGTAATTTCAGAGAGAAAGACATCTACCCAAATATTTTTATGTATCAACGAGCATTTATGTAATGCTAGAACTCTACATTACATGGGTGTTGGTGTTAGCGTCGGCGTCGTCAAATAACGCCAAAAAACATGTCAAGAACGGTGGCTACAATGCGCTAAGCTGTTAGCCACATGACTGTATGATGTCAAAATATTTGAGTTATTTATTTATTCAATAAATAATGTTTCAACAGCATGTTCACAATGCCAATTTAAGAAACTAATTACGTTATTTTATATTTTAGATAAAAGTAGCAGGTGGTCCATTTAGATATTTTGTAACTATAGTTAATAAAAGCAAAGTACAAATATAAAAATACTCGAGAGCTTTCGTAAATAATATTTCCGTGACGCCTACCCGCAATTTTAGGTTAATTAACGCGTTACGCCGCATGTAGAGCCGTAGCATAAAATATTAATTACCAATATTCTATGAATATGCTTATCGTGAAACTTGACATTTTTCACGATATGTTTGTGAAGATAATGTAAATACATTTGTTTAACAAATCCCTCTTTACGACTGTGCGTAGGGCGCTACAGTATCTAGTTGTAAATGACATGTTAAAAGCCTCCAAATATTGGTAGTACCTACCTACTGTTCTTACATCTTATACATTTTTTTATTTCGCAACCAGTCTCTTAAGGTCAATATAATATATCTATCGATAATCATTTTGTATTAATTGCTAGAAATAACTTAGGATGGAATACTTTCTTGATGTTGATATATATCTATTTTAGGTAAAATAGACACACATACGAGTACATCAACTAACACCACCAAATTCATTTCAATGTACCTAGTAATACGTTTTAAAATTTCAAGCATAAATCCTCACCTCACACAATGTCAGCATAAAAAACTAATGATTTTAGAAAGTAATGTAATACGTATAGTTTTTTACAGCAATAAACAAAGACATGTATTCTAAAATATTTTATATTTCGTGATGTTTTCCTAGTAGTTTCGCTGATGGTAATATAATTAAATCATAAATAAATTGTTTGATCGTTTATTCTAGATTAGTTTAGCTAGATTACTGGCTGGATGGCTGGATAAATCGGATGGTGTTTGTTGAAGTGGTATGTGCTCATAAAAATTTGGAACAATGAAGTATTAAAAATTTATCTAGGTGAATAACAATCAGCGTTCGCGCAGACGACAGACATTTTGTATAGGTTTTTTGGCACATTGCTTGGCCACCAATAGCTGCGCGCGGTCAGTAGGCTTACTCTGGAACGAATTGCGACCGATCGACATTAGGATCGTTATTTCTCGTACGCTTGAGTAGCAACACATCGCCAAATTGGGTCCGTATCTTGAGAAAATTGAATAGCACCGAGTTTGGTTCACCCCAAACGAAAAATCACAATCTCAAAGTCGTTCGATCGGAATTGGTTCAAGAATGCCTATTGGCGGTGCGCAAGAAGTTTACCGATGTCTACCCCTCCCGCCTCCGACCGCGTCCCGCGCTCGCCTGGTTAGTAACGCAACTGCACTAACCATCGACGCGTGACGTCATCGGCAAACTATCTGGCTTTCTGGCTATATCTTTAACTCGCAAAACTTTGTGAGACCTCATACGCGAGGCCGTTGGATTGGCTCCGTCGTCGCAATATAGAGTCCAAAAGTTTACAAAAAGCCTGTTAGCTGCGAGCACGTTGTCTCTATTTCCGTCCATTTTTACTCTCGACATCCTCGTGGACGTCCTCAAACTTGGCGCCCATCCTCTTCAGCGCGATCACCGCCGCCACGGCCTTGGCCCAGCGCTTCTTGATGACGTACCTCTTTAGCTTCGTCTTGGTCACGTGCAGCTCCGTGCACAGCGCAGACTGGATTAGCCACGGGTGTGTCAGCGTCGAGGACGCTGGCAGGCGGTCGCTATCATCAAGTTTACATTAGTATACCGCCGTAATATTAGTTAAATTGCTTCCCAACGTGGGAAGAAGTTTGGTTGGGCTGTGGTTAGCGGCTGAACCCGCCTGGCTAGCAACCACTGTCTAACCCAAGTTCCCTCGTCTTACTTAAGTTTGTCGTCATAATAACAATGCCATTGTTGCGTTGCGACAATAGAGGTAAGACAGTTTCTCAGTTGTTGAGGAGTCACTTACCGCCACTTATATTTCGGCCTTATCGTCACTTACCGCCAGGTGAGATGAAGGCCGAGCTTTCCTGTCGAGTATACAGTCGGTCTGCCAAAATAGTTTACCACCCTTATAATAATAAAACCCGGTTAAAATTCAGTTTTATGTCATAAAACAATACAGTTGACTTCATGGTTGACTTTCATTTGCAAATAATATACTGATTGACATTTGACAGATAGATACTAAGCCAACCTTAATTATAGTTTTGTCAAAATTGGTACACTACTTTCTTAGCCGACCGTACCTACCGCTAATGTAATATGGACCTTACAGCAAGGTTAAAACAATGTTCAAACAAAGAATCGCTATCGCTATAGCACTATATTAGATGCTTTTTTATGGTTACGATAATAAACTACAATGGTAAACTATAATGTAAAGCAATTCAAATAAAATAATATGGATTAATTTAATGACAACAAACTATAATGTTGTAGTAGTTGAAAAAGGCAACGTTGTAAAGTATATTTTATTTTATAAGACCTTAATATAATATACACATAGTTCGCAATAAAAAATTGAGTGTTGTGAGCGTCGGTGGCGCTGTGGACTCGCCACTGGCCTTCGTATCGGGAGGTCCGGAGCTCGAGACTGCCAGGTACCAATGTTTTTTCGTTTTACGAATTTCATATTAGTCCGCGACGCTCTTACAGCAAAGGAAAGCAGGCAACCTGCATACATCTATGAAGAAATTCAAAGGTATATGTGAAGTCGATCAAAAGTCGATCAATCGATATATGAGTTGTTATGATGACCGTCCCGCTTCCCGCCTCTGTGTGTGGAGCGCTTTAGTCGACTGTGGCAGAGACTCTATAGATAGTTAGATATCCCACTTTGTGCGAGTGCTATTAATTGTACAGAATTAATAATATTCTAACTGATTTATCTGGAAATTTTTCATAATTCTTAAGATTACCTACTTAGTAACGCATGCACCGTGTAAAGATAAGGGAATTAAAATAATCCTTATATTAAATGAACAACACAGTTTTCATAAGAATAATTTATTTTTATAATTACTTATGTCTACGTGTAGGCACTTAAAAATTAATATAAATTAAGGAACAATATGTATAAAAAGTAAGTACATTTTTTTATTTCAAAAAATTGCATTTCGTGTAAGCCACTATCGAATGTAGATCCGTGTTAATCGTAATAAAATATTTCATTGCTTAAGTGATTTTCAAACATAACATGTTTTGTCAGGATTTTATGTAAAATTTCTTTTAACTTACATTTATACTGTATTGTACAGAATACAATAAAATTAGCTAGGTATTATTGTGATTTAACTACCGAATAAAGAATTTGAATTTGAATGAAGTAATTAAAAGTTTCGTAATCTGAATCTTTATTAAAAAGTTTTGCAATTAGGTATCTATATACTGTTTTCACTACACTGTAGCTACAATTTTATGAAATAAGTAAGTAATCCATAGTAATTTACACTGTATTGCTTTTCAGTCTCGCCCCTTGACAACACCCATTATACAGAACCACTGACCTCTACAAATATAGAGATCAATATGCAGAACTTATAAATAATATTTAGGACTAGAATTGTAACAAATTGTCATTTATCGCCGTCTCTAATAAAAATACTAATGCAACATAATCTCGTCGATAGGCTTTGGTAACTTAAAACTTCTTTAAGCCATTGTGTCTACGGCTTAAAACCTTCCGAGCAATATTTCATATTCTCAAAAGTTGACTCTACAACGACACAATGATAACTAGACATTATCTAACTACGGTAAATTTACACGAAATACCAACACTTTACATTGCTTCGAATGTCATGGCACAAACTGAGTACTGAGAATCATTTTGTTGTGTTTAGTTTGTTTGTAAATTTTTTGCTTTGTGTCTTTTCGTCTGACGTCTGCCGCTGGAAGAAAGCGTGAAGGCTGGACATGGAATTCTGGGCTAGCTGGTTGGCCGGGGACCATTCTAGAGATATCGACTGATGTCTCCCCCCGTTCGAAGTCCCGCCAGCTGTCCTCTCGGCTTCCCCCTCGTCAGTTTCTCCCCATTTCTCCAGCAGGTGCAGTAAAAGATCTTTCGTCTGATGCGCGTTGTTCTCGCCCCCTCTCCTGTAAGGCAACTGCCTTCCGTTTTCATTACCGTTCACTAGTTTGTCTATCTTCTCCCGTCTCCTATCAAATTCCTGGAAGAAAGTATTCCGCCGGTCGATCGGCTGATCAGGAACGTCTCTGCTCATATTCGTTACTTTTTTGGACCTCGTAGCCGTGGACCTCGCCCAAGGCATCTTGCTCGTCATCGGTTTCTCTGGTTCTTTCTCTTTGAAAAAGTTCGATGTTATCTTGTGCGTGGACTTCGATGTGAATATTTTCCTCTCCTTGTTGGTAGCGTCCCCGTTTGTGATCGTTTTCGTAAGTGTTCTAGTTTCTTTCCTTACGCCGTTCGGTGTCTTCTCCTCGCTCTTTACCTTCTTTGTCTCCTTTATGTTCTTATCTAGTTCCTTTGCATTGTTATTATTCGCCAAGTCTGTGTTCATCGTTGAAAGCATAAACAAATGGTCGGACAGTTTCTTTATTTCATCCGCCAAGTTCTTCCTGACGAGGACGTCGTGTTTTTTGTGCAAGAAGCACGAGCTGTCCGAAGCTCTCCGTTCAACTGGGTTATATCTTGTGGCCAAGTGGCTGTGGTCCCTCAGAGGCGGGGGTTCTAGGTCGTCCTCATCAAAGACGCTGTCGGGAGAGCTGCCCAGAGAACTTCTCGGAGAAGGCGAGCAACCTCCGATCGAGGATCGTTCGCAGCTGCCGTCCATGAGGCTCGTTATTTCGTGGGATTGGTTGTCGAAGACGTACGGGGAGTTGGGGTGTTCGCTCCATCGCTCCACGAAGAGTCGCAGATTATCTTTGGCGACGTCGAGCTCATGTTTGGGAGATGCTAACGGTTGTGGCGGCTTTTCCTTCGCAGGCGGTCGTTTGACGAGCCACCGATGACGCAAACACTCCGTCGCGCTCGGACGTGACCTGTGACAAAGACCCTTGTTACTAAATACCCAACACCTAAGGTCCAATGAGTGTATCAGTGGGATGGGAAATAAGTGACGTGCAAGATGAAGTATAGAGTAAGGAGGTTGTTTGGGAAAAGGATTGATTTAGAGGTATAGTGACAATGATAGACAATTATCCAATATCAAGGAAATCTTTTGATGCATTAAATATAATGTTCATTACAGATCTAAAATAACTACTTTTAGTAAAAGATGAGCAATTATATATACTATGATCTACTTATTAAATATTAAATCGTGTTAGTTTTACTGGGGTTTGTAGCTACTCAATGGTGTATTTCAGTACATTACTGTCACCGTAGCATGACCACTAAAACACGATATGATAAAGTGAACGGTGAACTGTCAAAATACGATAAAAAGTATTATATTTTCACAGTTCACTGCGATAAAGCGATATATCATATCGTATCTTGGTGGTAATGCTACGGAGGCTGGATGATATAAATGATACGATTGCCACACCATAGATTAGACACATTAGGTTAATAAAACACTAATACATGCACTAGGTTAGTTACAATAAGTGTTGGATGTAACAACAAGTAACAAAGGGTCTTTATCGACAGACTGATTTAACACAGCTTTAGCTTCGAAGACGGATTTTTCAAGCAAACTTTCATGAGGAGAACATATTTGACATTCCGAATGGGAATATGGGGAGGAGAAAACCACATAAAATATATGAATGTATTTAAACATATTGCGTTGAAAATGGTTTGTGATACGTTTCGTATCTTTGATATAATTCAGATTGTTATTGGAACTTTCAAGGATCCAAAAATATAATTTTTAAGTCTTTTGGTGGTAGATTATTCCGAAATTGTCAGTAATACATTTAATAACATGTATTTTTTTATATCATTCTACAGGTCAATTTATAAATATATGTAGTATTAAAAGACTTGTTCGACTCATTCATACATATACATTAACCCCCTTACTAATAAGAGATACACTTTCGTTGAAAACTTGTTTAAAATTACATTTCCATACAAAATGTCATTTTAAATAAGTGCTCAACATGAGTGTAACTTCTATTAGGAATGGGGTTAGTACGCGTATTGTAACAGGTATTTGTTTTTTTTTGTATTTTAATTAAAATGTTATAACATACTCATTCTAAAACCATAAGATTTTTGTAGATTAATGCTGTTGTTTCTAGAAAAGTTGTGTCGAACATAATATATGTCAATTATGTCGAGATAAAATTTAAGAAAAAGGATGGCTAATACATTTCGTGTGGAAATCCTACGCTGCCAACTTTGGACCGTTTTTGTTTTTATTCAAGTATCTTTCAATCAACAAGTAATTAATTCTGAAAAAAAGAATGACCACACCCCCAGAAGGTTTTATGTTGTCAATTAACTTAAAGTGCATTTTTATAACTTTGTTAAAAAGAGTGGAAATAAAAGAGGCGCCTATTTATTCGCCAAAAAATTTCACATTGCAACACTACGATATTTTGTATAGAGAAAGGAGGTGTTGCTATTAAATAATTTTACTCCCATTCCCACTACACTATTGCCAAATTGTACATAAGTTTATAGCTTTAACAAACATGCCTAAATAACATTTCGGGTACAAGAATTTCGCGTTTTAATTTTTGCTCTCTTTGGAATAAGCTGCTCGGTTTTTAATTACATATTTAACACAGATGCAACGGTACTTACTCTTTGTCCTTCACTAGCAGTTTCCTGATGAAGTCCTTGGCGTCTTCTGAGATCTCGTTGAAGGCTTCGTCGTCGAAGTCATATTTGGCCACCGTGACGTTTGCCATTGTTTCTATGTCTGTCTCGCCCATGAACGGAGATAGTCCTGACAAGCTGGAAAGAGAGGCGGTATTTAGTTTTATTTGAAAATTCTTTCAATTGACTCTTTTGATAGGTAGTAGGTTTTTTGATAGCCGTGCGTAGAGAGTTTTCGATGGCGTCATGACGTCATGCGCCGATAGTATGGTTGTGGTACATACTAACCAGGCGACCGCGGGATGGGGTCGCCGGAGGCGGGCGGGGTAGACATCGGCAAACTTTCTGCATTCTGTTAGTAAAGCGTCCTGCTTAATGTTAAGGCGCATAGTAACGTCAATCATAAAAAATCACTGCAGAAAAAAACGGTTCTCTTCATAAATATTGAATAAAAAAATCTTTAAAAAAGATATGTTATTATTCAACGCATTCTTTAGAGGATGGACTTTTTATTTTTTTGATAAATTAATTAAAACTTGGTTAAAATGTGACCCAAACATGCCTCGATTTTAAAACTTTAAACCTAATCGCTTCGCAAATATTAGGTGAAATCATATACTTTCGATTTCAATAAATAAAGTGAACATTATTCTAGGGGATGGTCTTTTTAGATTTTTCTTATTCGCCTTTATTAATTTTTTATTGAAATAATTTTATTACGCGCCTTATTAATTTTATTTATCTTACGCGTAAAGGTTTGCTTAAATATTCCCCTCACTCTCACTCACTCACTCATAAGTAATCAGTGCGGGAAGATCGATGCAAGGTCGTTGGGAGCACTATGCGCCTTAAGCGGTTTCGATAAATCCTTTGGTGACGCTTGCAAGCGCCACTAAAGGATTTATCGAAACACGTATTGGCTAAACAGATCTGGATGAAATTAGTGTCAGTTATTGGATACATGGTAAATTTTAACCATTTTTCAATGTAATGGTAATCCGATTACGAAGTTAACAAATTGTTTTCTTATCTTTAAAATTATATAAAATTTTATATATTATTAAGCAATTTGACGGATAAACCACCATGCTACCTACCATCAACTATTTGTTATTTACTCTGGGGTGCCGAACAACATCTACAGGGGCGCGTTCAGAGCCTTCGTGCTAGGTACAATGTTTCGCTCTAACCCCGCACAATACGGGGTACACCGTACTTAGTTGGTGAATCGTTCGAGATTTTAGACTTTCAGAGCAAGTTACAACCATGAAGCAAATACAAAGAGGAGGTGCCCTATCGCGTTTTCCGTATGAAATCAAGTGAAGCCGGAAATCGGGGTGCGGAGGGAGGGTGCGCGACGCCACTGTCACCGTGTAGCGAGTAGAATTACTAAAATGCCAGCATTATTGACGTTAACATAAAAGTTCCGCTATACATTACTAGGTGGCAGCAGTGCTAGTACAGACTAAAATGCCAGCATTATTGACGTTAACATAAAAGTTCCGCTATACATTACTAGGTGGCAGTAAAAGATACATTCGTAGGAGAAAGATAATTATGTTAAAAGATACATTTGTAGGAGAAAGATAATTTATTAGGTGCTGTGTCAATATAATCTAAAAATAAAAATCGTTAAAACTGCTTATATTAATTCACGTGTTTTGTTTTCGCCCTTAATACATCCTACGTTTTCGTTAGTATTTTTACTCGCCACTAGAGGGCCTTTTGTGCTTTATCGGGACATTAACAGAAGCGTCCATGTGGCGTCGAACATTCTAGAAGCAATACGTCAAGTAATAAATTAATAATGCTTGTTTAATGTACTTACAAATGGAAAGAGATTTTTTTTCGTTCACTTTGTTTCTGTCGTCTGTGTAACTTTTGCACGATAGAATACAACATTTCATTTTGTATTTAGGTAATTTAAAACTAAAATAAAAGAAGAGCGTACGACGTACTAATCCGACAGATAAAAAGATCGACTGATGTCAGCGCCTCTGGCGTTAAGTAGCTAAAACTAAAAATGCGTGACGTCAGGACTCTGGTGATAGGAGCTGGGCCTAGTTGCTTATAACATCTCCTCTTTGTATTTGCTTCATGGTTACAACCGATCATCCACAAATTTTGCGGGATGAAAAGCTCTCTGACGTTTATAACTGTCAAACTCTCAGAAGATTGCTCAGAACAATAATTGTTCTGAGGATGATTTTGGGGCCACAAACTATTACGAAAAGGAGAGAAATAAAAATATATGTCATGTGAAAGAGAGAGATAAAAGATATTGCTGCAATGGGTTCAAGACCCCAGAGCGAGTTAAATAACAACCGAACAAGTATAGTTAAAGGTACTCAGTTTATTGGAATCTTTAGACTTACAGGACATAGCAGATGACTCCCACCGACCACATGTCGGTGCCGTAGCCAATCTGGTCGAAGTTGACGACCTCGGGCGCCACGAACTCCGGGGTGCCGAACAGCACCTGCAGTTTCTTCTCGGGGTCGTAGAACCGCGCGAGGCCGAAGTCTATGATCTTGATGCGGTTGCCGGACTTCGTGAGGCAGAGGATGTTTTCAGGCTGACAATATTAGTTTAATATTAAGCACAGATAGAGTAGTATTAAAATATACCAGGTGTAAGTGATGGTGTCCCTTTTTTTAACAGTGAGTTCAGACCAATGTTATTAGTTGTTTACCGATGTTTATTTTTCCTGAAAAAGCAAGAAAAGGAGGTTGCATTTAAATTTTTTATTCATGCTACGCAGTGTATTACTAACAACGCGATCGTATCGATCTACCGCCCCACCCCACCCCACGCGCCATTCCTAGACTCCCGCGTCCACGCCACTCGTTTCGGCAATACATAATAATAATTACTCGATTTATACATTGCGCAGTTTATTTTTTATGTAATTATAAATATTTTTTGTACAGTTTTATAATATAATTGTACATGTTTATTAAATGATAAAATATTCGAAAATTTCTGAGATTTTCAATTTAGAATTAATATGGTCTAAACTCACTGCAAAAAAAAAACGGGACATCGTCACTTACACCAGGCGATAGCCCGACCAACTGGTCGAGCTAGCCCGGGTGTGTGAGTAGTGGTATCAGTTGTGAACCCTACCACACGCGCCCAAAAGGGCAGGGAGAACACCGAGGGGTTTTAGTGGGTAGGCCTGGCACTTTGCCGGGTGAGCCCCACACACGCTCGCCGTCTGGCCACCGGTGGGTACGGTGCGTTTGCGCATTACCCCCGAAAAAAAGGGATGTATTTAGCTAAAATAATTAGTAAATTGCAAGTTAAATAAGTAATTTTCATATTAACATAGATAAATTATATTTCGAAAAACTTAAAGCAATTAAGTAACTTCTAACGTGAATTTCTTCTATATGATTCTTATGTTTTACGAGTTGGTTCTAAAGTGAGTTGTCGAGTTCGAAGATCCTAACAGCCCCCTTTAAATATCAACACATTTTTACATTTAATATTTAGCAGGTAAATTATTGTGAGTGCTCATTTATCTCGGTAACAACATATCATCAGAACACTGTCGTTGGATAACAAAAATAAACTCGCGTAAGTATATGCACGATTGATCATCGTTACGTAGGAACACCCCCGCGCATATTCCGCCATTGTGATTTAAGCGTTTGGATTTGGCCCAAGTTAGGTGGAATCATCGTAATACGTGCAATAAAATGGTTTAATGTGTTAAAAGAAGTGGAATATATCATTAAGTATATTTTTTCTTTATTTTTGTACCAGAAATATAATAATTTGTTTTTTGATTATTTTATAGGTTGGTCTAGTCTAGACAATAGAAAAACGCAAAAAAAAAATCTTTGTGCAATCATTTTCTGTGAGTTTTATTCAAAAATGTTTTTCTTCAAATATGTAATTATTAATATACTTCTATGCACAGAACACAATGAAAGAGGTTTCCATGAGCATGCGTGGGACTCTCCACGCTGAGTGCGGAGCACACCCAATTATCCGAACTCGTCTACCTCATCCTTGGACGGGTCGAACCGTGATCGAGAACTGCACAGAATCATCCCCATTACAGCGCGGCCAGCTGCGGGCTGGGCTTTAAGACCAGTGAGAGATTACCCTGGAAAAAGTTTATTCCTATTCCTTTCACGTGGAAGCCTAGGTGTAATCGGGCGTGTTAGGAGATATTCCAGCGAACAGGCCAACGCTCCATACATCTGGGGGTTTACACATTGCCTGATGGATGCTTGGCTACAGTCCCCAAGTTCTATGAAGCCCGTCTTAAGTACGCCCACTCAAATAAAAAAAGAATTTTCCAAATCAGTTAATAATTGATAGAGTGATGAGGTAACAAACATAAGTAGTAAAAGTACAGTAAAATTGAGAACCCAGCCAGTATCACCTAAAAGCCCAACTGCCGATCTAGTCCACTTCACTAACCTTCATGTCCAGGTGCAGTATGTTCTGCCTGTGCACGAACTCAATGCCCTCGCAGATCTGGCGCATGAACACGGTGCACGCTCTCTCCGTCAGCACGAAGTCCTCATCTATCACCCGCTCGAACAGCTCGCCCCCGGTTATCCTGGAAAGAGGATGGGATTCATCAATGATTAACATACAAAATCTCTTAGATATCGAATACTATTAACATTAAATAATAAATAATTATGTATTTTCGATCTAACACCATAAGTTCAACCATAATGTTGACCAATTTGCTGAATATGACTTCTTCCGTATAGTGGATGAAGATCTAATACCACGTAGGCTTTTTAACGGAAAAATATACAATAGATATAGTGTAAAAAACCTATGATTTTATATTTATCATGTTTTATAAATCTAATATCACGCGTAGATAATAATAAAGTGGTAGATATTATGTGACAGTAGGTATATGTAAATTTATGCAGTTTTAGACTCATATTAATAAATGCATCTCAAAGTTGAAATCAATCTTAACATACTGTATGGATCATCTATCAAAAACAGCATCTTATGATAGATCTCTCTCTTGCTTGAGATGCAATTATTAATATGAGCTTCACTCTTCTGAAAATTTGTCATAAGAGGTTCCCAGCACTGGAATCGTGGACGACGGTTGAACAAAGACCCTCACCTACTTCTCCACTACGAAGGTTAAACGCCTGAATACGGACGGTATGTGATTAGTCGTCGCGTTACTACTTCAGTAGCAAAACATTACTAATTGAAAACATGTTCGCCCTTGAAATGTCGGCGTATCGAAAAAACGACGGCCGCTTGCCAAAAAACTTTCAAGGCGTCCATTGGCGCTAAAATTGATCTGTAAATAGATTATGTCAAGCCTAATTTTATGTCGAAAGCGTGTAGCTTAGGGAATTGTCTACATTCTTTCGAACCTAATAGGTACAAAGACTATACTGTTTGTGTCACAGGTGAGCGGGTGACTTGTATACAGGTGTTGTGATTGTGACTCGTCACAGGATCTATTTGTTTTTTTTTAATTATTTAGTTAATACAGTAAAGGACATGTCAAAGGAGATCAAAAAATCACTAGGGTTTTGATAAAGAACCGAAAGAAGACACAACAACCGAAAAAAGATTAAAATTATCGCTTAATGTTATCCTAAACAAAAGAAATTCCAATTTATTGATGAAAGAAATGAAACTTATTTATGTTAATGATAAAAATTAAGTTCAGACTCCATTAAAAATTCCGATTTCATCATAAGCCCGCGATATATACATAAAACTTACAGCTAATTCCTAAAATGTGGACCTTGATTTTAGAAGGGATAAACAATTACGTATTACGATATCAAGTGGTTATGTTAATGCCTCGATTACCCGTCTAAACCTTCCTCCGGAACCCCAACCTCAATATGAGAAAAGAAAAATAAACTCGTAACAACGCCATCATTCATCTGCGCCCTGAATTTAGTTTTTCAATTGACAGAGATTGCAAAACTGGTCTAAGTGGCGCGCCTTGTGAGAAGCCTATGTCCAGTAACGCTTAGGCTTATAACGAAAAAAGCGCCTTGTCGTTGAAATGTAAACACCTGACAATATAAATAATAGGTGAGTAGTAAAATATTGTTTTTTTGTAAGTTTCTAGGCTCCATTGCACGCTATCAATACTACATTATCTACTCATTAGATTGATAAACGTTGAGCACTAAATCTCTTAAGCTACCAAGACATCAGATTATGTTTGGATGGCGGGATACTAACTATTTTTGGACTACATGCTGCCACTATACTGCAAAATTCAGACAGCGGAAGCAACCACAGAACACAGGTGGTTTGTGGAAACAACTGTATAGATATAGGTATGCATTAAACGGCATAGCAACTACGAGTAACGTTTTCGAATGAATATTTTGGCAAATCTTAATTGTATAATTTAGCACTGGTACCAGCGAATATATGAACCTTTTGTATGTTTTGCTTTTGAAAAAGTAACGCGTACCTCTGTCAAAAATTTTATATTATTTTGTTAGCTGTCGCCAATTTTCTACCAAACTAAACATACAAAAGGGTCATATATTCGCTGGTACCAGTGCTAAATTGGTATTTAATTAAGTTTTGCCCAAATTATTCAATTAAGTAAGTGAATTCACTGTCTGTCTCATTTTAACACGAAACAGCAATGCAAGCACTAGCTGCGCGTAGAGAGTTTGCCGATGACGTCATGACGTCACGCGTCGATGATGGTGGTGTACGTAAACCGTTGCGTTGCGTTACTAATCAGGCGAGCGCGGGACGGGGTTGCCTGAGGCGGGAAGGGTCATCATCATCATCATCACAGCCCATATACGTCCCCACCGAGGGGCTCGAGCCTACCCTATATTAGGGTGATTAGGCCTTAGTCAACCACGCTGGCCCAGTGCGGATTGGTCGACTTCACATACATCATTGAATTTCTTCGCAGATGTATGCAGGTTGCCTCACGATGTTTTCCTTCACCGTAGGAGCGTCAGACAAATGTACATATGAAATTCGAAAATGAAAAACACATTGGTACATGGCGGGTCTCGAACCCCGAGGATTGGAAGGCAAGTGCCGAGTCCACTGCGCCACCGACGCTCTGAAGGGTAGTTATCGATAAATTTTCTGCGCGCAAAGACTATTCTTTATGGCAAAAATAGTTCAGATGGAGAGTAACTATTTCAGATACGGTAACATTAGGTAACTATTTGTAACTTTTGTAACTACTTGTTACTTGAAGGCGGATCTCGAGAAAGGGAATGTATCCGATTACACACGCTTATTAGAGGCCTCCCGAAAACACAAAATAATCGTATACGAGGGGAGAGACCAAAACCTCGACTTTCTACTTAAAGAACATGAGCAGACTCCACGCGATGAACTGACGGAAAGTGGCTCAGCTAGGGCAGAAAGGCAACATGAGGAGGCGGTGCAAGAAGCAAACGAAAGAAGCTGCCTCCAATCACAAAGACAATCCCCGACAGACGACCTCGTCAGGGGAATATGTATTGCCCTGGGCCAAGCTCATCCTAGGAGGACGGGTGGCGAGACACTAACGAACGTGGACCCCAAATATAAAACGATTTCCTCAACAAAAACCACACTTGCAGACATGGGAAGGGTGAGACCGCCAACCAGAATAATAACTGATCGGGACGGAGACGACCTAGTCAACGCCTATCTGGAGTACGTGGAGACACTGCGGGCGACGCTGCAGGTAAAACACACCACCTGTAGCAAGATACTGGAAGCATTTCAGATAAACGCCCGCATGTTGTTGCGGGAGCTCCTGGGAGGGGCGAGGGCTGTGGTCTATAACAACGACACCGGAACTGTGGTGGCGGGAACTCACCCTATAGATAAAAGGCAAATGGCGGCGTACAGTGCCACGGCGGGCATGGTGCTGGTGGATCATGTAGCGACTGAGGAAAGGGGAGTCCTCACATTCTGCACACCAATTGAGGACCCAATAGTGGTAATTGCCAGGTGCACCCGTTTTATGTTGGAGGACCGAATTCTAGAAATGGCAGAAGCCATGAGCGGAACTTGGGTCTCCGAACCATGGGGTAAGCTGGCGATCAGATGGGTGGACGGTGTGCCGGGGTGCGGGAAGACTACGTGGCTCCTCAACAACTTCCAAATGAAGGAAGACATGATAATCACTAGCACACTCGAGACGGCAAAAGAACTGTCGGACAAAGTGACGACTCGATTTGGGGCGGTCGTGAGGGGGAAAGTAAGAACCATTGCCTCGGTCCTCATCAATGGGGTGGGAACATCAAAGCGCCTTTTGGTGGATGAAGCTCTACTAGTTCATTTTGGAGCTATTGTCATGGCAGCAAGGCTGACCGGGGCAAGAGAATTGGTACTGATGACTGACACGAATCAGATCCCCTTCATAGACAGAGATAACTTGTTCGAGATGTGTTATGGAAGCCCTGCCGCCATTACGTCGATAACAGAAAAGCTTATCTGCACACACTGAAGTCCGCTGGATGTAGTGTACGCCCTCCAAAACATCTACGAGGGCATTTACACATCACGGCAAGTGCTAAGGTCCATGACATGCAAAATGGCATCTGAAGCGGTACTACGAAGGGGCGACCAAAATACCCTCTTCCTTACATTTACTCAAGACGAGAAAGAAGCGTATGGGAGGGATGGGTTTGGTACCGGAGCTCAATCCAGATTGCTGACGATCCATGAAGCACAAGGACTAACATACGATCACGTGGTTGTGCTCAGAGGAGCAGAAAGGAAGAACCCTGTCCATGATAGTGTTCCCCACGCGGTGGTTGCCATAACGAGACACACAGTATCCTGCACCTACTTCTACCGGGAGCTGAAGGAGGACGACGCAATTAGACGTCTCATTGCCCATCCCAGTACAGCAACAGATGAAGAGGTGGTAGAATATAATGAAAAAATTATGCTCAGAGCCCTATCAAGCGCAGCGACCTTGGTGTAATAACAAACATCAACCCTGGAACCGAGGGAAGTGAATACATAGGCATAAATAGGGAAATGTTAGCATAGGTTACTTAAGAGCACTCGTACAATAAGAATATGCGATAATACAGATATAAAAAAAAAAGTCTTTATATATCCATGATGTGTATATGTGTATGTGTATATATAAAATTTTAAACTAAGCTAGTTTGATTGAGTTGCGCAACTCACATTAAAATAAGAGTAGTCGTAAGTCTTAATATAATTTAATATTATATAGAATGGATCAAAAAGAAACCTATAAAAATGAAAAAGGCACGGACCACGAGTCTGTGGAGAGTTAACTATGTATTAAAAAAAAAACTACTTGTTACTATTTGTTGATTGTTTACTCATTATATTATGTTGCCGTGTTGAAGTAACATTGCCCAACAATATTATAGAGAGTAAGAATATTGACTGCTTTTAGAAGGGTAACGTTGCCTAACATATAAAAACACGGCAACATATACGAGTATAAACAATCGGCAATAAAAAGCTTTTACATCTCTCATGTTCGGTAAGTAGGTCCTTATTACCCCCAAATGGGGCTTGTAGGTGACCAATTAGCGCTCTAGGGTAATAATGTAGCTAGAAAAGCCCTAGGGCTGTAAGTAATTTATTGCCAGTATGATGGTTAGATGTACGCGAACTTTTTGAAATAGTGAAGTGTTTTATTTAATTACTTACCGCCCTAGGGCTTTCCAAGCTACATTATTACCCTAGAGCGCTTATTGGTCACCTACAAGCCCTATTTGGGGGTAATAAGGACCTACTTACCTTACAATCGAGATATAAAGCAGAGTAGTTAGCTCGGGTGTAAGCACCAATCTCGGGCTGCAATTGATGCCTTACAGCCCTTAGCTACTAATCTACTATTAGCTGTCGGATGTTGCTGAGTAGCATTCAGAAATGTTAGAAACGTTAATCCACAAAATGTAACTGCGGTGTGGATGCACGGGTGACATACGCACAAGTCGGGCGTATCAAACACGTGAAATTATTTCTAAATCTAATATTTGTTAAGTGTTTCCAATACAAACATGTTTTAGTTATTGACTACTTGCTTGCGTAACTAAACCTTGTTGATTATCGCCGTTTAGTGATGGTGTCTTGGTAACGTGACTCTGTTTACATAGGTGGTTTGGTTGTAGATCATTAAATGCGTTAAAAATTAGTTTTGGGTTTGTATGTAGAGTTATTAAAGAAACAATATCACGACGAACTATCTTCTGTTGTTGGGTAGTCCAGACTCCAGAGGCCTTACTACGGTCGCTTATAGTAGGTTAAAACAGTACTGAAAAAGAGATACCGCTCTTGAAGCCTTTAGCAATATCCCGCCTCAGTGCGGTTTTAATATTATTTTGAGCGATCATGTGTTTAAAAAGTTACATTGCCAACATACCTCATTTCATAGGAATGGATTATTATAGACTTTTGTCTACTGTACACATGCAATGATCGCATCACAATAAAAAGAAAAATAATTGTTTTGACAGCTCCTAATAGATACCGGATTAATTGTTATTGTCTGGTGCGTTAGACATAACACCATTTATGAAACTAAACTTGACCAATAACCTTAATAAATAATAAATACTGGTTAATCCTAGTTTAGGCTCACGGTTATATTATTTTCGTTTAGTTTGCATTGACTGTTATAAAATGTTACCTGTATCGTCGGATAAAAGTTGACCTACAAGTAAAAAATTTCATGAACTTAATAAATCCATGAAAAATTCGGTCCCGAGAGCCGAATCGTTCACCCACTGGACTTTCCCACTTGTGGGTGGACACGACAGGTAATTCAAGATCGGGGTGCGATGTCAGACAACCTCCTTGTGGTGTACCCTGGGCAACCCGGCAGATTCTCTGTCGCGGGCTAATAGTCTGACGAGAGGACCCCCATAGTGGGGGGGTGTGGGATGGCCGGGTTTAACCTGGCGGGCCACTTCGTGTGGCCACCCGTTTCATGCGGGGAAGGGCGAAGTCCCCTCTTCTTATGTTAAGAAGAGGTGTGGCTCTCGCTGGAAGCCGATTCCGGCGGCTACCTCTGGTGGTAGAGGGTCGAGGCGAGTTTTCCGCCGTGGCGCTTCGCGCCCGTTGAGGTTCTCCCCGAGTTTCAACTCACCCGCGCGGCGATGGATTTAGTGGGGTTCGCCGTCGGGCAACCCGTTACCCGCACTGAGCGGACCGGGGGCCCGGCGCACTGAGCGTCGGGCCGCGTGGAAGACAACCACAATAAAAAACCAGTTTCGGGGTGTAGAGCGGCGCAATCGCGCCGCTCCACAAAGTAGCAGAGCCAGGAGGGGAGTCCGGCAACGGACATGTCACAGGCAGGGGATCAGCGGGAATAAGGCCTGGCTGTTGTCCCCTTCCCCCTGTCTTGTGACCGACGGAGGTGCTGCTGGGGGGGTTTTTAGTGGGTAGGCCCGGGCCATGTAAGGTCTGGGGAGTCCCACATATCCTCGCGGTTTGGCTCGTCCACGAGGAATGCGTCAATGCATTTTCCCCCCTCCCAAAAGAAAAGGTAATTCAAGATCAGGGGTGCGATGTCAGACAACCTCCTTGTGGTGCACCCTGGGCAACCCGGCAGATTCTCTGCCGCGGGCTAATAGTCTGACGAGAGGACCCCCATGGAGGGAAGGCGTGGGATGGCCGGGTTCAACCTGGCGGGCCACTTCGTGTGGCCACCCGCATTAAGCGGGAAAGGGCGAACTCCCCTCTTCTTGTCTTAAGAAGAGGTGTGGCTTTCGCTGGAAGCCGATTTCGGCGTCTACCTTTGTTGGTGGCAGAGGTGAGGCGATTCTTATCGCCATGGTGCTTTGCACCTTCTGGGGATTTTCCCTGAGCTTCGGCTCACCGCGCGGCGGTGGATCCAGTGGGGTCTGCCGTCGGGCAACCCGTTACCCGCACTGAGCGGGCCGGGGGTTCGGCGCACTGAGCGTCGGACCGCGTGGAAGACAACCACAATAAAAAACCAACCGGGGTGTAGAGCGGCGCAATTCTGTGCTGCTCCACAAAGTAGCTGAGCCAGGTGGAGAATCCGGCAACGGACATGTCACAGGCAGGGGGTCAGCGGGAATAAGGCCTGGCTGTTGTCCCCTTCCCCCTGTCTTGTGACGGACGGAGGAGCTGCTGGGGGTTTTTACTGGGAAGGCCCGGGCCGTGTACGATCTGGGGAGTCCCACATACCCTCGTGGTTTGACTCGACCACGAGGAATGCGTAAATGCATTTTCCCCCTCCCAAAAAAAAGGTAATTCAAGATCACCCTTAAGGTACCCCTCCACCCACTATGCTAGTGTGAATTGAAATAAGTGCAAGTACGTAATAATCGATAAAATTAATAATTCGATAAATTTAAAAAATATATATTTTCTTCTTATTAAAACACTAATTTCACAAGTTCCACTTGAATCTTTATTATACTTCAATTATTGCGACCGGTTTCGATACATCATCGTCAGGCAATGCCTGACTTGATGGAGTTCCATCAAGAAATTACAACACAAAGCTTTAAATATATATTTTGCTTACTAGTGTTAGCTGATTTACCTTTTTCCAGGGCTTGATGTGGATCTTTATTATCTTTTTTTAGATTGGTCATGCATGACAGAATTTGTAAGGGTTCGGACACGGCCATAACGCTCATATTATAATATAAGTAATTCATATTATAATAAAGTCCATAAAAATGTTGTCACACCTTGCATCTACTCAAACTTTTGCGAATTAAACCTACACATCATTAAAATTTACACAAGTGCTATTATTGCTAGGTACCTACTTCTTTTGGGGTATGTGCATTGTATTATTTGTATGCCTTGTTGGTATGTTGCATCATTTTTATCATTAGCATCAAATTATTTAGATATTTTTCGATTAACATGCATATCTATGTCCCTATTGCTATAACGGCTCCAGATTAGTCAATATCAGTATTCTATTCTGCGTGATTGTATAGTTCCATCGCACTGCGTATTTCTTAGCTAGGTATTTTTTTCCATCGAATTTATATAACTAGATTAATTTTTATTTTATAACTTAATAACTGGGCTGTGCCCGCGGACTCCGTTTCGCCTTACTAAAGTTCAACTCTGTACTTAATTTTAACCCCAATCGAACTGTCAAACGGGCGAAGTTTAAATAATCGTCAATTTTTCTAAAATGTTCTATTTGCTGTGCAATTTTCTAAATTTTTCTGAAACTTTCAAATTTTCTGCACAATTATCTCAATTTTTAATTCCGCAAGAACCTTCTTCAAAGAATTATATAAAACTTTAACAAAAAAGATAAATGAAATCTGTAAAGTCATTCTCAAGTTCTGGTGTGACCAAGGGAAATAGGGATTAATTTGTACAATATTATATAGATTTCAGATTAAATTCAGTTCTGTTTTGGTTGGCGACGAAAACGATCAAAAAAAAGAGCATAATAATTTTACATAGATCGGCTCTGATACTGAGTCTCTCCTATAAACTTGTCTCAGTATTTAAATTAAAAGTCCCAGCTTGTTTCTGCTGCTGGGCATGTCATCGGGAGATGCGTTTGGCCTTCTTACTTTTAAATTGATCTTCTTTGTCCCGAAGTATCCTCCAGAGGGGTGGAGACGATCCGGAGGGTAGTTGAGCCGGGGATAGGCACATCAGCGGAACGGCCGCTGGGTGGACCATAGTCCTATAAAATGCCTAATCGCCTGTCTAGCAGCGTAATAGATTAAAATATCCCGCCTCGAAAAAATCCTACTTAAACCCATCACACACAATGAAGATACTATAAAATATATCTTATCTGCGACGTATCACTAACCGTACAATACGATGGATCACCACACACAGTTAATATAATATACATTTCACATTACAGTATCTTAAGATACTGAGCGATATGTGAAAGATATCTTACTAGCAACGATATCTTTAGCTATTGAAATATATATTAATATACTCGGCGATATTTATCTTAAGATAAACTACAGTATATTCTATCTAGCGCTGTTGTTTTGTTCTTAAGTGGTCCTCTTCCCAGATTTTACGCTTTTTTCTTCTCGACGCAATATAATATGATCAAATTCACTGTCCCATTCGTCATCAGACGACCTGTCAAGTACTTATACATCTAGCAACAGCAGTCAGATTTGTATGCGGTTCATGGCAAAAAAAACACACTCTGTATAAGGAATGAAACCGGCGACTCGCAAGACTGCCTCTAATACAATGATGCAGTTGCTATATATTATCGTATCTTAGCTGTGTCCTTTAAGATAATATATTTTTATATTAGATGCTATAATATATATTATCTTCACTGTGTGTGATGGGCTTTAGGCATCGATTCGGCCGTACGAACCCCATATAGTTTCGTTTCGTTCGATGGAGGCTTTTAAGATACTTTGTACCTACGTAGGATTGCAAACAACCCGTTCAAACTGTTTGAACTGCTCACGGACGTAAGCACTCAGATCATTTTGGACCGAGCTTTTGATCTGTGAGTCTGTCAGACAGAGTCAATGTTCTTTGAAAAGAAAAATTGGAGGGAGACATGTATTGTGCTTCCAGTATCTTTACAGAGCACTTCTGTATTTTTTGTAGATAATCGAATGAAAAAAAAATTCGAACAAACTAAAATACAAATAAAACTCGGCGGGAAACTGATTATGACTTTGACATTGACAGTTCTGGAGACAGTGCACTACCTCTTTCTGTTAGCAATGTCACTGTCAGCATCAATCGGTGACGTCATCGACTGCGTCATCCCGCTTACAAATGCGCACATGAGCAATTTTGGACCGACTGTTTGCGTGCAAATAGTGCACACGAGCCCTGATATAAAATTATTATGGACCGCACTGGTAGTAGGTAGTAACAATAGACTTATTAATCAGTAGTAACATGGTAGTAACTTCATCTGACAACTGTCAAGGTGTTGTCAAAATGTATGCCTCTCTGGTTTCGATGAAGGCGTTTAATACAGTGTAGAATCACATGAGAATAGATTGAAATTCAGAACAAACAATACAAAAAGTGTTCTCTTTATAATATGTGGGACGCGTCTCTGGCTACTTTGAGATTTGAATGAAAAATATTTATCGTTTTAGAGGATTTATCAATTAGCTGATATCACTAGAACAGTCGAGTCGACAGCACTTATTCAATGATGGGTATTCTTCGATCGATTTTAAACTTTACATAGAAGAATTGTAGGGCTGAGAGTGACTTAGAGAAGACAATATTTATATATTTGGTACACCGACGTGTACGAGACACGAGATGAGTTATTTTGCGTTCTCTATAGATGAAAATATTTCAAGAGTGCGTCTGACGTTGTTCCTACGTCACTCTCTCCAAATAAACAATTTAATAGTTTTTCGGGATTGTGCGAAAATGTATATTACGTAAGTACATTCGATTGTTATTATACTTATTTGAACCGCAGTATTCCTAGCGGTTGGTCATATTGGGTGATTAAGTACCTATATTTTTAACACTTTTGTCATTTCTTAAATAATAAAAATTAATAGGGTTGCAGACCATGGACTTATTAATTAATAAATCCATGTTGCAGACCGAGTATGAAATGATTAAATTTTAGTGGTGCATATATCTACCTATCTCTTTTAGATTATAAAAAGAAGTTAAGTAAGTAAGTTTCGATTAAGACTCATTTATTAACAGAATTTATGAAAGCAGGAGGTTCTATTTTGCACTGTATGTTACTATCTTGTTTCAGTGTTTTTTAAAGTCGGTTTCTGTTTTGTGTAAAATATTTTGATGAGACGTAATTCCTTTCTGTGCATCGATCGATTAGTATATTCGAGCCACCAATTTGCAGAATTTAGATTTTTGTGCGATAAAGATAGATACCACATATTCTGACTAGCAGCGTAGTAGGTTCGTATAAAGTCCCACCATTTATATGTATAAATCTGTACAAACTATGCTTATAGTAAATCGTTTTGTAACTCTTCCGAGATAAAGTACCGAGTTCGGTGCCAAGATATTTTAATAATAGACGAATTGAACTAGGAGTTGTTATTATTATACGACATTTATGTTATAGAGTCGTTTCTTCTCTGTTAAAGATTTCGAAATTGCATAAGTTTCGGGAGTCGTTTGCAAAGATATGCACACATTAATATCTACTACCAAAGGCTTGGTAGGCAAACGTTTGGTAGTAAATCAATGTACGCACACAAACACCGGTCTTACTGCAAAGCGCTGTCTTACAGTTAGATTTTACGTTACGAGTTACGACTAACTTGAGTCAACTGTAAGAGATTTTCTGGAGTAAAAGGAGTAAAACAGTAAAAGTTTGCAGTTGATATTTGGTTGAATTAAAACAAATGTGAACAAAGATATAGTTATACTAAAAACATTTTCCCACAATTTTTTGTAGTCGCGTCTAAAAATAATGGTGATTTTTAAAAATAACGTTTAAAGGTACGGAAATCTACCGTAGCCATCATATTATGTATATCCATCGTATATATACCCATCATATTATATACCGTAGACATTATAATATTGTACGCCCGAAAATGGCAATCTGTTGACACTAATTAATACTCTGTAACATCTTAAATTGTACACAGAAACTATAAATTGCGTCATATCTTATCTTATCTATGACGTTATATTATACTAGCCGTGTCCGCTAATTATGTTTCGGCTTAAAAGTAAAAAAAAACTGTCAATCTACTTTCCCGCGGGAACTATTTACTTTTCTGGGATAATATAAGTAGCCTTTATGTTAATTCCTGTCGTAATCCGCCTACCCACAAAATTTCATCCAAATCCATTTTTCGTTAAAGAGTAACAAACATCTATACATCAATATTCACAAACTTTCGTGTATAATATTATATGATTGTTAAACTGTGATATTAGTAAGCATCGAAATATGAGTAGATACACGGTGACGTTTGTAATAAAATAGAACTACCTACCCACTGGAAGTCAAGACTCTGATCGTCTGATATAAGATCTTGACTCGTAGTTTGGACAACTTTTTATATTTCCATACAATATACGAATACGATATACTAATTTACATAGTATATTTTTATCACTCCATGAGTAATGTATCTTCAATAAATTTATAACAAATAAAAGTCATAATTGTCTCGCGAAAGCATCCGACGAGTAGGTATAGCGTTGTAATATGGCCCTCCGCCAACTATGCGCTGTAATAGCTAGGGCTGTCGAAACACATTTTATTTAAAATATAACTTGGTGACTTTAATACCTTATGGCTGGCGATCAAGTATAATATAGCTCCTGCAACAGAAAAAAATCGGCTGTTGGCAAATTCTCACACAAAAAATTGATATTATATTCCACTAGGAAATATTTCTTCTGATATGTCCTATTTTATCATTACGTTTATTTCATTAAAAACTAGTCTAAATATAACACGAGTGTTGAACGAACATACACAATCATACAATAATATAGAATCATACAATTAACGATAACCTATAAACGAGGTAGACCAGACTTGGTCCGGGTGATGTATTGAACTGCGAGTTGAGAATGGCTAATATACTAACACTGGCTTTTATTAACCACTGATTAGGTAACAACTCTCAGCCCTACATATTAGGGGTCGAGAAAGCCTAGTGCGTCGATCCGTTTGACGAAACCTTGTTTTTTGGTAAGGGTTAATCTTTTGCAGTACCAAGAGAATAGGATAGTCCTCGATACACCAGTGGTGGCATGTGCCTGTAAACATTTTCGGAACCTTTTCGCTTCCTAGAAGGGGGCTGTATTTTTAATTTAGAAAGCCCACTTCACCTAACAAATCTGATCACACGCGGGCGGTGCTGGGGTCGGAAATTTATTGTGTAAGTTTAACAACGTATGTCGTCAACCCTACGCGTTGTTTGACGCCGGATTGACGACGCCATTTTAATTTGGACGCGATCGTGCATCGCCATCTACGGGCCACTCGACTTTGAGGAAATGCGTCATGAGAACAGCTTGCAACAACGCACAAGCCATTTGCCGTTTAATTATAAGGAAACATCGCGCATCGCGATGCAATCAAACCATTTGTTTCACCAAAACTGGTCTGACTATGTGGTAAGAACTGAGAAGTTATGGCGACTCTTTGTTGCGGTTATCGAACATAGGTCGCTGTTGCGACGCAATTAAGTGTCACCTGCATCATATGATGCATAAGGTGTATTATATTATTTGATATTAGGAACTTTGAATGGCCGTACAAAATTGACTCGCATATTAAATGAGGAATATGGGATAGAGAACCTGTTAACAAAGATTTGAAGAGAATGCTTGATGCAAGCCTCCATCATTTATGTGCAGATTTAAAGGCGAAAATGACTATGGCGCGGATGGACGCGAAACGAAATCATAATATACCCCCAGGGGCTGTATTATGACGTCTTAATTCCAGGCAGTTTTCTGAATAGTTATAATGCCATTTCTTTCTCTTTGTATAATGAGTAAAAGAGAGGCTTTTTGTAAGGATGTGGGAAGAAGAACGAATACCCCATACATTTACAATTTCAAGAATATGTGCTCTTTACAAAAATAAGGGCGATCGCTCCGACTGTGATTCGTTTCGGGGTATATCACTGCTCTCAATGCCGGGTAAAGTGTTCGCCAGAGTTCTATTGAACCGTCTTATGCTGCAGTCAGAAAGTGTATTGCCGGAGACTCAGTTCGGATTTCGGCCGAATAGAGGAACGTGTGAAGCCATTTTTGCCATCCGACAGCTACAGGAAAAGAGTCGAGAGCAAAAGCAACCTCTTTACCAGTGCTTTGTTGATTTGGAGAAGGCCTTTGATAGTGTTCCGCGCGAGGCCCTCTGGCTGGTGCTGCGGAAGTTGGGATGCTCTGCGAAGTTTGTGCGAATGATTAGACTCCTGCATAATGACATGACATGTTGTGTTACAAGTGATAGTGAAGAGTCAGATTATTTTCCAGTCACCTGCGGCGTAAAACAGGGCTGTGTAATTGCACCTACTCTCTTCGCCCTGTATTTTGCAGTAGTAGTCGGAGATACGTTGCAGCGGACTTCTGTTGGCATCCGAATACGCTTCCGCTCTGAAGGCAGCATTTTTAATTTGGCAAGACTTAGAGCAAGCACCAAGGTATCACACGCTTTAATCACGGAGATAATGTATGCCGATGACTTGTGTTTTGTAGCAGAAACCCCTAACGAACTTCACCACCTAATGACCACTTTTGATGACTCCTGTCATAGATTTGGACTCAAAATTAGCGCGAGCAAGACCGAAGTAATGGCAATGGAGTCACCGGAGGTTATTCAATCATTCCAAATACGTCTGGGTGAAGCGACTTTGAAGCAGGTGGACAATTTCAAATATCTGGGGAGTACACTATCATCGAAGTACGAGCTGGATGCCGAAATAAATCACAGACTTGGAGCTGCTTGTGCAGCCTTTGGAAGATTAAGATCAAAGGTGTTTTGTTCACACGATATTAAGCTGTCAACAAAAATATCTGTATATATGGCAATTGTACTTCCCAACTTACTCTACTCTGCGGAGACGTGGGTACTCTATCGCAGGCACATAAGGGCATTGGATAGGTTTCATCTTAAATGCATACGTAGCATTATGAACATTAAATGGTCGGACCGTGTTAGAAACACGGAGGTTCTTCGACGGGCTAATGTCTACGGAGTGGAGGCTTATCTTATGAGGCGGCAATTGCGGTGGAGTGGGCACGTATCCAGGATGCCGGAGAAAAGAGTGGCTAGACAGATATTTTACTCGGAGTTACAAAAAGGCAAACGTAGTAAGGGTGGCCAGTTTCTCAGATACAAGGATGTATTAAAACGCCACATGAAACGCTGCCACATCGAGCCTTCCAATTGGGAAGTATGTGCTCAGAATCGCTTGGAATGGAGACGTTTAGTGCAGTCGAAGGTCGGAGAGTTCGAAGAAGAAAGGAGGGCTGACCTCGATGCTAGACGAGACAATCTGAAGGCTAGACCACCATCAGCCATCACGTATAACATTATCAATGGAATCCTGACATGCAGTTTATGTGCGCGTGTATTCACCACAAGAATTGGCTACTGTAGCCACATGAGAGCGCACAATAGGGCAAATCAGCAGAGCCCTATGCAGTAGCATGATGCAGTCGCTGTGGCCGAAATCGGTCTAGAGCATCATCATCATATATTGATACAAAATATAATTTATTGTTAATCTGTTCAATGTAATGTTATTTAATAATTTAATGTATTTTTTTGTAATATTTTTTTTTATGAATTGATAATTAATGATTATGTAATTAATTTATTAATATGACTATGTGATTAATGTATTATTATTATTTAAGTTTTTAAATTGTTACTTAACAATGTTGTGTCACCTACAAAGGTGTATGCATCAGACCAAAATCTGTAATTGCGTCTATTTCTTGTATTAATGCATGCACTGCTGGTGTCCTAATAAATAAATAAATAAATAAATAAATCATCATCATCAAAAGAGAGGCACTCACAGCAATTCAGAAAACTAGCTGGAATTAAGATATCATTATATACCCCCAGCAGGCGTAGCATGGGCTGCCAAGACTGGACTCGAGTCACGCATTATCTCACAATTTCAGTGACATAATCTCTAGATGTCTTAAAGAGTAGCACGGTCGCGCGTATTTAGTATGACTGGACTGACGTGATAAATTTTCTTGACGCTCGTCAAGGAACACGTGTGACTGAGTTTTATCACAAATTTCTTGGCGTGCCTGTGCGCCGACTGCTGTGGTTGTAGCAAGGGCTTTAATTCTTTAAAAGATGTAGCAGCAGTCGGAGAGCAAAAAAATTGTGATAAAACTCAGTCGGGACACTCAAAAATTTCTTGATGCTCGTCAAGGGACACTCAACACGTGTCCCTTGACGAGCATCAAGAAATTTTTATCACGTCAGTCCCACTTAATACGCGCCACCGTGCTACTCTTTAAGACATCTAGAGATTATGTCACTGAAGTTGTAAGATAATGCGTGACTCGAGTCCAGTCTTGGCAGCCCGTGCTACGCCTGCTGGGGGTGTATTATGATGACGTTTTAATTTCAGGCAGTTTTCTGAATTGTTATAATGCCATTTCTTTCTCTTTGCATAATGAGTAAACGAGCGGCACTCACAGCAATTCAGAAAACTGTCTGGAATTAAGATATCATAATACACGCCCAGGTCGTCGCATTGGCTGCCTGCTGAAGACGCATTTATAAATCACTAAAAATGATTCTTGAATTCGAACACGAACATAAATCACGTGCGAAATTATTTTCTACTGTAAGTAGGTATACAATTTTGAAGATTTTTGAATCACTCGAATTCAGTGTTGCCATTAAAAACACATTCTATATTAGATAACGTTTCATGCGGAAAAAGTATAAACCGGTACGCAATAACTCAGCAATGAAAAAAAAATTAAAGAAAAATGGAACGTGTATACGTTGTGTATTTTCTACTATGTAGTAGAAATCAAAAACGAATGAGTAGTACATAACCACTCGTTGCAGAATTCATGGAAAAAATATTCAAATCATACAATTTCGAAAGCGAATTCGGATCCTATTGATTCAAAAATGCGTTTCCTGGGGGCTTAGACAAGTGGCAATCGTTTTTTAGCGATGTCATATGTCAATCCCATACATTTTGTTCTTATCGAACTTCGTCATCGTTTCTTAATTGTCACTTTGTCTAGGCTTCCTTCAGCCCCCTATAGTATAAAAATAAGGTAGCTAATTAAATAGTAACTTTGATACTGGAATTTCAATCAACTTCGTCACTTCCGCCCAGCGTCGCCGAAAAGTGAAACTTTGCTCATTATCACCACCTGTTGACATTATCGTTCAGCGGGTCGTCCTCATCTGGATTATTCACGGGCTATTTATAAAGCGTTCTCTAATTATGCCGGGGACTTCTGGAGCTGCGATGAAGGCTAGACAACGGGGGACGTCGACTTGACGTGCTGGTGTCGTATTTGAATACTTTTACCGGTTTTTTGTAGTCAATAGCAACAGTTGTTAGTCCGACTGTTGAATTATACGTAAGTTTTTGGTAAGTATCAGTAATCCAGCTGGCATCAAATATCGACACGATATATAAAACAGACAAATAGGTAGGTATATAGTAAACTTATGCAAATTCTTTTCGAATTATAGACAACCAGTATTTAAAGTGTTAATATTAAAAAAAACTTCGTTTTATTTTACAGTTAAAATTTACCGTCGTCGCCGCGTTATTATCAAAACGACTGAAGTAAAACACGTCAGAAACATACTAGAGCTAGTAAATGTATACATATAGGTCAGTATGATTAGCCTTGACCCGTATTCGTTCAACAAAACTTTCCAGATTGCATTGCGTAGAATGAGTGACTCATCAGTGGACTAAAACCGCAGCGTTTGTATAGATCCGATTTAGATTGGAAACACGGGTGATGAACAATCAGCGCGATGCGCCGGCGCAGGTGAATCAGTCTCGCGCAACCGTCCACTGGAATTGTGCTATTTAGATTAGAAATACGTACAGGCGGACAAATGGATGGGAGTTATGACGCGATTTTCTATTTCAGGTGACACAGATTTCTGTAACTGGTGATATATTCTGCATTGATTCCTTAATATCCGTCAATTTATATGGAGTGGCACATCTAGATCGGTCAGGATGGACAATAACTATTGGACATACAAAGATCTGTTCTTGGGATCCATGTCATCCATTTTAGTGACACCCTGTATATGTACAAGGTTACTTTTGACGCAGGAGTCAAATTTTGTGTGAAAAAATCAGCTGTTCCATAGGTACAGTAAGCTCCCATTCAAGCTTTACACTCCTTGTCAAGCTATACTGTTTGACCTTTGGACCGTTCTTATGCTGCTCGTAATAGTGGCGGTTTTCGAAGTGTAAATGTAAAGTTTATATGGGTGCTTACTGTGCATGTAGATTCAGTGGATGTTGAACAATTGTATGGAACAGCTTATTTCTCGATTTCAAGATTGGTCCCATAGTGTCAGTTGTTCCAAAATTCAGAAGTCTGTATATAGTCTGATAGATGTATATAAAATTGTCTATTATAGGACGCGTGGTTAACTGAATGTTGACAGTGCTCACATTATTGATGTCTAGGTAACGGGAAAGGCAGTAGGTACATGTCCCCACAAGATGGACATACCAAAGAATTGGAAGGTCGCTAAAAGCCGCTGCGACCTTCGGGCAGCGGCAGATTGGACATTCTTGGGAGAGATGTTCAACAGTTGCGTCTTTTAGCTTAAGCACACAGACTGATGAAAAACCTTTTTAATGTAGAGCGCGTGGTCAACTGATTATAGCACTCTCAGTGCTTTTGGCTACGTACTGGAAAACGCAGCAGGTTGGGATGGTATGCCCTCAAAAAAAAGAAAGATGAACGCGGAAAGTTGTGGGATGCGAGCAGTGCAGGAGCAATTAGTTTGGACATCCTTGGGAGAGAAAACGTCCAACAGCTGGCGTCTCTTGTCTAAAATGATGACGAGTAGGTACTCACAGTTCCAGCACGACGCACATGTATTTGCCCCAGTCGTACGCGTCGTACAGCTGTATGAGCCGCGGGTGCCGCAGCCGCCGCATCACCTCGACCTCCCGCTCCACGTTCCGCCTCTCGTCGCGCCGGCTCACTGACACCAGCTTCGCGGCGAGCTCGAGGCCGGTGCTCTTCTCCCGGCAGAGGTACACTGTGCCGAATTTGCCCCTGGAAACAAGATGGCTTTTTGTTCCTGGAGATCTTTAATACTACTAATTTGGCAAGCTAACAGGCTGCCCGCCGGATGGTAAAGGTACAGTCCCCTATAATACCTGTAGCTTCGGTAAAATCTGCTTTCACAATTCAAATCGAAAATTCGGAGCAATACAAGCACCACTGCTTTGCAGAAGAAATAGATAAAACAGAGGTACAAACAGAAGTGTAGATGACTCTGGTAATACTAAGTATCCCTCTGGTAGCTGCTCTGGTATTTTTTTAGTACATCCCCGTATAACAGGCAAGGGAAGAAAAATAAACTGATTACCAGTCTAAAATAAAATTTCAGTCAAACCTTAAAAGTTAAAAGTAAGCTTATTGTAACAAAAATTGAATATAATATTTACAAGTGCTTTTGCATACAAGCTAAACAAATATTTTATTTTGACGCTAAGAGTCGCCAACTCTACCGCGTCGATGTACAAAAAATACTATCACTAGTGTTAGTGTTCACTAGTGTTTCAATATCTATAGGGGGTTCCCAATTTTCGTTTGAAAGTAGGGTTGTCTATTGAAATTTACGTCAATTTGAAAGCTGATTTACTGAAAAGTATTCGGTATTCAGATCTTAGACCTAACCACCTAAGATTGGGCTGGCAAATCTGAATCTTTCCACAAGTGCAGCTGTGTTCCATTAATGTGCATTTATTTGAAGTTTAATTACTTATAGAATGAGGACGCAAATCCAATTTATGTGATCTAAAACTGGAGTATAATTTAAGATATTTCCGTAAATAGAAATTCTAATTAGGTCAGAATAAATCTTCCATGACGCTTTTCTTGGCGTAATCTTGATGTCAGCTGCGTCATAGGAAGAATTGTAACTACTCGTACAATATATAATTATATTAATACAAATAAAAAAAAGGTTTCCATTTTGTAGGCATTTTACCATGAAAATAACACAAGCCTATTTTTTTGTAAAAAGTGCTTTTGTTTTGAGTATCCATTAATTTAACTAGTTTCGCTGAGCCTAAACCTACTACGTATTATGTAAACAGGTGCAAATGGGAAACATTAACAATTATTTGTAACAAGAACAACAGTTTCGTGTTTGTTATGAGTTTCGCAGACAGACAGCATAAGCAATGAACGGTACCTATGTAAACATTAAGTCTGTTGCAATCTCATTGCTAGTGGTCGCAATAACTTCCGGGGCCTTGCTATGATTATATGTCCAGCAGTGGGCATAATATCACTGAATAATAATAACATATAGAGCATTATATAGAGCTTACTCACCTTCCGATTTCCGAGAGCATCTCGTAAAACTCGTTGACGTCCGTGTTCCTTTTGATTGTGACATCTCGGCAGGGGAATGGCGGCTCTATTTCTGTAATGAAAATGACACAATTTTCAATGCTTCGCCTCGTGATCGGCGTGGAGATTCTTTAGGGTTGCCAGGCCCTGTTTTGTGTTGTAGTCTAGAGGATTTGTTAGGAGAAAATAAAGGAGTATGAATGAAAATAAGACGCATTATATTGTTTTCAATTAAACGCTTTGTTATAGTTTCAGTCGCTGAAAAAAAGTAATCATAAAATAGTAATCAGCTGCGATAAGTTTTCTAACATGATGTATCAATAATATGATAATCTGAGTGTGAGGGAAAATTAAGGACGAAATATTGTCCTCTGGTCTTTATTTCATACTAGCTTCCGCCCGCGACTTCGTCCGCGTGGAATAGTTACTTTGGGCTAGCGCTAACTTTAACCCGCGACTTCGTTTATATAGGTGAGTAAGTCTGGGTCTTATAATCTTATATCATGTAGATTGTAGGTTATTCTCAAAAAAACTAAACTAATGTTATTTTAAAGTACTTCTGCGTACACTATATTTTTAGTTTTGTTTTCTTGCGGCAGAAGTAGACAGCTAACTGGGGCCACCGCCCTTCCCCTCATGACTGCCCGCCGGCTTTGCACATTGTGCGCGCAGTACTCGATCATTATTTTGCTGTGATGTTATTTTAAAACTGCGATATCTCCTAAGATATTCATTTAAATCGAATGATGTAAAGGGCAATTTTATTTTAAATTAAATATTTGTGATGAATAACGTATTTATTTGGATAAGGAGTAATATCATGTTTATAAAAACACCTTCGCAAATAATGCATTATTTTATAACAAATTTGGTTAGCATAAAAAAGGTTATAGTGAGCTAACCTTAAAAGATAAACATATGCTGTCGCGGACTTTTTTTTAGAACTTTTAAAGGGGAATAATTCTGTCATACATGATTTTTGCGACACTTTAACCGTTTACGCAGCGCACGCAGCGGAAGCTCTCAATAGGAAAAAAATCCCCCGATTTTGAAACATTCTTCATTGGTGCTCAGCTTCTATTGGTCTTAGCGTGATATACAGCCTATAGCCTTCCTCGATAAATGGGCTATCTAACACTGAAAGAATTTTTCAAATCGGATCAGTAGTTTCTGAGATTAGCGCGTTCAAGCAAACAAACAAACAAACTCTTCAGCCTTATAATATTATATATATATATATATAAGTATATAGTATAGATGGAGCACACAATTGTTAAGGGCAGGAAAATAAGGTAATCGACTTCCGAACGAGTTAATCGACATTAAACTGAAAGCAAAAACTTTCAAGTGACAACCATAGTCTAGCTGATCATGGGATTAACAAAAAAGAAATGTTAACACTGAATGAAGAAACAAGGTACGCTGATATAGGGCTATCGACATTTAGAATTAAAATAAAATTATGTTGTTTGTTTGGGAAAAAAGGGATCTTGATTAGCCCCAATATTGTTCCTACAGAATCTCCACTTCTAATGGATACCCTTAAATATTATTTCGTTATTTCGTTACAGCCTGTATAATTGCTATAGGATGACGTAACGTAAAAAAATGTAATGATATCGTTGCGACTTAACACCGATATCGCTTGATTGTAAGGGGCAGCCTTGCATCGCTTGATTGCCTGGAAGAGATTGCTTACTAGCAATAAGGCCGCCAGTTGTACCTTCTCGTGTATGTCTGTGTTCCCGACTACTTATGTTGTAATGTGTGTGCAATAAAGTATATTATTATTATTATTATCTCTTAAAAGAGACTGAAACCACAGCGAGTGCGAGATAGCGCTATAATAGCGGTATCTCTGTTTCAATATCGTTTTCGACACTTCATCATAACAGCTCATATACGTCCCCACTCATACGGCTCGAGCCTACCCTAAGTTAGGGTGTTTAGGTCTGGGTATTGGAGTCGCAGTGTGGACCTTACCTAGCGCGCTAATAAGGGCAGGGAGAACACCGGGGGGTTTTAGTGGGTAGACCTAGCACTCTGTGGGGAGAGCCCCACACACGCTAACCAACGGCGGGTACGGTGCGGTTAATTACGCATTTCCCCCCGAAAAATAAGGGTGTTGAGGTCAGTCAACCACGTTGGCCTAGTGTGGATTAGCAACTTCACATACACCTTTTGTTCGCAGATGCAGGTTGTATGCAGGTTGCCTCACGATGTTTTCCTTTAGCGTAGGAGCGTCAGACAAATGTACATATGGAATACAAAAAGAATTTTGAAAATCGGTTCATAATTGGCGGCGTAATCGCGTAACAAACACACAAAAAACAAGAAAAAAAAAACAACATGCAGGTCAAATAATTGATAACCTCCTTTCTTGAAGTCAGTTAAAAAGTTATTGACACTTGAGTACTAATACTATGATTAATTGGCCATCACACGACGCATACACCGTCCTCCGTCCATCTGTTCCTCTTAATTGCTAGTAAACGTGTCGTATAATAATTGATTGTTTTAATCAAAAGTACATCTTGTGAGGAGAACAATGTAATTGGCAGTTGACAATCTTATTTTATGGCTACTTCATTAAAAGTTGAATTGCCAAGTTGTGATAATGCTGGTTAGGACCTAACCGTTAGGTGATCTAGGTTTGTCTCTAGTTTTATGGCAAGATGGCGAGAATTCTAAAATAGGTATTTGCAAAAAGTATTGCTGTCGCGCTGTGTGTCCGAACAACTGAACTGAGGCCCAATTCAGCTAATAAACTACAGCCGAATCGAAACTGAACCGTTGCGGTCGACCAATCGGAGCGCTTATATTGCCTTTCAACTGCTCGATGACGTGATAATGTGGCGTTCTGATTGGTCGATCGCAACGGTTCAGTTTCGATTCGGCTGTAGCTTATTAGCTGAATTGGGCCTCTGAGCGCGATAGGAACTGCAGCTCGGACCGAAAATACCTATGAAAAGTACACAAAATATACGTTTGGTAGTCCCCTGTCTTCTCCGTGAAAAATTGATCGATTTAATTACTTTTTGCGTTAAATATTAAAGCAAGGCTTTTACTGTGTTTCTATGTTTTGCTTTTTTCATATAATTTTGTTCAATTTGTTTGCTGGACGTTTGAATACAGCAGAAAATTAGGTCGATTTTTTAGGTTTTTGAAAGTTTAAAATCTATTTTAATAAATAACCCCTCAAGGAGAGGTATAAGTGACGTGACTATACTGTTTAGTTTGGAATGGCCGAAGTATATAATGAAAAAACGACGATTCTTATAGACCGATTTAATAACTTTTTGTATAAAAAATTTAAGAATGGCTTTGGCTGTATTTCTGTGTTTTGCTTTGTTCATATAATCCAGTCAAATTTGGTTGCTCTTATAAATACGAGCCTTTGTAACAGATAACAGCAGAATAACATTAAATTCTTTATAGGTGTACTAGAATTTAATGGCAAATGTAGAGCTGAATTTTTTAAAATAAATATTAAAAGGGTAGTTATTCTTAAAAATCAATAAACCTCTATTGTTAATGTATTAATTATAAGTAGTCTGAAGAAGTTATATATTATTAAAAAATGAATGTTTTTTTAACCGACTTCAAAAAAGGAGGAGGTTCTCAATTCGATGCGTATTTATTTTGTGTGTATGTTACGCGATTACGCCACCAATTGTGAACCGATTTTCAAAATTCTTTTTATATTCGATAGAGTATACTCCAAGGGTGGTCCCATTGTCACCAAAGTTAGTATCTGAAGATGGGATCCCATGAAAATCGAGGAAAACCCTTAAATTTTAAGGTGTGTCCAACCTGTTTTGTGTGTATGTTACGCGATTACTCCGACAATTGTGCACCGATTTTCAAAATTCTTTTTGTATTTGATAGAGTATACTCCTGGGGTGATCCCAAGGTAACCAAAGTTAGGTTTTGATGATGGGATGCCATGAAAATCGAGGAAAACGCTAATTTAATACAAGCTAAAAATAAAAAATATATTACAAAAAATAAAAACCGACTTCAAAACACTGAAAATTTAAAAATAATATAAGAATAGGTACAAACAACATCACACTTCTATATTGAATTCGGTGCCAAAAGATGATCTCCTAGAAAGTCTTAAAATTTGTCACCGACTTCAATACAGAAGTGTGATGTTGTTTGTACCTATTCTTATATTATTTTTAACTTTTCAGTGTTTTGAAGTCGGTTTTTATTTTTTGTAATTTTTTTAAAATACAATAGGTACGTTTTGACACGTTGTCACATTTAAAAAATTAATATGTACGTATTCACACTGTCGAATTTATCTTTTCAGTGAATTTTTCACTAAAAAGATAAAAATATTTTTTTCCAAAAAATAAAAACCAACTTCAAAAACCCTGAAAAGTTAAAAATAATATAAGAATAGGTACAGACAACATCACATTTCTATACCCACCCCAGAATGGTCTAGTACCCACCCCAAGATAGAGGGGAGGCCGGGTGGGCCGTTTACATAAATGATTTTGATTTTATAAAAAAATGTATAGAATTGCGGAGTGATAAGATACATGGTATGTATGTACTTAGATACGTATGATAGAATGTACCTATCTACTTATAAACGTGAAAATTGACTGTTAACTTTGTCGCACAATCAAAAAATGGAACTCTCTGCTAGCACGCGTATTGACATGGGAGGGATCCTTCTTTCAATCCCGCGTCAATAAAAGATGCGCGAAGAAGTAACTTGCAGGTCGGCAAGGTGAGGGTGGCTGTGCAGCGTATTTCCTCTCCTGCACTAGCTGTCTTCGTATGCTTGGTGGCGCATTGGCGCGTGCACTCAGCGAACGATTGCTAAGGTTAAGCAACGTTGGCTGTGGTCAGTCTTATGATGGGTGACCAAATACGAAACACCTCAAGCTCCTCCGTGCTTCGGAAGGCACGTTAAACAGTGGGTCCTGCGCCTGATCTCGCCCCGGTCGTGTCGGCTAACCGTCCCATCGGACTAGGTGAGTGAAGGAACAGAGAGTGCACTTGCGTTTGTGCAGTCACTTGTGCACCAGTGGCGGCGCTAGGCGTCGGCGACGTCGGCCACCGCCGACGGCCCCGCGCCTGAACGGGCCTCGCAAAAAATGTTTACAAGTTTCGTCAAGTTTCAAAATTATTTCCTCAAAATCAATAGCTATATCTTTTACAAGTAGTAAATACTCGTAATATAAAACCAAGAAATAGGTACCTAAGGTAAGTACTAACATATAGGTAAACTATTTCTCCATAGAAACCGAAAGAGAAAAGTGAATACCTAGTTTTAAACCTGCGCTAGTGTTTTTATCGAAAACATAGAATTTTTTTGCCTTTCGATCAATGCCTTCGAGTATGTTTTGTATGCGTCAAAATTCGTAACAATTAAGTATTTAAAAGTGCCGAAGGGCCGAGGGCGAAGTAAAATAGGCCTCGCGAACTTCATGTCGCCGACGTCCACAGGTGGTCTAGCGCCGCCACTGTTGTGCACTATAATATCTCCTGCGCAGATGGCTAGTCTCTGTTGAGATTGGCCGCCGTGACCGAATATCGGTTAGGAGGACATTATGTCTTCGTATTTAGACACTTACCACCAGGTGGAAGGAAGGGAGTCATTTGCTAGGCCCATTATAAAACAGACTATAAATCTATAAACGACCCATTAGATAAAAGTCACGTATTAACGCATTTAAAACAAAACAAAACCTAACTCCATCAAAAATACGTGCCGACGTGACGTGAAGTTTAGAAAGTCCATTCATTAGCTCCATTATACGATGTAATATTAACGAGTTTCGGACGCTTAACGACCCGGCTAAATGGTATAGAGTCCATATTACGATATTATTTATCTGTGGTGGAGTTGAATGCACCTCGGGCGCCGGCGATCCGGCTTCTTGATTAGTCACCGATTTTATAAATAATAAATCCACGACGAAGGTAAACCTATAAATAAGTGGGCACCGGTTCGCCTTTGACAGTCCGATGTGGATGCGTCAACCATTAAGATTTTGGTCTATGTTTCAGTGTGATTGCTCATTTATGTCTGATAAATTTTGTTCGAATAATAATAGTAGATTGTTATACAAGGGGCTAAAGGGAACTCAGATTCAATTTACTACTTTGTTTGTGTAGAGTCCTCGGTGTGCGAGTCCAACTCGTACTATGGGCCGGTTTTTTATATGGAGTCGGTCCAATACTCGCACGCACTTCGTTTAAAATAATAATTAAAATGCACTTATTAATTGATTTTTTTATACAACAAAGTTGGCAAATAAGCACACTGCCCTTACCTTATGTTAAGTGGAAACGTCACCTATAATATATGGCTCTTGTGAGATTCGCAGCAAATTTGCAACCCCCACAAGAACCACAGTGCACGTTGTCAACTTGTGACATAAGATGTAAAGTCACGGTACCCAGTAATTTTACTGCCATATCTTACCATTCAAACCGGAACACAGCAACGCTGCTTTGCGGCAGATATAGGTAAGACGGAGGTGCCCAAGCAGGCGACCCTGGTACAGAGTCTTCCTCCGGTGACTAACACTTTATTAATATACTGCAAATAACAAAGATTTTGTCAGATAATAATTAGGTAGGTATACATTATCTCTATAGTGCTACAAGAATCGTAGATAATGAACGCGCCCAAAATTTAAGCTAAAACTTTGTACTACTCTTATAATGTTGGAAAATGCCGTTTTTCATACTTTGTTTTTAAGGATAAAAAGAAAGTTGTTATTTATTTAATAAAATCCGGAGATAATATTTGAAAAATGTACTAAGACAGAAATTCAGCGCCTTCCCTCAGCTGTTATATACTCATATATTCATTATAATCCTTAAGGATTCCTTATCCTCCTTAAGGATAGATGTGGCTCTGCATGCGCAATAATCAAGAATGCATGGGTACCTCTGTCTTACCTATTTCTGCCGCAAAGCAGCAGTGCTTGCATTGATGTGTTCCGGTTTGAAGGGTAAGATATTGCAGTGAAATTACTGGGTAGGTACCGTGGCTTTACATCTGATGTCACAAGCTGGCAACGTACAATGTGGTTCTTGTAAGAGTTGCAGATTTGCTGCGAATCTCAGGAGCCACATGTAAGTATTATGGGCGACTGTTACGTACCACTTATTATCAAGTGGACAGTTTGCTTGTTTGCCAACTTATTAACAATAAAAAAAATCGCAAGATAAAAATAAGTTTCGCATGAATGAATCTTTAAAAATGTTTCGCAGTTGTTTTGCAATTTCCTTTGAAATATTTCAATTTTCACCAGCCGCGTCCCATTTCCTCCACATTGTAAACACACAGCGCGTCAGACGGCACGTCATCTGTTTCTTTTTTACGTAATCGTATATTAAATTTAGATCATCGCGCTTCTTCTATAATAATATTATGTAACATTGATTGGTCTTCACGACACAGGGAATCCTAGTGTGAAGTCCAGAGTGCTCAATCTCTAATCATATGTTTTTAGAAGTAGATAAACAATTTTTAGTTTTATTTGTTTTTTACTAGTACGTGTTATTGAATGTATAAACAATAATAAATTAGACTTACACATTATTTAAACACACATACCTTTACATTAACATAACAACAATAAAATATGAAACGAAACATAATAATATTATTATTAATAAAATTAACATTCAAAGCAGTAACGAATTTTGAAATATATTTACCAAAGATTTTTTAAAATTAGGTAAACATATGAGTACCTTACTTACTATATCTCCGCTAGGAGAAATTATGTTCTGTGACTATATCAGCCCAGCATGTGCTTGTGTGTATGTCTGTGTGAGTATGCGTGTGTATGCGTGTATATGTGCGTTTGTTTTTTGTATAAATGTGTATGTGTGTAATTCAATGTATGTATATCACCTAGTGCACTGACCTCCTAAACCTCATTTTATTAGAATGAAAGATGTCTAAGGGAGAAAATAATTTATTATAATTATTTAGATTGGTTACGGTAAACAATCGAGTTTCGGGTATAGTTTGAACCAGTTGTAAGTACGTGAAACAAGGTCGTATGTCTTGTGCGGGTTGTTGGTACACGTACAGCTGGTAGCACCAAGTTTTACGTAAAAAGTCACAAGATGGGTCATTTCACTATTAAATATACGATTCGCGCCGTACATTTAACCATTTTAAACGTAAAGGATAAAATTAAACTACAATTAAAACTAAAGGTGAGACATAATGGTGCAACTGGAGGAAGACTGTACTAGGGTCGTCTGCTTAGGTACCTCCGTCTTACCTATTTCTGCCGCAAAGCAGCAGTGCTTGCATTGCTGTGTTCCGGTGTGAAGGGTAAGATATGGCAGTGAAATTACTGGGTACTGTGACTTTACATCTGGTGTCACAAGTTGGCAACGTACACTGTGGTTCTTGTGGGGGTTGCAGTTTTGCTGCGAATCTCACAGGAGCTACATGTATTATAGGCGACTGTTACCACTTACCATCAGGTGGGCAGTTTGCTTGTTTGCCAACTTTCTGCAATAAAAAAAATAATAAAAAAAATTATATTGACTCTTACTTTTACGAAATCGTAAAACGTATTTGGTGCAACCGGCCGGTAGTCTCAAAAAGAGAGAGGAAAGCTCAGAACAATCAATATCACCGTTACACACGTTATTTTTTTATTTTTTTTATTTATTCTTTAGATCACCAACAAGTTTACATTGTCTATATACAGAGAATACATTCACAGTTGTACAATTTATAAATGTAAGCTTAGTTAAAGGTGACGACGACATGCTTAAAATACTGACTAGTGTTTTTTTATTTATAAAGCTTAACAACAAAATAAGACAAGATAAGACAGCAAAAACAATAATTATTACAATGAAAAAAAAACCTAGTATTAATCCAAAAAAAAAATCAAGTTTTCATTACACAAACATTTATTAAGTGTTTTTGAGAATTAAAAAATACATCGGCACCTCTGAATTTAGATAGGGAATTATATTGGAAAACCAATCTATTTAAAGGAGAAAACAGTCCTAAATTTGATTTGGAGCTCCTCGTAGCGAACAAATTTTCCAGCATTATCAACCAACGCTCTAATAAAATAACTATGACACGTGTTGAAGCAGTATCGGCTTCGGTCCAAGAATTCGTATCGATACCAGCCCCCGTAGCACGTCCACTAAAACACGATATTATAAAGCGATTTATCGCGGTGAACTGTCAAAATACGACGAAACCCTATTGTATTTTGACAGTTCACCGCGATAAACCGCTTTATCATATCGTGTTTTGGTAGACGTGCTAGGGGGGCTGGACCGGTGCATATGGATTTGGCAAGGTCACCCTTTGGCCGTCCGAGTCCATTCATGCCACTTTATTTATATTAAGAAAGCTTCAGCTGGGAATCTATGTCCAATTGTCCATCTATACCAGGGTCGACAAGTTCCGTGTTACATTGGCCCAAGGTAAGATGTGTCACATTATTTATCCTAACTCATATTGGCGAAAGAAACTTGGGGAATTTATCTCGTTTTGACGCCCTAACCACTGAACCGTTCGTGGCGAATTTTTAGAAGAATCAGATGGAAACCTGGAGAAGGACTAGGCTATTAATTGTGAAAATAGGAAGGTGTCAATTAACTTCTTTATACACTTCATAATGAAATCAACCGAACAAGTCTATCACGCGTTTCTAAAATAAAGCGCTCCACACACACACAGACTGGCAGTCTGTGTGAAAAAATCTGCTCCGCTACCGTTCCGCTTGCAGTCTGAGATTGCCAGCGGAACGGTAGCGGAGCAGATTTTTTGTAATGTTCGTGTTGCTATCGACCATGCCTGACACAGAAACCGCCCGCAAAAGCGGCGCAGCGCAAGTAAATCGCTTACCGCAGTTCCACTACCGTCCCGCTTCCGCCTCTGTGTGTGGAGCGCATAAGGATAGAAAATTCCGTCGAGAGCGTTGGTTTTGGCCATGCAGTCATCGAAAAGCTACGATAATCTCTTAATAGTACTGATTGTGTACTTAAGGAGAATAAGGAGAAGTCCTTATATGTTATAATAATTATAGTATTTTTTTAAAACAAGCTTTTATTATTGCATTGTCACGCGATATGCATATGCATGCAAAATTTCAGCTCAAAACCGGGAAGCGAGTCAAATTTAACTTGCAAGATTTAATTACAGACACCGGGACAGGTAACAGTACATAAATGCTTGTAAAAGACTTTAAAGGAGTCCTTTACCAGAATTAATTCTTAACTAACAGACGGACGTGAAATGGCATGACAATATGTCGCGTCCAACAAATTGTCTTCGGCCATCGTTGTCGCCTCGGCCGCCCCGAAATAACGGCAAATGCCGCGGCTCTGCCAAAAATTCTGTGTTTTTGTTTACTTTATACCCGTTCGTTTTACGATCCATCGACGACGTAGAGACCGTCGAAGTGAGGCCGTCGTCGCTCGTTGATTTGATATTGTGTTTACGTAAGATGCGCGGGCGCATGCTCGATTTTGTGCCGGACATTTCAATCAGCATGTCGATTCTATAAAATACAAACAAAATCCCGCATCTCACTTCGACGTTCACACTCACTTCGCTTTAGGTCTTGAATGACATTCAGATGAATTCGAGTTCAAGAGCGAAGTGTGCGTCGAAGTGATGACGGATTTCCGTTACAGAATGCCGATTCAAACGTCATGTCATACAAAATCTCACGTTTGCGTGATTCGTTTCGCGGCCACGCTCGCACGAGTGGCGCTAGTGTAGAAACGAGATCAGCCGGCCTATTCCGATTATACAGAATACCAATTCATGAACTCACCGCGGATTCAGATTCGAATTTTACTTAACGTTCTTATAGAATCGCTCTGCAGGGGCGAAAACGGAAGCTACTCAGTATCAGTAAGTAAAGAAGCAAATAAACGAAACGAATCGAAACGAATGAAGCACGAAAATAAGCTGCAGTCATAATTAAGATAAGTCGTTTTTTAAAAAAGAAAAAAATAATCACAAAACATATAATCCTAATTTTTAACTTAAACGTCAAAAATTGTGTTTATTTTTATATTATGAATTTTTAAGTGTTCTCGAAGTCGGTTTTTAGTCTTGTATTTTTTTTCTTTTTAGTGAATTTATTACCAGCTTACCGAATTAATTTTCAAGAATACAAGCACGAGTCAATACGTGATCATAATATCAAAAGAACTATCCCTGTACTCCTAATTCTAAAGGGACCTACCATCATCAGCACAACATCATGAGATGAAGACTACCAAAAGCATTATACCTTATTAGCTTTACATAAAAACGTGAAAAAAATGTAATAAGCGCCTACAAAATTTGAGAGTTTCCCCTTAATTTACCTGGAATCTCATCATCAGATCCTGACTTTGGTGACAATGGGACCACCACCAGGATAATACTCTTTCGAATACAAAAATAATTTTGAAAATCGGTCCACAATTGGCGAAGTAACTGCCTAACATTACACACAAAAAAAAACATACGCGACGAATTTTTTTTGAAGTTGATTTAAAATCTATACAAATAAATAAAATTGAAGTGTCTGTTTGTAATGTCAAAATAACAAGTTTTTACTAAATGGGTATGAATGTATATCGGGTACCAATAACAAAAACACAATTAAAAATTTTTTTGTCTGTCTGTTTGTTACCGCTAATCTCCGGAACGGCTGGACCGATTTTGACGGGACTTTCACTAACAAATAGCTAGTTATATATGGTATAACATAGGCTACTTTTTATCAACTTCAACAAAAGTTACTATTCCACGCGGATGAAGTCGCGGGCACAGCTAGTACTGAATAAATCAACAGTTTTGGTATCCATCACATGACGTTCTATTTTTAATGTGATTATGAGGTGTATGTAGTCTGCTAACTTACGAGATATCGAATCGCCTTCGAGTAATGAATGAGTCATCGAACAAATTAACGCGAGAAGTCATTGACTTCGCTGCGCCATGAGTGCAAAGCGTCAGGTCATGGGAACCTTTATTTGCAGAGTCGAGACCCATTTTTTTAAAGAAAGGAAAATCAGATATGCTTCACGCATTAACACACACACATCAGTAAATATAGTTAAGTAGGTGTATGGGACTTTCACAAAAAGTAGTGGTATTACCTACACTACGGACTACCCTCTTGTTACTTCTGCGTCATTGGGGGCTACCTGGGATCTGGGAAAGATCTATTTACCAGACAATTCTGGATCTTTAGAGACCCAGTTCAACTGCTTACATCAAGAACAATTAACATACGACATTGTTAACTGATACTACTGTAGTATTATATTATCTGTGCTGATACTAATTAGTGCTACATATTTAGTGCTATGAATAACTCATGAAGTTTTTTCTTCATTAATAATAATAATAATAATAATATTTATTTCTTCTCTCTCACAATAGGTAGGTTACAATATAATTAAAATCTACAGTAGCGGTTTACATTAATATGTGAGAGAGACTGGTGTCTGTACTAGGAGATCTGTATTACAGATTACCAGCCTCTCCCGCCACGGACCAGGTGGAAACAGGTAAGTAGCGTGCGTCCATGTGAGTCATAATCATAATGCAAAGTGAGTACACTTTGCACATGGCCCACCCAACACCGTTTTACAGTTTGATCTATTAAGTCTCTGTGTGAGTGTGTGTGTGTGTGTGTGTGTATATATGTGTGTGTGTATGTGCGTGTGTGTTTGATTTCATTGCGTAATAGATTGACAAAACCTCGTACTAGATATAGTTAATGAAAAAAATATATATATAATTTATAGTTTAGGATAGAATTTTCAGGAGGTTCTCAGTCTCATCATAATTCTGGGATTTAAGCCAAGCAGTAGTAATTTTTTTGCAGCAAGACTTTGTCAGGGGATAAATTGCTAACTTTTCATTTACTTTATTATAAAGATAGCTTCCTAAAAATTCAAAGAATCGTTTTGAAAAAACCGTAGAAGGAAAGAAATTGCAAGAACATACTTTATGTTTCAAACGTTTGTTCTCAATTATAAGGGGGTCATAATTAATGGAAGAGTGTTGTTTTAAAATTGTATTTAGGATGAATAATTGCCGAATGGTCAGGACATCAAACGCCAAGTAAAGGTCTTTTGTAGGAAAGAGGAATGGAAGAAACATGCTAACCTTTAGAACGGCTCTTTGAGCTCTTTCTAGTTCTAATAGCCTGGTTTTGCACGAACCACCCCATACCGTTATACAATAGCTTAATATAGACTGACATAAGGCAACATAGACTAACTTGATGATATTTATATCAGAAACATGACGAATATTCTTAAAAATGTATATAAGCTTACGTGTTCTAGAAGATAAAAGATCAATGTGGGCATTAAAGGTCAGATTGTTATCTATTACAACGCCCAAGTATTTTATACTGGAAACAAGAGCTAGCTGATCACAGTTACAAATAGCACCGGGCGAACAGAAGTGTGCTTTAATAAGATAATTGTCGTGGACTGACATCGGGGAGTTTTTAATAGAGAAAGGTATGAATTTAGTTTTTCCCACATTTAGAATCAAGGAGTTGTGGATAAGCCAAGAACAAACTATATTAAAACCTAATTGTGCGTTGGTATAAGCTTCCTCCCATGTGTCTCCATCAAAAATTAGTGCAGTGTCGTCTGCGAATGTTACAATTTTGCCTTTGTCTAATTGCAGATTGCATAGGTCGTTTATAAAGGCAAGAAACAGTGTGGGACCCAAAACACTGCCCTGCGGTACGCCGTAGGTTATGGGTTGATCACCACTGGTCACATCTCCAACCCTGACTCTTTGTTGTCTATTAGATAAATAATCTGAGAATAATTTGTGTTGAGTACGTCGTACACCTAATCTCTCCAGTTTATCCAATAGAAGCGGAACAGAGACTGTGTCGAATGCCTTTGCTAAATCCAAAAAGATACCAATTACTTTCTTTACAGCATAACTGGTCGATATACCGCCTCTAAATCCAAATTGAGAGCGTGAAATTAAATTTTGTGATTCTAAATAATTGACAAGCCGTTTATTTATGAGTTTTTCTGCTATTTTTGATATGGTAGAAAGTATTGCGATAGGTCTATAATTATTGACACAGCCTCTGTCTCCGCTCTTAAAGATTGGAATTATTTCTGCAAGTTTGAGTTCCGAGGGAAACACCCCGTGAGACAACATAAGATTGAATACGTGAACCAGTGGAGGAGCTAGGATATGGATGTATCTTTTTAGAAAGTATCCAGAGATGTTGTCATGACCAGCTGTGTTATCTTTCTTTAAATTCAAAATGCAATTCCTTACTTCCTGTTCATCAGTTGGTATGAGAACAAGAGAAGAGGAATGAGGAGCTATGCATGCTTTTTTATTATGCAATGAGCCATAGTTTTTTTCAGCTAGTTTCTTCCCAATTGTTGCAAAGAAGGTGTTGATTTCGTTGGCTGATTTTAAGGGGTCCGAGGGCGAGATTAAATCAGCAGCAGGGTTATACGTTTTTGTAGAGTGAGTTACCTGTTTGACAGTATCCCATAGCTTTTTGTTACTTATTTTCGCTGCCGTTTGAATTTTGTATTTATCGTAATCTCTTTTTACTTTTTTCAATAACCAGTTACAAAAATTCCTATACCTTTTATATGTAGTTTGTATGATTTCATTATTAGGTTTTTTTTTTAGTTTTTGGTGAAGCCGATCTCGGTTTTTCATGCATTTTAAAAGGCCTATTGTTATCCACGGTTTTTTTATTCTCTTGCGATTTGGATTACATAGTATGTGTGTATTAGATTTTATTATAGAGTTCAAGCTCGTTATAAATAGGGATATGGCTATATCTGCGTCAGACGTTTCGAAAATGGAATCAAAATTAAGGTTCATCATTTCATTGTCCATTCCCAAGTAACATTTTTTTCGGGTCTCGGTTGTAAACTTTACCTCAAGGTTTTAAAAAAGTCATAAAAAGGTTAACGTTTTGCTATCTGGTCGTATTTAGTATTTCAGAAAGATTAATAAGTCCTAAAACTAATTGACTATTATTACAACTTTGGAACCGCTGACAAGAGTTTAAATTAACGTTAATTTTACTTAGGTTTTAGAAGCATATAGTCCTAAGATCTTAAAGTTGTCGTAGACTCCTGATTCAGTTCTAGAAAAGCTAGCATTATACTAAAGTGAGATCTAAAGGTTAATTTTTTAACTTATATACAGCTATAAAGATATGGAATTTTAAAATCACCTATAAGTCATTTCTAAAACCTACATGAAACCTTTAGGCTATATTAGAGTTATCTAGACAAACAAATTAGGATTATGTGGTTAAAACCCAAACCAGTAATGCTATTGTATAAGCTTACGGCATGATTTAAGTCCTACGAGAATATTTTAAAGCTTAAGAAACATCCTCAAAAAATTTCAGTTATCTCCGCGAGTTTTAAGCAACTGCAAAAATAGCCTAGTAGTTTTAACTAGCTCCGCCAGATAATCTTTAGATCTTATTTTGGCAAACATAATTAGCTTTTAGCTGTTACAGTTCTGAAAAGGTTAATTTAAATTCTTTCTAGTAATTTCCTAACGGCAGCCATATTTTTTATTGAAATAAAAAATCTATCGGAACAAAAAGCAATATTTTGAAAAATTAAATAAGGCAAAATTAAGTAATGTATGCTAATATTTAAAATGTATGTTTTATATGGATAGAAGTTTCATTTCTAATGCGATTTATCACCAACTATCCTATTTTATAATTTTTATTTTATTAAAATATCTTTAGAATTTTAACTTACGAAGGGCCCACTTCTTATACAGCTCTATTATCATGAAGTTTTACAATAAAGTGCCAGTCGCAATATTTTTAATTTTTCCTGACGTCAGCAAGCTACTTATTATTTTGATGAATACAACACTTACCTTATCTCGCCATTTTAAAACAAGGAATCGCCATTATAAATAAAGATTTGAAATGCACTTGTTTCTATGTAAAAAATCTTAAATAGAAACATTTTAAAACCTGGGAGTCTCGGAAAAGCATTTATTCGTGTCTAAAAACGGTTTTAAGTTATCATAAAGATACATCCAACAACATTTTAGAAGGTTATATTAACCTTAAATAAAGGTATTGTGATTTAAACTATAGGTTTTGCTGTAGCTCTCAGAAAGGTTCTAAAACGTGGGCCCTTTTTGCACTCAGGGGGTTATTATAAGGTTAATATAACATTATTGAGTCTATTAAGACTTAGTAGCAGATATCCATATATAGGTTCTAGAACCTTTTCAAAACCATTCTAGAACCTAAAATGTTACTTGGGTTGTCACATAATCAATTTTTCTAATGGATGAAGTTACGTAAGACTTATTAACCTGTTGTTCTAATATCAAAATTTGCGAATCGTGGTCAGTTACTGATGTTTCCGCTACGTAACAATAGGCGGGACAATTAGACTTCAACATGACATGATCCAAACAGGTTTTGCTGTGCGTTGGTAAGAGGTGTGCAGGTAAGATACCATGTGCAGCTAATAAATTTAGGTAGGTGGAAGAATTAGGATCACTATTATTTGGACTTATGTCAATGTTAATATCGCCTACAATAATGATATTCTGGTACATAAGACCAGAGAGAAGATCATTTAGTGACTGTATAAAGGGATCAATGTCTTTGTAACCAGGAGGTCTATAAATCGCAACTACCAGAGTACTAGAGTCTATTTTAATCAATAAACAGTTGACATCTTTTAGATTAGGTTCCAGTGTATTTACATTGATGTTATTTTTATAATAAACTATTACACCTTCATTTTGTGTAGAGTTGTTTTCAGTACGCACACTGTTATATCCATTAATTGAAGGGTTATTCGGCGCATGTCTGAATAGCTGAAGTGGGCGCCTTAGTTACTTGTTAATTATTTACACCACAGAAAATATACTACAATTTATTTTTAACAAGCTATGCCCGCGAACTATGGTTCGCCTTAAAAGTTCAAAGAAAAGATTTAAATCTATTTTCCCGCGGGAACTACTTACTTTTCCGGGATAAATACAAAGCCTATATGTTATGTTAATCCCTGTCGTAATCCGTCTACCTACAAAATTTCATCCAAATCCATTTACTAGTTTTTGCTAGAAAGAGTTACAAACATCGATACTTACATCCATACTTACAAACTTTCGCGTTTATAATTTTAGTAAGGATAAATTTATTGAAAACTAAACATATGGGGATGTTGGCAACTTGCCGTTTAGGCAATGTCTCTGGTTGTAAGGACCCTGCAAATAAACGATCAAACATGTTTGTCAAAGTTGCTTGACAAACTTTACGTTTCATCAAACAGTAGCTTAGACGCTCAAACTAAAGCTCAAACAAATTTGTCAAATATTGAACTTTAATACAGATTTCCTTCAAACACATGAAACACGTAGTTTGTTTGTCAAACACAACCCAAATCAAATGTACGTCAAACACGTATATTTGACAAACATGTTTGATCGTTTACAGGGTCCTTTAAGATTCACATGGGCGCTTTTGTTAACGAATGGATATTGTCGGTGGAATGCAATAGCGTAACATATTTATTTATTATTACATTAGCTAATATTCTAATACATAATTACTTTTCATTGCTGCTCTTCATTCATCTGTCCAATTTATTGATCAAGAAAATTTTGCATTGTCATTTTTCGTTGTTGCCGGCTAAAGTAGGCGCTCACATGCCTGCTATATCTTTAATCACGCGTATATTTTGTTATGTTGGACACAGGTCTTTGGATAAGGATGACTTTGGCCTCCTACATCGTTCAGAATCTGCGAACCTAAAACGCCGCATCACAGAATCATAATACGAATCACGTTATGATTCATATAATGAATTGAGTGCAACTCATCATAAGCAAGTTCTATTTGACTGCTTTGTATGAATATTCGTAAAATGGTCCCAATTGATACTTTAGAAATGCCTAATTTATGGACCATTTTTATACAAAGACCATTTCGTACACGAATATTCAGACAAAGCTGTCAAATAGAATAAGTGTTTATGATGAATTGCACTTCATTCATAATATGATTCCTATTATGATTCTTCGATGCGGCCTTTTTAGGTCCGCTGGCCTTGATGTCAGAAGCACAGGTTAACCCCTACAATTTTACGTTCAAATTGGCTGAAAATATCAGAATTTAATGGAAATATCTAATAACGGTAAAAATTCATAGAAATATCTATAATACTTTGTATAAACGATATTGACTTACGCATGCATATTTTTATATTGGTACAATTACGACTTACCTCCCACAGGATCGGTTTCATCTACGTGGATCATGTCTGGCGATCTGCAACAAGTTAGTATGGAATTAATTGGTGTTACCCATTGGTTGGCAACCTCGTTCGTGCTGCAGCTAAGCTTAAAGACTTGTGACATCTTATATCACAAGTTGGCAATGCACATTGGGGTCCTTGTAGGGGTTATATATTTCTGCGGAGAGGGAGTGGGAGGAAGATCCTCAAGCCTCCCTCCGCCACAGACTGATAGGCAGGCGAAGGCATTTGCTTAAGCAATGCCCGTCTAGTGACCCTGCCGTGGTGGCCTGCGTGCACGGCTGGCCCCGTGATCCTGACTTTGGTGACAATGGGACCACCTCAGGAGTATACTGTAAGTCCCCTATAGAATACAAAAAGAATTTTGAAAATCGGTCCACAATTGGCGAAGTACCTAATCGCGTAACGTACACACACATAAAGCATAAGTATCGAATTGAGAACCTCCTCCTTTTTGAAGACGGTTAAAAAGCACAACCATACAGCGTGTGGATGGTGGCAGGGGCAGCAGTGGCTTCAGTTCGTCGACAAGTTGGGTTAATATTTTTTGGTCATTTTAATAGTATAATACGAAAATTGGTATTCTGATGTGAACAGAGGTAATGTGAATACCGTCGGAATACTAAAAGATTGTGTGTAGCCTTTGAATCATCGGTTACAAATGTTGAAAGGTATTAATGAGGGCAATAAACTTTTAGTGCCCGCCTACGTGTATACTGTATACGTTACAACCGTTCTGAAGGTTTATGACTTGCAGTTGCTGTGTTTGGGCAAGTTTTTTTAAAGAAGTAAACACTGAAGTAACGATGAATGTGAAAACTGAGAACATTAACTGCAGGGGTTCTGCCCCCCTAGCACGTCCACCAAAACACGATATGATAAAGCGGTTTATCGCGGTGAACTGTCAAAATACAATAGGGTTTCGTTGTATTTTGACAGTTCACCGCGATAAATCGCTTTATCATATAGTGTTTTGGTGGACGTGCTACGGGGGCAGGATAACTTTTATCTGTGATATAGCGCTGTAAGATCATCATATCAGCCGCGAGACTTATTTACCAAATTTACCTTTGTATAATAATTTTGTAATACGTTAAAAATTAACTGTAATTTAGGCTGAATTATATTTAGTTCTTTAGTAAGACGTTTAAAAAATCCTGTAGATGACACCAGTTAAAAATGTATAGTCCCATAGTACATCGTTAATGACACCAATAAGTCGTTACATAAGCACCGTATGTAGTTTATTATTAACTTTTTGGGTCAGTAGAGAAAACGCATCTCGTGTTATTTCTAGGTGACTAGTCGCGCATATTTTATTAATTACAAAGCAGTTGCGCGTGTCACCACCCACTTGTATGCAGAAACATGCAAAATATTCTTAGGTGGGAAGATGTTGCGACATTATCGAGAATACTCAGGTTTTTCTACCTATAGTGTCAGAAAATTTCACTTATTTGAATGTTTTTAAACATCTTCGGAAAATTAATACTGCATGAACAATTGAACATGCTATTAATTTTTGAGAATTTCCTCCGATTTTTGTGCGTTTTGACCGTGATATCTGTGGGCGTAGACAAAAGCCACACGCGTATTTTTCCGCAGTCGTTCCGCAGAAAAAATGTATGGAGATGACATTAGCTGCGGAAAAAATTACGCAAGGTTGTCATACTCTAATTTCATTTCCCCACATTTTCTCTGCGGAACGATTCCGGAAAAATAAAATGTGCACTTTCGGTAATCAACATAACACAAAACGAACATGAATTTATAGTGTAACTAACACTAGCTAGGATCATACGGTGAAAATGGGGCCGCTCTGTGTATTGAACATAAAATCGATTTAGAAATGCCAAAATAAAAACTTCATATAAAAATACATAGTGCACAGACAAATAAATTAGGCCCATAGCCCTAGATTTTTTTTAAAAACGCGATGGCAAGGTAAGCATCTTTCGCTGTGTGCTCCAATGAATGGAACAGAATATGCGAGCTAATTTATAAGCTAGCTGGCATGTTGTGAGACGTTATCACAGACAGCTATTAAGATCAAAATATGAAATGTGAACTGCATACAATTAGGGCATCTCCAGAAGCGCTGAGGGAATGTAGGTCAGCTATTTAAGGCTGGAAACGAATGAACTCTCAGCTTAAGGCGCATAGTAACGTCAATCATAAAAAATCACTGCAGAAAAAACCGGTTCTCTTCATAAATATTGAATAAAAAAATCTCAAAAAAAGATATGTTATTATTCAACGCATTCTTTAGAGGATGGTCTTTTTAATTTTTTGATAAATTTATTAAAACTTGTTTAAAATGTGACCCAAACATGCCTCGATTTTAAAACTATAAACCTAATCGCTTCGTAAATATTAAATTAAATCACATACTTTCGATTTCAATAAATAAAGTGAACAATATTCTAGGGGATGGTCTTTTTAGATTTTTCTTATTCGCCTTTATTAATTTTTTATTGAAATAATTCATCTTACGAATATTCCCCTCACTCTCACTCACTCACTCCTATGTAATCAGTGCGGGACGATCGACGCAAGGTCATTGGGAGCACTATGCGCCTTAAACTACAAGCGATATATCTCTGCGAATGTAATAAATATTAAAAAGATGTGCAGTTATGAGCATCTCCAATATTCCTCAATCGTAATTAAATATTTTGCGCATTTCATATCATTTCATAAGCTAATAGGCATGGTGGACGGCGATGGTTTCAGGGACTACTAACCAGGGGAAGCACAAAAGATCTATAGTGGGTCGAAATGCGAAGGCTGACGGCTTGGGCTACCCCGCCCCCTAAGAAAACCCATCATCGCCTGGTCACCGCAAGGACTATTTAACTGTTACGTCAGGGGTTGAAAAATGTTCATCTGCGTATATACGTCATTTTACCAGAGGAAGTCCCTGTACCAGAGTCGTCTGCCAGGCAGCGGTGCTTTAATCGCTATGTTCCGGTAACGACACCAATTATTGGGAACCGTGACTTTCAACGTTACAATTTGGCATTATTTTGAAGGTAGATTTCTTAGAGCAAATGATCTAATGAGCGCTCCACATTCTCGCGAGAATCTCGCGAGAACGCGAGAACAACACGAGAAGAGTGAATGTGGATCCGATTCGCATGTTCTCACGATTTTCTCGCATAGTTCTCCGACTTTTGTCGGTTTTTTGGCGCGAGACAAAGGCGCGAGAACTATATTGAGAACCAAGGTTGGAAAAATCATGATTTTTTAATAAAATCCAATTAATCATGATTTATTGAATAAATCTTAATTTATCATGATTTTTTTGATTTTTTCGTTTTTATCGTTACTAATTTTAATAAGTAAGCAACTATTTTGCGGAAACGAAAGAGGAAGAGGAAAAATTAAATATTTACCCAGTTCTGAGGCAACTATTTGGAGCGATAGCCTCCTCAGCATCAGTGGAAAGTTTTTTTTACATTTCGCATTTTTCACTCGAAATTACGTAACAGACTAGGGACCAAAAAGCTGGAAAATTAGTTTTTTTAATCAAGAATTACAATGATGACACTGAAATATGAAATATCTGATTTACTCGGAAAATATATATTCTTAAAAATACATTTTTCTTCACAAAAATAAAGACATTTGATTTAATCACTGATTTTGTGCCAACCCTGCCTTCTCGCGAGAATCTCGCGAGAAGTGTATACCCAAGAAGTTCTTGCCAAGGTTCTCGCGTACTTCTCGCGTAGATTCTTGCCGAGACTCGCCGAGAATCTCGCGTGAATGTGGAGCGCTCATAAGGTAGATTTGCAAGTTTAAAAGGAACCACATGTACTGAGTGGCGTAACTATACCATCTGAGGCTCGTGGCAAATTGTTTGGCAAAAAAAAACTCCTCCAAAACGGTTTGACCGATTTTTGTGTACATTTGGTAAGTACTCGTAGGTCTGAGAGAAGGTCGTAGGCTATTTCTTATACCCTTAGGTTATAAGGGTGGCTCCCTCCGGAATTTTTAGGGTTCCGTAGCCAAATGGCAAAAAACGGAACCCTTATAGATTCGTCATGTCTGTCTGTCTGTCCGTCCGTATGTCACAGCCACTTTTCTCCGAAACTATAAGAACTACACTGTTGAAACTTGGTAAGTAGATGTATTCTGTGAACCGCATTAAGATTTTCACACAAAAATAGAAAAAAGCAATTAATTTTGGGGGTTCCCCTTACATAGAACTGAATCTCAAAATTTTTTTTTCATCAAACACATACGTGTGGGGTATCGATGGATAGGTCTTCAAAAATTATTTTGAGGTTTCTTTCCCCCTGTAACGTTTAAAATAAGAGAATGACAAAACTAAAAAAAATATATGATGTACATTACCATGCAAACTTCCACCGAAAATTGGTTTGAACGAGATCTAGTAAGTAGTTTTTAATACGTCATAAATCCTACGGAACCCTTCATGGGCGAGTCCCACTCGCGCTTGGCCGGTTTTTATTTTTTGGACAAGTTTGTACATAGCTTTAATAATATCTGTGTTCTTGTCTTTGTACGGATGGTTTTCTTATTTCGTTGTGTGTGATTTTCCGAATTACTTATGACTGTAAAATTTGTCATAGCGCCGTTAATTTCCATCGTTTTCAAGGTTTCGCACCCAAAGGGTAAAAACTGAAACCCTAATAATAAGACTCCGCTGTCCGTCAGTCTGTCCGTCCGTCTGTCTGTCACCACTTCACGAGGCTGTACGCTGTATCTCATGAATCATGATAGCTAGACAGAAAATTTCACAGATGATATATTTCGGTTGCCGCTATAACAACAAATACTAAAAACAGAATAAAATAAACAGTTAAGGGTGATAAATAATATTTAATTTCCCTTACGAAAAACGTGATTTTTTTGCCGTTTTGTCTAATGATGTATAGATAATGGTATAGAACCCTTTGTGCGTGAGTCCGACTCGCATTTGGCCGGTTTTTTTGATTTTGTCGACGTCGGAAGGACGTTCGATCTTGTAACAACCATTATAACACGTGTTCACGTTATGCTCGAAGGACCAAAAATTATTCATCATGAAGACAAACGGACACTCGAACAGACAGACAACGAAGTGACCCTATAAGGGTTCCGTGATTCCCTTCCGAGGTACGCAACCCAAATGCAGTGGAGTACGGAGAAACTAGGTGGAACAGTAACTTAGGTAGAGGTACTGGTTCAGACAGACCACCAGACAGAAAGTACCTACACAAAATATAATGTTAACAAACGAAACCAGTCTATTTAACAATTGTCTCTGGTTGTGTCAACAGAATTTGCATGAGCCACAAAACACATTCGAACGAATTTCCAGCGAATCGCGAAAGAAATTGGAGCAAGGCTCTGCTGACGGGTGTAGACTATAGTCAGTATTGACCTCTATTTTGTGTAGAAACACTTAATAGTCTATGATATCAATAGAGTACGTAAAAATAGTATATATTGTCTATTATCTGTGCTCTATTTAGGGCGTAACGCAGACGCAAGACAGACGAAAGGTATAAAGCTTCCCTGAACTTAATTTAAAACGAGCTGATTGTGTACGTTATATATAAGTACATTTTGATTGCAAAGACGCTGCAACTATCTTTAAGAAAGACAATAATATTCATTAAACGTGAATATTATTGATAGTTATGAAATTACAAGCAACAAAATTGGGTTTATAAAGATGAATGAATAAATATAAACAAGTACACTTTTTTCACGCTGTGTGCTCTATTTTTATTTTACTTATTTAATGAATAAATATTTTTCATCCCCCCATCTCGGAAAGAGTATTTTTGCTATTCGATGTCTGACCGCCAAAGCCGTTTTTATCCGCTTGAGGTTAAAGTAAATTTGAATTTAGAACATCGCGTGCACTAGGTATGTGATTTCAAAACATCATTAAACCTATTTACTTCCATCTCCATGGTGCCGAATTTATAACTTTTTTTAAATTTGTTAAAAACTCAGACTCTGAACCTCCTTGGTGTACTTTTGTGTTTAATTAGCTTTGCGCGCGCCAATTTTGTTTTGACGTCGTATTGTTATAAATAAGAAACTTGAAAGCAAGTAAAAAAACTTATTATTTGTTAAACATAATATAAATATTCTTCTGTAATACTTACCTATCATAATGTTGTAGTAAATATGTACCTAAACTGAAATAAAAGAATCTTGTGATTGTAAATGTTTTATTTTGCATTTAGTCATTTCCTCGTTGAGGGAATGAAAAGTTACGTGTTGCACTCGAGTGCAAAGATTTTTCACCTGGTGCTCTTTTGATTCTCTCGCTGACGCTCAGGATTCTAATTTTAGAATCCTTCGCTTGCTCGGTCATCAAAGTTGAGCACGCGGTTAAAAAGTATAACAACTTTGCACTCATGTATAACAAATAACTATTATTTGTCTCAAAATAGGTGACTGTAATTGGTAATGTATCGTCATTCTCCGAATAAGAAGATATTAGAAACTATTATAGAAGATTAAAGATTATATGTTTCGTTACTTAATGATCAAAACGAATGTGAAAAGTTTGGTCGGAAATGAAGAAGGATGCACACTCAAGCAAGATAAATTTTTCCTCAATGTACTTTTTCTAAGAAATAATTCTCATAATGTGTTTCTATATACAAGACTAATAGTGGTATTATTAGTGTTTAATATTTAATGTTGTGTAAGCAACGTTAAAAATGTTTCATTTCCGAGATTACCTGTTTATATTAAATCAGTTTTTCTATTTTAACTTAAATCTAGGCAGAATCTATTGATATGAGTTTGTACATTGCTATGGTGTAGTACAAGCGTAAACTTAAGAAATATCATTACCTACCTATGCTTATGTTCAAGTTAATAGGTACACATGCGTAGTTAATGTGCGATAGTTCCGCCCTATAAATTATTGAAATTAAACTGTTCCGATAAAGCTATTGCTATATAATCGTATTTAAATTTTTTTTCTGTACTCAATGAAAATTCACAGTAAAAAAGAAAAGGAATTACTCACATTTCTTTGTTAGCTTTTCTGAAAACGGCTAACGGACTCATGTTGGAACCGCTACTTTTGAAAATAAATTTAAAAATATAAATGCGTTTAAATGTTTATTTTGAATGAAAAAAATCTCTTAGCACTCGATTTAGTTTCTAAGCTTAATTAATTCTTAAGAGTTTGCACCGAATGTAACATAGAAAAAAATTTGGAAATTATCCCTAAAAAATCAACAGTCACAGAAAAAGTATAATCCATTTCACAATATCGTTCACCACTATCTCGTAATCTTGTTCATCACTATTTTACACCCTCGTTCTTCACCAACATAACTCGATACCGGCTGACAAGTGTCGTGGGAAATGACAAAAGAAAACTGAATTGGATCGATCGGCCGATGCATTTGGGCTGGCGCGCCATGGCGTCAGACTCAGAACCGCGACGTCAAGCATGGTGCTTTATTATTATTGATACACACGCGACAACGTCATGCATACCGTAAATAGTCGTTTGCTAAGTAAAGCCATCGCTTACTATTGTTTGTGTACCGTCTCGGAATGTCAATCAGTCGATAGCCGTTGATTCATTGAATGCACAAAAGGACGGACCATGTACCCACTCCGGATGCTAGAATGATTACGTGAGCGTAAAGCGAAGTGTGTTTGGGTTTGAGGAAACAGAGAAATCCAATATGAGGATAGCGAATTATTGAGTTGTTTAAATGTTTTTATTGAGTGTAGACTGGCTTCCCGAAATTGTCCGAGTGAGTGACTATTGGGGCAACCAGGATAAAATAACTAGGCCTAAGTGCTTTTCAGTTGAGTTGCGACAGATTTTGATATCAAAATATGAAAAAGTAAATGTAAAGTCGTGAATGTCAGTCCACATTATTTCGAATCCTATTATAAGTGTGCTATTATGCCGTCTGGGGTGCAAAAACGTATAATTTGTCGATTCATTTATTTCAAGTTCCTGTAGGGCTGATATGATAGTAAAAAGAGAATGGGCCAATCAAAAAGGAATGAACCACGCCAAGCTCTTCATGGTTATGGATAGTTGGCTCAAAGGATCCATTTTTCCTTCCATACAACTATGCCCAAAACACGTACCTCGGGTTTTATTACATTTTTCTATGTAAAAAAATCAGAAAATTCATAAAATTTATAAAAATAATTTCATTAAACCATTTGTACCACCTGAAATGATGACTTAAACATTTTGATTACTGGCAACAAGCACCAATATTACATAAAGCGTATTAGCGTAGTGTATTCTCCAAACCTGTTTAGTAAAGGTTTTTCAACAATTTTCAACAAACAACAAATGAATAAAAATAGGGTTTTTACTTAATTATAACAAATATTACCATAAAACTAGTAACAAGTCCATATTCCAAAGCGTTATAAATCTTGTTAATAAGTGTCACATAGTCTGTGGTATGCTGTTTAAATACACAATAAAAAAAAGGAAAAAAGTGAAGTCATTAGGATGTGTATTGTACTTTTGTATTGACGTATCAAATTCACAATTACTGGTGATTTGTAAGCGATCGCAATAGATATTGGCACACACACACACATAACAAACTCCAGATTTTTAATTAGAAGAACTTCAATTTCTTTATATACCTATAATAAGAAGAAGATTATACGTGAAAATATTATCAAGCGACCATAACAATTACTGATTGTCAATGTCAAGCCTTGACGTCCATAGCTAATCACGTTTCGTTTCATGAAGTTTCGCATTCACTTATCATTTTTTATCTTATTTTTTTTTGCAAAATCTATTGAGTTTGAAAAGCTTTTAGCCCTTGGGTAATTTTCAACACATTATTATCTTTCATTTCATATAATTTGTACCTCGGTACATGATTTGGGCAAAAACTGAAGACCTCCTTTACACTGAGCTCAAGCAGATCCCAGATTCGCTTACTGTTGGGTGTTCTAACCGGACATTTCGGTACTAGGATCATGCTAACCAGGATGGGACACGCCACTTCCAAAATCTGTAGGGCCTGCAAGGAGGGAGAGGAGAGCATGGAGCACCTGCCGTGCTACTGCGACTTCCTAGCTTGCAGGAGACTAAGACTGACGGGAATTGAATACCCAAAACCGGAGGATAACAGGGCCATACCACCGAAGGACATCGTCGAGCTCATGTGCACGATAGACTGGACCGTTGGTGGCGATGGCATTACGGACCGAGCTTTACGGCAAGGGGTAGCACAAAAGATCCATGGTGGGTCGAAGTGCGAAGGCTCAATAATGGGGCCGCCCCTACCTGAAGAGAAGATAAGATAAAAAGAAAATTATTTCTATTATTGTTTTTCCACAAAGCTCAGCTTTTCTTAAGCTATATCATAATAGGCAACCATAGGTGTTGGCTACAGGGTTTCATGTCTGAATAAGTATCCTATAAAAAGGTTGTTATCACATTGGCATATTTGATAAAAGATTGAATACCTTCACCAAACACTCCATAAACGTAATTAAGAAGATTAGAAAACAATATTGTATCAAAAGTAAACTAAGTAGCAATGAATTTGTTTTGTGTTTGTCGTGTAGTAGTTATAGAATGTATTAAAAGATAGTTGAAAAAATTACATATAACTATATCAGTCAGCAGTGCCACGTCGAGTTGCTCTTTATTATTGTTTTAAGAATCAGCATCAGGGGGACGATTCTTACAATATTAAATTCATACAAAAGTTCGAATTCGGTTTTTTTCGAGGGATATGTCGAGTTCCGCCATTTCTATATGGAAAGTCGCTTGTATTGTTTCGAGTGGTAGGGAGTAGTCGGAAACATCACTTTCCAATTTGATGTATGCTTTTTATTTCTTTTTAATTGTTTTTATCCCATTATATATTTTTATTAGTGGGCCCGGCAGACCTTGTCCTGCCCGATCACAGTGCCATCTACCGGGTCCAATTTTACTTTTAAACCTTCCTTGTACCTTGTTCCATTCAAATACACACACAAAATTTCCTAAGAATCTGTCGAGCCGTTTTTGAGTTTTAGCGAGACTAACACACAGCGTTTAATTTTTATATACTCGTATAAGAAGAATAAGACAAGAAGACGAAGAAGATTTATTTTCAACTAGCAGGCCCTGGCAGACGTTGTCCTGCCCGATTATAGCGCCACCACTTACCGGGTCCAACTGTACATATAAACCTTCCCTGGGGCTATTTTGTAAAATACAACTGAAATAAACACACACTGAAAATTTTGTAAAAATCGGTCGAGCTGTTTAGCGTTTCATTTTTATATATAGAGAAAGAAGAAGAAGATTGCATACTGTATGTGTGCATTTTTTGTCTTAATAAATACACCAAAATACTTATTTATTCAAATTTAAACGATTTTATTGGAGGTTTATTTATCTAACACTAGCTGCCCGCCCCGGTCCCGCACGGGTATAGTAAAAAACCTATTGACAATACAACAGTGTAAGAAACCATAGATTTATGGTACACCCAGGTGAACTACCCAGGTGGACCACAGGCAACAAAGGATTTGGAGTAGCCTGAATGTCAATCTATCAAGTTCGTCACTTTTACGTGAACATATTTTAAAATCATTTTTTTTCCTGTAATAATTTTATAAATATTTTTAACCGACTTCAGAAAAGAAGGAGGTTCTCAATTCGATGCGTATGTTTTTTTGTGTGTGTATGTTACGCGATTACACCGCCAATTGTGGACCGATTTTCAAAATTATTATTTTTGTATTCCATAGAGTATACTCCTGGGGTGGTCCCAAGGTCACCAAAGTCAGGATCTGATGATGGGATCCCATGAAAATCGACGGAAACGTTTTTCTTTCACTAAAAAGATTTCATTCAATAAAAAGTTAAAAATAAAAAATATTTTACAAAAAATAAAAACCGACTTCAAAACACTGAAAAGCTAAAAATAATATAAGAATAGGTACAGACATCATTTTTTCCCGTAGGAAAATTATCCTATGTCCTTCCCCTGGTCTCGAACTATCCCTATACCAACTTTCAACAAAATCGGTTCAGTAGTTTCGAAGCCTATTTAATACAAACAAACAATCAAATCTTTCCTCTTTATAATATTAGTATAGATAATCGGTTATATCTTTTGATCGCGTTGACGTACAAATATTTTTTTTTCACAGCTAAAAGACCGTAGACCCGAGAGAACAGTTTGATATCTCTACCCTAAGGCGGCCAACTTTCTAATAAGTCAACCCACCCCTATCCACAAGAAGGCCGAGGATATGTTGGTGGTGCACGTAAATTAGAAACAAACAACACTACACTTTTAAAGTCATGTTTATCACATGAGTGCCATTTTTATGAATAGTTCTGGGTTTCCTACCTAAGTACGGTAAGTCTCATCTCGTCATTCGTATTTTTGATGTGGGACACGATGGGAAACGAATCTTCATGTACAAAAGAAAGATAGGAATGCGGGACATGCGGGACGGTCACGCAAAATGCGGGACGGTTGGCCGTAGAGTTGCCAACTTTTATTAGAAGAAATAGAGTATATCTGATTTCAAAGGAGGTAAATAAAGAGTACGGATTTATAAAAAAGAAGTATCATTTATTTCAAATTTTTAAAAAGGTATTTTTTGCTACATTATGCAGCAATTTTTCATTGTCTTGAAAAGGATTATACGACTCCCAACATTCTAACTCTAAGTTTACATAGATCAGGAGCTCATTTTTAATCCCTTTTTTAACCCTGTTCCTCTCTTCCCGCCACTTCACATTCATGACCGAAAAGACTATCTCAGTAAATGCTGAAGTGGAGGGAACAGAGAGTATATACTTAGCTAACATTTTTTTTAATAAACAAATTCGACAGAGCATTTTTAAAATATGAATTGCCAAAACTTTTCTTGCGACAAAATAAACGTAACCTCAAAACAACTTGTGACATTGATATCATAGATTGACATTAGTGGCTGCGTTCAGAAACGTCCGAGTGTGGCTTGGGAAGTAAGGTTTCCCAACTTGGGAATATCAACATATTTAAAGTAAATGTCTTTTTTGCTTACGATAATAGGTATGCATCATAAATACGTGACTGTCACTAGTATAGTAAACTTTGTGTAACAAAAAGTATTTAAGCGTCCTCTATAGTGTATTAGAGTACGCCTACATGATATAAAGTACAATACTCTTTTTTAGAGTATGGTTGGCAACCCTAGTTGGCTGGCTTGCTCTACGCGTTGGGAAAAAAGGTCCTGATAGACAGACGGACAAAGTGATCCTGTTAGGGTTCTATTTTCTCCTTTGAGGTACGGAACCCTAAAAAGTGAAACGGAAAAGTGACTTCGTAAATACAAGATTGCCCGAAACTTTAACTTTATTAAGTACCAGCTGTAACTTAACGCAGCTTCGACCGCGTTGTTTTTGTATTCCCGTATATATAATTTTGTAGCCTATGTTAATCAGGAATAACGTAGCATTCTAATGGTGAAAGAATTTTTGAAATAGATCCAGTAGTTTTTGAATTTATTCGTCAATCCAGCTTTATATATTATAGATTATTCCTCTTTATAATAATAGTGCAGATTCCGGAGCCGGCTACTTAAGCGTGGGACTGTCTTCTTTACATAACCCACATTACTACATACAAGTATTAATAATTTAATCCAACACAAGATCGAGTCAGAAGTGTCTATGGCGAGTGTCGCAGCGGTGCAACGACCCCGATTACTTTCAAAACACGTTTCGATAACTCTTGTACTTATGTGCTCATTCATTTATCTACCTGTGTCTATAGGCGTTTGGGCATAAAGCCAGTTTTCGTTTTTAAGGGAACACTTGTCGTCAAAATCGTATTATAGTATTGTTTTTGTAAATGTCAATCAACATTGCTACATTGCATTCACGTGTGTATTGTTTTCGGATAATTCGAATTTTGAATTGGTAAACCGTCACCCATCCAAGTACTGACCGCGCCTGACGTTGCTTAACTTCGAGAACCGGTGTTTTCAACGTGGTATGGATGTTGGACGTTGGCAAGGTAGACCGTCAATATTTCATTAATTGTGTCTAATGACTTTTTTTTGTTGGCTCGCACGGCTTGTGCATTTGCCACGACAGGTATCAATGACTTTCAATGTTCTATTTCAAGTTATTATGAGAATTCAAAGAAAAATACAATAACAAGTAATTTTCGGAAAATTCCTCCCTTGCTAAGGAATGAGCTTATAAACACAGACCTGACTTTTATAACTTTTTTGTGTATCAAAGCACATGTCACTATTTACAGTTTTGGATTCTGCATTAAATGCAGAAATTTTTGAGTTATTGATCATAAAAGCCATTATACCTTTTTTACAACAGACGCCGTTGAACTTTAAGGAATAATGTTCAAAATATAGGGACCTTGTTGTTTCTGAGAAAACGGTTAATATTATTGAGTAGAAAAGATTCAAATAGAAAACTTTAATTATTCAGAAATAATATTACACAAAAATAGCAATATTTCATTCTTTTTAAAAAAAGGCCTAATTAAAAAGAATGTGATCGGATTAAAAAAATCGTAGGTAACTCTTAAACAATTCCTTAAACTTTTCCTTTTAAGCTATATTCAGTCTTTTTCATAGCTCATGATCTTATCTATCTACCACTTTCGGTTGGACCACCATTTACAGGATATCCGGTAATTTTTTCCGATTTTATTACTCACCATATATATTAAGAAATATTTCTAAAAAAATCCCCCAAATGTTAAAAAATGAGCTGCATAGAATTTCTGACATTGACCGTCTTTGTCATAAAGGGCAATGGCAGATAGCTATACTAATTTAGGCCCACATCGCACACATGTAAAAGAATGTGAAAATTATAGCGGTTACCAGTATTTGAACGGTAAAAGAAAAAAATATGAAAAAATAATGTATTTTTTTATTTTTCATAAGTTCATTAAATGTATAAGTTATCCATTATGGTCACATGTTATTTATGTCCATTGCATTACTAATATATACTAAGAATTGTACACATTATGTTATGACTAATAAATATACATCGTGCAATCCATTACTGAGGAAGACATTGCACAGATATAAAGATATCTATTTTTTTATTAGTCTGTGTTATTGTCATATATGACGAGAACATCATCTAAAAATTGAGGGTGCAGATTTGACATCGAAAATAGTTATGGACTTTAAGCATCTTTTTTTGCACAAGCAAGTTAGAATATCACCAATAGCAATGGTTCACTTCCTACTGTAGATGCAATCGTAATCTTTATCTTTACATAGTATAAATCAAAGTCGCTCCCGCTGTCTGTACGCCTAGATCTTTTAAACTACGCAACGGATTTTAATGCAGTTTTCAGCGATAGATAGTGTGATTCAAGAAGGTTTATATTATGTATAATACAAGCATATTTATAATAGAGAAAAGTCGAGAAATTCAAAGAGATCTATCACCTGATAAGGTAATACGAAGTTAACCGGGCCAGCTAGTATTGTATAATTATTAAAATATGTTTAACATATCATAGGGATATCTGAATAGAACAAAAAAATAATTACGAGTTTTTTATAATTTTCTACTGTATCGAATTTGTTGTGCATTCAGGGCCTAAAATCGCCATTCCCTTTTTTTAAAATAAAACTTTTTTTAGTTAAGTATATCATAAATTAATATAGACATTTACGTTACATAATTTTATTATTTAATTAGTGAAGTTCAGTGCAGTATTATTGCGTCGTGAGCACACGCCTTAACTTTAGTTTTGGTTCCTATCGTCACGCATACATCACTCGATATATCTGCATCAGACAAGATATTTTCTATGTATGTACCGACACAAAAGCATAAAAAACAGCATTTTTTCTGCGTCGTCCACTTCGAGACAACAATGGTCAGCGGTATCAACGCATCCCATTTAATGAATGGACGTTAAAGCTAAGTGCTCGTAGGTACGAGCTACAGAAGAGATAATAAAACTGTTTTTTTTTCTATACTGTGGCAGTTTAGAAGTGGACAGCAACTTGTTTTTTTTACGAGGTCATTGGTCGGACATTCACTTAGTTTCGGGGAATCGAATTTATTTCAAATTTCCAGCTTCGAATGTTTTGTTGGAATGAAAACAAACAGTTTACATATAACAATGTTTGAAATATCGCATTTTCTGTTATGAAATAAGAATGTAAGTAAGTATTACTCTAACTGAAAAATAAAAACCGACTTCAAAAACAGTGGAAAGTTAAAAATAATATAAGAATAGGTACAGACAACATCACATTCCTATATTGAAGTCGGTGCCAAACGATGATCTCCTAGAAAGTCTTAAAATTTGTCATCGACTTCAATATAGAAGTGTGATGTTGTCTGTACCTATTCTTATATTATTTTTGACTAACTTTTCAGTGTTTTTGAAGTCGGTTTTTATTTTTTGTAATATTTTTTTTATTTTTAACTCTTTAGTGAATTAAAATCTTTTTAGTGAAAGAAACCCTAATTTAATACCAGCTCACCTTCTTTGAGCTGGTATTAAATTAGGGTTTTCCCCGATTTTCATGGGATCCCATCATCAGATCCTGACTTTGGTGCCCTTGGGACCACCCTAGTAGTATACTCTATCGAATACAAAAAGAATTTTAAAATTGGGTTACAATTGGCGGAGTAATCGCGTAACAAACACACAAAACATGTTGGACACATCTAAAAATTAAAGGGATTTCCTCGCTATTAATGGGATCCCATCATCAGATCCTAACTTTGGGTATCAGAACCTAACAGAGTATACTCGATCGAATACAAAAACAATTTTGAAAATCGGACCACGAATTGGCGGCGTAATCGCGTAACATACACACAAAAAAAACATACGCATTTCCTCTATTTTACTATGATGTTGACTTAATCAATGAAAAAACTGAAAATACGAGATATTCACCAACCACACGATGCAAAACAATTCATATCTATTTAAAATTTACATCTAACCTTATTTAAATATCGATATGAAATATGCAGGCGCGACTGCGAGAAGTCATTAGAGAGCTACTGTGAGTACTAATTTGTTGAAAATTCCAAGGTTAAAAGTGACCACCAGCTAATGTAATATCCAGTTATTTAAGAATTAAGGTTAATAAGAGTCAAATACCTGTAACTCAACGTGCTCCCACATCATTAGATACGCGCAGTAGTGGTCATTAGATACATTTTTTTTCATAAGTCGTTTCAATAACGATATGGCCATAACCATTTCGATATGTCGATTATTTTAATTAAGGATTAAATGCAAATAGTTGATGGCACATTTAGATTATCTATTGGGTTTTATTAGTTTAATTAGGAACGCGTAGAGATAGTAAACTGAAATTTATATCTAACTATAGCTGTGCCCGCGAACTATGTTTCGCCTTAGAAGTTCAAAGAAAAAACTGTAACGGCCGGTTGCACCAAGCTTTACGTTTTACGATTTCGTAAAAAGTAAAAGTCAATATAAATACGTAATAATTGCACATTATGTCTCACCTTTAGTTTTATTTTATCCTTTACATTTGAAAAGGTTAAATGTAGGGCGCGAATCATTATTATATTTAATAGCAAACGACCCATTTTTATGAATTAAGTTTTTGTTTTTTAAGAAATCGTAAAACGTAAAACTCGATGCAACCGGCAGTAAATCTACTTTCCCGCGGGAACTGCTTACGTTTCCGAGATAATAAGTAGCCTATATGTTAATCCTTGTCGTAATCCGTCTACCTACAAAATTTCATCCAAATCCATTCAGTAGTTTTTGCGTGAAAGAGTAACAAACATCCATACATACTCACAAACTTTCGCGTTTATTATATTAGAAAGGAAGTAAGGATATTTGGGTCTACGCCTACGGTCTCTTTCAACTGTGAAAAATCAAACTTGTAAGGTAACGCGATCAAAACATAAGACCGTTAATATCGCATATCTTCGCAAAATTTACGATTTTACACGGAAATTATACTTCCCGTTGATCTAGAACCATGAAATTTGGCAAAAAGCAAGGTCTTTAGCACATAACAAGGAACAAATTGCAAAACCGTAAATATATACTTAGAAAAAAACTAACACATATTAGATGACCTGCTATTTCATAAATATTATATACAATCCAGCTTTAGGTATAGTTAGATGTTGTTTATAAATATATAGTTTATAAATATATTATTTATAAAAATATAGTTATGTAATCAGAAAGTGCCGCCATAAGTACCTAGTACCGTAACTGATAATGCCATATCAGACAAGACAAGCATTAAGCATAGAAAAAGATTGTTTTAAATAGATACAGAAATAGTCCTTAGCGTACAAAAATTGTATAATTTCAAAATAAACATTTTTGTGTAAAAAATCGTCTTTTCAAATGATAGGTTTTTTTAAAATATGGTAACGGTAAATCATCATTTTACTCACTAACCATTAATTTATTTTTTGAAAGAAATATTCATTGAACCATTTGCAAAAATGTTCCAAGAAGTTCATTAGTTTATCAACTTCTTAGAACATTTTTGTATTTTATTTAAATTTTATCACCTTTCAATAACAATTGTTGATCAGGAGAAAACATGAGAAGTTATAATAATGAACCAAAGGAAGGCAGCAATTTAATTGTTATTTGTTTAAAAAGAGAGCAGTCATTTACTATGAGTGCTTAAGAATCGAGCGTAGCGAGTGATTCTAATTTAAATTACTAACTCGGCGAGTGATTTAAAAGTACAATACATCTTTTTACCTTGACCGCAGCGAGGAATCGTAGGTAAGATATCAATAGAGTTAATAATAAATGTGAAACTATGTAGTTAAAACATTTTTTCTATTCCGAGTAATTGCGAAATTCAAATCACTTTTACTCACCGTAAATTCGCAGCGAAAATTACTTTTAAGAGTTTTAAGACAGCAAAGGTGCCAAAGTTTTGCTGTAGAAGTGAACATGTTTCTTCATCACTTGAAATCTCTTTCAAGTGATGAAGAAACGTCACGCATTCCAACGAATATGTCATAAAAAAATTTAGCATCAAACGAAACTAAAAAATCATCGGATGTTTATCTGAAAAATCTTAGCCCGTTGCAAAACGCCGGAAGAGCAATATTTTTGTGTATCTATTTTGTGTGTTGTCACAGCTCGCGAGGCCAGACTCGGTCCAGACAGGCTATTTCTATAACACATTCCCGAACAGACGAGATATTAATTATTATATAAGCAATGCCTTAACGGTATCCATCGAAAATAGCTACAATTTTGTTTGCTGAAATAGAATTGGAAATAAATCAATAAACCTGCTCTGAAAGATAACTGCTAATAATAATGCTGCGTAGAGCAGTAGAAATTCAAAAACTTATACCTAAGGTATATTTATTTAATCTTTCAAACGACTTATTTGACAATTGAAATCCCTTTTTTAAATAAGTAACAAAGCAACAAACTTCAAGTGTTCATAAAAAACAGCCTGTCATTAGACTAATTAGATTACATCCATCATTTATTATCATTATGATAATAAGTTGCTTTGTGAACTTGAACTTTGCTTCCTTGCTCTTTAGAACACAATTTTCGTTTAATTTTTTTTTCTATTAAAGTAAGAGGTAAGTAATTTTAGAATATTGATAGTAATCTTAATGTAAAAGCGAATAGGACGTCCCCAACCAACTTGTACATTTACATTCACATTATAAATTTCTTTACGACGGTAGCCTTTTACCCATCTTTGTTACTACTCCCTTATCACAATATTTCGGAATTTATCCGAAGGCCGTCACAAAATCCAATCGTCTTAAAAAAGCTTTCATTATCACTGAGCCTTATTTTACTTGCATCACTCTTTTGCCACACCCTAAATTTGCCTTTAATCTACATTGAGCTTTATCAACACGCTTCTATTACACTTCTATGCACAACCAGTTATGTCCGTCCTTTTCTGTCTGCGCTGAAGTTCCTTAGAGTCCTTACTTCTACTTTGTTCTGCCATTACTCTTGTTTCAATATCAGATACGTTTTAACATATCCTGTTAGCATATGTTTTAGATATACAAGTTCTTTTACTAGCTCCAAACATTCGGCTTAAATCGCAACTTAAGTTTGTCAACTTTTTCTCTTTCAGATATTCAACTTTTTTTAAATTCCCTCTTCCCTGATAATGGAAAAAGCAAAGGCGTCAGATATACTTACAGCTTTGTCTGTAATATTTTCTTTGTTCATATTTTCATTTAACCATTTTCTAATTATATGTGTACCCACCTAATAATTAAAATAAATCAAACGGGCACAGAATACTTTTAAAACAAAAAATAACAGATAACGTAGTCAGTCACATATAATTAAGACCTTTGTCTGTTGGTGTCTAGACAAGTGGGCAACGAGATGTCTACTCGTGGTAATGCGATATTTCATTACCTGCAGGAAATATCGTATGTCAGTTTTTTTATCGCGTCGCGAACTAATAATAAATTGACCGCAATATATTCGTATCTATGAGTATTGATTTCATTCTGAACTAATGAGGTAACGGGAACCACGAACTTAAGTTGTGATATTTTATACATATTACCAAAGAAACTTATAGCACACTAATTATCTCTCTACTCACAAAGATATCTTTAACTCGACAAAGTTCACTGCTCCATCATGTATGAAACAGAACCCAACCCTTTTTAACCGACTTCGAAAAAGGAGAAGGTTCTATGTTCAATTGTATCTATTTTTTTATGTATGTTCACCGATTACTCCGCCATTTGTAGACCGATTTTCAAAATTCTTTTTGTAATCGAAAGAGGTATCTCCCGAGGTAGTCCCATTGTCACCATGTCATGATCTGATGATGGGATCCCATGAAAATCGAGGGAAACCCTTGAATTAGGGTACATAGGCACGTCCAACGTGTTTCATGTTTTTGCTGAAGATGTTTTGATATTTGCATCTGATAGTCATCAATCATGTTACCGAGCTGATGATGGAAGGTTTCTGATAGGTTAGGTGTTCGGAAATAATTATTTCAGTACTGTTTAGAGCGAAATACGTTTTATTTTAAGTTGTTCTGGTGTTTGCCTTGGCTCAAATTCTAAAACGCATGTATTATAAACTAAAAAGATTGAAAAAAAATTTTTTTCTACAAAAAAATAAAACCCATTTCAAAAACACCAAAAAGACAAATAATTGCCAAGCAATGATCACCTGGAAAGTCTTAAAAAATGAAAAGAACAATTAATATACCTACTAAGTTACTTTGGCACCAACTTCAATATAAAACTGTGATGTTGTATGTATTCTAAAATTATTTGTGACTTTTTGGTGTTTCTGAAGTTGGTTTTATTTTTTTTTCTTTATAGAATGTAATGTTTAACGACATGGTTAGCTCAGAGGTCGAGTGATCGCCTACTGCGCAACGGATCGCGGGTTCGATTCCCGTACAAGACAAATGTTTTGTATGGCCTACAGAAATTTGTTCCAGTCTGGGCGTACCTATGTGCATGTGATATTCTATGTTTGTAACTGCACCCACGACACAGGAGAAAATACTAGTGCGGAGCGACGTTTTTTTTAAAAAGTCAAAAGAGCGCTTCAAACATAAAAATAACTACCAACACTAAGAATGTTTTGAATTAATAAATCAATACAAAAATAATCACCTCGAGCAAGACTCAAAACTCGCTATGGTTGGTGGTGGTTGGTGCTAAGCTAATAGAAAGTCTTAACATTTAGCACCGACTTTAATATAGAAGTGTGATGTTGTCTGTACCTATTCTTATATTATGTTTAACTTTTTAGTGTTTTTGAAATCAGTTTTTATTTTTTGTAAAATATTTTTTATTTTTATCTTTTTAGTGAATTTAATAACAGTTCACCTTTCTGAGCTGACCTTCAAAAGGTCTGGTGAGGTCAGATCAAGTCCAAAAGTTAAGGATCCTTCCACCATCAGCTCGGTTCATGGCTACCAGACGCGAATACGTGAATAACTTCGGAAAAAACATGAAACACGTTGGACGTACCTATAAAATTTTAGGGTTTCCCTCGATTTTCATAGGATTCCATCATTAGATCCTGACTTTGGTGGCTTTGGGACCTCCCCAGGAGTATAATCTATCGAATACTAAAAGAATTGTGAAAATCGATCCACAATTAGCGGAGTAATCGTGTAACATACCCACAAAACACGTTGGACACACCTAACATTTTAAGGGTTTTCCTCGATTTTTATGAAATCCCATCATCAGACCCTGACTTTGGTCATCTTGGAACCACTTCAGGAGTATACTCTATCGAATACAAAAATAATTTTGAAAATCGGATAACAATTGGCGGCGTAATCGCGTAGAATACACACAAAAAGAACCTCCTCCTTTTTAAGTCGGTTAAAAATAGTCTATGTACAGACATTACTTAAAATGAATAAAAATTGTTGTTATACTGCAAAATTTTAAAAATAAGTGGTTATATTAAAATCTCTACTAACTAGCTTTGCATGCCTGTCTGTTTGACTGTTACGCTTTCGCGCCTAAATAGCTAAACCTAAATTTTGGTATAGAATCCTTAGATAATTCATTTTCATAAATATAATTTTCCTCATTGACCCATTTATACAATATAAAACAAAAATAAACATGAGGTGACAATTGTGCACAAATATTCTATTTTGATGTGCAGAGAAAACATTTAAGTTTCAATCACTTGCCAATAACAATTTCTCAATAGGGAGAAAATATTTGAGAACTTACAATAATAACCAAAGGAAGGTAGTAATTTAATAGTTACTATTTGTTTAAAAAGAGAGCAGTCATTTACTGCGAGTGCGTCAATCAAGTAGTAGCGAGTGATTCTAAATTACACTCAGTGAGTGATTAAAGTGAATCTTAAGATTACTGTTGTGGCTAGAATTAGTCCATTTATCAAATCAATCGATATTCTCTATTAGAATTGACAAAATCCTTGGATAATTCCCAATAAATTGTTCTATGGTTATTTTATCTCTACAAACATCTTTCGACGAATGCAAATGTGTCACGCGCTCATTAATTCAAACAATTGTTTAGATCTCAATGCCCTCGCCAGCATTGCATCTGTTTATCAATTTCAATTAACAATAGGAATGTTGCTATGCAATCGACTGACAGCCTCAGAGCGTACCTACTGCCAATCTCTACAAGATGTTGATGTAACAACCAATGGTGTTTATAATGAAAATTTAGCAAAAACAATATAACATTGAGTTTTAAAGAGAGAAACAAACACAATAACCGCATAGAATACTGAAAAATATCGTGGTAACTCCTCAATATCACCATAAGAATTATGTTGAAATTCCATATTGAGTATTTCGTAATTTTTAACTGCAGTGATACTTACCACTTTATTTACAAAAATGCTTTTCATTGTTCCAACACGGTAAATTAGACTTTTGAAAATTAGTTTTTGGTAGGATCCAGTAATCTAAAATTCAACTAAAATATAAGTACTAAATAGTAATGTTTTTGTTAAAAAACCCAGCGAAGCGAGGCAATATGTAAGTAGTCGGCATATTCGTGAAAAAAAAACGATATTTGTTCAACTAACTTTCCATTATTTCACGAAACAACGATGGCTAAAATTCAAAAGCATTAAGTATCATAAATATCTAGGGTATCTAAAAAAATTCAATCGCAAAACCATTATAAGGGGCTATAAAGATTGAGGCCCAAGGCATTCGTAAAATGAAACGTTTTAGAAAACTGATAAAATCTCATCAATAAATTATTGGCATAACGTAATTAATTTCTTTAGGTACGTATATACCTATTTCACTTAAAAACTTGTAAAAAACAGGTGGCGGTAATAACCACTTGTTTGTATGTATATACCCATGATGTACCTATGTAGGTATAAATTATATCTATTGGGAAAAACACGTATATCTAAAGTATAGCTTAATTTTAATCTTTAAGTAGCAACATTATCTAATCCCGGTAGTAGATTAATGATATAATAATGGATAATATTGTTAGTTTTTGCACCTATAGCTACGTGTTTTGTTTTTGTTACGTCAAAAATATATCAACTATTCAGGACCATGCTGTTTTTTCACCTACTTACAACTAAGTACTTGGCATGATTTAGCGTGCAAGTATAGCTTAATTTTAATCTTTATATAGCAATTTTATCAATTTTCGGTAGAAGATTAATTATATTGTTATTCTTTGCACCTATAGCTACGTGGATTGTTTTTGATGCGTCAAAAATATCTCAGATATTCAGGACAAAGCTGTTTTGAAAATTCAAATTCAGTCTGAAAATATAATATTGACCAGGTGAATTTTTGTGAGATTGGTATTAATTCATCTTTTACAAAGTGAGATAATTATGTATCTAAGTAGGTACCTACACCTAAAATACACTCGATTTTCTTGTCTGGATATGAATGAGTAAAAGCTCAATCTTCTCGAGCTTTTGAGAGTACAACTTGCAATGTCGGTCATTTGGTCTGCACCTAACGGTTCGAAAGTTATGACCCGACAGCCGAGCGGTCGGCTTCGCGAAGCTTTAGTGCATTTCGAGACCTAAATTCCTACTTTTAACAACCATATACGGAGCTGCACGCTTACCTTCGACGACTTTAGCACAAACACATCACAGCAACACGCCGAAAAAATCGTATGGTACTCGCAAACCCGTTCAAAATTTGTGCGAAATACACAGATCACTAACACAGCTCACTGGCACAAAATAAGAGTTTGGTATATGGACTTATGGTTTCGTAACACTGTCAATAAAAAAGAAAACAAAAAAAAAACAAAATGTGACCGATGATTTCAAATAAAGAATTGTGCGCGCGGCGGACTGTTTCGCCGCTATCGCCGTGCGTGCCGCGACTGACTCGCGCGCCGGTTGCCGCGACGGATTCTAATTTTATCGCGGCAGTAATACGAGATAAAGCCGGTCTTTTTCCAATCGTTTTATTTGTAAGATCAACTGGAAAGAGCTCGCATGTGATTCAGAACAAATGAGACATTGTTTCTATCGGCGAATTAACGTTTATACACCACTTGTGGGCGAATGGATGGTTTTTCTGACGTTCATTCAACACAAATCGCATTCGAAGTATTGTACTGTTTACAATTTTCGACTGTAAGCCAAATATTTGAAATTAATTAGAATAATTCGAGTCAAAATAAACTAAAATGAATATTTTTTCAAATGAAAGCTGCTTTGTAATCTATTGTATTGTTTAGGGCTAAGTTAACTGCCCACTTATGGTATTCCGTAGCACTCCGGTCTACCAGAGGCTATCCCACAGATGTCCCTATACCAGGGTGAAACTCCCTCCGGAATCTTTCCACCCCTTAGGGCTTAGAGCGACGTTTGGGTTCAGAAAGGCCACCTAAACTTAGAATCCTACAATGGATCTATGTTTCTCTACGTTAATGCACAGATAATTACTACGGTACTTGGTTTTGTTTATTTTTATTGTTTATTGTTCGAGTGTAACCATCGGTCATAGATATGCTGGATTGTTACATTAGTATAACTATCGATCATAAGTGTCAGTGGTTACACCAGTGTAACTAAATAGTGTAACCATGGGTCAGAATCGAAAGTTACCTACTGCGTAAATATTAATATCCACTTATATCATTAAGCTGCACCCTACTAAGTTACGATTTTCATGGTTTTTTTATGTTAAAAGTACAGGGTATAAGTGACGGTGTTCCATTTATTTTAACAGTGAGTTCAGACCATGATCCTAACTTGAAAATCACTGAAATTTACTCACGGAGAATTCATAAATGTTCCGATTTTTTTACAATTGTTTTCTAAATTTTCTAGTGTCATATAAAGGTCTCGCGCCCACTCATAACCAAAAATCTCATAACCAATACGTAAAGGTCCCACTCATAACTGCTGATGTGAGAAGACGAAACTCATAACCAACACAACTACACAATTATGTACAGTCGCTTTAATAATTATTAACAACATTAACAAATAAAGGTGAATAATATTTCAAATCAAAGTAAAATTTGGTTGCTTGGTATAAAAGAGGTGTAAAGAGGCATCTTGCAGGTCGGCAAGGTGAGGGTGGCTATTGCGGTATGTAATCTCTCTTCCGCATTAAAATTAGGCAGCACAAACAATACAGAAGACAAAATGTATTTTTTTTTTACAAAATATTAAACCGACTTCAAAAACACCAAAAGTTATAAATAATATAAGGATACCATTGATTTACTACCAAACGTTTGGTAGTAAATCAATGAAGGATACAAACAACATCACAGTTTTATATTGAAGGCCGTGCCAAATTTTAACTTGTACTTATATTTTTTAAGATTTTCCAGGTGATTATTGCATGGCACCGACTTTAATATAAAACTGTGATGTTGTTTGTTTGTATTGTTATATTAGGTTGGGGAAAAAGTCTTTTCGCATTATAGTATGTATAAACTTGTAATAAAATCTCTTTGGCTATACTATTTGTATCTGGCTGGTTTTGGTATCATTGAAAGTTTAAATTTTAAAGAACATAATTCCAAATTCAAATTAGGAAAATGTGTGATTTTCATTTGTTTTTCGTACCGCCAAGATGAGTGAATCTAATGAAGAAATTCGATACATTTTAAAATTTTACTACAAAAAAGGTAAAAATGCAACGCAAGCCGCGAAAAAAATTTGCGATGTTTATGGACCTAGTGCAGTGTCTGTGAGAGTAGCACAAATTTGGTTTAAGCGTTTTCAATCCGGAAATTTTGATGTCAAAGATGCACGTCGCTCTGGTCGCCCTATTACAGATAAAATGGATGCCATTTTTGAAAAAGTGGAGCAAGATCGGCATGTCAGTAGTTATGACGTAGCTGAAGAACTGGGAATTGACCACAAAACAGTTTTGGCGCATTTGAAAAAAACTGGGTACACAAAAAAGCTCGACATTTGGGTACCTCACGAGCTCACTGAAAGAAACCTAATGAACCGTGTACTCATTTGTGATTCTTTATTACGACGTAATGAAACCGAACCATTTTTGAAGAAGCTGATAACTGGTGATGAAAAGTGGATCACGTACGACAAGAACGTGCGAAAAAGGTCGTGGTCAAAGGCCGGTCAGGCTTCACAGACTGTGGCGAAACCCGGGTTAACTCGCAACAAGGTGATGCTGTGTGTGTGGTGGGATTGGAAGGGCATTATTCATTATGAGCTGTTACCACCAGGCAGGACCATCGATTCTGAACTCTACTGCGAACAACTGATGAGATTAAAGCAAGAAGTTGAGAGAAAGCGGCCGGAATTAATCAACAGAAGGGGTGTGGTTTTTCATCATGATAACGCTAGACCTCACACATCTTTAGCCACTCAGCAAAAATTAAGAGAGTTTGGCTGGGAGGTGTTAATGCATCCGCCGTATAGTCCTGACCTTGCACCTTCAGATTTCCACCTGTTTCGGTCTCTTCAGAATTCTTTAGGCAGTGTCAGGTTAACATCACGAGAGGACTGCCAAAACCACTTGTCGCGGTATTTTGACCAGAAGTCTCAAAATTTCTATAGCAATGGGATCATGTCCCTACCTACAAGATGGCAAAAAGTTATCGAACAAAATGGTACCTACATACTTTAGTTAAATGTAAATAAACTATATTAAAAAATGTTTTGAATTTTCTTAAAAAATGCGAAGAAACTTTTTCCCCAACCTATTATTATTTATGACTTTTTGGTGTTTTTGAAGTCGGTTTTATTTTTGTAAACAAAAATTCTTTTCAATCTTTTTAGTTAATTTAAAATACCAAAACCTTATCCTAAATGTAACAAATACTTTTCTGAAAACCGCATCAAAATCGATTCAGCTAAACGCGAGATAATCGCAGACAAACATACATATAAAACATAGAGGTCAAATTGAGAATCTTCTTTTTTTTTAACCGACTTTGAAAAAGGAAGAGGTTCTATGTTCGACTGTATCTATTTTTTTGCAGTCCGTTAAAAAGGATCTGCTTATTTCATAAATGAAATTTCTTCCAGCAGACCTGCGAAAGGAGAAATTGTAATATATTAGAATTAGCGTGTATAGCAGCTTAGAAGGCGATCAAATAGTAAAAAATATATAAAAATAAAACCATACTAAATAAAAAAATATGTAGAAATACCTATTACACAAATAATATGAATATTATTAAATGTTTATATATCACAATTAGGACTTGGATAGATAGTATTCCCTTATATGGCGCTTGAAAGAGTGGATGAGATGTAGCTATCAGGACAAATTAATTCTCAATCACTTCTCAATATTGTTATTTTTGTTGAAGATGTCACGGAGAGAAACTATTTATGCCTTCCTCGCACTAAGATTTGTTTAGTGCTTACCCGTGGTACTACCGTTGGTACTACTGTTAGTATAGTACTACGGGTATTTTTTGTTGCACGATCCTGGATTTGGTGACAATGAGACTAATCGAGAACTATACCCCCACAATCAAAAAAAGAATTTTCCAAATCGGTTAATAAATGACAGAGCTGCAGAGTTATGAGGTAGCAAACTTAGAAAAAGAACATACAATGGAAATGATAAAGTCCCCCTTTTTGTTAAGTTGGTTAAAAAATCAAACGAAATCAAATTGAAAGTTGCTTTTAAAATAGTTTTATTAAGGCGTTCCTTAATTTCTTCAAAATAATATAAATATTAAAACTGATAGTTACCCACATGGTATTCTTTGATTGTCAAAGATAATAAGTAGTACTACCGGACACGTGAGTAGTACCACGGGTAAGGACTGGATTTTTTGTGTATTGCGTCTTGAAATGACAGTTGAGACTGTGTTGCCGTTTTTACTGTAACTAAATATTTATTTTTAGTATGAAATAAAAAAACAAAAAGTACCTAGTATATAATAGTAAGCAAGCACTATTGGTCTCAAATGTACTTTAAAGTAGTTCACAGTTTAGGTATTTGCTTTTTTTATGTTCGGTTATGAGTTACTCCTCTAAATTAAATATTTTATAAGTTTAAAATAAATTTCATAACCATGGTTATGAGTGGGTCCTCAAGTCAGTTATGAGTCGCCACATTTTATTACAGTTATGAGTTTCTGGTTATGAGTGGGCGCGAGACCCATATAAATTAGTTAACGTTTACAAATCATATTCTGTCAAAAAACCACAATAAATACGCAAAAAATAAACTTCGCAATGTAAATCGTATAACATTTCCATCATACGGCCCGCGAAATTGTTTGGATCGGAGCGGTTGTGCCATGACGCCAGAATGCTTCAACCCTATAATCGCCACACACCAGTTACATCAGGTTGTCAAAGAACCCACGCGCGTCACCGCCTCCACTAAATCGCTCATAGATGTGGTTTTTTCGAGGAAACATATAACGCCTTCATCAATCGAAATCACACATAATGATGACATGAGTGATCATGCCCTCATTTTAACACGGTTTCCGCTCGAAATCAACAAACCCATAGCCCATACCATCGCTAGTCTCCTATAGGCCACTCATGGACGCCTCCAGTTTAATAAAAAATGCTGCCCAGTACACGCCTTGGGATCTCATATTACAATACTCAGAAATTAATCAAATGGTCAATGTATTCAACAAGCTTTTATTAGATCTTATAGATACATTTGCCCCTAAAAGAACACGTAAATTTAAGCACAGACCTGCCCCTTGGATGACAGATACCCTTAGGGAAATAAGAATCTTACGTGACAGGGCATGTTCGCGAGCAAAAATTCGTCGTTCGGATTCTAGTTATCAGTATTATCGCGATTTAAGGAACTATTATAATAGAGCACTGAATAGTGAAAAGAAAGCTTATTTCAATAAATTCGTTAATAATAATAAAGCAAATTCTTCTGTCATGTGGCGTCACATTAAAAACTATACTGGTAAAAATGTTAACAAGTCAGTACCGTCTCACCTCGCTGAACCGAATAGATTAAACCAATACTTTATTAGTAGTATACCTAATAAACAAATTGATGTTAACTTATTTCAGGAATTAAATGGAAAAAAATTTACAGAGGCGGAATTTAATTTTCAGCCTGTCACGGAAAGCATGATCGAAAAAATTATTACTAATTCATCTTCCAACTCAGAGGGTGCTGATGGCATATCGATGATAATGATTAAATTGACTCTTCCATACTCACTCAAAGCCATTCACAAAATAGTCAATACATCTATTATGACCGGAGTGTTCGCGGAGGCCTGGAAATGTGCATTGGTTACGCCAATACCAAAAAAATCAGATGTCAATAGTATGTCTGACCTCAGACCCATCAGTGTACTGCCGGCGCTGTCTAAAATTGTTGAAAAGTCTGTACAGATACAGGTAGTCCCTTTCTTGGAGAACACTGGTATTCTTCCAACTGTGCAATCTGGCTTTCGAAGAAATCACAGTACACTCTCAGCTCTCATGAACATTACGGATGATATACTCACCGCGTCAGACATGGGGAAGGGCACAATTCTTACTTTATTAGACTTCAGCCGGGCATTCGATTGTGTAAATATACGGCTTCTGATAGAGAAACTCAGGTACTATGGATTCGGTGAAAACGCATGCCGCTGGTTCAAGTCCTACTTCTGCGATCGCTCACAGAGAGTCAAGTGTCTCAGAGATGGAGTTACCGATATTTCTAGTGAACTCAGACTCGATAGAGGAGTAATACAGGGTTCAGTGTTGGGACCTACGTTATACGCCGTCTTTACTGCGAATATTATTAATACTGTCACTCACGCACATCTTCACTTGTACGCAGACGATAGTCAGCTTTATGTCCACACCTTGCCTTCTAAAGATGAGGTGTCACGTGCTGTGTCTGATCTGAATAATGATCTTGAAGCCGTTGCCGATTGGTCACATAGACATGGTCTCGTCCTTAATCCAACTAAAAGCGTCTCGATCACACTCGGAACTAAGTCACAGGTTCGATTAATAAACCAGTGCAAACCGCCAACTATGATAAGTAATACCGTTGTCCCTTACGAGGAATGTGTGCGTAATCTTGGGCTCATGTTGGATGAAAACTTAAAATTTGAACAACATATCCAAAACAAGATCGGCAGATGTTTTGGAACACTTAGTATGATTTATAAAATCAGAAAGTTTCTAAGCTGTGATGTCCGCATGTTATTATGTAATTCTTTGGTCTTGTCACAACTGAACTATTGTGATTTAGTATTCACCCCATGCATTTACAAAAAAACACTGAAAAGTATACAGAGAGTTCAGAACGCTTGTATGCGTTTCTGTTATGTAATACCAAAAAGGGACAGAATTACACCTCATTTAGTATATAGGAAAATATTAAATATGTCAAATAATGTAACTCTTAAATATGCATGTTTCTTGCACGAACTATTGCGAACAGAGACACCATTATATTTGTGCGATAAATTAATAATCAAGTATCGTCCGTCAATGCTTAGAGATGGTGGTCGCCAGTTGTCTCTGCCCATAATAAAATTATCGTCTACCAGGGGTTCCTTTAAGTATGCTGCTGCTAAAATATGGAATGACTTGCCACCGCCCATTCGGACAGGTTCTGGTTCGCTTCTTACTTTTCGAACTAAATGTCGTGAATGGCTGCTTGAACGGCAATCCCTGGTAGTCTCGCATTGATAATGTTTATTAAGTTGTTTTTCACTTCTCGTGCTCGCAAAGTTCGTCTTTATGTCGTTTATAGGCTGCATAAAATGGCTTTTAATGTTCTAGAGCATAAAGTAAAATTTTCTTTTAGACAATGATTCTTAGGCCCAACAGCCAACAATGCTCAATAAAACATCACAGAATAACTTGCGATAATTTATTTATTTGCTTTAATGGTTCATTTTGTGCCCTTGTTGTGCAATCTACTATTTTATGTTAGTTTTGCTGTTTCTTGTTTCTACTCCTTATGCTATAGCTATGAACATTAAATGGTTAAAGGTTGCGACAGAATAACAGAGGTTGTCGCTAGTCGGTGACCACTGAGTTGTAAGCCGTTTTGTCTTTGTAAAATACTTATAAGTAGTACTTAAGCAACAATATAATGTATGGAAAGACAAATAAATTAATTTATTATTATTATTATTATTAAATTAGCTGTTTGCTAAGGCTGTTTGGGTCATCGAACGTCAACGCACCGGTGTGAGCGGAACAAAAATGGTACCGGCGTGCCATACATTGCACAACATAAAGAAAAATGAAAACTCCTTTTTTTTCGCTTTAAAAGCTTTTCCGGGAAAAAGAAACATCGGTAAACAAATATTAACATTGGTCTGAACTCACTGTTAAAAGAAATGGGACACCGTCCCTTATACCCGGTATAATTGTGACGTCCTGTTTTATCCTTTCTTAGTTAACCCAAAACAATATGATTTGTACACTTTTTAACCGATTCCAAAAAAGGGGGATATTCTATGTTCGACTGTTTCATTTTTTATAATTATGTATGTTCACCTATTACTCCGTCATTCATGGGTCGATTTTCAAATTTTTTTTTCTAATCGAAAGAGTCATACACCTTAGGTGGTGCCATTGCCACCAAGCCATGATCTGGTGATGGGATCCCAGAAAAAAACAGGAAAACTTTTATATCATGTAATTGAGCTGATGATGGAAGGTTTCTGCTGGGTTAGAAGTTAGGGGATAGTTCTTTTATTATAATGGGAACTTATTGACGCGTAATTCTATTCTTTCAAATGATTTACGTAAGCTGATAGTGCGAAGTATGACTCCTAAACAATTAGATTGTTAGGAGTTGAGTTTGAAGAAGATTTATTTTAATTTATTCTGGTATTTGCCTTGGGGCATACTCGCAATACTCATGTACTATACCTTAATAAATTTACTAAAAAGTTTGAAATAGAATTATTATTTTACAAAAAAATAAAAACCGGCCTCAAAAACACCAAAATATGGAAAATAATATAGTAAGAATACATCGCAAGTGGTGCGGTGCCAAGTGATAATCACCTGGAAATTCTTAAAAAAAACTACATAGGTACTAAATACTACATAGGTAAATGTGATCTTGTATTGTGTATTCTCATATTATTTTCGACTTTTTGCTGTTTTTGCAGCCTGTTTTTAATTTTTTTATAATATTAAGTTGGACCAGCTGATGGTAAGTGGCTACAGTCGCCTATAGTACACGTGGTTGCTGTGGTATTTGCAAATCTACGACCTCTACAAGGACCCCAATGCACGTTACCAACTGGTGACACAAGATGGCAAGGTCACACTACGTAGTAATTTCTTTCCTGTCTTACCCTTCAAACCGAAACACTAGCATATGCAAGCTCTTCTGCGGCAGAAACAGGTAAAGTAGAGGTACTAGTATTATGTTATCTGTGGTAGAGGTACCAGACAGACGGCTCTAGTACTTAGTCTCCCTCTGGCGATTTTGGCTTATTTGGCTTTTTTGCAAGAAATTAACTCATACACAAGTTTATTTTTTTACTTACTAAAAAAATTTTGTGTGCTTGTTCAGACAAGCAAACTGAACAACTTTCACTATGGGACCAACATTGAAATCGCAAAAAATATCAGCTGTTCCATACAAATGTTCAACATTCACTGATATTGATAATGATTCCCATAGTGATAGTTATTCAGTTTCCTTTTCTGAACAAGCACACAAATTTCTTTTTTTGTAACTTAAAAATAACCTTGTATATGTATTTCTAAACAGTGTTTTACTACAGATAATATAATACTGTTTTACTCAAAACTTGAGATTGGCAGTACTTAATCATAATGATCATGACCTTCTGTGTTCTGTGATCATGACCGATAGCTATCAAAAAAAGTGAAGTGGTGTAAAAGTTTTAGTTATTTCTTTAGTGTCCGCTGGAGGCGGAGGGGGTGGGGTTAGAGAGGAGGTGGGGAGACGGGAAGTTCCCCTTAGGAGATGCGGAAAATCAACGTTTCTGAAAAAATAATTCTGCGTTACGTCCTTCGATTATACACGGTGTTTCATAATAACCAATAAATAATCAATGCTATATCGAAAACTAATTATTAAAATGTGTTTACACGTAATGTCATTCAACCCAAAATTAGTTTTCGTTAAGGAATTAATTATTTATTGGTTATTATGAAACACCGTGTATACAGTTACGTCTATGAAACTCAAAACTTGTACTAGTCTTAATTTATAGCCTGCAACAAAGACAACAGTAAATATAAATTGTAAAAATGGGGCAAAGCTGTATCTATGAGATGTGCAGAATTGTTTCTGAATAGTCATAAAAAATTAACTTAACCTAACCAACTGTGTTTCAAGTGCCCCGAGTCGGTTCTTAAAAAAATATCTAATCAACTATATTTGAGGAGATCCGAGTCAGTACTGGGTGACTAAAAAAAATTAAACCCATACCGTGCCCATAATTAACATTTTCTGATTCTTTCTTACATACTTAATTTGTGTTATTTTTTAATTGGTGGGGTATAATTTTTTAAGGAAACTAACCTCAAAAATCGTAAGATTTTTCAATAACTACGCTAATTATGATTTGGGGCATCAATGTCTATCGATTAAAGACAAAATTAGCCAGATACTAGTGCCGCAGGATACTAAAGCAAACTCAAGTTTTGTAATGAGGTAGAATGTTGTTGCGTCGTAACTACTTGGCGTTGGCGTATAGTCGAAAGGCCTATGTGGGACTCTCCCTACCATAGGCGTATACAGAGGGAAGGCCGGGTGGGCCTGCCCACCCTAGAATGGTCTAGTACCCACCCCAGGATGTTAGGCTACCGTTTCAAAATTCTATGATGGACGCCAAACAGTGATAACTTCAAGCAAAACTCAAGGGCCAGGCCCACCCCAGAAAAAAACTCTAGATACGCCACTGCTCCCTACGAAGGCAGGGTATACCCACTAAACTATCCTTAATATAAATCTTGTCTATAATCAGAGCGATCTATGGTCCGAATTTCTCAATTTGTTTTAGGATGAGACGAATAAGTGTGGGTGGAGTTATGTCACCAAAAGGAAATACTGTATCTGCTTAATATTTCGGAGTTAAAATCTGTGAAAATCCATGTACCTAGATCCTTCAATCTTATTAATAACCATCTGAGAACTACTTACTTGTATAATATTCTTTTATTTTTATTAGTTGTGTCACATAATCAATTGACGTGTCTGTTGATTCGTTCGTCCACGCGACAGACATAATAATGTTGCTAACTATTGTTCTCAACTGCATAGCAAGTGTACGCACAGAGCAAATAAATATCTGCAACAAGCGTGTTCTTTCATGTTTACGCGAAAATCAGAAACATGGATGTAGATCTCGACATTTATTTACAATTTTTGTTGCTAATTTGAGGCAATGTGTCACCAAATGGTCTCCAACGGGTATTGACAATACAAAAAAATAAATACCGACTTCAAAAACACTGAAAAGTTTAAAATAATATAAGAATAGGTACAGACAACATCACACTTCTATATTGAAGTCGGTGCCAAACGATGATCCCCTAGAAAGTCTTAAAATTTGTCACCGACTTCAATATAGACGTGTGATGTTGTCTGTACTGTACCTATTCTTATATTATTTTAAATTTTTTAGTGTTTTTGATGTCGGTTTTTATTCTTAACCGACTTAAAAAAAAACAGGTCAAGTGCGTGTCGGGCCACGTGCAGTGTATGGTTCCGTAGTTGCAAATGACACCTCACAACACGTTGCTATTAAATCTAGGCATTATATTATTATTATTAAAGCTGCAATGATTTTATATTTCCTTAATTTCACGTGGTTCGTAAATTTATATTCAGTACTAATTTTCAATGAAATTTTACATTTCCGAGTACATTTTATAAGTAAGTTTAGTTTAGTTTGTACTTAGTACTCAACTCTGATAGTTTTCCTTTAAACTTCGTTATTATACATATACTACTGTTGAAATTTTTTTCACGTGTCCATATATAACCGTTTACCAGATAGTCAAGAAAAAAAAATTACTCCCACTTTACTTGTATGGGAGCTACCCTACAAACATTTTTTTTCAATGTTTTTTTCCACCACTTTTTTGGCATGATTAATATACACACCCATACCAAATTACAGCTTTCTAGTACTAATAGTCTCTGAGTAAAAGCGCGGACAGACATGGCGAAACTATAAGGGTTCCTTGTTTACTACGGAACCCTAAAAAGGAGGTTATCAATTCGACCCGTATGTATGTAATATTTCCAGAACTGCCCAGTTTTCGTATATGTTAGTCTATCAGCATCTGAACAAATGTGACAAATTTCAAAAGTGTATCTATGTATGTATGTTTTTATGTTTGACTTCGCATATCTCCGGAACTACAAGTCCGATTTAAGTAATTCTTTTTTTTTGTTGTACTAGCTAGGTATTGTTTAACTTAGGGAATATTGCAAGTTTCATCGGTTCAGTAGTTTTTGATATAGGGAATTTAAACCGACTTTTTAACCGACTTCAAAAAAGTTAAAAATAATATAAGAATAGGCACAGACATCACACTCCTCTATTGAAGTCGGTGACAAATTTTAAGATTTTCTAGGGGATCATCGTTTGGCACCAACTTCGATATAGAAGTGTGATGTTGTCTGTGCCTATTCTTATATTATTTTTAACTTTTGGGAGTCGGTTTTTATTTTTTGAATTTTTTTTTTTGATAAATAAATATTTTTTATTTTACTCGAAACTTTTTAGTGAATGAAATCTTTTGAGTGAAATGATTTTCCTCGATTTACACGAGAACCCATCATCAGATTCTGACTTTAGTCATCTTGGGACCACCCTACGTGTATACTTTATCGAATATAAAAGGAATTTTGAAAATCGGTCCACAATTGGCAGAGTAATCGCGTAACATACTCGTACACACAAAACACGTTGGACACACCTAAAACTTTAAGGGTTCCCTCGATTTTTATGGGAACCAATCATCAGATCCTAATTTTTTTATTCATATTTAAATCATTCTAATACCATGTCGTGAAGCGTCCCTTAAATTTTCCAGGGTGATTAAAAAATAACCGTGTATATATAAGATATTGTAAGTGTAAGGAATTATTGTATGTACTTCCCTCCTTACAGTTGTTACAGGTAAATACAATAATTTGCATACAAACGAGTAGCAATGTGCTGTTATGCAAATTTGCTTAAAACACACGTAACGGAAGGTCTCGGTATTGCAATATGTGCCGGCTGCATTATTTAGTGATGACTTGAATATTTTATTGCGTGTGAACTAAGTACGTGTGAATAACATTCAGTGACAATAATTTAGTGGAATGCAAGGAGTTTGATTTACCTTCTGGATTCTTCGTTATTATCACTCTTATCTTACTAATTTTATAAAGAGGAAAGATTTGATTGTTTGTTTGTATTGAATAGGCTTCGAAACTATTGAACTGATTTTGATGAAAGTTGGTATAGGGATAGTTCGAGACCAGGGGAAGGACATAGGGTATCTGACGGGAAAAGTTTTCTTACGGGAAAAGTTAGTTATAATTAATGCAAATAAAGTTGCATACGGTCAGCTAGTTGATTATAAACAAGGATTTCTTATCGTTTTTATATTTGATTTTATAACTTTTACATAAAATAAAACCGATTTCAAAAACCTATGTTTAAGGGTTTCTCTCGATTTTCCTGGGATCCCATCACCAGATCCTAACTAGTACAATGTGACTACCGCTTGAAAACAGAATTAATTTCGAACATCAGTTAACCGATTTATAATTGGCGGCATAATCGCGTAACAAACAAACAAAAAATCGAAGTCGAGTTGAGAACCACCTCCCTATTGAAGTCAATTAAAAGTCGGAATGAAGCATTGAATTGAAATGATGATTGAAAAATTGATGTGTGTACCTATACTTAACCATGGATCAAATATTATGTTTTATTAAAATATTATTTACAAAAATATCATTACACATACCTATGGCACTATATTTTTCTCAAAAGTCGAGCTGAAGCAACAATTCGGCAATTACCTCATCATCACAGCTCAGATAAGTCCCCACCGACGGGCTCGAGCCTACCCTATGTTAGAGTGATTAGGCCTTAAGAGGATTGTGAAGCTGTAAATTTTCATACAAAGAGCGATAACGCTTTTGTCCCACTTTACATAGTTGTAGATATAATAAAGATCTAGGTTTCTACGTTTTGCTTTTGAAGTAAAATTGATCAGAATATAAATTATTAGCATCTAAACATCCATATTTTAGACTTAAAAACTACCTCAAGCATTTTTATCTTTTTGACTAAATTATACTGAATTACAGAAAAAGCAAAACGTACAAACATAGATTAAGGTATACTGAATCTAATGAGATCAAAAGTGTCTAATTTCGTAAAGGTTTAGGGGGTTAAACCTTTACGAAAAACAGTTACCGCCCGAAACAATATTTCAATAAGAAATGTAGGCACGTACTACGGACTTTCAACTCTAAGGCCTCGTTTACGGAGACGCGGGGCGTCGCGCGTCGCGTGTGGCGTGGCGTCTCGCGGCGCGTCAGACGTTTTTTCTGTTTACGGTGGGGCGGCGCGTGAAGCGGCACTCATAATCGCACGCGTAAACACAAACATATGGCAATATACCTACGATGTTATTCATAGAGATGCGAGACGTGAAGCGTGGCGGTGCCCGCCGCGATGCCCGCAGCGGTGCACGCCGCGTCGCCCGCCGTTCATCCTCAAGTGTGTAGCAAAGCTCGCGGCGGGCATCGCTTCATCGAGAATTGTCGCAGCGTGCGCCGCCGCGACAAACGCCGCGTGAGACGCGACGGTACCATCCGCGGGCTCGGCCGTAAAAAGCGCACCATTTCAAGCAAAGGCGTGTAAAATCGCTTCTCTGTAAATGCACTCATACAACGCCATATGTTTGAATTCTGTGCGGGCCGCGCCGCGCAACGCCCCGCGTCTCCGTAAACGAGGCCTAAGCGGTTTGCAACAAACTACAATTTTGAAAGTGCATACTCGAGCCATGAATTGGAACTTCACAGTCCTCTTAATCAATGACGCTGGCCCAGTGCGGATTGGTCGACTTCACATACACTGAATTTCTTTGCAGATGTATGCAGGTTGCCTCACGATGTTTTCCTACACTGTAGGAGCGTTGGCAAATGTAGGTACATATGGAATTCGAAAAACGAAAAACACTCTGGAACATGGCAGGATCGAACCCCGGACGTCCCGATCAGGTCAGTGCCGAATCCACAGCGCCACCGACAATCCCGTCAATTACCTATTAAAGGTACAAGTCCGTGCATCGCGGTCGATCGCAGCCGCACCTGCTCCCCTAGACAAATGCCACAAGTTAACATTTCCACACTCGTTCCGCAAAAAAAATGTATGAAGATGACATTAGCTGCGGAAAAAATAGCGTGAAGTTGTCGTAAGCTAATGTCATTTCCATACATTTTTTATACTGCGGAACGACTGCGGAAAAGTTAGCGTGTGTGTCTAGGGGGCTGATCGATCGCTTGCAGTTGCAGCTGTCGCGCGAAGTCTTCGAAATGCTACTTAGGAAAATACGCTTTTCAGCTGTCGTAAGGAGAGTAGGTACTGCAAGGCTGCTTGTAATACTTACATGACGCCAGAGTTGCAGAGCTGAGCCGATGAGTACACCAGTGAAACCGCCTTTGATTCATCAGAGTCGGTCAATACAGCAACGAACAGTTCAGTAAAGCATTGCCAACGAAACTGAAAAGACGTCTGCTTTTCATTCTCATAAGTACTGTTATTGTTAATGATGTCAAGACTAACTGAAAACAAAAAAAAATGTAACCTTGTTATAAACGCAGGCAGAAAAATCATAGACGTATGAGATGCATAGAACCTGGAGCCGAGCCGCCGCGCCGATGAGGCATTTCGCGATGGGACATACGTAACCATTCATAACCTACATTTTGCACATAATAATATCATACTGCCTCTCACGTTCAACACACAATTTTGTTAATGATAAATTATTATTCAAGTAAAAATTGTTCACTTTGAAAACATAAAAGATGACCTCGCAGTTTGCCTCGAGGTCGAACATAAACACACGTGAAATGTTTGATTATTGATACGACAGTTTTGTGGCCGAATCCCCGGAAACGTTTCGTAATTGCGTTTGCCGATGGCGGGATGATTCAGTCATTGTGCTGCCAAATCGAAGCTGCGGCTGTTGTTCGGGGTCCGGGCACGTGCCGGCGTGAGTCACTCGATCTTATGTCCACCTTGTGAGATGCTTTCGACATTACCTACCTTTGGGAAATTCGTGAGATTATTTTCTTATTTTCGACTTAGGTAGGTACATAGGTACTTATTCTGTTACACTGTCGAATTTCAAAATCGCTGCTTTTTCACACACGACAAGGAATCTCTGGCCTCAAATCTCGTGGTAGTTACAATAAGACTGAAATTGAAAGTGAGCTTTAACATACTCTATACGGGGTGGCGCTAAAGTCGGCATATGTGTACAATCCTAAAAATTAAACGTTATTAATCCTTCTATAATCTAAATATTACTCGATAAAAATCTCTTGAATTATCCAAATTTTTTCATCTACCATTCAGGATGAATTTTAGCTGCTATACGAAAACTCGTCAGTTTTATCAAAAGTAACGACATTTACAATAAGTTATGTCCTTACCGTACACAATTGTATTAAGACGAGTATTTGTGTATAAGGATATTATTTTATTTTTATTCATAAAATTCTTTATTCACAATAATTTATCTAGCACTATTCCGGTACATCTACCATAGCTGCTCTTTCCATCACCGTAAAGTTGGATGGGTAGAGAATGCCCATGACACTAAGTCCGCCTTTATACACATTGTTTACATACATGAAGAATAAATAAATAAATTAGTTTACATTTTAATTAATTTTGTTAATTATTTTTAAGCGTTAAAGATTAACTCCAAGCAGGTATCATTAAATAAAATCACTGACCTCATAAGACATTTTTTTCATACTGTTTAGGTATACATATGAAAAAGCAAAACAGCAACATTTTTTATATACCAGCACTTTGTTGTAGAAAGCTTTAAGTACATTTCCGCATAAAAGAGCCCCTGGTGTTTTGAAAAATTTATGTCTACGTTGGAACGGCAAGTTTATTTTCATTTGAATTTTATCAATATGTACAGGTGATGTACAGTTCATAATTTTTATTATTCTTATTCTTAGTGTCAATTTTTAATGAAGATGTTTTGTGAAAATGTCGGTCGCTCGATTGCCAGGAACATGGACTTAATATTATTAAGTCAATGACCACGAATAAATTCTACCTACTTTGGAAAGTAAGTATGTGCACCGTTACCATAGTTACGAACAAAAATAAACAGACGGTTTGTCATTCTTTTCATGTCATGTCTAGGTTTGTGTTACTACGGAAATGTTTGATATTTCTCTTGAATACCTATTATTAAATAGAAAACTTAGTTTCCTATCAAGAAATAGCGACAGAAAGTGACTCGTAAGTAATTCACGAATACTTGTTTATATTTGATAAGTTAAGCGGGTAGTGCTCATGCGGTTCTTCTTTGAAAAACAGCTACATAAGAGGACTTACCGAATGATATTATGAAAAACCGGCCAAGTGCGTGTCGGGCCACGCGCAGTGTAGGGTTTTTTAAAGTTGGGAAATGCGTTACGCATACCTCGCGCTTAGGAGGCGCGAGGTTATGTCGGACTCTCCACGGCCCCTGGCAGACGGAATGGTATGTCCACCAGGGAGTGCAATGCCGCGGCCTACCGACTAAAACCCAACTATGCCCCTCACATGCGCCTTGGCGCGAGCGCGACAACCGCCACCACATCCTCACTGTCATCAGACGAAGAGGATCCGGCGACGAGAGTCGTCTCGCTGCCGGACGAGGTCATGAGAACCCTTTCGGAAACTACCACAACCTCGTCGGCGCGCACTCGCCCAAGGCGAGTCCCTCTCACCCCCCCAGGTTGGGGGGGGCCGGTGATCCCCCGGGGCATCCAGGGGATCAGCGACTGGCGGCAACCGATGCAATGCAGGGCCCGGGCCTCCCAAGCCTGGACCCCGCTGGTTGCCGTCAGGAGGAAGAAGGCGGGCGTAATTCCGCCTCCTCCGTCCCAGCCTTCTGCGGCGGCACGGGTCAGCAGAGGGATCTTCCTCCCTGCCCCTCTCCGCCGTCTCCTTCTGCGTCATCACGTCCACGCAGAAGGAGTTCACCGCATCCCACGTAGTCTCCCCCTCCAGCATGGCACAGACCACGTTCTGGAGGGAGAGATCTTCGCCAATTATGGCGACCATCGCCCGGCGCTCCGAGGAGAAGGCGGGGCACACCGCCAAGGTGTGCTGCGCGGTGTCCTCGGGGGCGCCACAGTGGTGCACCCAGGGGTCGGTTCGCGCCCAATATGGTGCAAATAGCGGCCAAAGCTGTTGTAAGGAGGAATTTTCCTCTATGGCTTTAAAATTCAAATTCGGTATGATGTTTGAAATTGTCATAATGATGTCATAATATGTAAGTCACTGTTTGAAGATTTGTTGTTTTGGGAGTTCGTATTTTATTGTGAAAATTTATTGAAATGGAATTTTGTTAGCCTTTTAAATACATACATTTTTTATATAAGTGCTTTTGTTTTACTGAAATCATAACTAAATTGATGAGACTATGAAGAGGAATATGATAGTAAATATGATCCAGGGGGCCGATTACGGATCTCATGATTACAAATGATATCATGATGACATAAAATTTATTTGCCTTTTTACGGATCAACACTTCATAAATATGTCTTTCAAGGGTTATGGCATGATGACATTATCGAAATTATACCCTAGCAATCATATCAGTAGAGTAAGGACAAGTAAATGAGCATTTCTAGACATTCTAAATATTGCAAATTTATACCATGTCATGTCATAAACGATCCGTAATACGGGGGCAGATTCCTGTATATCCAGGTGAGATTTCATTGCATTAAAAACAATACACTTAGAAAAGCAACCATGGCCGCTGAGAATTTGCACCAAATGGTACGACAGCGACCCGTGGTGCCTGTTCGTCCATGTCGAGAGGAACTGGAGCATGGCCTCGACGGTCCTGGACAGAGTGTCCGATCCGGAGGCCGAACCCGTTAGCTCATCGAACCACAGGCGAAACATCTCCACTATGGCCTCCTCCAGGGCGGAGGCCCTCTCTCTAGGCGCCATGCGCCGGTCGCCATCCCGAGCATCTACGCAGACGCGGTAGGCCGCAGCAAGGACTTGGGACGCCAATTCCCAAGGCGGGGTGCCCGCTATTAGGCAGGCCGCCGTGTGGGACACCGTGCGGTATCCCCTGATTGCCCTCGGCGCCATGGCGCACTGTGCCCTGTGCAGGCACGCGACAGCATGTGGGCTGAGGGCGTCGGCCCAAACGGGAGCCCCATACAGGGCCATACTTTTGATGACGCCTGCGTACAGGCGTCGGACTGTAGGGCTCGGGCCCCCCACATTGGGGAGCAAACGCCCAAGGGCATCGGCGGCACCAAGGAGGCGGGGTTCGAGGCGGCGAAAATGCTCCTCAAACCCCCACCGCCCGTCAATGACGAGCCCAAGATATTTGATATGCCGCTTGAGCGGCACCCTCTCACCCGCGTTCACGATCTCCGCGCCCGCGGGGACACCTCGCCGAGGCCCGTGGAAAACCAGGGCCTCCGTTTTATGCAGCGCCACCCTGAGGCCCAGCGACTCAATCCGCCGAACAACTAAGGTGGTAGCCACCGAGGCCAGCCGCAAAAGGTCGTCGAGATCCCTCCCCCGGATGGTAACGAGTGTGTCGTCTGCATAGCAGATCAGACGCTCTCGTGGAGGGCACAGCGGAGGATGTAAGACCTATTCAACAATACCCCACACGATGTAACCCATAGTCAAGAAAAAAAATACTCCCACTTTACTTGTATGTCAGCTACCCTAAAAATTTTTTTTTTCAAAAATTTTTTCTAACACTTTTTTGGCATGATGAATATTCATACCCATACCAAATTACAGCTTTCTAGTACTAATAGTCTCTGAATAAAACCGCGGACAGACAGACTGACATGGCGAAACTATAAGAGTTCCTTGTTTACTGCGGAACTCTAAAAAGTTGAACTTAGTTTCTGAACTTATTCAATATTAGCTGAAAAGCTAAATATTGTTTCGGTAAATGACCTTCTGATAATCAGTTGTGGTAGTACTTAGTAGTTAATTAAACATAATATAAGAATACAGACATTACATTTCTATAGGTACATACTTACTGAAGTCAGTGTCACGATGATCTCCTAGAACTTCAATTTACAAATGTAATGTCTCTATTTTTTCTTATATTATTTTTAACTTTTAAGTATTTTTGAAGTCCGTTTTTTAATGTTACTTATATTATTAACACGTTGGTAATAACTAATAACAAAAGCATTATATTTATTTTACAGAACTTAATCTTCATAATGGATCTAAGCCTGATGGATAAATTGCGTCTGCTCAAGATAGATACTGAACTACGTACACAAATCAAAATGAAACCTATGAGTCGATATTACTTCATAGTTTCCACGAACCCTGGCGAACAGTTTTATGTGTTCGCGTCTACTGCTGCATGGCTTATCAGAAAAATAGGCAAAGACTTCGAACAGCCGCACGAAGAAGACGATCCAAACTCCATAGCTGCTACAATCGTAGATTTCCTCAGAGAAAAAGATATACCTGTCGACTTTTCATCTAACAAACTGAAGCAAGGCTACGGCGACCAAGTGTGTTACATTTTAAACGTTTTAGCCAACGAAGCATTGAAGAAAGAGAATTTTGAATGGCAGAAGCCCATTGTGGACTTGCCGGAAGCTGAAGAGACTTTAGACGACTTAGACCAAGTTGAAGATGAAACGGAGATAATACTTGATAAGGTTGAAGAGGAAATGGAGATATATTCTGAAGAATCGGAGAACGAGTACGGTAACACAGAGGAAAAAGATTCGAGTAACATAGCGGATAAGGTTTTCGATTGGGAAGCATGGAAATTAGAATTGGAGAGAGTGGCTCCGGCCTTACGGCTAAAGATAACAGCAGACGGGAGAGATTGGAGAGCGAGACATTCACAGATGAGAGCCTATAGAGATGAGTTGCTAGATAGATTCAAAACTACAGGCTCACAACTCAATAAATTGCACACAAACTTAAGTTCCGTCATGGACAAGATAACAGCAAGGGAGAACATTATAAACGAACAATTTGAACCTTTGGTGCGCGAGTATGGTTCATTGTGTGATGAGTTAAATAAAGTGATGAACGAGTATAAAGAAGCGAGCGTTGGGGTAACGGAGAGGCAGGAGCGATTGAATGAGATCACAGCCAAAGTTGAGAGTATAAAACAGAGAACCGAGTCTAGAGGCTCGTCTATGAACGATAACTCGCCATTGGTGACCGCCAAGAAAGCCGTGGCGACCCTGAAGAAAGATATTCAAGAATTAGATTTCCATATAATAATTTTACTATGGTTTCTCACTACTAAAGAGAATCCCAACAGCAATATTTTTCTTGCAAATGCGGAGTCGAGGATGGTCTCAAATGAAGCATACTAAGGCGCCTTTTGTTTTGATGACACATTTGTAAGTTTGAAGATTGTTATTCTGATCGGATTGATTGCATTGGACTTTTTGATGTGTAACATCTTTCCTCTCGCTTTCTTGCGAACTGTAACAGGAAGATGGGGAAGTGCGCGCTATTTTATTTGACCAATGAGTGCACGCTATTTTATTTGACCAATGAGTGCACGCGGTGGTGGAGTTGTCCGTCAGATGGTAGTGAGACGTCAGATGTTACACAACAGCAATCTCTACTGTGAGGCTCGCTCGTTTTTATCTTTCTGTTATCGTCGTTGAAGTTTACAATCCACGTACAGTAGGCTCCCATTCAATCTTATTGCACAGTAAGCTCCTTATCAAGCTATACTGTTTGACCTTTGTACTGTTCTTATGTCGCTCGTAATAGTGGCGGTTTTCGTAGTGTAAATGTATAGCTGGAATGGGAGCTTACGGTACATAAAGCAATCTTTTAGAAGAGTGCAAAGTATTGTTTTTGTACATAAAAGTTTAATTAAGTGTAAATAAATAATAATATCATTTTTCATTTCTCATTCTCTAAAGGTAGGTACGTCAATATAGCCTCACGGAGCGGGACTAAAAAGACCACTTTAGTCCCTAGGGAGTGAAAAGTAATCTGTTATTGCATTTGCTTCTAGTAGCTGATATAGGCTCAAGCATACAACTATTAACATTTATTACACGAAATTTTAAAAAATGAACAATCAAAACAAATAAACCAACATTTTATACAGACCGTAGCACTGTTGAAATTATTTAAAAAATAAAATTTTTAGTTTCAGTTCTATGCTTTTCCGCAAAGAAGGTGCCGCCATTTTGCTTCTCCCAGTTAACTCTACTCTACTTTGTCGATGGACTATCTCCGCGATTTGATATTTTCATTAAATATTTTTAAATTGTTTATTTTTCTCGCACTCGAAGTGAAAAGTAAAAAGTAGGTATACTTTTCACTTCGAGTGCGAGAAAAATAGTGACCTCGAGATTCAAAAGTCAAATATAGTGTCAAATTCCCCGGGCATATATTGGTACTCTGTTTAGTCCCTCGTTACATAATATACAACTATTATCTCTTTTCACTTTATATTTGGTTTTTTACTTGTTTACTTTGGTCTATTAAATACCATTGGTATTTTAGTACAAACAAACTAACGCATTTTTGACTAATGTTTAGTAGACGCTAAAATCGGGTATTCCACTTGGATCCCCAATTTCAATCCCCCAGGGAATCGAAAAGAACTTGCTATTCCACTATGATCCCCCAGGGGATTCTAATGCACTTGCTATTCCTTTAGGATCCGCTACGGCAATGACAACCTTTTTACACATAAAGGTCTATTTATGTGATTCATTCCGGCATATATGAATTATGTCAGTGCCATTGTTACGACAAAATTGCCTTTGAGATTTTATAGTATAGATCCCATGTGAATTAGTAAAGAAAAATAGTGGCTCAAAAGTTATTGCTTCAATAGTAAATGTAAGTAAAAAAACTAATTTCGACTCGGGCGGGATTTGAATCCGCTTCTCCAGGAAACCGTCCTGATTCCTTAACCAATTCGGCTATTGTAATGTTTTTATTCTGTAAAAAATAACACAATCCGATGTTGAAATGACTTGATTTTCTTTAGTTATTTTCACAGTGTTATGTTGTATGGACTACTGTGGGGATCGGTTGCTGAGATTTTTGTACTTAAATAATACCTATCAAATTATCATAATTAAAAAATACGACGCCAATGACTTAAAAAAATGGACAATTATAAGAGCTTTCTATTGTCATATTTTAATAAAGTTAATTTTGATTTTGAATAATATGTATATTTTCTTTATTAAAGTGCAAGTACCATCTGTCGGTAGTACGAGTACTATTGGGTTCACACAGTCTCACTAGTAGCACTAAGATTAATTGTGGTACTAAAGAGAACTAAATTTCTCGCTAGTACCGCCGGTGGTACTATTCGGTGGTACTAGTGGGAACAAAGCAAGAATTTAAGGTCAGGCAATGATTACGGACTTGATTCTTACATGAATCCAGCGTTCGAGCTATCTTAATACTCCCAGGGAGAGAGAGAGTTGTGTTTGAATAATGTGTCATCATGATGAAATGCCTTTATGTTATTAATTTTACTAACAGGGGATTCATGTGGAAGCAATAATATTATTCCTCTTCGATACCCTTGATTAGGGGATCGATGTGGAATAGCAAGTGTTTTTCGATCCCCTGGGGTATATATAGGGGATCCAAGTGGAATACCCGGCTAAAATGACTTATACGGGGTGTCAGAATTTAAACGATTCTCAAATTGGTTACCTACACGTAATATTGTATGAAATAAAATACTCATTTAAGTTCATAATTTATTTTTCATATTTAATACATCAATAAAATAAACTTCAAAATATAATAATTATAAAGTAGTACGAATCTGCTAATAATAAAAATACACTAAAATAATACTTGAAGTTAACAGTATAAATAAAAATTGTATTATGTACCACGTCATTCTTTGGCTTTTATCTGTTACGTATTTTCTTTCAATTCCATTAGTTTTACCTATTTTTGTTTTAACGCATGCCTACTTATTGGCATTGCATAAATTATAATTGATCCATGAAATCTAATGCGTTCAGCTTGGCGAAAACTAGAAAAATGGCGCTACTTTTTTACACCAAAAATCCTTTCCAAATGGCAACACAATCTTTTGTAATGCAGATGTTACCATTAACATTATCTTAATATTTCCATTTCTTAACTTTTGTATATAGCTACCGCGTTACAGTTTCTAATGGTTAATAATATACATTGAGCTTTCGAAAGAAAATCTGTTTCTTTCGGATTCGTAAAGCACGTTTGCCATTTATATTTTAACATAGTTGTCGAAGCCGCCAACTTAACATTGTCAGACAGCATTCAAAACAAAAAGAAAAATCTTGAGAAGATGAAAATAAAATAATTTGTTTAGAATAACTTAACATATGTATTTAAATAAATGTACACTGCAGTCAATTACATAAAATCGATATTTGTTTTTACAACTTTTGATATCGGACTATCCTTCCTTTGTGCGATAGAGTCAGTATTTTACTTTGATGTATGAGATCAAACAGAAGTTATTTCTACTTTGTCAAAGCTTTTATCTATTCCTTTATAAATAAAAGTTGTGTATATGAATTAAATACTAATCGGTGTTGTTTTTCAGAACCTTAATAATGGTTTGTTCTAAGTCCCATAGGATGACGTTTTCAATGTAGAAGTCTTGATTTATAATAAAGGGAATGAAGTTCCGCCATTTTCACAATTTATTAATATCGATGGGATTGTCACAGTATGAAAAATGGGAATGAAGAACAAAAATCAACTTTAAGCACTATTGAACTAAAATAACTTCGGTAATACAAGTTGTAAGCGAAATACTTAGAGCATATACCCTAAGGAGATGGCAAGGCTGGGCGATCCCCTCTGCCAAAATACGTTGGCCATATGACCATACACGTTATATAAAACTAAATAGTTGCAGCGCGGTCGCTGCCATTTTGTGACGTTTCGTATCGCAAGTGAGATTTCTCGTTAAAAATGGTCAATTGTGCAGTTTCCTCTTATAAAAGGCGATCCGGTAACTCAAATCTGCAAGACTATGGCGTTTCCTATCACATAAGTATAAAATATACATTCATCATAACAGCCCATATACGACCCCACCTCGGACCTACCCTAAAAGTTAGGGTGTTTAGGACTTACTCAACCACGCTGGCCCAGTGCGGATTGGTCGATTTCACATACACCTTTGAATTTCTTCGCAGATGTATGCAGGTTGCCTCACGACATTTTCCTTCACCGTAAGAGCGTCAGACAAATCGACGGTCCCAACGTAAATTATCGAAAGTGATTATTGAAACCTAAACTTTGAACTACTACGGAATCGAGTTTTATGCAGTCACGATAAAAAAATACAATGGTACGTTGGTAGCTCAATTTGCGATTAATTTGTCGATGTGCGTGTGTTTCTTTATTGTGACTATATTTTAATAGTATGCGTATCTGTTATTGAATTCTAGATTTTCATAGTGTGCCAGCGTGTTTACCTCGCCTCCCGCAAAATGTGTCAGAAAATTGTATACTGCGATTTGTTGCGTATCATATCTCCATAGGCTAAATGCTCCAAGGGGAAATAATGTTTACAATTATGCATTTAACACTTTATCTTAAAATATTTTGACTAAATTTAAAGGTAATTATAGAGCTCACTATTGCAAAACACATGTTTGTACATTGTAGAAGAAGGTTTAAATAGTATAACTATAATATAATCTCGTATTTTAGCGCGTAAAACATAAAATATTGTCGAGTTCGTAATAATAGGAACTTTGCATTTTCTTTGGGTAATATTTGTAGGTTTATTATTATAACAACAAAAAAAAATTGATAAGATAATAAGTTGCATTGTAAACAAGATTATAATAAAAATGTTACAACCTAATAATAAGAAAAAAAATCACAATCATCGATTGGAGTCTCTTGCATAAAGCAATCATCCATTTTGTATATGTAAACTGAAATATTTCTTAAGAAAATGAAACGGAATGTCAATGTTAAAGTTAACACGTATTCGGGGTGAAGCTGTAGCATAACTGAGTGACTGTTGTGCTTATAAACATTAATTATATAAAAAATATTTCTATTTACAATTTTTTTTTATCACGCAATTTTTCACACAATTTATTTCATTAATTTGGGCACAACACTATATTGCCACTTAATTGTTTCTTCTAATTAATGTTCTAATTGAATACAAAGTTGCTAAAAAATAATACATAATCGATATCACTTTTTACTTAATCAAGAGTATCAAGACGCATAAAACTAAAATAAGCTAGAGCTGTGTCAATCGCGTACGAGGGGGTAGTTCTATCTGGTGGTCCTACCGCCTAACTCATAGGGATTAACGATGGCGATAGCGAGGCACTCGCTATTATTTTAATAGGCTAGATGAATGAAAAAAAATTTTGCTTTAATAGAAGCTCATTCATATAACAAACAGAAAGAAAATATCGGTTTTCGAATAACTATAAAAACAACCAAGATATAAGGTATTAAAGATTTCTCTCCATCTCTTTCTAGCGAAACGGCAATTTACATGGAATTTATATGGCCGTTCTCAACAATGACGTCACGGTTGATGTCGCATCTCTGTCTACTCGCTTTCAAATTATCAGCTTAAAATGCTTGTATCTAATGTATTTCTAAGCAGATTTTAATTCTAATTTCACATGATTGCATCTTTTTCTACGGTATTTTAATATTTTGTGACGAGTGTGAACATTACCATTCAGTCATCATCCCAATTTCACGAGTTTGCTATGATAGGCGATACAAAATCACAAGATTAGAGAGCTAAAACTATAACGAGTGAATTAGGCGGTAGATAGCAAACTCGTTAAATTAAAACGATAGCAAGTGCCTCGCTATCGCTATCGTTAATCGCTATGAGTTAGGCGGTAGGAACACGGGTGCTGTCAAAGTTTTGGTGATTATGATAAATCATTTTGATTGACCCGATTCGTCCAATCACTAAGATGGTAGGAATTCGGTATTGGCGTATTGGGAATCGATGAACGAATCATGAATGGAACTTAGCGATTGCTAATTGGTGAACCTAGTGATGTAAAAGACCAGTATCCATAGACCTAATTCCACTGTCGGTTTGGACCAAGAACTGTTGGTCGAAAATCCGAAGCACGATCGCAGATATGAATGTAAATTGTCGTGCACCAAATCATGGAGACTTTTTTAAGTTCAAACTACAAAATAAAAACAACAGAATATTGCATACATTTCATTACCTATACTCAAGGGAGCAAATTTTCATTCATAGGCTTTCCATGTGCAAGCACATTTTGATTTTTTTTTTGCTTTTTTTTACTATTCTTTTCGATATATTTTTAATGAAAATTGGAAGATTGTGACTTTTTGGATGTATAATTTTGCCATTGCTCGCTTCCCAAATAAACCTTCGACTATGGTCGGTAAAATTATTTTCTGGGGCGGTCCGAAATACGCTTTTATAGAGTTCCGCTTTGATCGAGAAGCAGCTTAATGAATGTGCATTGTCTTGCACTCCATGCAAGCGTGATATTCGTTTTATAAACAGAAATCAGAAAAATCTTTGTGGAAAAAAATGATTGCTGAAATGTTATCTTCCTCTTATGGCGATATAACAAATGAAAGGATACGCCAGGCCCATTTCGGACCGCTGGGGTCGTGTCAATCAAATGTCAAATCAAAAATGGCACAATTACTTTTAATGTCCGACATGCAGGTTAACAAAACATATTATGTTTTTTACCACATAACTTTAGAGTCGAAAGTTTCGACGATATATTGATTGAAAATGTGGCATCACGTTTTATGTAGGTTAGTCTACTTACTTGTGTCGTAGATTCATTTCACTCCTTAACTTCAAATCGGTTTATGGTTTTTGTTATTTCATTAACGCAAAAAATAGGTGTCTGTTATTTTTTTATTATCTAGCTGATAGCTATTCAATATATTAGATTCCGATTTTTATACTCAGTCCCCTATTGAACGATTGACACAGACCTTAAATACGGCACTTTGTTTTTTTTCCACTAACAATTCTTAACCGGACCAATGTTGAATAACACCGTCCATATAAAGACTAATCTCTTCACTGGCTCGACTCATTTGTGACCTAGATTATGCGCGTATCGTACGCATTAAAGTCAATTTTAAATTATTAATTGAAGTCTCCTATTTGGTTCTGATTTAGTATGAGGCTTTTTGCTTGTCCCAAATACACGGAGTCCTTGTTTGTCTGTTCCTCGAATGTCACGTTGTACTTGCGTTTCAGGTCGTCCATGAATTCTTGTTTCAGGAGAGCCAGGCATCTGAATATGGCGAGACAAATGAATGAGTGTCCTAATTTATTATAACTAATAAATACAGTAAGTGCGGCACAAAAGAGTAGACATGACATGACAAGAGGGCCACAAATATTTATAGTATCAACAATGTTTTTTTAAATTAAAATACTTGATGCTATACGGTCGACTATGTTATAATTATCAACACATTAATATTTGAAACCCTAAAAGCCGAACTGAACAGCATGGATTGAACAAGTAATTTAAATAATCACAGACTATATAAAATAACACTTTGAATACTGTGACTAGGGAATGCAAATCTCGCGAGATTGGGGCTTAAGCAAGATCCCGCGAGTTTATGAATAACAATACGGCGAGATCTCGCCAATTTCGAGATCTCGCGAGATTAGCAGTATCGTGTTTTTTTTGCAAATAATCACAATATTTAAATAAATTAGGAAAAAATAATAAATATTATAAGTATTATAAATAAACATTTATTTTCACGAATTTTTTCAATAGACGTTTATGCATCATTGTTTAACGTATCTGTCTATATTTTTTTTTAAAACTTCTAAGTAGTAAACTTTGACATACGTATCTATCAAATAACAAATGAAAGAAACAACCAGTCTTCTCTTCCAATATCAAACAAAAATCTTTTAGTAATAAAACAGTTCTTTTATAACAAACAAAACAGCGAGTTGACTATTAAACTGAGATATTATTATTAATTAAATGAAAGTAATTAAACTATATCTACTCAGTAGATCCATTAGATATTACAGATTAATTAACAACATATACCAATTAGTCAGACTATTAAGACTATTTTATGCTCAAGTGCAATCTCGTTAAACTCGCGAGATCTCGCCTTTTTTTCGTCCGAGATCAATCTCGCTAAAAAAGGTCGAGATCTCGCGAGAACGAGATTGCATTCCCTAACTGTGACGAGTGTTGCCAAGAATAAAAATTGTGATCTTAGAACTCCCACGTAATTTTCTGTGCGAATTACAAACTTGGTCATTTAAAGGAATACAAAGTTCGAAACGTGTACGCTGCAAAATATGTGTAAACATTTGTTCAGTTGTTAATATGTAACAGAGTTTGAACAGGTTGGTAAACCAAACCCTATTATACCCTACATCCCCTTGCGGGGTACAACGGAATATGTTATCTCTCACGTTAAGAAGTAGAGGAGAATGTGATGCCCCTGGTGTTGCAGGCGTTCATAGACTACGGTAACTGCTTACCATCAGGCGGGCCGTAAGTTTGTTTGCCGGCATCGTAGTATATAAAAAAAAAAGTCTACTACTGTAATGAGCGGCCCAAATGGAGGAGCACACCACCTCCCATATGACCGCAGTCAAATAACATCATGTTTGTTAGTTAAACTTTTATTGCAAAAAGTTAGTATAATATATGGTTACAAAAGTGATACCGCAAAGGTGCTGTAAGAAAGTTTTTTCGTTGTGTTCCTACGTTGAATCTAGTGTGTATGGTTCATTAGAGAGATGCTGTCAGTCAGTACTTATGTGCTGGCACAAGTTACTGTGGTCCTTCGCGTTCCTTACGCCGGTAACCGCTTACATCAGGCGGGCCTTATGTCAGTTTGCCTAGTGGCGTAGAAAAGACAACGTAAGAGTAAGATAACGTAGATACCAGGGTCGATTGCTTGGGTACCTCCGTCTTATCTATTTCTGCCGCAAAGCAGCAATGCTCGCATTGTTGTGTTCCGGTTTGCAGGGTAAGATATGGCAGTGAAATTACTGGGCACCGTGACTTGAACATCTTATGTCACACGTTGGCAACGTACACTGGTTCTTGCAGATTTGCTGCAAATCTCACAAGAACCACATGCACTATATAGGTGACTGTTACCACTTACCAACCAACTTATTTGTTTAAGAAGAATTCTTAGTTCTTACATTCTGTAGTGTGGATCGGCTCGGAATGCCGTGATGTCTGGCGATGGCGCGTGGGGCGTGTGGACTACGAACGCCCCGGGCAGTACCACGGCGCGATAGCCTTGAGCCCGAAGCTCCACGCTATGCGACACCTGGCGGTAATATGCATAGAATTAGCGAGGGTGCCAATGTTCGAGGATCTAAATAGGTTCGATTCAATTCAATACTATCGTTTAATTCATATTGGACTTTTACATAATTACTTTTGCATGTCAAAGAAGCTACGCCAATAGTTCACAAGTCTACGGCAGGAATCCTTATACTGAAAAAAAAGAACAAGCAAGAAAACTAGTAAGGACTATTTTTTTTTCTCCCTGTATTGTTACAGAGTCGTCAATTGGAAGTAAACTTCAGAGCTAATTTGAGCTCAACTGTCATTACAAGATTAGATAAATGTCAGTTCACATAATACATTTTCGCAACATCAGACCTTACTGCATATCAATTAAAAGAAATCAACAGGCTTCAATGTCCAAACGTCTGTAATACTGTTTCTATGTGAGAGCATGTGTATGTGTGGTGATGATGGAAACTGATGTTTGATAAATTAATTGAGAATGTGATGAGCATCATTCACCAAGCTCACCTTATTCCAACCGAAGCCCGAGAATCGCGTATCGTACTTTGGGACCGTCCGGTGCACCACCAGATAGGGCTCGTAGTCTGGCTGCCACTCCACCTGCGAATTAAGGGAATTACATTTCACTCTTGATCTCTTTCAAAACCATGATAACACAAAAAAAATGGTACCTGGTAGGGCGCGCGCGCGTGCAGCCAGCGCGAGTAGTTGGTGGCGCGGTGTCCCCGCGGCCACTGGGGGGAGGGGGAGGGGGAGGGGGAGGGGGAGGTACCTGGTAGGGCGCGCGCGCGTGCAGCCAGCGCGAGTAGTTGGTGGCGCGGTGTCCCCGCGGCCACTGGGGGGAGGGGGAGGGGGAGGGGGAGGTACCTGGTAGGGCGCGCGCGCGTGCAGCCAGCGCGAGTAGTTGGTGGCGCGGTGTCCCCGCGGCCACTGGGGGGAGGGGGAGGGGGAGGGGGAGGTACCTGGTAGGGCGCGCGCGCGTGCAGCCAGCGCGAGTAGTTGGTGGCGCGGTGTCCCCGCGGCCACTGGGGGGAGGGGGAGGGGGAGGGGGAGGTACCTGGTAGGGCGCGCGCGCGTGCAGCCAGCGCGAGTAGTTGGTGGCGCGGTGTCCCCGCGGCCACTGGGGGGAGGGGGAGGGGGAGGGGGAGGTACCTGGTAGGGCGCGCGCGCGTGCAGCCAGCGCGAGTAGTTGGTGGCGCGGTGTCCCCGCGGCCACTGGGGGGAGGGGGAGGGGGAGGGGGAGGTACCTGGTAGGGCGCGCGCGCGTGCAGCCAGCGCGAGTAGTTGGTGGCGCGGTGTCCCCGCGGCCACTGGGGGGAGGGGGAGGGGGAAGGGAAGGTACCTGGTAGGGCGCGCGCGCGTGCAGCCAGCGCGAGTAGTTGGTGGCGCGGTGTCCCCGCGGCCACTGGGGGGAGGGGGAGGGGGAGGGGGAGGTACCTGGTAGGGCGCGCGCGCGTGCAGCCAGCGCGAGTAGTTGGTGGCGCGGTGTCCCCGCGGCCACTGGGGGGAGGGGGAGGGGGAGGGGGAGGTACCTGGTAGGGCGCGCGCGCGTGCAGCCAGCGCGAGTAGTTGGTGGCGCGGTGTCCCCGCGGCCACTGGGGGGAGGGGGAGGGGGAGGGGGAGGTACCTGGTAGGGCGCGCGCGCGTGCAGCCAGCGCGAGTAGTTGGTGGCGCGGTGTCCCCGCGGCCACTGGGGGGAGGGGGAGGGGGAGGGGGAGGTACCTGGTAGGGCGCGCGCGCGTGCAGCCAGCGCGAGTAGTTGGTGGCGCGGTGTCCCCGCGGCCACTGGGGGGAGGGGGAGGGGGAGGGGGAGGGGGAGGTACCTGGTAGGGCGCGCGCGCGTGCAGCCAGCGCGAGTAGTTGGTGGCGCGGTGTCCCCGCGGCCACTGGGGGGAGGGGGAGGGGGAGGGGGAGGTACCTGGTAGGGCGCGCGCGCGTGCAGCCAGCGCGAGTAGTTGGTGGCGCGGTGTCCCCGCGGCCACTGGGGGGAGGGGGAGGGGGAGGGGGAGGGGGAGGTACCTGGTAGGGCGCGCGCGCGTGCAGCCAGCGCGAGTAGTTGGTGGCGCGGTGTCCCCGCGGCCACTCGCGCGCGCGGAACGGCGCCACGTCGGCGCGCGCGCCGCCGAGCCGCGCCACGAGCGCCGGCTTGTCGCGCGGCGGCGACGCGCGGTACCGCTGCGTCTCGAACGCCGCCACCACCAGGCACTGCGCGCGTAAGCCGTACGTTAATGCCTCAATAGCGGAACGTATCGCACAAAGGAATTCCAAAAATGTTTGTCTGGAACGGATCGCTTCTAGCGATGAGATCGTATTTGCACAGATTTATACTTAAGAATATTTCAATATCCGATGTTATAAAAGTGTCCGATAGAGTGCGCAACTTAATGAATGAATGTGCTAATATATTTTACATTCAATACTGCCATTCAATAGTGGGAAACAATGTTTGGCATATGACCCCTTCCACTGAATCGGTATCTGTTGACACATTAAATGATAGTGGCAATAACCCGAACACAGATTCCTGGCAAATGGTTTGTTAGCGCAGACTTAACATAGCCCCACAAATGAGTCACAAGAGTTAAGATCACAGGACCCGACAGACCAATCTCGGTCAACTTACAGCGAGATCACGCTTCCTGGTAATTTTCTGTGTTCCACACGAGGTGTGGCATCTTGCCCTAGCCTGTTAAAATTAGATTTACAAAAAACAATACCATAACTGGAATTCGAAGTAAAAAAAATAATACTATTATTTTTTATATTAGTAGAAATAATAGTAGGAATAGTGGCAATAAAACGAAATTGCGATAGAATCAAAAGTTGCTCACTATGGGACTTCCATTATAATGTGTAGTGCAATCTATCTATCTTTCCACAACCACTACTGAGTGACTAATTCAGAGATCGGGGGTACGTGTGGACTTCCGTCTGTCTGGTTCTGCCTGTTCATACCTTACACGCCGTTTGAGGTCGAGATAATACCAATGCACCAAATAGCCACTGGAAAAAAACACACACTTCGTTCTCCGTCCGTGTGCCTCTAAGACCATAGATGAAAGCGAGCTTCCAAGGTAATCATCACCTATTTTGCGAGGTCATCGATTCTTTCACCTCTTTCAAAGCACACAGAAGTGCAATCATTGTTCTGCAACGCACTCAATGTAGTCGGTTATCACAACTACATGCTAAATAATTGGTTGGGAAGTTTGTGAATTAGAATGTCGGTAAGTTCGTACCTTTTTCTGTGGATACGGGTTGATGAGCTTTGTCGCTGACCTCAAATGCTCGTAAAGACCAACCATCGGAACGAAGTCAGCATCCATCAGGAACACGTAGGGTGTGTTGACATTCTCAAGGGCTACGTTGCGGAGGTAATTTACTGGGTAGTGTACCTGAAACATTATTATTTAAATCAAAACTATGAAAATATTATTTCATATAGTTGCAATGAAGTATTTTTAGTGAAAGAAACCCTAATATAATACCAGCTCACCGAAGGTGATGGGATTCGATTTTCATGGGATCCCATCATTAGATTTTCATGGGATCCCATCATTAGATCCTGACTTTGTTGACCTTGAAACCATTCCAGGAGTATACTCGTATCGAATACAAAAAGAATTTTGAAAATCGGTCAACAATTGGCGGAGTAATCGCGTAACATATACACAAAACACGTTGGACACACGTAAAAATTTCATGGTTTTTCTCAATTTTTATGGGATCCCATTATCAGATCCTAACTTGGTGACCATGGGACCACCCTTGGAGTATCCTCTATCGAATACAAAAAGAATCATCAAAATCAGTTCATAAACGACGAAGTTATCCGCGAACAAACATTTAAAAAAAGCATATATACGGTCGAATTGAGTAACCTCCTTTTTTCAAAGTCGGTTAAAAAAAATATGCCACTAAAAGTGTAGCCAACACGGAAATAAGTAAAAAATATCAATTCAGCGTGTTTTCGACATAACTGAAAACAGGAATGCAAAAAATTTAATTAAAATTATACGTTTTTGTTGATATTTAAGGATGAACTGATTTGTTTATGCATTACACTTCGCAGTGTATGACTTTTATTTGCTTACACTCCGACTTCACCAGAGGGAGACACCACAATACCAAAGTCGTCTGCATGGGTGCCTCTATCTTACCTGTTTCTGCCGCCATGCAGCGGTGCTTGCATCGCTGTGTCACGGTAATAGTATACAGGGTGGAAAAAAAAAGACCGTGGTTGGAGGAAAAGTACCCTTAATAATGATGATGCCAAATTTTGCTGAAAGGAAACATTCCTTTATTTTCAAAAATAATTAAGACTGCATTTAAAGATTTTTGAAAAATCACCTGCTTGGGCCGGGAATCGAACCGGTGAAATGTGACAAAAAAAAACATTCTGTATTTTATGGTACCAACCGAAAGAGTCATTTATAAGGATCAATTTCTTTTAAACAACATAGTATCTTAAATTAAAGAAAGACCAAGAAAAATATTTTTTTTTCTTGTAAAGCTTACTCCGTATCTAAAAGAAATAGTTCACTTAACTTATGAATTACTCAAAATGACACCCATTTTCATGTATGCACAGACACGGTAATAGTATAATATATTATCGTGGCATAGACGTATTTTTTTAACTGAATTCGCTGCGTGTCGCCTTTTATATCGAGTTGATTGAATATTTATACTAATAATACCCATTAGTTCAACTTTTCTGTAACAATAAAAAAATATATTTTTCTTGGTCTTTCTTTGATCTAAGATACTTTGTTGTTTAAAAGAAATTGATCCTTATGAATGACTCTTTCGGTTGGTGCCTTATAATAAATAATGTTTTTTTTGTCACATTTCGCCGGTGCGATTCTCGGCTCAAACAGGTGATTTTTCAAAAATCTTTTAATGCAATATTAATTATTTTTGAAAGTAAAGGAATGTTTCCTTTCAGCAAAATTTGGCATCATCATTATTAAGGGTACTGTTCCTCCAACCACGGTCTTTTTTTTCCACCCGGTATAGCAGTAGATCGACTTCATAGAAACAGTCGAAATACGCGCAATGCCTACGCGCCTCGATCGGATCGCACTCGGATCGCATCTACAAGGGCTGTCACGAATGCAGTTCGCCGCAGGGCATACGCACGAGCCAAACGGAGCGCACGGTGGGTCGCGGTCAGTGTGTTAGCGTAGCGAGCGTGAAGCGAGCAGCCCTGTCGCGGGCCAACGCACCAAGCGATGCCGAGCGGCCGTAGGTACGAGTATAAACTTCAAAGAAGGGCCGAGTCGACATACTATATACCGGGTATCAGTGACGGTTTCCCATTTCTTTTAACAGTGAGTTCAGACCAATGTTAATATTTGTTTACTGTACGGTTTACTCGTACAAATAAACCAATCTCACGCGTCAGCATTTACAGACATTAAAATTATAAGCATATTATAATTCTAGTTAGCGCACATCATCGCCGTCTCGCACTCGTGTACTCATTACATCATCAGCAATTTATTAATATGTATATCAAACAAATATGTATATCATTAAAAAACAAAAAGCCCAACCAGATAAAAAATATTATAAAAAAATTCCAACTAGGTGATAATTGTGTGTTTCCAGGCTCAGATAGCCTATAGCATATATAAAATTGAAGAGCGACTCCTTAAGGGTCTACAATCTTAGTTAAGATTTTATTCCCTTAAGTACATAAATTGATAAAAAAATGTATCCTCAGAAAAATAAACAGTTTTAAATTTTAATTTTTTTTTATTCAATTATCGTTATCATATCTAATATATTTTATTGATCATCATCATCTCAAGAGTACAACACGTACATTTACCGATGTTTATCTTTCCCGGAAAAACTTTAAAGCGAAAAAATGAGTTTTCATTTTTATTCATGTAACGCAATGTATGGCGCGCCGGCATCAATTTTGTTCCGCTCACAACGGTGCGTTGACGTTCGATGACCCAAACAGATGATTCCGCGCACAGTATGATGGAAATGTTATACATTGCGAAGTTTTTTTTAGTGTATTTGTTGTGGTTTTTTGACAGAATATGATTTGTTAACGTTAACTAAGTTTTATTAACCAGAAAATTTTGAAAAAATAATAAAAAATTCGAAAAATTTATGATTTTTCCGGGAGAAAATTTCAGTGATTTTCAAATTAGGATCATGGTCTGAACACACTGTTAAAAGAAAGGGGACACCGTCACTTATACCCTGTATACTATTACCGTGGCTGTGTTCTGGTTTAAAGGTTTAGATAGGCATTGAAATTACTGGGTACCGTGACTTGACATTTTCTTATGTCACATGTTGTCAACGCACACTGGGGTAGGGGTTGTGGATTTGCAAATCTAACTGGAACCACATGTCCAGTTGCCGGCACGTAAGTTGGCAAGAACGGGGGATATTACGACTAACATTGGCTCGAATGGTGGACACTATGAATAATATAAATATTGAATTTTAAATCCATTACACTTCGCAGTGTAAATCTTTCATTTACATACACTGCGACTACTGACCGGATTGGAAATAAAATGAAAAGCGGTAACCATTTTTGTTGCACACGAGGGTAGAGTCTGGCTAATAAAAGATGAACCTTTTTTTTTTTTTTTCTCAGGGGGAAATGCGTAACCGCACCGTACCCGCCGTGGGCTAGATGGCGGGCGTGTGTGGGGCTCTCCTGGCAGAATACCAGGCCTACCCACTAAAACCCCCCGGTGTTCTCCCTGCCCTTATGGGCGCGCTAGGTAAGGTCCACAGTGCGACTCCACTACCCACGCGCCCGGGCAAGCCCGACCAATTGGTCGGGCTATCGCCAAGGGGGGATTGCCCGAGAACACCAGAGCAATCCCCAGACGGAGGGCCTTACGGCGGCGTGCATGGGGCCAACCGTGCACGCAGGCCTCCACGGCTGGGTCATTAGACGGGCATCGCTTGTGCGAATGCCCGTCTTCGCCTGCCTATCCGTCTGCGGCGGATGGGAGCGGCTTGAGGATCTGCCTCCCGCTCCCTCTCCGCGGCCTCCTTCTGCGAGATTACGTCCTCGCAGAAGGAGGCGACAGCCTCCCATTCCGCCTCGCCACGGAGCATGGCCACGACCATGCTCGGCAGCGAGAGGTTTCCGCCATAAAAGATGAACCTGACATTTTTTCAAGTAGCAACACTGATACAATGTCCCCGTGTAGTTTAGTTCAACATGGTGATTTTGATACTTTGTAATAAACAATTTCATAATATTTTTTCTTAATTTCTGTCGAAATATTACAGATATTAAGTAATTTTAACATTCATGAAATCCAAATACAGCGATTTCTTATAAAAGGTTCATTGTTGGAAGTTCATTGAAACTATTCATTAGGTACCTAATATTTAATTTTAAAAAAGTATAAAGTCCTTTTTTTTCCTACTATATTTAGTAGAATATAGTAGGAAAAAAAAGGAAAAAAAGACAACCCTTTCACAAATTTAACATTCTAAATTACTACATAAATAAAAAAAATATTAGAATATTTCAAGTATCAAAATGTATTTTACCTTCTGTAGACAGTATCACCAGAGCTAGAATTTTTGAATTTGCCGCTTTTTTCCAAGCTCACATTTCGTGTGCCAGACTCTACACGCGCAAAATCTCAAGATTTGCAAAGTTAGGTGCCGGCGACTGTACTAGCGACTAGCCACTTGCCATCAGGTAGGCAGGCTGCTTATTTGCAATCTTTGTTGTATTGAAAAAACTTAAATATACTGAAATATATTGATAATTTACTGCCTATCGACACTCACAGTGTCCTGCTTGAAGACGAGATGATAGCCAATATTGCGTCTCGAGCTCAAAGTATCTGACCATTCTCTGATGAAGTTTTCTAGTTTAGTCACATCACAGTCAGACAGGTAGATGGCGGCACTTAGGGGACCTGTAATTAAAAATGTGTCTGATATTCACTTTTAACGAACTGCCTTGGTGTAACTTATGTGTTTTTATTTCAATATACAAGGTAATTTTTCAGTCATGAGTCAAATTCTATATTTTTTTCAAGCATATTTAAATAATTTATACGTAAACCTGAGAGGTTTATTTGTAGTATGGGGTGTGGATGAATGATTGAAAAGCTGTTTTTTTTTTTGCGATTTCAAGATTGGTCCTATAGTAAAAGTTGTTCAGTTTAATTGTTTGAGCAAGCACCCAAAATCTGTCTCGTTACTAAAAAATCACCTTGTATCAACTTATTATTATTAACTTATTAGACGGTAATAGTATACATATACAGTAGACCAACTTCATTGAAACGGTCGAAACACGCGCTATGCCTACGCGCCTCGATCTGGGATCGCACTGGCACGAGTCAAATGGAGCGCACGGTCGGTCGCAGGAGCGTAAGCGAGCAGCCCTATCGCGGGCCATGCACCAAGCGATACCGAGCGGCCGTAGGTAAAAAAATTCAAATAGAGGCCGAGTCGACATACTGTATACAGGGTCATTTTGAATGAACCAACAACCTCCCAGGGGCTGATTCTAGTGCTCAGATGCAACAACTTTTTGTATGGGACCAACATCGAAATCGCAAAAAAAAATCCACTTTCCCATACTAAAGTCTCAATCAGCTAACCTAGTTTGTATGGAGAAGTGTTATTATATCGATTTTGGTCCCATACAAAAAGTTGCATCTGAGCACTAGAATCAGCCCCTGGGAGGTTGTTGGTTCATTCAAAATAATCCTGTATACTATTACCGTGCTTATTATTATTGAAGCACTTATTTAGTAACAGCAAATAAAACATACCTTCCCAATACTTGACAAGCCTCTCCAAAAACTGCAGCCTATCCATAGATAGCTGTAGCACTAGAGTGACGTCAAAGTTGTCATAGTTAGTGTAACTATAATCCATGTAATAGAGGTGCGTCCGTAACTTCACTCTTTGCGCGGCCCGGAAGCTCAGGCACAAATCGGAATGGTTCATCTGTGTGCAAAAGATTCTAGGAATTTTTTGGTCCAGCTAAATTTCAATTAGTATAATTGTAATTTAAAAAATGTACGTAATTATTATATTGAGTGCTTTTTGAAACCGATTTGCATTTCTTACTAAAACGATGAAAACCAGAGATTTAAATCGTTAGATGCGCCCTTCCCATACATAAGGCGCTCGAAAAAGTGTCAACGTTGAAAAGAGTGAGCTCACTCATTCCGTCGTAGTCTGTGGCAGAAAGCACCGAGCGTTAGACGTCAAATGCATTTTTTCTTTTCTTTAATTTCAAGTGTAAAATAATAAAATATGCCTTCCTGTGCCTTTAGAAAGTGTTTTAATAACTCGAGGAATACCCACAAATCTAAGGGAATTACATTTTATGCGTAACTACCTATTTATTAATTATTTTCATAATTTCCCAAATAAATCACTTACTTAATTTGGCGTCCGGTACGTGTTTGTACGAGCGAGACCGAACAATACGTGCGTGAGCGAGATCGCTATACGTGTCATTGCTTTGTCGTTTAAACCAAATTAGTTTGAGCCCTTGCATAATACACCGTTAGCGATTTTACGTGTCAAAGTTTTATGGGGCGTCGCGTTGTTGTGTGAATTTGTCATGTAACGCACACAGACATAAAATGTAGTCACTTTTTGGAAGCGCAGGGCGCATCTAACGATTTAAATCTCTGATGAAAACTATATACGAAGTCACATTCAACATCATGATCCCATGTAAGCCCTCAATAGTGGGAATAACAGGAGTAGGCAGTGGTATTTCGCAAAGTTAATGTCACATCCTCTTTCAATAATCTTTCCATTAAATTCACTCTTCAATCAAACTGTGGAGTGCTGGTTGCCAGTTTTTGTGTAGTAGAGAAATATTGTTGAAGCTCGCTTCCAAATTTGACTTTATTCTCATTTACCATTGGATGAGATGAGACCAATTGCTTTTCTGCTTGACTAATATCCCAAAGAATATTGTCGTATACTTTTGTCTTTTGATATTTCGAAATAACATATAATATATATGAGAAACACGTATAATAAGATAAGATAATTTTATTCTGCTTTATATAGTATAGATAGTATATTTTTTTTCACAATTTTGATTCTAACCCCTCTTAAAAATAATTTGAAAAGTTGGGTAATTCAAAGCAGCTCATGCGCCGTTTGAACGATTGACGGCGGTTATGCCTTTGATGAAATGAATTAAAAATGTAATATTTAACTTTTATTATCTGTGGATTTGACACAAGCCCACAAGCTGATGTCAAAATCACGTTATTTTGTAAACTACGCAAAATTATTTGGTTTGAAATCCATCATCTTCAAAAATCCGAAAAAATACTTAGTCGTTAGAAATATAAAAACCTTGAAAAAGTTTTCTTTAACGTATTAGAAACAGAAAAATCTCGAAATGGTTTTCCTATTTAAGGTTTGCCTAAGCCTTGATAAAAATGAAAACATGCCCATTGCGTTCGAAGGACTGAAGGCCGCTGGTAGTACAAGGTGGAGTACAAGGTGGACCGAAAATCTAGTGAAGATCACGAGAAGTTAATGGAAGAGACAACACAGAACCGATCTGTTTGTAGATTCTCGGTGAAGGCCTATGTCCAACAGTGGAAGTCCTTCGGGTGAGATGATGATGACCTCAGAATTGCAGCTTGCGGTTTATAAATTTAGGACAATACACATTTTGTCTAATTGTTAGGATACATACTTTGTAAGTAACTAGTTCGCTCTGACTGCATCTATGAAGTTTTTCCTTAAGCAAATTCCCGTCGAAATTAACGTATGACTGGTGTATGTTTCTGAAGAAATCTGCATCTCTAATCCTAATGTTGTATTTTCCAGGTGAATTCCAGTGGAGGATCTGTAAATTAGAAAAAAGTGGTTTGATATACAACTTAATATATGTTCTTCACTCATTTGATTATATTAAAAAGGAATTATACAAATCACACTTCAACTCATAATGAGTAAACAAAGATTCAGTGAAAAGATTTTCTATATCACACTCTATTTAGAGAAAAGATTTTTTTATCCTCTTCTTTCCATACAGGGGTTTTTTCAAAAATGTTTTAATACATATTCCAACTCAAGACTCAAAATGTTTAGGAATTATTTTAATAATACAATGAACAAAAAATACCTTTATATTATTAGTGTCTTCCCCATAACAATTTTTAGCCAAGGTCTTAGTTGACATTTGTACGTTGTACTGACAGCTTATATTGTAAACAAACTTTGGGTTTTTCATAATAATAGCATTGATGACATCTTGGTCGGCCAGGTTTGTCTGTTTCAGTCTATCCAAGTTTTCGTTGACAGCATCATTCCAGAGTGTGGTCCAGTCGACGTTGGTTCTGATCTTTTTAAGATCTAACAACATCACTCCCGTGTTGTACCCCCGTCCTAGGGCGGGCCAATGCTTCGATGTATCATAGTACCAATCACTTTCGTTTTCAACGAGACCAATGATCTAAAAAGCATAAACCAAACATCTTTAATATTTATACTTATTGGTGGTCTTGATGGAACTGAATGTTCATATTGAATAAAATCATGGTTTTCTTGCACTTTTTTCCACTATTTATTTTACTGTTTGAATTTGCTATTTTGTACGACCGGTTTCGATTACCTGAACCTGAAGTTACCTGAAGATGAAGTAATCGAAACCGGTCATACAAAATAACAAATTCAAACAGTAAAATAAATTGTGGAAAAAAGTGCAAGAAAACCATGGTTTTATTCAATATAAACAAACATCTTTACATAGACGTGAACAGAAAAACTTGGTTGGTTTCGATAAAATAATAATATTTGTTATCTCGAGTTAAATTAAGTTAGGGTGTTTAGGTCTTAGTTGACTTCACATACATCTTTGAATTTCTTCGCAGATGTATGCAGGTTGCCTGCTTCACTGTTTCCCTTCACTGTAGGAGTGTCGGACAAATGCACATATAAGCTTCGAAAAACATATTGGTGTTCGGCAGGATCGAACCCGGACCTCTCGATTAGAAGGCCAGTGCCGAGCTCACAGCAATATTAAACAAATATTATAGAAAGAAATGGTTATCGAAACTTATTTCTTATTTCGAAATAAGAAATATTATTCTGCTTTAGCAACTGGTTTCGAAATGAAGTTTCGAATGTGGCTGACGCGAAAAATAAATTAAAGAAAAATTCACTTTAGTCAGAATTCGATTTTCAACATAACGTGTTTACGCCAAACTCCTCGGTGGCCTAATAGTCATGGCGTCAACACGGTACGTTGCAGAAACAGATTCGAATCCTGTAGAGATGATTTTTTTTTTATTGATTTATTCATATTTCAATTTATTTAGTATTTTTAAAGACAATGCCAAATCACTAATATAGAATTTATTATTCAAATAAATATAGTTAATATGTTACACGGAGCCCCACTGATATACATAACAAATTACGAAAAAATTTAGAAACCTGCTATAATACATGGTGTAACAGAAATAACACACTCCCTGAAATTAGTTTGTTACAAATAAACAAATTTCAGCAATCTGATTATTCCAGTCAGTATAAATTGTTTTTTTTTTAATTTAAGTAATGTAGGTACTTATTTACGTGCTATGTCTAGCGTTTTTATTGAGTTTCTTACTAAAATGCTGAAAACTATCATGTCGAAGTTATTACTAGCTTGTGAAATAATTGCCTCTACGCTCGCTTCCGAATTTGACTTTATTATCATTTACCATCGGATGAGATAAGACTAGTTTTCTGCTGGACTAATAGCCCATGAGATAAGATTATTATTGTATACTTTTATTTAATATTTCGTAAAAACATAAAAATGAAGGACATATTTTTAATTTCTTCATAATTTTTATTCTAAGTCCTCTAAAAAGTAATTTGAAAAGTTAGTCATTCAGAGCAGCTTATACGCCGCTTGAACGATTGAGGGCGGTTATGCCTCTGATGAAATGAATTAAAAATGAAATACTTCACGTTTATTATCTGGATCACTAATATAGAATTTATTATTCAAATAAATATAGTTATATGTTACACGGAGCCACTGATTTACATAACAAATTAACGAAAAAATTTTGAAACCTGCTATACATGGTGTAACAGAAATAACAGACTTTCTGAAATTAGTTTGTTACAAATGAACAAATTTCAGCAATCTGATTATGATAACTAATCAATTGGCGAGTTCATGACTTGCAGCTCAGATACAAAAGTGCAAAAAAATCATATTCTTCACTATACCTGATCATCAGTCATGTTCCTAAACATAGTCCACAGTTCAGCAACATCACAGAGGAAAGTCAAATCTGAATCCACAACAATAACTTGGTTCAGTGTAGTTGAAAGTATTTCAGGGAAGAGCAGTTTCACCAATGCATACACTCCAGAGTAGTGACTGTTCGGGATCCAGCTCACTCTCACTAGGTGGTTTTGAGCATTATAGCATGTGTATTTAACTGAAAATACAGTAACCAAATTATACTTATACAATGGATTACCAAAAAAACAAATAAATTAATTATTCTTCAAGTATAACCCTATTTTTAGAACCAAAGTACAAACAATATATGAATTCTGTCTATGCCATGGATTTATTCATTAATAAGTCCATGGTCTATACCAATTCAGATTGACTGAGATGACAGCTTACTAGGGTTAAATGTCCTATTTGACTTCTCAATTAATTTCTTTCTTTAGAGTTTTTGGTAGAGTAGAAAGTTACAAATATGTTAAAGTAACAAATTGTCAATTTGCTAGTGAAATTAAAGTCTCACTGGGCTTCACATATTATAGCTGAAAGATAGTTGTACAGATAGTGATAGGTAATTTTGAATTCATTTTGAACTATGGAGGTGAAAAAGTTAAATTAGGTAATTGTATTACATAACAAAAGATAATTCAGTATTCATACCATCTGGTAGGTCCCATGTATCAAAGAGTGTCTCTGTTATGTGCTGGGCTGTTCCATCTACAATGAAATGAAAATGCAAAGGGTTCTGGCGATGATGAAGTATAGATTTTAGCATTGGTGTTATTAGCTTCATGCATTTACCCATACAGACCAGTGCAATGTGTATTGTCTCACAGAGCGTACCTACAGTATCTGGTATCTGTAACAATTCATCCTATTATTATTGAAATTATGAAAATAACTATTATACAATGTGGTAATTATATTTCGCAATATCTGAATATAGTTTCAGTTCAGTTCCGTTTTTGGGATAAGTGGCTTCTGTCAGGTTTGATAATTCGATGTCAGTGTCGAGTAGCGAAAACACGGTTTTTACAATGGTAAAATTTTGCGGTTTAAAAAGCACTTAGCCAGTTTGTTCAGTGCCGAAAGCAGAATCGATTGCAGTAATAAAATATAATTATGGGTCAATTTTTTTTCAGAAAGATTTCAGGATTTTGCTGAACTGTTAATCTCTGTTGTAATCCATCTACCTACAAAATTTCATCCAAATCCATTCAGTAGTTTTTGCGTGAAAAAGTTACAAACATCCATAAATCCATCCATACTCACAAACTTTCGCGTTTATAATATTGATAAGGATATAAGAATCTTGTGTCACAGTGTTGGTTATAGGACTCTTCCGAAACGGTTTGACTGATTTTTATAACATTTTTTATGTACATTTGGTAGGTTCGAGAATAGGTCGTAGGCTATTTTTTTATATCCCTAGGTGATAAGGGTGACCCTTTCCAAAAATTGATACAAAAAATACTTATAACCCTAAATTTTCACCCTGCTACCATCATTCCCCATTTTTTAATAGCCATATTAATATTTCTACTGGTGAAACATGGTTCGCAGGCTAGTTATTTTATAAAATTCTTTTATAATAAAAATAAGTTGGGGTGTTTGAGGTTTTACATTATTAAATTAACACATTGTATACAGGGTGTCCCAGAAGCCGACGTCAAGCCGAAAGCAGGCGGTAGACTAACTCATATATGTTATCGGAAAAATATAAAAAAAAAACTAAGTCACCTGTTTAAAAAAAAATCTAACATTTAAAAAAATCGATATAATTTACACCCTGTGACGGTTTTTTCACTCTTGTTGCTACAAATCTTGACTTTTCTAAACATTTTCTTTTGTTTTGTAATCCTGAATAATGTTTCTGTATACTCTAATCTAAAATTTAAAGCCAGCTGCTCCAAATTAGAAGAATATGCCATTTTTATCTAAATTAAATATTCAAAATTAATTTTTCACATAGCTTTAACAAGCTGTACTGAAAAAAAAATGTACTATGCGAGTTTGGCAAGTAACTGCAAAAGTTGGCGCATTTATTAAGGATTCCAAAATGGTATGATACTTGGTAGATAATTTCTACGATTGCAGACAATTTTTTTTTCCAAAAACAGGCAGATTTGAACAAATTTTTCTTACGTACTTAAAATTTATTCTAATGTACCCATGGTTTGCTTTAAGGCCTTAACTTTAACATTCTAGTTTGAGTGAGACCGGGAGAGTCATTTTACGAAGTGTGAGAAAGACAGATAGTGACGCTAACGTGACAGAGACGGCGAGTCTCACATCCACTTCGTAAAATGACTATTTTACGAAGTGGAAGTGAGACAGATAGTGACGCCAATTATTCGCTAACGCACAAACAATACACATCAGTACGTTTCGCTCCTTCGCTTACTGCGCATCTTTTTGTATTCGTTCGTGTTGATTTCGTTCGACAAAACAAAAGAAAATGTTTAGAAAAGTCAAGATTTGTAGCAACAAGAGTGAAAAAACCGTCACAGGGTGTAAATTATATCGATTTTTTTAAATGTTAGATTTTTTTTAAATAGGTGACTTAGGCCCTGTCCTAATTGGCCATCGCTCGTGCGATGATGCGTTGCGATTTCATCGTGCGATGAAACTGCTCGCGCGATCGTGCGATCAAACATACTGATTCTACTGAATGTCCTAATTGGCGGTCGCGCGATCATGCGATACGACCAAATTGTCTAGTTTTCATCGCACGACCATCGACGCATTGTTAAATCGGACGTTCGTGCGAACTTCGTGCGAACATACTTGAGCTCAAAGAGAATAGTAATACTACGGGAATAGAGCCCTCTCGTGGCATTTTTATGCATGCTACATTTGATACGTCAACTAGCGCCATCTGTATTTCTTAACTGGTACTTCGTACATATACATACCTACATAAATGGCCAGGCCGGCCTACCAGTTAAAATATGGTGGCTTAAATTGCCGCCTTATTACAAAACATGACCTAAGTTTAGACTTGGTTTAAACCTGATGCTGTCTTTATCTACTTTAAAACAAGTGAAAGAGCGTCTAGTTTAAACCAAGACTAAATTTAGGCCAAGTTTTGTAATAAGACCGCATTTTTAAAACCGTTAATATAAAGGCAGGGGTTTTTTGAGGTTTTGCACCTCGAAAAGACTGTTTTATGGAGTTATCTAATTTCAACTTGTTTGTAATCCTTTTTTCAATTTCTTTTTAGTAAACTAGTTCCAGATAAGAAAAAATCTTTAGATAATAAACACAAAATATGTAATATGTTTGAAATAAAACAAATCAAATACTTGCCTTTTATTTTCAATTTTTATGTTTAATAATTTTGTGCTGCTATTTTAGTTACATCATCTCCATTGTATGTAAGTTTTCCCAATAAAATCCGATTAATCTATCGACGCCAACTACACACCAAATAACTTAGAACATTAAACATTGTGTTGACAAAAACATTGCTTAAGTCTTTACACCCTTTTACAATTTCTTTTACACATCATTATATAACACAACCGTAAACATTATTACATTGACCAGCATCATTTTGATGGGGCTGGTCAAAGCAAATTCGGTTATTAAAATGAATATCCATTTCTTCGGAATCACTAGGAGCCTTTATTTGCAATGAACTTGGAGATGGAAATGACTGGATAACTATCGGTGAATTCTGCATTCCGCCAGCTCTGAAGTGGAAAACTCTACTTTATGATTGATCGCCTGCAAGTCTGAAATTCTATCTTAACGCCTTCCAGATGACTTTCCCAGAACAATGTAATCTAACAACATTGGGGAATAGCAACAGAAAAAACATGCTATACGTGTGGCGAAGCACCTGGAACAGCTAGGCACATACGGGTGGGATGCAGAGTTCTTTTAGAAAAGGGTAATTACTCGCGACGTCATGATAAGGTTTTGGGAATCATACGGGAAGCTGTCAGTGAAGCGGTCGCAAGAGCCCAGAAAGGGATGACAACAACCACAAGCCTCATCAAATTCACCAAAGAGGGCTCTAAAACAAAACAAATAAATAAAACCTATTTGATCATAGGCTCGGCACCGGATTGAACCCTTGTGATGGATACTGTTGTGGACTGTATGTTTTAGGTCGGCAAATTCTTAACGCTCCGTTCAGGGGTTCGGGGCTGGTTCAGGTACTGGTAGGCACTGGTACTAGTACAAGTCACTTTTAATTAAAACGCAAACTGGTTCACTATGCAATACTGAGCACACACACAATTTATTTGCAACTTACATTTCTTATAAGCCCCCGTTTAGGGTCACAAGTAGCGCGGGGTATAACACGTAACAATATGCAAATTCCTTATACTACTAAATCTAAGGGTCGCAAGTAGCGCGGGGTATAAGCGCGTACTATGCGTATCGCTATCCCTCTCGCACGCGTGTTTGTCGTCCCTTACAGTTCTCCCCCCGGTGTAGACTCTGTCGAAGCCTCTTCAACCGCTAGGACGACTAGCTTCGACGTCGGGCGGCGGAAGGTCCCTCCTTTGGTCCGAACGTCTGCACTGCGGACACGTCCATCGGGTCCCGTGTAGACTCGTTCGACTACTCCTCTCGGCCATACATTGCGCGGTAGTGATGAGTCGACGACCACCACTAGGTCGTTCACTTGCAATGGTCGTTCTGGTGCAGCGGCGGCTTGGCGGGGTGCGAGCGTTGGTAGGTACTCGCACACCCACCTCTTCCAGAACTCATCGACGAGCGCTTGGCATGCTCTCCACGTTCTTCGATCAGCCAGATGACAGGGCCCAGTGCTCGGTAGTCCCGTTGATGATCCCAACAAAAAATGGTTCGGTGTAAGAACCTCAGGATCCGCAGGGTCGACGGATACGTGAGTTAGGGGTCTTGCGTTGACCGCGTGTTCGACTTCGGCGAGTACTGTTTGTAGTACTTCTTCTCTGGGCGCTTTCTGATTCAGCACCGTCGTCAGTGCCGTCTTTACTGAGCGCACCAGCCTCTCCCATGCTCCTCCTTGGTTCGGTGCGCCTGGCGGGATGAAGCGCCAGGTAATCCGATGAAGGTGGCCCAGTTCCCTAGAGCCGAGGTCCATTCTGCGTAGGCAGCTCGTAGTTCGGCGTCAGCTCCGCGGAAGTTGGTGGCGTTGTCGCTGATCATAAGTGACGGCCACCCGCGTTTCGCAGCCATTCTTCTCATTGCCATGATGGCGGAGTCAGTTGACAGCGAACTCACTATTTCCAGATGAATTGCGCGTGTTGTGAGACAGGTGAATAGGGCCACCCATCTCTTTTCGTGTCTTCTCCCGATGGTCACTATCAATGGCCCGAAGTAATCGACACCGCAGTTAGTGAAAGGTCGATGGTAGGGGTCCAAACGAGCTCGTGGTAAGTCTCCAAAGACAGGCACTCTCGGTTGCGTCTTTCTGAGGCGGCATAAGGCGCAGCTATTAGCTATAGCTCGCACAGTAGGTCTCAGGTTCAATATCCAGTATCTCTGGCGTAGGTCATTTACTACACGCTCTCGATTTCCGTGACCGGCGTACTCGTGCTCTCTCTTCACTAACAGGCGCGTGTAAGGATGACGCCCGTCTAGTATGGCCGGTTCTTTCACGTCGTATGACACGTCGGCTGCCTTTATTCGCCCGTTCAGTCGTATAATGCCATCCTTGATCACCGGGTCTAGCTTGTAAAGTCGGCTTGACTTAGGTATCGGTTTCGCTTTCTCTAGCAACTCGTATTCTTCATGAAAGCTGTCTAGCTGGCTCTCTCTTATCCAGCGTCTCTCTACCTCCTGTAGATGTCGTACTTCTACTCTTTCGGTTTTCCCTCTGTACTTGTCGATGAATGCTAATACGACAGCTGTTGCCCTGATCAACCTCTCGTGTGAGGAAAAGCGGTCGATCTGAGGCAAACCAGTTTCGGCTCGTTTGATCGTGAGCGTTACGGTTTCTTCGTCTATCGCTTCATTACAGTTTATCTCCGTAGGCCAATTCTCCTCCGGCGCATATAAGAATTCGGGTCCCGTGAACCATCTATCTTCCACGGAGACGGTCTTGTGGGTCAATCTTGTTGCGTCGTCAGCCACGTTATGCTCTGTTGGTATCCAACGCCACTGTTTAGCTTCTGTGCGTTCGCAAATCTCTCCTAGACGATGCGCGACAAACGTAGTGTAGCGACGTGCGTCGTTTCTTATCCACTGTAATACTGTTCGTGAATCGCTCCAGTATGTCACTCGTTCGGGTTGACATCTATGTCCTGTGATCACGGCGTGGGCTAGGCGGGTGCCTATCACGGCTGCTTGCAGCTCTAACCGCGGAATGCTCTGCGTCTTCAGGGGTGCGACTCTGGCTTTGGCGGCGGCCAATCTCACATCTGTGACCCCGTCGTCTCTCTCTATCCTCCAGTATGCGGCTGCGGCATATGCCTGCTCACTGGCATCGCAGAAAACGTGGAGCTCTCTCGTCGCGTTCTCTGTGGCTCCGTACCATCGCGGCAAGCGAAGTTGAGCGATGTTTCCCCTCAGTTCTTGTAGCCATCTTCGGAATGTTTCGGCTTCTTCTTCGGGTAATCGTTCGTCCCACTTGAGACTCTTCCGCCACAGGCTTTGCAGCGTAATCTTCGCTCGTATGGTGAAGTGACTCAGTAGGCCTAATGGGTCGTAGACTGACATCACAATGCTCAACGCTTCTCTTTTAGTCGGTGATCGATCTCCGTTTAGTATCTCTGTCGGTACTCTCGGCAGCACAGTGTTGAAGGCCAACTCGTCAGTCTGGGCGTCCCACAGAAGTCCCAGTGTCTTCCCTGGTGCCGATGCTAATTCCGTCGTGGCTCGCGTTCTCCGATCTTCAGGGATATCTGCCAATGCGTCTTCTTCATTTGAGTTCCATCCTCGTAGGTTAAAATTAGCTTGCGCATGGACGTATGATACTTCACTGATGGTCTTTCTGGCGGTCTCTATGTCGTCGTAACTCTCTACTAGATCATCCATGTAGTGGTTCGTGGTAATCGATTGAAACGCTGCAGGATGCGTTTGCGCGTGGTCTTGTGCGTTCCGATCTCGCACGCTGTGGGCCAGGAACGGCGAGCTGGTGGCGCCAAAGATCAGTGACGTCATCTTGTAAGTTCTCGGTGATTCGCTCGCGTTGTCACGCCACAGGAACAATTGGGCTTCCTGGTCTTCAGGTCTGACTTTGATCCTCAAGAACATCTCTTCTATATCTGCCGTCACCGCCACTCGCCCTTCTCGGAATCGAAACATGATGCCCTGTAGTGACTGCAACAGGTCAGGCCCTTCTAGCAGAAGGTCGTTGAGGCTTGTACCGTGCGACTTGGCGGCCGCGTCGAACACCAGCCGAAGTTTTCCTGGTTTGTTCGGGTTGAAAACCGGAAAATGCGGTAAATACCATTTTCTCTTACTGGTTTCCTCATCTTGCTCACATATCTCTGCATAGCCCTTGGCTAAGAGATCTTCTATGGCTTTCGTGTATCGCTGTGCGAAGGCCGGTTCTCGTTCCATTCTGCTTTCTACTGCCTGCAATCTTCTTAGTGCCATATTATAACTCGGCGGCGTGGTCATGTCGTCAACACGCCATGGCAATCCCACTTCAAATTGACAGTTCCTTTTCATCACTGTTTTCTCGAATATGTCAATGGCGCGCTTCTCCGCTTCGTTCGGCTTGCTTTGAACGGCCACTCCCAGTGAATCTATCTTGAAGTGATCTTCCATCAACTTGTCTAAGTTGTCGTCGGGTGTGTACACGTGAAGTACGGACCCTTCGTCTCGTCTGAACATACAGCTCGGTGCTGTCCCATGGATGGTCCATCCCAATTCGGTCAGTGAGGCTGCGGGTTCTCTTTTCTTGCCCATCCTTAGTTCACGGGACACTATCAGGTGCCAGTGGTCTGCCCCGATGAGCAACTGTGGTCTAGCGCCCTCGTGACAAACATCTTCCGGTCGTAGATCTTTTAAGTGTTCGCACATGAGGAAGGCAGCTGGTATCGTTTGCTTGTGTAGCACCAGCTGTGGGATCGTGTGCAACTTGATTGCATGGAATTCTTCCATTCTTTCTCCTTTGATCTCTAGGTCAATAAGTCTGCTCAACGTTCGTTTCTGGCTGGCGGCTACCCCGTTGATTCGTAGGGGCTGTGCTTCTCCGTCAGCTCCCAGCTTCTTTGCCAGATCTTCTTCTATGAGGGATATTGTTGAGCCTTCATCCAGTAGGGCGAAAGTGTGTGCATCTCCCTCTGGTCCGGCAATATGAACAGGAACTACTTTCAGTAGCACTGTACCTCGCTCGTTTTTGTCTTCTGCTGCTATGGACATCACGGTCTCACTGGATCTCGCGTTCGTCGCTTCCGTGAGTCTCTCGCTTGTTGTTGGCGTTGCCGGCTCGGCGTGCAGCAATGCGTGGTGCGGCCGACGGCAATCGTTCACGCCACATGCCTTGGCTCTACAATTAAATCTTCGGTGTCGGCCCGTGATACATTTGAAGCAGAGTCCCGCCGACTTCACTATCTGCCACCGCTCGTCTGTGTTCATCTTCTTGAAGCTCCTGCAGTGAGGTAGCGTATGATTTTCTTCGCAGCCAACGCACTTGTACCCTTTGGGTGATACTGTGGTGGTATAAACATCTTCTCTGCCTTTCTTTCTGAGTGGAACGATGATTGGCTTCAAGTTTCGGTTAGTGGTCGATGTCTTCAGAGTTGAAGTTGCGTTTTGCGGCGCATAGGTGAAGCGAAGCGCCAGATCGGCTTCACGCATCAGAAATTGTGACAGTAAAACAATCTCCGGCTCCATAGAATGTTCTGTACTTAGGGCGTAGTCGCACCATCGAGCTCGCAGGTGTGGACTCAGCTTCTCGGTCACCTCGCGTGTCAGCATGGGATGTCGTAGGTACCCTTGCCGATCCACGCTCTTCAGTACGCAGACGATGTTCTGTAGTCGAATGGAGAAAGTGTTCAGCTCGTTGGTCGAAGTACCGATTCGTGGTAGTCGCTTGATGTCTTCCATTGCTTGGTCAATGATGAATTCCGGTCGTCCGAAGCATTGCTCAAGAGTGCGCATGACTTGGTTCGGGTCGCCGGCGGTGTGTAACAGCGCCGCAACGGCTTCACGCGCTTCCCCTCGTAGACAATTGCGTAGTCTAGCCATGTTCTCGGTCGGTGTGAAATTGTACACGGCAGTGGATTCCTTCATCGCAGCCTTGAATGGTAACCACTCGCTGATGGCGCCACTGAACGTCGGAAGTTCGGTGACTTGTCGTGGCACTGGTCGGTTCCTCGCCATTTTCTCAATAGCTTCTGCCAGTTGTTCGATTCCCCTATTCCTGGTTCTGGTGGGTGTTGGCGATCGCGTATGATGTCGATTGCTTTCTTCAAATCTCACGGGTTCAGCTTCACGGCGTCGCATTGTTTGAGCGTTCGGTTCCCCCCGTTCGTTCCCTGGGGTGCGCGTGACTTGCGCTGGAACGGCGCCCTCTTCTTTATATCCCGTAGAGGTATGTCTCGGCGTCGTTGACTCCCCCCGTATATCGCTGGGTTGAGCTTGTTGAAGCCAATCGTCGACTCGTCCTGTGACGTCGACTATGCTCTTGGGTGCTTCATCTTCTTCTTCATCTCGAATGTTTTCAACTTGCACAGCTAGCCTTTTCTTAATTAGATCAGCTTCTATCTGGAGCTCCTTTCTTCTTATTTCTGCCAGACGTTCCTCGGCTTCTATGTGTGCGTTACGGATGCGGGCGATCGCACTACTCTTCGATTGTTGCGAAGTGCGTGACCGCGTCGGCGATGGTCGTCGTGGTTCAGCAGCCAGGTTCGTGGTGAGTGCAAGGTCCGCTTTGGTTCGTAGCGGCACTGCCTCGCTCGTTCTCTCACTATCCCCTTGACTACGGACGATGTTCTCGCTTCGTTCCTCCGTAATTCTTGCTTGTGCTGTTATCGCCGATGGTGATCGCGGTGGATTATGGAAAATTCGGATGCCAATCGGGCGTTCGTCCGCTTCTTCCTGACTTCTTGTTCGCACCATCTTGATACAGCGTTCTTGTACTGACTCGTACTAATTTACACGTTCCACGTTCCGGAATTACTTCTATCTATCCGGCGCTGCGACCAGCAAAGTTCACAATTCTGCTCCGACGGAACAACGAATGTTCTCAATCCGGCGCTCGACCAGCAAATCCTCGCAATCCGTGTCGAAGGACCAGCAAATGTTGTGGACTGTATGTTTTAGGTCGGCAAATTCTTAACGCTCCGTTCAGGGGTTCGGGGCTGGTTCAGGTACTGGTAGGCACTGGTACTAGTACAAGTCACTTTTAATTAAAACGCAAACTGGTTCACTATGCAATACTGAGCACACACACAATTTATTTGCAACTTACATTTCTTATAAGCCCCCGTTTAGGGTCACAAGTAGCGCGGGGTATAACACGTAACAATATGCAAATTCCTTATACTACTAAATCTAAGGGTCGCAAGTAGCGCGGGGTATAAGCGCGTACTATGCGTATCGCTATCCCTCTCGCACGCGTGTTTGTCGTCCCTTACAGATACGTATGATAAACAATACAAGTTTCCGTCTGACGTAGCGATTACTGCCAGGTCAGACATTTTACTTTACTCCCGGTAATAAAGCGCTTACTACTCATCGAACTCACCGTGCCGTGGGAAAATAACATTCTCAATACCACACATTTAAATTGAATAGATACTACGATCTTACTATCTCACAAAAAACGGTTATGTTCACTTATATGCGGTAGAAGTAGGCGCGAGAGGTATTCTGGCAAAATTCTTATAAACATTGTGTTAGCTGCAATATTCCTAGCACCATAACTCCTAATGTTTCCGAAGAAATTTGTGGTTTGATTGACATCTCATTGAATATAAGGCTACACAAATGTTTTGAAGGATCTTCGATCGTTCATTGATTTATTTAAAGAAAGTGAAAAATATTTACGTAACAACTGGATAGCATATTTTCTCTTCAATAGTGAAATGTCTTCCTTTCAGTTTCTTACTTGCTTGTTGTTGCATGTTGCATATGCATGAACAGTTGAGCTGGTGTGGTCATATACTTGACTTTGTTGAAATGCAACATTTTTCGAAATTTTCTCTGCATTAGCCTATAATGGTCTTAGGTCTTTAAATAATTTGCCCTTTTATCGCAAATGATTTATTTCATTTCCCAGATTTCAAATTATCTTTTGAAGTGGTTGAGCATATGCACAGTTTCAGATACAGACATTCAGAAGCACCTGAATGTATAAAAAAAATTAAGTAAGTGAGTTATTTTTTTTATTTATATTTAAATCATTATAATACCATGCCGTGATAAAAAAATAACCGTGTATAATAAAAATATTATTTTAATATAACAAGTTGGTACATTAATTCTCTAGGTAACCTAGGCACAAACACAAGACTTGATATGTATATTATAATAGGTACTCACTGATCTATACAAAACATTTATTAAACTATAGGTAAGTATAAAAAAAACTTCTAATTAATGTTTAAACTAGATAAAAGTCAATTTTCGTCTAACTCTGAGTCTAAAACCAATAAATTGTATTACCAACCAATTAATAAAATTTATTGTAATATTGTCTAAGAGCATCGAGCCGGTTACTCGAGGATGCAGATTCGAATCCAGTCCGGGAAAGAGCCGAGACAAAAAAAAATACCTTTTTCTAGTTTAAACATTTATTTTAAATACATATAGCGTTGTAAAGGCAAATAATAAAAATAAATACATAAAAGAAACTTACCTCAATGTTAACACCAATCTTTTTTCCACACTTATGGGTCTTTTAAAGTTTGTAACCTTACGATTACAATAGCTGCGTATTCCATTACAGATGTAATCAAAGGTTTCTGTTGTCATTGACAAATATTCGTAAAAATCTTCTTCGTTATTTCGTACGTCGAAGTACTGATTGCGAAATTCACCGCGCTTATTTCTGTATTTATAGAGTATATTATGTGGTCTACGTTTTCTTTTTTTAATACTATTTATAATTAGAGGAATATTACTCGAAAGCAAAAACTGTGCATCTCTGTCAAGAGCCATTTCGAGAGTGATCGCATCGCGACAGTTTCATCGCACGATGAAATCGCAACGCATCATCGTACGAGCGATGGCCAATTAGGCCATACGTTTTCTTATCGCGCGAGCAGTTTCATCGCACGATGAAATCGCAACGCATCATCGCACGAGCGATGGCCAATTAGGACAGGGCCTTAGATTTTTTTTTATATTTTTCTGATAACATATATGAGTTAGTCTACCGCCTGCTTTCGGCTTGACGTCGGCTTCTGGGACACCCTGTATACAATGTGTTAATTTAATAATGTAAAACCTCAAACACCCCAACTTATTTTTATTATAAAAGAATTTTATAAAATAACTAGCCTGCGAACCATGTTTCACCAGTAGAAATATTAATATGACTATTAAAAAATGGGGAATGATGGTAGCAGGGTGAAAATTTAGGGTTATAAGTATTTTTTGTATCAATTTTTGGAAAGGGTCACCCTTATCACCTAGGGATATAGAAAAATAGCCTACGACCTATTCTCGAACCTACCAAATGTACATAAAAAATGTTATAAAAATCAGTCAAACCGTTTCGGAAGAGTCCTATAACCAACACTGTGACACAAGATTCTTATATCCTTATCAATATTATAAACGCGAAAGTTTGTGAGTATCGATGGATTTATGGATATTTGTAACTTTTTCACGCAAAAACTACTGAATGGATTTGGATGAAATTTTGTAGGTAGATGGATTACAACAGAGATTAACAGTTCAGCAAAATCGTGAAATCTTTCTGAAAAAAAATTGACCCATAATTATATTTTATTACTGCAATCGATTCTGCTTTTGGCACTGAACAAACTGGCTAAGTGCTTTTTAAACCGCAAAATCTTACCATTGTAAAAACAGTCTATCACCTGCTTTCGGCTTGATGTCGGCTTCTGGGACAACCTGTATATAAGTTCAAAATTTACCAAGCGGGAACTAGTACTAGTGTTGTCAGCCAAACATGCCACAGCTAGTGACTGTAGCACCTACCATTTAACTCTTTGGGACAAAACTCTTTTGGATTTTGAAGAAAGTCATTATACAATATAGATAGCTGAAGACTTTCATTGAGACATACTTTAAGGCATGTTTGTATCAATGAAAGTTCATGTCCATTTACCATGGTATCAGACCTTTGCACTGTTAAGGTAATTTTTTGTTGTATTAATCATATGGCACGATGATCCGGGAAGTTATACACTACCAATGAATAATAGGAGAAACTAAATTCACCAAAGAACAAAATATATATTTCATAGAAACATTCAAGACCTAAGCAAATAGATGATACAGCTGATTTTTCATGACGACAGAATTACTCCTATTGCAATACGATAGTGTGTGATATACCAGATTATTCTGCCTAAACAACCAAAAAATGACCTTGAATATCATCACAATATTTGTAGAGATGACAATACAACAATAAATGAAAACATGGTCAGTAGGTATATAAATTCATGATCTTAGCTAAACTTTAAAAATGATAGAGTTCTAATGTAAAATGTTAGTATTTAATGAGTCCTGAATGAATTGGTCAGTGAGCACATTATTTTCTTAGTAATAAAATTGAAATTTCATTATAAGACTTACATTGGGTATTTTATATGTGGTTGGAGAGTCTACAGACATCTGCCTTATCATAGACTGTGAAAGCCTCAGTTGCGTCTTATAAACTCTATTTTGTGACTCCAGTACAGATATCCTAGATATTAGCCACCAATAATAAACAACAGACACTGCAATCCAAATTCCAAATGGCACCCCTAACCAGGGTCGAAGAAATAAACACGACAGCACATTTTTGGATTTTAAGTTAATCTTCATTTTAGAGGCATGTCAAGTGTGCATTATTTTTACTTTATCTTTCATTTTAATGGAAGGTAGGCCTGAAAGAAAATATTATGGTATTTGAATTGGCAAAACTTTACACAGATTTTTTGTTCATACATACTTTACTAGATTTATATATATTTTACCTATATAAATAAAATTCCCTGTAGTAACAAGTTGCTTGCCGTTCCTTGTTTTTTATTTACTTGTAAAAAATCTGCCTGTCTGTGGGACATAAATAGGTTGCTTGATTGATTAGGCGAAATCTATCACGATCGCGGATCGCGATTACTTTCTACTTGACAGTTACTGTACATCCATCGCTGCTTAATTGAAAAGCAGAGGCGCGTTCAGGGCCTTCGCGCGAAGTACAACTTTTCGCTCTAACCCCGTTCAATGCCTTCGAGCGTGACAACCGGGTGAAACAACCGGCCCGTTCAAGACCTTTGAGCGTCGGCGCGAGTTACAACCGAACAACCATCGAATTTGATGGTTGTAAAACGCTCTGACGTTTATGACTGAAATACTCTTACGTGATTGGATGATATTGGCGGCCATTATCTAAAATGTTATCTGATAGAAAGAGAGAGAAATAAAAATTCATGTGAAAGAGGGAGATAAAAGATTTGGTTGCTGCAATCCGTTCAACGCCTTTGAGCGAGTTAAAAAACAACCGGACAACTACACCCAGAGGCGCTGAACGCGCCTCTGTGTAGCACAGTAAGGTATAAACGCCGTAATGAAGATTTCACTAATGATCTGAGGTCAGAGGCGCGTTCAGCGCCTCTGGGTGTAGTTGTCCGGTTGTTTTTTAACTCGCTCAAAGGCGTTGAACGGATTGCAGCAACCAAATTTTTTATCTCCCTCTTTCACATGATTTTTTATTTCTCTCTCTTTCTAGTAAATGACATTATAGAACATGGCCGCCAATATCATCCAATCACGTAAGAGTATTTCAGTCATAAATGTCAGAGCGGTAACTCGCGCCGACACTCGAAGGTCTTGAACGGGTCGGTTGTTTCACCCGGTTGTCACGCTCGAAGGCATTGAACGGGGTTAGAGCGAAAAGTTGTACTTCGCGCGAAGGCCCTGAACGCGCCTCTGAGATAGATACCACACCACACAGATGCGTAAACATTAGATCACCGCGGTCCGAGTTGCGCAGACATTACTGACATACGATCAGCAAGCAAACGACATGGACCGCATTGAATACAGTAGTTAGCATAGATATAGAATGAAATAGATGGGCTATAAAAGCCGTCAAACATGAGGAAAAGAGATAAACTTATACACATTGCCAAAGGAAAGAAGAAGATGGCATCATTTTTTTTTGTCCTTGTTACCGTATATAGGTGAAACTGGTAGTGGGAATTGTTTATCACCAGCGTCTGGTGCTAAACAAATACGTGGAAGAAATTTGTTCTGTGAATTATAGCTTACTGTGTAATTATTTAACACTTTAATTAGTGTAATTGTGAACTATTTGAACATTTAAATCATGGTGCACTGCTCCGTTTTAGTTTGTAATAGTGATAGTGCTAGAAAACAGGAAAATATAACCTTTTACAGGTAAGACCTAAATTGTGTCAATAAAAAGCGCCAAAACTATTTTTTAAATTATAGATACAAGTTATATTGCAATATTTTATCCTTCTACTATGGTTCTCAATCATATTATGAGATTAAACATGAAATTTCAAACTAAGTAGTAAGGTTATTGTGAACCTAACAAGCTAGGAATGTCGCCATACAATATGGCCACGTATACAGCCAACGCGTATAACATTTTGCCGGGTTATAATGATACCAGTTACGCTACGACTATTTTTCCTTGATTCGTAGGTAATTTGTTACGTGAAAGGGAACTCACATATTAGTTTCTGTGTTATATTAATATTGACATATTTAAGTATAAAATTTTGAGCATTTTAGATAACAAAGGTAATTCTTTTAAAGTGAGACTTTCCATTTGCTTGTTTGTCTGTATTTAACAGATTTCCTTCGGGGAACCTCCTTTTATTTTTAACCTGTATACATATTGTTTCAGGACGCATCGGTGTTGGATTTCGGTTCAAATTTGAATACGCCCCGAAAGAGAAAAATGCGGCTTCAAATGCTGGGTTTGAAACAATCAGCGAGGTCATCAAATAAAAAACTACGACCAGTGCGTCAACCGCTTAGACGATTGGGAAAAAAAGTATATTTTAGAAAATGTTTATTTAAAATTTTATATTATACATTTTCTAAATCTTCACAAATACTCGTATTTAGTAAATGTGTAAATATTGGATTTAAAAAAAAATTGCAGAGATAAAGAAAAAACAATGATTATTGCCCGCTGTATTCTTAATCGAGCGACGATCTTCGCAAGGTACCTAGCTGGCAAAAGCTGGAAGCGAATGGTCGCGGATCGTGCTCAGTGGCGAGCACTTGGAGAGGCCTATGTCTAGCAGTGGACGCGTGTGGATGATGATTCCTAATATTTTTTCTTTTATTTGTAAAGATGTTTACATAATAGCTTAAATAAATAATAGTAAAATGTTTTAAAACGAAATATACTCGAGTAAATCCGAAAAGTGTAGTTTTATTTAAAAGTGTAAATAACTTTAGACTGCGGCGAAGGTTGAATGAAGAATTCAATAAAAAAAATCGCAACTTCCTCCCACTTTTATTTTTTGAGACATATTATTGAGCGAGGGGCGCTCATTAAAATGTCTCAAAAAAAATACGTAGATCAATCAACCCTACTTTATTTTTATAGTGGTAAAAGCCACTATAAAAATAAAGTAGGGTAAAACTTAAAGCAACACTGGTATACCCATCTACTTTAGGCAGGTATGACGTCATCTATGTCTGTCCCTTACGGGTATACGGTCACGTCCTATCTATTCATTCTTTATCTAAGGTAGTTAGTGATATTAATGGTGCGTTCCGAATTGCGATAAAAGCGATAATATCGCGAATCCGACAAATTAAAATATCGTCACAAAATGGGGGTGATTCTGAAGCGACCACCTAAAACTATAACTAAATAAAATTAGAGATAGAAATGTCAATCACCGTTTGGTATTCAGAACTCACAAGTTAACTCTAAAATTAAGAGTGACGTTACTAAACTACTCAATTTAGTGTTAGATGTTATTTTCGTATTCTGACATGCTTCCTAAATCTAATTTTTCCTATAATTTTAAATATGTCAAACTAATTTTAGGAGGTGAACTTTTAGGTGCCGTCTAAATTTATCTTGTTACTTTTTAACGATTTTCTAACATTACCGAAGGCATTTTTTTGTGCAACTTGCCAAATGGATGATGAATTGGTTGTTATGGCATTAATAGAGTCTTCAGAAAGGTAAAATATTTGTTTTATATAAATAAAATAGATAAATACCTGCCTCATAGTTTTAAAATATATTTGTAAAGTATCGACTTATTTATGTTATAGAATAGGAGAAGAAAAGGTAAAATTGAGGAAGTTGACGGACAAATCAGACCCATTTACTATGCCCGAACGTAAATTTAGAAAAATATTTCGTTTTCCTCGCCAATCCGCTCGCAACTTGATAGAAGCTATAGACTGCACTGAAGTACAGATTGGCTCCTTACCGGAACATTTAAAGGTTTTGGCCAGCCTTCGGTCATGCAGAGCTGTCACTGTTGTCACTGATTTAATATTGCGCAAATTAACTTCACAAAAAAATTTAATTTCCTAAAACAGCAATAGAAAAGGACCTTGTCAAGGCAGAGTGAGCGAGCACCTACTTACATTGTAATAAAATATTTTGAAATAATTATTAAGAAATACATTAACATTCTCCGTCCTTTTTCTATTTAGGTTTCTACAAATATATGGAATGCCAAACACACTTGGAGCTGTTGATGGTACACATATTGGTTGAGGCCTGGAATGCAGCAAACTCCTTCTGTGTGGAGGTAATCACACAGAAGGAGGTGGCAGAACGGGCCAGAGAAGATGACGCAGCGGCAGATCCCTGCCGCCGCAGAAGAACGGGGCGGAGGAGGCGGCAGTTCGCCCGCCTTCTTCCTCCTGACGGTGACCAGCGGGACGCGGGCCCGGGAAGCCCAAGTCCTGCATTGCACAGGCCACCGCCAGTCGTCGATACTCCTAATGCCCAGGAGCATCGCCGGCCTTCCCATTTTAGGGAGGTGAGAGGGGCTCGCCATAGGCGAGCAGACGCTGACGAGGTCATGGAAGTGTCCGAAAGGGTTCTCATGGCCTTGTCCGGCGACGGGGCGTCCCTCCCCGACGTATCCTCTTCGTCAGATGACGGGGAGGATGCGGCGGTGATGGACGTTCTCGTGCCAAGGCGTTTGTGAGGGGGCGTCGTTGGGTTTTAGTCGGTAGGCCGCGGTTTCTGGCTGGCGCTCTGCCCCCAGTGGCCGCGGAGAGTCCGACATAACCTCGCGCCTACCCAAGCGCGAGGTATGCGTAACGCATTTCGCAACGTTAAAAAAAATGGTACACATATTGGTATTGTTACTCCACCACTGACAAACCCTACAACACCAGGAAACTTATTATACAATAGGAAAGGCTTTTATAGCATCAATTGCCAAGTCGTGAGTTGTAATTTGTTTGTTCCCAAGTAGTCTAATAGTACTGACATTTAGATGATAGGTAGGCTATGTATGTATGTATTTACTCTTACAACAGAAATTAATATTCTATCTGCTGATAGAAGTATGCATATCTAAGATTTGTTGCCTAGCAATTACTATTATTTGTCAATAAATTAAAAGAAAACAAAAATTACTAATGAAACAAAATACGCAATTTAAAAAATTCAGAGGAAGTCACGAAGTACCTATCTATACAGACTACCACGTAATTTTTTTTATTTCATAGCATAGGCGCGAAGCCATCACAATCACAGAATAAATGTCGAATAATTTTTCTTTTGTGATAAAATGAATGATAAATAATAAAATTTCTTTTCTGTTATTTACAAATACGATCAAATCTTAAATTAATAATTTCTGATAGTAAAGTTAGTAGAATATAGCTGTTTTTAATGTTTCTAAATTATCCCGTTTTTCTACAGCACTAAGTGTATTTATAATCTGTGTATTCAATTTAAGAAATTGTCAAGTACAGTTTAAATTAAGAGAGTCCGGCGTTTCAGAATACGAATTACCTAAAAATAAATTAAAATTATATGTTTAATTTTAGTTTTAGTTTTAGTGCAGGTAACTTCAGAATTACCCCCAATGTAAGGGCTATTGAATCAGTAGGTTATTTTGTGACTTTGGTCGGATTCGCGATACACTTTTATCGTTTTACGGAACGCAGGGTAATTGTACTGTTTGCACGCAAGTTGTGCATGCTAGTTGGTCGATTGGGTAGAAGTTATCATTTCGGACAACTGTTAATTTTTAATTTTTTTTTATTTAAAAAAAACGTCGCCCCATACTAGTATTTTCTTCTGTGTTTACTTTAATAGCGCTATCACGTGCTCTTCTGTCAATGTTATTGATTCAATAGTTTTGTTTAATATAACATTAGTTAAACATGCAGAGCAAAAGCTTAATAGCCTTTATAGTCAATTAAGAGGATTGTGAAGTAATCGTGCGCGGCGCGAGTAGGTATTTTCTAAAATGCTATCTGTTTCACACCGCTCCGCCTCCGGTCTGGCGTTTACACCACAAATACAACATGCGCAAATTTTCACGCACACTACAACACAGCAGCGCGCGACTCGGCCACGATACTCGGCGGCGGCGGCCGGCGCGAGAGCTAGAGATTATTATTCTATCGTTCGTTCGTTTTGCGTTGCTTATATTTCTGACTCCCTTTCCGCTCGCAACTTCGCCATCGTTACTTTCGTTTTTCGTGTGGGAATTTTATGTTTTCACATAGGAAAAATAATTTTATAGCCTATATTACTCAGTGATAATGTAGCATTCTATCAGCCAAAGAATTTTTAAAATCAGTCTGGTAGTTTTTGAGTTTATTCATTACAAACAAAAATACAAACGTACTTAATCTTCTTTCTTCATAATATTTTAATAGATAAGTTTCGGAATACAGAAATTATTTAATTTCGTAAATTATTTCTGTATTGAAAATTGTGAAGGCACTTACTTGGTACCTATCCCTATACCTTATAGGATTAAGGGTGAGGACTATTTGTTATGAAAGTATGTATCCTACATTTACCTGTCTAAGGAAAATGCAATTTTTTAAGAAGAGTTTTATACTGAATTAAAATGATTTGTGTGATGTATGCATGTAAACTTTTTAGTATAGTATTGTGTCAAATAAATATGTCAGTCTGGTAAATGACGTTCAAGCCCACGTCTGTGTTTCCGGAGACCAACGCGGCGTTGGTGGAGGGTGGCATGAGAGGTAATCCATCCGTCCACACGGCGGTGACCGTGCATGATGTGCATCGGATCCATCTAAACGGCGGTGGCGGTGGCTTCGGGCAGCGAACGGCAGCGCAAGGCACACGGCCGGGTGGCCGGGGTGGCAGCGGGGCTATCGCGCGCAGACGTGATTCGGCGGTGGAAGGCTCGGGGGCACACGAAGGCACGAATTCTCAGCATCGTTCAAGCAATAAAGGTAGAAACGTGGCCGATGGGTGTTGTAAGGTTTGCGGTGGCAAGCACACTTCAAGTTCCTGTAGATATAAGGTTTATGCTTGTCGTATTTGTAACCAAGAAGGTCATTTGAAAAGGATGTGCCCCAAGTTGCAGAAAGATAAGGCAATGTTTAACATGGACGGAGTAGAAAAAGTTTTCGACAGCGAGGATGAAGCTTCAGATGAGGTAATGGTGGACATTAATCGTTTATCCTTGGGGCAATGTCGGCCTATTTTGATAGCTTTGAATGTGCGCGGGCACAACATAGAGATGGAGTGCGACACTGGCAGTCCGATAGCCTGTATAAGTCGTCGGACATATGATGATTTGTTTTCTTCCTTAGAGCTGGAGCCTTGTAATTTAGTGTTACGCTACTACACTGGAGAAACAGTGCGGCCTATAGGTTTGATACGGCCTGTAGTGAAATATAAAGGCCTAGAGAAAAATTTAGATTTATACGTATTTGAAGACGGCAAGGTTATGTTGTTGGGTCGTCACTGGTTGAAGGAATTGGAGATTTTGACTTCTTCTAATTGTTTGAATATAAGAGATGAAGAGATCTTTGATTTTAAACACTTTAGTTCCAGATACTCTGAGGTGTTTGCGGAAGGTCTGGGACGTTTCACCGGCGGACGGTTCAGCATCCACGTGCGTGAAGGCGCGCGGCCGCTGGCGTACGCGCTGCGCGAGCCAGTGGAGCGCACGCTGGAGCAGCTGGTGCGTGACGACATCTTCACTCCTGTAGAGCGTTCGGACTGGGCCACGCCTATAGTGCCGGTCGTTAAAAAGAATGGCACTATCCGTATCTGCGCGGATTTTAAGGTTACTCTTAATAAAGTCTTAGAAGTCGATCGTTATCCTTTGCCAAAGATTGAAGATTTATTGACACGTTTACATGGCGGCAAGCGATTTAGTAAGCTTGATTTGTCGCAGGCGTACGCTCAGTTTGAGCTGGATGATAGCAGAAAGTACGCTGTGATCAACACACACAAGGGTTTGTTTATGTATAAACGTTTGGTGTATGGGTTGTCATCTAGCCCGGGTATTTTCCAGCGTAGTAGGTTAGAACAGCTGTTCGCAGATTTACCTCATGTAGGCGTGTTTCTTGATGACATTATCATAACGGGAAACAGTACTAGCAACCACTTAGGTAATTTACACAGAGTTTTTCAGCGGCTTGAATCGAGCGGTCTTAAAATAAATAAAGACAAGTGCACTTTCTTTGCGGAATCGGTGGAATACTTAGGGTATGTTATTAGTGAGAAGGGCGTGCACACTTGTCCGGGTAAGGTAAGAGCGGTAGTTAAGACGCCAGCGCCGAAAAACGTATCGGAGCTAAGATCTTTTATTGGAATGGTAATGTACTATGCATTGACGTATATTAACTAGACGCGCTGTCCGGTACAGAGAAATTCAGCCAGTCAACTGGAGCCGATCGGCACCACGGGCGATCGTGATAAGTAGCCGAGTTGCCGTGAAGATTGTATTGCAAATTTTGCGTAAAATATGTTTTAAAACTTTAGTGTGACAATTGAAAACACTGTTGTTAGAACGTATGAATATTGGTTTTGTATTTAAGGTTTGTATTACTGACTAATTATATATTATATTGATTAAAACAAATGAAAATGGTTTCCGAACTGCGATCTACGCTCGACCGCCTTGACTTTGAACGCTTCACCTTAGTTTTGCTGTCTCTTTTACTATCATACGAGCGAGCGAGTACGCTACTGTCCACGCCCACCCAGCGCTGCCTCGCGTCGTGGCACAATTTTTGTTCGCAACAGCTTGTCTAGTTAATATACGTCAATGGTACTATGGGAAGTTTATTCAGAATGTTAGCACGATATTAGCTCCTTTATACAATTTGTTGCGGTCCGGGGTTAAGTATGTCTGGTGCGAGAAGTGCGAGGCGGCATTCGAGCGAGTGAAGCGTGCATTGGTCTCGAGTGAGGTGTTAGTGCACTACTCGCCGGATTTGCCGTTGGTGATGACAGCGGACGCCGGTGCGGTGGGTGTGGGTGTCGTATTAGCGCATCGTACGCCTGGCGGTGAGCGGCCCATAGCGTATGCGTCACGTACACTCACCAATGCTGAAAGGGCTTATGCGCAAATTGACAGAGAGGCTCTAGCCATTATTTATGGAATTCGGAAGTTCCATCAATATTTATATGGTCGAAATTTTTTGCTGCGAACTGATCACAAGCACCTTACCTATAGTTTTGGAAGTAAGGTAGGAATTCCGGTGATGGCAGCTTCTAGATTGCAGAGATTGCAGAGGGCTATTTTACTATCTGGATATTCGTATGAGATCGAGTATGTAACGTCAGTGAAGAATTGTGCCGATGCATTGTCGCGATTACCACAGTCAACGCAGAGGAAGGTAGAGATGGACGAAATCACTTATCTCAATTTCGTAGAAGCTTTTCTACCTGTGACTAATTGCGATGTACGCAACGGCACAATACGTGATCCGATTTTAAGTAGGGTGTTATTGTATTTACAATCAGGCTGGCCAACGCAATGTGAGGATGAGGGAATCAAGCCTTATTTTATAAGGTGTAGAGAGTTATACATAGAAAGAGGATGTATTATGTGGGGTTACAGGGTTGTGATACCATCGTCACTATGTGGTCTCGTGTTAAGGCAATTGCATGCAAGTCACATGGGCATAGTCAAGACCAAGTCACTTGCACGCAGTTACATGTGGTGGCCGAACATAGACGCGGATGTGGAGGCGACGTGTCGGCAGTGTGAGACCTGCGCGCTGGAGGCGGCCGCTCCGCCGCGCGCGACCCCGCATCCGTGGCCATACATACCTCAGTCGTGGAGCAGATTGCATATGGATTTTCTCGGTCCTATCCATAACAAGACATTCTTCGTAGTTGTGGACGCTACTACGAAGTGGATTGAAGTTTTCGAGATGTCGAAAACTAATGCTACAGCGGTGATAAGGGTATTGAGGGGCTTATTTGCGCGTTTCGGGCTACCGGTCGAGGTAGTTTCTGACCAAGGACCACCTTTTTCTAGTGCGGATGTTAGGAATTTCTTAACACAGAATGGTATTAAGCAGTCGTTCTCTCCTGTATATCATCCAGCTTCTAACGGAGCGGCGGAGAACGCCGTGAAGCTATGTAAACGTGTCATTAAAAAAGCTATGAGGGATTCAGTGGACATTGATGCCGCGCTGCAAAATTATCTTATGATCTACAGGAATTGCGTTCACAGCACTACGGGGGAAAGCCCGGCTATGTTGTTGCAGCGGAGACCTTTGCGGTCGCGCTTAGATCTTTTGCGAGGGGGGGGCGCTCTGCAAGAACATGTTAGGGAAGCGCAGCAACGGCAGGCTACATGTTCAGGTGTGACGCCTGCTGTGCGCACGTCCGGCGAAGCGGTGTGGGCTAGAAGTTTTAGTGGGCCGGATAAGTGGGTTAAGGGTTCAGTGATCAACACTGAGGGCTCTCGGAGATGTCTTCTGAGCGCGGATGACGGTCGCCTTTTAACAAGACACATAGATCAAATTCGTAGTAGACGGCCCAGTTCGAATTTAAGATATCCTGAAATCGCCTCTGAGGCGAGTGGAGATCAGGATGTCGTGGTGCACGGTGGTGACAATGGAATAGGTGGGGGAGAAGGGGAAAGGCAGGTTGTGCAGATTAATGATTCGAAGGGAATCGCAAGCGAGTCGCGTGACTTACAAGCGACACAAGCACCTGCGGTATCCCCTGCGCCGGTGAGACGTTCCACAAGAATTCGCAACCCACCGGCTAGATACGGATTTGATGTGGTTAAATAAATTTATTGTTTAGTTGCAAATTTCGTTACATAGTATCATTATATTTAAGGATTGTGTTTGTTTTTTCTATATGTATGGAAGCAGTTTTAAGTGGGGAGGTGTGATGTATGCATGTAAACTTTTTAGTTTAGTATTGTGTCAAATAAATATGTCAGTCTGGTAAATGACGTTCAAGCCCACGTCTGTGTTTCTCTTGTATATATTCCATATTTCTCAATTTGCATTTGAGATGTGAATCTTTTCAGAAAAAAAAAACACTAAACATATAAAAATAGTTTTATACATACAAACTAAATAGCAACAGGGATACAAAAATAAAAAGTGATAATAAATAAAAAAAATTTTTTTGATTGGGCTGGGCAGCTTTTGCAAAACTTGGCATTGTTTTTAATATGAGTAGGTATTAGCATAAAACAGAAAGCGCGGATCTTCAACCAGTGTGTCCTACCAGTGCTTACGTATGGAGCCGAGACATGAGTAACAACTAAGGCCATCGTCCACAAACTAGAGGTGGCACAAAGAGCAATGGTAAGAAAATTGATAGGAGTAACACTCCGGGACAGAAAAACGAATAGTTGGCTCCGAAAACGGAGTCAGGTCTCGGACATTACGCACCACGTAGCAAAGCTCAAGTGGCAATGGGCTGGACATAATAGCCAAAAAGCCGAACTCGTGGTGCAGAACTGTCTTATAGTGGAGGCCATGGAATCGTAAAAGACCCAACGGGAGACCACAGATGCGGTAGAAGGACGACATCGTCAAGATGGTGGGCACGAACTGGATTAGAGTAGCTTAAAATAGAACGGAATGGAGAAAGTTGAAGGAGGCCTATACCGTCATGGTAGAAGAAAAGGCTTAGATGATGACAAATATTTTTTAATAATGATATGATTATTTTTGTTGGTGTTCACCTCAATTTCTTTAATAATAAGCCAAACGTAACATCATCTGCAACTAGCTCCACCTCCATCCATCTTTGAATTAGTCAGCAGCAAAACAGAAGCTACGTTTGGCTTATTATTAAAGCAATTAAAGTGAACACCAACAAAAATAATCATATAATTATTAAAAAAATATTATACATCATCTAAGCCTTTTCTTCTACCATGGCGGTATAAGCCGCCTTAAGGAAAAGGTGGCTAGATGACATTAAAAAAGAAGACTGGACTGACATATCCACATTTAAAAAACGCAGCATAGGATCTTACACGTCAGCGCAAGGGCAAGGGCGTTTTATTGAGTAAATAACTTTTTTCAGAAACATTGTACAAAGTTATTCAGATTCATTCAGAAATACAGCAATAATACTGTATGAAAGTACCCCATGTGTGGGGTAGATTCGTACGAATTTCAATTGAAAGTTAAGTCATAATTATATAACAAATATAAAATACCTCTCATTTTTATACACTAATCTCGGGTACCTAGTTATACTAATAGTTTTAGAATTTAAATTTTTACCACCTCCGTAGTCTAGTGGTTGAGGCCATCGGGTATTGATCGGGAGGTCCGGGGTTCGATTCCCCACAGGGACAGAAGCTTTTCTGCTCGGTTTGGTTGGTGGTAGGGCTTTTCAGCCCACCTGGCTAGCTACCACTGTCTTACCTAAGTTTGTCGTCATAATAACATGTTAATAGCATTGCTGTGTTCCGATATAAGGCCAAGAGCTTCCTTGTCGTATGAAAAAAAATACCTATTAGTAGGATTATATGTAATCAGCTGCTTTAAATTATATTGCTAAAATGAAAAAAAAACGTCAATACCGTACGAAGGGTGCCTTCTCCACATATATGCCTACCCTGCCTACCCTACATATATTATTTACTTTGTCGTTTGTATTTTTTATAGACATTTTTTAGCAACTCCAACTTGGTTATACGAAAAATAGTTTGTGAGCAACTTAGAATACGATAACGATCATACAATGCATAACAAATACTTATCACAAGAAACAAAAAACGAATTTCTTTTGAGTTTGTGTCTTTATGGCACATACTATTATAACAAACAACTACATACTTACAATTTATTTTCTTATTTTGATTTTGGAAATTTACAGTTAATTGACAGGCTACAGGCTGCTTACCCTTAAATAAGGTTTGTATTGAAATAACACCCTTAAAATAAAACACTAAAATCAATAAACGTATTCGAAAAGACATTTACTTTTTCATGTAGAAGGTATTTGTGTAGATTAATAGTTCTGACTTGAGAAATACCTTTCAGTATTAATCGATATATCGATATTACTTTCTCCTCCCTAGGCAACAATAACTACGATAACATTATGTCACATCACTACATTATGCCCCATTATACCCCTGCCCCCGACCCGTATCGTGCGATAGAGAGAGTTGCAAGAACTGGGGGGCTACCGCCTAACTCATAGCGATCACTCGCTATCGCTTCGTGACATTAGAACAATAGCTCTAATGTCATCTGTGACATCAAAACTATTGTTCTAATGTCATGATAACGATAGCGAGTGCTCGCTTTGAGTTAGGCGGTACGGCCGCTGGTCGAAATTGCACACAATTCCTGTTTGAAATATTGTTTCGGGCGATAACTGTTTTACCCCCCTAAACCTTTACGAAATTAGACACTTTTGGTCTCATTCGATTCAGTATACCTTAACTATGTTTGTACGTTTTGCTTTTTTTGTAATTCAGTAAAATTTAGTCAAAAAAAGATAAAAATGCTCGAGGTAGTTTTTAAGTCTAAAATATAGATATTTAGATGCTAATAATTTATATTCTGAGCAATATTTCTTCAAAATCAAAACGTACAAACCTAGATCTTCATTATATCTACAACATTTCCAAAAATTATGAAAATTGGACTATGTTTAGTGGGAGAAAAGCGTTATCGCTTTTTGTATGAAAATTTACAGCTTCACAATCCTCTTAATTAAGTTTTTATCAATTCCGAACGTAATAAATGTTTACTTACATTTTTTTTTTCAAATTGTCTAAACGTCGGAATTTGACATTCACACACACTGAGGCGCGCAACAACCGGACAACTACACCCAGAGGCGCTGAACGCGCCTCTGCACTACCTATTTTTCGTGAGCACTGACTGCACTGCTTCATGATGTCACTCATGTGACATGAAGTCACATTGCTTCCGTTGGCTGGCACGCATCCGTTAACGCTATCAGCCCCCCTAGACAAGATGTCTTTCGATAATCGCTAACGCAATCGCTAAATGGACAATGTATGAGATTTGACAATTGCGCTCGAAAGCTAAGCGAGGGCTTATGTCAAATCCCATATATTTTCCTACTAGCGATTATCGAAATGCATCTTGTCTAGGGGGGCAGAGTTGCGTTCCGAGGGTTCAGAACGGGTCGGTTGCTATCTTTTTTTTTAGTTTGTATCTTGCCGAGCAAGATCAAGCAAAGAGCAAAATATTACTAATCCTTACTATGAAATTAACAGTCAATATCCATTTTTCTGCTTAAAAATAATTACAACACATAGAAATCACTATATTTCCCTAGTATTAGGCTTAAAAGAGTTCAAAGTAGTATTATTTAATTAAATAATAAATAATTAGCGTATTTTTGACATCGACATTGACATAAAATCTGTAAGAGTGTTTTTCACCCTACGCTCGAGTTGGTTGTTTGATTGCATCACTCGAAGTTTCTGAACGGGCACAGAGTGTACTAACCGCCTGTCAAAGCGTTTTTTACCCCGAGGCTCTGAACGGGTTGGTTGCTGTCAGAGTGCACTCGGAGTGCACTCGAGCGTAGGTTCTGAACGCAGCTCAGTACCAATAATGTTGTGCTGAATAGCTCAATTTGGACCATGGATAATCATACCGTGGTCCGAATTGACTACGCTGCCACCGCGTCAAGCGCAAGTCCGTTAAGTTAAGATAACTGAGTTAAAGTCTGACACACGAAACATGAACCTGACATTTTTTTCAAGAAGCAACACTGATACAATGTCCCCATGTAGTTTAGTCTTAGATATAGAATGTAATAGATAGGACGTGACCGTATACCCGTAAGGGACAGATATAGATGACGTCATACCTGCCTAAAGTGGGTATACCAGTGTTGCTTTAAGTTTTACCCTACTTTATGTTTATAGTGGCTTTTACCATTATAAACATAAAGTAGGGTTGGTTGATCTACGTATTTTTTTTGAGACATTTTAATGAGCGCCCCTCGCTCAATAATATGTCTCAAAAAATAAAAGTGGAAGGAAGTTGCGATTTTTTTTATTGAATTCTTCATTCAACCTTCGCAGTCTAAAGTTATTTACACTTTTAAATAAAACTACACTTTTCGGATTTACTCGAGTATATTTCGTTTTAAAACATTTTACTTACTTATTTATTTAAGATATTATGTAAACATCTTTACAAATATAATAAAAAATATTAGGAATCATCATCATCAGCCCACACGCGTCCACTGCTGGACATAGGCCTCTCTAAGTGCTCGCCACTGAGCACGATCCGCGACCACTCGCTTCCAGCTTTTGCCAGCTAGGTACCTGGCGAAGATCGTCGCTCGATTAAGAATACAGCGGGCAATAATCATTGTTTTTTCTTTATCTCTGCAGTTTATTTAAAATCCAATATTTATACATTTACTAAATATTTGTGAAGATTTAGAAAAAGTATAATATTAAATTTTAAATAAACATTTTCTAAAATTAGATTTCAATAGCACCGTTATTGTCATCGAATAAAGAACTTCGGCTTACAGAGATAAAATTCACTACAATACAGGTAAAAATTCACTTGGGCTGGCTAAGTTCAAGAACTGAACTACTGATACCGCACTCAATATGGTGCTAAAAGCCCAAAGTTGGTAAGCTTGCTCACAATGTGGAAAAAAGATCTGGCAGAGAACGCAAGATGCCGATGTAGATAGCTGGTTAATCTTAGTTGCCCGTGTTGCCACCCCCAACCTCGCCCCCGCTGGCGGCAACTTGGAAATAGCGCATGACAAGACCAATTTGTAGATCTCTGAGGAAGATTATGTTCTGTCAAGTACCTATATAATTAATTTGAAACACTTGTTCGGTGCATAGAGCTATATCTACATGCTATGTGTTCTCGTTAAATATTCAGACAAAGTAGAGATATGACATATTTCATTTGGATTAAGCCAAATTACTAGCTATGGCACAAAATTGCTAATAAATCACAAACATTTTCTAGAGGCTGTCTACTCCTCGCCACTCACCAGCTGTTTTTGGGTGTGGTAAACACGTATTAAATTGCTTACGTACAAACTCATATGCCTTTGGACTTAAAAAGTGTAAGCACAACGCGAATTTCCTTAAAGGTTCAGAATACTTTCTTTTGTCAACTCCTAAAAATCTTTTCAGAAAATCTCTATTGGTTCCTCCTACAGTATCTAAAATGTCCAACTACTCATTTTGCATCATTAACTTACACTTCAAATCACTTTACACATTTTCAAGTGTGGCTACATTTTTTCCCAATCGTCTTAAGCGATTGACGCACTGGCGCAGTTTTTATTTGATGACCTCGCTGATTGTTTCAAACGCAGCTTTTGAAGCCACATTTTCTCTTTTCGAGGCGTATTCAAATTTGAACCGAAATCCAACACCGATGCGTCCTGAAACAATATGTATACAGGTTAAAAATAATAATAATAATAATAATAATATCGTTTATTTCTCTCTCACAACAACAATATTTTTATAATTTCACAAACAATCGTGTAACGCTTAATTGTAACAAGTTATGAGAGACTGGATCCTAAACTAGGCTTTCGCCTGTGACTTAGATCTCCAGGTCCCCCGGCGTGGATTACAAAACCATTTTTTTGTTACGCTACTGGTAAATCATCATGTGGAATTTACATTATTGTGAGATGAGGCAAAGAAATTAATCAGTAATTAAGATAAACAATGACTGGGATAAAATAAGTAAGTTTTCTAATTCTTACTGAGACAAGGTGAATATGTTGGTCAAAGCTTATTTATTTATTTTCTTAAGAAAACCAACAGCGTAATACATTGAGTAGATAACAATCAATAATATGTTTGAAAGTATAGCCAATGACAGGTTTCCCTTAAATTAATTCAAGTACATTTAGAAAAAGACTGAAATAAAATATGAAACAAGCAACCCTTTGATAATTAAAATAGAGAAAAAAAATAAGAATAAAAAATTTGAAAAGCAAAAAAAAAAAAAACGCTTAAGTGCTTATCTATCAGGACCCCGAGATATTTTGTATCTCTGGTCTCACCGATAGGTGGTCATTCACAGTCGATCCGTGGAGGAAAAGAACATCTATGTGCAAACAGGGATAGATTAGGTATGGTTCGATTTTGAATTGAGTATACAATATACTTAGTTTTGTCGGAATTTAGAGTTAATGAGTTTGAAGCTAACCAGTGACATACCATATTAAATCCCGATTGAGCGACGACAAGAAATTCTTCCCATGTGTCGGAAAATAAAAGCTGGTTCTAATTTTACAACATTAAAAATAATAATTAATAAATTTTTAAACTGTATCTGTACTAATGGTCAGACTTGTTATATAAATAGAAAATGTCCAAAATCAAACCATTAATAATATTTTTGGCCATATCAAAATAGTAGAAAAGGATTTGGTACCTATTCATGTTACTCCAAAACTGTAAAATTAATTTTGAAATCCCCATAGTTGGGGTTTGTGAAAAATAAATATAGGTTTCGGCTTGATAGGGTATGTACCTTGTAGATATAATATGTATAAGTCACTGACCTGTAAAAAAAGTTTAGGAATAGCACCACTCCTAAGAAAAGTGCCTTTTTTGTTTTTCTAAATCCACTGTTGTTCAAAATGCTTAGAACACATTCGGGTATGCTTGGTTGGCTGCCAATTCAATCGACCAGTAGCTTTAACCCAACTGTTTTCGAGTAGTTATCTCCGAAGGAAATCTGTTTAATACAGACAAACAAGCAAATGTAAAGTTTCACTTCAAAAGAATTACCTTTGTTATTTAGAATGCTCAAAATTTTATACTTAAATATGTCAATATTAATGTAACACAGAAACTAATATGTGAGTTCCCTTTCACGTAACAAATTACCTACGAATCAAGGAAAAATAGTCGTCGCGTGACTGGTATCATTATAACCCGGCAAAATGTTATACGCGTTGGCTGTATATACGTGGCCATATTGAATGGCGACATTCCTAGCTTGTTAGGTTAACAGTAACCTTACTACTTATGTCCTTATTCATAAAAATATTTAGGCAATGTTTAAGTTAAGTAATGTTGCTGTCACTTTTGATGTCCTTTCTTTTGTAATGAGATTGAAAGTGACAGCAACATTATTAACATTGCCACAGATAATATAATACTACAGTACAGATGCCCCATCCCATACAACGAAATGGGACCTACTTAAATCGGGCTATTCTTCGAACTATTTTATTTCACCATTTCACCGCGAGATGACGCACCAGCAAGCTCGGGCCATCGAGCCTTTGCTACATTGGGCTCAGTAGTTCTCGCACGCACTCAACAGATGGCACTTTGTGAACTGCTATGCTTATTATGCTTTGTTTAGTTCATGACTGCGTAAGTAAATAGGTCTTAGAAAACATACGCTTACGGCCGGCTGCACCAAGCTAAATGTTACAATTTGGTAAAAAATTGACGTATAAATCAATGTTATACCTAAGGGGTTGTTCCGCCATGGTTATACGATTTATGTCATACATTTTATATACGTTTGACATTTAAGATGTAATTGTAAAATAAATTTGATATCATTGGAGTGGGTAGTGGGTACTTTCTATTATATCTGTAACTTCAAATTCAAAAAACTGGTTAAGAATAAAGCAAACTTGCAAATTTTTTATGTGACCTTTTTTTATCCCGCCCAAGACGATTTTTTTCACTGATTTATTTAAGTATCATTTTTTCAATTTATTTAGTATTTTATTTGACAAGATTTTTCAGTTTATGATTTTTGTTTTTTATATAAAATAAGTGTTTATTTTTATATTTATACATACTTACCTATAAAAAACTAAGCAATTTAATTTCTCAGTGATATTTTATATTATAAAATATCATTGAGAAATTTAATTCTTAATTACTTATATTTTTTTATAATATAAAATATAATTGAGAAATTTATATTCTTATAGCCGGCTGAAATTAATTTATTCGACTGTTTTATCAAATATCGAAATTATATAATTTTGTACTATTTTTTAAACAAAATTTTATTTTTCCTTGTTCTTTCTTACCAGTTATCTAATTTTCTGTTTCATTTTAAGAATGTTATTAATTCTGTGATAAAAAATCATTAAAACAAAAGATACATAATGCAGGTTCGAACCAAAGACCTCTAGCGGTATAGCTTAATAATTTCGCAGTATTTACACATGAGCCATCTGTTCACCTAGGTTTGATGTTGAAATTTCGAATCTATTATTTAAATTATGTGACGTCTATTGTAAGTCGCGTTTGCCACAATATTTGTAAATGGTAAAATCTAATAAAACACTGTACCTAAATATTTTATTTAGCAAAATTCAAAATATACCTAATCACCATTGAGATTAAAAAATAATTCAAGTAGTACCTACATTAATTTTATTAATTTTTTTATAGTCAGTAAACTTACAGAAATTGTGTATGTAAAGAAAAAATATTGCTGTGTTTGTAAGTTTTTGTATTACTGATACTATGCTATGTAACCTGTCACAATTTATGACACGTCATGCTGTTGATACAATGTATATACGTGGAGCTTTATGTACCTATATGTATTGATTTGTATATTTCTATTATTCTATGTTGAGTGTATTACGTAGTATTATATTATCTGTGGTATTACGTAGATATTAAGATTTTTGTTGTTGTTTATAGCTTAGTGTGTGTGTGCCATAGTGGTGCCTCTTCAGGGTGTCTACGGAAGACCAGCGCCGGGGAGTCTGCGTGTGTAGTGTTTTCCCTTTTTGAAGTGAGAACTTCTTTAGCGGCGTTGTACACTTTTTTTGTAATGGGTAAAAAATGTTAAGCTCGCGTCAGGACACGTGACCGTCAGGATACGTGACCCTGATCGAAAATTCGTAAGACGGAGTAGCCAATTAAAATTGAAATGGCCGCAGGAACTGTCGAGGTGCGGTGAGGGGTCCACGTAAGCCGCCCGAGAACAATAGCGGCTGGCAAAAGTACTGGAAGTCACACGTCACTTGAGACAGTTTTAATCAATTTATTTACTTTGTTAGGAAAAATCTAAATTGTGCTTTTATTTGATTTTGTTGTAAATATTAATTAGGTAAGTTAGTATAAATTAAATATTATTTATTTGTTATAAAATTACGTTTCTAAGTAGTATATTAATGTCTGTTTTGATCATATTTTTAATTTAATTGTAAATATTTTGATTCATTATTACTAGTTATATAATTATGTACGCACAACGTTACAACAGGCAGTTGATTTTTCTGAGGGATAAACTTTTTAATGTAATATAAATTGTCATGTTTGTGTACGATAGCGCAATAAATAAATATTGTATTCTACCACATAAAAGATAGTACTTTTATTCTGATAATTAAAGCAATTCGTGCAAAATTATTTCATAACCATTCCAAAATATCCAAAACGCACAACGTTAATACTTAAGTTTTCACTTCTGCCGGCACTCCCGGAGTGCAACCCGTCATTTTTTTTATTTGTTATTCTGTGTTAGTGCCATTGAATAAACCATTTTCTTTCTTTCTTTTTTCTTTCATTAATACTCACGCTGGGCTTTAAATGTTGACCTTAAGACTGCCCTTATGTCGCTCGTAATAGCGGCGGCTTTCGTAATGCAAATGTAAAGCTTGACGTGTTGCTGACTGTACTTTACGTATTACTTACCTATATTATCTATGACTATGTATTTACCTAACATAGTTGATACCTAACATAGTTGAATAATACTTATGATGTTATTAAAAATTCAGATTTGTAAAATTAGTTTTGAAATCCCCCATACAAAATAGTTAGGTCAGTGAAAAAATCACTGTGGTTTTATGAAACCAACATGCAAGTGAAAATTTTTTTTTCGGTTCGTAGGCATTTAACTGAAAATTTCCGAAAAAATATTAAATAGGGTTAGTTCTTACTTATTAAAATCGCGTTTCTAATCCTAACCTAAATCTTTTTGTTCTTAAAAGAAAATTATAAATAAAAAACAAATTGAGATATAAATAAAAGGAATTGATATACTTAATAAACAAAAAGCAATAAAGAAAAACAAAATAAAAAAACAAGCAATTTTTAAAAAAAATAACTACATCAGGACAGGATCGAACCACTGCCACACAGATTTAAAAACGAAGATCTAACGAGTAGACCAATCCTGACCTATTGGAAGTGGTGAAATTTAAGATGTCATGTTTTTGTGTAATTCGACCATAATTCGACATTACACTTTCAAATGTATGGGAATTAGAAAATTAATTTTGCAATTTCGAATTTTCAATGACGCCATTACTATTATGATTATGTCAAAATACCTACATACCAAACACCTTGTAGGTAATATAATAAAATAAAATAATTCAACTCAATATGTGACCATACAAACAAGCATACATAAGTAGTGCCATCTATGAGTGAGCAGTATGTAATCAAATAGTTAAAGCAGACATTGCGCGCTAGTTTGAGCTATGCTTTTGAGAGATACATTGAAGTTCAGACAATTGTCGCTAGGAGTGCTATAAATTTGTAAAAAGAAAGGTTAAACCGTTCTAGCATGACTTAAAAACGTATTTTGATACTTCCCACGTGCTAAGTGATTTTTTTAAATATAATCAATAGTTTTCTGAATCTCCTTGTTGACTTTTACAAAATTCACTAAAAAGTCATTACAAAAATCGATTAAAGTAGCGCCATCTATTGATGGTTTTATCGAATTATTTTACTTTTGTTCGTGATGGGTCCCGGTGACATTGCTTAAATATTTTTATGAGTAAGGCCATTAGTTTGAAATATCATGTTTAATCCCATAATATGATTGAAAACCATAGTATAAAGATAAAATATTGCAATATAACTTGTATTTACGATTTAAAACATAGTTTTGGCGCTTTTTATTGACACAATTTAGGTCTTACCTGTGAAAGGTTATATTTTCCTGTTTTTTAGCACTATCACTACTTATTACAACCTAAAACGGAGCAGTGCACCATGATTTAAATGTTCAAATAGTTCACAATTACACTAATTAAACTGTTAAATAATTACACAGTGAGCTATACTTCACACAACAAATTTCTTCCACGTATTTGTTTATCACCAGACGCTGGTGATAAACAATCCCCACTACCAGTTTCACCTATATACGGTAACAAGGACAAAAAAAAATGATGCCGTCTTCTTCTTTCCTTTGGAAATGTGTATAAGTTTATCTCTTTTCCTCATATTTGACGGCTATTATAGCCCATCTATTTCATTCTATATCTATGAGTTTAGTTCAACATGGTGATTTTGATACTTTGTAATAAACAATTTCATGATATTTTTTTCTTAATTTCTGTCGAAATATTACAGATATTAAGTAATTTTAACATTCATGAAATCCAAATACAGCGATTTTTTATAAAAGGTTCATTGTTGGAAGTTCATTGAAACTAAAAATTACTTACTATTTAATTTAAAAAAACTATCAACTCCTTTTTTTCCTCCTTTTTTTCAGTAGAATATAGTAGGAAAAAAAGGAAAAAAAGACAATCCTTTCACAAATTTAACATTCTAAATTACTACATAAATAAATAAATATTAGAATATTTCAAGTATCAAAATGTATTTTACCTTCTGCAGACAGTATTACCAAAGCTAGAATTTTTAAATTTGCCGCTTTTTTCCAAGCTCATGTTTCGTGTGCCAGACTCTACGTGTTTACGCCCTACAAGTGTAAATCGCAATTTTTAAGTCAGTTACCTATCACTATTAAAACAATTTTTCATTTAACTTTTATAGTTACTGAAATATGACAATGCCTAACTCATGTAACTTCAGAAAAAAATCGAGACTATTATGCACGCACATCTCCTGCAAGCCTGCAACATTTACTTGCAAGAGATGTGTTTTATAACCACCCATAAACGCGCCTGCGTTTTATCTAATCAATCAACCTATCGCAGTCCACTGCTGGACATCTAGGCCTTTCCTAACCTGTGCCACAACACGCTGTCCTCTGCCTTCTGCATCCAGTCCATCCCTGCTACCTTTCTCAGGTTATCGGTCCATCTAGTTGCAGGACGTCCTACACTACGTTTGCCGATTCGCGGTCTCCACTCTAGGACACGTTTGCTCCAACGGCCATCGGTCCTTCGACAGATGTGGCCAGCACACTGCCACTTCAGTTTGCTTATTCTGCGAGCTATGTCGGTGATTCCAGTTCTTTTCCGGATAACCGTTTCGGATTTTATCCTTTAAAGAAACTCCTAACATAGCTCGCTGAGCGACTTTGAATTTGTGGACTAGCCCCACTGTGAGTGTCCACGTTTCGGCACCGTAAGTCATGACAGGTAGGACGCACTGATCTTAGACCTTTCACTTCAGGCACTGCGGTATAGACGATAAAAAAACTCGACGTAGCTTGCGAAATGCTGCCCATCCCAACTGAATTCTGCGGTTGGCTTCTTTCTCGAAGTTGTGTCTACTCAATTGGATAATTTGTCCGAGATAGACATACTCCTGCACAACTTCGAGTACCGAACCGTCAATGCAAATCGGCCTCGGCACAATATGTTCATTGAACATGACCTTGGTTTTATCCAAGTTCATGCCGAGGCCTACTCGCCTCGCGGCTTCATTTAGGTCATGCAGCATTCCGCTAAGCTGTTCCGGCGACTTTGCGACGACGACGATGTCATCGGCAAATCGAAGGTGCGAGATGTACTCGCCGTTTACATTGATCCCCCGTCCTGACTAGTCCATCAGTGTCTTGAAGACATCCTCGAGTGCATTCGCCTGCGTTTTATCTAAGCGACCTATTTAATTGCAATAAATACCTACGTGGTGAAAGATAAACATTTTTTTAAGTTAAACGGTTTTAGGTATTGAGAAAATGATAATATAGTTAATGGTACTTAAAACTAAAAGTAATTAGGTAGGACCTAGGCACCAGTCATCACCACCACTTTCCTCATCAATCAAGGGCATTGATTAGACGCAATAATAAAATTGTGGGGCGCGTGAAATTACTATCAAAAGTCAACTAGCTACTCACATCATTATAAATGCTATTTCTTTTTTCGTAATATGTCTACTTCAGGACTACGATTGACCACCAACTCGCCTAAGCGACGGTGTGGTCAAGGATGGATGGTCACGTAGATCTAAATAATATCTATTCACTCTAGCCTTGAAAGCTCCAAGATTTTCCACTCCAGTGCAGTACGCAATAGAAAAGTGGACCTACCGAATACAAGCTCCTAGAAAATTGGTATCTCTTACCTCTAAGCCGATCCGGTCTCCGTATGTAGCCGGTGGACTTCCTGAGCTAGCTCGAAGGAAGTCGCGGCTCCTGAAGGGCTGCTGTCAATCCACCGAACCACGACCGGATCACTACATAGGCCTATTAGGCCACCACGATTCACACAATTAACGGATCGATCACTCGCGATATTCGCGACGATAAAACTTTTGGCAAACACTTACAAGCGGACTTTCGCAACCCCCATATTACGTGCGCCGCGCAAAAAAATAGAATTTCTCGAAAACGCGCCGCGTGATAACCTATTTCAATGTCATTACAAATTCGACGCGACATGTCACATGCGGCCGGCCGCCACAGGCTCTCTCACAGGTAATGAGCCGACCTTCTGCTCCTTCTGTAGTGGAAAGGGGAGGGTGGAATAAGGCCGTGAAGCTCTTGCGCACACTCACGGAAATGCAATCTATAAAATATGGACAGACATGCCACTTTACGGCAGTGCTCCAGACTAAGCAGCTTCTCTAGTTTCTCGTCTCGATTAACCTGACAGCTCGCCGGTCGACCGCCTCCAAAGCCTTTAGCTGATACTTAGCCAATCCATCGAAGAGGTGATCAGTACTCTACTCTACACATGATTAGACTAACTTGATATAAATGTAGCAACTGCCCAGGTGAGAAGTACCGCTTAACCTTATTGAGGATGCCCAGTTTTTACTAGCCAATTCAGCATTAGATTCCAGGTAAGGTCCAAAATTGAGGTTTTAAGTTAACGTGAGTCCTAGCAGCTCAAGACGGTCTTTCAAAGGTATAGTTTTATCTCGGAAAGTTAGAGACGTACAAAGCTGTACCGGACCTTGACCTGCCACTTGTCGTGTAGCCTCGCCGCCTCACCGCAATCAGCCAATAGCTACTTTACCGTAATTTGCCTTGGCTTTTCGATGAACACTATGAACCTAGCAACATTGACATAAATTCAACATGGCCGCCGCTCAAAAAAGGTGGACAATTTTTTTTCCAAACCTAGCAATATGGGTATCAAATGAAAGGCATAGAGGAGTAGAGGGAATCTAGGGAAATTGCCCTTAATTTAACATGGCCGCCGCTCAAAAAAGGCGGATAAAAGTTCGTCTCGAAATCCAGCAATATGGGAATGTATCAAATGAAGGCTTTGATGAGTAGAGCACTATGAACCTAGCAACATTGACATAAATTCAACATGGCCGCCGCTCAAAAAAGGTGGATAAAAGTTTGTCCCCAAACCTAGCAATATGGGTATCAAAGGAAAGGTCTTGAAGAGTAGGTACTATAAACCTTAAAAAATCGCCCTAAATTCAAAATGGCCGTTGTTATTTTATCTTATCTTAGAAGTGCCGTTAAGCCTTAGCACTTCGACCCACTCTTCTGGATCTATTGTGCTTCCCCATGTGTTAGTCCCTAAAGCTATCACCACCTACGGTCCAGTTCATCGTGTCCATGACCTCGATGATGTCCTTTGGTGGCATGTCCCTGCAATCTTCCGATTTTGGCCGCTTTAAAAAAAAGGATAAAAGTTTGTTTCCCAGCCCAGCAATATGGGTATCAAATGAAAGGCCTTGAAAAGTAGAGAACTAAAAATCTAGCAACATTGACAGAAATTCAACATGGCCGCCGCTCTAAAAAGGCGGATAAATGTTCGTTTCCAAACCCAGCAATATGAGTATGAAATGAACCTAGCAATTTTGACGTCGATTCGATATGGCCGCTGCTCAAAAAAGGTGAATTAAAGTTCGTTTCCAAACCTACCAATATGGGCTTTAAATGAAAGGCCTTAGAGCAGGGGTTCTTAACCTTTAAGCCTATGCACCTCACCCAACATTATACTACGCCCCTCTAGGGGCCGAAATGGCGAGTCAAGAAAATTAAGCAAACAACAAACAAAAGAATATTGGCGTGTTTAGTTTTATTCAAAAGATGGTTGCAACGCGTCGCTGACTTCGCATAGGTGGCACTGTCCGCGTCGCGCGAGTTTATATGAACAGTTTTAATAAATATTTTTTATATAGTTTAATTCTGGAGCCGCTCGCTGCGCCCTTGGTTCACTTTACGCCCCACTGGTTGGGAAACCCTGTCTTAGAGAGTAGAACATTAAGAACCTAGGAAAATCGCACTTAGTTCTACATGTCACCGCTGAGAAGAACAGTTTTGGGTTCAAATTCCCCGATTATTAGAATGTTCAACTTCAAACTCATAAACGGCGTTAGCGACAGGGTCGATTTGCACTTCCACTCAACACATAAGCTGGCTACTTTATTGTCCAAAACCTTGGATTGAATTCCAATTATCGATCCTTTAGTGCTGGTGTACTATTTTTATTGTTATTCTGAATGTTGTTTTTATTCCAATCATTTTTTATCTGTTTCATAGAATTTATATCATTTTGAGTCGGTTAATTAAGGAGTGCATGTGGTGCCTACCTATAAGTGATTGTTACACTCATGTTACTATTTTATTGTCTTCGTAATTGTGATTGTAATAGTGTACTTAATCGTTGGTAAGCCAAATAAATAAATAAAAAAATAAAATAAATGTCAAAAAAGGCGGATAAAAGTTCGTTTTCAAACCCAGCAATATGGGTACCAAATAAAAGGCCTTGAAGAGTACCTAGCTAGAGCTATATAAAAATCACGTGACTATAAACGCGCCACGATTGATAGCCATAGTTGTGACGTCATAATGTTAAAGCTATTTTCCAACAGTACAGCGTTTACGGCTTTTTCTAATGTTCCCGAAGACTAGGCTTTTAGACCTAAATTAGATTCCTAAATTAATGCCTATATTGGTAATTTTTTGGGCTATGCTAATGAGGTAGCCTTTTAAATGGCTAGCCATTTTATAAAGGCCAAGTTTACCAATAGGTACCTACTACTCGTAGTGTCAACCTTTCTTATGTTGATATTCTTGAATAATAGCCTCGAAGGCTAAAACACAATTTATCTACTCTTTCCATGCAGCAGCAGTAGCAGTAAGAAAACAGCAACACAATGTTAAAATATTTAAAAATCCAAGATGGCGGCCAACATTTGTGTTTGTGGGCCGATTTTGATGAAACTCGTTTATTTCTACTTATTTTGACAAGAAAACAGCAACGCAATGTTAAAATATTTAAAAATCCAAGATGGCGGCCAACTCTTTTGTTTGTGAACCGATTTTGATGAAACACTGACTGTTTGTCAGTTGTCTGCGTTTCACGCAGAAACTGCCGTTCAGGATTTTAGTGAAACTTTTATATACCTAGGCTGTAATTTATTTTGAAGATCGAAATAACTGTTTTTTAACTTAAAATTATTAAATTCAACAGGATGACGTCGTGTAATCCACGCGGGCGAAGCTGCGGGCGGCCGCTATTATCAAATACTTTCGAGTAGGTAGGGGAACCTGTTGTACCTGGGCCAGTTTTTTGAATTTTTTTTTTTTTGAAAAAATGGTGCAAGCAACACCTGTCCAATGTGCATATATGTTAAGATCATACAATTAACTACATAACTCATTCATAAAACTGTGCCTATTTTCATAAAACCTGAGACCACTAGGCACTTGAAAAAAAAAGGGAAAACTGTCCTAGGTACAACAAACGATGTACCTTGGACCGTGTCCGTTGTACCTCGGACAGAGCAGGTTCAAATCGAGATAAAAAAATATTAGCTATATATACTTACACTCATCAGTAATATAATTAGTAAGTAAAATGAGCATTTGTAATTAACAATAATTACAGTTATTAACAACAACATTTAAGGAAAACTATTGTTTCTTAAAAAGCCTCATCCATCTATTTTCTTACAATGATAATTGATAATATTTTTGGCATCGAATCACGGGGAGGAGGGTATTTAATTTGATTAACCTTTGCAAACTGGTACGCCGGTACTTTGACGTCTTCTAAAGTTAAACCTTGAAGCTAAAATTGAAGATTCTCTGCATCCATAATGTAGTTCACTAGCATTTTATTTTCATTAACTAGTTCATTATTTACTTGCAAGCAAGATTTTAAAGTAAATCTTGCACTGAGGTGCCTTTTTTCATCATGTGGCGTTTCTAACACCACATGATGAAAAAATCCACTGTCTTAATTAGTGCGGGAATTGCGAAATTGCACGGAAGCACCATGAAGCGTAAATTTCGTCGAGCGTTTTTTCTTTGTTTCTCGGCATTCTTTCGAAAACACGGTAATATGTTTTTTAATACAATACAACGATACTCATAAAAACGTATGTAAACAATTGTTAACCTATTTCCGATAGAATGATATACCTTAGCCTGTGACCGAGGTACATCGCAAGTTAGGTGGCTAAGGTACAACATCGTGACAATTTTACCTAAGAAGCTTTATAAACTTCCTTCAGATTGAGGTATAGGATCTGACAATCATGCCGCTTAGTAGCTAGATATACTAATATAAGATTCTGCATAAAAGAGTTTTCACAAACATGCATCACTTTAAATAAATTGGTATGAAGTATAGACCAAAAAATTTACTTTTTGGGTGTAAAACAATAATTTGCCTTTTTTAACTGTGCTCACACCACACGGCGCCGGCGAAGCACAACTAACTTGACGTTATCGGTAACAAATAAAGATTCAAATATAATAGGAAATAGTTTTGTAGCGAGTGAGACTTTTGAAAAAAATATGATTGTTCTAGGTACAACTCTGTCCAAGGTACAACAGGTTCCCCTACTTATAGATTAAACCACTGTACTTATTATCTCAGTTTAAACGTGTATGCTCGAGAGCTGTTTCGGCTTGTCTTCGGTTCTGGATTCAAAAACTAATTTTTATTTTGATATAACTTTTGAATTAATGCAATAAATAAAAAAGTTTTGTTATAAAATTTCTATTTGATCTTTCCATTTATCACAAAAAAATAAATCAAAAACCCAATTGTGCAGTGTATAAAAATCTATAGATGATAGAATCACATATTCAAATTCATATCATCACATTCATATTTAGTTACTAAGCCATGACTTATTTGAAAAATATAAAAGGCAGCCCACCAGACATTACAGGATTATTTCATTTGTTTTATTTTAATAAACAATCATATCTTCATGTAGTACTAGCTGTGCCCGCGAACTACGTTTCGCCATCGAAATGTTAAATTTTTTCCTTCATTTTATTCCAAAAGCACGCGCACCCCCGCCTTGGTGACGCTCACTTCGCAACGGGCCGTGCAGCAGAAATCGTAATATTTGAATTTCGCCATAACTTCAAAACCAAACGTTCAATTTTGATCATTCAAAGACCAAATATTATCTACATAAACTGTAGTTAGTGATGAAATTTATTTTGATAAGGATTAATAGCACGAGAAAAATAAATGCGTTTAAATGTAGTCCAAAAAAATTCAAGATTTTTAAATAAAAAAATGGTTGTTGTGCCTCACTCGACATAGATAGGTATAGTGGGTCGCGGACTTTTTTGTAGATACTTATAAGATCTACAATTAATTAGAACATTTTATTTTAGGCAGCGTACGCAAAATAAGTTACTTTTCTGGTTGATTTTTTACACCTTGTGTCCGAAAAACCCAAATATTTTACAGAACTCTCTACTATATTATGCATGTATTATACATATAAACCTTTCTTAACAATCACTCTATCTATTAAGAAAAACCGCATCAAAATCCGTTGCGTAGTTTTAAAGATCTAAGCATACATAGGGACAGACAGAGGGCGGATAGCGACTTTGTTTTATACTATGTAGTGATAGTGATTAGTGGGATCAACGGGAATCGTATAAAATGTCCTTCCCGTTTGTCCCACCAATATTGATGGTGGTGGGACGAACGGGAATACAAATATTGTATTTCATGAAATTACCGTTCGTCCTACTGGTGGGACAAAGCCTGGTGGGACGAACGGGAATAACTCCTGAGGCGCGTTCAGCGCCTCTGGGTGTAGTTGTCCGGTTGTTTTTTAACTCGCTCAAAGGCGTTGAACGGATTGCAGCAACCAAAACTTTTATCTCCCTCTTTCACATGATTTTTTATTTCTCTCTCTTTCTAGTAGATGACATTATAGAATATGGCCGCCAATATCATCCAATCACGTAAGAGTATTTCAGTCATAAACGTCAGAGCGTTTTAGAACCATCAAATTCGATGGTTGTTCGGTTGTAACTCGCGCCGACACTCAAAGGTCTTGAACGGGCCGGTTTCACCCGGTTGTCACGCTCGAAGGCATTGATCGGGGTTAGAGCGAAAAGTTGTATACTTCGCGCGAAGGCTCTAAACGCGCCTCTCCTTTGCCAGCTGCCGTGATATTGCCGTTACCGACGTCGTGCCGTTGTGGTGGAAGATCCCATTTGCTAGTCTCGGTTCACGTCATCACCACACCTCATATACGTCCCCACCGAGGGGCTCGAGCCTACTCTAAGTTAGGGTGTTTAGGGTGGTTTAGGCCTCGGAGAGCGTCGGTAGCGCTGTGGATTCGGCACTGACCTTCTAATCGGGAGATCGGGGGTTCGATCCAGCAAGTAGCAATGTGTTTTTCATTTTTCGAATGTCATCTTACGTACATACTGGTTATGTCAAGCGTTGTTCCCCAGTATCGCTATTGTTGCTTTGTTTTAGAAGAAAATAGCTTAAACGGGAAGGGAAATCAAGAACTCGCACCTGCCGGAGGGGGGTACGAAACCTTTTTTTAACCGACTTCAAAAAAGAAGGAGGTTATCAATTCGGTTGTATTTTTTTTAATGTATGCTATCTCATAACTCCGTCATTTTTAAACCGATTTCCAAAATTCTTTTTGTATTTGATAGAGTATACATGGTCATTAAAGTCAGGATCGGATGATGGGATCCTATAGAAAATCGAGGAAAACACTAATTTAATACCCTAAGAAACCCTAATTTAGTACTAAATTAGGGTTTCTTTCACTAAAAAGATTTCATTCACTAAAAAGGTAAAAATAATTTTTTTTTACAAAAAATAGAACCGACTTCAAAAACACTGAAAACTTAAAAATAATCTTCTTCTATTTTGAAGTGCGTTGACAAATTTTAACACTTTCTAGGAGATCATCGTTTGGCGCCGACTTCAATATAGAAGAAGATTATTTTTAAGTTTTCAGTGTTTTTGAAGTCGGTTCTATTTTTTATTGGAGTTAATTTGATGTTGAATTTACTAATTTACGACACATACAGAATATTAAATTTTTGTGAAAGCGAATTAGGTTGGTAGGAGGTAGAGTAGATTGCTTGGCTACCACGTTTACGGTATGAAGGTATTATACTCGTAACAATAGTGATAAACGAAAACCACGTGTTATTGAATTATTTATTAGCAAAACATAGTGCAGTGACTTACTCGCGAAATACTTGTTAGAGGAAAATATAACTGCTAGGTAAATTTCGATTTATAGAACAAATGGCACAATTTTTAACATTAAGGGTTTAGGAGGATTAAATAGTAATTTGTCATGTCAACGACAACCATATTCTTATCAGATTAATTTTATTATAAGTACTTACCTATTAGATAAAATATTTTAGGTAGGTAATTAATGATTTGCTACCAGCGGGCATATTTCAGTAGAGATGTGAAATGGGGGGAACAAAATAAACAAACAAAAGAAATTGGGAATGGTATGATGTATGCAGGTACTAAGTATGTACATAAGTAAGTATACTTAAACTGTAATTACGAAGAAAATATTTTCTCTCATACTTATTTTATATCTGCCTGGAAAACTAATTCTCTAACTTAACTACTAAAAAAGCTTTTTCATTATGAAACTTTCTTATATACGTTATCTTATTTACTTCTTCAGCGCATTTTAATCGTGTTTCTGGACATTACTCGAGCAATTTTCAGAGACGTGCAAACTCTAGAATATCAGTAAATCGTGTTTCTGGTTTTGTCGTGTTCAGATAAAGATATATCTGATTTACAGAGATCTTTCAGTGACCTATGGAATTACTTTAAAAATAAACGAATATTTTCAAAGTATCGCTTTAATTAATGTACGAGTAACTTATCTATGTATAAAGGTACTTATTATTATACCTATCTTGTAAAAAATGCTAGTGGTGGGTAAAATGCATAAACTTAATTAACCTCAGTCATTGAAGACTATGGGACTATGGAAACCTAACCTAATACCTATTTGTATATATTTTGCATATTAATCTTAACTTATACTATTGATTTTACAAAATATTCAAAGGAATACCTCTATGCTCTACCATCCATTAATAGTCATTTACCTATTGTAATTATAACTATTAATAATAAGCAATATCGCTATTACCATCCATAAAATTGAACAGCTTGGCATAAAAGTTTTTGAAAAAAATAATTTACACACCAACAAACATTACACCATTCCGCCCGCAGATTCGCCCACATTTTTTAAAGTTTTTATAATGTTGCATCAAAACATGTTATAAGTACGAGTACCTAGGTATTTTAAAATGTTAAACCCCTTTTTTACCCATTAAAGGTTGAAATTTACAAAAAAGCTCTAAAACATATATTTATCGTTAATATTAACTACCCAAAGATCCAAATTTCAAGCTTTTAGTATAGACAATAAAAGGGTTTCATGCAAACTTTCGACCCCTATTTGACCAGCCTAGGGTTTGAATTTACAAAAACCCATTCTTAATGGCTATACGCGTTATTTATTTAAGGAAATTGTTGGCCAAAATATGTATAGCTTTAATACTCGCACTTGAGTCTCGGCAAAGTTGAATCAGTCTGTCAGATAAGACATAAGACAATTTTACAAATACATAATATAGATAAATATATAGGGACGTATTTTAGTATTATATGTATCCGCATAACACTTTAATTGCAAATTCATACTGCTAAGTCTATAGTTAATCCTATCCTTAATTAATTTCCGTCTCTCCATCCCACTGCCTGCCTCTCTGCTGTTGCCCCATTTGGCTGGACTGCGGTTGGTCGTACGGCTGGCCGTACGTGAATCCCGAAGGCTCCCCGGCGTCCACGACCCTCACAGGTTCCGTGGGCTCGGGGCTGTCCTCGGGCAAGTCCTTCTTGTAAGGGATGCTCTCGTCGTCAGAGTTGATCCTCATCGAGTCATCAGGGTCGATGGGACGAGTTCTGAGGAATTGACCATCGGTTGAAGCGTTTAGATAGAAGTTCGTACTTGTAAGGCTGACTCTTGGGTCATATCATATGGTGGTGACCAGCAGGTGACAGTCGATGACGCAAAAAACCCTAGGTAGTTAAATATGTTATGTCTGTGTAATAGAGGGTTAATTGTAAAACACCTGCAACCTCGTAGGGTTAGATAGCTAACATATTCTTCTTATATATAAAAATGAAACGCTGTGTGTTAGTCTCGCAAAAACTCAGAAACGGCTCGACAGATTCTTACCAAATTCTCTATGTGTATTTAAATGGGACGAGGGAAGGTTTAAAAGTACAGTCGGAGCCAGTAGGTGGCGCTGTAATCAGGCAGGACAACGTCTGCCGGGTCCACTAGTCATAAATAATAACGTTTGTTTTACGACTTTTGATAATTCGTTAGATTTATTACACAATTACTCACAAACATGTTTAAATTATTGTCGAAACTTGACTTCGTAGTACAGTATGAGTATAGTATCACTGATTTATCTCATATAATATAGACGAACTGTGAAACTTACAATTTGTTACGGACTGAAGTGGGATTTTTGTCCTGAAAATACCTGAAAGAAACTCACTTCATGGTCAAGAAGTCGTTCTCATCTGCCTCTTCAGCCTTCCTTCGCTTGAGGATTCGCCAACCGATGCAGACCAGCACCACTACAATGGGCACCATTACTGCGCTGATGACGCCCCATGTCACGCCCAGGGTGCGGGAGGAATATTCTTGCTTACCTGTATTACAGTATACAGACTTACAGGTCCATACATTTTACGAGATTGACTAAGTACTACTTCCCCTACTGACAAAAGCCTCTGCCTAATTTTTTGAAGGCATTCCGCAGAACGACTTATAACTATTCTTTCTAATAAACCACACCACCAGTTTTACCGAAACAGAACTGTTGTTTTTGACCAATCAGAACGCCTCATTATCACGCCGTCAAACATTTGAAAGTCTATATAAGCGCTCCGATTGGTCGATCACAAGGATTGAGTCTATCCCACTAGACTCGAAGTTGTCCCATCACGGGACTACTACCAATATTTCGTCCCAATAGGCCCACGAATAATTTATTATGTCATAAGCTCCTCTCGTTCTACTATTACTCCTGTAAAAGTCTTGTGATTGTGAAGACTTGCGATAAACACTAGGCAGCGGATAGGATCTGAACGTCGGAAAAACAAGTGGACGTTGAAAAACAAGTGAACATCGGAAAACAAGTTATCTTCCGCAAATATGGAACACTTACCTTAAAAGAATCTTCACAGTTCGAATAATTTCCGTATTCGCTGGGTACGAAGTACTAGGTGGGGGTAATGACATCTATTATCGCAGCGCTCATGGTTGCCAATAGTAGATTGGTGCTTACACCCGAGCTAACTACTCTGCTTTACATCTCGATTGTGCTTGTAGGTGACCAATAAGCGCTCTAGGGTAATAATGTAGCTTGGAAAGCCCTAGGGCGGTAAGTAATAAAAAAACACCACTATTTCAAAAAGTTCGCGTACATATAACCATCACACTGGCAATAAATTACTTACAGCCTCAGGGCTTTTCTAGCTACATTATTACAAGCCCCATTTGGGGATAGTAAGGACCTACTTACCGAACATGAGAGATGTAAAAGTAGAATAATGAAAGCTCTATCATATCAAAATAGATAGGGCCCAGCAGCTGATCGTTGTTAAAGATTGGAACGTGTGATACAGGCCTTATATTGTATTTAAAGTGTAAAGTATGCCTTAGTCTATTTTTCCATAAACGGCCGTAGATAAAAAAAGGTTTGATGAGTTCTTCTCTCTATCTCTACTCTGTGTGGGCCACCTTGAATGGCTAATGTATGTAAATAATTATATCTATAATTATCATTGTAATCATTGTTATAAAATAATATTGATTGTTATTTATTTATTTATCCAATAGGCACACTTACAGCAATACATATGAAAACACATACAATTAACTCAAAAAATACATCAGTCATTATATGCTTGCCACTTAAAAGTGTACACAACAATTGCTGCAGAATTTTACAATCAGTAAATGAACAAAAGATCTCTCAAATCTAAGTAAAACTAACTATAATAAAAACTCGACCTTAAGGGATAAATTTCTGCAATTTACGTCTGAACTGTATATAAGAATCATTGAAGATATCAATATCCGGTAATTTAGCATTTATTTCATTGTAGGTAGAACAAATTCTGGAAAGGGGATGATGCAAACCTAAGTTAGTTCTAGATTGAAACAGACTAAAAGTTTTGGTTATGAGCTTCCGGGGATAGTGACAGGGAACAGATAATCGTACCATCTCCAGTATGTTAGTACACTTAACCTTGTTATTTAGAATCTTGTGTAAAAACAGCAAGTCCGAGATGTCAGTGATTGTTTATTGTGGTCAATAAATCGTCTATTTAATATGTAATTAATTATCCCGGAAGTGTTTAATTCGTCATCATTCGACTGGCGACCATTCCTGGCTTATACACGCATCTGCCTAATCTGAATAATCGTATCGTATTGTAAATCGATGGGTAGACTAAGTTCATACTTATTATATTATAATTAATATGTTTTAAGTTTTTATAAGTAATGTTTCAAGCTTTACTTAAGATAAAATTATTGCGTGACGTGTTTGTGCTTGAGAATAAGAAATCTGTTTTTTTTAATTTAATGGTTTTGATGATAATGTGATAATTTTAACCATACTTATAGTGATAATGATAATGTGACAGTGTTTATGGTGAAAATTACTACATAAGTAATTGGTTATAGAACCCTGAGTTTTTATTGTCTCGTAGATGGTATGAAAAGTAGAGTATTCACCTCTGGAATAAAGCAGTGTCTTCGTCTTAGGCGACTTGAACCCCTCGCTTCACTTAGGACTCTACATAACTCCCACGCTTCGCTCAGGAGTTAAATTTTAACTCCCTCGCTACGCTCAGGAGTTATCTCTAGAGTCCCTTGTTACGCTCGTAGTTCAATATGGCGCCAGTGACGTTAGACACTGCTTTAATCCCTTTGTGCATAATCTACTATTATTATGTATCCCGCTAGTGCCGTTGTGATTAGTCATAACATTTGTTTTTGTTCACTTGTTTTTCCCACGTTCAGATCGTAAGAAAACAATAGGACAGAAAGGAGTAGTACTAGCAGAACATAATTTCAATGGGACGGCTGAGAAGAGTTTTTTGAGGAAGGAAGTAGGCCATGAAATTTTATATCCAGAACTAAAATGACTTCCCAAGGTTATGTGTGATATAATCGAAATCACAATAGGAAATAGCGGGCACCAGGTATTCTATATTTTGGTGATATCGGTAGACGAAATTATAAGGCACAGTTTTGGGTGACCTTTCAGTGAAATCGGACGTTAGTATAGTCATAATATTAGGTTATGCGATGGAGGGTGTTCAGATTGAAGACTTGTGTCTGAAGTTCCCCCCAGCGACAGAAAGGGGGCTTTTCCTATTAGACACAGTGAATCACGATTACTAAAGATACGTAACAGACAATTTGACTATGCACATTTTAATAATTGGTTAGTTCATTGCAACTTCTAACTGAATTGGTACTGAAATAAAATAACATTAAACAAATTAAATCCTTTTCTCTTTGAAAGCAATTCCTTCAAATGGGTACTTCTCTTTTTATCTCTTACTTATTTTTACTTGGAGGAAAACTTCATTCTATCTATAGTATGCTATGTTGATTTTTCAATGAGGAATGTTCGTACGTATTCCAAGCTCCCACCCTTACCTAAGCCAATGAGTATAGTCATAGGGCAGACGTTTTTTGCTTGGTTTGGTTGGTGGAAGGGCTTCTGAGCCCGCCTGGTTAACTATCACCATCGTACCTAAATTTGACGCAACTCGCGCGCACTCGCGAGTTTCACACTCGCCAGTTGACGAATAAGTCGTTATTAATATTGTTGTTCCTTACAGGTAAGATGGCTAGTGTCTCAGGTATTGAGCATTCTAGATGAAGGTCGCTTTCATCTTCGGTTTTATCACCATTTACCATCAGGTGACATGAAGGCCAACAGCTTCCCTATTGTGAGTAAAAAATGTTAAAAAGAAAAGTTTGTACGAAAATAAGTACAGATATTTTGCACTTTGTACAATTCGTCTTTCACATTTCACAACCAACCCATGGTTGTGAAATAAATAAACTTTTTTTTTTTTTTTTTTTTATGTAAGGCCCGGCAAATGACCTCCTCCCGCCTGATGTTAAGCGGTGAAAGAGGCCCAAATGAGTTGACAGATAGAGTAGGGACGACATCCACTATCCTACCTGCCCGCCCCTTGCCAGCCTAAAAGATGCTTTTTCACACCTCTTTTGAAGGAACCCATGTTGTAGGATGGAGGAAACACGTGCGCAGGTAGAGAATTCCAAGTATGGGATGAACGACAAAAGAAGGAATCTTGGAATTTCTTGGTACGGTGTGAAAAGGAGGACACAGTGTACGGATGACTCCGAAGGCCCTTACGCGTGTTTCTGTTAAGGAATGGAGAGGGAGGGATAAGGTTAAAGAGCCCCTCAGAGCATTCCCCATGGAACATTCGGTAAAAGGCGCTAAGAGAGGCGATGTCACGACGAAGTTGTAGAGGCTCGAGGGTGTTAGTTGCCTCTACATCGCCAATTATTCGAATAGCGCGACGCTGCAATCTGTCCAGAGCATCGAGGAGGTACTGAGCGGAGCCGTCCCAAAGGTGCGAGCAATATTCCACGCAAGACCTAACCTGAGTTTTATACAACAGGCATAGTTGGTCCGGCGCAAAATACCTACGCACCTTGTTTAGGACACCGAGTTTCCGTGAGGCAGCAGTTATAACGGATTCGATGTAGTCTCTGGGGTTCAGATCGCAGCGAATGTTCATTCCCAGCAAGGTGATGTTACTCTGTGTGTGAAGGGTTACTACCACAAATATTTTTTTAAACGACAACAATTCAAAGTAAGTACATTATTTAGATAATAATTTAATCAAAATTGTGATAGCATTCGTCAATGAAACCAACAGAAAGTAGTGTGGAAAAATTATCGATGAACAATGTTCATTTTATCTTTAATCTACAAAACAAGGCAAATAAAAAAATGGCGACACTCACCTCTTTGCGCGACCTAAATTTTGTTGTGTAAATAAGATAAGAAAGCAAGCAATAATCTGTTGGGAGATCATTTTAGAAATAAAACACATCACACGCCTGAGAAAATTTCTATTCCACCACACCGTGGGCTGATTTATTCCTTGCTTTCTTATTTTTGAGACGCAAAATAATAATGATAGGAAAGATAATTGCTATCGTGATATCATTCTACCTTTGGGAACAGAAATTTCCTCTCTCGGTGATCAATATGTTGTATTTAAATATTTTAATCGACTTCAACACAATCATTCATTTCAATCTTAACAAATATAGTTACGTCATCTAAGTAACAATGGGAAATATAAAAAACATCTCTCCTTATAATATATTAATTCTCGTGCATTATCTATTATTATGAGGTGCTCTTTATTAATACTTTCGAAAACAAACTTTCCACATACACGCAAACGAAAAAACACTTTAAACTTGCATAAACCCTTCATAAACCATAAAATAATACATACATTTTTTGTTAGTAGTTTTCACGGTGGTCTTATAATATAATATTGGTTGAATTATGAATACAATCAGGATTTTAGTCTTATCTCCTTAGTAATCTCCTTACTAATAGTATCGCTAAAAATATTTTAGAACTATAAATTAGACCATTGTAGAGCGACTACTAAATGTTGGCATTTCAGCTACCGGGGGGTCAATCAAAGTCTCCACAGACTTTCCCCTTTGAGGAGGAAGCGTAAAAGTTCTAATTTCATCAGTAGGCGGGGCACTCTTAGGTGGTTCAAGCAAGCCAGGGTTATTAAAAGTACTTCTAGGACTTATATCAGAAGTAGGACTCATAGCTGGCGAGTAAATCTCGGAATAAGATGGACTAGGAATTGGGCTGTAGGCAGTTTCGTATTTTGAGCCATAAGGATCTTCCGACCCATCTTTTGTCGAGTAGCCTGAGTCGCTAGGTAATGCATGACGACCTCGTTGACGAGGTTTGCTTACGTATTCAATATCTTTTGCCGGCCGTGTTAGGGTCGAATCTCGGTTCGAATCGCTTTCGGAAGGGGTAGTCAAAGACAGAAGGTCTTCTTCGGACAAATCCCAAAGCTTATCAGAAAATTCAATGTCAGGAGCGTTGGGTAAAGGCTCGTGTGTTCTATAAGTTTTGTCGTAGCCACGTCGTTTTTTAGGCAAAGATGATTTGTCTGATTTGCCTGAATCACTTTTATTGGAGTCTGTGTATCCTATACCCGAACTTTCCCCGTCTTGGGGCTCGGGGGGAAGGGGAGCGGATCTAGTTGGCTTTACTACAGGAGTTTCTTCAGTGGGAGTGTCGGGAAGTTTTGGTTTTAAATCGGAATCCTGACTGCGTAATGTGGAGGATTTCATAGTGTCAGTTATATTTCCCATTGACGCTGATCTAAGGTTAAGTCTAGATGCGGATTTCGATCGCGGTATGTCGTTGAAGCTGAATCCTGCTTTGCCCTCGGATCTCGGCTTGAACCAGCACCAGAACCAGAAGAGGCAGATCAAGAGGCCCAAAGGTAGAACGATAGCCACTATAACGCCCCAGGTCAAAAACAGAGACCGCTGTGAATACTCTTGGTTACCTGCATATCAATAAAACATCCCGTTTATTTACAGAAGACCAAATTTGAAGTTCATACAGTAAAACTGAACTGGTTTGATCTTGAATACTGAGTGAAAATGTTATTAATCAAAATGTTATTGTTCTAAGACTTGTGTCAATGTAAATTTTTTATTTAATATAAAATGATTTTAAATGTGTCTTTTTCGTATTTTGGGCAGTATTTGAGTATTAACTATTACTAGGTACTGAGTATGATTTAAGTGTCTTTTTTGTCTTCACTTATATTTTTATCAGTTTTTGATAGGATAATTAAAGTTGGGGTTAAAATTTTGTAATTAACTTAATTTTCAATGTATTAACTACAACACAATACTCACGCAAGCACTCGGTGTATCCATAATCGGGGATATTCCATCGGCCGTCTGCTTCGCATACTCTGCGCTTGTCGCCGATCAATATGAAGTCCTGATTACACTCGAAGTTTACCTAATAACAATGAAAATACATAGAGTGCGAATATTCAAATATTAAATACTCGTATCATGCAGTTGATCCAACATTTTTCTTTCTGTTTGATGACTGTTTAAAATCATAAAAATTACTTTTATTGCCGTAAGATGCGATGGGGTTGACATAACCAAAAGGATAAAAACCCTTTATAATAAAAAAGATAAAAAAAAACATTTTATTAAATATCAAAACTGTCTCATCGAACGTCTGTGCCTTAATTAGTAACCTAATTTTTGAAATGATTTATTTGCATTGTATGATTTTGTTACTTCTTTTAATGTCATGTAACTAACCTTTGTCTTCTGGGCTGATAATGAGAATGAGATGTTGTTAATTTTTTACTTATTTAATTAATTTTCTAAATACGGACTGATGGACGCATTTAGGGGGGCTGATTGAGATATAACGACCTATCAAATCAATAGGCATAGGCACCAGCGTCTAACATTCATGAATTCCTTGGGTGGGGGTAATAATTATCCTCTATCAAAACTTACCCTAGTACCCGGCGTGAAGAAGAAATTACTCTTCCTTCCGAATCGCGGTGTTTCCAAAATGCCACAGCTGATGACTCTTCTGTTGTTTTGCTCTTTGATGTTCGTCTGGAGAAAGGTGATGTTTTCAGAAAAATTAAGAAAATGTATATCGGATTACGTCAGAACATTGCTTTTTAATCACTTTTTAATTCGCACTTGAAAATTGTCTTTGCGTCAGAAGATGCACAGTGTCTATGACTAATGCAAAACTTCGAATGCAACAACTTAAAAGGTCGACTGTCCTAACGCCCTTGGACAAATGCAGGACAATTAAAGAACAATGGATAGAGGAGACGCATGCGAATTTATGCGTTAGGTTTTTTGCGTGTACAAGTTCGCAATTTTTGTATGTGTTTTTAAGGAAAGTCAATAATGTTCTTAGAATTAACGCCTCACTTAAGGGGCCACAGTAACTACTACTAGGTAAAGTGGCAACTTTTAGCAATAATTCGGATTATGATTATTCCTATACATTTAATCTATGCCTGAATAGCTCAAAAAATCTGAAATATCTGTATTGAATAGTTGACTGATCTATTTTTCGTAGAAACGTCTTAATTTATCATAATTTATAAAAAACGAATGGCGGCGTTAGTAGTAGGTACTGTGCCCTCTAAGGTTTACCGAATTAACGTACAGTGTAAGTAAGGTAATACGAGACCTCGTATTTAAACCGGTTGTAGCAAAATGTATTTTCCGTTTTATTCCATTCTCTTCGTCTTGAAACAAAATGGATGTAAATTGTTTAGCGTAATTCATTTACTTAATTAATAATTGAAAATGCCATTCTTAAGTATTAGGTTGATTTATACATAAATATGTCGCTTTTACGAAATTGTTAAAAGACGAAATTGGTGAATGAAATTATATTTTTTGTCAATTTACTTAATTGACAAAAAATATAATTTCTCGACCATTAAAATTTTATAAGATTTGTGTATTTACTGTACCTATTCAATAAAATGTCTCTAAATCAATATAGGTAATTTATATTTATAAGTAATAATAATGTATATTTTAACCAACTTCAAAAAAGGAGGATTTTCTCAATACGATGCGTATGTTTTTTTTGTGTGTATGTTACGCGATTACGCCGCCAATTGTGGACCGATTTTCAACATTAATTTTGTATTCAATAGAGTATACTGCAAGGGTGGTCCCAAGGGCACCAAAGTTAGGGTCTGATGTTGAGATCCTATAAAAATCGAGGGAAACTCCAAATTTTTAGGTGTGTCCAACGTGTTTTGTGTGAATGTTACACGATTACTCTACCAATTGTGGACCGATATTCAAAATTCTTTTTGTATTCGATAGACTATACTCCTGGAGTGGTCCCAAGGTCACCAAAGTCAGGATCTAATGATGGGATCCCATGAAAATTGAGGGAAACCCTAATTTAATACCAGCTCACCGAAGGTGCCAAATTTTAAGACTTTCTAGGATACCATCGTTTGCTACCGATTACTGGAGGGAGACTTTGTACCAGGGTCGTCTGCTTAGGTACCTCCGTCTTACCTATTTCTGCCGCAAAGCAGCAGTGCTTGCATTGCTGTGTTCCGGTTTGAAGGGTAAGATATGGCAGTGAAATTACTGGGTACTGTGACTTTACATCTTGTGTCACAAGTTGGCAACGTTCACTGTGGTTCTTGTGGGGGTTGCAGTTTTACTACGAATCTCATAAGAGCCACATGTATTATAGGGGACTGTTACCACTTACCATCAGGTGGGCAGTTTGCTTGTTTGCCAACTTTCAGCAATAAAAAAATATATATGGAAGTGTGATGTTGTCTGTACGTATTCTTATATTATTTTTAACTTTTCATTGTTTTTGAAGTCGGTTTTTATTTTTTGTTAAATGATTTTTCTATGATCAATATTTTGTTTTTTGTTCACACCTAGACGAAACTAGCACAAAAAATTCTTGTTGAAATATGCTAATAGCTTTTATGCTGTTTTGTCCTTAAATAATTAAACTATTAACTTATATTGATTATGTGGGTAAGAAGGATCTGTTGTTTAGTCTGCCTGTTATCCGTAAGACATATTTTTAAATTACACTTAGTTTGGGCAAGAAATTGGTTACTTAGATTATGTAGATAGTGGGAGGTAGTAGGTACTCACAATCGAAGCTAAGTAGTTCTTGGTGAACTCGGCCATGTCTCTGTCGAGCGTCATGCCGTAGTCGTAGCGACACTGGTAGGAGTCCTGGCATATCTCGATGGCCCTGTTGACGTCATGCGAGCGGTTCGCTGGCAGGAACACCGCCGGTTCTTTCACATAGTTGGGCACGAAAAGGTTATCGTTGTAATATGCTGCCGTCCTCCCGTATTCCCTTGAGAACAACGCAACGCCTATGTCCTTTTGCTCTCGATCTGTCAATTGCCCTGAGAGAAAAATGAAATAAGTTTCTATGAATGAATGAACAACATTTTTAATCTTCACCTGCCTCGCTATTTTTAGAGCGCACGTGGTCATAAGCAGCATCATTGTTGGTGTTTCTTTTTTTATATGTTTAGAGACTCGTGGTCCTTGCCTTCGGGATTATGTTTTACTTCCGTTTATATGTAACACATTTTCTTATAATTACGGCTACTCTTCTCTTAATCTGGTGGGTGAGTTGTGCATTTATTTTATCTACCTACCTAATTTTGTATATTTAATCGTAGTATTAAATATTTTAGTCGTCAGTGTTAATTTCCTATTGGCTCTTAACATTTTGTGTTCTGTTGGTGAAATACAGTTGTTAGAAGAATGCTTGAAAATACCTTACTCGTACATACATACGCACCACATTTAAAAGGTTTTTTCAGGTAGTTAACCTATTGCCCTAACTAGACAATATTTATAACGTTTCCACACAAACAAATTATCTGCAAAATAGGAAAATCATTACGAAAAAACTTGTTGAAGTGCTTTATTTAGCCCTATTTTCGGGAATTTATTAAACAACAAAACATAACTCAGCCTCAACTTTTTGACACCCAAGTAAGTGGTGTGAGCGCGATTGCGTTCGCTCCGAAATGATATCGCGATGTCATCACCATAATCGCGATTATTGAACTAGACCTCCCGCGAGCGCCCTAATCGCTGTCATCAGCGTCTTCGTAAATTGGAACGTACCGTTAGTTGTATTGTATAAAAAAACTTACAGTACTGAGCGAAGTCCTTGTGCGCCGACTGGAAGTTGTTGAGGTCGACAGGCATTTTGGTGCCGTCGGGGCGCGTGAAGTCATCGTTGATGTCGAGCGACCAGTTGCCGAAAAGACCGCGGGTTTGATTCTGGAAATGCCAGTTCGCAAATGAAAACTATTTCTGTGTGTGGAGTAGACGTGGGCGTTATTTCACGTCACTAGTTACAATAACTAGCTACGCGGCATGTAACCGAATAACTAGTTTCGAGACAAATTACAAATAGTGATTTTTGTAAATGCGTTTTTACTGTGTTGGGTGCGAGTCGTTGCTCAATTGACGTATTTAAATGTTAACTTAGATCCAAAAAGATTTTTGATTGGGTCATAAACTCAGTTACCTATCATAAAATTAAAATAAAACAAAAATGTTTAAAGAAAATGTCAATGTGTATAATATTATAAAAAAAATGTTATCAAAATCATAGTTTCCTAATAAACACTAATCGCACGCACAGCCGTAACCGCTAATAGTAGAACCGCTAATAGTGAAATTTAGACAGTTATTTTAATTCAAAATGTGCACGGACACTAAGAAGGGATTTTTAAAAAATTTAACCCTAAAGGGATGAAATAGGGGTTGCAAGTTTGTATGGAAAAATCTTTAAATTGGCAACGATTTTGATAAAACTTGAGATTGATGCTCTTAAAAATATTTAATTGAACACGTGTTTCATGGTTTATTGGAATTCACCCCTTAGGGTGCAAAATAGGGGTTGAAAATTTCTATGGAAAATTTTAAAATCTCTAGTCAATCATGAATACATTTAATGCAGTCAGTCCTAAGCCTGAATAAAGTATGAAGGGAAGTTAATTTATTGATATAACTGTATAGCTACAAACACTGATAGTGATTTAATTTATTTTCGTTTCGTGTGTATAGTCTAGTATAGTATAGTCGGTGGAGGTATTTATGCAAACAATTACAATAGCTGAATAAAAATAGCTAGTTACAAAAATCACTAGTTTTGAAACAGGTGACGCCGACCAAGTAATCGGTTTCGTTACGTTTCTTGAAAATAACGTAACGACCCACGTCTAGTGTGGAGTGCGAGTTTTATCGAGCTTTACTCGATCGTACGCATCGAACGCGTTAACGCGAATTTGTATGGAATTAGAGCAGCGCCATCTAGTAGCTGCTGTGGAATGAGACAGCTTCATCTAGTGACTACTAGATGGCGCTGCTCTAATTCCATACAAATTCGCGTTAACGCGTTCGATGCGTACGATCGAGTAGAGCTCGATAAAACTTGCACTAAGCACACTGACGGCCTCTTTTCTGCAGGTGCATTGCCTTTCAGGGACCGGAAAACACGTTCATTTGCTTAAGCCGTTCGAAAGGGTAACCCATTCGTATGGTAACCCAGTGGGCTCGGTAAGCCGTTCAACAGGTTTCCCAACAATAACGATAACCCGTAAAATAGGGGTTACTACCCACAACAATAATTTACCGCTTACCTAATCTTAAAGGTTTTTAGTGTTTATGCGCTTAACCGCTTACTGTTCGGGTTAGGGTAACCCTTTCCCTCACGCACACCGCGCGATTGAAATAGCACTGCGGGCGCAATAACGCCAGAGTTCGGTCGCGACCTTCGGCAAATATGCGGTGCAAAAGCAATCTACACGCGATATACCTAAGGTCTAAAATATTTTTTACAAATTAATCAGCGTTTAGAACGGTAACCCATTTGGGGGTTTTTGATATCGGTTAGCGGTAACCCGAATTAATTCAATCGAAGGGATTAATGTGTAAACCGGTAAGCCGTTTGAAAGCTTGCCGTAAGGCAAAGGGTTTAAAAACCCAGCATTATAAAATACCCCATCAAAACCCTAAGGTTACCGGCTATAACGGTAACCGGGTCCGGTCCCTTTTTAAGGCGTTTAATCAATGGCGATACTAAAGGACTAAGATGTCTACCGTCTAGTTTTCTCTTGTAGGAGTTTGGATCACTAGCTCCCAGCTAAACCTCCCTCCGAACCGTGCGTGTGAGGGATTGCCTTGCAAAAGGCGCACACTGCGTATGCTATACGGGACGTGTTCTGTATGGTATTTTAAACCGCCTCCGTGGTTTTATGGTCGATTCCCCATGGGGACAGAAGTTCTTCTGCTTAGTTGAGTTGGTGGTACTTCTGAGCCCGCCTGGCTAGCTACCACCGTCTTACCTAAGTTTATCGCTATAATAATAATAGTAATAAGAAACTGTTGTATAATAAAAATTTTTTGCACCGACAGTTAACGATAAGAAAAATACAGTTTCTCAGTTGTTACGGAGTCCAGGTGAAGCTCGCACAAAAGGACACAATTAACCCATCGAATTTGAGCTCGTTTGATTCGTATTGACGAGTACTAAAAGCTTGTATTAAAAAAAAACTATTTTTCAATAATATTTCATATGTCACTTTGCATTATCTTAAAAAATGATAAATAATTAAATAATGATGGGTTCGATCCCCGCCCGAGACGAAATTTTTTCTTTATTGATTTATTCATTTTTCAAGATGTTCAAGGTTTATTATGATGGTGATGATATTCAAACTCAAAAATCTTTATTCAATATAGACCTTTACAGGCACTTATTGACGTCAAAAAAAAAACATAAAAATCTTCAACCAAGAATCTAATTAACTAAATTATTTAATCCTTGTATGTACACACACCCCAACCATTATTAAGATGTGTGCAAATACAAGTCAAATGAAAAAAAAAGTTGACTCTACACCTGTTCAGAAATTGGGAGAGCCTTCTCGAGAAGAACAGGCAAGAAACTCGGAAGGTCTTGTATTTATTGTATTATATTTCACCAACATTTTTATTTTTGTTAAAATAATAAGTATGGAAATCCTTGTCGGAGTGAGTGGAACAGTTACTCGAATGAAATTTATCCCATTATCACAAAGTGTTAACAACTTTTGAACATCAATTATCACATTGTCAATCCCAAGCAGTTTTATCTGTCATATAATCAGACATTTTATAATATGCTTTTTTCATAAGTGCGCCCTTTATAGTGACTTTAAATTTACTCAAGCTGAGTGCTTTAATATTATTTGGGATTTTATTGTAGAAGCTGTGTACGCTTTGAAAGAATTAATAATTTTTTTAAGCCTAGTATTTGGCTAACGCTATCATAATTATTATTTTGCCTAGTCTTTACTGAATGAATATCACTGTTTATACCATAGCATCGTAAAAATTTGAACGATAATGATATTACCATAAAATTCCAAGGCAGGTACACTCTCGCAGACATGTAGCCCTTGTTCTCGACGATTTCCACGCCCGCACCAGACGAGAACATTATGACGATCTCCGACTGGTTCAGAATGTACATCGGCTGATATACAGTAACGCCTGTTGAATTTAGAAAGAACAAAATAATATAGTCGTGTCATCATCATCATCATTTTAGTCAAGAGACGTCCACCCACTGTTGAACAAAGGCCTACCCCCCCCCCCCCCGCATCGTGTAGGTTAATTAAATGATATGTTGGCATACCTATTTGAAGGTACATTTGGAGGAGGTACATACATACTACTGTCTATGCAATAAAGTTATTAGTTTGCTAACATAGTAATTTTTTTATAAAAATTTCATAAATATAATAATATGTTATTAATAAAATAATATTAATATAATAATTCAAATATAAATGAATAACACTTAGACCATGAAAATTTATGTGATTCTATCATTGAACTTTATTTTAAGTAGGTACCTAGTTAAGAAAATAAAACGGAACAGTCTAATATATTGAACACATTTAAAACAAGGTGCTCTGAGTAGAATCGAGAGGCCCGCGATTGATCCTGTCATGTACCAATGTGTTTTTCGTTTCACGAATTTCATATGTACATTTATCTGATGCTCCTACGGTGAAGGAAACATCGTGAGGAAACCTGCATACACCTGCGAAGTAATTCGAAGGTGTACCTATGTGAAGTCAGCCAACTGGGCTAGCGTGGTTTGACTAAGGCCTAATCGCCCTAACATAACTAGATAGGGTAGGGTCGTGCCCCTCGGTGGGGACGTATATGAGCTGTGATGATGATGATGATGACGATGATGATGATTTAAAACAATGAGCTGCACTCATGCTTTGAACTTACCAGGGAAGTATTGTATGCGCAAAGCGGATCTGTCGAAGTAGACACGTTTGTTGTCGGCAAAGACATCCAGCCTGTAGCGCCATTGGGCGTGTCTTGGTCGTATGCGGACCTACAGATTATACAATGTTTTAGCAGGCTCACCATCGATCCTCACACTTAGGTAGGCACCTAGTTTTGCGGTTATATCTTTTAATCACTCTTAAAAAAGACAAGACTTCTTCAAAAGACGGGATCATATGAAGAAGGTAACATGTAGGCACTGACCAGATAAGAGAGACCTGACCAGAGAAATTTAGATAGTTTCATGATGCAATAGTATGTTTTAGTAATTTTGGAACTTTCAGATCAGAATCTCAATTACGAGACATGCGGTACGTACGTCCCTTTCGAAATATCGAGGAACTTGTCTCACCTCTATTGGCACCGAGTTATTGGAGGCAGCCACAACAGACGTGAGTTGCGTTGCATTCACGGGCCCGTGAATGTTTCTTGGGACTTGCTCGAATCTGCCTTGTACGTCCAGTTTCAGTTGGGGACGGTCGACTCGCACTAATACATATTCGCCTGAGAAATGTTTAAAATATACATACACTAATGAAAAGCAACTAAATTAAAGACTCGTACGTTCAAATAAGTTTTAATATTAATAAAAGATAGGTACAATTGAAGCTTAGCGCTTTTTGTATAAAAAAAGTCTTACGATATCTTACAACTCCGATAATCCGATATAGCATTGGTTCACTATTGATTCTTAATGTATAAATGAAAGTAGGGTATTTTTTCCAGTTTTAGTCCTTTCACAAATATTATGTGGGTGGTATTGCCGAGATTATCTTAAGTTGTTTAGTTATAGACAACAGTACTATAATAAAAAATGCGCATAACTATAAAGATGTTGCTAGCACTTGCTAAAGTTGGAAATTTCCTAACAGTGGAATCAAATAAAATCTTTATTGATCATTTAGGTACCTTTCCCGTTGAAGGTGTATTGAAGATCATCAAAGGTCACAATGTGCGGGTCACCGAAAATACCGGCCACGCCCGGGGGCTGGTATGCTACACAATCCTGGGAAGGCCGACGCTCAAATCTGTTAAAAAAGTATTTTTTAATGTGCTTAAAGCCTCGTGTTCTTTATTTAATAGAGACAGTCATGTGAAAATTATACTAGTAGTTAGTTAATTCATTGGATACTAATTTGCCAATAGAATTACCTGAACGTCTCACAGCCAACTGCTTGCTCCTCCTGCCAAGAGCAGCACTGATAGAAGGGAATCATATCATGGAACCAATGGGACAAGGATGGCACCTAGAACGAAATTACAGACAAAAATTACAACAATATTAGTAAATAAAATAACCTTGATTAAAATGAAATATGAAAAAAAAGAATAATTCGAAATATGACCACGATTTAATAATAAAACGCATCACCATGATTTCTAAATAAATAAAGTGACTAAGCGACTGCGTGACTGGATATACAAAACTGCAGAGCGGCCTATATAGCAATGGAAGAGGCTTATGTTCAGAGTGGTGGTGGAGTGGAATTAGGATGATGATGATGAAAAATTTCTTAACGTACCTTATTCGCCTCGTTGTAGGGAGTAAATCCAAAGTCGTGTGATCTATGAGGTCTAGATCCCCACATCTGATCATATGACAACATCAGGAATCCATTTTTGTCATAGCAGCACTGTTGGCCCGATCCTTCGGCACTGCAAAATTTACAGTCATATGATACAAAAAACTAAATAGTAATTTAGTATTATTAAATTATTTCAGATTGAGAATAAATGATATCATCGCTTAGCCTTTTTTATTTCAGAGTTTAAAAAGTTCAATAATTTTTACGATACTGGAGCAGCAACTATATCTTTACAACGCTCTTTATGACAGATAACATGATTTATTGGCTTTATAACACCTACGATAATAAATAGGCAAATAATTGAATAGTTTATAGAGTAGATGCTTTAACAAAACTACCTAGGTCCACTGCTTCGCACGCAATGCACTCCACCCCAATGGTATCTGCAAGTTGGATTCGTGTCTTTGTCACAGCCCAGATCAGGCATAAAGCGGCCTTTATCTAGTAGCGCATGCTCCAAGGTGCACGGGCAGATTGGTATCTGTGAAGCGAAGTTCTTCAAGAAACGGTCGTTTCGTAGCCAGTTGTTGCATAAACTCTGGGGCCAGCGTTGTCCGTGGAGGCGTTCCCATTGTGGTGCGAAGTACCAAGCTAACGGAATAGGACGGCTCCATAAAATGCTGCGAAAGAAATGAAAAAGGCAATTTAGATTTCTTTATGCAACTAAGTTAGCAATCAAGCAGGCTGTTCAACTGATAGAAAGATGGCAACAATGCCTATAAGTACATGTGGTTCCTGCACCCCAAATCGTACAATCCTATAAGGACGCCAATGTACATTGTCAAGCTGCTGTTAGATGCAGCGCTCATAAGTTTTTGATTTCGCAATAACGAAATGGATAGTAGGTAATATAGTTGAATGTATTGGAAAAGAGAAATAATAATGTTTGATTTTAATTTCTTACTTATTATGAGTTATATTAGTTGCGACAATTAGCGTTTCTTGTGAAGATGAAATATTGAATGATGATATATTGGTATAATTGTTTGTTGTACTTACGGAGAAATAGATATTCCTTTGTACACTTCAGGTGTAGTCAAATTTATTTGTAGGAATCCAAATTGCATGTCGTTATGCATCAAATTCTCCCTCATCCTGAAGTTTTGAGGATTGATCACGTATTCTCCAGTATTAGCAACGCCTGTCTCGATCATGTCGATGAATTCTAATTGGGGTCTGATGGTTACTTCTTTGTAGCCCCACAGACTAATCTGTAGTTGAACGTTAAGATTTGTTGTCAAGTTGAAGCGATTCCATGTAATCTTTACTTCCGGCGGGTTTCTCTGATGGACTGCATCATCAGGGAAAAATATCTTCTCTGTGGCTGTTGCGGGAGTTTCTAAACATAAACAACATTTCATGTTAATATAGTGTAGTTTTATATACACCATGGCCCAAATTAACTTTACAAAATTAAAAAAAATATTATCTCAAAAATGGAATGCATTGCGTTCTCTTTTGTTTAAGTTTCTTGTTTTTACATTTAGTGGCGCCATTTTAATAGTATTTGTTAGCTAAAAATTTCAAATATATTTATCACGCCATATTAGAGCAGCATGGAGCGATAAATTTATTGTATGAGCGTGGAAAACAGCAGTTTGAGATAGGAAACATTCTTGGTGTTAGTCGTCAGCCAGTTTCTTCGACAATTAAATGCTATGTTGAGCTCGGCAATATCGATAACTTTCCTAGGAGAGGATGTAGACGGACTGTTCGAACTTGTAAGAATAAACACATTATTAAACAAATATTAGCCCGAAACCCACAACCATGGTGAGAAAAATGTCTCGAAACTTGGGGATAAGTCGGTCTACCATGCAGTGTATAGAGAAATATGATCTTCAATTGATTCCTTACAAACTCAGAAGAGCCCAATTGCCTACAGAGAAAGACAAAAAAGTTCGCCTTGAAAGATGTCGTTTACTCAAACAACGCTCCGCTGGTTTGAATTGGAAAAATATCGTATTATTCAATGAAAATTTGTTTTTGATAGAACAAGCCAATAATCACCAAAATGGCAGGATCTGATCTTGCACTTGTCCTGGAGCTACTGCAGTTATTCCAAGTTGCCAAAAAGCGAAAACAGTAATGTTTTGAGGTGCAATTTGCACCACTGGCAAAATTCCCCTCGTTTTTGTTGAAAATGGTATCAAAATTGACCAAGAAACTTATCGATAAGACATCCTTGAATCTGTGGTTCTTTCTTGGACACAACAGCACTTTGGTAACTATCCATGGATATTCCAACAAGACTGCTCCAGCTCACAGAGCCACCAACAGTGGTGTTCAACAGTGGTGCAAAAGCAATTTCCCTGATTTCATAAGCTTAAAAAGAATGGCCACTCTACTCGTCTGATTTAAATCCAATAGATTACAGTTTATGGTCCATCTTAGAGGCAAGGACCTGTATTACGCCTCATAGAACTGTTGATGACCTGAAGGCTAGTCTTACACGCGAGTGGTTCAAAATATATGTTAAGGAGGCACGGAAAATTGTGGCAAATTTTACCAAACGTTTGACTATCTGTATTCGTGCAAAAGGAGATTATTTTAAAGAAAGATAGGGATTCTTGTAAGAAATAAGTTGTGTTTTTATAATATATAATTTAATTTAACTTAAGTTTAAAGTTAACAAAATTATTTCAAAAATAACTTGTCAACGTTATTTTGGGCCACCCTGTACTTACAATTTGGTAACCATTCCAGTCCGATTCCACAATTCTAGAGAATAAGATATTTTTTTGCGTAACAGGTTAAAAAATCATATGTTAAGTTATTTTAGACATTTGAGTACCTCACATTTCAAAGATTTAGAATACTACTAATCAATTACTAATCACTAATCATTAGGTAGAAAGCATTAAAATGCAGTCTCCTTACCTACAAAGAATTTTCCTTTCCATTTGTAGGGTTCGTTGTTAATAGCTACTTCAAACCTAGCATAACCGTTGTGGTAAAATCTCGGTTGTATACAAATAGCTCGATTGACGTCTACCACAGCCCCAACCACGGACTCAGTATCAAACCGGCAAGTGATCCTGTCATTCGGGTTGAAGCACGGACCGGTGATATTGACCACGGTACCCCCAAGCATATTGCCACTCTCGGGAGCAAACATAAGAGGCAAATTAGCACCATCTGTTGAGAATCAGTTTAATTAATTTAGCTCATAGCATCTATTGAAGCAATCCACAGAAGACTGAACGAAACCTCACCTATATCTTTATTGCAAGTACCCATAAGTATATTCTCATCTAATCTGAAGACATGCCGCCCAGGGAATCCATTAGCCCAACCTCTGCCTGTAAGATCTCTGAGCACTGATTCTTGAGAGTAAGGTTTGTATTCGTAACTTCGAGTTCCGTTGCCAGCGTTAAATCCAATCTGAATGTGGGAAGAGTTATATTATTTTTATCCAAAATTCAAAATTGATTTAGGTTGTATTAACACAAATTTCTTACATAAGCAGGTACACCGCCATCTCCGTTCGTGGTATCACCACCGGCTTCCGTATGAGATATCCAATTGATCTCGAGATAGTTGAAGATCGCATAGGTGAAAACTTCATCAGTGGCTATCACCATTTGGAATGTGTTTGTCTGTAATATTTAATTTCACAATTTTTCATCCATAGTTAAATATATAAAGTGACTATCATACATATTGATGATGACGAAACATACCACGTAGAGAGAATTGTCAATACCGCCGGCGAATGACATGTTCTTCCAGGTGATTGTGATGGCGTGTTTGGGCAAGAAATTCTCTGAGCCGATAACACCTTGCCGAATATCCCATGTTACACGTTCTCGCATCTCCACTCCTAGTTGGTCAGTACGTGTCTGTTGCCATAAAATAAGAAATCATCTTCAACGTAATCGACAATATTATCATAAATTATCTGAGTAATATTTAAAGGAAATTGGTGTTCTACCTGTAAGTCCCGGTCGAGTCTGAAATAGACGCCGGGCCTCCTTTGGTCGATCTCATCGCTTCGGATGCTGCCGATACGACATTTGCTGAAGAAGATGCCTATGAAGGAGGGATCGTTCATATTCGGCCAGTCCCGAACAGGGAATGAGAGAGGGTAAGTGTAGTGATCTGGGGGATCACTGAAGTAAATGTAACCGTTCATTGAAAGCTGAAATAAATTTTTATGACTGAATTAATAATAATATTTATTAACAAAAGCCATAAAAATTAATTACATACATTTCTACGAGATTAGCATAAAAACAAAAATTAAAAAGAAGGCTCTACTGACTTCCATGCTAGGTCAATCCTGTATTACGGAAGAATTAAGAAGAGATAAATTAAAAGCAATTAAGAATAACTCAATACTTTGTTAATGATCCTATTTAACAATATCATTTTTATTTAATTGATTGATTGTACTTTAGTAACAATGGCAACTGCGTTATGTGACAATTTTATTAAACAAAAAAGCAATGAAAATAGCAGAGAAATTATCTTAATATACAGGATTTTTTTTATCACCCCGTAAAATTAAAGGGACGCTTCAGGACACATCCATTAGGTATTATACAAAAAAAATGAAATTAAAAAAATAAAAATAGTTTAAAAAAATATCTAAAAATACTGATCTCACTCAACTAGCGCAGTATTTTTTTGATATTTTAGAAAATTTATATAAAATCAAGTAGGTGAGTTATTTTTTTTATTAATATTTAAATCATTCTACTACCATGTCATGAAGCGTCCCTTAAATTTTCCTGGATGATAAAAAAGTAACCCTGTATATCACTTACTCTTGTGTAATTGAACCTAAACCCAAAGAAAGGCAGCTGGAAGTTGAAATTCTTGTGGATTTGGGGCGTCGATGTGTGTATGTCTCTCTGGTAGTCCCCGTTGTTTTCATTGCCTCCTTGATCGTAGAACCAGTACAGGAAGTTGGACCTGATCTGCGTAAGCCTCTGGTTCGTGATAATGTAGGGCTGTCCATTATTTTGGTACGTCGTAGGTGGCAAAACTCGCCCATCGATATGAGCTGAAAGAAGTAAGTGATTCTTATAAGGGGACACCAAAAAGATTTACAATAGTTTTATACTAATGATGTTTAAAAGTTTTATGACGATCTAATAATCAAACCGATAAATCGTTGCACCTATCAAACGCATTTTTGACGGCTGGGAGTGTAATAAGGGTTTAATCGGTATATTTTGTGACCTATAAAAGGTTTTTGACTGCATTGGTCATCAGATTCTTTTAAAAAATCCAAGCCTAATAGTGTCTCTGAAGAAGCACCTAGATTTATTTGTCCAATAGGGTCCAAAAAGTTGTCACTAATAAACTGAGTCTGCTGGTGTACCTATTATTATGGACGTGCCTCAAGGATCAATATTGGGACATTGCTCTTCTTTATCAGTGGCGCAGTGGACTCGGCACTTGCCTTCCAATCGGGGGGTCGGGGTTCGAGACCCGCCATGTACCAATGTGTTTTTCGTTTCGAATTTCATATGTACATTTGTCTGACGCTCCTACGGTGAAGGAAAACATCGTGAGGCAACCTGCATACATCTGCGAAGAAATTCAATGATGTATGTGAAGTCGACCAATCCGCACTGGGCCAGCGTGGTTGACTAAGGCCTAATCACCCTAATATAGGGTAGGCTCGAGCCCCTCGGTGGGGACGTATATGGGCTGTGATGATGATGATGATGATTAATAACCTCCCGCACTTTATTAACAATCTGTGCGATACAGTACTAGGTATTTGCAGATGATATTTCTAAAACGCCATGGGTGGACCAGACTCCTATACGGCATACCCAAGTGCGCGGCCTAGTCAACTCAGCAACTTGGAATCGTAACAATTCCTCCGCCTCAATTTTGTTGAATGAAGTTATGATTCTTTGTGTTAAAATACCGTTTTATTAAAAAAGTTACTAACAAGCAATACACAAGCAAACAAGAATAACCAAAAGCTTGACGCAACTGGTGATTCATAAATGAACAATGTAGGTCGAAATATTTGAGCATTTTTCATTTTTAAAGATTTTTCAGTTCTGTGATTTTTTATTAAGCTATGTATTTTAGATATTGCAAACGAGTTTTTCTTTAGATACCATGGTAGGGGGTAATTCTCATCAAAGCTCAAATTTAATGGTCACACAGTTATATTTCTTAAAAGGTTTAATTTAAAAACAAAACTTTTATATCGGAAGATTAAACATGTATTTAGCTACTAAACAAACCAATTTTATACCATAATTAGAGCAATAAAACTTTTTAAATATTGATGAACTTGGTCAAAAACGGGGTGATTTTGTACGTTCTCATAGTGTCACACTTCCCGTTTCAGTAAAACATTTAGTTTCTACATCACCAAAATTCACCATATTTATATGTTACATATACCAAAATCATCGTAATTAAATACACTTTACAGATAATAGTCTAAAAAAATGTGTTTGTCTTTATTTTTAATTAAACACCCAATATGTGTCGGTCACACGATTTTAGGTACTTAAGATTTGCGTAGTTATGAAGACTTGCTGTCGAACATAACTGTAGGAACGAGTCATAAAGTTCGATTCGGTAAAATATCAGTCATGTGCGTATCATGGTATCATAGCATAATTCAGACGAGGGACCATCACTTCGAAAGATAAAATATTAGTAAGTTTTTATTTTTTCATATGCATACCATGAATGTGCATTCCAATCACTTGCGTGGACAATATTGTTCGCAATCTATTTTAGCAATTGATATCAAAAGCCATTTTATCGAAAGCCCGAAATGTTAGAGATATTTACGTTGAATGTGATTCAGCTTGCTTTACTTAATCTTTAAGAAATTTCTAAAATAGCGGTATTTTCATCACCTTTATTGCATCACTTTCGTGGCTTTTTTGGACATGAAGGTGACGAAAGGAAATGATTTTTTCATTCGTTGCCCATGGTCCTACTGCGTAGTACTACGGGCAATTTATTTTGTCCGTGGTTCTATCAGTAGGACCATGGGCAAGTAGCATTACCTGTAGTTCAACTGGTAGTACCACGGGCATTTTTTCTTGCCCGTGGTTCTATCAGTAGGACTAGGGACAAGTATCATTGCCCATAGTTCTACTAGGAGTAATAAGAGTAGGTACTTTTTCCTGATTCTACTGTACAAAATTAAAGAGTTCATAAGTTATTTATTCCATAAATCAATAATAATTTGATTGTTTTTATAATAAACTGTATACTACAACTACAATTCAAGCTCTTTCATTTGAGGAATATTGAGGAACCCCATAAAAAAATATGGGGTTGCATACGGACATTATCTAGGACCAAAGTCCTCATCAGGAGAATCAAACGAGCCCAAACTCGATGGGTTTGTGTCGTTTTATTGGGGAATTCCTATGGCTACCTTTTAGCTTCAGCATCAGACCCTGCTTACAAAACTGCTATTAATAAGGCTAAGGCTAGTATGTACCTATGTTTTAAAAATGGGTAGCTCAGAACCAATAAACTCAATAATATTGGCGATGACTGTACTACCCGAACAGTAGGTCCAATGCCCATGTACTTAATGTAATTAGGTATTTTATTGTTTTAGTCCTACTGATAGAATCACGGCAAAATAAAATGCCCGTGGTACTACCTACGTAGTTCGACCATGGGCAATGAATGGATTTTTTAGATACGGACAACATAGTTTAATTGTAGTTTTGATTTTTTTGCATTTACAATACTATTTCATAAAATACATTTTAATATTTGAAAAAACTATAAATAGTCAACTATGTGAGACAAGTTGATTTTTTCTAATGTTTTTCTAATATACCTAACTATTGAATTTTTACTACTTATATTTTATTACTAAAAGACTTGTTTCACAATCGAAAGGTAAGTTTCAAATAGCTTACATGACAGATAATTTTACAGTTGTTAAATGAAAAATATGTCAAAGAATTTGTCAAGTAAGCTATTCAAAACTTACTTATTGATTGTAAAATATGCCCTAAGGGTAAAGAATATAAAATTATGCCAAATCATCTTCCAAGTAAGCTACCCAAAACTTATTTCTTGGTTGTAAAACAGACCCCAAATATACTATTGTTGACAGCTAGCGTGGCTTACTTACCACCATTCTGTTATTTGAAAGTAAATTAAATAGAAAGGTAAGTAGAAATATCAACTTGTCTCATATTGCCGTTTTAGCGAATATGGGACAAGTTGTTTTGTGGGGTATTTTTCTATCTTATAAAAATCTATAGTTTTAGCATTTTTCAACACTTCCAAATGCCGCAAACTGCTAAAGAACGCCGAAAAACAAAAAAAAGGCAGAAAAATAGAGAAGGGAAAGCATAAAAGGAAACTCTGATCTTCACAACACTCTAAAAACAAAAGCAAGAGAACGTTATCATAGAGAAAAAGTCAAAGGAATTATTTTACAATGAAAAATTTTGTACTTTTTTCTTAATGTTAATTATCTTCATCATATTTAAAGATATATTTGTCTTTTATTTGATTGTCTTTTAAAGTGTTTTAGACTTAGTTTTTTGAAATTATTTTGATTTTAAATATTTTTTTGTTTTAGGAAAGGATCTAGAAACGTCTAATAAAGGTTCGTATTACTTTTTTGTAGTCAGGTTTGTTGTTATAATGATATAGAAATTTGAATTTTTTGAGGGTTAAGACTTCGTAATAAAAGCTTTAATAAAAAGTTACTACCAATAAACTTAATTTATCAGTTGTGGACTCGGCACTGGCCTTCTAATCGGAAAGTTCGTGGTTTGGTCCTTTTTTTTGGGATGGGGGAATCTGTTTACGGTTTACAAGGGACTGAAGCTGACGAGGCTGTCCCTTGGATTGGTAAAAACCCCATATCCGGCTAAACTACCCTCCGGTACCTCTCCGTCCCCGGTAGAGGCACACACGGAATTGGAGTAGACTTCCCCGAACGCAATGAACTGGGACCTGACTCGCCAAGGGGGGGTTACCAGGTTAACTTGGCTTTGACCTCCCCGTGGTTCGATCCTGCCATGTGCCAATGTGTTTGTACAAATACCAATTTCATATGTACATTTGCCTATGCTCGTACGGTGAAGGAAAATATCGTGAGGCAACCTATATACATCTGCGAAGAAATTCAAAGGTGTACTATGTGAAGTCGACCGATACGCACAGGGCGTGGTTGACTAAGGCCTAATCACCCTAATATAGGGTAGGCTTAAGCCCCCCTGTGGGGACGTATATGAGCTGTGATGATGAAGCTTAGTTTTTAACCGACTTCGAAAAAGAAAGGAGGTTATCAATTCGGTTGTATTTTTTTTATGTTTGTTACCTCATAACTCCGTCATTTTTAAACCGATTTCCAAAATTCATTTTGTATTTGATAGAGTATACTGCAAGGGTGGTCCCATGGTCACCAAAGTCAGGATCGGATGATGGGATCCCATAGAAAATCGAGGAAAACACTAGTTTAATACCAGCTCACCGAAGGTGAGCTGATATTAAATTAGGGTTTCTTTCACTAAAAAGATTTCATTCACAAAAAGTTAAAAATAAATTTTTTTTTCAAAAAATAGAACCGACTTCAAAAACGCTGAAATCTTAAAAATAATCTTCTTCTATATTGAAGTCGGTGACAAATTTTAACACTTTCTAGGAGATCATCGTTTGGCGCCGACTTCAATATAGAAGAAGATTATTTTTAAGTTTTCAGTGTTTTTGAAGTCGGTTCTATTTTTTTTTATTATTTCTTCTCACATAAGACTGAGTATATGTGAATTTAAAAATTTGCTCTTCTACTTGTGATATTACGGTTAAAGAAGGTGTTTTAATTACGCATAATTGTTATAATTTTGAATACAAATATGTAATTATATTTATTACGTATATATAAAATGATACTTGTTACTTACGTTTTAGATGTGTCGTAATAAAATTTCATTATTCATTAAAATCGTGTTGTTTTAATTGACATAGTATATAGGTAGCCTTTTCCATAGGATAGGTAAGATCACCGAATCTAGGACCAAACTGCTAATTTGTCTATTAGGATGATATGTTAGGTTCTGATCACAAAAAGACTGATCTGCGAGTCCATGAACATTAAATTTATTTATAATAATATTAAATATAATATTTTTTTTAATATATATATTTTTTTAATAATAAAAAAAAATACTGCGTCACTTTCGTGGGGTCAAGAATCTTAAAATACTATATCTTCCAAACGAGACTCCTAATTCGATTGATTCACTTATTAATTGACTCGTCTTATCAAGCGCTATAATTTGTATTATTAAAATAGTTTCAATAAGCCAAAATAATCATTCTTCACGAAGGTGACGATGAGAACCGTATCGATGAGAATTAGCCAGGGATAGGTGTACCAGGCCTATTAATTTTAAGGAAGATTTATTGCGAAAAAATGTTACAATGAGTAACTATGCTACAAATTCAGTGATGACATACGACATTATAGTATCTTGATTTGAAACGTCAAATATAGCGTCATCAGTTTGCTTATTTGCAATTGCTCATTATCAAGCTTCGCTTATTTTGTATTGTCTAGCGTTCTGTTTGTCAGGAGAAAGAAAAACTTTACATTACGCATGAAAGTGGTCAAGACAGTAAACCTAAGTAGCAGGTGCATATTCACATCCACTTTTAACCTGAATGTAAACTTGAAACTACATATTTTTTATAATTATGACGAAAATCAATACATAAATATGGGTGGACTATGCGTTATACTCACTCTACCATGATGTTCCGGCTAACATCTACAACGACTGACGGCTGACGACATCATACAACGACTGACGGCTGACGACAACATACAACGACTGACGGCTGACGACAACATACAACGACTGACGGCTGACGACAACATACAACGACTGACGGCTGACGACAACATACAACGACTGACGGCTGACGACAACATACAACGACTGACGGCTGACGACAACATACAACGACTGACGGCTGACGACAACACACAGTCTAAGCTACTACTAAGAAGATAGAAGTTTGAAATTTTGAGAGGAAATTGAATTTATACTGTAGGTAGGTGTTATTTATGAAAAAAATATGGGGTTGAAAGTTTGTATGGAAATCGGTTAATTTTGAAGTTAGAAGCATGAAATATTGCATCAAGGCTGATAATTCGAAATGAGTGAATATAATATAATACGTGTTTGAAAATTCCTTATTGCAATGGGGCTTTTTTTCAAAGCCTTTGCTTTATAATTTGAATTATTATCACTACGGGAAAATAAAGAATTCCAACAGGAAAAATTCTCAGGGGAATATCAAAAATAATGCGGGTGGATAACTAGTAGGTAAGTAATAAATAATTGATGTTATTAACAAAATGATTAAGTTACAACTGAAAACAATTAACGAAGTAGACGACGACGTTAGCTGTACAGACCTTTTCAAAATATTAAAACGACAAATAAATATCTTTATGTATTGTTTATTGGACGAAGTGATGTTGTTGAAATTGAAGCTATTTGTGCATTATCGGGTCTCGATTGCGATATGGTATCAGCGAGATATCGGACAGCTCAGTTAATTCCTAGTACGGTGATGTCAACGGTGAAGCGAGCCCTTGCTAGCCTCATTGTTTTGTTATCTCAACTAAAACAATTCATGCGTCAAGGTACTTTTTTATTTTCACGCAACGACGAATTGAAATTAACAGACTTTTTGCATCTAAGCCAGGGGCATCATACTTGAATCGTTTGTTTAACGTGGAATGCTTGAATAGGCTAGATGACTAAAATTTTTTTTTGCTTTAATAGAAGCTCATTCATATTATAAACAGAAAGAAAAAATCGGTTTTAGAATAACTATAAAAACAACCAAGATATAAGGTATTAAAGATTTTTCTCCATCTCTTTCTAGCAAAACGGCAATTTACAAGGAGTTTATATGGCCGTACTCAACAATGACGTCACGATTGATGTCGGATCTCTCTGTCTAATCGCCTTCAAATTAACAACTTAAAATGCTTGTATCTAATGTATTTCTAAGCCGATTTTAATTCTAATTTCACAGGACTGCATCTTTTTCCACGGTATTTTAATATTTAATGACGAGACGTTAAAATTAGAAATCAGTCATCATCCCAATTCTATTGTTTTGCGGTCGGTATAAGAAATTCTTTATTATTGATCGATCGACTGCAACAAGCGTAGCTTTGCCATTTTATAATTTAATAATGGAAAACTCTATAGCAAATCGTATCTTTTCATTTTTCAGCTTACTACATAGTTTAAGCAGCATCGATTCGCATTGCTAAAACGTTCACAAAGGCATTAAAAAAGATTTACCAAATCAAAAATCTAGCAACTACTCAATCGTTATGCGGAGTAACGTTGTACTATTTTATAACCTAATAACATTGTCAATTTTAAGCGTAACAAAGAAGCTAATTCATTTATTGGCTCTCCTGTAAATTTTTAATCCACTTCAAAAAAGGAGGTTATCAATTTGACCCATATGTATGTAATATTGTTGTCTGTTTCAGGGGTTTCTTACAGCGAAATTTGCAATTACATTTTTGTTTTAGAAAAACATGACGCAGACATTGAAAGTCTACTCATTAGTGTAATATTCTCATCACTATTAGCTTACAAGACAATTACTATAAAATGTCTATCTGTACTCTGTCCGTTACCTCTTCTCTACCTCTGAACCGATTTAGATGAAATTTGGTATCTTAGGGATAGTTTGAGTTCCGGGAAAAGACATAGGATAGTTTTTATCGCAGAAATATCCTTTAAGCGGGTGAAAATGGGTGTGGAAATTTGATTGGGAAATCAATAACCGCTGAACTAATTTAGATGAAATTTGGTATGGACACAGATAATATAATATGGAGATAGTTTGAGTTGTGGGAAAGGATATGAGCAGACTGGATAAAAATAAGCAAAATCTTTTTGGTGCTTTTGAAGTCGGTTTTTTAATATCGTCGGTCCACGTATATAGTTGCGGGTCTGCCGAAACATTCCAGTTCCAAATGCCCATCGGCTTTTCGAGCTATGCCCCGCCCACTGCCACTTCAGCTTAGCTATTGAGCTGCGTTGGCTACTGCGGCTATTCTACGGATCTAATCGTTAACGGATACTGCTAGCATAGCTCTCTCCGTGGCTCGCTAAGCCTTCGTCTGAAGCACATAGCTAACGACCAAGTTTCGGAGCCATTAATAATCAATAGCAGCACGCACTGTTTAAAGTCAAATGTGGGAAGAGAAGAAATTGCGTAGTTTTCTAAAGCCTGCAATTCCGATTTGGATTTAGCAGTTCAACTTTGAACCGCGGTCCGTGTTCGCGGAACCTAAGCCTCGCCGGGATACTAGAAATGGCGCAATCAGCAGTCGCTCGCTATACAGGGTATGGACGGTGCCACACAAGAATTTGCCTGTCTGCAATGTTCCGAAATGTACTTATGTCCTAGTGAGGCATAGCCTTGGGACTCAACGTAGTTTTGTCAAAGATCCTATACTACTTTTAAAGAATTGGGATGATGACTGAATTCTAATTTTTACGTCTCGTCATTAAATATTAAAATACCGTGGAAAAAGATGCAATTCTGTGAAATTAGAATTAAAATCGGTTTAGAAATACATTAGATACAAGCATTTTAAGTTGTTTATTTGAAGGCGATTAGACAGAGAGATCCGACATCAATCGTGACGTCATAGTTGAGTACGGCCATATAAACTCCTTGTAAATTGGCGTTTTGCTAGAAAGAGATGGAGAAAAATCTTTAAGGTACCTTATATCTTGGTTGTTTTTATAGTTATTCGAAAAGCAATTTTTTCTTTCTGTTTATTATGTGAATGAGCTTCTATTAAAGCAAAAAAATTTTTTAGTCATCTAGCCCATTCATGTTATCTGTTCACACACTCATTTCATAATTAGAATTCTTAATGTGAAGTAGCGTGAATCAGATACTTAGATATAGCGGGGTACGCAATGTTTGCCTTAGATAATGAGCCCTGTGAATAAATATGGTTTCATCATACAGAACATGTAGGTAACCTACATGTTTTTTCGTATTCTATTCGTCATTTGTATTTTGGACATTCCAGAAGTTTCGCAAATCTGGAGGGGTTGCAGGGGTTTGCCGCCGTACATCCCCCGGACGCCCCGGAGCCTTCCAATGTTGGGGAGGTGAGAGTAAATGTAATTCAGGCTTTATTCAAGGCAAGGTTTTGAAATGTTCAAAAAATAAAAATACTGTCACAATAAGCAATATCCCGCTCCAAGCGACGTTTATTGTTGTAGCTTGACTTTGAGTACCTACTTACTAAAACTGAAATACACTTTATTCTCACCCAGAACATCCTTATCTCTCAATAAATTTAGCTGATGCAGTGTTAATTTGATGAGTTCCGTTAATATTAATTATAAAAAATAATTTACCTATATCTATATTTAAGTCTAACTGGCTATACACTTCCTAAATTGTAAAAGTGGCGTGTTTACAACATAAGCTCGGTGCAAGTTTCACATTCTACAACATAATAACAAGTAACGCAAAATCAACAGAATAGGTTGTTTCACATTTTACGTTTTTTTATGTTTGAAACGTAAAAGATAAAGTAAACCTGATATCGTTAGAAGTGAGACGTTTTTGATGCAACCGGCTGGAAGTTTGACTAATAAGTAGTGATCTTGATAGTCATGGTTTTACATTCAAAACGTATGAGAAAAAACTGGAATCACTTCAAATCAAATTTTTCAAACTACTTGAAAAAAGAACGAAAGCAAAATGTCACGGTGACTGTTATAGCACACCCCGGACCCCCCGGACACTCCATACAACGTTTGCAAATCAATTACCTATTACTACTACTTAAGCAAATGACGTTTGTACATGTGCAAATGTGTGCGTGGAATCTAGTAGGGCTGAGTGCGTGGTTATCAATCGAAATGACGCGGGAAGTGCAGCGACTGCCTTCTCTTTTACCCGCATAGTGCTGTCTCTGTTATCGGCCGGCGCTCGCGTCTACTCGCCCGAGCGATCGCGCGCGCCCTTGTTTAAGTGTCAGTGATGTCTACAACGAAGTGCGGGGTGGGATGGGGTATTTGAAATGAGTGCGCGGAGGTGAGTGGCCGTTCTGTACGTAGTACTATTATATATTCTGTGGTTATAGGTTACTTTACGACCTTAATAAACCAAATCCGAATCTTAACTGAGACATTATGGCGTGTAGAATATTGCCGGTCAACTTGAAACAAAAATATCAATCAGCTATAAATCACCATGGCTCTCAGGAGCTTAGCAAAAGTATGACCTGGCGTAGATTTGTGGTACCAAGACCTTAAAAACTTTTTTGGATATAAAACCTTAAAAACAATTATCATACCTAGTTACTTAGCACTTTACCTAAAAATATCCAAAAATGAATAAATAACATAATATTTAAAATTTCCTGAAAAACCACTCGCTCAGGTGCCGCTCAGATTGTTATTATTATATCTAGTATCTTTACGGCGCGTAATAATCATCTCAAAGCTAAAACCGATCTCAAAATACCAATCAACTGTCAAAAACAGCGTCTTAAGATTGATCTCATTCTTGAGATACAATTATTAATCCGAGCCTAACGACTCTTTTGATATAGGTAACAGACAAACTGTGTTTAAACAGTCTAATAACGCTATTAAGTCTACTAATACCGCTATTAAAAATGAGAGTTGGTTGTAGGAGGGTGAAAATTTAGAGTTATAAGTATTTTTGATGCCAAAACATAAAAAATGTCCCAAAAAATTCTGGGGAGGGGCCACCCTTATCAGCTAAGGGTAAAAACTGCCTACGAAAAATTTCATAAAAATTGGTCGAGCCGTTTCGGAGGAGTTCGGTAACAAACCCTGTGAAACGAGATTTTTTTATATTAGAAGATTAAATACTTATAATAAGCCAATATAGTTGTAGCACTGGGCCTACGTCTATCTGGTACCTACGAGTAATATTAAGGTGTGGTTTTATCAACTAGACTGCTATCAGCCTGATATAACGCACCAATAATGGAAGCTAAATTACTGACTTTATATCTACCTTTGTCAAACCAAATAAATAGATTAAAAACGTAAATTTTGTATAATATTGTTACGCGCCACACCGCCTCAGCCAATCGCAAGCCAGCCCAAGCCAGCCAATCAGAGCCAAGCACGTGCAGCCATGTGCCAGCCAGCCCAAGCCAGCCAATCAGAGCCAAGCACGTGCAGTCATGTGCCAGCCAGCCCAAGCCAGCCAATCAGAGCCAAGCCAAGCTAGCGCCTTACTACCGGAGAAACTATAAAATGCCGCGCTATCTCATATTTAGATCACTTCTCTGTTTTACTGTTTCTGAGACGGTACTCTGCCCGATTGTAAATCGAAATTAAATCAGTGTGATTCTGCAACGTCTACTTTTTATTATATCCCGTTACATATCAGAAGTGGGATAAATATAAAAAAAAAACCCTAAAACGTAGTTACGTCAATGCGTCGAGTGTAGGCCGCCTGGTCCGTCCGCACGAATGGGGCAAATCTCCGCGTGAAGATTCATCCGAGACAACTAGTGAAAACGAAGACAAAGTTTCGCCACCAGCCTCGCCTTCAGCTCGAAAAATCCTACGCAAGCTTTTGAAATCAGAGGTACAAAAGGCCATGAGTTCTTTAAATTACGAAATACCCTCCGTCACTACAAGAAAAGAACCCCGTGCAGCCTTGCTAATCCCCGAGTTCGACCCGGATAGCGAAGAGTGTAGGTACTACTGCGACAGCATGGCTCAAAAAAAATTGATCAACTTGGCGAAATTCATATGGATGGTGCGAAAACACGAAGTCGTTTCATCTGCAAGATAGATTAAGGAGGTCAAGCAAGAAGATGGTACAAACGGCTGGATGAATACGATTACTCTTGGGAAGACTGGAAGCAAATATTGATACGTGCATTTCCCAGACATCGCAAATATGGATTCGATGACCAAATATTATCAGGACAAAGTCCCCATGTGTTTTCGGTGTAAGTTGTCAGACAGCGCAGTTGTCTCATGCATCATTCGCGGTCTACCACCACCAGCACAAGCGAATGCGAGAGCATATCATTGCGAGCGACCCGAAGAATTATACGAAGGCTTCCTATGTGTGATGGATGACTACCAGCCACCGTCAATTTGGATTGGAACAAGCCCGTCAAGTAAAGATGTCGTCAGCCGACAAGGAAACAAAAAAATGTCTACCTCGTTAGCAAGAAGCAGGGCGAAGTGCTGAGCAGAGCCACCAGCTGCACTACTACACCGCCTTCGAAGGTTCAGGTTAGCCCACATTATTTTATTGCACTATATTTGTAGCCAAAATAATCTATTGCACACTAGCCAAGCCAATATTAGCACAATCGGGGCATCAAGCATAGAGGAAATCGGTTCAGATCTATTGAATAAAAACCGATTATGATTATTTGATTGCTTTACTAATCAATTTCCCTGACTATTTTGCGAGTAAAACACAAGACTTAGGATGTACAGATTTATTAAACATAAAAATAAAGTTAACAAGTGAACAGCCTATATACCGTCAACCTTACAGCTTGTCGCACAGTCAGTAGTTAGATCCAAAGTGTCTGAATTGCTAGACGCAGGTATAGTTCAAGAATCTGAATCATGTTTTGCTTCTCTCGTAATTCGTAAAAAAAAAGAATGGCGATAGTAGACTTTGTGTTGACCCTTGCCTAATATCGATGATTAGGTCTCCAAATTAGCCGTTAAGAATTTCTTTACGAGTCTTAATTTGGCACAAAGTTACCATCAGGTCAAAATCGACCCTGCAGATAACCACAAAACAGCCTTTATAACGCCACATTGGTATTTGAATATACGCGTGTTCCGTTTGGCTTAGATAACGCACCGTCTGTTGTTATACGAATAATGAATAAAGTTGTAGATTCAATACGAAATTCCAATCACAAAAGGCGGTAGTTCAAAAACCCACAATGACTTTCCCGATAAATATGAAATTTTAGCATTCTTAGACAATTTGTTGCTACCCTCTTTTGATGTTCAGTCAGGTTTAGATATTTTACAAAAAGTTCTTCATAAATGAAGATCGGAAAATTTAAAGTGAAATGTGAGTAAGTGTTCATTTTTATAAAACAAAATTACATACTTAGGACATGATATCTTCGAATGGCATTCAACCAGGTGAATCAAAATTGTTAGCAGTGTCACAGTTTCCTACCCCTAGTAGTGTTCATGAAATACGTCAATTTATAGGGCTATGTAGCTATTTCCGTAAATTTAAAAGTTTCGCAATTTAATTGCTCGCCCTTTAACAGATTTAACAAAGAAAAACGCAGTTATGGAAATGGGGCACTGAACAAGTCGATAGTTTTCAACAATTAAAACTGTGTTTGTGTACAAGGCCAATACTGGCTTTATATGACCCTGTATTACCAACTGAGATTCACACCGATGCATGCAAATCCGGTATCGCAGGTATTTTTTTTTTACAAAAACAAAGTGATAATTCCCTTAGGCCTGTCATGTATTTCAGTAGGGCAACGAGTAAAGAAGAAAGTATAGTACCATAGTTACGAGCTTGAAACGCTTGCCGTAGTAGAATCTATGTGTAGGTTTAGAGTGTTTTATAGTAGGGATACATGTTAAAGTGGTAACTGTCTGCACTGCCGTTCGCGCCACCCTTACTAAACATGACATTATCCCACGTATTGCTAGGTGCTGGCTTTCAATACAAGATTTTGACATGAGTGTACAATATGGCCTGGGGAAAAAATTTAACACGTAGACGCGTTGATTAAAAATCCCGTCGATGTTATTAATGTCAACCGCCTTGAAGTGTCAGACGGGTTCTATACAGTCCAGTACCAGGATGACAAGTTAGGCGTATCATTGTTCAGCTTAAAGATAGCTCAGCTGCCCCTGATATAAACAACAAATATGTGCTCTCAGATGATAGGCTCTATAGGAAGACATTGTATGGTAATCGCCTCGTGGTGTCTGCATTGATCAGATAGACTAGTTCACATGCACCACAATGATATAAATCATGTAGGCTTTCAAAAATGTATAGATTTAATAAAGAGGGAGTAAATGGTACATTGTTCCCTATTCCGAAACCCACAGAACCCATGGTCATGGTTCATGTCGACCATATGCCCCTTTTGTAGAACAGCAAAAGGTTATCAATATATGTTGGTTATTACAGACTAGCTTCTGCCCGCGACTTCGTCTGCGTGGACTTCAATTTTGAACAATTTTTAATTTTCCCTCGGGAACTACTTAAGGAATCGGGATAAAAGGTAGCCTATGTCACGTTCTCTTCCATGTCAAATGCTACATGCATGCCAAACATCCAAATCCGTTCAGCCGTTTTTGAGTGATTGAGTAACCAACATCCAAATATCCAAACATCCACAATTTCACGTTTATAATATTAGCAGGAAGTAGGATAATTTCCCTAATTTTGTTATTGCTGAGCCCACCCACGGTCAATTCAGTAAAAAACAATAAGAACACTTTAAAAAATATTTAGTTTGTTTGGTTACCCTCATAAACTTGTCAGTGATCATGGCAAAGATTTTACCAGCAGATATTAAAAAAAAAATTCAACTGACAAGCAATTTAAGTACATTTTGACATCTGTTGCATGTTCACGAGCCAATGGTTAAGTGGAACCGGATCTTACTGAATGCGTTGCGTGCGATTGATCCTAGCCAGACTTCTAATAATTGGGCCAATAGCTTACCTGACATTATTTGGGGTGTTAATAATACTGTAAATGAAAGTACAACATAGTCGTATAGCCCTATGATTTGATGTTATGAAAGTAATAATGAATCGGTAGAAATCAGGCGTAATAATAGATCTAGTGCGCGATTAAAATTAGAAAGCCATAAGATGAAGCGTAACTTCAAAAAAAAAAGGAAAACTAGTCGAATTTACAGAAAGGGAGATTTAGTTCTTTGGCGGCAAGCACCCACAAGTAGTGTAACAAGAGTGAGCACTAAGCTTGATGATATTTACTCTGGCCCATATATCATTACTAAGGTGTGGGTAATGACATATACAGAATCCTCAGTATCAAGGGGTTCCGAGGCTGCAAGGCCTTTACTAGCCTGGTTGCATCAGACTCTTGAGGCTCTATCACAGAATCACAGTATCATACCGTGCCAGTAGCTCTGATGACCAGCTTGAAGATCTCATTGACCTACTTGAAAGCTAACCACGTGTTTTTCCATTGCGGGAGCAATGATTGTTTCAGGACGGCCGACTGTTACGCGCCACACCGCCTCAGCCAATCGCAAGCCAGCCCAAGCCAGCCAATCAGAGCCAAGCACGTGCAGCCATGTGCCAGCCAGCCCAAGCCAGCCAATCAGAGCCAAGCACGTGCAGTCATGTGCCAGCCAGCCCAAGCCAGCCAATCAGAGCCAAGCCAAGCTAGCGCCTTACTACCGGAGAAACTATAAAATGCCGCGCTATCTCATATTTAGATCACTTCTCTGTTTTACTGTTTCTGAGACGGTACTCTGCCCGATTGTAAATCGAAATTAAATCAGTGTGATTCTGCAACGTCTACTTTTTATTATATCCCGTTACAATATCGAAAAACTTGAAGTTTGACCTACATTAGATCTAATATTCTAGTCAGACTAATTAATAACAGAACCTTGAATAAATTAAATAGGAAATAATAAGTGTAATAGCTACCAGAAAGTTCAGTTTTCTCAATGGACGAGACAATATTTAATATAGAGGTTTCGAGCTCCATACAAATTTGACACATAGGCAGGTAAGATTGCGACTGTTAAGGCGCATAGTAACGTCAATCATAAAAAATCACTGCAGAAAAAACCGGTTCTCTTCATAAATATTGAATAAAAAAATCTTTTAAAAAGATATGTTATTATTCAACGCATTCTTTAGAGGATGGTCTTTTGAATTTTTTGATAAATTAACTAAAACTTGGTTAAAATGTGACTCAAACATGCCTCGATTTTAAAACTATACACCTAATCGCTTCGTAAATATTACGTTAAATCACATACTTTCGATTTCAATAAATAAAGTGAACAATATTCTAGGGGATGGTCTTTTTAGATTTTTCTTATTCGCCTTTATTAATTTTTTATTGAAATAATTCATCTTACGTGTAAAGGTTTGCTTGAATATTCCCCTCACTCTCACTCACTCACTCCTATGTAATCAGTACGGGACGATCGACGCAAGGTCATTGGGAGCACTATGCGCCTTAAATTAGAGCAAATGTACGAATGATTGAGACCTAGTCATTGAAACCACTAGTAAAGATATAGTATGCAAGCGAAGAAGGCAGTTTTAAGATGACTCAGAATCTGTTTGTTTGCGACGAACCATCAGTCTTGTAGTCATCTTTAATGTACTTATTAGTCATGTGCATACAGCAAACCGTGGGATAAAAAAAAACAGTGGAATGGATAGTACCTGCATAACTGAACTTCTAGGTAGTTTCTTACGCAAAGGTTAATAGACTATCTTGATTTTTGAACTATAGATAACAAGACTTATAACTTCTTTCGAGACAATTTTGCATACAAAAAAAATCTTCTTTTGTTTATATATGGATATTAAAAATTTTGGAAAAATTTGATATTATGCAAAATCGAGGATTTGGAGTATGATGCTTTGCTTGCTTGAACGTGAACGTGTTGCATCCATAGACATTAATCATAGCATCAATCCCTCTAAAAGATAGGGTCAAATAAAAAAATATTTAACAAAAAATAAAAACCGACTTCAAAAATACTGAAAAGTTAAAAATAATATAAGAATAGGTACAGGCAACAGCACACTTCTATATTGAAGTCGGTGCCAAACGATGATCTCCTTGAAAGTCTTAAAAGGCACCAATTTCAATATAGAAGTGTGATGTTGTCTGTACCTATTCTTATATTATTTTTAACTTTTCAGTGTTTTTAAAGTCGGTAAAATATTTTATATTTTTATCTTTTTAGTGAATGAAATCTGTCAGCTGGTATTAAATTAAATCCAGGCCCAGTCCAAAAGTTTAAAGATCCTTCCATCATCAACTCGCGGTTTATGACTAGCAAACGCAAATACGCGAATATCTCTGGAAAAAACAGAAATACGTCGGACTCATACTCTCATATCAGCCAATAGACGCCCACTGTTGGACATAGGCCTCCCCCAAGGATCTCCATACCGATCGGTCCTGCGCCTCCCGCATCCAGCGGCTTCCCGCGACCTTCACCAGATCGTCGGTCCACCTTGTGGGGGGCCTACCAACACTGCGTCTCCCGGTACGCGGCCGCCACTCGAGGACCTTTCCGCCCCAACGGCCGTCAGTCCTACGAGCGATGTGTCCTGCCCACTGCCACTTAAGGTTTGCAATTCTTTGGGCTATGTCGGTAACTCTAGTTCTTCTACGGATCTCATCATTTCTGATGTGATCACGTAGAGAAACCCCGAGCATAGCCCGCTCCATTGCCCTTTGGGTGACTTTGAGCCTTCTGATGAGACCCATTGTAAGCGGCCACGTCTCAGTTCCGTATGTCATCACTGGCAACACGCACGAATTGAAGACTTTCGTCTTGAGACACTGCGATAGATGGGCCGAGAATATGCTGCGTAGCTTCCCGAACGCTGCCCAGCCGAATACGTCGGACATACCTATAAAATTTTAAGGTTTCCCTCGATTTTCATGGGATCCCATCAACAGATCCCTACCTTGGTGACCTTGGGACCACCCCAGGAGTCAGTCCACATTTGGCGGCGTAATCGCGTAACATACGCACAAAAAAACATACGCATCGAATTGAGAACCTCCTCCTTTTTTGAAGTCGGAACCAAACGTGTCAGTCGTGTGTACAGTATGTGACGCCAAAGGAACGCTTAAACGCTTAAGCTAGCAATAAGATTAAACTGAAAAGTCCTGCTGCTGTGTGTAAATACAGACTATTCGATGCGGGTAAAGGGTCCGCGGTCCCACCGATTTGGCTTACTGGTAGGACAACGGTATCAACTGATCAGCAGTGCGATTCACTAACAGAAACAGTCGTCATCGAGATCGTTGTCGAGCTCGATGAAGAGCTGGCTTTCATTTCGACGAAGAGCGCAGCGCTGACGATCAACGTATTCACTAACGCCATTTAACTCGACGTCGATCTCTTGGCTGTTTAAGCTCGTCGCTGTAATAGAGTGGCGACACACGTGCATATATACAGTTCATTGTATATTGATTTGAATCAGGTTTTAATGTGTTAAAAATGTCGGAGCGACATAAAAAAACATTATTTGAACAAGAAACAAGTTCGTAAATATGGTTTAAAAATGACTTTGGTCAAATTGTGTAAAATTCATTTCGATGTTAAAATAAAATTGATACCCTTTGCCTTTTTGACAGTTAGTTAGATATAATCTCTAATCTGTGATCTCTCTCTGGGTATTATTAATGGCTATTTTTTAATTAATTTTGTGTAAAATGATAAGAAAAATGTAAGCATTGCAATGCTTATTGTCATCGTGTGTTCATTTTGTAGCATGTGAAAATACGTAGTTCCCTTGGATGTAATAGCCGACTGAGGGAGCTTATGAGCTTACGGCAATGATGTCTCCGCAAAGAAATTGACTCGAAAGAACCCTGCACGGACCCATCTCACCACCACATTTCTGTTGTGTTTAGCTCCTCGTCGGCGTCGCTTGGTCAGTTGTTCTCTGCCATCCCAGCGACATCATAATTGAAATAGCAAGCCTGACCGCGAGATTTATTGCTATCAAAGAGACTCAAAGAGTGGAGAAACGCTACCGAGCAGATACTGGCACAGAACCCGACACTTCTAGTTACTGCATTAACCATGCATGCATTAACCAAACGCTTGGCTAAGACGAAGTCACCAAGCCATGCAGACTTGTCCAAGGGCAGGCCCATGTTGCTAGCAAATTCATCTGTTTTAAAAAAGTTTTTGGAAGAGGGACGCGAGAACAAAATTGATAAGCGTCAACTTTTAAAATATCAACTTACTTATTGTCAAGGTGATACACAGGCTGTCTCTATACATCAACTTATATGTAATTTAAAAAGAAATATGTTAATGTGTTTTTGAAAAAAGTACATGATTATCACCTTCATTAATACAGACAGAGAGTTGAAGAAGAAACAAGGGACAATCCACGATCAGCCTATGGTTTGAACTGAGGTATGATCGAATAACTGCTTCAATAGCCTTTGAAGTTGGCTGAAGAAAAGTAAAAATGACACACACTTATCGCTCATACTGTGGTAAAATTCCAGATAATACATCAATGAAACATGGCCATCTTCTGGAAATGGAAAAACAGTGGCAAAAAAAACTGAAGATAAATAAATTACACCCAATATTATATTCCAAATAGCGAGCATCGGTGGCGCTGTGGACTCGGCACTTGCCTTCCAATCGAGAGGTCGGGGTTCGAGACCCGCCATGCACCAATGTGTTTTTCGTTTCGAATTTCATATGTACATTTGTCTGATGCTCCTACGGTGAAGGAAAACAGTGAGGCAACCTGCATACATCTGCGAAGAAATTCAACTGATTTTGTATAGCTGACCCAGTTTATAGTGAAATATAGTGTAGATTTTAACTGTACCATTCCGTCTTGAATATGTTGAGTTGAGAATAATTAAATTCTATAAACCCTTTAACTTTTGGAATATAAATGTATAGGTACCCATTGTTCTAACAAAGTTTGGAACTATTTATTTTAAATAAAAAACAATCTTAAAGTTTTCCTTAGTTTTATTTGCACATGCCATGATTGAGAATGTTTAGAAATTTGAAATTAATATATGCATGTGGTCTAAGCATATAAAAACAAAAGGTTAGCTTCACTTCACTTTTACTTGTTTGGGAATATTTATATGACCTTTTATTATATAAATCAAGTAGTAACAACTAATTGAAAGACTACAGTACTATGTATACAGTTGTGGATTTATTCATTTTTTTTTAAATGTATTCAATAATATGGTCTTTTTGCTTCGACTTTTGTCTTCTTCAATTAATTCACTACAGTCAGAAGATGACTTAACTTATAATAAATGAACTGATTTTGAGCAACTGGTGACATTTATTAAATAAATATCACTGTCCAAGTGTTGTTCCATATAAATATTTTTGCTTAGACTGCTTAAATTATAATAATGCCTGGTCTATCATTTTCACATTGGTCTGCACAGTCATACTTCTGAATTTGTAGGTTAAAATGCTTGAACAGTTTTAAATCCATTGTGTGCTTAAAAAACATTTCTGGCAGGAAATGTCCTCCAACTGTTTCAATATCTGAAATAAGCAAAAGAAAAAACTTTATAATGGTAATAACTGAATATTTGCCATTTAATACTTCAACTTGTATCAGAAGCATCTATGAGAGATAAGCTTGGCTGGTGTAGAATTTTCTTTTGATTCATTCAGACTGTGATTGATCATCTTTCTATGTTTTTTTATAAATATGATAATGACTTGAAATAATTACAGCCTGAGTTGAAATTGTGGAGTACAACCTGGTTTCATGAGCAGTTAAGCATGTTCTTTAATGATACTCCATATTATATTATTATTAGTCATTTGACAATTAGAATAATAAAAATAGTGTTTGTTAAGTATAAAATTTACTTATATAAAATGTTAACTCATAAAACCGAAACAACTCATCAACTTATGCATTTATTATTTTATCAATTACCAACTCCTACTTGGAATAGGGATTCTACAAAATTATTCTGTTTTACAAAAATGAAATACCTAATAGACTACTTATGTTGTGAGAAATAAGTACTTACTTACCTACATTAAAATGATCTTCCTTCACAAAAATACATTCTTGAATCTGTTCATAAACTAGGATCAGACTTGAACAGAGCATCATCTCTTCTTGCGAGTTTTAGCCATTATTTCCGTATTTATTAAGTTATTTGGCATTTGTATAATAATTGTGCTTTTGACACTGGGGCATTAATTTAAAATGGAAGAAAATAGCACAAAATGAAATTATATGACTGACACTCTGATGTTGCAAACATTCATGGGTTATGGTCGCTGCTTGTCGTCATAAATCATATCTTTACTTCGCTTCTTCGAGCAAGAATAACATGATTGATAATCCAGCACACATTGTTCTTTTATTCTTGAAGTATTTCCTATGAAAACTCAAAATAATTTTGCAAAACACACAACTCGACTTAAAATTTGTAGCTTTTAATTTGACACTAGAAATCGTGGCTGTGAGCCGGCTGTGCGTCGAGCTCGACGCTGTTTTCTTTTGCTGAGGCGCGTTCAGCGCCTCTGGGTGTAGTTGTCCGGTTGTTTTTTAACTCGCTCAAAGGCGTTGAACGGATTGCAGCAACCGAATCTTTTATCTCCCTCTTTCACAGGATTTTTTATTTCTCTCTCTTTCTAGTAGATGACATTATAGAATATGGCCGCCAATATCATCCAATCACGTAAGAGTATTTCAGTCATAAACGTCAGTGCGTTTTACAACCATCAAATTCGATGGTTGTTCGATTGTAACTCGCGCCGACACTCTAAGGTCTTGAACGGGCCGGTTGTTTCACCCGGTTGTCACGCTCGAAGGCATTGAACGGGGTTAGAGCGAAAAGTTGTACTTCGCGCGAAGGCCCTGAACGCGCCTCTTGAATACCAAAACACAAAGAAAAACGTCAAACATTTAGTACCGGTTCACGCCGTGCTCGTCTTCGAAGCGCTAGTATCGCCAACGATTGTCAAGCAATATTAGTGAATACAAAATCATATTACAGCGCTGCCACAGCGTCGAACTCTAGGCTGTTAACTTTAGTGAATCGCATAGCAGTACGTATACCTCTATATTAAATATTAAATATATACTATCCTTCGAAGTCCATCGCAACTCCTAACGCTATTTCGTGATTAATTCACAATGCAGATCTGTAAGTTAGAGCTAATTTTCTCATCACATTTCTCAATTTGAATAATAATTTTAGACTTACCGTACTCATTAGTGGTCGCTGTTGTATCTGGAGGAAACAGCTCTTGTCTTGCGCTCAAAACTCCATCCGCATTAACGTTTACCGCTTCCAGCTCAGTCGGCGCCTCACCAACCAGGCCATCACTCAAAACTTGATACTTCCCACTTCTTATTTCCAGCGGTTGTGTCTCAATGACCTCGGCTACATGTTCAGTATTGTCGTCTTCACTTTTTGGTACATTGTTCACATTATTTTCCGGCGCCGGTGACAAATCATCTGGTGGCGTTGGTACGTCATCAACAGTTCGTTCTGCATCATTACTTTGTTCCTGTCCTATAACACTAGCACTTATAACTAAAATTACCGCTAAAACTAATTTAAGTTTTACAGTCATTATTTGAAGTTTTTCCTGCAATCACATTATTTTATTCTTATCAGTTTCTGCGACAACAAGTGCTTCGCGATTGTGCTGACCGACTGGAGCGTGTACTTAGTGTGCTCATTGATATGGTGTTATCTGGCGGAGATATGATTAGATAGCTAATAGGAACGATAGGTGCGCCAAATTCTTTGTCCTAATCCACGTAGCCCTGTTTTAGGGTTTTGTTTGTTTCATCATTTTTTCATTAATTAGTCGACTTTAATTTCAGCTTTAGTGGTAATTTATGTAGTAACATTATTATAAAACAAAACATAGCTTAGATATAAGATGTGATATGCAGACGACGTTAGTATTGAGTCTCTCTCGGTGTGTTCTGCAGATGTACATAAGTACCTGTTTGCAGAACACACTTGAAAGGCAGCTGAACAACAATATATAAGTGAATTAGTTAATCTACTGATAATGTTTTTATAAATGATGTATGGAAGATTATTACGGACAAAATTCATTAAATACAAACAAATACTATTCGTTTGTATCAGTAACGGTAGACTCAGTGAACTGAGTTTGGTTTTAAGTATATCTTTTTAGGGTTAAACGACTAGAAAGTTAAATCGATCGGTGTAACTGCTATTTGTATACCATAAGTTGAATATTCGTTCACCGTATATCGCTATCAATCCAATTATCTTGGCCCGAGCATTGATAACGGACAGGTTGTTTTCGATATAGATAACTTTAATTTACAGAGAAAATACGTGAATCATTAAAATGACACTCAGCCGTAGTTCGTACTTCCTAAAAGGAAGCTTGAGTCATCTAAGCCATGACCGATTGATCATGGGATGTAAGCCCGCACTGTCTAATGTCTTAAAGTATTAACCCCATGGACTTGCAATTTATTTCTGGAATATTTGAGAGGAGCTCAAAGGCGTTATACACAAATATTTAAACTCCCCTTCTCGAAATCAAAAACCCTTCCAGCAGGCTGAGCTTTCAAAGTTCGTAAACTTCTTTCGTCAGCAAATTATTTTTAAATTATATTTTTATAATAAACGTCTATTTCGATCACTCGATTTTTGCGTAAAGTCCTTTGAACACGTTAAATCAGCATTATTTTCAACATTTTTCTGTAGCAAAAAACAATTGTAGACAATTTTTTTTTGTTTTGAACAACAGCGCTAGGTATGGTTAGAAAGAAAACTAATCGCAGTACCTAGAATTACAAAATGCCACGGCATTTTGAAAACGATATTTGAATTGTTACAAATATTAAAAGCATATGACATTACGTCGAGTCGATTCATAATTTCACTTCGGTATATTACAAAGACGCAATAGCAATTTGTAAACGGTCCAATAATATAAATTGCCTGCGACATAAGCAAGGCATATCAAAGCAATGGTACCTGTGACCTGATGGGAAAGTAACATTAAAACCATAAAAAAATATTAAAAGAAGGAACCCTTATAGTTTCGCCATGTCTGTCTGTTTGTCTGTCTGTCTGTCGATCCGCGCTTTTACTCAGAGACTATTAGTACTAGAAAGCTGTAATTTGGTATGGGTATGTATATTCATCATGCCAAAAAAGTGGTGAAAAAAAACATTGAAAAAAAATTTTTTTTAGGGTAGCTCCCATACCTGTAAAGTGGGGGTAATTTTTGAAGTGAGAACTTCTTTAACGGCGTTGTACACTTTTTTTGTAATGGGTAAAAAATGTTAAACTCGCGTCGATCGAAAATTCGTAAGACGGATGGACAGTAGCCAATTAAAATTGAAATGGCCGCAGGAACTGTCGAGGTGCGGTGAGGGGTCCACGTAAGCCGGCCGAAAACAATAGCGGCTGGCAAAAGTACTGGAAGTCACACGTCACTTGAGACAGTTTTAATCAATTTATTTACTTTGTTAGGAAAAATCTAAATTGTGCTTTTATGTGATTTTGTTGTAAATATTAATTAGGTAAGTTAGTATAAATTAAATATTATTTATTTGTTATAAAATTACGTTTTTAAGTAGTATATTAATGTCTGTTTTGATCATATTTTTAATTTAATTGTAAATATTTTGATTCATTATTACTAGTTATATAATTATGTATGCACAACGTTACAACAGGAAGTTGATTTTTCTGAGGGATAAACTTTTTAATGTAATATAAATTGTCATGTTTGTGTACGATAGCGCAATAAATAAATATTGTAAGTATTCTACCACATAAAAAATTATTCCATAACCATTCCAAAATATCCAAAACGCACAACGTTAATACTTAAGCACTTCTGCCGGCACTCCCGGAGTGCAACCCGTCATTTTTTTTTCTCAACTAACCCATTGTGTGGAATATTGTTGAATAGGTCTTTAAAAAATAATGTAAGGTTCAGAACACCATTTTTCGATTTAGGGATCCGTTTCTGAAATATTTAGTTTTGGCAAATTTTTGTTAGAGGTAAGTGTCGCCCCCCCCCCCCCCCCACGTGACACGTGAAAAAAATTACAACAGTAAGTAGTATATATAACGAAGTTTAAAGGAAAACTATCAGAGTTGAGGACTAAGTACAAACTAAAAAGTTATAGACGATTAACTTATAAAATGTACTCGGAAAAGTAAAATTTCATTAAAAATTAGTACTTACTGAATATAAATTTACGAACCACGTGAAGTTAAGGAAATATAAAATCATTGCAGCTTTAATAATAATAATAATGCCCAATTTAATAGTAATCTGTGGCAACGTGTTGTAAGGTGTGAATGGGGGTGATTCTGAAGCGACCACCTAAAACTATAACTAAATAAAATTAGAGATAGAAATGTCAATCACCGTTTGGTATTCAGAACTCACAAGTTAACTCTAAAATTAGGAGTGACGTTACTAAACTACTCAATTTAGTGTTAGATGTTATTTTCGTATTCTGACATGCTTCCTAAATGTAACTTTTCCTATAATTTTAAATATGTCAAACTAATTTTAGGAGGTAAACTTTTAGGTGCCGTCTAAATTTATCTTGTTACTTTTTTACGATTTTCTAACATTACCGAAGGCAATTTTTTTTGTGCAACTTGCCAAATGGATGATGAATTGATTGTTATGGCATTAATAGAGTCTTCAGAAAGGTAAAATATTTGTTTTATATAAGAAATTAGATAAATACCTGCCTCATAGTTTTAATATATATTTGTAAAGTATCGACTTATTTATGTTATAGAATAGGAGAAGAAAAAGTAAAATTGAGGAAGTTGAGGGACAAATCAGACCCATTTACTATGCCCGAACGTAAATTTAGAAAAATATTTCGTTTTCCTCGCCAATCCGCTCGCAACTTGATAGAAGCTATAGACTGCACTGAAGTACAGATTGGCTCCTTACCGGAACATTTAAAGGTTTTAGCCAGCCACAGCCAAAACAAAAATTACTAATGAAACAAAATACGCAATTTTAAAATTCAGAGGAAGTCACGAAGTACCTATCTATACAACTACAGACTACCATGTAATTTTTTTTATTTCATGGCATAGGCGCGAAGCCATCACAATCGCAAAATAAATGTCGAATAATTTTTCTTTTGTGATAAAATGAATGATAAATAATAAAATTTCTTTTCTGTTATTTACAAATACGATCAAATCTTAAATTAATAATTTCTGATAGTAAAATTAGTAGAATATAGCTGTTTTTAATGTTTCTAAATTATCCCGTTTTTCTACAGCACTAGGTGTATTTATAATCTGTGTATTCAATTTAAGAAATTGTCAAATACGGTTTAAATTAAGAGAGTCCGGCGTTTCAGAATACGAATTACCTAAAACTAATTTAAAATTATATGTTTAATTTTAGTTTTAGTTTTAGTGCAGGTAACTTCAGAATTACCCCCAGTGTGAGTGAGTGTAAACTCAAAGTTGGCATTTGCAACTACGGAAAACGGAACCCTACAGATATCGGCCATAGAAACTCGGTTCGGTTCCTTACAGATATCCTAGACATCGTGTAGCTAAACTCTTAGCTGTACCTTTCGCTAGAACCAATCTTGGTCTTCAGTCCCCTTTGGCACGAATCTCCATTGAGTACAACAACTTTAGCAACAAAATTCCAGATTTGGATGTCTTCAGCAATAGTTTCCCTAAGTTTAGGTCCTTGATCTTTGAGTACTTGTCAGGCGATTAGCCTGGCAGGTGCTCGGGGATCGATGACTTTTAGACCTAATGTTTAATATAATTTTAATCTAATCATATACCTTTGTATCCATGTCAGTGCTATGTACGCCGTTTTTGTGATGCATATCAAAATTGTTTCCAAAATTATGTATATCTATTATTGTATTAATATGTATCATGTGGCTGTACTTATTATAATAAATAAATAAATAAATAAACCCTACACTGCGCGTGGCCCGATACGCACTTGGCCGGTTTTTTTAAATACAAGCTTTTAGTTCTCGTCAATACGAATCAAACGCGCCCAAACTCTGTGGAGTTGTGTCGTTTTATTGCGGAGTTTCTATGGCCACCTTCCAGCCCCAGCATTAGACCAAATTAGTGCCAACTCTGCTAATAGGTTACAGCTGAATCGAAACTAAACCGTTGCGATCTACCAATCAGAACGCTACATTATCACGTCATTGATCAGTTGCATGGCAATTTATGCGCTACGATTGGTCGATCGCAACGGTTTAGTTTCGATTCGGCTGTAACTTATTAGCAGAATTGGGGCTCAGCTCCATATCATCATAATATTACATTGTCACGCGATATACACACGCTTGCAAAATTTCAGCTCAATCGGAAACCGGGAAGTGTGTCAAATTTACCCTCCGATCCGAAAAATTAGTTTCTAAAAGACATTACATAGATCATCCCCCCTAGACAAGACGCATTTCGATAATCGCTAACGCAATCGCTAGAAGGATAATGTATGCGATTTGACATAAGCCCTCGCTTAGCTTTCGAGCGCAATTGTCAAATCTCATACATTATCCATTAATAACGCCCGAACCCAATATGCGATCCTGATCCGTTTTTTCCGGATTGAGATTGCAAACTCAATCCAAAAGTACCATTTTGCGTCTCTATAACCAATCGAAGGATTGCATTTGTAATCTCTGAAAGGCAACCATCCATGAGAGGTCCGATCAGTGTTTTTGGATAGACCTCTGTTCGAAAATGACGTTTGACGTGTCCCAATAATCAATCTTTGATTAAAAAGGGACTGATTGACGTCTACACAATCTTTTTTTGGCAATCTTCCTATTTTCATGGTTTACTTGTCAAAATTTGGATTGATTTACATGTTTTGAAAATAATTGTTGTATTTTTGTCAGAAATGGCAATGGCAAAGACGATATTTTTGGAAGATGTGATAGTAGTGATTTGGAGTTATATTCGATACGTGATTTCAGTGATGATGATGAAGTGTTACAACAACAACGTCGCAATTAACACCAAATATCAACAATAGCAATAAATAAATAAAATTGAAGTGTCTGTTTGTATTGTCAAAATAACAAGTTTTTAATGAATGGGTATGAATGTATATCGGGTACCAATAACAAAAACACAATTTTAAAAAAATTTGTCTGTCTGTCTGTCTGTTTGTTCCCGCTAATCTCCGGAACGGCTGGACCGATTTTGACGGGACTTTCACTAATAGATAGCTAATTATATAAGGTATAACATAGGCTACTTTTTATCAAAATCGGTCTACTATTCCACGCGGACGAAGTCGCGTGCACAGCTAGTATATAATAATAAATTACGGCCTATTCTCAGACCAACCGAACATACTTACACAACAATTTTCTTAAAGATCGTTCAAGCCGTTTTGGAGGAGTTTGGTAACAAACTGGGACACGAACATTATATTTATTGGAAGATAATAGCTTCAGCTTTGCCTCGCTGTCGGATTAAGTTTTTTATATTATTTTGTTCTTGTATTATAGATATTGTAAAAATCTTAAATTTGAGATATTTTTTGAAATAAATGATGATAATATAAATAAATCATTTATTTTCCTCTTTACATTTCGTTACCTCAATAGTTTAGACATTACATTAATTACTACATTACACTCATATAAAAATCTTCCCCTTCTTTTTAGTAATCATGGAGAGGCACCTCTTCTTTCTGTAATTTCTCACCCCAAATTTTACTTCTGTATTTATTATACGATTATTCGTTGCTTTTATTGATTTATATTAGTTCAAATCACAAATTATACGTTCAAATCAAACCAACCACACCACTTACCACGCTAACAAACAAATATAATGTCACTCGCGTGCTCGTGTCAGTTTTATACACGTTCCATTCCTATAAAAATAAGTAGTTTGCATAATATTGTATTTGATATATTATTATTTACAGAATAATTTCTAAGTGTTTTTAAACATTATATTATTGTTAGAAGCATAAGAAACATTATTTAAAAAGATTTATAGCTAGTTTGTTTTCATAGAACATACAGTAATAATATTGCACAATCTAATATTTTGCTTATAAAGAAACGGCCAAGAAGGAAAGGATAGCTGGCGATCCGGTGTCAAAAGAATCCTAGGATTGCAGTCTTTAGTTATTGGCACGCGGATTAGAGATCGATTGAGCGATACGCAATAATCCGTAAACTACGGATACAATATTGGGTTCGACCGTTAGCGATTGCGTTAGTGATTATCGAATGACATCTTGTCTAGGGGGGCGGGCAGATTACTTAACGGCCTTATTAAAAAAAATTTACTCCTTGGATCATCATCGGATTAGTTGCTTCGTGTTTTGTCTTGTTTCCGCTTGTCGGCTGTCATATGTCAAAACAAGACAAAACTTGCTTTTAAATCAATGACCATATATTACCATGTCAATTACCAGAGATTACCACTATTATAATAGATAAAAAATATTCCGTCAATATTCTTTATTCAAATATGACTTGATAGAAAATCAGTAACACTGTGGGAACTTTGCTCAAAAAAGATATACATTTCCCATAAACGAGCCTCTAGTTTTTTTGAAGAATTGGCTTTATTTCTTATGTTTTAGGTCCACTTGCAGTAATTTTTGCTAAATCTCGAATTAACTAAAACTAGATTTAACCCATACAAAAATATCTAAATGTTAAATCTAGATCTAAAAATTTTAAAGATATCTAAATGTTAAGTCTAGATTTAAAAGAATGACATTCTTGTAAGGGTTAAATAAATTTTACTTAAATCGAGATTTAGCAAAATTGCTGCAAGTCGACCTTAATGGTAAATTTGGAAATATAGATAATGTTGCTCACTTCTTTGGAATTGGTACATTTACCTCTGAACTCTCTGCATCGCCCAAGGGTTGACTGGCAGATAATGCCCCAGGCATTAAGTCCGCCTTTGTACACAAACGTACATGATGAATAAAATAAAATAAATAGTGTCTTGCTAAAGTCAATATATTAATTTCTCTAAATACATCTCTTTAGATGACTTAGGTATTTCATTTGCCAAGTGTCATTGTTAGACCGACAGCCCGTCTCATGAAAATCTATGCAAAATGAGGCAACGTACATAATATTTCCACGTGCAAGCCCATATGTTCCGCACTTCACACCGTTCATTTGTACATGACGTTAGCGCGGACGCGGCCACTGAACAGGCGCCAACATCATGTGCCGCACAGTAAAAATATAACAGTACAACAAGGACGTTTTATATCGTATGCAATATACTTTTTGCTAGGTTACAAATAAGTATTGATTTATAAACTGAGGTAATACAACCAATAAAGATACAGCTTTATGACTTCATTGCTATTTTTTATTGTATCTTTACTTGTATGTAAATATGGACACTTTTTAATTGTTACATTACATAGTATTTTTATTTGACAAACAACCACGTGCTTTTTTTAATAACTTAAAAAATAACAAAGTTTAAAAAGCTTTTATTTGCTAGTGACGTCATTGTACTCGTCCACCATTATAATACCGATACAAACATATATTTTATAAGAAAGAGACGTAAAGCAATTATCAATAATTAGACTTTTCAAGATTCATCATAATTAGACCGTTTCTTCACAATTTCAAAGGTTTTAAATGTTTCTATGATGTGTTATTAATAAAATGTAAATTAAAATTTTATGCATATTTCTTTTGTGCAGTATAGAATGCATCACTAGAATACAAGAAATGCTCGATTAGCTAGAACTGGCTAGAAGTAGTATTTAAAACAAAAGCTAAGAATATGACTGACGCGGCGGCATATACTTATAAAGCACTGTTAAATTTTTTTGTTTGACTTCGACGGCTATTCGGTTTGATTTAGAAATAGTAGATTGTTACACCGAGCGCTAAGTGACTTATTAATGCCCGCGGATGTTTGGTGCACGAGCACTTGCTCGAGGGCACTAATAACCCGAGGGCATTAATAGCTCACTTACGAGGTGTGTAATCTGCTTTTCCTTCAACTTATTAAAAAATAATAAAAAACTGAAGTTGACTGTAGAAAAACTTATTTATTTATGACAAAAAAAATGCAAATTGTTCTTATTAAGAAACCAATCCTTATCTTGACGGTGGTGACGGAAGTGGAAAATCCACAAAAAAAAAACTCACTGTCATGTACACACAAAACCCTTATTTCTTGCCGTCAACATGAATGTGCACCAAAAAACACCACTTTCACTGCACAATATTCACTCGAATACAATTTTTAATTTATTAAAATAAAAGCTAATCTTCGCCATTAAAGCCAATTGCCTCTCTTTTTTTAAGTTGGCAAACAAGCAAACTGCCCACCTGATGGTAAGTGGTAACAGTCACCTATAATACATGTGGTTCCTGTGCGATTCGCAGTAAAACTGCAAGCCCCACAAGAACCACAGTGTACGTTGCCAACTTGTGACATCAGATGTAAAGTCACGGTACCCAGTAATTTCAGTGCCATATCTTACCCTTCACACCGGAACACAGCAATGCAAGCACTGCTGATTTGCGGCAGAAATAGGTAAGACGGAGGTATTTTTATCCTTGCCTTAGCAAGCATCAAAAACGATAGTATTTTTGTTTTTAATTATATCCTAATTTTTGTGACAGGTATCTCTGGCAGGTATGTCATCCATCATATTATTATTAGATGAATTCGAAACAAGCTCAAACCTGTTTTTGATGTGCTACCATCATCAACGCTGGCCAAGTGCGGGTTGGTCGACTTCACACACAACCTAAGAATTTCTTTACACGTGTGTGCAGCGATCGGCGCGCCGGCGCGCTACTTAGTGGTAGGTATTTATAACGCTGCATTGCGTGAGTGACAGGGGCGTGCATGTACTAAACAAGATTATCAAGAAGAAAGCCACAAATCGCTATGAATATCAGGCAACCGTATTAGTCTCTAAGCAAACTGGTTTTAAAATATTAATTAATATTCTACCACCTTAGGCCTGTAAGAAAACTCGGGAAGTACTACACAGCTAGCGTTCTTTACCATGATGACTTTACATTTGACGACACGGTTAGCGCACAGAGTTCGAGTGATCGCCTACTACGCAACTGGTCGCGGGTTCGATTCCCAAATATTTTTAACCGACTTCAAAAAAGGAGGAGGTTATCAATTCGGTTATATTTTTTATGTTTGTTACCTCATAACTCCGTCATTTTAAACCGATGTCCAAAATTATTTTTGTATTCGATAGAGTATAGAGCAAGGGTGGTCTCATGGTCACCAAAGTCAGGATCTGATGATGGGATCCCATAGAAAATCGAGGAAAGCACTAAAAACACACTTCTTTCACTAAAAAAATTTCATTCACTGAAAAGTTAAAAATAAAAAATATTTTACAAAAAATAAAAAACGACTTCAAAAACACTGAAAGCTTAAAAATAATATAAGAATAGGTACAGACAACATCACACTTCTATATTGAAGTCGGTGACAAATTTGAACACTTTCTAGGAGATTATCGTTTGGCGCCGACTTCAATACAGAAGTGTGATGTTGTCTGTATTGTCTGTATTAATGTCCTATTCTTATATTATTTTTAAGTTTTCTGTGTTTTTGAAGTCGGTTTTTATTTTTTGTAAAATATTTTTTTGTAGTTACGGGACAAATATTATGTATGGAATACAGAAATATGTTCCGGTCTGGGCGTATGTGCATGTGATATGTAATATATTCTATGTTTGTAACTTTGATGACACGGTTAGCGCAGAGGTCGAATGATCGCCTACTGCGCAACGGGTCGCGGGTTCGATTCCCGTACGGGACAAATATTTTGTATGGCCTACAGAATTTTTTTCCGGTCTGGGCGTATGTACATGTGATATTCTATGTTCGTAACTGCACCCACAACACAGGAGAAAATCTTAGTGTGGGGCGACGTTTTCAAAAAGAAAAAAACTGCACCTACGACACAGTTGAAAATCCTAGTGTGGGCCGACGTATTTATATAAAAACACTTTCATTACTGAGTGACTGACAGATTACGCACAGCCGTAATTAAAAGGCACAAAAAGCGGAAATTTGACATGTATGTTGGAAATTCGCCATCTAAGGGGGTAAAACTAAAAAATAATAGTTTGTATGGAACCTCTATGACATTTATGCGGGCGAAGCAGCGGGCAAAAGCAAATATTTTATAAAGTTTCACAAAATTCCGCTGATCAGATATTTTCTTTTAATACAATGAAGTGATCTTTACATAAATCGAACGGAAATTTATGTTAATTATTTTTTACTTTTTTAATCAACTCACGCTTGACCATAAATGTTACGAAATTTAAAAGATTCCTAAAATACTATTTTACTGTTCATAATCATATATAATACATAGGCTCGAATAAAACTATTATTTAGCTACATGTATAATGACCTTCTAAAGCTTTGATGCAAGGCGTTGTGAATAAAGGGGGTAACATTAAGTATTTAAAGGAATTCAGCAATAAAGTTTTGTAGGAAACATTATTTTGAACCTATAAATCGTTGCATATTTACTTGAAGAAATTATCATACTGGTTTATTAACACCGCACTGTGCTATATGGCCGCGGCAATAAAATATAAACATTTGGGAAATAAATATTTACCACTTTTCTTTCAGCATTTTTTGTATGCATTTGATTTAACATTTCGTCTTTGACCTCTTTTATTAGCGATTTTTACACATAAAATAACTTATAGAAAAAAAGAACGAAAAACATATTCTTTCACACATAAAATAATTTAGGAGGAAGGATTAAAATAGTTTTCTCCTTTATAATACCAAATCCATTATTTACACTATTCACCATATTACTACACTAATCTATAATAATAATGAAAGTTAACAAAATAAACGCAAACTGCAAAATTAAAATTCGATCGTAAAGAAACACGTAATATATTTTTTTGCGCCCGCGACACGAAGCGACATGACCATACCCTGAGACGACTTGGCGAGTACTGTCTTATATGGAGCGCGATTGCAACCAAGCGAAATTATAGAATTTTCGTCATTTTCCTAAATATTTTATATGACATCAAAAAATCTGTCTTCACAGTTCACTAGATAATAACGAACTACGTATTTTGGTATAACTTTTATACTGTTTTATGTATATTTCGATTTCAAATCGTGGTTTTAGTTTTTGATTTAGACCTATGTTTGGATTTTTTTTCTATCGAGTGAAATGGAGTAAATCGTGTTTCTGCTTTCACAGTTCACTAGATTATATCTTCAAGTTTAAGGTGTGTGAATTTCAGAATTGTGGGTTCTAATATTATCCAGATCTAGACGTTCTAAGATCGGCAAATTTGGGAAATCCTCGCCTTAAGTATTGGTATGGTTATAGGTTGCGAGTCACAGACTTCTTTCTGTGTTCTATGGTGGCAACAATAACAAATTTTAAATTTGGTCTCATTATTGGTAAATGAAAAAAAATATCAAAGTGCCATGTTCTATTTGGCCATGTTCCTTCCACTCTCTGGAAATCAAAAATGATCATTTGATGACACATTATAATTATATGTTCAAATTCAAATATTCTCTATTCAACATTCATATTATGCCTTTGGTTAGAGGCACTTATTAACGCCCAACACAAGAAGTTAATTCTAGCTATCCTGTTCGAAAATTGGAGGAGCCTTATCGAATTGCCAACATTGCAATAATAGTATTTCAGAAACAAGGCGGCAATGTTGTACTGTTGCGTAGTCATTCAGTTGCTGCTTTGAGCTGACAGGAAGTCAAAAAATCAAAAATGAAACCGACTTCAAAAACATCAAAAAGTCATAAATAAGCTGAGAATACATTCAACATCACAGTTTTATATTAAAGTTGGTGCCAAATTTTAACTAACTATATTAATTTATTGTTCTTATATTTTTTGAGCCTTTCCGGGTTATCATTGCTTGGCACCGACGTATTATTATTATTATTATTATAAATATAAAACTGTGATGTTGAATGTATTCATTCTTATATTATTTATGACTTTATTGGGTATTTGAAGTCGGTTTTATTTTTGAGCAAAAAATTTTTTTTTTCAATCTTTTAGTTAACATGCGTACACCAGGATAATTTTTTTCTTTAAAACGTCTTTAGCTCTAAACAGTGCTGAAAGAATTATTACCAAACTCCTTATCTAACAGAAACCTTCCATCATCAGCTCAGTAACATGATAATATGATGACTAGATATCAGACGCAAATACCGGAATATCTTAAGAAATTACAAAAAATAAAAACCGACTTCAAAAACATTGAAATGTTAAAAATAATATAAGAATAGGTACAAACAACATCACGCTTCTAATACCTATATTGAAGTCGGTGCCAAACGGTGATCTCCTAGAAAGTCTTAAAATTTAGCACCGACTTCATTATAAAAGCATGATGTTGTCTGTACCTATTCTTACATTATTTTAAACTTTTCAGTGTTTTTGAAGTCGGCTTTCCTTTTTGTAAAATATTTCTTATTTTTATCTTTTTAGTGAATGTAATTTCACCTCACCTGCCAGTCCTGACCTTGGACCTGAATTTAATACCAGCTGACCTTCGGAGAATTCTGGTCCAAGGTCTGGTCAGGTCAAGTCAAGTCCAAAAGTTAAGGATCCTTCCACCATCAGCTCGGTTCATGACTACCAGATGCAAATACGTGAATAACTTCGGAAAAACACGAAACACATTCGACGTTCCTATAAAATTTAAGGGTTTCCCTCGATTTTTATGAGTTTCCATTATTAAAACCTGACTTTGGTGACCTTGGGACTACCCTAGGAGTATAGACTATCGAATACAAAAATAATTTTCAATATCGGTCCACAATTGGCGGAGTAATCGCGGACCATACACACAAAACATGTTTTTTTTTATTATTGCAGAAAGTTGGCAAACAAGCAAACTGCCCACCTGATGGTAAGTGGTAACAGTCACCTATAATACATGTGGCTCTTGTGAGATTCACAGCAAAACTGCAACCCCCACAAAAACCACAGTGTATGTTGCCAACTTGTGACACAAGTACGTAGTACTATTATCTATTCTGTGACAAGATGTAAAGTCACAGTACCCAGTAATTTCACTGCCATGCCAGCACTGCTGCTTTGCGGCAGAAATAGGTAAGACGGAGGTACCTAAGCAGACGACCCTGGTACAGAGTCTCCCTCCAGTAACGACAACAATGTTGGACACACCTAAAAATATAAGGTTCTCCTCGATTTTTATGGGATCCCAACATCAAACCCTGACTTTGGGGACCTTGAGACCACCCCAGGAGTATATTCTATCGAATACGAAAATAATTTTGGAAATCAGTCCACAATTGGCGGCGTAATCGCATAACATACACACAAAAAAAAACATACGCTTCGAATTGAGAACCGCCTCCTTTTTAACCGATTTCCAAATTTTAAAACTTTCTAGTAGGAGATCATTGTTTGGCACCGACTTCAATATATAAGTGTGATGTTGTCTGTACCTATTCTTATATTATTTTTGTGTGCGTATGGATTGAGGAGCCACATCACGAAATCAATCGAAATCCCGCCCAGATTTAGTAGCAAATTAGATAATTATGTAGGCGAAATCCTGGAATTTGTAGCAACACACATCAAGAGTTACATCAATTTAAAGGTGGCTCCTCAATTCAAACATCTGGATTGAGGAGCCACCTAGAACTCGGAAACTATTATATGTACATTTTTGAAAATTTAGTATCATTTAGTAGTAATTTTGTCTGGAACCTACAAAAAATTTGGTTCGGATACTGCTGAAACTCGAGAAGATACAATACAAAATGTGTGGCTCCTCAGTCCATACACGTACAAAACTTGTCAACGTGAATTTCCACGAAACTAATTGAGCAATTTTATTTTGGAGTGCATGATCATTTAGTAGTAATTTTGCTAGAATTTGTAGTATAGAAATAATGTTGGAGGACTTAGTGAAATTAAAAATATAAAGCAATATAGGTGGCTCCTCAATCCAGACGTTTTGCATATAAATGATTGACTGTATCTTCGCGAAATCACAATGGAATCAAAAGCTTGGGGCGCCAACATTTAGTAGAAATTTCTACTAAATAACTACGTACAATTTATCAGTGTACATATTAAGGATCTGAAGAAAAACACACTTTCCGATATTCCATAGGAAATTGCTGTTAAGGGTGACCATAATATTAATGAAATCAGGATAACTGTTTCATGTTTATTTCTTTTAACATCAGTCATATAAAAATAACATTGATTTCGCTATAATTAATTAGTGACATAATAGCACTTTTCTTAATATTCTGAAATGAAAGTATTCAACATTGAGCTCATCAAAAACTCAGAATTTTATTTATCATTGTTATGACAGCGCTGACTAGAGGTGAGCGTTTAAACGAAAAGCACTTAAAAAAGTTTGCTTTTGAACAAAAGTACAAAAGCAGACTTTTTCTAATCAAAACATTACGCTTTTACTTACGCTTTGCTTTTTACCGACATACATTAGTCCCGCCATCTGTACTCCCGCAATAAAATTACCTACTTTGAAAGCATGCTCTGTCTGTATACATGCATCGGAAATAGAACGTTCGCCGCTAGATGGCATTATACTGCGTGCTGGAGTTATAAAGCGACCAAAACGCATCCCAAAATTGGATGGCTTACCACGCTTTTCGTTTAAAAAAGTAGTAAGCTTTTCACTGTCGAGAGATAAGTACGCGTTTGTTGTGTTGTGGCTGGCTGCTTTTACGTAGGCTTTCGTTTTATTTTTTTAAATACGTGTATAAATAAGCATTGTATTTACGTTTGTTATGCGTGTGTGTATAAAGTGCGATTAAATAAAGTTTATAAATATATAATTTGATAGTTTTAGTGTCGAGAGGTGGTAATAATGTAATGTGGGACTTTTTTGAAAGGAACTTGGTCAATTAAGTCGCGTGATGCAATATTTGTAGAAACATTGTTTATTAAGTAATAAAATAAGAATATTAATATTTCCATCACTAAAAATATTTCAATTGATTGATATGAGAGCAGTTTTTTCGTTTAAATAGTATAAAGCTATCCCTATAGTGTTTTTGTCATTAGCAATAGAACGGTGCATACGTTGTACTTAAACGTTTTTCCAAACATAATTATACGCAATAAACAATACGCGTTTAAACGAAAAGCTTTTTTACAAGCGCGCTTATTGAAATAAGTACAACGTTTAAACGTTTTAAAATTTTAAGCCGTTTTTTCCACTTCTAGCGCTGACATCTGTTGTAGTTTTTTTTGCAACTTTCTCATTCTTTGTGAGCAAAGGTTCACCGCCATACAGCCTACCCTCCGAATTGATATAATCATGTAAACATTTTAGGTGAACTAAAATAGATTGTATCCGGTTTTTATGTATAGAATAGAACAGAAAATTCACTTAGTTAATAATAATTTTATGCCTTCCCTTTGCTCCGAGTTGATATAATCATGTGAATATTTTAGGTGAACGTATAGAATAGAACAGAATATTTACTTAGTTATTAATAATTTTATTCTTAAATGAACAAAACCTTCAATTTGGTTTCTTTCTGTGAACAATCTTGTTGGCTAATGTTGAGTCCGTGGATAGGATGTTATTGTCTTGATCATCTGTGGAATTAGTGCCGCGGTATAGATTTACAAGAAATAGCGTCTTATCGAGTAGGCGGTTATCAAAAATGCATTCATGTGCTTTAAAAACTTCTATTAAATTATTTATTTTATTTTCCTTTTCTCGTCAAGGTGGCAAATCGGCCCAGAGGCTCTAGACAAATGCCACACGCTAACTTTTCCGCAGTCGTTCCACAGAAAAAATGTATGAAAATGACATTAGCTTACGACAACCTCACGCTATTTTTTCCGCAGCTAATGTCATCTTCATACATTTTTTCTGAGGAACGACTGCGGAAAAGTTAGCGTGTGGCATTTGTCTAGGGGGTCTGATACTTAATTAATTCCAGCTACATATACTATGCTTGGAGTATTTTACTACTTTAATATTTTAATTACTATTAAATTACTATTTTGATACTAATCATCACAGCTCATATACGTCCCCACCGAGGGACACGAGCCATCCTTAGCTAGTTAGGGCGATTAGGCCTTAGTCAAACCTCGCCCGCCCAGTGCGGATTGGTGACTTCACAAAACCTTTGAACTACTTCTCAGATGGTTGCAGGTGTCCTCACGATGTTTTCCTTCACCGTAGGAGCGTCAGATAAATGTACATATGAAATTCATGAAATGAAAAACATATTTGTACATGGCAGGATCGATCGCAGGTCTCCCGATTCTCCTCGGAGCACAGTTTAGTGCCAAGGCCAAAAGTATCAGAAGTATCAGAGCGTCGATGGCCCTGAGCCATCGGCGCTCCGCTTACCGAATATACACAAAGAAAATCATAAAAATCGGTCAAGCCGCTTCGGAGGAGATATTAAAGGAAAGAAGATAGTATGCTGGTCTGTGGTGGGCACCCACCTATGTCAGTGTAAGTGAGACTCCAACTGTGAAGATTGCTATTGCAGCCATCGCTATATGTGCAGTGTATGGTAAAAAAGAGCTTTCATTATAGAAATAGGATATACATATAAAAGTGAACTGAAATGAAAAGAAATAAAAAAAAATGAACGACGACTCGGTTACGCAGACTGGCTGATCCTTTCACCACGGCTCGATGGCAAGTAAAAACTTGCCTTCCTGCCCATCCCAAGCGTATCCCAATACCTGCACACGCGAAAACCTTCAAAGATAACAGACAACATAATATCCGTGGCGGAGTACTGTATCTGAATCGACACGGAAGAATTGAAATGAAATGAAATAAAAAATCGCCTTTTCCATTTAACCCTATATAATGTATAATGGGCAATCTTAAACTGTTTTCATCAAATCACCGTAAACGAACGGAGTGAGATTTGCGGAGCTAGAGCGCAGCGAAGCGTAGCTCAAATCTCACTCCGTTCGTTTTCGGTGTTTTGATGAAAACTGTTTTAGAACGCCCAATATACACCTACTATTAGTACCTGTTACGCAAAAGCTATACCTAAAGTTTGCCTGTGTAGGTAGTTGGTTCTTAACCTATGAAATAATGTTTTACTTGTGTTTCTTATTTTTTTTTTTCAAAATAAGTAATACTTAACGCGTGAAGTATCTCCCTCTTCAACATTATGGTACACAATAGGTATAACAACGTCGGTAAGCCAAAATGTCGAATGTTTTGCCAAAAATACGACTATTATGCTATGTGGATAGATATAACATAATAGCATGTATTAATACACATTATAATTCCTCAGTTGCTGTGGAGTCCAGATAAAGCTCGCTCCCACCTTCGGTTTTATCATTACTTACCATCAGGTGAGATGAAGGCCGAGAACTTGCCTGTTGTATGTAAACAAAAATAAAAATTTGTTTTTTTTGTTTGTCCTAGATTTTAGTCTCGTTATGGTCACCCTTAACAGCAATTTCCTATGGAATATCGGAAAGTGTGTTTTTCTTCAGATCCTTAATATGTACACTGATAAATTGTACGTAGTTATTTAGTAGAAATTTCTACTAAATGTTGGCGCCCCAAGCTTTTGATTCCATTGTGATTTCGCGAAGATACAGTCAATCATTTATATGCAAAACGTCTGGATTGAGGAGCCACCTATATTGCTTTATATTTTTAATTTCACTAAGTCCTCCAACATTATTTCTATACTACAAATTCTAGCAAAATTACTACTAAATGATCATGCACTCCAAAATAAAATTGCTCAATTAGTTTCGTGGAAATTCACTTTGACAAGTTTTGTACGTGTATGGACTGAGGAGCCACACATTTTGTATTGTATCTTCTTGAGTTTCAGCAGTATCCGAACCAAATTTTTTGTAGGTTCCAGACAAAATTACTACTAAATGATACTAAATTTTCAAAAATGTACATATAATAGTTTCCGAGTTCTAGGTGGCTCCTCAATCCAGATGTTTGAATTGAGGAGCCACCTTTAAATTGATGTAACTCTTGATGTGTGTTGCTACAAATTCCAGGATTTCGCCTACATAATTATCTAATTTGCTACTAAATCTGGGCGGGATTTCGATTGATTTCGTGATGTGGCTCCTCAATCCATACGCACACTTATTTTTAACTATTCAGTGTTTTTTTAACCGACTTCTCAATTCGAAAAAAGGAGAAGGTTCTTAATTCGATGCGTATGTTTTTTTATGTGTGTGTATGTTACGAGATTATGCCGCTAATTGTGGACCGATTTTCAAAATTATTTTTGTATTCGATAGAGTATACTCCAAGGGTGGTCCCATGGTCACCGAAGTTAGGATCTGATTAGGATCTGAGGATTGTAAATAACAGCTTCCTACTACCTTCTGCTGCCCTGGTACATTTATACAGAGGCCTTAATAATAGAGGCAATGAGAGCGAGATGACGCTCTGCGCTACAATATTGCAATCGTTGCTCTAAGTCTAAGCAGTCATGATAAAATCCTAAACTCTGACATTTCATAATGCCGGAACGCTGGCGGCCATTTTGTAAAATGTTGCAAATTTGGAAAAAGTAAATCACAATTTTAACGCGGTTGCCGGCGTTTTTTGACTAACAACCCCGGGTGACCTTTTGTAGTGCTCGCCGTGGAAAATCGTATCGTGGGGTAATTTTCCCCGATTTTAGAGAAATTTATTTAATTTATTATGCTTCTTACTCGCACCTCCATAGCGGCTCTCCCTTCGCCTGTCAAGGTCTTATGCTTGCCAGAATCGCCTGTCATTGTACTCCCTATTTCTAGATCCCTTACTTGAACACATATCTCAATTTCAGCTTTACAGGAGAAAGTATATTTTTAACCATATACTGCACACCTTTGGACTCGTCTGACCTGTGCACACCAAAATCGCCTGGCTTTTTTTTGCCTATAGTTAATAAACTACATCGTCCTAAAATTTCAAGCTTACAGCACAAAGTTTTTTTTTACTTAATTCGACATTTTTAAAAACATAGGAGTGGGTGATGTGCAGGGCTGAGGCCTGCCAGGTCATGGTTATTATATTGAGCATGCTATAACTTATCACTAAACAAATTTCTAGCTTTACAGGAGAACCGTTACTCCGAGGGTTCAGTAGCTCTTGGACTATAAAAAAGGCGGCCTTCGTCAAAGTAGGTAGTCATCTCTACCAGGCAACATAAGAATGGAGGAATGCTTAACTTGAACGAATATGACCATGAAGTCCAAATCTGTTTCAAAACTGTTTAGAATAAAATATTACAAAAACCGACTTCAAAACACTAAAAAGTTAAAAATAATGATAAGAATAGGTTCAGACAATATCACATAATTTCTATATTGAATTCCGAGCCAAATTTTAAGACTTAAGTACTAGGAGATCATCATTTGCCACCGACGTCCATATAGAAATGTGATGTTGTCTGTACCTATTCCTATATTATTTTTAATTTTTCAGTGTTTATTTGTCAGTTTATGTTTTTTATATTTTATGTCATCTATTTAGTGAATCATCAATCTTTTTAGTGTATTAAATACTAGCTCACCTGCAGTGAGCTGGTATTAAAGTTGAAACACGTTGGACATACCATTACAATTTTCAAAGTAAATCTCGCGACAAGCTTTTATGTCATATAAATTATATCAAATGTGAAATGACGTTATAAGTAAAAGTTTTAGTGTAAAAGTTTATTAATTCTTTTTAGCGCATTTAAATAAAAGCTTGTTTTTAAAAAGCTTTTTTTACATTTAATTTATTTTTTACTTTTTAGTTATCACTGGACACGTTTCTCAGTCTGTTCATCTCATTCAACGCATCATTGTTGCAAGGTCTTTTGCCGGAACGTCTATACAGAATTTCAGCTCAATCGGTTTAATTTTTAGCTTTAGAAGTACGACATATTGGATTAATAGTGACATCACTTAATTTTTCAAGTTATTCTTAGCAAGACCTTTTATTTGATACCCATATTGTAGGAGTGCATTAAAAATAATTGGCCCGCCATCTTGGGTATGCAGCCATCTTGGATTTAGAATGACGTCACATAGTTAACCGTGCATTTTCATCCAAACTGTGTGTATACAAAATTTCAGCTCAATGTTAAAGATATCTACTTCAAAATTGATTTTCAAGCTTTAGAAGTCCGCCATATTGGATCAATAGTGACGTCACATTATTTTTCGAGTTACTCTTAGCAAGACCTTTTATTTGATACCCATATTGTAGGGGTGCATTAAAAATAATTGATCCGCCATCTTGGGTATGCCGCCATCTTGGATTTAAAATGACGTCACACAGTCAACAATGCATTGTCATCCAAACTGAACGTGTATACAAAATTTCAGCTCAATCGGTTAAAGATATCTGCTTCAAAATTGAGTTGCAATATTCCACCCGAACATACATACATTGCAAGTTGCAAGTTAAATAAAAGCTTGTAAAAACTAACCTCTAACACCTAAAAGTTAAGGATACTTCCATCATCAGCTCAGTTCATGACTACCAGACGCAAATACGTGAATAGCTTCGGAAAAAAGGATGAAACAAGTTGGGTAACCTCGATTTTCATAGGATGCCATCATCAAATCTTGACTTTGGTAACAATGAAACCACCCTAGGAGTAAGTATACTCTATCGAATAATAAAAACAATTTTGAAATTCGGTCGGAGGAGTAGGAAATCGCGTAACATACACACAAAATAAAACACGCATCAAATTGAGATCCTCCTCCTTTTTTGAAGTCGGTTAAAATACACGTACCTATACACCAGAGACAGTACTAAAATAGATATAGTCATTAAATATGTACTATTATTTACAATGAAGAAAAGCTGCAGAAAATGCTTGCTCGAATGAATCATGAGATGGTGCACGCCTTAGGACCTACCTTACCTATGCAAGGATTTTGCAAAGTCTAATTGCATTGACTGTAAAAAAAACTTATCACAAAACATTGGGAGTGAAGTGGGAGAACAAGGGTCTTGTCGTTTGAGGAACAAAACTTCTCTTTATGAATGGGGAGTGGAGAATGGATAGGAATAATAGGGTAGTTGACTCATATCAAAATTTATTAAAATATTGTTTATTTCTAACAGTATTTGGCATAAGGTTCCACAATATACCGATTTTAATAAATAACAATGAATGATTGCTGTAAAATTTTAATTTGAAAATGCTAGAAATAATCTATTTTTATCTCACGCCGTAAACGCTTTGATATCCTGTGGTCAGGGCCGTGACGTCAATCATATAGTAAACAAAGAAATGTCAAATTTGATTCAACAACTCGTCGATTTGCACTATTCTTTCCTAAAACTGGCAAAAAATCGTCCAAGTCTCCGTTATTATATTTGTAAATATCGTAAATTATTTGTATTAATAGCAAAATCAACCATTGATGTTGGATTTGTGAGAGCAGATAGTACAAATCTTCCGAAAATAGACAGATTGATGGTCAGGAGATTCTTTGTGTATCGCTCTAAACAATATAAGTACAGTTTCAATACTGTTATAATGAAGAACGGTTACAAGTGTACTTGTCAAGATTGTCACGCGGCAGAAGAGAGTTGCAAACATGCATTTTTGGTGTGGTTGCACCATCACAGTGAGGAGCTATTTTGTACAGCAGTTGAATGCTATTGGATAGAATTCTATATCTCAAAAGTCAAATAAACACTAAAAATATTTACTTCAAGAGAAATGTTGAAAAGAAAACATCAGGATCATGTGTCAAATACCAGTGTAGTACTGCAAGAATTTGTAAATGAACATAAAAAGAGAAAGATTGGCAGTTATTCATTTGTCAAGCATGAAGAAAATTACTGGGAGGAAAAATATATATACATTCACAGACACAGATTGTGACATATTTCTTAAAAAATAAAAGACCTCTTCAATGAAGAAAGAATAAAGTGCATAGAAAACTAAACCACGAATCATCAATACAGAAGTGCTCTTTAGTTCGAGCTTCGTTATAAACAATAATAGCTTCCATGTGCTATAAAGTCAGCCAGTGCATAACACATGATGGTTCTTTTGTTGGGAAATCTTGCAGACACCTACGAGTATAATGAAATGTGGATAAAAGTTGAAAGATGAAGATTTGGGTTGAAATTTGCAAAATGTGACCTCATTTCTGATTAATACCCTGTAATAGTCTATTCAACAAACGGTATCCATAAAATTAGATTAATACAAAATTGTCATGCTCTTTTACTGAAGATAATGTTAATTATCAAAGACAGAAAACTGTGAACAGTATGCTTAACTCAAGTATAGATGCAGATGTTTTGTGCTAAAGCAAACAAAACTTATATACTTTTGTGTTGCTAGCAGTATGTCATTTTGAAAACACTCAAAAGGTGACAATATTAGCTATAATAGGTATTTGTTCTAACAATCTGAATGTCAAAAAACTTATTGATCAAATAGTGTCATTTTGGAAACTATACTACATTTTTCCTAAATTATATGAAAGTATTACTTCATAATAAATCAATTTACTATTATTTTGACTTTTATTACCTGCGACCTTAAGGCAATATATACAAATTAATAAATTTGATCTAACTCTATTCAACCTATTTGTACTTTTGGAACATATACTATATTTGAGTAACAATGATAAAAATGAGCAACAAACCTATAAAATATTATAAATCTTTTAAGGTGTAACAGAAAAATAAAACACATGCATTTCAAATTAAAATATTTTGATTCAACTTAAACCTTTACAAGTCATTATTGTCAAATAAACATAGAACATTTTTTTAGTGAAGAACATTATGACTAATGTAGTACAAAAATTTATTATGTCATCTTTAGATGTTAGTTATGTATAAAGTAAAGAAAAAAAAATTCTTTATATTATTTATTTAATAAGAAGGGTCTTGTAAATTAAGAAGAGCACAGGCTGACAACACAGCAATCACATTTAATATATTTGTATACGGCTTTAAAATGGATAACTTGCATATTCTTGCGTAAGCTGTTCTGAAATTTACCAGCCATGGTGGCCAGCAGGTTTAATCAGTGAAGATATAACATCTTTCAGTTTTACCAAACTGGACCTATTTACTTCTATGGTGCTTTGGTATATGAATACTTGAGTTATTTTGTTGACATAATGTTGTTCTAGTTGACGGGTCACATTTTGATGTTGTGGCTGAGCATGCACTGCTTTGTATTATGTTGCACAACTTTTACTGCCTTATCAATCTCGTTGTCAGGAGGAGAACAGGTTAGTACACAATAGTTCTCATTAAGTAACCACTGAAAGCAACAAATTTTAATTAGGTACTCAGTAAATTCAAGTAAAAGTTGTTTAGATAAATATATTCATTATGAAACTTTGATATTTTTGTTTGTTTTACATACTTTTTAATTAATATTCAATTACATCATTATTCAATTGGACATAAGTACATATTCTTTTCCTTGAAACATCATCTAGTGTCAGTGTATAACTTAGATTAAATCAAAAAGGCGTAAATGGTCAAGTTTTCTCTCAGTTTTCTGGTCAAGTTAAAATTTGGTTGGTTGGCTGCAGTCAGTTTTCATTCTAACTGAAAGATAAAAATTTAATTAATTTACAAACAGATTTGATTTTACATACAACCTAAAAACTTATATTTTGTTTAAGTTGAAACTGAAGTACCTACATAGATTGAGTTATTCAGTTATAGTACTTACATTAATGTGATTTTCGCAAAAATACATTTGAGTTTCAGTAGATAGTTACAGGATTTCTTTAAGCGAGTGTTAACCAAATATTTCGCATGTCTATATCACTGGGTACGTCTAATCCACAGATTTCCTGGAGTATTTGAAGAGGTATTTCTATATTACTGTTCTATTGTCCCGTTCCATATACAGTTTTACTATATTTTGTGATATTTAATAGAAAGCATTGTTTTTGTGAGGTTATTTCGCCCCCGTGCTTTGTTTACTATAAGACTGACGTCATTGCCACAGATCAGTGTTGCCAGATTTTTTCCACCTTCCCCCCCAAATACATTTAAAAACCCCTAGTTTCTCCAGTTTGGTTGATAAAAAACCTCTGACTATTTTGGCCATGTCATATACATAAGCTTTCTAATATTGACAATAAAAAACTTAGAAGTTTTCTTCAAATTACCTATTTTAATTTATTTCACATACATAGCCGTGTGTCTGTCGATTCGGATTTTTCGTTATAAATGTCTGTGTGAGGCTGTGGAAAACAGTCTTTTAGCCGGAATTATGATAAACAAGACAGTTCAATGGTAACATAATGTGTTGCCAGCTAATACTCGTAAGTTTTAGTGTCCCATTCATTTTATTTGGTGAATAAATTGTCGGTCTTGTCTGATATAAAAAGGAATTTGCCATTTGGTTAGAATAGTAGAAAACCTTCAGAAAATCCCCTAGATAAATTTCGTGATATCAAAACCTCCAAAAAAACCTCAAAGACCTGCAAAAACCCCTAGGATTTAGGGAAATCCTCTGAATTTGGCAACACTGCCACAGATAATGAACAGACTATCATGGCTGACGGTGTTTTCGGTCCAAAATTGAAAATCTTAATTTAAAATAGATTTTTTGCACTTTTTAGCCATCGAAAAAAATAATATTCATGTGCTATGGTCTAATACAACAATTATGAATATTTTAAGCCCTACTTTAAAAAAGGGTCAACTAGCCTATTCTGGATTACAATCATAAACTACGACCTGTTTCTATCCTAATTATGAACCAATGCTCAGATCACAGACGAAATCTTGAACATAAATAAAGTATAGGTAAGTAAAGGAGAGACTGGACACAATAACAATCAAAATGAGTACCTACTTTAAACAGCCGTAACATTGTTATTATCTCTGATAAAACGTGAACCATAACACTTAAGAAATTTCGAGTAGATAGGAAAGTACCTACTTACCAACACAAACAATGAGACGGGTGCAAAATTGAACGCGCACGGCTCCAATGTAATAGGTACCAATTTAAACGACAATTAGCTCCAATTTGACGACTCTTCTAAGTCCTCTATCCATTGTGGAATTGACAAGGCATATACTTTAGTGTTTCTTACAATACATGCAATGTAAGGTGATATTGACGATAAGACGACTGTTTAAACTAGACTAAATGTGCCATAGTAAACGATACCGAATTAGTATTGACACGCGTTCGGATATTATTATGAAGATATAATAATACAGGACGAGAAATTCATAGAATTTCTTGAGATTGGTAGGATATGAAAAATGGGGGATTACTCTCTGTCACACCATTTTCTCACACCAGTGTGACACAGAAGAATTTTTTTCCTGACAGTCACACTACCGGCGTTCTTTCTTTGAAGTCTGTTAAAAATATGGAAAAATCTTGATAAATAAACGGCGAAAATTTAATAATAATTATTTACATTCTTTTACAATAAACATAAGTTAGGGTGTCTGAGGGTCTGCGCTATTTCATTAACACATTATTTTAACGAACTCGTCTGGACTACGTTAAATAGTATACTTCAGTGGGGCTAGCACGCAGGAGAATCGAAAATCGAATCGAAATCCGAATCGAGGAGTTTGTATGGCAATTTTATTAGCGCCACGGCGGTGAGTAGCAGAACTAATAAAATTGCCATACAAACTCCTCGATTCGGATTTCGATTCGATTTTCGATTCTCCTGCGTGCTAGCCCCACTGAAGTATACTATTTAACGTAGTCCAGACGAGTTCGTTAAAATAACGTGTTAATGAAATAGCGCAGACCCTCAGACACCCTAACTTATGTTTATTGTAAAAGAATGTAAATAATTATTATTAAATTTTCGCCGTTTATTTATCAAGATTTTTCCATATTTTTAACAGACTTCAAAAAAAGAGGGGGTTATCAATTCGATGCGTGTTTATTATTTTGTGTGTATGCTACGCGATTACGCCCTCAATTGTAGACCGAATTTTAAAATTATTTCTGTATTCGATAGAGTATCCTCCTGGGGTGGTCCCATTGTCACCAAACTCAGGATCTGGATAATAGGATCCTAGGAAACGAGAGAAACCCTTAAATTTTAAAGGTATGTCCAACGTGTTTCATATTTCTTCCCAGACTATTCAAGTATTTATGATGGAAGGATCCTTGACTTTAAGAAGTTAGAGGTTTTTTAAATACTACAGGCACGTATCTTGCACGTATTGGCACTTTGTCTAATACTTCAAGTATCGATACGATACGAGTATCTCCTAGAAAGTCAAAATTTGGCACCGACTTCAATATAGAAATGTAATATTGTCTGTACCTATTTTGAGAGACGATAACTTAGTATTCCATGGATTCACCGTGTGGTTACCGGTTACCATTATTTTTAACTTTTCAGTGTTTTTGAAGTCTCTTTTAATTTTTGTTTTGTTGCATTTCTTGCAAATTTGAAACTCTAGTCGTTCGCCTGCAAGTATGATATAGCCGCTCGCCGAAAAAATCTTCATAAAAACTTATTAATTTCTAAATGTTTTCTCGGGGTTGATAATTCTCCCAGAAATGTAAAGTGCTTCCGTAATGCCATAAGATGTTTTGCAAGGTAAAGTTAAAACCTTCTGATACTTCTCTCGGAAAAGCATTTGCTTGAAATGATCGTGTATGGAAATCCGGAATGTCTTGGACCATCTAATTTGAGAAACTACCTTAGAGTAGGAGCGGCTGAGTTTCACTTTCTGTTGAGTTACTTCTCTATTTTTTTATACAACTAAGTTGGCAAATAAGCAGGATGCCCACCTAATGGTAAGTGGCTATACCTAGTGGTTCCTGAAAGACTTGATATCTATTACCCCTACAAGTAGGTACATGACGACTCTGGTACTGATTCTCCCTGTGGTAAAAAGAAAAGTTATTCAAAAGGACGACACGGTTCTTAGAAATAGTATCAGTACAGGAAAAAAATTGGTAGTAACGCTAAGATTCGCCATCGTTGCGCATGACTGCTCACTTTAGCTGACATGCTGCAGGCTGCAGACTGGGCGATCTAACTTACTCTTAATGAGATGGAACCACTCACTCTCTCTTGTGATGTCACACAAGAGAGTGAGTGGATCCATCTCATTTGTTATAGAATTTTTAACGCTCCACCTAAGTGGAGAGTCAGAGATGTGAACTAAGTCGAAATTAAAATAAATGTTCTTCTCCATTTATCTCCATATCATAACCCTTTTGAAATCACTTAAGCAGATTTGCCTTGAAAAATAAAAAAGCAGTTGTTTTGATTTATATGTAATAGGTATGTATAATAGCGATATAATGTGGGTACATTCTATACTGGGTAAAATTCAAAATAAAATTTACAGTTGAGACTCATATCAGTATCAATAACATATCCGATGTAAGTAAAATTTATTAAATTTAAACATTTTAGTACGTCGTCAAAAAGGCGCTGGTATAAGGAAAACCTAGCTAATCATACAGTCAACGTAAAATAGGTATATTTTTTTAAAACGGTTTTATTGAAAAGAAAGATAATGAACTCACCTCATCATTGTAGACTCTGGATTCCAGAACACTGATCAGACGTAATAATGAAATCGTGGAGTGCGTGAAATTTCTAGCAACAGTCAACCGCTCATACCATTATAAATGCTATTTACTCAGGTAACGCTACGTAGGGGGTTGAAAAAAGTGTAATTCGCCATTTTGTGGTGGCGGCCATCGTTTACTAACAATGATACTGAACATGCATAATTGTTCTGTTCAGAATCGGAAAGGTGTGTGCCAAATTTCAGATCAATCGGTCAACAGGACGAGGGTTTTTAATTACTACAACAACTTGTGAAATAAACTAAACAAAATAAGATAAAATCATACCAGACAAATATCCGAACGCGAATATGTATCAGCGAATGCAATATATAAGAGCATGCGTAATGCATTCCAATAACAATCCACCAAGAGTGACCAAGCTGCGCAGGCGCATACAAGTGCGTTGTGATTACAATTGTCAGATTTACCGATTAATTTTTACTAAAACAAAATGCCGTGCGTAGGTTGTGGAGACAGTAAGTGTTTTTTAATCTTTATTATAATGCAAACATGACCTAGGAATATAATTATGATGATATTTTCTAGTATACTAATCAAGACTAAGTAATTACCTAAATATGCATAGCAGAAGATTTAAAAGAAAGTAAAGGATATTTATTTTTAACTCCTTCAATATAGCTACCCAATATAAGTTAACTAATTACACAGTATCTTTACTTTAGGAAAAATGAAATAAAAATTATAATAAAAGTTTAAAATCATGAAAATAAAAAATCATATTCTCATTGCTGGATATGGATATATTAGGCCTCTCTTTCTCCATATGTAATTTTCCACGGTTCTGTACCAACCCGAATGTTCCGACAATCCCCCATAGCTCAAGCCACCACCCCGTCAGTGTCCTTATTAGTTAACGTGTCATTGCTTAGCCAGCCGACATGTCCAGCCTAATTACAATTAAGTTAATCATTACTGTGGTGTCGAAGTCCCAGACTTTAGTGTTTCGTCGGATTTCAGTACTAACGACTTAATTTGAAGTTTGATGTACTTACCTACCTAATCTACCTCCCCATAACTAGCATCACTATTGTTATTTTATGCACAGCCTCATGTGTAAGCGTCATGTTATAGCACCATACGTCATGGGGGGCAGAACACACAGTCTTTAACTATTGTAAAATCTGTCGTGACATTAGAATATCATTAATATTAGAATATCATTAATATGATTTAAATGCCGGTGATATAACGTCTTACTGTTGCACTCCACGTTTGATTGCAATCAACCCCCCCTTACGGATTAGACAAGGGGCCGACTGACGAGGCCACCCCAAGGATTGTACTCGGGTAAAAACCCCATACCTGGCTGAAACCGCAATCAGCCCCCCTAGACAAAAACCACACGCTAAGTTTGTTAAAAATGTATGGAGATGTGGCATTCGCTGCGGAAAAAATAGCGTGATGTTGTCATAAGCTAATGTCATTTCCATACATTTTTTCTGCGGAACGACTGCGGAAGACTTAGCATGTGGCTTTTGTCTAAGTCTAAGGGGTCAGATCAGACAGGTCGTGCTCGCATCTGAGCTGAGACGTGTAGCTCCTGAAATACTTCCATGTGTGGAGGGTTGATAGAGAGAGATGAATACAGCCCAGTGTACTGTCGAGTGTCGAGTTAATACTGTCGAAGGCTTTCTCATAGTCATACGCGACAAAATCTATATACAGATTATGGTTAAGTTTTTTGACTCTTAATAATAACGTAAATTAGGTAAATATATATAATTGTTTGACTAGAAAAATATTGTAGATACGTAAAAGAAATCTACCTGTCATTGTTTGGTTTACTAAGTACTTATTTCAAATAGCTACTTCGCTAACGATCACATTTCATATTTCATTCCATTCACTAACCATAGCTATTATGGCGCAGACTACGTTTACTTTCCTCGCTAATTGTTAGGCAGCCTAGAAACTAAACAACAGCGTCAAGGTTTAATAGCAGAGTATATTTGCGTTCCGTTTCACGCAACACGCGAAACCCGAGCATTGTTATTCTAACATAAAGGTTCGGTTGGTCTGGTTGTGTGGCAGAGTATCTGTTGTGTTAGGTGTTTAAAACGTACTTTTGGCGGTTAAGTACAAATTTAAATTTATGCAAACAGAAATAAGATTAATCATTCTATTGGATTTTTCTATTTCATTGAATCCGCTTACTAGTGTTATAATAAAAATATTTTTTTCCAAATTATTTGAAAATCGTTGAAACATTAAAATCAAACAAAAACGGGTGTTGAATCAGACACAAAACACGCTTAAACTAAACTAATTTGACCGGATTAAATCTCTAAAGGATTAAAAGTGACGGCTTTATTTTTAAAACTGTCAAATTAGTTTAGTCTAGCTAAGTAAGTTGTGTGTGCTGAATCATGGACTTAATATTCACATTATTAATTCCATGGTCTGAATCGACGCCATTGGCGGTAATTTCTTTGTTCGACCATATTTCACAATATGGTCGAACAAAGAATTCTTGGCACCAATGATTGACTTTTTAAAGTTTTTTTATTATTTTCATGCGTGAGCTTTATATTTTTATTTAAGTATTGTATTAAAATGGCTTGTGAAACATTAAAGTTCATTGACATTAATCATTAATATCTAACTAATCTAACAACTAGAAACAACATCGTAAGATCGTAACTGGCGTGATGAATGATATTCCTTTTTGTAACAATAGAACTACTTACGTGTAAGTCTAATTAGTAAACTTTATTGTTCTCGTTAATTATGCGCGTTTAATCAATTATTATTATGAATAAGATGTCGATTGCAACTTCGTCTGCATATATTTTTTCACTCGTGGATGTATGAACTTCAAAATATATATTTTTTTAAAACATTGGATTTCCCATACAAACATTCGCTGTTTTCCCCATTCTATTTTAATTTTCCATAAAATACTAAATTCTTTTTTTTCTTTTCGGAGGCTGGAGGAAAGATACTGAAAAAGGCAGAAACATTGGAAGACAATTATTTTAAATTTACATTTTAAAATAACATTATATATTTAGGTAATACTTTAATGGCCTTATTCATAAAAATATTTCAGCAATGTTTAAGTTAAGTAATGTTGCTGTCTCTTTTGATGTCCTTTCTTTTGTAATGAGATTGAAAGTGACAGCAACATTATTTAACTTAAACATTGCTTAAATATTTTTATGAATAAGGCCATAAATTTCCAGTATTTTAATAATTTATTGTGGTTTCTTCACACGTTCTAGTGTTATTAAATGCCCATAAAAGTTTATTTAATTGAGCCGGGTAACGAAGGCACATACTCAAACATTTATGAATTCTATATCCATGTTAGCTAAATTACTCGTATGTTGGCGTGTTCTGCCCGTCATTCCGGTGATGTTAGGTAGGAATCTTTCCACGGAACCTTCTACACAGTACTTCCTTCGGCAAGTTCTCTTTAACGAAGGTGTCCAGCGCAAAGGTTTAGCATTGTGGCTCGACTCCAGTGGCTGCAACCTCTGATGTTGGTCTTCTGTATGAAATATCCGACATCGTGCTCAGTAGTATAGTGCAGACGGGACACTAGACTTCTGAGCTCACTAACGTTTGTGTACACGGTAATTTATTCTCTTTCTACATCCATGGCGCCATGGCGGGATTATTGTCACTGAGACCTATGGGGAGAGATGTTTTTCGGCTTGGTTTGATTGGTAGTAGATCTTTTGACCCTACTTGTTAGTTACCACCGTCTTAACTAAATTTGTCGCCATAATAACAGATTGAATAACACTGTTGTGTTCCGACAATAGGCAGGCAGTAAATTGTTGAGGGCTCCAGCTAGTGAAGTTGGCTTCCATTGGGCCTTATCGTGACTTCAGGTGATGAAGGTGACGGCTTCATCTGTTTTTTTACTTATGACAGGGAAGCTCCATGACGGTAAGTGACGATAAGGCTGAAGATGGAATCGAGCTTCATCTGGACTCCTCAACAAGCGAGTAACTGGCTATCTTACCTCTAATTGTCGAAACAACTAGGTTATTAAACATCTATACAAATAGGTAAATAAAATTGAAGTGTCTGTTTGTAATGTCAACATAACAAGTTTTTACTAAATGGGTTTGCATGTATATAGGGTACCAATAACAAAAACACAATTTAAAAAAAATTTGTCTGTCTGTCTGTCTGTTTGTTCCCGCTAATCTCCGGAACGGCTGGACCGATTTTGACGGGACTTTCACTAATAGATAGCTAATTATATAAGGTATAAAATAGGCTACTTTTTATCAATATCTTTAAAAAGATTGCCTACAAAAATCTAAATGCTGCCAAAAGTTACTATTCCACACGGACGAAGTCGCGGGCACAGCTATAGTAACTGATATTTTTAAATACCTATGTATTGAATTCTTCTTGTCCACAGGCTGCAAATGCACATCTGCTCAGTGCTGCCAGAGTTGCAAGTGTGACTCGTCGTGCAATTGCGCTGCCAAGAAAACCACCTGCAGCAGCGGGGACACCTGCTCGGCCACTAAAAAGTAAAGCTTCGAAAAAATAATATTAAGAAGTTATTGATATCGAAAATATAATTTGATGTATTTGTTATTGGTATATTTTTTATAACTTATAACACATAATATGTAGTTTTGTTATTGGCACATAACGAAATTAAGATGTAAAATGTAGGTACTATTTCTCGTTCACAATTTGATAATAAGCATGCATGTATACATACATATTGAATTACAATTTAAAAATGTGTGCCCGAAACTAAAACAAATTCAAAACGTTGTTTTATATTGTAGTTATGTCTCTGAATTTGTAACTAGGTATAGTTCTTTTATTAAAAAAATATTTTAAAATTTCTAGCTATTGATTACTTTTCGCTATTTCTTGTTACTTACTTTTAATGCGTATATTCCAAACCATGTGCTAATTCAAAATATAGGTACACCTAGAAGAGATATGTTTTTCATTTTTCCCTAATTTATTTTTATAATCATCATCACAGCTCATATACGTCCCCACCGAGGGGTACGAGCCTACCCTAACTAGTTATGGTAGGGCGATTAGGGGGTGTGCATTTTCTTACATAAGTTTTCAATTCCTATCATTGGAGGTCCGAAAATATTTCTCATACCATTTAAAACCATAATGATCATTCTTCATAAATAATTTAAAACTACATATTTAAAAACATAATCATTGAAATTCATAATATCATTAATCATACACTTAGTTTTTACTAATATTTGTTTTCATATATTTTTCTATACTAATTCTATTCATATAACTATAATATTCATATAACAATACAGAATATTTTGGCGATGTAGAAACTGTAGGCGGGTCAAAAATAGGTAGCGAGGAGCGAAGCGACGAGCGTAGGTTTGAACATGAACCGCGCGAGCCGAGCCGAGCGAGCGAAGCGAGCGTGCCGCGGTAGCGGCCGGCGAAGCGCCAGAAGAAACGACTTTATGTGTATTCACGACTTTATGCATACTTATTGCTCGTGGAAACGTTCTTATAAGAACGTTATTAATTATAGCAATATGATCATTGAATGTTATGAAGAAAAAAGATCTGAAAAAAAATGTATTTAAAATGGTTCTTGGCAGAGATTTAAATCTCTGGTTCTTGATAGTAACAGTATTAATAAGAAAATTATGATCACAAACTGTTATGAGCTCCGTTGGTAGTAATAAAAATGTATGAATAAAAAAGTATGAAAAATAAAATTATGAAGAGTGATTATTATAAACACAAATCGGTAGTAAGACAAAGAATAGGATTTAGAATATTATGTGAGCCAATATGGACCCGCCATTAGGCCTTAGTCAAACCACGCTGGCCCAGTGTGGAGTGGTTGACTTCACATACACCTTTGAATTACTTCGCAGGTGTCTGCAGGTTTCCTCACGATGTTTTCCTTCACCGTAGGAGCGTCAGATAAATGTACATATGAAATTCGTGAAACGAAAAACACATTGTACGTGGCAGGATCGATCGCGGCCCTCCCGATTCTAATCGGAGTACAATCCAGTGTTTAGGCCACAGCGCCACCGACTCTTTTTTTCGCTACATTTTAACCGAAATAATTATTTGAAAACTCTTCGCGCTATTAAAGCGTTAATAAACTATATAAAATTTTATAGGCAATTTCTTATACCATGATAATGTTTAAATTAAAGGACATGATAACTAACGTAACCAAATACAGCGATAAATATTTATTTGTGTTTAATATTGATATTTAAGCATATTAACAAATAATTACAGAGGAACAGCTTATTGCATCTTTAGTTCTTGCAAGGTACATTCATTACTCTGCAAATATACATTATTGAATAGGTATGTTAAATCCTTAATTTATGGCGTTTTCATCATGTTTTCACGAATCAGTTCATACAAGTACCTGCAAATGGAAAGACATTAAAATTATAACGTGAAGTCTGATGGAAAAGGTAATATAGATAAATCTTAAGTTCAAATGCAAACACAGCATGTCAATTAATGTATTTGCCATTAGCAACACGCTGATCAACCTATAGTATTATTATAGGTCTGAAGATCGACCTATAGGTCTGAAGATCGACCTATAGGTCTCTTCTTAGACAAGAAGGCTTACACCTAGGGTTGCCAACTTTTATTAGAAGAAATAGAGTATATCTGATTTCAAAGGAGGTAAATAAAGAGTACGGACTTATAAAAAAGAAGTATCATTTATTTCAAATGTTTGAAAAGGTATTTTTTGCTACTTTTTGCAGCACATAGCAATTTTTAATTGTCTTGAAAAGGATTATACGACTCCAAACATTCTAACTCTAAGTTTACATAGATCAGGAGCTCATTTTTAATCCCTTTTTTAACCCTGTTCCTCTCTTCCCGCCACTTCACATTCATGACCGCAAAGACTATCTCAGTAAATGCTGAAGTGGAGGGAACAGAGAGTATATACTTAGCTAACATTTTTTTTAATAAAAAAATTCGACAGAGCATTTTTAAAATATGAATTGCCAAAACTTTTCTTGCGACAAAATAAACGTAACCTCAAAACAACTTGTGACATTGATATCATAGATTGACATAGATTGATTGGCTGCGTTCAGAAACGTCCGAGTGTGGCTTGGGAAGTAAGGATTCCCAACTTGGGAATATCAACATATTTAAAGTAAATATCGACTTTTTTGCTTACGATAATAGGTATGCATCATAAATACGTGACTGGCACTAGTATAGTAAACTTTATGTAACAAAAAGTATTTAAGCGTCCTCTATAGTGTATTAGAGTACGCCTACATGATATAGAGTACAATACTCTTTTTTAGAGTACGGTTGACAACCCTACTTACACCACGCGGTCACGGTATATAATTACCGTGATAATATATAATTACCGTATCGTAATAGTATATGATTACCGTGACGCGGTCAAACAACTTGTGTCGAATTTTCTATGTCCTCGCAAAAATTATATCAAAATCTCAAGGTTTTATTAATATTAACACTCTACGGGAGGAAAGGATAAGCGGCTGCACAGCATATCAAACAAAAATCACCCGAAAATTTTTGTTTTTCCGTTTATTTCTTTTGATTTACTTTATTTATATTCTAGATAACTATATTTGTTAAATTTAAATATGTAACAAAGTGTTGTGTTGTACGAGTATATCTACAAAGTTCTTGATTTCTTTCTTTCTAAATTCAATTTCTATGTAATCCCGCAGCAATTCCTGTCTTAACAGTAACATTATATGTTTATCTAGACATTGAGGTATACATACAACCGACATACCCAGTATCATTAAAATCCATCGGATGGTTTTTGCGTGAAAGAAAATGAGAATATGTTTAATTCAGAAGCAAGCGTAGTGACAACCTGAAATATTTATAGGCATTATACTTAGCACATACCATCTAGCTTGACATTGTGACAGTCGCATCCCGGTCTGCAGTCACCATTCCATGGATACTGCGGTGCCAAATCTGCGGGAGTTAAGATTGATGTGAAAATTATATTTAAGGTACCTGAGGTAAATAAGGCCCAGGGGGTAATAAGGCCCACATTTAAAATTTCGCGGAAAAATATTTCTATGACACTTCACTGTTTACGCACATGTGCACAATGTCGGTGTGAATGTTTCCGTGTTGGTCCGCAGTCGCTAGCGCCGCCATCTTGCCAGTCACGTGCGATGCGTTGATGAAGTGACCGGCTACTGTGCAATTTTATAATTTTCATACCAAGAAACTGTAAGTATTTTTATGTTTAATTCAATAATTGACTAATAACGCTGTATTTATTATCTTAAGTACGTCTTGTACAATACAATGGATATGGTTTTCCCTAGCCAGAAAAGATTTTTTAGATTAGGTTATTTTGTAAAAACGTGGCATGAGGTTAATAAGGCCCATTATAACGGTACTTGGGCCTTATTGGCCTCTTAATATTTGAGTATCAGATTGGATTTTTTTGTGTTCTAGGTCAATGTACTATGTGAATTTTACTGTCAATATATGTGTAACATTGACTTAGTTAATTATGTAGGGTCTAAACGCGCACAATATTAGCATAGTAACTCTCGAAATACTATGTACCTTTACTCGACGTTTTGTTTAGACCCTACATAATTAACTAAGTCAATAATGCAACGCGAAAGTTTAAAATGTTATGTGTAACATTGTTACAGATTTTGATTAAAATGCCTCCAAAGAGAGCTCAGTGAACAGAAGACAATTTACGGGCCGCTTTGGCGGCAATAGAACGAGGGCAGCTGACGCAACGAGCTGCAGCTGAACGTTACAACATTCCAAGACGAACTCTCCGAAATCATATAAAATCAAAAAGTACTATTAAGCGCTTAGATCGTAGTTCCATATTGACAATCGGCCAAGAAAAAGATCTTGTACAACGCATTATACGAGTTGCTAACATTGGTGTACCTGTTACTCCAAAAGTCATACGGAGACAAGCATTTTTATTTTGCGAGAATTATGATATTAAGCACAATTTCAATAAAGACTGGCATTGCGGGCAAAGACTGGCTTAAAATGTTTTTGAAAAAAACCCAGAAATTTCCAAAATTTTGTTGTTCTAGTTAAGTTCTAGCATTTACCTATATTTGATTTTGGTTTGTTTTTTCATATCTTTGTTTTGCCCTTGAATATTTTGTTTGTTAAGTTGTAAACTTATACTTGAATTTGATTTGTTTAAAAATTTTTGCTGCTAAATGACTTTGCTGTTGTTGTAATACACTATTTTGCTGTGTTAAGTTTTAGCATTTACATTTGATTTTGTTTTGTTTGCCTTTGAATATTATGTTTGTTAAGTTATTGACTTAATACTTGAATTTAATTTGTTTGAAAATTCTGTTGTTAAATGCCTTTGTTGTTCTAGTTAAGTTCTAGCATTTACACTTGATTTTGGTTTGTTTATATATTTTGTTCTGCCTTTGAAGTTCCTCCCGATCTGTATTATTGTCTGCGGTTGTCGGTCTGTTTGTCCGTGTATTATTATAGTGTTTATTAATTTTGGTGCAAAATGGTCCCGCCAGTCAGCCCGCTTAGTGGTGCCCGCGCGGGTGCACAAAAGATTTTGAGATGGTTTGCTAGTGCCGTCGCTTTGGTAGACCGACCAGACCGAGAACAGGCTTTGTTAATTCGGCATGAGGGAGTACCTGCTCGCTTGAAGGAATTGGAGCAGCTTTTCGTTGCTCATCAACAATATCTGCTCGACCACCCAGCCGAGGGTGCCGCTGAGTTGCGGGCAGTCGACCAATTTAATGCCGATTATGATCAGTGTTTTGAACAGGCGGATGTGATTATAAACAAGGCTCAGGCAATCCTATCCGCCCGGAGGGGTGAGTCGTGCACGCCCGGGGAGGTCAAGCCTACCCCGGCCGGCTTGCTGGGCAGACTACCCACTTTAGACATCCCAACCTTTGATGGGAACCTGGCTTCTTGGATGGGGTTCATTAACCTCTTTGATAACCTGGTTCACTCGAGGGACGACCTGTTCCCTAGCCAGAAATTGGCCTATTTGCTCTCTGCCTTACGTGGAGAGGCTGGTGTGCTTGTCCAGCATCTACCTGTCAACGATGACAGTTATGAGATTGCAAGGGCGTTGTTGACCGCCCGGTATCAGAATGTTCGCTTGCTAGCGGACACACATGTGGCTGCCATTTTAGGGCTGCCACGAGTATCGCGGGTCTCCTCATTGAGGAAGGAGATTTTGAACCCGCTGCTAAGCGCTATTAATGCGCTCAAACGACTTGACCTACCGGTGGACCAGTGGTCCTTCATATTGCTCCACCTCATCCTCAATAAGCTTCCCATGGAGATGAAAGGGCGTTTTGAACAAAGGTATGGGGGCAATAGTGCCTCGTACCTACCCCCCTTCTCGGATCTCCTCAGTTTTTTGGAGGATGAGTGTCGGATGACCGACCACTTGGATCTGGCTCCTATGCCGGGACCGAGTACAGGCCGCTATGAGGCGACCCGGGCAGCGCCACGGAGAGAGCGCCGCCCGTACAAGCAGTATACTGCAGTGCGGCAGAACTCTCCACCCGGGGAGACGCCGATGCCTTGCAAGTGTTGCAAGCGGGATGGCCATCGTTTGCCGGCCTGTCCCAAATTTGTTGGCCTACGCACCGAGGGGCATAGGAATATGGCCAAGCAGCGGAATTGGTGCTACCGCTGCCTGGGGGCTCATATGGCATCGGCTTGCCCCCACCCACGAGATTGCCACTGTTGTGGAGGGGCCCATCACCACCTCTTGTGCTTTAATAATAAAGACACTCGTGAGGCGGTGAGAGAGAGGGACTCGCACACGGGCGGGGGCCCTCATAGGTCACCCACATCTTCGAGGAGATCGGAGGGGCATGCCACCCCTCCGCGGAGATTGGACAGGCGCCCCCCTTCCCGTGAGAGGATTGGGCGCTCCACCCCCCCTACGGGCGGGGGGGATCGACGCGCCGCTTCTGAGGCGCCACCGCGGGATTGGGCCGCGGTTATTAGGGAGCCACGCCGGGAGCCGATACGCTTCTCTCCCCCTCTGATGGAGAGACCCCGTTTATCACGGGCTCCCCCAACTTTCGCCCATCATGGGCACCGCCCGGCCCCCCGATGCCGCTTTGATCGGGGCCAGTACGTGCCGGATTGGGACCCGCTCGAGCGCCTTGAGCGCCCTACTCCGCCGCCGCGCACGCATTTTTCTTTGGACCCCCCTTCCCCCCCGTTGCGGGGAATGCGGGAGGATTTTCATTAAACCAACTGTCGGCTGCAACCCCCCCACAGGAGCAGGTGTTGTTACCAACAGCCTCCGTACAGGTGTGGGGCCCGAGGGGCACCTTTGTTTTAGTTCGCGCCCTTTTGGATACGGGAGCTCAGGGTTGCATTGCCTCCAGCTGGCTGGTCCGGCAGTTGAGTTTGAACACATCTCCGTACCTTGAATCGGTACGAGGAATCGGAGACCTGCGGATCCCGGATCCGATCGGTCAGGTTTTGTTCTCCTTCTCCCCCCACTTCTCTTCAGCGCCCAAAATTGGCGCTACCGCGATTGTTTATGAGAAGGTTGTTGGTCAGCTTCCGCAACAGCACGTTTCGCGCGCTGTCGTTGATGCGACATCAGGATTGACCTTGGCTGACCCTTCCTTCCACCGAACCGGTCCGATTCACTTATTGCTCTGTGCCGATGTTCTAGGCCGCGTGTATTGTGGGAAGAGGAGAGAGTTACAGAAGGGTGGGCTGGTAGCCTTATCTACATCGCTTGGGTTTGTAGTGATGGGACCAGTTAGGCATAACCCACCATCTCCATCGGTGGACAGTTACATAACTGTTAGCTCCACCTTATCGGATGTCCTTCAACGGTTTTGGGAGGTGGAAGAGCCACCTACCGTGAAGCGAGTGAACCCCTTAGACGAGGAGTGTGAGTTGTTCTACCAGAACAATACAGGTCGCCTTCACTCGGGACGGCTGATCACTCGTTTACCCTTTTTGTCAGTTCGCCCCTCACTTGGCAGCTCCCGGCCGTTGGCCGAGAAGCGGCTGCTGTCCATGGAGCGTCGTATGAGTAGAGACTCCGACTTCAAACAGAAGTATGTCGACTTCATGCGAGAATATGAGCAACTGGGGCACATGTCGGTCTCGCGATTGGACTGGCGAAACGAGGAACATAATTTTCTTCCTCACCACGCGGTTTTGAAAACTTCCACTGGGAAGATACGCGTTGTTTTTGATGGGTCAGCTCCCACGTCTACCGGAGTTTCGCTGAATCAATGTCTGCATGCTGGACCGAAGTTGCACCACGAGGTGGGTGATGTATTGACCAACTTCCGTCGTCATGCCGTCGTCTTTGTGACCGATATGCGGATGATGTTTCGGCAGACTGTGATTCACCCGGACGATAGACGATATCAGCTCATATTATGGAGGGAGGATCCCAGAGATCCCATGCTAGTCTACGAGCTGAACACCAATACATACGGTTTGCGTTCGAGCCCCTTTGTGGCAATTCGCTCACTTGTGGAACTCGCTGAACGTGAGCGGTTACGATACCCTCGCGCATCCTTGGTTCTCAAGGAGGATGCATTTGTGGATGATATTTGTACGGGCTCCTCTAGTGTCGAGGAAGCCTTGATTTTGCGAGATGAACTAATTGCTCTTCTCGGGGCTGGTGGTTATGAACTGAGGAAGTGGATGTCCAACTCACCTCAGCTTTTGTGTGACTTGCCAGACCACCAGCAGGAGCCTCATATTTTTGAGAATGCCAACACTCCAGATTTACTGTCTGTTTTGGGAGTGCAATACAGACCTGTACAGGACACGTTGTAACACCGTTTTTTCTTAAAATTTCATAAAACACTAATTTTGCAAAAACACTTTGGTTTCACTGTAGTTTTAACACAAATTTCACAACTAAAATCACAATTACAATAACTTTGTCAATTAATTTCACAATATCAATGTCAAGTGTCAACGTCAACGTCGTTTCACGTCACGTCAGTGACATTTGCAATTGTCTTTGGTCATTGTTCACTTTTTGCATAAACAAAATAAATCTCGCGTTTATCCTGGCCTTATTTACAAAGATAGTTTTTTTTCGCCCAAAATCCCGTGCTTCCATTTAGGTGGGTTGATTTTCTCAAAATTCGGAATTTGACATTTAGACCGTTTGTTTTGATCATTTCTATAGACATATTTTAATAAAATACACTTAAACTTATAGATCCTATAATTATAGTTTCGTCGAATAGAATTTGGAAAGCATTCACAATTTGTTTATGATTAATTTTTCATTACGTTTTGTTTTTCAACCAAACTTATAACTTTGGCTGGAAATACTTGTTGCATATTGTAGAATTTCGAAAGATCCGTATGTTGACTTGACACATCTTGAAGCAAGTTAAGAGTCTTACGAATGTTATGAATTTGGTTTTAGGAGAGGTTCCGTCGCCAATACGGCGCTTAGCATTCAGCAAACGGACCTCGGCTCCGTCGCTTCCACATAAACGCAAATCTGCGCGCAAGTGGAGCGTTGGTTTAGTCTATCGTCTAGGTTATGATTAGTCTGTGAGACATCGATGGAAGTAATTTGTTATTGATTTGAAGATCATAAAGTTTTTATATATTTAGTTCTGCGAAGAAAATCCATGGGTATTTCTCTCGTTTTCCGTGTGAATTTAATTTGAAAAGTACATTAAGACTTCATAAGTCAAGTCAGTTATTTTTGTTTTCAGCTTGAAGAGTAAAAGCTCAATCATATTTTTAATCGCCGGCGCGCGATTCATTAAATTAATAGAAAGAAATAAATTTTATCAATAGATAATACTCCGCCCACACTAAGGTATCTAATTAGCTTATTATATTTCATGATTTAAAACAGATTTTGTTAATTTTATTTTTATTAGTGGGTATATTGATTATTAAATCAAACATATCACATTTCCAAAATTCGCCTTTTTCATCCCCTATTTCATTAAAAAAAAACCTGATAGTAAGCGGCATTTTAGTGGGATTAATGCATATATTGAGTAACACTGGTGAATTTCATGTTAAATTCTAGATTTTCACTATATTGAGTTTTACATCATACTTTGGCAAATAACTCACAAATTAAGCTGTTTTCTTTTTATTAATAGCAGTAATTATACACAAAATAGGTGCTCTCCCCTCCATATGTCTTTTTTATTAACTAACCAATAAGAAACTTTGACAATTCATTGAAAATTATGTTTGGAATTAACTTGCAATGTTTATTACCTGAAATTCAGATGTATTGACTGGGATTCCTTCAGAACTCAGTGTTAGACCCACTGACCTCAAGATCATAGGCATATTTAATTATATTTTTAACCTAACACTGTGCTATGAATCTCCAGGGCAGTTCCCGGAGGCCGTAGGGCTCCGCTGCTTGACTTTAGAGCCAGATGAACTAACCTATTATCAAGGAGGAATTCTGTGGAGCTAAATATATTAATATAAAACAGGAATATTATATCTCTGACCCGTGATTGCAAGACTTAGCATAGAAGGTATGATCCACTAACAACCGCTCCGGGGAAGGCTACTAATTTAAAAAAAAAGGAAACCTATAACTATTTGTTCGTGTATTTTATTGCCCCTCATTTTGTAGTTTTGTACCCAATTTGTACCTGATTTTTACCTGCCGAGATTGATCAAACAAACCTGAACCATCCTGCCCTTGGCTTGTATTAATTAAACATTAAGTTAAGTGCTTTGCATTGAGGGATTTTGTTTACTTCAGTAACATTATGCATAAGTGAATTATAGTTATGTACCTACAACAATAAAACTTTTCATTTTGTATCGGACTAAAGGAATAAGTTTGTTTTTTTTCTTTAACTTTAAGATTTCCCTATATTTCTACAATTCAGCAAGAAAAAGCACTACAACGTTCACCTATCGATTGGAGCTGCCAAGCCCCAAGGTCTGGACGAAACGGTTGGTTTTGTCTACAGTAGCTCGTACCTTTGACCCAAATGGCTGGATTAGTCCCGTAGTGTTTTGGATGAAGTGCTTCCTACAGGAACTTTGGTCAGCCTAAGTGTCGTGGGATGAGCCCCTCTCGGGCCGTTTGCTGCGAGATTGGGAGTCCTTCATGTCGTCTCTCCCCGACATTAACCGTGTTAGTATCCCTAGACATATACTGCCTAAGGGACGGTTTACGGCCAGCCTTCATGGCTTTTGTGACGCGTCTGAGAGTGGATACGCAGCCGTCGTATATATCCGGACGGTCGATGATAGAGGAGCTGTTAAGCTCCACTTGCTAATTGCTAAGAGTAAGGTTGCTCCACTTCGGACTCGATTAACGACTCCGAAGTTAGAATTGTCTGGAGCTACTCTTCTGGTTCGTTTGATGAACCACGTTGTTGACACCCTGGGACGTAGTGTGGACTTTGAGTCGCTATTTGCTTGGTCCGACAGTCAGGATGTCCTGTGTTGGATTAAGAACTCCGTCCACTCCCTGGAATTATTTGTGGCCAATCGGGTATCCCAAATACAGGCCTCGAAGGCCACGTTGATTTGGCGCCACGTGCCAGGTGAAATAAACCCTGCTGACTGTGCATCACGTGGCAGCGAAGCCCCTCAGCTTATTGACCACACTCTGTGGTGGGGTCCCGAATGGTTGTTACAGCCGTCTTGGCCTTCCACACCAGCTGTGGTGAAGGTACCAAATCCGGGCTTGCGTGTTCACGCTGTCGAGACTATGGCGGCTCCAGAGCGGGAATTTTTATTAGACCGCTACAGTTCTCTGGACAAGTTGCTCGGCGTGACCGCTTGGATAAGAAGATTTATTCGAAATTGTCGCCGGCCTCAGGACAAAGATTTGTGTCCGGTCCTCTCACCGCAGGAGCGCCAAGATGCTCTTTTGCATTGGGTGCGTATGACCCAGTCAAGAGCGTTTGAACCGGAACTTAAGATTTTCCGTACCGGGACGTCCAAATTGAAGGGACCCTTGGTGCGTTTGACTCCCTTTCTGGATGATAAGGGATTGTTGCGTGTAGGAGGCCGATTGAGGCACGCTAACTTGCCTTATAGATCACGTCATCCCCTGTTGCTCCCCAAGGACGGACCATTGGTGCGATTGTTGATCATTGATCGCCATGTGAAGAATGCTCATGCCGGATGTAATGCATTGACCGCGCTACTCCAACGGAAGTTTTGGATTTTGTCAGCGCGAAGAATAATCCGATCTGTTATCTTTCGATGTCTGCCCTGCTATCGTTTACGCCCCGAGACGATGCAGCCCCAAATGGGTGATTTGCCTGCTGATCGTGTGAATGAATCGATGACCTTCTTAGGAGTTGGAACTGATTTCGCGGGACCATTCACTATAAAACCGTCGCGACTCCGTAATGCTAAGACTGAAAAGGCTTATTTGTGTGTGTTTGTTTGTTCGGCCACTAAAGCCGTTCATTTGGAGGTGGTGAGTGCACTCACCATGGACGCTTTCTTAGCAGCGTTAGGCAGATTTGTCTCCCGCCGGGGACTGCCTTCTCTAATTCGGTCCGATTGTGGGACGAATTTCAAGGGCACTGATAGACATATAAGAGAAGTTTGTGAATTTTTAGATAAAAATAATATTGAGATCGGATCCACACTCTCCCGTATGGGGGTAACATGGCGATACTCCCCGCCGTCTTGCCCTCACTGGGGAGGGATTTTTGAATCTGTTGTAAAGGCCGCCAAGACTCACCTTCGCCGCGTTATTGGGGAGACTATTCTCACGTTTGAGGAACTTGCGACGGTGTTTCATAAGATTGAGGCGGTTCTCAACTCGCGTCCGTTATGTCCGTTGTCTACCGACGCGAACGATTTGCAGGCCCTCACGCCGGGCCATTTCTTGATAGGCAGACCACTTAACGCCCTGCCCGAGTATCCTTATAGAGATATCAATCCAGGACGCCTTTCGCGGTTTGAGTTGCTCCAGCAGCTTACCCAGAGCTTCTGGCGCCGCTGGCACCTTGAATATTTACATATTTTGCAACAGCGCGTTAAGTGGTCAGATAAGACAAACCCACCGAGGGTTGGAGACCTCGTGTTAGTGAAGGACCCAAACCTGCCACCCTTACGTTGGCGTCGTGGACGCATTGTCCAACTTACTCTAGGGTCTGATGGTGTGCCTAGGTTTGCCGAGGTCCTAGTTGGGGATTCTGTTTTGAAGCGCGCGGTCGCTACTCTTTCTCGCCTCCCCTTAGACTGATTTGGCGGACAGTCCGGGACTGTCCGGAGCGGGGGGATGTTTACGCTCAAGGTAGAGCGAGTGGCAACATAGCATTATAGTCTGTGGCAGCCGGCCGCATGTAACATGTCAGTCAGTTGAGTCGAATACGGAATGACATTGTTAGAGGTTATGTCCGGGCCGCAATAAAATATCCAACAAATAGTATAGTATTGCGCGGCGCACCAAGTGATTGTTGGTGCGAGGTTCCGCAAAGCTTTAGTGTCGGGGAATAGTGTATCAAGCTTTTGTGTTCGTTAATGAGTTCGGGTATTGGTGGCCTAATAGGCAAGTGTACCATCCGGTTCGGTCAGACAGCAGAACTTCAGGAGCCGCGACTTCCTTCGAGCTAGCTCAGGAAGTCCACCGGCTACATACGGAGACCGAACGGATCCAAGTAAGTAGTGAAATTCTTTGATTGTAGTGGCGGCATCAGCAATCAACCTAAAAATCCTTATTCGGTGAAACGCCGACGTGGTGGAGTCTACTTTGGGCACCACCACCACCAATGATCATCTTTAAAGGCCAACGACAAAAACCAGAATATAGTGATAACTTACCAGCTGGATCTCTCGTAAAGATGACTCCAAAAGGAAGTATGACCACGGAGTTATTTATAGAATTCATCAAGCATCTGAGAAAGTATAAAACGCAGGGGAAAGTCTTGTTAATCTTTGATGGAGCGTCCTCTCACCTGGATTATACAATAGGCTAGTTGACCCTTTTTTAAAGTAGGGCTTAAAATGTTCATAATTGTTGTATTAGACCATAGCACATGAATATTATTTTTTTTTATGGCTAAAAAGTGCAAAAAATCTATTTTAAATTAAGATTTTCAATTTTGGACCGAAAACACGGTCAGCCATGATAGTCTGTTCATTATCTGTGTCAATGACGTCAGACTTATAGTAAACAAAGCATGGGGGCGAAATAACCTCACAAAAACAATGCTTTCTATTAAATATCACAAAATATAGTAAAACTGTATATGGAACGGGACAGTAGAACAGGAATAACCTCTTAAAAGACTCCAGGAAATCTGTGGATTAGACGTACCCAGTGATATAGACATGCGAAATAATTGGTTAACACTCGCTTAAAGAAATCCTGTAACTATCTACTGAAACTCAAATGTATTTTTGCGAAAATCACATTAATGTAAGTACTATAACTGAATAACTCAATCTGTGTAGGTACTTCAGTTTCAACTTAAACAAAATAGAAGTTTTTAGGATGTATGTAAAATCAAATCTGTATGTAAATTAATTAAATTTTTATCTTTCAGTTAGAATGAAAACTGACTGCAGCCGACCAACCAAATTTTAACTTGACCAGAAAACTGAGAGGAAATTTGACCATTCACGCCTTTTTGATTTAATTTAAATACACTGACACTAGATAATGTTTCAAAGAAAAGAATATGTACTTATGTCCAATTGAATAATGATGTAATTGAATATTAATTAAAAAGTATGTATTACAAACAAAAATATCAAAGTTTCATAATGAATATATTTATCTAAACAACTTTTACTTGAATTTACTAAGTACCTAATTAAAATTTGTTGCTTTCAGTGGTTACTTAATGAGAACTATTGTGTACTAACCTGTTCTCCTCTTGACAACGAGATTGATAAGGCAGTAAAAGTTGTGCAACATAATACAAAGCAGTGCATGCTCAGCCACAACATCAAAATGTGACCCGTCAACTAGAACAACATTATGTCAACAAAATAACTCAAGTATTCATATACCAAAGCACCATAGAAGTAAATAGGTCCAGTTTGGTAAAACTGAAAGATGTTATATCTTCACTGATTAAACCTGCTGGCGACCATGGCTGGTAAATTTCAGAACAGCTTACGCAAGAATATGCAAGTTATCCATTTTAAAGCCGTATACAAATATATTAAATGTGATTGCTGTGTTGTCAGCCTGTGCTCTTCTTAATTTACAAGACCCTTCTTATTAAATAAATAATATAAAGAAAATTTTTTCTTTACTTTATACATAACTAACATCTAAAGATGACATAATAAATTTTTGTACTACATTAGTCATTATGTTCTTCACAAAAAAAAATGTTCTATGTTTATTTGACAATAATGACTTGTAAAGTTTTAAGTTGAATCAAAATATTTTAATTTGAAATACATGTGTTTTATTTTTTCGTTACACCTTAAAAGATTTATAATATTTTATAGGTTTGTTGCTCATATTTATCATTGAAAAGGTTGAATAGAGTTAGATCAAATTTATTAATTTGTATATATTGCCTTAAGGTCGCAGGTAATAAAAGTCAAAATAATAGTAAAGTGATTTATTATGAAGTAATACTTTCACATAATTTAGGAAAAATGTAGTATAGTTTCCAAAATGGCACTATTTGATCAATAAGTTTTTTGACATACAGATTGTTAGAAATAGCAAATATTGTCACCTTTTGAGTGTTTTCAAAATTACATACTGCTAGCAACACAAAAGTATATAAGTTTTGCTTTAGCACAAAACATCTGCATCTATACTTGAGTTAAGCATACTGTTCACAGTTTTCGGTCTTTGATAATTAACATTTTCTTCAGTAAAAGAGCATGACAATTTTGTATTAATCTAATTTTATGGATACTGTTTGTTGAATAGACTATTACAGGGTATTAATCAGAAATGAAGTCACATTTTGCAAATTTCAACCCAAATCTTCATCTTTCAACTTTTATCCACATTTCATTATACTCGTAGGTGTCTGCAAGATTTCCCACCAAAAATCTTCCCAACAAAAGAACCATCATGTGTTATGCACTGGCTGACTTTATAGCACATGGAAGCTGCTATTGTTTATAACGAAGCTCGAACTAAAGAGCACTTCTGTACTGATGATTCGTGGTTTAGTTTTCTATGCACTTTATTCTTTCTTCATTGAAGAGGTCTTTTATTTTTTAAGAAATATGTCACAATCTGTGTCTGTGAATGTATATATATTTTTCCTCCCAGTAATTTTCTTCATGCTTGACAAATGAACAACTGCCAATCTTTCTCTTTTTATGTTCATTTACAAATTCTTGCAGTACTACACTGGTATTTGACACATGATCCTGATGTTTTCTTTTCAACATTTCTCTTGAAGTAAACACTTTTAGTGTTTATTTGACTTTTGAGAGATAGAATTTTATCCAATAGCATTCAACTGCTGTACAAAATAGCTCCTCACTGTGATGGTGCAACCACACCAAAAATGCATGTTTGCAACTCTCTTCTGCCGCGTGACAATCTTGACAAGTACACTTGTAACCTGTTCTTCATTAAAACAGTATTGAAACTGTATTTATATTGTTTAGAGCGATACACAAAGAATCTCCTGATCATCAATCTGTCTATTTTCGGAAGATTTGTACTATCTACTCTCACAAATCCAACATCAATGGTTGATTTTGCTATTAATGCAAATAATTTACGATATTTACAAATATAATAACGGAGACTTGGACGATTTGCCAGTTTTAGGAAAGAATAGTGCAAATCGACGAGTTGTTGAATCAAATTTGACATTTCTTTGTTTACTATATGAGTGACGTCACGGCCCTGACCACAGGATATCAAAGCGTTTACGGCGTGAGATAAAAAAAGATTATTTCTAGCATTTTCAAATTAAAATTTTACAGTAATCATTCATTGTTATTTATTAAAATCGGTATATTGTGGAACCTTATGCCAAATACTGTTAGAAATAAACAATATTTTAATAAATTTTGATATGAGTCAACTACCCTATTGTTGAAGAAGCAGACAAGCATGATATTGTGCTTTATTGTTTGCCTAGTAACACAACCCATGAACTTCAACCCCTCGATAAATCCGTCAATAAGTCTTTTGAGCATCACTGGGACCAAGAAGCTATGACATACATGTATTAAAATCCTGACAGACGCTTGACGAAATCGAACTTCAACAAAATATTCACAAAAGCTTGGTCGAGGGCATTGACTCATGAAAATATAATAAATGGATTCAGGGCTACTGGATTGTTTCCATTCAACCCTGATGTATTACCAGATGAAGCATTTGCACCAGCGATCTTGACCGAAGATCCTCCTCCACAAACTTCAACTATTATTGAGGCAAACATAGAGTACCCTGAAGTAACGTCACGTTATGACACTGTTTCACCATCAATACTTAACAACTCTGTTACTCTGTCCCTTGGTGGCAGCGCTGTTTCAATGGGATGGATCCGGACTCCTGCGCTACCTCTGTTGCTGACGAGATCATACTAGGAATGGAATATTATATTCCGCATTCCAATCTCGTCAGTAGAGGCAGACGTAACCTCTGGTTCAATCGCGAGTGCGCCTCTGCTGTTGAAAACAAACAGCTGGCTTATCGCGCTTGGATCAGAGGCCGAGCTTCTAGGGATCCTAATACTAGCCTACTGAAAACAGCCTACAATAATGCCACCAAGTTGTGTAAGAGGGCTTACATTAGAGCGGATGCTCAGCGCATTGCACAAGTGGGCCAGGAACTGCTTGCGCACCCTACGGGTAGCCGTTCTTTCTGGCGCCTGGCCAAAGCTGTGCAATCAAACTTCTGCCAACCCTCGCTGCCACCGCTGAGACATGCCGATGGTTCACTTGCTCATCAGCCGCAGGAGAAAGCCGACCTCCAGGCAAAACTCTTCGCGGCTCATTCCCGTGTCGATGACTGTGGTGCACAACCTCCGAAACTGTCCCATTGTGGCAGTACCATGCCCGATATCCGTATCAGACAGCGTGATGTGCTGGCGGAGCTCCAGTCGATCGATACTCGAAAAGCAAGTGGACCAGACGGCATTCCTGCGATTGTTCTTAAGAAGTGTGCAGCGGAGTTGACTCCGGTCCTGACGCGTCTATACCGTCTGTCGTTCTCTGCTGGTTGTGTGCCGAAATCTTGGAAAGAGGTCAATGTCCAGCCGGTTCCCAAAAAGGGAGATCGTTCTGACCCGGCTAACTATCGTCCTATAGCCGTCACTTCCATTTTGTGCAAAATTATGGAGAGGATCCTAAATACCCAACTGATCCGTTATCTGGAAGTTCACTCGTTACTTAATGACCGACAGTATGGATTTCGTCCTAAACGGTCAACAGGTGACCTTCTAGCGTTCCTTTTGCACAAATGGGGTGAATCTATCGATAAGCGCGGCGAATCGGTGGCTATTAGTCTCGATATCGCCAAAGCTTTTGATAGAGTCTGGCACAAGGCTCTTCTTTCCAAGCTTCCGGCATACGGAATACCCGCGCAGTTCTGTACGTGGATTGCCAGCTTCCTCCACGAGCGTAGAATTCGCGTTGTCGTTGACGGCTGCGCTTCGCGGTTCGTGGCAGTGAACGCTGGAGTTCCGCAAGGCTCCGTTCTATCCCCAACATTGTTTCTTCTGCATATCAATGACATGCTTTCCTTGGGAGCTATACATTGCTATGCAGACGACAGTACAGTGCATGGGGGATATCACGGAAGCTCAGGGGCTGCTCGTGGTGATATTGGTAGGGAGAGGCAGAATCTTATCATTGAGCTCAACAGGACGCTGGACCTCGTCTCCGAATGGGGCTCCAACAATCTTGTTGAGTTCAATGCTAAGAAAACACAGGTGTGCGCGTTTTCGGCGAAAAGGTCACCTTTCCCTCCTTCCTTCTCTTCAGAGCACAACCCTTCACACACAGAGCAACATCACCTTGCTCGGAATGAACATTCGCTGCGATCTGAACCCCAGAAACTACATCGAATCCGTCATAACTACTGCCTCACGGAAACTCGGTGTCCTGAACAAGGTGCGTAGGTATTTTGCGCCAGACCAACTATGCTTGTTGTATAAAACTCAGGTTAGGTCTTGCGTGGAATATTGCTCGCACCTTTGGGACGGCTCCGCTCAGTACCTGCTCGATGCTCTGGACAGATTGCAGCGTCGCGCTATTCGCATTTTTGGCGATGTAGAGGTAACTAACACCCTCGAGCCTCTACAACTTCGTCGTGACATCGCCTCTCTTAGCGCCTTTTACCGAATGTTCCATGGGGAATGCTCTGAGGAGCTCTTTAACCTTATCCCTCCCTCTCCATTTCTTAACAGAAACACGCGTAAGGGCCTTCGGAGTCATCCGTACACTGTGTCCTCCTTCTCACACCGTACCAAGAAATTCCAAGATTCCTTCTTCTGTCGTTCATCTCACACTTGGAATTCTCTACCTGCGCACGTGTTTCCTCCATCCTACAACATGGGTTCCTTCAAAAGAGGCGTGAAAAAGCATCTTTTGGGCCGGCAAGGGGCGGGCAGGTAGGATAGTGGATGTCGTCCCTACTCTATCTGTCAACTCATTTTGGCCTCTTTCACCGCTTAACATCAGGCGGGAGGAGGTCATTTGCCGGGTCATACATAAAAAAAAAACAACGAAGAATGTACTATTGCTGACATTGTTACCCCTGAAAAGCAAATTGGTGTAAGGGCTTTAACTGATATTGCTACATCAACCTTTCCTGTGAAAGTACCACAAAGCAAAAATACAAATTGCAATGCTTCAACTACATCGCCAAAACCATCAACATCTGGTATTGTGACAAAACGTCCTCTTATTCTAAGTTCTCAGACTCAGAGACTGATATTGAGCCTGATACTGTACAGAAGTTGTTGAATATAAATCATCACACCAGAATCAATATATATACCTCCGAAGAAGACTCAGACGATGATACTCCGCTAGCCAGTCTTAAAACAAAGGAAACTAAATCCCCGTTTCAAAAACTTATGCCAACTCCAAACTATGCTGTGATCAAAGACAAACCAAGAAGAAAGGCCATCAATTATAGAGTTTAAAGGATTACTAGGGATCTTTTTAAGAAACGAGAAGAGCTAAAAGAAAATGAGATGATAAAGGTGAAAAAATCAAAAAAAGCCAATCAGAAAACTAAAGATCGTAAGAATAAGTCTGGAAAAGATAGCAGTAAGGTTAAGAAGTCAAAAATAATTGAATCTGAATGGTTCTGCCATGCTTGCAAAGAAGGACGTGTTTCGGACATGCGGCAATGTGTCCAATGTTTTAAATGGTACCACGAAGAGTGTGTCGGACTCTCAACCGAAGATAAAGATATGTTTTATTGCTGTGACTGTGATTAAACAAAATACTTAACTATATTTTACCGTCTCAGTATAAATAATTTGTTTGTTAATCGTTTTTATTTTTATTTTGCTTGCAGAAGATTTGTTTGTTTGTTTTGAGAGTCTATTTTTTGATTCTAGGAATATGATTGTGATACTAAAGAACTGAGTTAGGAGTTTAAAGTCTGATTTTAAATCTTAAAAATTAATATAAAAGTAATTATATTGTTTTGTTTAATAAGAAAAGAACTGATTATTTAAGTTTTCAAAGTTACAGAACATGTTGTGATTGTACTAAGTAAGACCACTAGTTCCTTACAACTAAATTGTCTACGATTAATATTAAGAGGGCAATGAGGCCCACCTTTAATAAATACAGGAAAATGATTAAATAAGTAAAAAACAACAATTTACTTTTATTTTAACTTATTTCTAGGTAAATTTAGGACGATTTACTGTAAAAATAAAGCAAATTTTTATATGGGCTTTAATATACTACCGTAGTATAATAAGGCCCCTGAGAAGGGTTTTTAAAACGTGTATCTTCTTATTAAAAAATATGCTTTTCTTAATTGTTTGACACCATTTATTACAGCAACATGTGCAAGCTATGTAAACAATATGTTTTTGACATCCTATACGCATTATACTCAGATTTAAAGCAATATTCTTTTAGGTGGGCCTTAATTGCCACCGGTACCTTATAGAGTACTAGCTGTGCCTGCGAACTACGTTTCGCCTTAATTTATTTTTTCCCGACATCTTCAACAAATATTGTTAATGTACACAGAAATAAATACAAAAACTTAACAAATTATATACTAAAACCTTCCTTGACAATCACGCTATCGAGTGGTGAAAACCGCTTGAAAATCGGTGCAGTAGTTTTTGAGTTTATCGCGAACAGACAGACAGACAGACAGACAGACGCGGCGCGGTTTATGTTATATGTTTTATAATATAAGGATTGTATAGCTGTACAAATTGTGGAGCCAAAACCGGAGTGATTGAGTATTTACAGTTCATATAGCTGGTGTACATAAAAAGAAAAGATTTTTAATCGACTTCTAAAAATCCGCCTCCGTAGTCAAGTGATTATGACTACCTTGTTCTGATCTGAAGGTCAGAGGCTAGGTTGCCTATATGGAAGAAGTTTTCCTGGTTGGTTTGGTTGGTTGTAAGGTTTTTGAGCCCACCTGGTTAACAACCTCTTACCAAAGTTTCTCGCTATATAACAATGTTAAAGCATTGTTGTGTTCCGACAATTAGAGGTACCTAAGGTAAGTTTCCCAGTTTTTGAGGAGTCCAGCTGGCCTATTCGCTAATTTCGGTTGCTCACTAGAACTGTCATTTTTGAAAGGAACTTAACGTCCATTACTGCTATCATGAACGCCCCCGTAACACATAAGATCATTAAACCAGTAATGGATATAAAGTTCCTGTCAAAAATGACAGATCTAGTTACCAACCGTAGTTAGCGAATAGGCCTGCTGGTGAAGCTCGATTCCATTTGCGGCCTTTTCGTCTCTTACCATCAGGTAAGATGAAGGCCAAGAGCTTCCCTGTCGTATGTAAAAAAAAAGCTTGTAATAATATTTCTAAATAAAGGCTATAAGTAGTTATGGCGTCAACACGGTATATTGAAGACTCTGGTTCAAATACTGGATAAGTAAGTTTTTTTTAGTGATTTATTTATTTATCAATGTAATACTAGAAATATTGTTAACTGTCATTATTAAAAAATGTGTCACTCTAAACGTCTCTTATGGCCGATTTCACCAACCATAACTTAGCTTAGGGAGCCCCTAAGAAGTATGCTGTCACTTTTTGCCTTTAATGATAAGAATGTGACAGCATGCCACCTAAGAGTCCCCTAAGCTAAGAAGAGGTTGTTGAAAATGGCCATTACAAATCTAACTACTGTTACCTAACTTCACAATTCTGAAATTATTTAGATACTAGTGGGCCCGGCAGACGTTGTCCTGCCCGAATATAGCGCCACCTACTGGGGCCAATTTGACTTTTAAACCTTTCTTGGACCTATTCAAACACACAGAAAATTTCGTAAGAATCTGCCGAGCTATTTCAGAGTTTTTGCGAGACTAACACACAGCGATCCATTTTAAGAAGAAGAAGACTAGTGGACCCGGCGGACGTTGTCCCGCCCGATTACAGCGCCAGCTACCGGGTCCAACTGTACGTATAAACCTTCCCTGGACCAATTCAAATACACACAGAAAATTTCGTAAGAATCTGTCGAGCCGTTTCTGTGTTTTAGCGAGACAAAACACACAGCGTATCATTTATATATATAAGAAGAAGAAGAATATATAAGAAGAAGATTAGTTAATTTGGAAATTACGTTTACAGACACAAAATCGTTTGGAATTTAATTGAATTTGGATACAGAATGTTTGTCAATTCAGCTGAGTTTCTAATAACATATTAATTATATGTATACTCACATGTTTTTTCACCAAACACAACCATTGTACTATTTGTACTAGCAATTTAAGTAACTACGAGTACAAACGTCTATACAAATATCGGGGCGTGCTCAAACTGTGCGACGAAATGCAAGCATCTTCGTGACACTAAAACGCCTTTTAAAGTTAACATTGACTGCTCCTCAATGACAACGAGAGAAGTAACGAAAAAATTTTCAGATCAATATCAGCAATTATTTGCACATCCTAATATATTACTCTGGATAAGTGAAAAGTGATAGGTACTTCAAAAATGTATTATTTTATGTTAACAAAAAATTTTTTTACAAAAAAATAAAATCATCTTCAAAAACACCAAAACTTCATAAATAATATAAGAATACAGTCATACAAGATCACAGTTTTATATTGTAGTCGGTGCCAAACCAACAACAAACAACAACACACTTACCTAATGAAACTAATGTGAATAGAAAATGTAAAACAACACACTTGCCTGGGTTTGATCGTGGACGGGTTTGATTGTGCTTTTTCAATGTGAGGCCGCCATCCAAACCTACATGTAGGTTTGGATGGCGGCCTCACATTGAAAAAGTTTGTGATAACTTGAGAGCCCTGCTCAGCAAGTTATATGTTCTCAAATATAAAATGCCATATAAAGTTTTAAGAATGTTATATTTAGCTTTAGCTGACTCAAGCATAGAATACGGTCTTCGTACCTATGGCAAAACTTATATTAAGTACTTATTTAAAGAAAATTACTCTACTCTGAACTGTTTAAATATTGCAAATACAGACAAACTGTATTTAAGAAAATTAAAGTAGCAACCGTGAAGGAGAAATACAAAAACCTTCATTTTTTGAATAAATACAAAAGATGTAGTAACCTCAGACAACCGAAAAATGTAAAATGTTATATTTTATTACCTAATTATAACAACGCTTATGGCAAAAGATATGTTAAATATTTTCTTCCATAGTGTTAAATACTCTGCTCACTTATCTGTTGCAGCGATATTTATCTAACTATAAAGCTATACGTTCCATTAATAAAAAATATCTATTAGAAAATAACCCACACTGCAATTTTCTCAGCAGTTGATTGTTGTGAACTTATGTTTTTTTTTTTTTTTTGATCCTCTTGTATGGCAATTTGTTAATTATGCCAGCGTCAAGTGAAAGATAGATACGTAACAAAAATTACGAAAAATTTTGAAAGAATTGTTCACCAATGATGACTAATGATTCTGATGATTGTTAAGGAGCTCTGAAACAAAAAGAGATACACTATAACCTAACTACGAAATACTTACACAACTAGGTATATACACAATAACCTACAGCTTAATATAGCTATAATAATTATGACAATGTGAACGAACTCGTCATTCGACTCATAAACCTTATAGGTTTTCGTCGATATGACATTTCTTTTGTAAAAAATGTTTTGTACAACATATGAATAAAAAAAATTGTTTATTCCCGCAAGATTGTCACTTACATGTTTTTTTTTGTATAACCGTTTATGATTGGTTAAAAGTCTACTTGACTAGCGCTAAGTTCAGCCTTCAAAAAACACATCACGACTTCAATGTCAGCACCGATTATGATGAATTGATGATGCTGATATTAGAAACAATGGGATAAGTAACCCGCGAATGTTAATGCTTATTCGCAACAACCCTGGTACGTATATAAAGCCATATTTGTTTGTTTACCTAGCAAACAGCTGTGCTGACTTTCATATGCTTATAAAAGGTAAGAGTATCATGATACCGGTTTAGTTTTTGTCTCACACCAAAGCCCAAAAGGTGGTTTGAATAAAATTGAAGACACATTTGTAATTGTATATTGTTACGTTTTATAATTATATTGAGTTGAAAACAATTTCCACGAGTTTGAATAAGGTAAGCGAATCGTATTAATAGTGTACATTATGATATATGGCAAAATCTTTAAATCGCGTTTTCGCATCTGCTCGTGACTAGCTAAAAATATGAAGAAACACATATTTGACTTTCAAATCTGTAAGATCTCTCAGTTACCTATGACATTACATTAAAAATAACCAATATTTTCGATAGAGCGCCTTAATATTCCGCAGTCGTTCCGCAGAAAAAACGTATGGAAATGACATTATCTTCATACATTTTTTCTGCTGAAACACCACGGAAAATTAAGCGTGTGGCTTTTGTTTATGGGGGCTGGTTTGAACCAAGACTAGGTTTAGGCCACGTTTTGAAATGTCCGAATCCGCATTTGTCCGACCGATCATGTTCTCAGATAAGCGCTATTGTTGTCTTTTAGCGATTAAAAGTACGATATACGAACATTACGAACACCTGTTATTACCCTAAATTAGAGGCTTTTGGGCGAGTTTGGTAAAAATTCCCTCGGGTTGGGTGAGACATCGATGGCCTAGTGGTGCTGACGTCAGCACGCAATGCTGATTGTTTTAGAGAGAAGCTTTCCTTGTTGTTGAAATGAAAGTAACAAACTAAACACTAGGTTCGCAAAACTGTGTTTAGATTAGAAATAATTGAAGCGTACTAGGATAGCAAAAAACAGCAAAACCTTCGAGGTCCCCACGCAACCTTGCACTTGTTGTCGTCAGTTTTTCGTTTGCCAAACTGTATAAAAGCAGAAACGCTCTGGTTGCTCAGTCATAATAATCACATCAGCTCTATTCGCTGATCATCTTCATTCGTAGGTATTTTGAACCCTAAACAACTGAAATGCCGGCCCCGTGTGAACCCTGTAAAGGTGAGTTGAAAAACAGATTATGGTGATAGCCTTTTTATATAAACTGCAGAAAATCTTTTATCTCATCCAAATGATAAGTGGCGATAAGCTGATAGTGTAAGCGACCTTCAACTTTTTTTACGACACCACGAAGCACGAAGCTACGTTGACGAAACTGGGGGCCTAGAGAAAGTAACAATTCAAAAAAATTTGATAATAACAAAATTACTTAACGTTAAAAAAGTTAGAAAAAGAAAAAAATGTATGGGAATTATTCGACATCACGAATCATCGTAATCCATTGCCGTTCGATAAGTTCTCATAAAGCTAATGTGAATGTTACTTTGGCTGTATGCCAAAAGACAACACTACACCGTGACAAATTCATTGGTATCCCCTGCTTGCTTGAGTATGCCAAAGGAGCTACCTTACACAGTGACAAATTCATTGGTATACTTTTATCCGGCTGAATGCGAAATCCTGAAACCTCTCTGCCCTTTGAAGTACCTGATATCCATTCGGGATCAGAAATGCCCAATTTGCAAAACGAAACCCTCAGGACTGGCCTGGCGGTGTAGAGCGTGCTGGGGTTACGCTTATCGCTTGTCTCAAACTCAGAGGGACTGACTAAGAGCACATGCTGTACACATTAAACTTAAAGAATCAATTCAGTGGTCATTACTGGCATTATAAGTATCGGGTATACCTAGTTATATGTAAAAATAAAGCCAAACATGGAACCGAAATTACCTAGATTCCTCGATGTTATTAACCTCATGATGTTTATTTAGGTGTGCCTGTGGACAGTAGTAGATCATGTCCTCGCTTATCATTATGTACAAATAATTTTAGCATCAATATCATTATTATGATGGCGACAAAGTTAGGTTAGATCGAGGTAGCCTCATTCCTATTTCCTAGTCCGTAACCAGCAACAAAACCAAACCAATTTCTCAAAATTCTCTCCCTCGTTCCAGATTCCTGTAAGGATGGTAGCGCCTCTTGCAAAGACAATTGCAAGTGTGACGCAAACTGTTCCGATTGCTCAACAAAACAAGGTAATTTTTATATAATGCAGTTTTTGTAGTTAGGCATTTATTAGTTTTATTATCAAACTCTCCTAACCAAAAAGAGACGGACTCATATTTCTTCTGGCATTGTTCTTGGGCTATGCTTGATAAATTGTAAAGAAATTTAAGAATTGTCTACCATTTCCGTTGTAAAATTTAAATAACAAAAAAAAACTGCTTGTTTGTCCATTACCTTATTATGGTATGGCGTTCGGGCAAGATTAAGGGAAGGACTATTTTAATGCGAATATAAAACATGAGAGAGGTGGGACTGTTAACTCTAACTTGTGATGTCTAAATACCCCAGGCTATATTTTGCTTTAATTTGTGAATTATTATACCTAATACGTTACTTACTTACAATCTTTTGCTCCAGGTGGATGCTGCTAAGACTCAATATAAAAAGAGCATTGGAAAGGGCATATTGCATGGCTTTGGATTACTAAATGTTAAGCATATGTATAGACGTTGATTATAGAATAAAATGGTGCCCATCACATAACTATCTTTTATTTTTGACACCACAGCAGTATCTATCTTATTAATAACATCTGTGATTGTTACATGTTATTATTATATGTGAGTTCAATAACAAAATTTTATGTATAATAATAGTAGATTATGCACCGAGGGATTAAAAGAGTGTCTAACGTCACGGGCGCTATATTGAACCCCGAGCGTAATGAGGGACTCTTAGAGTTAACTCCCAAGCGCAGCGAGGGAGTTCAAATTTAACTCCTGAGCGAAGCGAGGGAGTTATGTACAGTCCTAAGTGAAACGAGGGGTTCAAGTTGCCTAAGGCGAAGACACTGCTTTATTCCAGAGATGAATACTTTTCATACCATATGCGAGACAATAAAAACTCAGGGCTGTATAACCAATTACTTATGTGGCAATTTTCATCATAAGCTCTGTCACATTATCATTATCACTATCACTATAATGGTTAAAATTATCACATTATCATAAAAAGCATAAAATACCAAAAAAAATTGTTAACAATAAAATGTTATGCAATAAATTTCTTTTTCTTCCAACTATGCTTTAATTTCATCATAATCACACTGAAAACTGAGCACAAAGCGAGTCTTTAGTACTCTAGAGCAATAAAAATGTATGAAATTTCATTATTGCACAGTTTTGTTTTTTTTAATCGCATAATAGTACATTATGATACGAGCGCGCTATGTCGGTAATTGCGTACGAGGCGATATTGTGCGCGAGCCGCTGGCGACAGGAAAGCAGAGTTAAAGCAGAGTTTAGTTAAGTACGTAACACAGAACACATATGTACGTAATGACCAATGCGCGCGTGTATCATACGACGTTTTACGACGTTTTTCAACACACTTGTGAGGAAAATAAAAGATCTTGTGGTATTAATATTTTTCTGAAAATGACTGCGCTTTTTTATCAATCTTCCACTGCATGAAAGTATCGTATGCCGCCAAGTATTTATCCTTTGACTTTGGCGGCAACAAACTCTTACTCGCGCTTTGCGCCTCCATAATTATATCCGGCGGAGTTAATAATATGGATTCTTCTTCACTTGGACTCGACATATTTGTAGATAATCAATTATTAATTACAACAAACAGGCAAAAAATTTCAATAGCGGGAAAATGCCGCGCGCCATTTTTTTTTCGCGCGCTGCCCGGGCATGGCTAAACTCTTCATACAGCCAACAAAAAAGGGCCAAACAGTCAAAATTCAAAACTAAATACACCGAATATTTTAGTTTTTAAAAACAAGTTTGTGTGAATTTTTAATAAGTTATTTTAGTTAAGTATAGTTATTAATTATTGTTTTTTTAAATGTCGTTGTTAATTTAACCAGTAGTAGGCTGTTCATTTAGCGTTGCCAGGCGTCCGGATAAAGCCGGACAGGGTTAGGCTTTTTGACCTGTCCGGCCAAATTTGACTGCGTCCGGCCTGTCCGGCTTTTGTTAGGCTTTTTACATTTCGTAAACGAGCGAGCACCGAGCGTGGCCGAGCACAGGTGACTGGACATACTTAACGCAAACGTTGAAAGAGCTTTTTCCTTGATAGGTCAGCAATGGACGAAAGAACGCAACAGAGTTGCCAAAATGTTGGTTGTAGAATTTAATTTAAAAATTTGATATGTAAGGATTTTTACAACTACATTTTGAAAGAAACTGAGCTCTTAAAGCAAGTTTCGGCAAACCAAAAATATGAATAATTATTTTTATTGTGTAACTTAAAGAGAAGAAGTTTTGTTTTATTGTTTTAATTTAAGAGAAGAATTTTTGTTTTGTTTCATTGTTTAACATAAAGAGAAGTTTTTGATTATATTTTTTAGTTCAAAAAGTCTTATTTGTGACTTTCATTAGTATTCAAGAAGAATTTAAATATGTTGATAAATGTTTAAGTATCTAGAATTTAATTTTGACTGATGGCTATTTGACTGATTTATAATAAAGTACATAGGTACCTAAGACTGATTTGGCATTCGATTTTGTTTATTATTTCACTAGAATTTAACAAGATTTATGATAATAATCAAAAAAGCTTGATTGTATGTAAAATCAAGCTTTTTCAATTCATTCAAATTTTTTTTGTCGTACATATTAATACTGAGAGAGAATCTCTTAATAATGTAGGGTGTCCGGCCTTTCTACCCAAATATCCGGCCAAACTGGCTGTCCGGCTATTAGGTTTGGCGACCTGCCAACCCTATGTTCATTTGTTTCCAATTGGCAGCCACATAAAGTCGTGTTAATAAGAATGCGTACTAGACATACATTTACTTTGCAATCTTGAACAAATTAGAATTTGTCGTGTTAGCGCGACCGCACACGGCCGACTTTTTCACCGACTTTTTTCCACCGATTTTGTCACCAACTCAACACACACGGCACGGCAGTCATTTTGTCGGTGGCAATCGAGATACGTGCACATCTAGGGTTGATCATGGAGTTACAGAGGAATCAACCAGATAGGCACAGCCAATAACAGAAAATATTATTTTTTTTTGCACCATGTAACAGACTTGTCAAAATAATTTCACGTGCGCCATGTTGATTTTCTACATAAGCATTATTCGAAATTTTTATATGGTATTTTTACACTAAAAATAAAGAATGAATTTAAACAAATGAAATTATGCCTAAATGTTCTTCCGGAAAATTCTAAGCATTGTGGTGTAAGCCATATCAAATTCCGTCCAGTAGTTTCGGAGATCTTGCCGGACAAACATAAAAAAATAAACAAACAAACATTTTTTAAAAACTATTCTATCGTGTTCTGCTAATGATTTTAAGGCGACCTGTGTATTTTTTTCTTAATATTTCGCAATTACAGATTTTTGTACCCCTACGATTTTATTATTATATAGAGATTAAAATTAATAACAGTTTCGTACAATTTAATGTAACAAACATCAAACGTTTAAACTTAATCCTTGATAAATAAACAAAACTTTTGCCAAGGAATTTTAAAAGAGCGACATCGATATTGACAACCCTACCAAGCCAGTGCACGCGGCCGACTGTCGGTCAAGGTCGGTCGATCGGGCCGGCCGGGACTCACCGATTTATTTTACGGCCGACTTTTTGTAGTTCGTGTGCGTTGCAACCGTTTGGTAGTAAATCAATGGTTGCAACGTACAACTCCATATGTTTCATTTTCCACCGTCAAAAGGTCGGTCACCGATAATCGTTCGCGCTTAAGATTACCGCACTTGTGCGATTGTGTAAAGTGAAAAGCACTCGTGTTTAATATACTGAATAACGGGTCTAAATGCAAGCTAATAAGACACACTTTACGAGCAAGTGTGTTGAAAAGAAGTTACCAATCTCAATGGAATAGTTATCTATTCAGCCAGCGGATATCGATACTTTCTTAGTTTATACGTATTATTCGTTTCTATGCTACTTGTTCCAAATTTAAAAAACGATTGCTGCCAACTCTGATTTAAAAATGTAAATTAGCGGGAACTTTAATAATTTTGCGTGACAATATTTTTGGATTAGTTAAAGTGTGATATTGTTATATTTTGGGTGCTTCGTATTAAGAATTAAAATGGAATCATCTAGTGACTCATTAACTCCGGAAAACATTTAAAAAGGAAGCCGACAGTGTTATAGAAACGAGTACAATACGTAAAATCTTAAACTTCTATTTTCATTTTTTGACGTGAGTCTTTTTTATCTACTATTCCTATATAGGTAATAGTTGAAAGAAAAGCAGATTATGCACCTCGCCTTAAGTAATTTATTATTGCCCTCGTGCCTGTTAGAGCCCTAGCTAATAATAAATTACTTTGTGCTCGGTCTATTATTTCTCAACTTCGTGGTATATTTACTTTTATAACACCAATTAATTACATGCTATACACAACTGTCGAAATAAATCTCTAATAGTCGACATCCTATTGACCCTAAATAAAAAATAAAAAAGCTAAAGCACCTGGACGTTTACTTACGTTTTTCAACTTTATCAATAACTAGCTTTCCGCTCGCGACTCCGCCCGCGTTATTTATGTTTTTCCGTGGGAATTTTTTTCGCATAGAAAAATTACCCTATGTCCTTCTCCTGGTCTCGAACTATCCCTATACCAACTTTCATCAAAATCGGTTCAGTAGTTTCGAAGTCTATTATCAATACAATCAAACAAACAATTAAATCTTACTTTATAATATTAGTATAGATACACTGAATAGACTTCTAAATATACTGTATTGATGCCACAAAACACTCTCGTAATTAACGTAAGCAACAAGATATTACAATTTTGAAATACATAATGGTGTTGGCGGCAAAGTTATAGCTATGAAAACAATATACAACGGAATACCGTTTGGTGCACATTATGAAACAAATTGTAGTAGAAACATTCTTTATTTTTAATTATGCCGCGTAATTTTTCCAAATGAAAGCATTTATATTAGTTCGCTGTCTATCCGCCGGCAGCGTTGGTGTTCTTGCTTTACTCTGCGTTTTATTAGTTTTTATCGATAGTTAACCGTGGCCGTCAAAAGATGGCGCTTTTAGCATAAAAAGTATTTTATCAATAAAAAATAAAGTGAAGTACTTATTATTGTTTATTTTAGCTTGCAGTATTATGTAGGTAAATTTGTTATAATTTTGGTAAAGAAGTTATGTAATTAGTTTTGAAAAATACATTATTTACACAGGCTCAGGGTAGAATGTATTTTTCTAGTGGATGCTATTTGTCTCTAGTGGATGCACGCCACACTGTATGGGCGTAGAACCTTTGCCTTCTGTGAAATTTTCATACGAAATTTATGTCCCAATTTAAAACACTACTCCCTTGAGAGCTTCATACAAGATTATATCCCTTGGGATATAATGTCTTGCTTTACGTTGAAGTTAAGGGGGTTATAATTGAACATTGTCGAGCAGGTGGTATGAAAAATATGTTTTTAAATTGATTAGCAATTTAAGACAACGCTTTGCATTATTTTTAGGCAATTTTAATAACATATTCATTATTAATCATTGCATTAAAGTTTTTGTACTAAGAAAGTACTTGCATAACTAAACACGTAATTACTTTTTTTTATTTTTTTATTGCAGGAAGTTGGCAAACAATGATGGTAAGTGGTAACAGTCGCCTATAATACATGACTGTAGCTCCTGTGAGATTCGCAGCAAAACAACAACCCCCACAAGAACCACAGTGTACGTTGCCAACTTGTGACACAAGATGTAAAGTCACAGTACCCAGTAATTTCACTGCCATATCTTACCCTTCAAACCGGAACACAGCAATGCAAGCACTGCTGCTTTGCGGCAGAAATAGGTAAGACGGAGGTACCTAAGCAGACGACCCTAGTACAGAGTCTCCCTCCAGTGAACAATTACTTTGGAAGTAATTGCATAACTAAACAAAAAACTGCGTGGGCCGTGCGACCTTCGCGCGACACATCCATCGGCAATATTTGACAGTGTCCAATATTGTCGATGGATGTGTCGCGCGTGTAAGTACCCATGTATTCGACTGCATGCAGATGGCCCATGCAGTTGATTGGTCACGGACTAGGGTTGCCAGATGCCCCGTATTTTACGGGTTACCCCGTTTTTTAGGCTATAATAACACAGAAACCCGTAATTGGGAAAATAAAATACGGGGTAAACAAAGCTCCCATATTTACTATCATTGACCAGATGAAGCGCATCTCAACGAAATGGACTTAATATTGGTACAATAACAGCGGAATTATAAGTGAAATGTAACTTTAACATACTTTTTTATTTAAATATTGTGATAAAACTCAGTCACACGTGTCCCTTGACGAGCGTCAAGAAATTTTTATCACGTCAGTCCGACTTAATACGCGCCACCGTGCTCTTTGACATAGAGATCATGTCACTGAAATTGTGAGATAATGCGTGACTCCAGTCCAGTCTTGGAAGCCCGTGCTACGCCTGCTGAAAGAGTTCTAGACTCGAGTATTTGATAAAAGGTTTAGTTAAATATCTTTACGTGCTCCTGAGAAAAGGGGTCTTTGTATTTCCTTTCGAGGTACAGAATTATCCACAGAGACGGATTTTTCTATAATGCAAGGCACGGTTATTAACAACATTAAAATATGAAGCTAAATAATATTTATAAAAACTATGTAACGTGCTACTACGCGCTGTTTGCTTTAACCAATGAGCGCGCGCTATTAGATTTGACCAATGAGCGCGCGCGGTGGTAGGGTTGGCCGTCATATGGTAGTAAAACTCGCACATTTTCTTTGAGGCATAAATGTCGCCCATTATTATAGTTGGATAATCCTGTTTGTTGTTGCTGAATTAAATCTGATTTATAATAAATATGGTCGGTCTTTTTTTACATATAACAGGAAAGATCTTGGCCTTCATCTCACTGTGGTAAGTGACGATTAAGATGAAGGTGGAATCTCTATTCAAGAAGTGGTGTAGGACAAGCCCTGCGAGCATGGACTTGTCGATTGACAAAAGCATCTGTCCTTTTCACTCCTTAGAAATATCTGTTAAATTTATAGATTTTTGTCGAGTATGTCGATCTTAGCTGTCAAATTTTGTTTATCGAGAGTTCCATGCTCGCAGGGCAGTTTTGACAAAACGTCGCGTATTGACAAAATATCGTTAAGGCTACCTCGGTAGCTGTCAGTATGCTATTGAAAAGCAAAGTCAACGGTGTTGCTTTATGAAATGAAACTAAATCTTAACTTTTGGATGGGAAACCACTTTTTGCCCGACTCTAGGTACTCCACCAAACCCTTTACCAGATTAATATTTTTTGCAAAATATTTTTTACCAGCGGGTAAGACTGCATATATTTCCAAGCCTTCCTCAAGATTATAGAAAATATTTTGATATGTATTTAATTTGTTTTACATACGACAGGGAAGCTACGAGTATTGGCTTTCACCTCACCTGATAGTAAGTGACGATAAAGCCGAAGGTGGAAACTGGCTTCACCTGGAGTCCTCGACAACGAGCCACTGTCTTATCTCTAATTGCCGGAACACAACAATGATAATAACATTGTTATTATGGCGAAAAACTTAGGTAAGATGGTAGTAGCTAGCCAGGCGGACTCAGAAGCTCTACCAAAACCAAACCGAGCAGAGAAACTTCTGCTCCTTGCGGAATCGAACTCCGAACCTCCCGATCAACACCCGGTATTCTCAACCACTACGTTAGGGAATGTATTACATTCAAATTATTGATTAATTATTCAAATGTGGAGCTACATTACAAAAGCAGATGATACCTGAAGATAATATAAGAAAAATGTTAATATACTCGTACAATTTGCTCAAATGTAGGAGCTAATAATGATAGCGTCAGATATTACCTAAATACAATTGCAGCTTGATCTATATTACTAAAAATATAATTATCTTAACACATCTTTGTCCTTGTGTGTTTCATTGAATAATGTAACTTTCGAATAATATTATACACTTCACAAATGAGTGAATTTCCCAGGTGGTTCTTTTCCGCGGCGTCACTGAAAATCATAGTGTTTAGTGAAATGCATTTAATTAAAGATTTAAAAAAACACTTAATGTCGCATTTCTAACCTTGTCGGCGTGTCCACAATTCGTTTTACACCATATTTTTATTGCTTTACGCAATAATAAGTTTTGTCTTTTATTTGTATTAGATATAGTTTTATCTACATTGTAATAATATCATTTTCATATTCCACCCTTCGTAATGTAAAATACTCGTAGGTCTGTCCGGGCGAAATCTTAAATTTTGGTGGTTTTGATAAATTGCATCATAGGTATTAAATACATGAAATCTGAAAGTTAACAGCTGTATCAGTCACTTCCTCGAGTCTAGCTCTTAAGCCTAGCGAAGTCGTACATGAGTTATGTAGCTGCGTTTTACCGGCAAAAATGTAAGAAAAGCTTCTCAATGTTTACAAACAATATATTGGCTATTTTGGTATTCGCGTTTTATGATATTTTTGTCAATGACAGTTTAATGATTCATACTTGAAAGCGTAGAGTTTCGATATACTTTTAAATAGGTGGTATAGTAGTTCTTTAGCAGTTTTTATTATTTTTTATTTTGGTAAATTCTAATTCTGGTGGCCCAATTGGTGGTTTTCTAACCACCAAAATTGCTTAGTGCCACCAAAATTAGAACTTTGTATGAACTATATGTAAGTAAACTGTCCCTTCTTGTAGCTTACGTTCTTGATGCCCTCATCAGGGACATAGGGCCCCAAAAAGGGACATGAGACGATCGTCATTCTATGCAGAAGAAATTAAAGTGATATATATAAATAAATAAATATTTAAGCATAATCTGCACACTTACTTTACAGGGCTAGCTCGTGCTTCGCTCTCGACACACAAAGCGATTGCGAGAAGTACCCTTTGTGTGTCGAGAATGCGATTTGACGGAGCCCCCCAGTATTTTTAGTGGGTATGCCTTGATTAGCGAGGTATGAGTTCCACATAACCGCAGCTGGGCCCCACTCCCGGTAGATATAAAATCTTTTTTAACTGGATTAAAAAAAAAAGGGATAAATCGTGCTAATTTTACTTTTACTAATATATTCCTACACTTAGATTATAGAATTTATATTTCCTTCAATCTAAAACTTTGTTTTTGTTACCAAAGTAGTGTTATTTTATGTAGTAGCACTCAGTTAAGAACAAATAAGACTGTGCTTACGTTATGGTTCCTTTAAAGACGTTAATTATAATTATTGATTAAGCAGTTAAATTATTTATGAATAAGAAGATTACTAAAGACTTTTTCATCCCCCCATCTCGGAAAGAGTATTTTGCTATTCGATATCTGACCGCCAAAGCCGTTTTTATCCGCTTGAGGTTAAAGTAAATTTAAATTTAGAACATCACGTGCACTAGGTATGTGACTTCAAAACATCATTAAACCTATTTACTTCCATCTCCATAGTGCCGAATTTATCAAACAACTTTTTTTTTAAATTTGTTAAAAACTCAGACTCTGAACCTCCTTGGTGTACTTTTCTTTTTAATTCGCTTTGCACCCGCCATTTTTGTTTTGACGTCGTATTGTTATAAGAAACTTGAAAACAAGTAAAAAAAAAAACGAAAATGAGTTGATTCCAGCGACTAAGAAGTTTATTTTAATGTTGTAGTAAATATGTGCTTAAACTGAAATAAAAGTATCTTGTGATTGTTAATGTTTTATTTTCCATTTAGTCATTTCCTCGCTGAGGGGGATGAAAAGTTACGTGTTGCACTCGAGTGCAAAGATTTTTCACCTTGTGCTCTTTTGATTCCCTTGCTAACGCTCAGGATTCTAATTTTTGAATCACTCGCTCCGTTTGTGATTCAATTTTAGAATCCTTCGCTAGCTCGGTCATCAAAGTTGAGCAAAGCAACTTTGCACTCATGTATAACAAATAACAATTATTTACTTAGGATGTTTCTTTTATTACCTACACAAGTATACAAGCTTTATGCTCAAACACGTGTATTGTGACAAGACCTACTGCATTGGTGTCACATCTTTACTAGATCATCGGTCGACCCTTCACGCTAATGTCATCCATCGGCTATCCATATTAGAACTAGATTAAACATAATGGCAAATCCAATAGGAGGTTATAAGAATAAAATTATCGTAAAGTTCAACAATTTATTATCAGATTAGGCAGTAGAACAGAACGATGGTGACGAAGAAGGCTACGCTGAAGGAGATGGGGAAGCAGGTCTCCAGGGCGGTGGAGATGCGGGTATAGAGGGAAGGGCGTCGGCGGCGGTTCCTCCCCACAGCGTCCATGGCGTGGCTAGCTAGCAGCAACCTCCTGAAGAAAGAGAAACATAGAAGGAACTGTCTGAATAATTAGGTCGATAGACTACGATAGAAGAACCTTTATTTTCGAAATTTGACGATCAAGCTGGGAAAACCAATCGGAGATATCTAGACCATGATAATAATCATCAGCCTGCTTGTTTGACAATTTTGTTATGTAAATAATTCCATAATTTTAACAAACTCAAAATTTCTGCAATATCCTTCTATCCGTCTTAAAATATAGAATACTATTTAGTATATTTTAAAAACGTCAACTAACACAATTGATAAATAAGTCCTTACCAGTAGAAGAACAGTCGTTGCAACCTTTATCTTTGCAGGAACAATTGTCTTTGCAGGTACCGTCCTTGCAGGAATCTGTAATTGAAATATATATTGTTTTATTATTATCGTTACACCTTTTATAATGTTAGAAGTAAAAACATGCTTTCATTTTGATAGTTGCAAGGAGACGGTGCTACAAAATCCGGACCGTAATTGAAGAAGTCGATTGAAAGAAAGCACTTCTATAAGTCTCACCATCATCATAACACCTCATATACGTCCCCACCGAGTGGCTCGTGCCTACCCTATGTTAGGGTGTTTAGGCCTTAGTCAGCCACGCTGGCCCATTGCAGATTGGTCGACTTCACATACACCTTTGAATTTCTCCGCAGGTGTATGCAGGTTGCCTCACGATGTTTTCCTTCACCGTAGGAGCGTCAGACAAATGTACATATGAAATACGAGAAACGAAAAACACATTGGTACATGGCAGTCTCGAACCCCGGACCTCCCGATTGGAAGGCAAACGCCGAGTCCACAGCGTCACCGACGCACACCACCACTTACAAATAAACATTTTATAAGCCTATAAGACATTGATATACAGTATTATCCTAAATTATTCATCAAAACTATCCCAAGACTAATAGAAGACTAAGAGAGACTAGATAGAAGGAATCACAAAAAGGAATTGTTGAATAATTTCGATTCTGTATCAATAACTTACATTATCTTTAAATCTTGTAAATTACGATAACCAACACACAAACTAAATCACATAAATCACTGAGGTACGTACGACTTGCTTCAAGCACGATTGCTTATATTAAATCCGGAACTAGGTACGACACCAGGAAACTGTTTCTGTAAGCGTAAACTGTGATACTCAATAGAAGATTAAACACCGACTGACTAAGACACACTTAACAATAACAACATTTCACCTTCGTTGCTTGCGGAAAAACAACTATAAGTTTGGACCTAAACAACACCTATGTTGTGCTCGGACAAATAGAGGTAAAATAGTCAATCAAAATAAGAGTTTGATAGATGATATTAGCAATTTATTGTCCTGAATGTTATAAATGTTAGTTGTAAATTATTTGCGAATGATGAAATGATAAATAATCTAATATCAGCTGGAGGCGTTAAACTTAGTAATATTTATTGAAACATTCTTAGTTAAATTAATTTCATGCGTGCGACATACGATCAACAGATTTAGTTAATTCGTATGTTGAAATGTTTGTTCAAATTAGTAAAAAGGTAAGAGCAAATTGTAGATATTATTTTTATTGCCTTGATAGTAATCTCAAATTTTGGCATGTAAATAATTTCGATGCAAAATAAAAGAAAATGATACATTTCTTCGAACGGAATGACAGTTAAGAGCTTGATCTTACTGATATAGATAGCTCACCTTTGCAGGGTTCACAAGGGGAAGGCATGTTGAATATTGATCGTTGGCGCTCTTATCGGTGAACTATCATCTAACGATCAGCCGATCACGTTATATATCATTGTGATTGCAGAAAAACCACAAAGCAAAGATCTAGAACAAGGCTTGTGAAAAAAATCAAACGCTATTGTATTTTATATCTCGGTGGCTATTGTATTTTGATAAAGGCTGGTGCGATCTGCGGAACAGGTAAAAACTGAATCACTATTCATATTTTTTCACGATATACACCTATTTTATTGGTATCTGTTTACTCTGTCCGCTGGTTTTCAATAGGTTTTATGTAATATCACGAAACACCCAAGTCGAGCCCAATTTAATGTTTTTGTTTTGTATGTGACATTACAATATTTGCAGCCTAAACTATGAGTAATAAAGTAAATTATGAGTGTGTGTGGGTGAGTAGACTAACATAAAATATATTATAGTTTTGCCAAGTCCGTCTCTCCCTCCTTCCGTCTTTTCACGACTTGACTAAGAGTCTTCTTAATACTCGAATAAGAAGACTGTAATGATTGAAAGCTAATTTGCAAAATGAAACAAAATAAAGTCTTTAAAAAATCTAGAAATACAATTTTTTATGGTACACGTAAAGTAGGGATGTATTTTTTTTTTCATATTTCTTATAGTTTTTCGATTCAGTGATCCGTTTGCGAAGTATTAAGCTTTTTAGACCTAATTCCCTCCCCCTTACAAGATGAAAAATTTACCTACTCGATATAACTAAGAAATATATAATGGACTTTAATGGAAAGTTACCCCGGCAAGTTAGCTTTGTTAGTTCAAGCGTAATAATCGAAAAACTTGAAAAATTTTGTAAACTGGACCGTACACTTTCATTTCAGTTATTAATGAGGAAAAAGATAAGATTAAAACTTTGTATCTAAATGATTTTATTCTTGTTAAAAAGCAATATCTTCCAAGCAACATACAATCTATATATATAAAAGAAGAAACTGACTGACTGATATATCAACGCACAGCCCAAACCACTGGGTCTAGAGATTCCAAATTTGGCACGTAGGTTCCTTATGAGGTAAAGGGGTGCACTAAGAAAGGATTTTTTAAAATTCACCCTCTAAAGGGTTGAAAAAGGGCTCCAAAGTTTGTATGGGGAAACCAGATTACTTGCTCTATTTTAATCGAAACTTCACACGAGTACTCCAATCGATAAATAAGTTAAAACCTGATTGAAGATTTTCCAAATTTCAACCCCTAAAAGGGGGATATGGGGTGTCAAAGTGTAAAAATTGATAATATCAACGCACAGCCCAAACCACTGGGCCTACAGATTCCAAATTTGGCACGTAGGTTCCTTATGAGGTGAAGGGGTGCACTACGAAATAATTTTTTAAAATTCACCCTCCAAAGGGTTGAAAAAGGGCTCCAAACTTTGTATGGGGAAACCAGATTACTTGCTCTATTTTAATCGAAACTTCACATGAGTACTCCAATCGATAAATAAGTTAACACCTGATTCAGGATTTTCCAAATTTCACCCCTAAAAGGGGGATATGGGGTGTCAAAGTGTGAAAATTGATAATATCAACGCACAGCCCAAACCACTGGGCCTAGAGATTCCAAATTTGGCACATAGGTTCCTCGTGAAGTGTAGGGGTGCACTAAGAAAGAATTTTTGGAAATTCCACCCCTGAGGGGGTAAAATGGGGATGAAAGTTTGTATGAAAGTCCGTCAGTTTTGAAGTTAGGATTTCCAAATTTTGGATTCAGGCTGGAGATTTATGCAAGTGCAAAAAGAATGGATTTTTCAAAAATTGCCCTCTACGGGGTTGAAACGGAGGTATAAAATTTGTACAAAATTAGACTATCTATATAAACGACACACCAAAAAACCAAGGCAAACACCCTTACTTCTGTTCCAGTTGATTCTTTCAAAAAAGCAACTCAATCAACGAAGTTCCACAGTAGCGAACATAACTAAATTGACAGCCCCCTCCTTTCTGAATTCGGTTTAAAATGCAATGCATCCAGTGCCAGAAGGAAAAATATATGATTTTTTTTTATCAAACTCACACTTCACCGTTTTTCATAAGTACATTAGATTCCTCCGACTTATCTCTTGGGTATCACAGGGATCGAAAATTTCGTTATTTTTTAAGCTCCGACGTATACTTTGGAGATATTTGTAAAATCTCTAAATTTCTCTACATAATAGGGCTCGGGATGAAAAATGATTTATTAAATATAGGTCTCGGCTACATATTACTTATTATCTTCTATCTATATATATATAAAAGAAGAAACCGACTGACTGACATATCAACCCACAGCCTAAACCACCGGGTCTAGAGATTTAAAATTTGGCACGTAGGTTCCTTATGAGATGTACTAAGAAAGGATTTTCCAAAATTCATGCCCTAAGGGGTTGAAATGGGGCTCCCAATTTTGTATGGGGGAACAAGATTACTTGGACTATTTTATTCGAAGCTTCACAGGAGTACTTACTCCTATCGATAAATGAGTCAACACTTGTTTTAGGTTTTTTTCAGAATTCACCCTTTCAAAGGGAGAATATGGGGGTGTCGAAGGCTGAAAATTAATATGGGTATCCTTTGTATAATTTATCGGGTCGCTGGTTACAAAAACAATAACGATTTCTAAATCCAATCTGGCGGTCGTGAACTACCATCATCGTTTTCTATCTTCTTCTTAATATGTAAAAGAAGAAACTGACTCACAAATCAACGTACAGCCCAAACCTTCGGGTCTAAAGATGCAAACTTTTATTATTCTAAGGATGCAAAATTTAACAAGTATGTTTCTTACGAGGTCTAAGGGCTATGAGCACTAAGAATGGATTCTTCAAAAACCACCCTCTAAGTATTTGAAACGGAGGTCCAACATTTGTATGAGGAAACAAAATCAGATTATTTTGATCGAAATTTCATAGGAGTACTGTTATCAATAAATGAGTAAACACGTGTTTTAAGCTTTTACAGAATGCAACCCCTAAAAAATGGAAATGGGATGAGAAAGTCTTAAAATCAACATGGGTATTCTTTTTGTGGTTTATCGAGTCGCTGATTACGAAAACAGTAACAATTTTAAAATCTAACGTGGCAGACGTGAAATATCATCACCCATAAATAAGGGTTCTATATATTTTTTCATTTTAGGTATGCCATCTCGATCGTCGTCAATCGGATACCTAGGCGAGCGCGGGCGGCGCGGCGAGACGAGAGGAGTAGTTATCTCTTCTCTATATATAATAAAATCGTAGGGGTACAAAAATCTGTAATTGCGAAATATTAAGAAAAAAAATACACAGGTCGCCTTAAAATCATTAGCAGAACACGATAGAATAGTTTTTAAAAAAATTGTTTGTTTGTTGGTTTGTTTGTTTGTTTGTCTGTTTGTCCGGAAAGATCTCCGAAACTACTGGACAGAATTTGATATGGCTTACACCACAATGCTTAGAATTTTCCGGAAGAACATTTAGGCATAATTTCGTTTGTTTAAATTCACTTTTTAGTTTTAGTGAAAAAATACCATATAAAATTTTCGAATTGGCTTTCGGTAGAAAAACAACATGGCGCACGTGAAATTATTTTGACAAGTCTTTATTTTGACAAGTTTTTATTTGTAAGGCATTTTTATGCCTTACAAATAAAAACTTATACCGAGGATAATCCTCGGAATAATTTATTCTGAGTTTTGTCTTGTTTTAGCACATGTCAGATGTAATATGTCAAAATAAGACAAAACACGGAATAACTATTCCGAGGTTATTCCTAGGAATAAGTTTTTTATTTGTAAGGCCGTAAGCTTTAGTTGTTATTCTGAGCATAGTACAGAGAGAAGGTATTTTCTTCCACGAAGGAAAGGCAATGGAACTACGCCATACAGCCTGATCTTAAGTAATTGGATTTTGAAAATTAAGGCAGGAATGAAGTGTTTCAATTAGTACAAATAAAATTTAATATTTTCTGTTAATGGCTGTGCCCAACTGGATTTCGCCAACCAAATTGTCTTTTTCTAATGTCGTACCGTGGTGGTAAGGCAAAAAGATCAAACCATACAACCAATGTATAAAGCATTTTTTATGATAATACTTATCGAGTGACCATAAAATTTATAGATTGGTTTAATTCTTGACTAATTTTCACAAAATCGGTACAATTTTTGAAATATTTGAAATATTAAGATACCCTTTTCAAGGTATTTTGAAAGGTGTTATATGTTTTTACACTAGGACTAAGGAATCAAACTCTTTCATCCATTTAAAACTATTAAAATAATAGATTAGTATTGATAATTTAAAAAAATATCTGACTGCAATGTTTTGGGTTACGCGTAGAGGGACGGGACGGGACTCTTGATCCTAATGTCTAAAATGACGGATCACATTTTTTTGGATCCACCCAAGGAACATGGATATCGAACGAAGAACCTAAAGAGTAGAACACATTGAACCTAGCCACGTTGACTTAATTTGACATGACTGCCGATAAAGTTCGTTTCCAAACCCAGCGATATGCATATCAAATGAAAGGCCTTGATGAGTAGAGCACTATGAACATAGGAAAATCGCCCTAAATTCAACATGGCCGCCGCTCAAATAAAACGGATAAAAGTTCGTTTCCAAACCCAGCAATATGGGTATCAAATGAAAGGCATTGATGAGTAGAGCACTATGAACCTAGCAACATTGACATAAATTCAACATGACCGCCGCTCAAAAAAGGTAGATAAAAGTTAGTTTCCAAACCTAGCAATATGAGTATCAAATGAAAGGCCTTGAGGAGTAGAGCACTATGAACCTAGCAACATTGACATAAATTTAACATGGCCGCCGCTCAAAAAAGGTGGATAAAAGTTCGTTTCCAAGCCTAGCAATATGGGTATCAAATGAAAGGCCTTGAAGAGTAGAGCATTAGGTACCTAGGAAAATCGACCTAAATTCAAAATGGCCGCCGCTCAAAAAAAAGGATAAAAGTTTGTTTTCAAATCCAGCAATATGGGTATCAAATGAAAGGCCCTGATGAGTAGAGCACTATGAACCTAGCAACATTGACATAAATTCAACATAGCCGTCGCTCTAAAAAGAAGAATAATAGTTCGTTTCCAAACCTAGCAATATGGGTATCAACTGAAAGGCCTAAAAGAGTAGAGCATTATAAACTAAGGAAAATTGCCCTAAATTAAACATGGCCGCCGCTCAAAAAATGGATAAAAGTTCATTTTCAAATCCAGCAATATGGGTATCAAATAAAAAGCTTTGATAAGTAGAGCACTATGAACCTACCAACATTGACATAAATTCAACATGGCCGCCGCTCAAAAAAGATAGATAAAAGTTCGTTTCCAAACCTAGCAATATGTGCTTTGCTCACTGCGTGTCCCCATATCCCAGCGGCATATGTTACGGTAGGTGCGATAACCTGGTTGTATATACAATCAATATTGTCCGGGTGAGCTCCCCAAGTATTGCGCGTAAAGATACACAATCGGTTAAACACCCTCAGCGCCTTGTCCACCACATATTTGACGTGTTCTGTGAACAGTAATTTTTCGTCGAGTATGACTCCTAATATTTTAAAAGACGGGGAGAAGTGTATCCTATGTGAGCCCATGACTAGCTTAGCTCTTTTGGCAGTGGGAGAAAAGGCAATGGCGCGGGTTTTCTCATGCCCGAAAGTGAGTTTAACTCCTTTACCCCAGCTATCTATAATTTCGAGTGCCCTGTTAACACTGCTTTCCAGTTGCTCGAGTTTCCTGTTCGATGCGAGCAGCAGTACGTCATCCGCAAAGGCTTGTATTCTGCATCCTGCAGGCAGTTCTAAGTGCAGTAATTCGTCAAGTAGGATGTTCCAAAGGACGGGTCCGCAGGCGGAGCCTTGGACGCATCCCTTGGTCATCCCCTTGGACGCCCTGCTGCCCGCATAGTCCAGTGTGAGAGTTCTACTCTGTGTGTAGCTGGAAATCAGGCGCAAAATGTTACCAGGACATTTAATTTGGACAAGCCTATTAAAGAGTGCCGGCCACCACGCGTTATCGAATGCGGCTTTAATATCGAGTGACACAGCCACCACCAGCCGACCCCCGGTCTTGGCTCCACGGATGAACTGGACGGCATCATGCAAGGCTGGAACAGTTCCCGTCTGCTCGGTGAAGCCATATTGTCTGCAGCTGAGCAGACTGAGTCTGCGTGCCCGATAGGTGACTCTTGTGATGTAGAGCTTCTCCAGCAGTTTCCCGAAAACAGGCAGAAGGCCAATGGGTCGGTGCGCCCCCAACTCGGAGTAGTCCTCTTTGCCTTGTTTCGGGATGATCTTGACTACTGCCTCCTTCCACAAGCGAGGGAAGTAGCCCAATCTCAGGCAGCAGTTCATTATGTCAGTCACAAACCGGGGGAATGCCAGTGTGACCTGGTGACAGATGTCAGATGTCAGACCATCCCACCCCGGAGCCTTACTGGGGTTCATATATTTAAGATGATTGATGACCTCGTCTGTATGAAAGTCGAGGTCAAACATATCAAAAAGAAGCTGATCACTCTTCAGCGAGGCTGCGCACTCAGAGCAACCAAGGCGTACCGCACGGTTTCCACCTGCGCGGCGCTGGCTCTAGCTCAATACACCCCTCTTGACTTGAAAGTCCGAGAGAGACACATTGTCGAACTTACCAAACTTAATCGACAGACAAGTTATTTGCCGACCGATATTGAGCTAGAGACCAGCACCCCCGTGCATGAGCTCCTCCGTCCGGCACAAAGGATAACCACCTCCTACAGCATCGCCAACGATCAATCTGAGGTAGACCGGCTCTGCAACGAGCACTCGATACAGCTGTTCACGGACGGCAGCAAGCTGGAGGACGACAGTGTCGGAGCAGCATGCGTTATGATCTGCCCTGAGGACCAACCGGCGGTCACTGTTAAAAAGCTGAAACTTCATAACACTTGCTCCGTCTTCCAGGCAGAGTTGCTGGCTATTCAACATGCATGCTCTATGATTAGCCATAGAAAGAAACGCCACAACATCATCTATAGCGACTCTCGCTCTGCACTTGACGCCATAGGACAGAGAGACAACACGCACCCCATAGTCTCAAAAATACACAGAACCTTGCATGGGCTACCACCGAACGTAACAGTGAGACTCTGCTGGGTCCGCGCGCACGTCGGGATCGCTGGTAACGAGGCGGCGGATCTAGCTGCAAAACAAGCAGCCATCAAACACGTCGCCGCAGACTATGATGCCTACCCTATTAGCCTTGTCAAAAGACTAATCAGAAAGGAGAACCATAGTCTGTGGCAAGAAAGGTATGAGCGTGAGAACACCGGATCCTACACCAAGCTCCTATTCCCTAAGCTGGAACTAATTGCAGGGTTTAACGCCGCCGTGCCGCGAACCTTCCAACTGACTCAAATGTTGACTGGACATGGGGCGTTTAAAGCTTACCTGCATCGATTCAAAATCATCGGAGACAATAAATGCCCATGCGACGATAACTCAACCCAAACTGCGCAGCATTTATTGAAGGAGTGTGCTAGATACGGCACTGGAAGACAGGAGCACGAATCAATCTGCAACAACGTAGGCGTCTCACCCTATAATCTGCCCGAATTGGCAGCTAAAAAGAGCAGCAGGGAGTCCTTTATCAAATACACATACCACATAATAAACACCCTGAAAAACTTTAATAAGCCCACCACCACATAACAAACAAACAAAATTGTAAATATTGTGCGCAGAACTAGGTATAGGCACATTGCATAGTTTTAGTTATATAATAGATTGTACAGTTTTAGTTATATAGTAGTAGGTAATTGTACGGGGCGGTAGTGCTTGCCACCCTTTACATGACAAGCACTACCACCACATCGGGAACGCGGACACCCCTGCTATGTATCCCATTCGCAGAACGGGGGGGGACGCACCAGTTTCCTGCGCAGCAGATAGATATAACGAATTTCAAGATTAAACAAACTAAAAAACATTCACGTTCAAACAAACAAACAAACAAAAAAAAAAAAAAACCTAGCAATATGGGTATCAAATGAAAGGCCTTGAAGAGTAGAGCTTTAGGAACCTAGCAAAATCGACCTAAATTCAACATGGCCGCCGCTCAAAAAAAAAGGATAGAAGTTCGTTTCCAAACCTAGCAATATGGGTATCAAATGAAAGGCATTGATGAATAGAGCACTATGAACCTAGCAACATTGACATAAATTCAACATGGCCGCCGCTCAAAAAAGGTGGATAAAAGTTAGTTTTCAAACCTAGCAATATGGGTATCAAATGAAAGGCCTTGAAGAGTAGAGCACTATGAACCTAGCAACATTGACATAAATTTAACATGGCCGCCGCTCAAAAAAGGTTAATAAAAGTTAGTTTCCAAGCCTAGCAATATGGGTATCAAATGAAAGGCCTTGAAGAGTAGAGCATTAGGTACCTAGGAAAATCGACCTAAATTCAAAATGGCCACCGCTCAAAAAAAAAGTTCGTTTTCTAACCCAGCAATATGGGTACCAAATGAAAGGCCTTGATGAGTAGAGCACTATGAACCTAGCAACACATAAATAAATTCAACATGGCAGCCGCTCAATAAAGGTGGATAAAAGTTCGTTTTTTAATCTAGCAATATACGTATCAAATGAATGGTTTTCAAGAGTAGAGCACTATGGACCTAGCAATATTGACGTAAATTCGACATGGCCACCGCTCAAAAAAGGTGGATAAAAGTTCGTTTCCAAACCTAGCAATATAGGTATCAAATCAAAGGCCTTGAAGAGTAGATCACTATGAACCTAGGAAAATAGCACAAAATTCAATATGGCCGCTGCTCAAAAAAAAACTGATAAAAGTTCGTTTCTAAACCCAGCAATATGAGTATCATATGAAAGGCCTTGATCAGTAGAGCACTATTAACGTAGCAACATTGACGTAAATTCAACATGGCCGCCGCTCAAAAAAGACGGATAACAGTTGCTTTTCAAACCCAGCAATAGGGGTATTAAATGAAAGTAGGCCCTGAAGGGTACCTAGAGCAGCCATGCTCTAAGTGTGTTCCGCGGAACCCTAGGGCTCCACACTACCCTTATAAGGGGTTCCGCAATAATTTAGAAAAATCAAAACACCCTCTCTGGTCGTACTTTCATTATGCTTATTAATAAAGAATACACTTTTAAAAACTATTGTTTTATTTTAGGGTTCCGTCAAGTATTTCGCTTTCCAAAAGGGTTCCGTCACCAAAAAAGTTTGAGAACCGCTTCGGGGCCTATTGGATGTTCGATGTTAGATGTTACCTGTGTTTAGTGTCCTTCGAGACCGTGATAATGCAACGATCGTGAACTAACTAACGATAACTCCAAGTTTGTGTGTTGGATGTTAGTCATCACGGCGAGTTTGCTAACCGAACTTTGCCGGCTACACTATATCGCACATTACACGTTACAAAAAAGGAAGTCTCAATACATTTTAAGGCTAACCGCATAAATACGTTTTTTCCCATTCGTTTTCTGAATGCGGGCATCCGAATGCCTCAAATCTATACAAAATACTTATTGACTGCCGCACACGTTCGTTTTTATTTTACGAACGGAACACGTTCTGTACGTACGTTTAGGTAGAATGGTAGAAATCCCGAATGAGAAGAAACGAACGTCTGCGCTACGTTCACGAAACTCCGTTTCTGTATTCCGTGATCGGATATCGAATACGGAAAACGTATTTGTACAGTAACCCCCCCATTCATGCTATACATTAACTCTACGAAAACCGCCAGTATTACAAGCGACATAAGAACGGTTCAAAGGTCAAACAGTATAGCTTGACAAGGAGCTTACTGTACGACCAGTCAAAATTGGCCAAGTTGTCATATCCAAAAAATATATTTTGTTGGTGTTACCAACACCCATTATAAAATCTAAACTTTATTCGTATACAGTTCTAATTTATTAACAATTGTTTATTTCAATTCGAAACATGAATACGATAAAAATTATTCTTGCAACTGTGTAGTTCTTTCTACTGAAGAAGAATTTATTAATATCAATAATGTCTCTAAAACAATAATTATACTTAGTGTTTATAGTAATATGTAATGTATTTAATTTTGTGGACTGTTAGAAAAAGAGCATTACGAACCTACGAAAATTGTCCTAATTTCGAAATGGCCGATGCTCAAGAAAGGCAGAATAAAGTTGAATCATTATGGAATAAAATGGAGGAAAAAACTAAACACTGTGTTAAGTATTTTGATGGCGAAACGTAGTTCGCGGGCACAGCTAGTCAGGAATAATTCTGCATCTATAATTAGTACAGTTCAAGGTGCTGCTGGAAGGTGGTTGCCTTACCCCGAATTTGACGCGAGCGAAGCCGCGGGCAAAAGCTAGTACAATATTTTTTTTTTTAATACTTAGCCCCTCACTAGGATTTTCTCCTGTGTCGTGGGTGCAGTTACAAACATAGAATATCACATGCACATACCACCCAGACCGGAACAAATTTCTGTAGGCCATACAAAATATTTGTCCCGTACGGGAATCGAACCCGCGACCGAAACAAAGAGACCGATATAAAGAGAACAACGCAGTTTACGAAACTTTACATAATGAGGAGTATTAAAAGACGGCTCAGTTTTTAATAGAATCACAATCATGACCGTTTTAATACCTAATAAAGTGCCGTTACATACACTACATTATCCAACCTCTTAAATGGGGTTGAATCTACTAGGTGAATGAAAGATTAAAGCTACAAGAGTACCTATTAAATAGTTTTCTCAACTTTGCTGGTAGTAGATTGTGACTCGTTTCCGTCGCCGCATCTAAAATGTCGGGCTGAACCAAATTATCTTCACACTCACTATATCAGATAATTTTAGCACGAATATTTTTTTCTGTGAAATTCATATTAATGGACTAAATGAGTCTTTAACCCGAGGTAAACTCTGTGCTTTCCATTGCGAATACAAGGAAAGTAAAAATAATACCATGAATGTAGCTAAAGATGAAAAATTAGTGAATTTTATTTTACATAAATCAACAACTTCTGCTTTAGCTCCTTCTGGCGTTAAATCCATATCTGAATCAGATAATGTGTTAATACAAATCTTTGCTATACGGAAGTAAACAAAACTCTAACAGCCGGTTGCACCAAGTTTTACGTTTTACGAATTCGTAAAAAGTAACAACTTAATACCTAAAAATGGGTCGTTTCACTATTAAATAAGTATATGATGTGCGCCATACATTTAACCTTTTTAAACGTAAAGGATTGAATAAAACTATAATTAAAACTAGATTATGGTGCAATTATTACGTATTTTTATTGTTACAGCTTGTGCCCGCGACTTCGTCTGCGTGGACTTCAATTTTAAACAAATTTAAATTTTCCCTCTGGAACTACTTAAGGAATCGGGATAAAAGGTAGCCTATGTTCTTTTCCGTGTCAAAGCCTACATGCATGCCAAATTTCATCCAAATCCGTTCAGCCGTTTTTGCGTAATTGAATTTTTTTTTATGGGATAGGGGGCAAACGAGCAAACGTATCACCTGATGGTAAGTGATTACCGTCGCCCATGGACACCCGCAACCCCAGAGGAGTTACAAGTGCGTTGCCGGCCTTTAAGATAGGAATACGCTCTTTTTTTGAAAGTTTGAAGGTCGTATCGGTCCGGAAATACCGAAAGCGACAATTCATTCCAAAGTTTGACTGTACGAGGCAGGAAACTGCGAGAAAAACGCACAGTTGTGGACTGCCAACCATCTAAGTGATGGGCATGGATTTTTTGTCGCGTGGAACGATGGCGGAAAGAGGCAGCAGGTTCATACCTGCCACCGAACAACAATTCCTTGACCGAACAATTCCTCGGAGCATTCCCCGTAATAGGTATATGCGATAGAAGATGCATAGTGAGGCGACATCTCTACGCAGCGCCAAGGTATCAAGCCGATTAGAAATTTCCTGGCAGTCGACGATTCGAGTCGCTCTCCGCTGAATGCGGTCCAGTGGGAGAAGCTGGTATTGGGGTGCCCCTGCCCAAAGATGAGAACAGTATTCCATATGAGGCCGAACCTGCGCCTTGTAAAGCTGTAGGCGGTGCGCTGGACTGAAATACCTTCTCGATCTATTGAGCACACCAAGCTTCTTAGAGGCTAATTTAGCTTTACCCTCCAAGTGGCCACGGAACTGGACTTCGCTCGATATGTCGACACCAAGGATCTCAATATCGGCTGAGGCAGATAGGGAAATGCTCTGAAAGCGAGGAGATACGACAAATGGCATTTTCTTGGCGGTGAACGCGCAAACCTGTGTCTTTGTAGGGTTAAAACGGACTAAATTAAGTCGACCCCAGTTAGAGACTTTCTCTAATGATGTATCAATTTCAGACACAAGTTTATTCCGGCACTCAATGACGTTTTCCCGAGAAATATTCGCACGGCCGTTATAGGAGGTATCTTTCGTGCTGTCATCTGCATAACAATGAATGCCGCTGATTTGCAGCATATCATTAATATGCAAAAGGAATAGTGTAGGTGATAGCACACATCCTTGGGGGACACCAGCATTTATAGACAGTGAGTCTGAGCATTCACCATCAATTAAGACCTTTATGCTTCTGTCTAATAAAAAACTGGTGACCCATCCACATAGTTTCTCGGGAAGTCCATACGAAGGATGTTTAGAAAGAAGCGCTTTATGCCAGACCCGATCGAAGGCCTTCGCGATGTCCAAACTTACTGCCAGTGCCTCCCCCTTCGCTTCAATTGCCTCTGCCCAATGATGTGTCAAGTAAACTAGAAGATCACCAGCAGAGCGACCCCTACGAAAACCGTATTGTTGGTCTATAAGCAGCTGGTGATCCTCTAGGTACTGAAGAAGCTGGCGGTTGATAATCGATTCCATTATCTTTGAAAACAAAGAGGTTATAGCGATCGGCCTGTAGTTGGACGAATTCGAGCGGTACCCTTTCTTAGGGATCGGATGCACTAAAGCTGTCTTCCGTGAAGTTGGGATTATCTTGGGTTTATCTTGAACTAGCTTTCGCCCGCGACTTCGTCCGCGTGGAATAGTTACTTTGGGCTAACGCTAACTTTAATCCGCGACTTTGTTTATATAGATAGGTGAGTAAGTACTGGGTCTTATAATCTTATATCATGTAGATTGTAGGTTATTCTCAAAAAAAGTTATTTTAAAGTACTTCTGCGTACACTTTATTTTTGGTTTTGTTTTCTTCCGGCAGAAGTAGATCGCTAACTGGGGCAATGACATTTGGCTTTGCACATTGTGCGCGCAGTACTCGATCATTATTTTGCTGTGATGTTATTTTAAAACTGCTAAGATATTCATTTAAATCGAATGATGTAAAGGACAATTTTGTTTTAAATTAAATACTTGTGATAAATAACGTATTTATTTCGATAAGGATTAATATCATGTTTATAAAAACACCTTCGCAAATAATGCATTATTTTAGAACAAATTTGGTTAGCATAAAAAAGGTTATAGTGAGCTAACCTTAAAGGATAGACATATGCTGTTGCGAACTTTTTTTTAGAACTTTTAAAGGGGAACAATTTTGTCCTACATGATTTTTGCGAAACTAACCGTTTACGCAGCGCACGCAGCGGAAGCTCTCAATAGGGAAAAATCCCCCGATTTTGAAACATTCTTTATTAGTGCTCCGCTCCTATTAGCCTTAGCGTGATGATATATAGCCTATAGCCTTCCTCGATAAATGGGCTATCTAACACTGAAAGAATTTTTCAAAATCGGACCAGTAGTTCCTGAGATTAGCGCGTTCAAGCAAACAAACAAACAAACTCTTCAGCTTTATAATATTAGTAAGTAAGTAAGTATAGATAACAAACATCCACACTTTCACATTTATAATATTAGTAGGATTTACGAAATCGTTTAACGTAAATTTGGTGCAACCGGCCGTAAAACTCAAAAAAATAAATAAATGAAGATCGTATTGCCATTTGCCACTTTTCCGACAATTTTGTTTATTTTCTCTGTGATTATATATTTAAATCATTGAAAAAATCGTAAATATTTTGCCCAGGTCTGTATTATTTTAAAGAAATAGTTGAAATTAAATTATAATAAAGTCATTCAAAATAATATACGGGGTGTCCCTAAAACAATGGATAAACCTGTAACTATAGATGAACTTCATCATGGCCCCTCTTACCACAAATTTTGTGACCTTAGTGAAAATATCACGGTTTCAGAGATATTTATTGTTTTTGTATTTTTCTAAAATTTCCAAGTGCGATTAGTTTATAAAGTGCCATTTCTAGAAATGGAGAGGTTATTCGATTTCGTTTTTTTTTTCATTTCACAAGCGTTCAGCTATCAAAAACAAAGACTTAAATTTAACAAACTAGCTTAAAGTGTTTAAAAAATAAAACACAAATAAAATTTAAAATTAAATTAATTTTCTTTCATGTTTGATCAGCCACAGTGTTTATAAAAATGTAGGACGCTCATCGTGCCCATTATCTTAAAAACTTGCTTAGCTATTCTACCTAGATTCCAAAAAGGTATCATAAGTATAGGCATTCTGAATATTTTTAATTTTATGACTACCTACTTACTTGAATAGCCAATAGTATAAAAACTTCAAAAACTGTTTTTGTCCTAATAATTACTCTAAGCTTCTGTGTTAATGTAAAGGTATAATGAGCCTGGGTATTCTGTATTTTTTAATAATCAGTCACTTTCTTCCCGCAGTGAACAATCCACTATTTCTCTTGACCCAGTCAGAAATGATCATATTATATCCACCCAAAAGACCGGCACTGTCTCTTGATCCACTTGAGCGAACTGTCTCCTTGTACATACCTATAGGCTAAAATAATGATGATGATGTAACAATGTCAGTAAAAATAATTTCACTGGCAGTGAAATTTTTCTCAATTTTCCAAAGTAAAATTTTTTTAACTCGAAGTTTTAATTTTTTTTTATATTGATGCTATCGTACGACATATTTATCCAGCAAATTCATCTTAACTAGTCTGTTTACTGCTGTCAACAAGGAAACGGAAACACCTAGTGATTGGTCATTCAGTTAGGTAGGGTATCTAGCGCGCATTCCGCAAACAAAGCGATCGGGAAACGCAGAGGCACTTTTTCACTCCGGAAAACTATTTCTCATTGTTCCTCATTGTTGGTTTACGCGCCGTTTGCTCCACCGTCCATGGTGCTGCCCCGTCGGCTCTCCAATTCTAATCTTGGAGGCCTTCTACCAAAACCATCTGATATTTAAGATAACATTAATTATTACTCACATCATTCCAGTCCGGAAAATCATTGGGATAGCAGTTATGGCTACGATCTGCGAAACTATCGAAGGTTGTTCTTTCTTAACTAAAACTTAGTCGTCTTTGCTAAAAAGTTTGTATGTACAAAAGCTAGTGCAATATTTTAATATGCAAATTCACAAAATTAAGCAAAAGCTATTAAATACTATAGATTTAGTTTGTTCGCCTAAACAATGTTACTCTGCAAATTTCATCAAATAAGTATTTGCTGTTCTACAACCGTTTTCTAATAATTTTGAAACATTATTTCTGTTTTCAAATTGAAACAAACCAAGCTGATTACTAATTATCGCTACACTTTATGGACCTAAAAATATAACCTTAAATTATTTTTATAATTAACCTAATACTTACCTGATATTGTGTGATCCAATTTAACATTCTTAAATTTACAGAAACACAGGTTTACTACGAGAATGAGCCACAAATCAGTAAGTGCACTTCTTTCTGCAAATCCGGAAATGTTTTGGGCCCCGTCAGCTGCTCCCGTGCCATGGTCATCATCTTCAACATCTTAGGCGTCCTCTTCGCGGTGTTCGCCACCTACATGATCGTCATTACCGACTCCAATCTTTACCTTATCTTCTGGGTCTGCTACTCGGTTTTAAGGAGGATGGCGAACAAATCAAAAAAGTCTAGTTTGAAGACCGACTAGTGTTAATCGGAGAGTTAAATCTTATTTGACGCCTTCCCTAATTTATTGTTAACCTAAGTTATTTATTTATTTATTCATGAGACGTAATAAATTATTGGTTTTGTTGTGTTGATGGTACTGTTTTCATTTCTTTCACAAAAGTTGCCGATGTTATTTGATTAAGAACTTTAATAGATATAAACAAAAATCACGTTATTAATATACCTACTAAGTTATAAAATCAGTCGTTTTTCGGCAATGGAATCGTGATCCTTATTCGTAGGTTACAAAAAACAATCGAAATGTAGTGTATTTTTTTAAAATATATCACTAATAACAGATAACGCAAGTATAATACGGAAATAATAAGAAAGATGAACAAGGGTTTGCATTAGGTATGTGTGTATACGTAGGAAATTTCAATTCGAAATTGCGTTTTTTTCTGTCTTGAAATACTTATCAAACAAAACAAAACTATAATAACGACGTCAGTTTATTTTCTCATGGTTATTTTGTGGATAGCGTGTTTCCGTAACGCAGGTGTGTAAATACCAACATATTTTTTCACAATAAGTATTAATTCCGATGTATCGTCATTGGGATTGTAATTTTTCATACGCTTGAGCACGAAAATTCACAATACTAGAGTCAAATTGGATTCGTATTTTGAGAAAATTAAATACTGAGATTGGGTCATCTAAAATGGAGCTAATGCGAAAAAATAACTGTACGAAAAATCGCAATCTCTATGCCGATCGATTGGAATTACTTCAAGAGTCCGATTTACTGTCCTCTGAAGATACACATCTTCCGTAGTTAGGTACACTAACAGAATGTATTTAGGTCAAGTGTATGAATGAGCTCGTAAAAATAGTTTTAGGTATGTACCATTGTATGTAGTACCTACTAAAACATCGTGAGGCGACCTGCATACTACTCTGTCAAGGAAGTACCGGGGGGGGGGGGGGGGGGAATGGGTGCAACGAAATGGTAATTTGAGCTTAGGAAAAAGAGAGAACTCCTTTGGAGCAATATCTGGTGAATAAGGGGGTTGCTCGGTGGTATTTGTTGAGTTTTTGGCGACAAATCACAATGATGGCCTTGTGCGAAGGTACATTATCGTGGTGCAAAATCCAAGAATTTTCTTACCACTAATCTAACATTTTCGTCAGCTCTCATAAACGCCGCATAACACTCAAATAATACTGTTAAGTTAAGCTTATTTTTATATGATTTTTTTGTGTGTATGGTAGATCTGTAAATATGTCGAAGGCTATTTTTTATACCCTTAGGTGATAAGGGTAGCCCTCTCCAGAATTTTTTTTACAATTATTATGGCGAAACGTAGTTCGCGGGCACAGCTATACTAGGTAACTTTTAATAATTACAATTCTTTTGTAATAAAAATAAGAAAGGGTGTCTGCGATTTTACTCTATTTTATTAACATGTTGTCTTAGAATGTAATTTGAGGAGTTCGGTGGTACAGTGGAGAGTATATTCGGCGATTGCAAAAATTAAGCAACATTCACAGTGACCAAGTCCAAGATGGGTGACCAAAAATGTATAACACCCTGTGTTCCTCCGTGCTTCAGAAGGCACATTAATCAGACCCTACGTCACAGCTTCAGAAGGCACATTAAACAGACCCTACGTTAGATCTCGCTCGGGTCGTGTCGGTTAACCGTCCTATCAGTCTATACGAGTAAAAGAACAGAGAGGATCTGTGTGCACTATCATACCTAAGTGACTGCGTAATTGCGCATACACAGGTCCACGATATTTCTCACCCCGCCCGGTTAGTTTCTGTTAAGATTACCCAAAAGGATTATTTCAAATTGTTGTGTTTAATTGTGACATTTCAAATAGGTTTGCGATCATTAAACGAACACTTCACTTATTCATTGTTAATTTCTGTAATAAAATCAATCATCACAATAAAGTAGAAAATGTTAGTCTGTCTGTGCATACTATTACGAATCGCAATGCGGCGTCAACACAAGACTCTAAGTCGACTGTTAAAATACGAGTAATGGATGCACTCTGTCTGTCAAAATGGAAAGCGATCGTGATAGATTTTTCTTACGCAATCAAGAGTCAGGTGTACATCTACCATCTACATGAGAGTATTGGGTCTACATGAGTGTAATGTTTCGTTTTACTGGTAAGTCTACTGGGAGCAAAGCTCCCGGTAATCTTACAAGTAAGTCTATTAGGAAGGAAACTCCCAGTAATCTTATTAGTAAATCTATTCAGTCTTATCAGTGACTTTGTCACTGTGGTAGGTGTTTATCGTCCCCCTTGCTTTTCTAATCCTAATAAATTTATTGATTCGATTGGATCAGCCGTAAAAAAATGTAAACCTAATCCACTTCTTATTTTTGCTGGTGACCTGAATATCGATATTATGGAAACTGCAGCACACGGTGAATATGCATCAGAATATTTGTGTCAAATGGCTGAACTTGGGCTGATTTCCTCCATTGACAGAGCTAACCACGATAAAACTAATTTGGATCATATATTTGTTCCCATCAAATGCGAGGCTGAATCTGTTGTTTGTTCATCTGGACTCACAGACCATGACCTTTGTATGGTAGGTTTAAAACTTATCCGTAAAAAGAAGCCCTCGGTTGATCGGTTTCGAACAGAAGTTGATTACAAATCCTTGCAGTCAGATTTAGCAACAGTTGACTGGTCTTCCATTTTCCAGAATAAATCTATAGATGATGTTACTGACTGCTTTTCATCAATTGTATCAGAAGCAGTGGCTAAACATAGCAAATTAGTGAAAATTCCTCGCTCTAGATTTACAATTCAACCCTGGATGACCCCTGGACTAGTACGGCGCTCTAAACATAAAGATAAGTTACATGCGGCTGTTCGTAAAAATCCTGATGACCCAGTTAAAAAACTAATTTTTACAAGATACAGAAAATTCTATATTGAGCTTATTAGGAGAAGAAAAGCTGAGTATCATAATAAAGAATTAATAAAAAATCAAAATAACCCAAATAAATTGTGGAATACGATAAATAACATAACTAATAAAACATCAACCAAAACTAGCGCTGATGATTTGTTGAGATGCAAATCTACAGTGAAAGACTCTTTGAACTTCTGTAACTCTTATTTTGCGACCATAGGGCACGAACTGGCAAGCAGAACATTGAATAAATTAGGTACGACCCAGGAATCACTTGCTGCCAAAGTCAAAATTGACGGAAATCTGCCTGTGTATTCATTTTTCATGGTTCCAACCGATGAACAAGAAATTATCTCTCTTATCCGGGGTCTCGATAGCGCATGTGCCTCAGGTGCGGATGGTATTAGTAACCGGATCTTGAAAGCCATAGCCTCAATTATTTCAAAACCTCTCGCCACCATTTATAACATGAGCATGTCTGAGGGCTATTTCCCAAATTCGTGGAGACAGGCTGTTGTTATACCTATTTACAAGTCAGGGGCACGAAACGATCCATCTAACTACAGACCCATTTCACTGCTGGGAGCTTTTTCAAAACTTATGGAGCGTATTGTGAACAAAAGATTAATGGATTACCTGGAGACAAATGGTTTGCTAAATGGTAACCAGTTCGGTTTTAGACGTGGACGCTCAACTGAAGATGCAGTAGTGCGTCTTACGGATATAATTACCTCTCATCTGGATAATGGCGAGTGCTGTGTCGGCGTCTTCCTGGACCTTGCCAAGGCGTTCGACACGGTCTCTATACCGATTCTATTAAGAAAGTTGGAAATCCTTGGAATTAGGGGATCGGCCTTGGATTGGTTTGCCAGCTATCTGTCGCGCAGACGCCAGAGTCTTAAATTGGCTAATTTTTCCAGCAACTTTCAAGACGTAAATTTCGGGGTCCCCCAAGGTAGCGTTCTTGGCCCCTCTCTGTTTTTAGTATACATGAATGACATCTCTTCAGTTCCCTTTCAAAACTCCGACGTAATCAGTTATGCTGACGATACTGCCTTGGTTTTCAACGGCCAATCTTGGCCGGAGGCATATGAGAGAATGCACATCGGATTGTCATCTTTAACAATGTGGTTTAACAGAAATCTTCTGACTCTAAACCCGCAAAAGTCTCACTTTCTTTGTTTTCACAAAACAGTGGCATCGGCACCTCCAGGAACTATGCAGAATGTTGTGGTTCATGAGCTTCCTTGTACTTCCGCGCCTTCAATTTTAACTGCAGATCGGGGCTGTAACTGTAATATAATTACTCGAACCAACTCGATCAAGTATCTAGGTGTTACATTAGATGAAAAATTGAATTTTCGAGACCATATTGCAGTTACAGCAACCCGTACTCGCAAGATGATTCACACAATGAAATTATTGCGTGAAGCTACTGATGGAAGGTTGTTGAAAACTGCATACCTCGCATTATGCCAGTCGATATTAAACTATTGCATCCTTGCATGGGGAGGGGCTCCTTCATCTGTCCTTATAACACTTGAAAGAGCTCAAAGAGCCGTACTCAAGGTCTCTTTAAATAAGAATCGACGGTATCCCACCATTCTGCTGTATGAAGATGCTCAGGTTTTGAGTGTCCGTAGACTTTTTCTCATGCGTCTCCTCCTCTTTACACATAAAGCCGTCTTAAACATGCCTTCATATAGAGAAATGCTTCAGAAGCGTACGTTTCACATAACTACTGCAAGAATAAAAACTTATTTTGCTCGTCGCTTTAGAATATTTTTAGGACCCTACATTTATAATAAAGTGGTAAAGACGTGTCCATCCTTGAAACTGTCAAGTGTCAGAGAAGCTAAATGTTTACTGCTGAGGTATCTGCTATCCCATAATTATACTGAATCGGAAGCTTTATTAAGGGTTCTAATGTAGCATAATCAATCACACTTCAAATTTACTACACACACGCTTACATATACAACACTGTTTCACACACTAGTACACACACATACACACTCTCAAACAACACACATACTTACTCACACTTAGGCTCCTTATTAATAATTGGTATTTTTTATTTGATTTCTTCGTTTAATATATTATATATATATATATACTTAAATTAATATCTTACAGCTGGTACAGAAAATCCTTGATTTTTGTTAATAAGTATGATCTTCGCGTAACAGGTCTAACCTAGTGTGATGATCATAGTAAATTTACTTTGTACTATATTTTTTGGTAAAATAAATTATTCTTATTCTTATTCTCTTATTCTATTAGGAAGAAAAGTCCCAGTAATCATACTAGTAAATCTATTGGGTAGAAAACTCTCAGTAATCCTACTAGTAAGTCTATTGGAAAGGAAATTCCCGGTAGTACTACTATGGTACGACTACTCGGCAAGACTACTGGGAACAGCCCGAATTTGATAGTCAACCATTAGGTAGCGAAATCACTAGCAGTAATAGATATTAAGCAAAATTATTGCTAAGTACCACGTTTCATTACCATCATTAAAGTTTTTTAACAAACTTGCGGGTCGTTCACCATGAGTAATTGGAACTTGGCAAAAAACTATAATTTCAAGCTGCTTAGTACTTATAGTCAAGTGGGAATACATATATCATAACTCTACCAATATGAAGGCTATCTCTGAGAAATTGATACGTAAGTACATACTATGATGGCGGACTTATACGTAGAGATACGAGTGTCGCTGCTTCCAATCACCCCCGTGCACAGAGGGACACGCTCCATACAAGGGCGGTCATAAATAGTTAAAGTCCTGTTACTATCAATACATTGTATTATTTTAGTGACTTATAGTTGTAAAAGTGTTTTAGGAACATTAAAATGAAAGAAGTACATGTATTTACGGAATAAAAAACGTTTACTTCAGTAAAAAACAAATATAAACAATAACATACTTTTACCTAAATTTATCATGAACAAACACTTAAAAATTGGAATGTAAAACATATATTTTAAATAAAATAAGAGTCAAAACATTGATAACATTATTTAATTATAATAAAATAATAGAAATAAATAAATTAAAATTAATTAAATACAAAAAAAACAAAACAACTAACAAAATACAAATAAATTATTCTTATTCTAACAATATTAAACATGTAACAATTCTATTACACTTTGTGACAGAGTATTTTTCTTTTTAGGGGGAAGTTTCCGAAGACTTGTAATATAAGGATCTGAATGTAATAATAGTCGTTGTATTAAATCTTGATTGGTAACTTCACGTGACATTTTTCGAGTGTGACTTCGTCTATAAATTTTGATATACATATTTGTCGCTTCAGCAGCTTCTTCGGAAAGTTCTCCTATAGATAACAATGCATAACTTATAATATCTGATCCATGTACGAGCACCTTGTGGACAGAAGCAGGAAGACTATACCACGGATATTCCTCGACCAGGCTGTATGCTGTTTGTAATGCATAGTCTTTAAACTTGCATTCATTAATTTTATGTCCAGAAGATAACGTTTGTAATATTACACAACAACGATCTATGAGATCCTTATTCAAACCTGTAATTTCAGCAGATACAGCTGATTCCAAAAAAAACTTCCTGGCCGTGTTTCCGTCGTTAGACGTCCCGCTTCCACCACTACGCGGCTTGTCAACTATTAAACCTAATCGTTCCCTAAACTGGGACTGTACATATTGTTTTTTATTTGATAACAATTGTTTATCACTATCTAGCCTAACTTGCCATTTTTTTATGTCTAATCTATATGAAAGATGAATAAAATATTCGAAGAAACGTATCCAAGAATGTAGTGGTGATAATCCAAATTGGTATCTACTCTCTATTACAGGTTTTTGTAAACATTCCTCTATTTTATTCATCTCTTTAGGGGTAGCATTACATATATAACATCTACTTGTAGATGTTTCACTTAAAGCACTACAAATTTTACCATCTACCATTGAAAGCTGCAACTTATGAGAAGCGACCAATTCACGATTGTCGATCTGAATAAAAGTAGGTTGCAAACTTTCAATTTTATCCTTAAAATAAGCTTCCTCTTGCAAAGACACTGCTGTGCTTTCTTTCAAAAATTGAAATCGAATAGGACGGCAGTACCTAGTGGAAGAGGGTCGAGGATTTTTTTAAATAAAATTTTACAATTATCTTCAGCTAATTTTACAATAATTTGAAGGGGTACATAAGATGTTACAAACAAACTACTATCTTCTAAAGTTGAATCTGAAAAAAATTGTTTGTATTCACTATGTCCAGTGCTGCCATCGAATCCCCATTTCCCAAGTAAAGAGATATTAGACAAACAATCATCAGAAATCTGATCTAAGACCTCTTTTTGAGATTCAAGGATTCGAGAAGCTGTGTGATCAAAAAGACTTTGTAATTCAACTTCAGCTGAAGACTCGGAAACAGTTATATTAGAAGGGTAACATCTCTGTTTCGCTTTAGTAATTTGTTGGTAACATGGTAATACATTAGGAGAAATCTTACTATTAACAAAGTTTTTAATTAATAAATACTGATGTTTTGTCAACTGAGCATCAGTCACAAGTGACAAGACATCATCAGTGCTAACTCTAGATATACACGAATCGAATGAACAGTCTGAAACATCAAGCAATGCACTCACAGTAGAATCATCAGACTTTGACAAATCAGCTACTCTCCGACGTTTAGTCCTTTTACTACATTGCGTAAAAGGTTTTCGAGGACGACCACGTGAATGACACGGCGACGTTTCAGACGGAGTACATTGCTTATTGTTTTTCACAAGTTGAATTTTTTCAATAACATTAAACCAATCGGAATTCTTATATAAAAGCTTGGTTTTATCCCTATTACATTTTTTCCAGAATCGAGCAATAGCTTTACATAAATTATTAACAATTTTCTCTAAATAATGAATATCAATGTTCTCAGCATCGAGAGTAGTCAACAAACTTTGTAGGACTTGACGACACTTTTCCGAGTCATTATCGGTATTGACAGTTAGCCATATTTCAAGAATATGCATTCTTGAAAACGAGCATATATATAAATTACCTAAAACAAAAAAAAAACGGTTAAAATTCAGTCACAAAACCTACACAAAGCACTAAGACTAAATAAACTAATTTCGTAGCAAATGCTACGAGATAATCTGGCAACCGTAGCACCCTTGTCATCGCCAAAAGGGCAGATAAGGGCAGCCAAGTTTTAATTTTCCTAAGATAAGAAAGTCTAAAGATTATGGTGCAATATACCTCCATAGTCGGAGCGAGTGGGAACATATTTAAAAGTTTATTCAAACTTTGAATATTAAAATATAATACTCCAAGAAAAGTCGCCTCGTAGCAATGACATACTAAAGAAAATATATACTAAGATACAATTAAAATAAAAATATTAATTATTACATACCCTGTTCTTGGATATCCATTTCAGAAAAAACTCACACAGCACTCACAGGTCCCGCAATGACAACAAATGACGTCACGCTTTTTAATGACTCACTGATAACAGTATTTACGATTGGCGATGCGCTCTCTTTGAATGCACAATAGATAATGAAGGCGCACTCTAATTACTGACCTATTTATAGTTTCAGAAGGTACCGCAACTATCCAATGTAACGACAAGGAATAAAATGTAAAACAAGAAAGCAGGTTTTTAAGATTTATGACCTATGGATGTCCCACAGTGCCGTGGTCGCAAGAGCCGACTAAGGGAGCTTACTATAATTACGTATACTACTCAAACTTTTCTTTCATATACTAATACTTTTATATGCTACTCAAAATACAACGCCAGCACTGCTGGACCTGCTTTGCGGCAGAAATAGGTAAGACGGAGGGACGACCCTGGTACAGAGTCTCCCTTCGGTAAAAATTATATTCAGAATCGATACCTGGACTACGTGAATTAACGTAACACATAAAAAATCCGAACAATTAAAATTATTATGATTTAAAAGTCGTGGCGAAATAAAAAATGACCATTACATCTAACAACGCCATTTGCATCGGCAAAAACACCGTCTTAAATTGAGACCGTCGACCCCAGGCTAGCGGGCCATTGCCCGTGAAAATTAACTGCGTGTACCAAACAGACACTGATGGAAACATTATTTTTAAAATTTGGAACTCTTCGATCAAATAAATAATATATGCGGCGAATCGCAAACGTTCCTAACAGTGACAAAACAAAATTCTATGAATCCGCGAATGAATAAGCGAATCATATTGCTCCGTTTGTGACTGCGTCAAACTTAATTGGTTGGTAAATGTGCGCTTGCCTTTGTTTATTGGTTGAAAAAGAGTTGTAGTAACAGAAAGTGGGGACGTGCCGGTCCCTGCGACACGTCTTTAACTGCCAAAGTTAAAGTAAGTAACAAAAAACCGGCAATGTACGAATTGCATTCGCTCACCGAGGATTCCGTAGAAACTTATCTAAGTATATGAGTTCCTATGTATGTACACATATTTAAGGTTTTCAAATTTTTCCTTAATATATTCTATGAGACCTTATTTCCAGTGATCGGAGTAGGTAGAGCTACTTGGTTTCATTGACCGCAAAGGTAGATGTGAATATGGACACTGCCCGAGGTTCTGACTAGGTACTCCGGGATTTAAATAAATTATATTGACTTTTAATAACAAGGATAAAAGAAAGCTTGTCTTGGTATTGAGTGCGCGACATTGTCAAACTTACATCAGCGACGCGTTTCCGGGAATGTCCATGTTTATGTAACGTTTCGCAAGTACGAAAAATAGCTCTACTTCTCTGATCACTGCTTATTTCTTGCCAGGTCAACGGGAGCCCCTACCCTATAGGTTTGGATTCCCTTGTGAAATCGCAAGAATGCAAAAAAAATGGGACATAAACAGTCATATCTTTTGAACGGGTGGACTTACAAGTTTGATTTTCTAACAGCTGTAAGAGACCGTAAACACAAATATTTGATATAACTTTATTATTCTCTACGCGTTATCTAGAAAAAGGTCTTGACAGACAGACGGACAGTCTTAAAGCCGATTTAGGTATACCAGACGAGTGAATGCTTTCTAATCCCATTCACCCTATTAAATTCTTTTAGTGTAAACAGATGTAGAGCATTCTTTCGTTGTTCTATCGGCGTTCTTAAAGATTCTATGGAATATTCTAGTAATGCTCGCTCGCTTGATGTGCACTAGAGCGTGCGAACTACTGCGAACAGTTCGGATGCGCTCGCTCCTCGAAGCGGTCACGTGTTCTAGCGATTCGGCTGATCTAAACATCTATTGTGCAAGAATTCTAGTTCTTGGTTCTCATTCTTGCTCGTTGATCTTTTGGTGTAAGGGTAATTCTCATCAAATGCTATTTAAAAATAATTAAAATGCTATTTAAAAAATATTTTTTTATATTTTAAAGAACTAGAAAAAGTCAACTACTACATGACACTTATATTCTATTACTAAAAGACCTGTTTCACAATCGAAAAGTAAGTTTTAAATAGCTTACTTGACAGATAATTGGACAGATGTTAAATTAAAAATATGTCAAAGAATCTGTCAAGTAAGCTATTCAAAACTTAGTTATTGATTGTAAAACAGGCCCTAAGGGTAAAATTGTAATATAAAAAAATGCCAAATCATCTGTCAAGTAAGCTACTCACAACTTATTTTTTGGTTGTAAAACAGGCCCTAAATCAAAGAATAGATAATAGTTACTGCCTAAATATACTATTCTTGACAGCTAGCGTGACTTACCACCATTCAGTTATTCTGAAAGTAAATTAAATAGTAAGGTAAATAGGAAATATCAACTTGTCTCATATTGCCGTTTGCACGAATATAAGAAGAGTTATTTTTGTGGAGTATTTTCCTATCTAATAAAAATCTATAGTTTTATGATTTTTCAATACTTCAAAATGCCGCAAAAGCTAAAGAACGCCAACAAACAAAAAAAGGCAGAAAAATAGAGAAGAGAAAGGATAAAAAGAAACTCTGGTCTTCATTCGACACTAAAAACAAAAGCAAGAGAACGCTATCATAGAGAAAAGGCCAAAGGAGTTATTTTACAACGAGACATTTTGTACTTTTTTCTTTACGTTAAACCTTCGTCATATTTGAAGATATCATTGTTTATGTAGTATTTTAGAATTAATTTTTTTGCAATAATGTTGATTTTAAATACGTTTTTGTTTTTGAAAAGCATCTAGGTAAGTCTAATAATGGTTCATATTGCTTTTTTTGAAGTCAGGTTTGTTGTTATAATGATATAGAAAATTTCATTTTTTGAGAGTTAAGACTTTGTAAAAAGACCTTTAAAATGTTAGTACCAATTGATTAGGTCCGTGGTTTGATCCTTTTTTAGGGGGAATCTCTTTACGATTTATAAGGGACCGAAGCTGACAAGGCTATCCCTTGGATTGGTAAAAACCCCATACCCGGCTAAACCACACTCCCGTACCTCTCCGTCCCCGATGGGGACACACTCGAAATCGGAGTAGCCATTCCCAGAACTGGGAACAGGCACAGTGGTGTAAATGAGCTGGGACTCGCCAAGGGAGGGTTACCAAGTTAACTTGGTTGTGACCTCCCCGTGGTTCAATCCTGCAATGTACTAATAAGATTTTCGTTTTTCCAATTTCATATGTTCATTTGCCGATGCTCCTACGGTGAAGGAAAATATCATGAGGGAACCTACATATGTCTGTGAAGAAATTCAAAGGTGTACTATGTGAAGTCGACCAATCCATATTGGGCCAGTTTGACTAAGGCCTAATCACCCTAACATAGGGTAGACTCGAGCTCCTCGGTGGGATCGAATATGAGCTGTAATGATGAAGCTTAGTTTTCATTATTTCATTATTTGTTACCATAAAAAACTGAGTATTGGTGAATTTAAAAATTTGCTCTTCTACTTGTTATATTACGGTTAAAGATGGTGTTTAAATTACGCATAATTGTTATAATTTTGAATACAAATATGTGATTATATTTATTACGTATATAAAAAATGATACTGTAACTTACGTTTTTGATGTATCGCAATAAAAACTCTTCATTAAAATCGTGTCGTTTTAATTGACATAGTATATAGGTAACCTTTTCTATAGGATAAGATCACCGAATCTAGGACCAAACCGCTAATTTGCCTGTTAGGATGACATGTTAGGTTCTGATCACAAAAAAAGTGATCTGCGAGTCCATGAACATTAATTTAGTACTTTATTTTTTATTTAAAATAATATTAATAGTATCTCTTAAATTACTGAGTCTCTTTCGTGGATTACTGCGTCACTTTCGTGGGGTCAAGAATCTTAAAAGTCTATGTGTCTATGTCTAGTCTATGTCTTCCAAACGAGACTCCTAATTCGATTGGTATGTCCTACGTGTTTTGTATGTATGTTACGCTATTACTTCGCCAATACTGGATCGATTTTCAAAATTCTTTTTGTATTCGATAGAGTACAAATACTCCTTGGGTGGTCCCAAGATCACCAAAGTCAGGATCTGATCATGGGATCCCATGAAAATCGAGGGAATCGCTAATTTAATAAGGTGAGCTGGTATTAAATTAGGGTTTCTTTCACTAAAAAGATTGCATTCACTAAAAAGTTCAAAATAAAAACTTCTATATTGAAGTCGGTGCCAAATTTTAAGACTTTCTAGGAGATCATCGTTTGGCACCGACTTCAATATAGAAGTGTGATGTTGTCTGTACTTATTCTTATATATTATTTTTAACATTTCAGTGATTTTGAAGTTGGTTTTTATTTTTTGCAATGAAACAACGAATCATTTGATTCGCGAGCCGAGACCGACTCGGTCGTCGACACCGACACGGCATGGCCTCACTTGCGTAAGACCACAGCGTGTTTATAACACCAGTAAGTCATGTTATATGAATACATTATGTCGTCTAGATAAACTTCCGTAATCCATATAAATAAGTCACTCAAACTGAAGCTGCTGCTGAGCACGGATCCCTTCCTAAAAAACTTCTTCTTTCTTCTACTCTCCAGAAAGTTAAGGAAACTGCGACAAATACTTCTAAATTTGTCACAAACTGGAACTTATTAATGTTAAAAATGAATACAAAACTAACTACAAAACCCATAACGTGCTGGACCCTGGCTAAACTATTGTTTTATGTACACACGGGCGTTCATAACGCACGTTCTGTCTAAACGAAAAGACAATACTTAACATAATTAAGATGCATGCAAAAAAAAGCAATAAAAGTTTAGATGCACCTGTTTAGAAATTGGAAGAGCGACTTTTAATTTTATCACCATTACAATATTGGTATTTTACATAGAATATTTGATTTAACCAAACTATAGGAATGCCTGTTGTGATTAGAACAGTTATTGAATTTAAATCCCGTACATTTTTAGGAAGTCATGTATGTAGGTACTTATGAACATACTTTATCATTATCACAATTTGTATTCAAGAATCGAAAAAAATCGTGCTGTGTCTGCAGAGCGCTACAGACTGTTAGTTATCGACTGATATTTTTATAACATATCAAACCAAATTATTTTTATAATCCCTTAAAGAACTATAGCAATTTTTTAAAATGTAACTTTCGTTATTACATGGCTGTGTTGACAAGAATCGCTTTTCAGTCTATATCTTACAATGAGACCTATGAAATTAGTTATTAATTTTGTTAACCAGTGCTATACTCTACCCAGTTAATTTATATAATATATTGTATAAATTAACTGGGGAAAATGATACATTTTATTTAGCTCCTATAGGAGCTAAATAAAATGTATCATTTTGACATACGAAAGTAAAGTGCTTAGTCTATTTCTGGGCTATGTTTTTGATTATTAATATTACTTATTATACAGGTATATAATATATTTTCATTAATGTTAATACCTAAGTGTTTTGTGTATTACGAGTATAATTAATGTGTTTTCGTTTAATAAGTAACGTGTTCCTTTATAGTAGATGCTTAATTTTTTTTACAAGCCGTTAATGTTTTTTTTTGCTGCGTGCGGTGTGGCTGCCTTTAAAGAAGTATGCATTTTATATGTCTCTTGTGTTGTATGTAATTAAATGTCAGATACAATGTAACCTTCACTGGTGGTCCAAATAGATAAATAAAATAAAAATAAACGAACAGTAAGTTACTGCATGCCCTCATGCGCTGGAGTAATTGCATTGCTCCCAATCATTATCTAAGTACCTACATTCGAACCGGCAAGACAGCACGACGACGGCACGACGGCACTTGATGAACTTTCATAGGTGTTCGTTCAAATGGAATCAGGAAAGAGAATAAGATTCAACCAAAAAAGATTGACATCTGATTTATAGAAAGCGTGGACGTAGATAACATTACTGAATAAAAGTAATGATTATTTTCGTACTCATTTCTTTGACATTTATGTTGGCCGATAAACCATCCTTATAAATGTATTGATATAAGTATGCTATATTCAGTTTTATCTTAATTATTACAGCCTATAAATACTTATTAACTACGAACATATATGCAGACAATTTAACATACTTGGTCTTTTAGCAGTAAAAGAACTTAAAAAAGTAATAATTTTACAGACACTTAATGACATCAAAGAAAATACGAAATTATAAGTAATTGAAAACATAATATCATAAATGTTGTAAGCTATTTAAGCCTTGTATGGGGCGTATGTCCCACCCAACCGTTTAGGTGTATGTAAACGTAAAGAAAGTAGACTCTACCACACTCAAAATTTGTTCGGATGCGCGGAGGGCTCTTACAAGGCAAACAGAATTAAAAAGGTTTTTCACCCCATCAGCTCGGAAAGGCTTTCTGCTGAGGCCTTTTATATTCTTTGAAATCTGCGTGGAATAGTACATTGTTATCCTATGGATAAAAGTAACATATATAATTTCCTTGTAATCGTAATGAAAAGCACAGTGTTTACCTGGGGTTAAAGACTTATTTAGTCCCTCGAACTATTATATAGCGCCCTCGCTACGTACGGACGCCAAACCCTGTCTCGGGACTAAATAAGTCTTTAACATTCGATTCGTCCAGGGTTCGACTCCCCATGGGGACAGAAATTTTTCTGCTCGGTTTGGCTGGTGAACGCTAGCTACCGCCATAATAACAATGTTAATAGCATTATTGTTTTCCGACAATCAGAGGTTAGATAGCCAGTTCTTTACTTGTTGAGGATTCTAGGCGCAGATCGCTTCCACCTTCGCTTTTTCATCACCTACCATGAGGTGAGATAAACGCAAAGAGCATCCCATTCCTATATAAAAAATACCATACTAATATTTAAGTATTCCAAAAAAGTCGGAAAATAGTACGAAAAAATATCACTTATATTTCGAGTCTCATCAATAGCAAATTGAGCCTGTAATTTTATAATATCCATTTCATTCTCCTTTTCTTAATTTAAAAACTTTAAAAACCTAAATGAATTTTATCCTTGTTTTCTCAGAATTCTTTTGTTGGTAGTGTCACCATTTGTTTAACTCTTACAAAAATGCAATATACTGGTGGAAATACAGGTTTTATCAAATAACGTGGCAGCTATTCTCAGTTTATAAACTAAGTTATGTTAGAAAGCAATGAATCGTTCCGATTTTCGGGTTTGCAGCGGCGATAGGGTCCACCATCGATTCGCCGCGGACCGGTTTTCTCCCCCCACCCGTCTCCATTCTGTTTTTGTTTACGGCCTCTGATCATTTATTGTGGCCAACCACGTACCGGCTATAAGTTACTTAACTATCTTATTATAGTGCAAGAGTCAGTAAAATTTTAAATTTCTTACTAAAATCATTTATTTTATTAATTACTTACAGTAGGTAAGGTACCCCAGTAGTATAACACCAATACAAACGTAATTTCTATAAAATATTTTCGCACCATCTGCTCAAAAATGACGTATTTTATGTTATGTAAGCCCAACATAAAAAAGTCATTTAAAGCCTCTAAAACTAGGAATGGAATTAATTTGTATTTGGAACTAAAAAGGACTTAAATTTAGATAGAAATACATCATATCTCCATAAAGGTTAAGATTCGGACACCATATTACAGAAGGAAATCCATCCTTTCATATATGATCAATGTAAAATTGACTCACAAATTTCAAGTGTTAGGTTGTGGTTAGGCAGAGGCGTGTATAACTTTTCGATGGGGGGGGGGGGGGGGGTCCAGATTTAAAACTTCCATTTGCTTAGTGCATACTGATACTTGGAAGGAAAAGTTCATATACCTTGTGTATGTTGATTTTCAATGGGGGGTGTCCGGACCAAGCCTACCCCAAGCCCCCCCCCCTTACCTACCAATGAGTGTTAGGTACCTACTACAAAAATCTGTTTTACTATAATAAGTCATCGTTTAAACATTAAAGCTGTCATTATCTAAGCTATTGACGAAAATGAAACAGCATCATACTTCACCCATTACTAACTTTTAGACAACGTTTTGTAACACTAACTAAACATTTTTCTATCATTTTTATATCTAAATTGAATATTTATATTCATAAAAAAGTAAGGAGAGTCGATGCCTCGTATCCCCTGTACTATGTGAAGGTACAGCGATCGTCTGATTCCCCCACGTAGCAACTCAGTTATTGACCCGGCCTGACGCTTCTAGATGTCTGGGGGCCGCGGCTGCGCGCGCACCCTGTCGAAGCACTGAGCTAGCTCCAATCTAGGCTTTCGCCATGCCAGCACCGTGCGACTCTTGCAAAGGTAAGTGAAATAGTTTTTCGATATAGAGTTGTCAGAGGAATTTTATTTTGCGAGTGGTTTGTCAGATTTTTTATACAAATAATTCCCTCAATCGAGCTGACGTTGGAAAAATTTGCTCATAAACTCGGTGATTGATTTTTATTGCAATCCGTGAACACGTGAATGTGTCTTTTGTTTATATTTTGGCGGTCCTCGTTATATTTCAATGATGCACGACATTGTTCTGTCAAACTTAGACGTCAAACACATCGATTGAAAACAATAGGTTTTCAATTGATTTGGTTGAAATCAAAATTTGAATGAATGTGCACACGATTAGTTTAGTACATGAGAATTGGCATATGGACCGGTTTTTTTAATTGGGCGATTTTTTGCATTTTCTTTTCATCATTAGAAACTTCTCTGGAATTCAACAAATACCTAATTTTAGAAAATTTCCTAATCGATTCACGCATTCTCGAATTTTGCGCTTAATAACATATTCTTTTTTGTTTATAAGTATGCATTTAATTATTTAATTATTTCGCGAAGTAGCTGTAAATAGGGAAGGAATATTTATGTTTAGTTATGTTTTATTTATGTATATTTAGTTATGTATATTTAGTATGTTATGTTTAGTTATGTTTTATTTATGTATATTTAGGTATGTATATTTAGTATGTTATGTTTAGTTGAAAATAATTTTTGATATTTTATTAACCAACGTAAATATCGTTATTAAGAAGACAACAGAGATAAAAATCATCATAATTTTTAATTCATTTTAATTAAAAATTAAAATGAATGAGAATCTTTTTGAGTGATTTATGTAGGTAGGCTTCTAATTCTGTTATTTTATGTATGGATATATACATTTTAAATTACTTTTGATCACTTTACTTAAATTATTAGTTTGGTTCGACACCATGAATTTTTTATCAAGCATTTAGTCATATTTAAGGATGTTCTCTTCATTTATTTATTTTTTTGTAAAGGAACTTGCTCTATTGATTTTTAAAAAAAAACAAACACCATATCCACCTCTTAAAATTTTGACAGGCAAACTTTGGACTACATTTTTAGACTTATGTACATATATTGAAACGAGGGAAAGTAATTATCCTCAATTTAATCAAATTTAATTTAATTTAATTTAATCAAATAAAATTAGAAAAACTTTTTAATTTTTTGGTTTTCTATTATCATTATTATCATTAGATGGTTAATACCATTAGGTATGTTTTATCATTTAAAAAAATCGCCTCAATTTTCATTTTAAGTACAACATAGTTCCAATTATATTATTATTGCTTTCATTTCGGTAGACCATAAAGAGTCATATAAGGCTGAAAATTTTTAAGACAAGCGCTTATAAATATCTCTGGTCTTAATACCTACTATATAGACAACCTGAGACCGACCCTGATGCCTAATTTAATTATTATACGTCTATTCTAATCCAATTCAGATATTCAAAAAGCAAAATGTAAACAACCTCTTTTCAGAGTGTAAACAGGGTGTTCCAGAAGCCTACGTCAAGCCGAGAGCGGGTGATACGAGTAGACTAACTCATATAAGGTATCAGAAAAATAAAAAATCTAACTCATAAATTTAAAAAAAAAACTAGCATTTAAAAAATCGATAAAATTTACACCCTGTGACGGTTTTTTCACTCTGGTTGCTACAAATCTTGGACTTTTCTTTTGTTTTGTAATCCTGAATAATGCTTCTCTATACTCGATTAGAAGAATATGCCATTTTTATCTAAATTAAATATTCAAAATTAATTTTTCGCATAGCTTTAACAAGCTGTACTGAAAAAAAGGTACTATGCGAGTTTTGCAAGTAACTGCAAAACCAAGTAACTTATATGAGTTAGTCTATTTACCCGCTTTCGACTTGACGTCGGCTTCTGGGACATCCTGTACATATCAAAAATTTTATGCTGCCCTAGTTGCCCAGTGTGAGTAATAGTAGTAATTTTACATAAAAATGTCAAGTAATTTTTAAATGCATACAACTAATTTAATTACGTTTTTAAATGTACATACACGAAGCAAAAACAAAGTTTATTTTTGCTTTGTTTTTGCTTCGTGGTTACATATGAGATGATTATTTGCAATTTTTAGACTTTGCATTTTAATTTGAAACGGACTATACAGTCAATAAACTAGCTTTTAATTGATCGTATAACTATTGTTTATTGGGTTTTAGAGACTTGTGGCGGGGGCGCGGCCGCGTGCGGGGCTAACTGCACCTGCGGCCCTAGCTGCGCGTGCGGCGATGGCAAGCCCTCAAGTAAATATTCGGATTAGTTCTCTACCTTTTTTACGATAATACTTTGTGTTGGCAAAGCGTAGACAAGAAAAGGAATTAAAATATTTGGATGTGATCGATCCCACCACGCAAATTATTAGTCAGATAAAAAAATTAACAAATGTTTATAATTTGTATACAGCAAGCTTATTTGCAGAAAGGTAAAATCCCCTCAGGTAAAATCCTAATAGCCGTTAAAATATGATCATCTACTAAGTTCATCAAAGCAACAGATGTACAGGCCATGTTTCCATACAAACGTAGTCCCCTGTTTCCTTCCTGGATAATGGCACTAGTTGATCTATTTTTTCCAATAAAATCAATGGTCACTATAAGCATTTTCCTATGTTTTCCTTTTTTTATTAAGTTATTTATTTAAAACGATTTTAAACCTTCAAAAACTTAAAAAAATCGACTCAATTTTCTGCTGTATTCAGCAAACGTCCAGCAAACAAATTGAACAAGATTATATGAAAAAAGCAAAACATAGAAACACAGAAAAAGCCTTGCTTTAACCTTTAACATAAAAAGTTATTAAATCGGTCAATTTTTCGAGGAGAAAACAGGGGACTACGAAACGTATATTTTGTGTACTTTTCAAGGTATTTTCGATCCCAGCTGCAGTTGTCCCTATCGCGCTCAGTTCAGTTGTTCGGACACACAGCGCGACAGCACAACATTTTACAAATACTTACCTATTTTCGAATTCTCTCGACCTTGATGTTTCCTCTTAAAGTAACAACATACTTCGTACTGTATCTGTTAAAATTAAAACATAATTGAAAGTCTAAACTTTGCGTGCGGCGATGGCAAGTCCGAGATTCCAAATACTTTATATCCCGGCCCGGCTTCGAAACCGAAGCATAAGCCATAAGCCTAAGGTGTAAGTCCATAACAATAGCAGCAATTTAAAAAGGAGGTTCCCTCTTGAGATTTGCCACGTCGTGACGCATAAAACAAATTGCCTGTGGCTACGATTGGCTGCAAAACATAAACCTCGGATTAAGGTTCTATATAGCAAAAAGAAGGTGAGTACATGACTCACCTTCGTTTTGCTGATGATATCGTAGTCATGCCTGAGACCGTGGAAGATCTTGGCACAATTCTTGAAGACCTCAGCAGAGTTTCCCAACAAGTGGGCCTTAAAGTGAACATGGACAAGACTTAAATTATGTCGTATTCTTATGTAGTACCAACTCCTGTGAATGTTGGAGGCTCTACACTGAAAATTGTTGACGAATATGTTTGGGGCAAATCGTCCAGCTCGGTAAGTCCAACTTTCAGAAAGAGAGACGCAGCGTTGGTAGGCCCCCCACAAGATGGACCGACAATCTGGTGAAGGTCGCAGAAAGCTGCTGGATACGGGAGGCGCAGGACTGATCCCTGGGGGAGGCCTATGTCCAACAGTAGGCGCCTCTTGGCTAAAATCATCATGATGATTGATCACATACATATGTTTGTGTGTGTGTGTGTGTGGGTTCATTCCTTAACAATAATTACAGTATACAAGCTGTCTGAAAAAGTTAGATAAAATACAAGTTCTATAGTAAGAATTTATAACTATCTTTGTAAAGATTATAGGAGATTGCCTAAAAAACATATCACCTATTTGCATTGTGTGCCTTAACAAAACGAAAACCATTAAATTTTTTTTTATTCTTAACTTATAGATACATGAAAAGAACTTTTGAAGCCAGGGTTTGAAGCACATCATTATCAGTAATTTTATTGATTACCTACTTGTAAATTTCTACTTTCTAGGTGGCAAGCCATGCTGCCAAGGCGGGAAGAAATAAGCCTCCGGCCTAACCCTTCATCTTCAAAAATGACGAACCGCATGAACTAAAATTATATATTCTAAGCTTATTAGATGTTTATTTAGTAACGTTATAACATTTCATAAACAAATATGTAATTAGATTTTAAATTCAATGTTTAGAGGAAAATGTAATATTGTGTGGTCATGAATAAAGCATGATTATAAGTAGATGTTAAATATTATTATTTAAAATAATGTTAATCTTATCTATAATCACGGTAGCGGTATGATATTATCTAATGTTATTGTTATAGTGGAACTATATAATCATAGGAATGTTTTCTCGGCTTATGGCTCCTCTCTATTAATGTAAGTTTATAGGAACATGATTTTATCACATTCAGTGCTAGACGTAATAAGATTTACTCGTGATAGGACACGAGATAGTACTTGTAATACTCATTAGCTTAAGAAATGTGTTACGCACACGCTATGTATCTTAGTGTTTTAATTATATTATACTTAATGTACTGAGAAATGTTTTTCTTGACCCTGAGTACATATAATATTTTTCAAGTTTAGAGTGGGACGGTATTTCTTAATTTTAAGGATTCCGTATTTAACACGGAATCCTTATATTAGCAGTGTTTTTCAATCTGTGGATTTTGGGGGTCGCAGGTAAAAATAAAAAGGCAAGGTTATGGTTCTGCACTCCAATAAAAACGATGTCAGTGAGAATGGATTTGTTTATTATAAGTTTTTGACAGTCTGTGGTGTATTCGGTTCGTGTTCGATACGTGAAAAAAGCGAACGGGAAAACGTCCTAGCGTTTGCGCACTTATCCGTATTCAATTTGTGTTTGAGACGGTTAATTAACGTCAAGATGACGGGATCTCTTCCTGTTTTTAAAAACACGCTGCAATTTAGTACTCATTTGGTACATACTACTTCATCATCACAGCCCATATACGTCCCCACCGAGGGGCTCGAGCCTACCCTATATTAGGGTGATTAGGCCTTAGTCAACCACGCTGGCCCAGTGCGGATTGGTCGACTTCACATACATCATTGAATTTCTTCGCAGATGTATGCAGGTTGCCTCACGATGTTTTCCTTCACCGTAGGAGCGTCAGAAAAATGTACATATGAAATTCGAAACGAAAAACACATTGGTACATGGCGGGTCTCGAACCCCGACCCCCCGATTGGAAGGCAAGTGCCGAGTCCACTGCGCCACCGACGCTCTTGTACATACTACTTATTTGATACCAAACATTATAATTTCTGTAATACCTGTTTAGTTTATTGGACAAAATCCGGCTTTCATTATCAAAATGGCAGGATCATGCTCTAACATTAAAGTTACTAACTATTTGATGTAACAGAATAAACTACAATTTAGTACCTAGGTACTTCAGAAATTAAAAGTAGTTTCTTTAAAAATCAAATATTTAAATTCTGATGGCACAAAAAATTATGAAAAAAAAAACAAAAACTGTATGAAAAATTTTACAGAAAAAACAGACCAGTACAAATAGGCGGCCTTATTGCTAAAAAGCAATCTTTTCCTGGCAACCTTGGGACGAAAGAATGAGACAGCCTATTCAATAGGGTAAAGGGTACAGAACTACTAGGACTATGGAAATTTTGTTATATGGGAAAGGAATATCAATCAAAAGTTCCAGCTTAATTAATTGATATTTGAATAAGCTGTAGGCTTTTAACATTCCACTTATAACATATATTTTCCAGTATTATTTGTCATTTTATATAAAAAACGATTAAGCAATCATTATAAATACATATATAAACGTTATAAACAACGTCATCAAATAATATAAATAAATGATGGAGACCCGCCATCCTGATGCACACCTAAAAACAACTCGAAGTGAGAATTTAAGGATCGAACTCGAACCGACCCTGCGAGCATAGAATTCTCGATAAACAAAATTTGACAGCTAAGATCGACAAAAATCGATAAATTTGACAGATATTCCTAAGGAGTGAAAAGGACAAATACTTTTACTAAAGTTCATGCTCGTAGGGCGAATACGTAATAATACGTATGAGTGCGCAAGCGTCCCTACAATCACTAGGACGGCCAAACCGGATCAAAACCGAATACGAACCGTTAATAAGTGCGCAAGCGCCCTAATGGGGGCAGGAATTTTTTAAGTTTATAAAGGGGTCACGAACTAAAAAATAATGAAAAACACTGTCACATAGTATCGCCATGTTCGTCTGTCCGTTGTCTGTCTGCGATTTAGCTCAGAGAATCTTAGTACTGAAAGCTGTAATTTGGCAAGGGAATATATCGGCAATTTGGCATGTTATTAAACACGCAAACAAAGTAGTAAAATAAAATTTAAAAAAAAATTGGGTACCTCCCCTAAATGTGGTTAGGTACCTCCCTTACAAGTAAAGTAGAAATTAATTTTTTTGCTCGTCTATCCCATATAGTGTGGGTTGCCGTCGGATAGGTCTTTCAAAAACGTTATGGGTATGTAACTACGAACACCATTATTGGATTTAGCGTTCCGTTTGTGAAATATTATGTTTTTGTTAGAGCCAAGATTCCCGTCATCCTCCCCTGTCAACTAAATGGTTGCATATGGATGCATGAAAAAAACCACGGTAGTAGTATTTAATTATAACGAAATTAAGTACTTACGTACGAAGTAAAAATTATTAAAGAGTTGTAGTCCACCAACTTATAAAATGTACTTGGTGAAGGAAAATTTCGCGCCACACCACCGGACGCCATCGGTTCCTTCGCTAGTCTTGTTTGGCAAGGAGGTTCGCTAGCGCAATGTATTTTTTTACATACGACAGGGAAGCTCTTGACCTCCATTTCACCTGATGGTAAGTGACGACAAGGCCAAAGGTGGAACAAGCTTCACCAGGACTCCTCCCTCATTGTCTTATTATCAACGAGCGAGTGACGAGCTTCAACTGGCTATCTTACGTCTAATTGTTTTTTTTTATACAAAGTCGGCAAACCAGTCAACTGCTGATGGTAAGTGGTAACAATGGTAAGTGGTAACTATTATAAACATGAAGCTCTTTTGAAATTCGCAGGAAAACTGCCCCCACAAGATCCACGGTGCACGTTGCCAACTTGTGATATCAGATGTAGAGTCACGTAGCCAGTAATTTCACTGCCATATCTTACCCTTCAAACCGGAACACAGCAATGCAAGCACTGCTGCTTTGCGGCAGAAATGGGTTAGACGGAGGTACCCAAGCAGGCGACCTTGGTACAGAGTCTCCCTCCAGTAAAACGGAACATTGGGAGTCGGAAAATAATAATACTATTAAATAAAAATTAAAAATACGATTAGGGTTGCCAGGCGTCGGGATAATGCCGGACATAGCAGGCTTTTTAGATACGTGTCCGGCTAAATTAGACTGTGTCCGACTTTTGTTAGGCTTTTTACATTTAATGTAAAAAGCCTAAAAAAAGCCGGACGACCACGTGAGTGGTCAAATGTTGACCACTCACGTGGTTTCTGTCCGCGTTGCATGTTGTGACTCCATTTTTGACAACACAGTGTCTCAGTTTTCGATTCCAAAAAGTCAGGTTTTATGTTGAACGATGAAAAGACGGCGATTTACATAAAAATACAATACTAAGTATTAAATTAAAATTAAGACGAAAAATCTCATAACTAAAAGCGTCCGGCTTACCCAAAATAATGTCCGGCTAAACTGACCGGGTCTGTCAGGCTTGTCGGTGTTTGGAGCTGGCAACCCTAATTGTGATTATGGCGACAACTAAGTACTCGTAACTAGGTAAGACGGTGGTAAGCCGGGCGGACTCAGAAGCCCTACAACAAACCAAACCAAACAGAAAAACTTCTGCACCTTGTGGAATTGAACCCCGCATCTCCAAATCAACACCCGGTGGTCTCAACCACTAGACCACGGAGGCGGTTAAAATATTGTTCGGGAAGTTCGTGCTATTTAAAAATTATTCGATGATAATATTGTTCGGGAGTTGCAGAGGAATATCAAAATACTATGAAAAGTGCAGAATAAAATATTGTATTGTGTTGTCTAACTGTATAATTACAATTAAGTACATCGATTTTATTACTCTAAATATTTATTTATTTGCTTGCTTAGTGCTTACATGTACCTACATATTTATAGATGTTTACATTATACCAGTACATGCACTCTGTAAGGGCACTTAATATAATCAATAATCGAAATTTGCACAGATACAAAACTATTATATTACCAATAAATCGTGAAATGTTAGATATTTTAGCACGTCAGACCCCAGTAATTTTAGACCTATCTCTGTGCTACCTACTTTAAGCAAAATCTTTGAAAAAATAATGTTGGAACAAATGCAAAGCTTTTTTAATAGAAATAATCTTCTACACTGTAAAAAATTTGGTTTTAGAAAGGGTCGCTCAACAACTAATGCTGGTGTTGAGTTAATACAAAATATATATGAGGCCTGGGAGGACTCACATGATGCGCTGGGCGTTTTTTGTGACTTGTCCAAGGCGTTTGATTGCGTTCATCATGAAACCTTGATCAGGAAATTACACTACTATGGATTTCGCGACACTGATCTGGATCTACTCGTTTCCTATTTGACTAAGAGGATTCAGAAAGTAGACGTCAACGGGGAGAGGTCCCAGGGCGCCTCGGTTAAAATGGGAGTTCCACAGGGTTCAATTCTTGGTCCTTTTCTTTTTTTAATATATATTAATGACTTGCCTGCTTCTGTACAAGACAGGTATGAGATTGTATTATTTGCAGATGATATGTTAAAAATTAAAAGACGATTGCAAATTTATGACGATGTAAATAATTCTATCTCAAGAATAGTTTACTGGTTTATTGCGAATAACTTGTGCCTCAATGAAGGGAAAACTAAATGTATAAAATTTGTTTTACCCAATGTTAAAGAGGTTCACACCACTGTTAACATAAAGCATAAAAATGTGGACCTTGTGGATACCGTAGTATTTCTTGGTATTACTTTAGATTCAAAGCTTCAGTGGGGCCCACATATTGGTAAATTGTCGAAGAGACTTAGTTCTGCAGCGTACGCTGTATAGAAAATACGTCATCTGACTGATGTTGATACAGCAAGACTTGTGTACTTTGCCTATTTTCATAGTGTGATGTCGTATGGCATTTTGCTGTGGGGAAATGCTGCCGACAGACACATTCAGACTGTTTTTGTGCTGCAAAAAAGGGCTATTCGTGCTATTTATAATCTTAAAATAAGAGACTCTTTTAAAGAAAAATTTAAAGAAATTGGTATTATGACCATTGCGTCGCAATATATTTACGAGAATAAAGTATGTTCATAAAATATTCATTCAGTAAATACTAGGCAAAAGAATATGTTAGCATTACCAAATACCTGTCCTTCCACTCTGACCAACTAAACTAACCAACTGAAACGGATCTACGGACCAGTATGTGGGACTCCGATAAAGGCGTTCCCGACTACCCACTAAACATCCTCCCCGGCCTGAGTCCCTTGCGCTGTACGAGGGCAACCCGGGCTCTGTGCTGAGCACATTTCACCAAGTCGCCACCAGCGCCCACCCGTCAAGGCTCACCATGGCACCAAATACGGGTGTCAGCAAACCGCTTCTCTCTAGAGAAGCGGTTTGCTGACACCTGCTGCTACTGGCACCAGACGCCAGCAAACCATTAAGGCTACTGGCGTCGTCACCGGCCTTTTAGGCCAGCCAGCCATCAAATAGAGCGCTCATAATAGGGCTGACCTCTATAGCGCTGGCTTACATCCAAAGCGCCGGTCCCCCTGCGCGCATGCCAGGCACGAAACACCTGAAGATCCCCTTGGGCACGGAACCCAAGGGGGCACGCAACCGCAGACGGACTCCGCTCACCAAAAACCCACAAAGGGGTTACACCCGTAGAAGTCTTCGTCTGGTAGACGCACGGACCAGCCGAAGCCGGTCAAAATGCGCCCACACTCAAGCCCCTTCACCGCGACAAGGTGCTTCTACATCGAAGGGGATTCCTGTCGGACCAACAAAAAAGTTGTACCGGTAAGAAAAACAAATAGATGATCCGTTTTAAGTTGTGTGGATGGGGACAAATTTGAATTAACAAAATATTCCCATCAGACCAACTAAAAAGTTGTTGTATCATTGAGAAAGAAAATAGTTGGTCCGTTTCAATTAGTCGGTTCAGTTGGTCCCTTTGGAATAATATTTCTCAAAATAAAATAAATGAACAATTAGTTGGTTAGATTGGAATAAAACCCTTTATCGGGTTCCATCTTAGAATAATAACGGTTCCATTCTGCACAACCAGTTGGTCGGTTTAGTTGGTCGGAGTGGAAGGACAGCCAAATACTAGGCTTAAAAATTTAATAATTCTTTCAAAGGCCTTTGTGTACGCTTCTACAATAAAATCCCTAATAATATTAAAGCTTGAATAAATTAAAAGTCACTATCAAGGGCGCACTTATGAAAAAAGCATATTATAAAGTGTCTGATTATTAGTAGACAGATAAAACTGCTTGAGATTGACAATAAATGTGATAATTGACGTTCAAAGGGTGTTAACACTTTGTGATAATGGGTTATAATTATGTCATTCGAGTAACTGTTCCACTCACTCCGACAGGCATTGCTATATTATTCTAAAAAAATAAAAATGTTTGTTAAATATAATATTGTAATGGTGGCATTTTAAAAGAGGAGACAAAAAAATACAAGACCTTCCGAGTTTCTTGCCTGTTCTTCTCGAGAAGGCACTCCCAATTTCCGAACAGGTGTAGTCAACTTTTTTTTTCATTTGACTTGTATTTGCACACATCTTAATAATGGTTAGGGTGTGTGTACATACACGGATTAAATAATTTAGTTAATTAGATTCTTGGTTAAAGATTTTTATGTTTTTTTTTGACGTCAATAAGTGCCTGTAAAGGTCTATATTGAATAAAGATTTTTGAGTTTGAATTATGAATATTTGCACCTGAAGGTAGGTAAATATTAATTTTTTCTGAAGGTATTCAACAAAATTATGGGGGATTACTCTCTGTCACACCATTTTGTCACACCAGTGTGACACAGGAGAATTTTTTTCCTGACAGTCACACTACCTGGCGTAGCCTGGTGTGACAGGCAGTAACTAATAGAATTATTAAGACTAAGGCCCGTATTAATAAACCGCACTCAGCTCTGAGATAGAACTTGAGAGCAAACTTGAGATACTGTGCTAATTAATACACCATACTTGAGTTCACACTTGAGTACAAAGTATCAGCTGAGTAGCGACGTATTAATAAAACGATTTCAGGACTCAAGTGCACTCTCAAGATGCTACTTAAGTGCCTGTTTTCTGAGTGTGGTCGGACCATGACTTAAGTGCGCGTTTTGGCGGTTTATTCATCTTTATCACGGTAGTACAGTAAGCTCCTCATCAAGCTATACTGTTTGACCTTTGGACCGTTCTTATGTCGTTCGTAACAGTGGCGGTTTTCGTAGTGTAAATGTATAGCTTGAATGGGAGCTTACTGTACAAACCATTCACACGACAATTTGTTGTTTGTTTAAAAATGGACATAGAAAATATTATTGACGAAATCGATCACTATGACGAAATAGAATATTATGACTATATCTTTCGGATAAACGGGCATCGAAATCCAAAAAAATATATAAGAGATTCTCAGAATCCATTTGAAATAAGGAATGAAGACTTTTTGAAACGCTATAGATTTCACCAAAATAGTGTTTTTTATATTACTTCGTTAATAAAAAACGATCTTACAACTTATAATCAAATAGGCCTTCCTGGGCCTCTCCTGAAATAGCAGTGTTATTGACTTTGCGCTTTTATGCTACTGCATCATTTCAGGTGAGTATTTTAATATATTTGTTATCGAGCTCCTCCTAAACGGCTTTACCGATTTTTATGTTTTTTTTTGTCTGAGAGGTTTTTTAGCCCTAGGTGATAAGGGTGGCCCTCTTCAGATTTTTTTACAATTGAAGTTAAAAGACGACTACTTTACTTTTTTAACATATCTTTCAAGTTTTCTTTAAAAGTACCCAGCACCTTCTGCTTACAACATTATTTGCTTGATACTATTCCAATACGAAGGCCTGTGATTGAATACTCTCTTATTTCAGATTGTCGGTGGCGATCTGTTTCAAATATCTCAACCCACTGCCTCGAATATTATCACAAAAGTATCCAAATTACTGGCACAACTTCATCAACACTTCATCAAGTTTCCCACTGGAGATGAGGCCACGGTAAATAGGGAATTATTTAAAGAACTGGGTAGACATAGGCGCTGACCTGGGCTTACAGGCATAGATGGAGCTATTGATTGTACCCACGTAAAGATTGTATCTACTCCAGGATGCCAGCACCACGAAACGTTCAGGAATAGAAAAACGGATTTCTTAATAAATGTGCAAGTCATCGTTGGCCCCAGAATGGAGATCTTAGATATTGTAGCTAGATGGGCTGGTAGTATGCACGACTCCAGAATATTTCAAATGTCTAGTGTATACATGAAATATTCTCAAGGCGTTTTGAGCGGAAGACTCGTTGGAGATAATGGATACCCTACATTACCATTTGTGCTTACTCCAGTTAGACCATCTCCTCAAGATCCTCCGTCCATTAGATATAACAGAGCCCAAATAAAAACACGAAATATTGTGGAAAGAACATTTAGAGTTTGGAAACGCAGGTTTCCTTGTTTGTCTAAGGGCCAACAAATTATCAACAGTATCTAACATTATAGTTGCTTGCGCTGTATTACACAATTTGTCACTAATTTTAAATGATAAATTACCTTTCCTAGACATTGAAAATATTGAACATGTCGAAGAGGATGATGAAGAGAGCTTAGTACCAAGCTCTAGTGCTGGTTTTTTATTAAGAAACTCAATAATTGAAAATTATTATCAGTAAATATTTTTTTGTTTTCGCCTATTTCATGTTTCTTGAATAAATGTACTTTATTGCGCACAATTACACTTAAATTTAAACATAGTTATAAACTCAGTAGCAAATGCGGACTTATCTCTTTTAGAGATTTCTTCCAGTCTGTCGTTCTCTGCTGGTTGTGTGCCGAAATCTTGGAAAGAGGCCAATGTCCAGCCGGTTCCCAAAAAGGGAGATCGTTCTGATCCGGCTAACTATCGCCCTATAGCCGTCACTTCCATTTTGTGTAAAATCATGGAGAGGATCCTTAATACACAGCTGATCCGTTACCTGGAAGGTCAATCGTTACTTAATGACCGACAGTATGGGTTTCGTCCTAAACGGTCAACAGGTGACCTTCTAGCGTTCCTTTTGCACAAATGGGGTGAATCTATCGATAAGCGCGGCGAATCGGTGGCTATTAGTCTCGACATCGCCAAAGCTTTTGATAGAGTCTGGCACAAGGCTCTTCTTTCCAAGCTTCCGGCATACGGATTACCCGCGCAGTTCTGTACGTGGATTGCCAGCTTCCTCCACGAGCGTAGAATTCGCGTTGTCGTTGACGGCTGCGCTTCGCGGTTCGTGGCAGTGAACGCTGGTGTTCCGCAAGGCTCCGTTCTATCCCCCACATTGTTTCTTCTGCATATCAATGATATGCTTTCCTTGGGAGCTATACATTGCTATGCAGACGACAGTACAGTGCATGGGGGATATCACGGAGCCTCGGGGGCTGCTCGTGGTGATATTGGTAGGGAAAGGCAGAATCTTATCATTGAGCTCAACAGGACGCTGGACCTCGTCTCCGAATGGGGCTCCAACAATCTTGTTGAGTTCAATGCTAAGAAAACACAGGTGTGCGTGTTCTCGGCGAAAAGGTCACCTTTCCTCCCCCTTCCTTCTCTTCAGGGCACAACCCTTCACACACAGAGCAACATCACCTTGCTCGGAATGAACATTCGCTGCGATCTGAACCCCAGAGACTACATCGAATCCGTCATAACTACTGCCTCACGGAAACTCGGTGTCCTGAACAGGGTGCGTAGGTATTTTGCGCCGGACCAACTATGCTTGTTGTATAAAACTCAGGTTAGGTCTTGCGTGGAATATTGCTCGCACCTTTGGGACGGCTCCGCTCAGTACCTCCTCGATGCTCTGGACAGATTGCAGCGTCGCGCTATTCGCATAATTGGCGATGTAGAGGCAACTAACACCCTCGAGCCTCTACAACTTCGTCGTGACATCGCCTCTCTTAGCGCCTTTTACCGAATGTTCCATGGGGAATGCTCTGAGGAGCTCTTTAACCTTATCCCTCCCTCTCCATTCCTTAACAGAAACACGCGTAAGGGCCTTCGGAGTCATCCGTACACTGTGTCCTCCTTTTCACACCGTACCAAGAAATTCCAAGATTCCTTCTTCTGTCGTTCATCCCACACTTGGAATTCTCTACCTGCGCACGTGTTTCCTCCATCCTACAACATGGGTTCCTTCAAAAGAGGCGTGAAAAAGCATCTTTTGGGCCGGCAAGGGGCGGGCAGGTAGGAGAGTGGATGTCGTCCCTACTCTATCTGTCAACTCATTTGGGCCTCTTTCACCGCTTAACATCAGGCGGGAGGAGGTCATTTGCCGGGCCATCCATAAAAAAAAAAAAAAAAAAAAAAAAGTCAACCTGTGAGTGTGTTGGAAAATTACATATAAATAGAGGGAAACATCAAAGCACACAAGTGAGATTACAAAAGTAGATAAAGACAACATTACACTAATACAACAATAAACACATTACAATAAACACATCATACATACATATAAACATAAAAATATACATACATACATATACATATATACATTTGATGACGATGCGATAGCTAAGGCGAATTTACCACTTGCGACAGAAAGTGCTGCCTCAGCCTGTATTTAAAGCAGGGCATGGAAGGACTGTTGAACTACAGAGGGTGGGTGGTTCCACAATTGGGCGGCACGAAAGCTGAAAGAGCGTAGCAGGAAGTTTGTGTTAGATTTGGGGAGGTCAAGCTTTTCAGTATAGCATGGGCGTAGGGAATGAGAGGGGGGAGGCGGCATATGAAACCGCAAACGGAGGTACTGTGGGGAGTTGGGGTCTCTAAAGATTTTGAACAGCGCTGTCAAGATGTGCATATTACGGCGCTCACGGACCGGAAGCCATTTCAACTCAGAGCGAAAGTGAGAAATGCGATCGAATTTGCGAAGACCAAAAATAAATCTTATAGCCAGATTTTGAAGTCTGCGTTTGCGTTTCGTTTTTAACAGACTTCGAAAAAGGAGGAGGTTCTATGTTCGATGGTATCTATTTTTTTATTTTTTATGTATGTTCACCGATTACTCCGCCAATTATAGGCCGATTTTCAATTTTTTTTTTGTAATCGAAAGAGTACTCACGAGTTGGTCCCTTTGTCAATGTGATGATGGAATAATATATTGACTTTAGCAGGATAATACATTTATGAAAATTTGATTTATGTCTATAAAAATTATAATAAATTTGAAACCAATTTCCAAATTCACCATCTAACTAAACACAAGATTCAAAAATAAACTTGCCGTTCCAACATTCAGGCTTCAAAAAACTAGAGGCTCGTTTATGGGGAAATGTATAACCTTTTATAATAAGCTTCCACAAAGTGTTACCGACTTGCCTTTTCATAAGTTTAAAGCGCATGTAGAAAAGACTCTTATGAGTAAAGGATATTATAAAGTCAACGATTATTTGAATGATGCCAATGCCTGGTGTTAATTTTTCACATAATGAATCGTGTTGTTATGTATAACTATTTGTTTAAACAAATATTATTTTTGGTAATAAGTAGTAAGAAGAGAACCAACACATCTAATCTTGTAATGGAAGTTGAGCTCAAACTTCTGCTGTGAGGTCAGCTTCCAATTGACGACTCTATAACAATACAGGGAGAAAAAAATAGCCCTTGCTGGTTTTCTTGCTGGTTCTTTCCAGTACAAGGTCTCCCGCCGTAGACTTGTGAACCAATGGCGTAGCTGCTTTGACGTTCAAAAGAGATTGTAACAATCCAATTTGAATAAAAGATATTGAATTTGAATTTGAATCCCAGCAAATCAAGGGAAACCCTTAAATTTCAAAGGCGCATCCAACGTGTTTCATGTTTTTTCTTAAGATACTCAGGTATTTGCGTCTAGTAGTCATTATGTCATGTTACTGAGCTGATGATGGAAGGTTCCTGGTAAAAAAGGAGTGGAAGTTGGTAATTTTTTTTAGAAAAATATAAAACCGACTTTAAGAACACCAAAAAGTCATAAATAATATAAGAACATACCTACAACATCACAGTTTTATATTGAAGTTGGTTTTAAGTAACTATACCTATTAATTGGTCTTTTCATTTTTAAGACTTTCCAGGTAATCATTGCTTGGAGCCAACTTCAATATAAAACCGTAATGTTGTATGTATTCTTATTATTTATGACGTTTTGGTATTATTGAAGTCGGTTTTAATTTTTGAAAAAAATTATTTTCAATATTTTTAGGTTAATAATTACGTTTTAGATTTTGAGCCGAGGCAAACACCAGAATAACTTAAAATTAAACGTCTTTCGCTCTAAACAGTACTGAAAGAATTATTCTCTAACTCCTTTCCAGAAACCTTCCATCATCAGCTCAGTAACATGATATGATGATTACCAGATGCAAATAACTGAATATCTTCAGCAAAAACATAAAACACGTTGGACATACCTATGAAATTCAAGGGTTTTCCTCGATTTTCATGGGATCCCATTATCAGATCATGGCGTGGTGACAGTGGGACCACCTCGGGAGTATACTCTTTCGATCACAAGAAGAATTTTAAAAATCGGTCCACAAATGGCGGAGTAATCGCTGAACATACATAAAAAATAGATACAGCCGAACATAGAACCTCCTCCTTTTTCGAAGTCAGTTAAAAATGACGTTTACTTGAGATCACGCTCTTAAGAGCGCGATCTTGATATAATATCTCAAGTGATACGCTGTTGATGTAGGTTTATTAATTAGCGGCAATCTTAAGTGCGTGATCACAACTTGAGAGTGACTCGGCTAAGTTCGCACTTGAGAGCAGTCTTGAGATCGCTTTATTAATACGGGCCTAAGAGTCACGCTATTTACTCGTATGATTAAACAAAAATAATAGTACAAACAAATCATTATATATTACTCAAACAAAATGGAAAATATTATTAAAAGTCTTAACGTAAGTATACTATTTAATGTAGTCCAGACGAGTTCGTTAAAATAAAGTGTTAATGAAATAGCGCAAACCCTCAGACACCCCAACTTATTTTTATTATAAAAGAATGTAAATAATAATTATTAAATTTTCGCCGATTATTTATGAAGATTTTTCCATATTTTTAACTGACTTGAAAAAAGGAGGAGGTTATTAATTCGATGCGTATGTGTATTATTTTGTGTGTATGCTACGCGATTACGCCGCCAATTCTGTATTCGATAGAGTATACTCCTGGGGTGGTCCCATTGTCACCAAAGTCAGGATCTGATGATGGGATCCTAGGAAAATCAAGGGAAACTCATAAATTTTATAGGTATGTCCAACGTGTTTCATGTTTCTTCCCAGACTATTCAAGTATTTACGTCTGGTAGTCATGAACCGCGCTGATGATGATGGAAGGATCCTTAACTTTAAGAATTTAAAGGTTTTTTAAAACAGGCACGTATTGGCACTTTCTCTAATACTTCAACTATCGATACGATACGATGATCTGCTAGAAAGTCAAAATTTGGCACGGACTTCAATATAGAAATGTGATATTGTCTGTACCTTTTTTTTTTTTTTTTTTGGTAGGGGGGAAAATGCATTTACCAATTCCTCATGGTCGAGCCAAACCACGAGGATATGTGGGACTCCCCAGACCGTACCCGGCCCGGGCCTACCCACTAAAAACCCCTCCAGCAGCTCCTCCGTCCGTCACAAGACAGGGGGTAGGGGACAACAGCCAGGCCTTATTCCCGCTGACCCCCTGCCTGTGACATGTCCGTTGCCGGACTCTCCACCTGGCTCAGCTACTTTGTGGAGCGGCACAGAATTGCGCCGCTCTACACCCCGGTTGGTTTTTTATTGTGGTTGTCTTCCACGCGGTCCGACGCTCAGTGCGCCGAACCCCCGGCCCGCTCAGTGCGAGTAACGGGTTGCCCGACGGCAGACCCCACTGGGTCCACCGCCGCGCGGTGAGCCGAAGCTCAGGGAAAATCCCCAGAAGGTGCAAAGCACCTTGGCGATAAGAATCGCCTCACCTCCGCCAGCCGGAATCGACTTTCAGCGAAAGCCACACCTCTTCTTAACACAAGAAGAGGGGACTTCGCCCTTCCCCGCATGAAGCGGGTGGCCACACGAAGTGGACCGCCAGGTTGAACCCGGCCATCCCACCCCCCCCCCCCCCTCTATGGGGGTCCTCTCGTCAGACTATTAGCCCGCGGCAGAGAATATTGAAGAAATAACTCTCCCAGAAATGTAAAGTGCTCCCGTAATTATTTATTATTTATTTATTATTATAAGGTACATGTAAATAACGTCGGATTTAAATCAATGTCCCGCAAAACTGTTTATATACAGTTTGTCTGAGGGATCTCGCAACATCTTATTATGACTACTTATGAGCTATGTCTAATAAGTTATACATGTTAAGGTAAGCTATCTAGGAGGTATTTCTTAAGTCTAGTCTTAAATTTTTTTATATCTACTTCTCCTCTTAGTTCAGCAGGTAAACTGTTCATCAAATATGGAACACGTTTTGCCCGGGTCCTGTCTCCATACATATTTGTTACCTTAGGAACAATGTATTTGCCCGCACTCATCGCTCTTGTATTGTACTTATTGTGTACATTTTGTAATTTAAGATTGTGCTGTCGATTGCTATGATTATTGATTGCAAGCAGATATTTATGTTACTATAATCATTTTTGAATTTAGTTTTGGTTTTTTTATCTACCAACAATTTTAGGAATCTAATTTGGATATTTTCTAACTTATCAATATAAGTTTTAAACGTTAAACCATAACAATCGAGGGCGTAATCTATAATAGATTCAACCAAGCATCTATATAGTACCTTGAGAGTACTACTTGGAACTCGGTAGCTATGGTAAAATTTGCCTAGTAGTACTCTAAGTTTGTTACACAACAAATTTATATGTTCGGACCATGAAAATTTTTCATCTATCTGTAAACCTAAGTAAGTTGCACACTTTACTCTTTCGATCGGTTTGCAACCACAATTAGCGAGGTTGTTATGAAAGCAGTCATAAGAGTGAATAAACAACTGATATGGAATTTCTTGTATATGTAAATACGGAGAGTGTATGATTAAAAACTTTGTTTTATCTGAATTTAATACTATGCCGTTGTCATGTGACCACTTAACAATATTATCAACATCTTGCTGAACGAGCTGACACGTCTCGGGAAGATCTGTCCCGGCGCGCAGGATACATAGGTCATCTGCGTACATGTGTGCAGAGCAGTGCTGTAACACCCCACATAGACTATTTACGTGCATTAAATAACATATAGGACCGCATCCTGATCCCTGGGGCACGCCGCACCGGACCACCCTCTCGTCGCTGAGCGTATCTTCTATTTTTACCCGAAATACCATAAGATGTTTTGCAAGGTAAAGTTAAAACCTTCTGATGATTTCTCTCGTAAAAGCATTTGATTGAAATGATCGTGTATGGAAATCCGGAATATCTTGGAACCATCGAATTTGAGAAACTACCTTTGAGTAGGAGCGGCTGAGTTTCACTTTCTGTTGAGTTACTAAGCAGGATGCCCACCTAATGGTAAGTGGCTATACCTAGTGATTCCTGAAAGACTTGCATATCTATTACCCCTACAAGTAGGTACATGACGACTCTGATACTGATTCTCCCTCTGGTAAAAAGAAAGGTTATTCAAAAGGACGACACGGTTCTTAGAATTAGTATCAGTAAGTACAGGAAAAAAATTGGTAGACACACTAAGATTCCCCATCGTTGCGCATGTCTGCTCACTTTAGCTGCCGTGCGCAGGCTGCAAATTGGACGATCTAACTTACTCTTAATGAGATCGATCCACTCACTCTCTCGTGTGATGTCACATAATTTTTATAGAATTTTTAACCCTCCACCTAAGTGAAGGGTCCAGAGATGTGAATGTTTACAGAAGGTGGACATTCCGGTTAGTGGACGCTTAGGGAAACCCACGTGATGAACTGACTGGAACTAACGGTAATAGGATCTAATGGATCGAAAGGGATTGAATAAGTTAACAATACTTGTCCTCGTCGTCAAAATATGATAGTGTGACTGTGAGGAATAAAGTTCTTCTCTGTCACACTGGTGTGACTGTCAGGAAAAAAATTCTTCTGTGTCACACTGGTGTGACAGAATGGTGTGACAGAGAGTAATCCCCCAAAATTATGTCAAAATTCTAATTACCAAGAAGGTAATAAATAACATATAACACACAACACGAAAAGAAAAATAAAAGAACATGATTATTATAAAATTTCCTTTTTATTTTTTTCGACAAAGTGTATATGAATACAATCATTATGGAAGCAATTGATGGGACTTTGTATCAGTAACATTTTACATTAAAATTTATCCATAGCCTATTTTATGTTATAGGAAATTCTCTTAAAACTAAAAATCAGCAATTAATAAAAAATCGCTGCTAAGACATATTGTTAAAGGAAACTAGAAGATTAATATAAAAAAAAACTTCAATAAAATGACACCAAACTCTAAAAGAGTTTAATAAATTTAAACAAGGAGTTAATTGAATATAGCACAAATCAGTCTACATCAACAGTCATATTTCATTAATAATACAAACCTGACTGTTGATGTTGCCATACAAATAAAATTTTCGCATACACAACTCAAAACATCGTTGTAAGTAAAATCTACGTAATAATATGCATAAAAGAAATCATAATTGATAACGAACAAATTGTCAAATTAACAACTAATTTCTCAAATTGTAATTATTTTTTTAAATAATTACCTTTCAAATTAAATACAATCTCAGGGTTCAAGGGATAATAAAGTATATATAATACATGCATGGCCAAGGAATTAACAACATTTTCCCAGTTGCCTCAATCATCGTAAAAAAATATCACTATATTCATTCCAATAAATGTTTCCATAGATAGAACAAAACATTGTTCAACAATCATCATATATTTATTAAAATAGTTCACATCTATTTTATATGCTAACATTGATAACATTGAATAGAATTTTTGCCTTTACAGCAGGAACGCTACGTTAAATAGAAGATTGAAGAAATAACTACTTTGATGATTCATTGCTATCGCCCAACTTTCACTTCAACAACAATTACTCTCATTGATAAACTTTATTCACATCGAAACAGAGCTATATTCCAGTACATACATCATCAGTATTTTAAAATACTTGTAACACTTAATACACATTACATTTGTAACAACAGCACGACATAATAAATACCTAGGTCATGTTTATTACTATTAACAAAACACGAGTACCTACCTACATCGAGAAAATATATTTTATCATATCATATCATTATACGAGTAATTCTTAACAGACTGTGACAAATGCACTTTGTTATTAACACTACGTAGCAATCATGAAAATCAATATGGCAACCCAGAGCAAACCTAACCTCACATTAAGGCATTAGAACACCCAATGCCATAAACTTAACCTTATAAAATTAACCTCATAAAATACAGTACGGATCACCTAACAAACCATCAGACTATACATCAGCGTTCAACATTTCATAATCTATCACAAACTCAACAATCACCAAATTATCACAAATTGGTCTGCAATAAAAAATAAGTATTTCATAAATCCGATAGAAATCAACACGACAGTGTCTTAAAAATACTCCATTTTTACATGAATCTTTTCAAGTGAGATGATAGGAAAACAGAAGAAATTTGACACAATTTATCGACGGTGAATTTATCGACTAAATCTAAATAAGACATTTCTTCGAGTGTCTAACTGAATTGTATTGACAATTCTTATTTAACGACGTAACCTAATTTCTACCCTAATAATTAGTACCAAAATAATCATTGGAAAGGTTTCTCTTACACAGCAACTATCTCGTCTTATACAATATAATATAGAGCTAAAATTACTTTAAAATTGACAACTATCATAATTTAACAACAAATATTTTCTAATTGTCATTAAAGTACGAAGTTGTCATAAGCTGAAATTAATTATACTTAATACATTTTATTAACTGATACATATTTTAACCACTAGGCTGAATATGTCCATACAAAGGACAACAATTTTTTTGTACCACACATATTAAACAAAAGTATCGATAACCGATTTTGCCGAATTCTCCAAAATGGCGCGAAATAAAAGTGTACGAAAATATTTCGACTATATCCAATTCAGTGTGGTAAATCATATAAGTATGTCAGTGATTCTTATAAATTGAGTTTTCCATACAATAGAGGATGTTATGTTTATATATTTTTTTATATGGGTTCTTATTTGATCTCCATTTTAGTTATTTAAATGTTGCCAGTTATTACATAAAATTCATTCAATACAATTCCAATTAACTGGATTCTAACCTAGATGTTGGAACACATTGACAAATTGAAAACGACAAAATTCACAATACAATTTGTCGTGAAAACTGTTTATATGAATATAAAAATATTATCATTATTCACATTATAAAAGTGCCTACATTTTTAGCACTGTTATGACTCAAGTCCTGGAATTAATGTGTAGCTATATACCTACTACCGCCATTCAATTGTAGAATCACAAGCCATTAGGTATGAGTAAATATTTTCCCCATTGTAGTAACTTTATTCATCTACCGAAATATCAATAAGTACCTATACTAATTTGACACATTTATTATAAAATACATATAAAAATACACTCTCCAATCGTATTTCCTTAAACGGGTTGCCATCGTAAATTATTTTCTACCGTCTTATTCAAATATCCGACTTCACAGTTAACCAATCACAATCTAAAATAGAATAGTCAAAGAGCATGAGTAAAAATGGAGACGTTATTAAGACACCGTCAAATCACGTAGATTGCGTTCCTTTAGACTCTGCCCATTTTAGTACCATGTCATTTGGCAGTATATGATATTGCTTAAGAGGAAATCACACGGGCCGTTTTTCAATACAAACGTTGTCCCCAGTTTCCTTCCTGGATAATGACAACAGTTGCTCTATTTCTTCCAAAAAAATCTATGGCCTCTATTAGCATGCTCTTATTAAGAGATATACCTAATAAATTGGCCAGATTTTCTGCTGTATTCAAACATCTAGTGAATAAATGTGACGTAGGTATATGAATAAAGCAAAACATGGAAACGCAGCCACAACATGTCATTAATTTTTAAAGCAAAAAGTAAATAAATTGGTCTAATTTTAGAGGGGAAAACAGGGGACTGTGAAAAGTCTATTTTGTGTACTTTTCATAAGTACAAAGTACAAGCACAGATTGTCTTCGCGCGCGCGCTTAGCGACAAGTGTACCTATTGTTTACGTAAATATAAATAATCGAAAATCGTAGTGATAGTGCTTAATTCCAGTTATTACATACAATTGCGCATGAAATAAGTTCTGAGCTACAATTTGCTTTGAAAAGTTGTTATATAAACGGTTTATAATATAAATAATTCAGAATCAGAATAATATAACGGACGACTGAATTGAAGTAGTGACTCACCCAACCGGCCGGCCTACGCTTGCTATCCTTATTGCACCTGTGAGCCGCCCGCGCTCTGTCTCCACTTTCAACCAGCAGCGCTGCTAACACTTATTATCCGGCAAAATGACAGTAACCTGTTCCGCATGCACTCAAGAGATAACCTCATCACGTCAACTTAAATGTACCAAATGTAAGTCTGTTTTTCATCCGATCTGCGTAAACGTTGGGAATAAAGATGCTACCGAGAACAAAGATTGGCAATGTCCGGCCTGCCGAGCGAAATTACCCAAAAAAGACAACTCACTTATACGCGCGTGCGCATCACCCGGCTCATCCGCCGTTACTGAATCGAGCAATCTAACACCTCGTCCTAACAAAAGGGTAGCTATCGGTTCCCCGATTGCTGATAATAGTCCCAATAATATTGAAAATTCCAGCGATAATAATGCGGTCGCTTTAGAATTGCGGATGATGCGTCAAGAAATACATGAGATGAAAACGTGCTTAACAGACTCTCTAACTAGATGTTTTGAAAAGTTGGACAATTTTGAAAGTAGGATAAGAATAGTCGAGGAGAAGGCGGCGATTATTCCTATTTTAGAAAACACGATCTCCGTTTTACAAGAGCAGTTAAACAATAAAGCCCAAGCCGGTATGAGAAACGAGATCGAAATATTGGGTCTGACGGAAAACACAAACGAAAATTTGACACATACCGTTTTAGTTACAGCCTCTAAGGTTGGAGTAAACTTGAGTGAAACGGACATAGATTGGGTGACTCGTGTTGGATCTAGGCTATCCAAACATGAAACGAGCTCGCAGCAATCAGGCAACGGCCCCAGTAGACCAAGACCACTTATAGTTAGATTTGTAAGAAAATCGAAGAGAGATGAACTACTCAAAGCTGCTAAGTCACGCCGTAACTTATACACAACTGACATAGATATACAGGGCCCTAGCGGAAAAATTTACATCAACGACCATCTTACCAAAGAAAATCGAAATTTATTTCGAGAAACTCGAATCCGCGCAAAAGAACAAGATTATCGATTCTGCTGGATTAGTGACGGCGCCAGGATCATGGTACGTAAGGACGAAGGGCGGGCAGCAATCGCTATCCGCTGCCGTGCAGACCTGGACAAGCTCGGTGCCTCCAATTAGCCGTAGGACTACAATCACGAAAATAATGAAATACATTGGTAATTACTTTAAATCACGGCGTTACGATTTTGCTTGTTATCATATGTTTGTTTTACTTTATTTTGTTTTTACTTATCTTATTTTACAACTTGTAGAAGATATCCTTGGAAGAAACAAAATAAATTATATGTCATTTAATATCAGCTATGTAACTTGCAAACGGATATTCTCAACTTTTCACATATATGTAAAATCTACTTTCACTACTAGAAGTGGCAATGGACACACACACTCACAAAAATACATCACAGATACATTGGAAGAAGGTTTACTTAATACTAATAAATATGAGTGTGTTTACTGCGGTGCGCCCCTCACTCTCGAGTCAAGCTTATATTATTCAACTATTTCTATGTATGAAAATGGATGATTCAGATATTTACACAGATATAGACGAAACTCTTAAAGTTGAGTGTCGCACCGTAGATATACCCGAGCAATGTGAGAAAATTATAGGAAATCGGAATTTTAAAATTCTCACCTGTAATATTAGAAGTATACATGCGAACTTCTCTAAATTAATTTTAGTTCTTAAGCGCCTTAATATTGAATATGATGTGATTGTACTTACAGAATGTTGGTTGCAATGCGATACTAACATACCTCAATTAAAAGGTTTCAGCACCTTCCACTCAACCAAAATAATTAACAAATGTAGCGGGCTAGTTGTTTACGTAAAGAATTGTTTGACAGCTAGCGTCACTGAAATTATTTTTGATGATGCTAACTGCCTAATTGTAAAATTAAATAATTGCATATACGTGGTAGGTATGTATCGCTCCCCAGCACAGGCTCCATCCGACCGCTTCTTTGATCTACTTGATAAAGCTTTAGAACCGCTTGAGAGAAAAAGGACTGTGTTTCTGACAGGAGACTTGAATATAAATTTGCTGGATGACACACCAGATAGTCCTAGCTCTAAATACAAAGATCTCATGGCGGAACATTGTCTTTTGGCAGCTATTACTAAGCCTACTCGCGAAAAAACATGCCTGGACCATATATTTGTGAAGTCGAAACACAAGGCCACAGGTGTAGTAGTCAAATGTCCGCTGACAGACCACAATCTAATTATGATTGGCATAAATATTAACAAATCGGGAATCAACAATTTAAACAAGAATAAAAAAACATTTCGAACTGACCTTGATGCAATCGCCAATGAACTTGAAGGTTATAATTGGGAACAATTCATAAAAATTGCCGACGTAAACGACGCGCTTCGTGAATTGAACAAAACTCTCACTGACTTAACACTAAAGCACACACATGAGACTAAAGTTAGTCGTCGTCAAGTAAAACTAAAGCCATGGATAACTCCAGGTCTTATACGATGCATGCGGCAGCGTGACAAACTGCACTTGCAAACCAGGCAAAGCCCAAACAATGAGATGCTAAAAATCACATATACGCGTTACAAGAATTTTTGTAATGACATCATACGCAAGGTTAAAAATAATTATTATAATACTCAACTAGCTTACAATCATAAAAACTCACAAAAACTGTGGAAAACGATTAAAGATGTATGTGAATTTCCCATCCGTAAAAATGATTCCCAAATGTTGCTTTCCAAAACAAACAATCCACAGAATGCTGTAAATGACTGTAATCAGCATTTTGTGAATGTGGGATCGAAACTGGCTGCGAAAATTTTTAAAAAGCTCAACACGTCAGAGAATCTACTCTGCCAAGAGATCAATCTGCGGGATAGATGCTCGGATTCTCTTTTTCTTTTCCCAACTGACCTTTATGAGGTCGACAGTCTCTTAAGGAGTTTGAAATCTGACAGCGCCCCGGGAATTGATACTTTTACACCTATACTACTAAAAAGCATCAGGCCTAGTATACTAGTTCCGATAGTTCACATTTGTAACTTAAGTTTAAGTACTGGCTCATTCCCAGAAGCCTGGAAAACCGCAGTAGTGTCTCTAATACACAAGAATGGACCTAAAGATAGTGTAGAAAATTACCGTCCCATATCACTCCTTTGTGTATTATCAAAAATACTCGGAAAAAATTGTCAATAAACGTCTGGTAGACTTCATTGAAAAATATAAGCTTTTATCAGATCGACAATTTGGATTCAGGCGAGGTAAATCCACCGAAGATGCCGTGCAACTTATAACTGAGATTCTGACATCGCATATGGACAGTGGTAAGAGAAGTGTGGGAATCTTTCTCGATCTTGCTCGTGCATTTGACACTATATCAGTTCCAATCCTTCTCAAAAAACTGGAGGCCACCGGGATTCGAGGAACTGCCCTGAAATGGTTTACCAGTTATCTCTCAGAAAGGCGTCAGCGTGTCAGAATAGGAGAATATCTTAGCGACGAGCGACAGGTGGCTTTCGGGGTCCCTCAAGGCGGGAATCTCTCTCCTACACTTTTTACCCTTTACATAAATGACCTCCTAAAAACTAATATAGCGAACTCAGATATCATATGCTATGCTGACGATACAGTAGCTATCTTTCATGGAAAAAACTGGCAAAGTGTGGTGTCCGCCGCTGAGGCTGGGATGGCTACCATAGCAAACTGGCTCGGCCAAAATCTTCTCACTCTCAATGTGGCCAAAACCTGCTTCATCGGTTTTCATATAACTCGAGCTACAGAACCGAAACTCACCTCAATCAAAGTTCACAGTCTCGACTGTCTTGCGCAAGAAACACAATCAAATTATCCATGCACGTGCGACACTATCGATAGAGTAGCATTCACAAAGTATTTAGGCGTACAAATTGACCAAAAATTGACCTTTGAACACCATATTATATACCTGGCCAAGAGAGTGCGAAAAATAATCTATGTGATGAAGAGTCTCGGACCAGCTGCCAGTACTCAGGTCAAAAGTTTAGTGTACACTTCCCTATGTCAATCTCTGATTCAATACTGCATTGCAGTTTGGGGTGGTGCAGCCAAATCAAAAATCATTGCTGTAGAGAGGGCCCAACGAGCTGTCATTAAGGTAATGATGGGAAAACCACGACGTTATCCCACTGATAAACTCTATCAGGAGGCCAGGGTGTTAACAGTCAGACAATTATTTGTTTCTCGAGCTGTCGACAAAACAAAACGTAGTAACCTACAGTCAATTATTCTCCCGAAGGTGCGGACAGTATTTGCATGCCGGCTTCCTCCATATATATACGGTTTCACTTATAACGAAGTAAGTAAGCTCTGCGACATAAAAGAAGTGTCCCATCGGAAAGCCAGAGGAAAACTGAAAAAATGGTTGCTCACACTGTCGTATAATGAGACAGAAACCCTTGTCAAAGTTTATGATGTTACCATATCCAAAGCATTAATCTAGATCTCAATCTCACAATGCTCAAGTAAGGAGCATTGCGTTTGATAGTATTTCTCCAATTTCATCCCCGGTTGCGGTTCCGGTTTTGGGTGCTGGCAATTATTCACAATGATTCGCAGATGGGTAATTTTAAATAAAAAAAAAATTAAGTGTAATTATTATATACCTTATTATATTATTTGATATCCTTTATATTCGCCTGTATTCTAAATTTGTTAGTAGTAATAAGTAGTACGTAGTAACAATTTTTTTTTAAATTAATAGATTGCAAGCAAAAATAATTGAATGTTAAAATCTTGTAAAAGTATGTATATCACAAATTATATAAAATCTTTAGAATCAAGCGCTTGCGCGCGCTACTATTGCAAGAATTTGTAAAATCAAAAACTGAGTTCCAAAAGACAGGCTGTGCCGAGTTTGGGACTCGCTGATCATTCATATTCAGTTCTGTCTTTACTTTTGTTTTGTTATTTATCCTAGATTATCCTAGATTAGATAAAAGTAACTTCGGTCCGATTTGTTTGGCAACACATTTTGCAAATAACTATTTTTTTTATTCTCTCGACCTTAGTGTTTCCTCTTAATATTTTTTTACATTGGCAGCTTTGTGGTTTTATTGCGACAAAGTACTACAATTTGCAAAGTCGGTCTATTATGCAGCTACGTTGTAACTCTTTCTCACTTAGCTTACTTAGCCTAGCTTATGGCACTGGCTCCTCGTCGGTCCCCTCTTCAGAATCGTACACTGGCGCTCCGTTCTTCATTTGTATCACCGATTTTTTTCTGTGTCTTTGCTCTTTCAGATCTTTCTCGATGTTTCTGGAAGAAAAGAACGGAACGTCTTACATTGGAATGAATATGACAAGCTGGAGTTGTGATAAGCCCCCTTACCATGATCGCTCAAAACAATATTGAAACCGCGCTGAGAGCGGGATGGTGCTATACGCAGCAAGAGCGGTGTCTCTGTTCCAATATTGTTTTAACCTTGCTGTAAGCGATCATGGTAGGGCCTCTGGTCTCCTTTAAACAATCGCTGTTGAATGTTTAGTCTCTACTTCCTTTGCTTCTATTATTTATAAGCTAGCTGTCTCATACACGTTGTTCTCTCAAAAGCGCCCGAGCTGTCAAACGGCCGAAGTTTAAGTAGTCAAACCCTTCTATAAAGTATAAGAAAACTAAAAAAAAATGATAAATGAAATCGGTAAAGTCGTTATTAAATCATGGCGTGATCAAGGGAAATAGGGATTAATTTTTAAATTGGTACGTGTGTATATTCATTATATTTGTTACCAAATTACATAAAAAAAAATAATTTCAGTAAAACGCAATAATTGGACAAGTCTCTCTTCAGATAGAAGTCGGTTACATTATTCTAAGCTACATACAGCAACCAACATAAAATTCATAAAAAATGCCTTACCTCCAGAAAGGTTTTTTTTCACACAACGCTACATTGAAGACGCAGTTTCGAATCCAGCTAAATGAGTTATTTATTTATCCTCTATTTCCAAGTTGAACAATTAACTCACATTAAAGTAACAATTGAATTTGTTATTTTAATGTGAGTTTCCACTACTGTGGTGAAACTGCCAATGATATTTCCTAAGCTTTCTAGGCACCGAGACATTTTCCCTACCCCTGGATCACTTCGACTAGTATACAGGATTATAGATTATACTGTTTTATCACCCCGGAAAATTAAAATGGAACTGCACACTGCGGAATAAGTTCCACAGACCTACCTGTCGACTAGCCATCGACAGGTAGGTCTGTGGAACAAATTCCGCAGCGTGCAGCTCCACTTAAACTTTCCGGGGCATTTCCACCTCATAAAAAGGCCAAGTGCGAGTAGACTCGCATGCCGAGGGTTCCGTACAAATTTATCTAAGTATTAAAGTAGGTACACGTTTACGGTTTTCAGATTTTTACCCCGATATGTGCTGTGAGACATTGCTTCTTACCAAATTTCGTGATTCTACGTGAACGGGAAATTACCCTTTAAGATTTGATTCCCTTGTGAATCGCAAAATATGCAAGAACATGCCACATAAACGGTCATAATATCTTTTGATCGAATTGACTTACAAGTTTAATTTTTTCACTGATAAATTTCAGTTTGATATCTCTACGCGTTTCCTTAGAATAAGGTATCCATTTTTTTCTTTGAGCTACGGCCCCTAAACAGCACCGAGAATTATTTAGCTCCGTAGTAGTGTAAAAGCGTAGTAACCTAGAGCGTCGGTGGCGCTGTGGACTCGGCACTTGCCTTCCAATCGGGAGGTCGGGGTTCGAGACCCGCCATGCACCAATGTGTTTTTCGTTTCGAATTTCATATGTACATTTGTCTTACGCTCCTACGGTGAAGGAAAACATCGTGAGGCAACCTGCATACATCTGCGAAGAAATTCAATGGTGTATGTGAAGTCGACCAATCCGCACTGGGCCAGCGTGGTTGACTAAGGCCTAATCACCCTAACATAGGGTAGGCTCGAACCCCCTCGATGGGGACGTATATGAGCTGTGATGATGAGTGTAATGCCGTGCTAACCTGGCACTGAAGAGGGGGTGCAGCGCACTCCGAAGACTGGTGAACAGGTAGGGGTACACCCTCTCCTGGCAGTCGAGGAGGCTGCGGGCGAAGCACAGGGGATCGCTGAGCTCGGCGAGGGGCGCTCCCTCGGCGCGAGGGGACGGCCGCTTGTCGGTGGGGTCGGACGCCGATCGCTCGATGTGTGGCGGCGCTTCTTTGCTGGAAGAGGACATTGTTTTCGTTAAAATAAGCATATTATCTTTACTTCTACACTATTATTGTAAAGAGGAAAGATTTGTATGAATATATGTAACGAATAAACTCAAAAACTACTGGACCAATTTGAAAAATTCTTTCACCATTGGAATGCTACATTATCTCTAATTAACATAGGCTACAAAATTATTTTTTACTTTCTACGGGAAAATATAAAATTCCCACGGGAGAACAAAAACAACGCGGGCGAGGCTGCGTAAAGTAAAGCTAGTACTCGTATTATACTGGTATACTAGTAGAGACGAGTTGCTTGCAAGCGTGGAGGAGCAATTGGTGGTTGCAGTAGTGTGCAATGGTAGGGTCCAGCGCATGGCCTGAATATGAAGAACACCTCAGTCTCGAATCACTGTTTATTATTCACACTTACAAATTGTGGCGTATGTTTATTATATATGTATCACTACTCCTGCTTCACAAAGCAGCAGTGCTTGCATTGCTGTGTTCCGGTTTGAAGGGTAAGATATGGCAGTGAAATTACTGGGTACCGGGACTTTACATCTTAAGTCACAAGTTGGCAACGTACAGTGTGGTTCTTGTGGGGGTTTCAGTTTTGCTGCGAATCTCATAAGACCCACATTACGGGTGACTCTTACCACTTACCATCAGGTGGGCAGTTTGCTTGTTTGCCAACTCAGTTGTATAAAAAAAACACATTAGTGGCAGTCTTGCAGTCTTAGCTAGGTAAGAACGGTAACAATCCATGTAAGTGTGTTTTACCGCGAGAGTCGTACAATCAAAGATACCAACTTAACAAACATAGCTATCTTGCATTGTCAACATCTAATGAAAAATCTTACAGTGTTTGTTATCAGACTCCTACGAAACGGCTTGACCGGTTATTATGTATATTTACTAGGTCTGAAGATAGGACGTAGGCTATTTTTCATACCCCTAGGTGATAAGGGTGGCCCTCTCCAAATAATTTTTGAGTGTTGAGCTTTATTAAAGCGAAACGTAGGTAGGGTCCGCACTTGAAACTTGGATTTTTGAAATACAACTAAGTTGGCAAGCAAGCAAACAAGTACTTCATGTGTTTGCCTTGGCTTAAACTCTAATACGCATGTATTAAATTTACTAAAAAGATTGAAATATTTTTTTAATTACAAAAGATAAAACCAACTTCAAAACACCAAATCGTCTTAAATAATATAAGAATACATACAACATCACAGTTTTATATTGAACTCGGTGCCAAGCAATGTTTATCTGGAAAGTCTTAAAAAATATACGAACAATTAATGTAGCCACTTCAAATTTGAGACCAACATCAATATAAAACTGTGATGTTGTTACGTATATTATTTCTGAGTTTTGAGTGTTTTTGAAATCGTTTTTATTTTTTTTATTCCGAAGCTATTGGTGAAATGTGCCATGTACTCACCAGTCCCCTCGGTGGCCCTGGTCGCTGCCCGCGGGGCTGCCGGGCGGCGACTGGCGGAAGTCGGGCAGCATGCGCGCGCGGCCGAACGCCTCGAGGGCGCGCTCGCGCACGTATATGAACGGCCTGATTATGCGGACGTCGTGCTCTCTGTAACAAACGAAAAAATTCAGTACTCAAAATAGGCTATTTGACAAATTTTAGAAAATCATTTTGAATTATTCTATATGTTGTTGTGTGCATATTACATTAATATTTCCGGGAAATTAGATCTATTTATCTTTAAAAATTTCTTAAAGCGCGGCAAAAACGCTGTTTCTGTAATGGCGCCGAACATGACGTGCGTGACGTCACACGCAAGTAAACAAACTAGTTGACATATATTATGCGAAACAGTATCAATAATCAGTCGATGAATCCTTGTTTACTTGCGTGTGACGTCACCAGTGACGTCCAATCATACGCGTTTCTGACACAGATAAAATATACAAAAATATCCGAAATTTATTTCGTGAAATATAAAACAAATATACATAAACTAGCGTGAAATAAAATAAATTATGGTTTTTTATCCTATTATCTAATAGGATAACTATAATTTGTAGTATATTTTCAATGTTGTCAAAGTTTAATAGCCTATTCCAAAATCACCAATCCGTTGTGCTACGGCCGCTTCAACGCCTACAGCCCGTAGCATGCAGCTACGGCGTCGTCAACGCCACGCGATAGTTCGCAATCAAAGTGCACGAAGACCAAGAGTGAAGACGTTTTGTTTGCGAGGTAAACCTACGCTGCGTGATCTATTGGCTACCCTCAGCTAGTAATGATCGTCACCCGCACCTACGATGCTGTCTATGACCTCTCCTGTCACGTAGTGTGCGGTCATTGTGTATTTAGCCAGTATTGAAGTAGACCAATATAACCTCACAGATAATGCGCAGTTAATGCTCAAGGTGTGCAGATATCTGGCAAACACCAATCTTCTGTGCTACGGCCACTTTGATGCCTACAGCCGGCAACATGCATCTACGGCGTAGTCAATGTCTTCACCTGACGCGATAGTACACGGTCAAAGTCATGAAGCAAATACAAAGAGATGTTATAAGCATCTAGGTCCAGCTCCTATCACCAGAGTCCTGACGTCACGCATTTTTAGTTTTAGCTACTTAACGCCAGAGGCGCTGACATCAGTCGATCTTTTTATCTGTCGGATTAGTATGTCGTACGCTCTTCTTTTATTTTAGTTTTAAATTACCTAAATACAAAATGAAATGTTGTATTCTATCGTGCAAAAGTTACACAGACGACAGAAACAAAGTGAACGAAAAAAAAATATCTTTCCATTTGTAAGTACATTAAACAAGCATTATTAATTTATTACTTGACGTATTTCTTCTAGAATGTTCGACGCCACATGGACGCTTCTGTCAATGTCCCGATAAAGCACAAAAGGCCCTCTAGTGGCGAGTAAAAATACCAACGAAAACGTAGGATGTATTAAGGGCGAAAACAAAACCCGTGAATTAATATAAGCAGTTTTAACGATTTTTATTTTTAGATTATATTGACACAGCACCTAATAAATTATCTTTCTCCTACGAATGTATCTTTTACTGCCAATAATGCTGGCATTTTAGTCTGTACTAGCACTGCTGCCACCTAGTAATGTATAGCGGAACTTTTATGTTAACGTCAATAATGCTGGCATTTTAGTAATTCTACTCGCTACAAGGTGACAGTGGCGTCGCGCACCCTCCCCCCGCACCCCGATTTCCGGCTTCACTTGATTTCATACGGAAAACGCGATAGGGCACCTCCTCTTTGTATTTGCTTCATGGTCAAAGTGCACAAAGACTAGCCCCCGTAGCATGAACACCGAAACACGATATGATAAAACGATAAATCGATATGATTATGAAATGTCAAAATACATTCCAGCACGGTATATATTATTACCGTGCCCAAAGCCGGTACATGTATCTGCGGCGTAGTCAACGCCCTCACCTGACGCGATAGTGCGCGGTCAAGGTGCGCAGGAGGCCAGCGGTGAAGGCGTTCGCGAGGAAGGCGCGCGCGGCGTGGTCCATGTGCTGCGCTACGGCCGCTACGCCGTAGCCGTGAGCGCGCGCGGCCGCGTACGCCCTGCGCCGCACCGCGTGGCTCGACCAGCGGTGCAGGCCGGACGCCTTGCAACCGCTGCTGCGCCCTGGGAACAAGAGACGTAGGTAGTAGGTACATTAGATGATTGTTGCACAGTGGTTACTTCAAGATAATAATAATGAATCATTTTATTTGCTAAAATATTGTTACAGAGATGATATAAGAAGCTAATCTAACATATTTTATCATTTTTCGACGTGCAAATACTTATTCCGATGTGAAATATTATGATTAGTACGATTGAATTCAATACTTTTATAATTAATCATTTAGGTACAATAATTAATACAAGTCTAAATTGTGATATTTAAAAAAAGACATATTTTAAAAAAATTCAAATAAATAAAGTTATAAATGTCAATTTTAAAAGTGTTCGCCATAAATGTCAACTCACTTTAAATTTTTAATAAATGTCATTGTTAATTCATGTCATTGATAAATAGTGGACATCGGCTAACTTCGTGTTTCCTAAGGCCCGCTCCCAAGTCAGCACGCTCAGTGTACGCAGTATCGAAAGCCCGAGCTCCTATACTTATATGGAGCGTTTCTGATTGGTGCGGTAACGCGGCAACGGCACGGTACAGATTCGGTTACCGCGGTTCTGCATGCATGTCATGCAGAGAGGTAAGATAGCCAGTTCCTCAGTTGTTGAGGAGTCCAAGTGAAGCTCGCTATCACCTTCGGCCTTATCTTTACTGACCGTCAGGTGACATGAAGGCTAAGAGCTTCGTTGTCGTATTTAAAAAAGATGACATTTACCCAAAGATTTATCATTTCCATATTTCGATTCCACTATAGCAAACATTTTTTTACAAAAAATAGAACTGACTTCAAAAACACTGAAAACTTAAAAATAATTGATTGATTGATTGAATACTTTATTGCACACGAAACATACATAAGCAGGACATAATAATATAAGATACACAGTAACAATAGGCGGCCTTATTGCTAAGGTATCAATTTCTACCAGGCAACCTTGGGGTTTAGGAAAGTTCTTGCTAAGGTAAGTGACGGGAATAGTGCTATACAGTTCTAAGGAGTAATATACTTTATATTATAATTAATATTACTAAAACAGGTAACAACAAGAGAGCGTCGGTGGCGCTGTGGACTCGGCACTTGCCTTCCAATCGGGAGGTCCGGGTTCGAGACCGCCATGTACCACTGTGTTTTTCGTTTTCGAATTTCATATGTACATTTGTCTGACGCTCCTACGGTGAAGGAAAACATCGTGAGGAAACCTGCATACATCTGAGAAGAAATTCAATGGTGTATGTGAAGTCGACCAATCCGCATTGGGCCAGCGTGGTTGACTAAGGCCTAATCACCCTAACATAGGGTAGGCTTGAGCCCCTCGGTGGGGACGTATATGAGCTGTGATGATGAGGTAACAACAAAAAGTTTTTAAATACAAAAATACTTTATATATAAAGTTACAAAATATACAATACATATCAATATATACATACATAATACCTATACATATTATACAATATCTAAATCTATAAATAAAATAAAAACAGGTAAGGACTTCGAACTAAGGACTTCGAATAATCTTCTTCTATATTGAAGTCGGCGCCAAACGATGATCTCCTAGAAACTGTTAAAATTTGTCATCGAGTTCAATATAGAAGAAGATTATTTTTAAGTTTTCAGTGTTTTTGAAGTCGGTTCTATTTTTTGTAAAAAAAAATTATTTTTAACTTTTTAGTGAATGAAATCTTTTTAGTGAAAGAAACCCTAATTTAGGGTTCCAGGGTTTAAATTAGGGTTCCTCGATTTTCAATGGGATCCCATCATCCGATCCTGACTTTGGTGACCATGGGACAACCCTTGCAGCATACTCTATCAAATACAAAAAGAATTTTGGAAATCGGTTTAAAAATGACGGAGTTATGAGGTAACAAACATAAAAAAAAATACAACCGAATTGATAACCTCCTCCCTTTTTGAAGACGGTTAAAAACTTTTGTTGTTTGTAATGCTTTAAGGTAACTTTAGCTTAAGATGTTTGTAGTGTAGGCATTATCCAATGTAATTTGTTTCATATCGTGCGCCTTTCTCTACATCTTGCGTTAGATAGAGCTACGCCGATTTTTATGAAATTTTGTAAATTATGCAACATTTTATAAATATCCACCATTATTATTTTAGAATTTAAAGAACTAACAAGTATGTAACATATACACTTACTTTCAGTAATGTCCTCTTCTATTTTGTCCTCGTAGATGAATTTAACTCCGAGCATTCTGCAGTAGGACATCAGGTACCGAGGATCCATGTCCGACTTCGCTTCGTGTACGAAAAGCGCACCTGTAAAAAAGTAAACATTTACCACGCTGTGACCCAAGATAACCAGGTAACCCGATTCCCCTTTATCTTGAAGGAGGATAATGCCCAATAGAGAGCGTATTGAGCCTGAGATGTTTCACTCACCAATGCTGAAATGTATCCCTTTGGAGCGCGCGTAGAACTGATACTGGTGCATGGTATGCAGTAGCGCGATTGAGTCCCGCCCCCCAGAAAGGCAGACCAGCACCTTGTCCCCTGGCCTGATCATGCTGAACTCGTGGATAGCCTGGTGATGCGTTCAACACTTTACACATTTTCGAATGTACAAAAGAATATCTAAGTATATAACAAAATTAATTTAATAATATCATTGAAAATATAAGTTTCTAATTTATTTTTACAGTAATCAGGGTGTCTTTTCTGGGTGCTGAACGCTTTCGCCACTAAATGATTTTGAGTTGCCAAATTATCAAGTCCCGAACGCCTATGTCAATGCCAACAAAAAATTGTCATTATGATTTACGTACCATTGTAATTTTTTCTATAATTGATATTTTTGCACATTTGAGCATCCCTCGCCCTTGTACTTGTAACAAATAATTGTAATAAAACGCTTTTGTGTTCATGTAAAAAGCATACTAGGTATTTAAAATTCATTCAATAATTGGGGGAAGAAACACAAATACCCAATTTGCTTGATAAAAGTGATCGTAAAAGTCGGTAGTTGGTAAAAACATAACATACAGTACCTACAGGGTTATTTTTTAGTCACTAGCAAAATTTTTAGTGCTTGTACACACAAGCAAACTAAACAGCCTTTACTATGGCCACAGATAATATAATACTACAGTACTATGGCATCAATCTTGAAGTCGCGAAAAAAATCTGCTATTCAATACATTTTGTAGGCTCAGTGGATTCTTAACATTTGTATAGAACAGTTCAGTTTTTGAACAAACACAAAATTTGGGTCGTGGCTAAAAACGAATATTGTATATTACCTAGATAAAAATAACAAATGCATACAAATAATTATACAGGGTTAATTTTGAGGTACCGGCAACCTCGCAGGATTAGATAGCTAGCATCATTAACTACAACGTTTGTTCTACGTCTATTGATAACTCGTTAGATTTACTTTCATACAAAAATAAATATTCATTTAATATACCTCTAGAATATTTGTAACTCTACGCGCACAGCGCGCGAGCAGCGTAACGTTGTCCTCCGTCGTCGTGTATATATGAAACATAGACTTATCAATGTCACGACAGTGTAATAAAAACTTAAAAATTGATTTTTGTTCAATGTATGGAGTTATCTTAAAACTCGTAAAACCTCAAAATTAACCCTGTATACATACATACTACGAAATGTAATCGCCACAAAATATAACTACTACGACAAAATGTAAGCTCACCTCAACCGTGGCCTTCCAGATGACTTTGGATGGGCAGTGCCACTTGCCCTCGTCGTCGAACGTAAAATCTGTGAGCGAGGAGTCGCTGCACGCACTGCTGTCATCTTCCTCCCACTCACACTCCTCCTTCACCAAAATACACTCGGATTCGCTGGAAAAGAGAATAACGTCAACATTGCAAACGTCAAGACTAGCAGAGAGAGGCTAAGGGACCTCGCGTACTTTTTTTTATAGCTGGCAAGTTGGCAAACAAGCAAACTGCCCATCTGTTGGTAAGTGGTAACAGTCACCTATAATACACGTGGCCCTTGTGAGATTCGCAGCAAAACTGCAACCCCCACAAGAACCATGTATGGTGCCAACTTATAACATGAGATGTAAAGTCACGGTACCCATTAATTTCACTGCTATATCTTACCCTTCAAACTGGAACACAGCAATGCAACTATGCAAGCACTACCGCTTTGCGGCAGAAATAGGTAGGACGGGGGTACCCAAACAAACGACCCTGGTACAGAGTGTACCTCCGGCACTAGACATTGCTTTTAAGGTAAATATCTCGTGACCCAGTTAATGTATTGAAAAAACTATAAAAACCTTCTTTCAATTCCTTTCCCTCTTTGTATAATGGATGCACTATAATAACCATGTGAGTCAAGTTATTCAGGGCGCAAGGACGGTAATAAATCTTTAACTGAACGCACGACAAGTTGGCGAGTTTAACTCAATACTTGAGCCAAAAACTATCTGGCTGTTGTTTCACTTTCGTTAAACAGCAAACTCGATATCGACGGTTAAGAACCAAGACCACCTATCTACTCTTTTAGAAAGCGTAGATAGGTCTTGGGTCTTGATTGAGTATAAAAGGCCGAAAAGTACTATATTATTTACAAAAGGTGTGCAAACAGTCAATTACACACGTTTTTTTCACAGCTGAAAGAGACCGTAGGATCGAGTATTTGATAGGTATATGTCAGACGACAGGCAATGAAGTTATTCTATAAGGGTTCAGTTTCTTTAGTTTTGAGGTACTTCCAACCCTAAAAACATACCTTCTCTCATACAGATCTTCGTGGAAAGCACGTCGGTCCGTCCCGTAACCGCTGGACCTGGAACTTCTGTCCGAGGAGCTGGACGAAGCGTTCGAAGACCTGCTGCATCGCTTCAGGTCGGATGACGCGCCAGTATCCCTATGAAACATTGCAACACTAAGTTTTTGGGTGTTTTCTTTGAAATTCGTTAGTAAATATTAAAGGATTTGTGGAATGTAAATTATGTGTGAATTGTGCGAATTATACTAATAAAAATATTCCCTTGTCGCATGCGATTGAGGGAGGGCGGGCCGTGCAACATTGGTCTGCGTAGTTAGTACCAATTCCTGACATCTTTATCGGGGTTTGCTGTATACCTACCTACTCATCTATACAAATAAATAAAATTGAAGTGTCTGTTTGTAATGTCAAAATAACAAGTTTTTACTAAATGGGTATGAATTTATATCGGGTACCAATAACAAAAACACAATTAAATTTTTTTTTTGTCTGCCTGTCTGTCTGTCTGTTTGTTCCCGCTAATCTCCGGAACGGCTGGACCGATTTTGACGGGACTTTCACTAATAGATAGCTAATTATATAAGGTATAACATAGGCTACTTTTTAACAACCTCAACAAAAGTTACTATTTCACACGGACGAAGCCGCGGGCACAGCTAGTTAACAATAAGAAATAAAAATATATCATGGTCATAAGAAGTCCACAATGCTTCTAAGAAGTTTTTATCAATTCATTTTATTTGAAAAAAAAATACTGATCATATGTTACTGCATGTTCTGGAAATCAATAGCGTTTGGTCTTCAGATTTACATTATTCATAGACTGAAAAATGCTGCTTAATATCCTGAAATTGCCTTTTGCTATTTTCTGTCACGATTCTCTTGACTTGAGCATACAACAGATATAATTTGAAATAACCACAACACCACAAAAATCGATTCGAGCAAGCCGAATGTAACAACAAAAGACGTCAGCAGAGAGCAATTAAATTATGTCCGCCGTAGATAATTACAATTCTCTTTTAAAGAAGTAATTGAGTGTGATAAAAGTGTAATTGAGTGTACGGCGGCTGTTCCGATGAAAAATTAACGCTACACGATCTGACAAAATATTTTTGATTAATTGCCAACTAGTCCCCACCTACGTAGAGTTATTACCCTCGAATTTTAACGGTGACCAAGTGTTGCCAAGTTCCTGGAAAAACTGAAACACTGACCACCAAGTTTGTTAACCTCGACAAGTTCAAATACGTTAAAGAAAATGAAGTAATAACTCCGCCGCCATATGGAAATCGATAGAATTTATGCGTAAACGTTTAATGTAAATCTGTCTTGTTAAAAAAAATAATCAAAAGAAGATATTTTAGTTTACCGTTACATTATAGTTGCGATCAGATTTTAATGTTTAAAGCCGTGTCATTACTTCATTAGTATATGAAAGAGAGCGTATTAAAAGTACAAATATCATTTTCGTACCTGTTCACTCTATCCCCTTCAATGGGTATTTGGAAGACGACTTTGCTCGAGTCTCCACTATTATTGTTAAATCTTTTAGACTGTCTGCCGTCTTCTTCTGAACACGCTGAAACACCCTCTATGATATCCGGCACTTCGCTTTTCTCATGTTTTGGGCATATACGAAGTCTGCCTTGCAGTTTCTTCATTTTATTTGTAGTTGGGTCCGAAGAGGTTCTCCATTTAACTGTAAGATACAATTTATTATTAAAAAACAATATGGAAGTGTTGTAGAAAATTCAAAAATTACTATTTTTGTAGGCATAATACTCACCAAAATCTAAATAAGCATCGGCTTCGCCAAATGTCATATTTATACCGCTATCCTGAGAACTAATCGAGGGATTTTGGCACCACGCCTTTTTCATGCTACAGTGTCTACAAGTAACATCATTACATGCAGTTTCCTCATCCGATAGTTTATTTGAGCTTAGAGATTTGGGTATATTTGGGGAATTGTGCGATGTTGTTACTACTTGTATTATAGTATCTGGCGTTGAAGTTTCACTGGAATTGAACGAAATACTATTGGGACCCGACATTTCATGCAAGGGAGTACATTGTGCAGATTTTGGCGATTGGTGACTTGGGGAATGCTTTGTGTATGTCTCCTCGTCATGTATATGAAGAACCGGGCTGGTAGGACACTTCTTAAGACATTGAATTTGAGCAGCCTTTTTCAGGTCTAATCCCAGATCAGGACCAGAACCTAATCTTCTCCTTCCGATCTGAGGAGGTGAGCTCTTTCTATAACCGTTGTTTGTATAATCTGGCGATATCATTTCGTCAACTTGATTCACCATTTCACGAATTTCATGTTTAACCTTTGACGCCATTTCTTTGGACATGCCCATCAAATATTCCGCTACATCTATGACCGAGACAGAATTTCTCTCACTTTGACTAGACATTGAGTTGAGACTTATGTTTGACTGATCAAGTGCATCAGAATTCTCCAAAATATCGTCAACTTTTGATATGACTTCTCGAATTTCCGATTTAATTTCAGTTGCAATTTCTTTGGTCATTTCTTTAACGTAAGCATTAATATCTTCGGAAGTATTTGAAGTTAATGATGTCGTAGGTGATAAGCGACCTGTTTGACTACAGTCTGAAATTGAGGTGCTATTCTGTGCACAATAAGGAAATCCTTTTTCGGGTGAGATCATCGGATCATCTAATGACTGGAGATCAGTTTGACTTCCACAATTGCAAAAACTACCAGAAGTTTCAGAAACATTATGTGGGCTAGCTTCTTTCAATCCCAGATTTAATTTTGCCTCAGTACTTAGAGGTACTTGTGGTATGTCTGAACCTAAACTATAACATCTTGATCGTATCAGTAGTGGTTGCCTAGCTATTTGTGCTACCATGCGAAGCGGTGAAACTTTTTCACCAACTGCAAATTGAACTGGACGGTTTGTTACAACATCTTCTTTGAGTGATTCTTTAAGGCTTGATTCTCTTGAGTAAAATTTCTGTTTTTGTTTCAAACGAATTATATGGCAGTCATCGATGGCTGACAAACTGAAATGTCTTGGAGAAGACCCAAGGATAGGTGATGATGTAATCGAAGATCTTGAAACATGAAGGCTTTTACGTGCACCTGTGTAACCCGATGGGTCGAACGGTACAATATGTTTCACATTTGCAGACCGACCCAATAGAAGATCGTGTGCCTCTTTCGGTAACATAAACCATCTTAAGTAATCGATGCGTGGGTTGAACGTGACCTCCGGTTCAGCGGATGTACATTTCATGGCTAGCTTGCGAGCTCTGTTAAATAAGTTTCTTGCTGTTTGTAAACATTCTGTGTAAGATTGGGGGAAGATTCCTGGACCTAAAAAATATGTTATTATGAATTCTCCAGTACAAAGAAAGCTCTAGTTGCAGACTTATTCATAAACTACTTACCCGAAACTCTTCTCTCGTGTGAAGTCACTTTCCCGTTATGGAATTTTAATGAGTACAGAGACTTTTTGTCTCTCAAAATGGAACACGTGTGATGTCTCCACTGACCAGTCTGTGGGTTCACTACATACTGTGGCAGTATTTTCCAACCTTCAGTAGCGACCATTTTCAGCGCTTCTAAAACGAAGGCCAACTCGCTGTCAGACATAAAAAATGGCAGTGAAACCCTGCAGAATCCAGGCCTTAGGTGTTCGTTGTGTATTGGTATTTCAGGCGCTCTTACATCGCTCAATTTGCGTATCCGAGCTACTTCTCTTTGTCTGTAAAAATGGAAGATAACTCTATTAATATTTCAAATTATTCTTCTATTCTCAAGGAGTCGTCAACACTCTGCGAATTTATCATCAATAAACATCTGCATTTCAAAACTCATTTTATAACCTGAAGACGAACACTTCAAAATAAAGCAATTCGTCGATTCGGGTCGATCTCGAATGTCGAGTGGCATATTCAAACGTCATGCTCAAAGCCGTTGGAAAGCAATATTTTAAGAGGCTACATATGAGATCTGCCAAATATTATGGAAGCTGTAGCTGGTCCATTTATTAATTCAAAAACATTGTATGAAACAGTATGTAATCTGTGCTATGGATAATATTCATCGCTTACCTTATTTATAGAAACACTTTTTGGTACTTATTTATTATGTTTAATAATTCTACATTCTCTCTGTTTTTTTTTCGTAAATGATTTTCATCAAGAATTAATTTCAGTCATAGCGTATGTATTATGACAATTTTTACTACTTACGCTTCCACATTCAACAGCTTCTCGTATTCTTTCAAGAGCTGATCATCGATGCCAAGGATATCTGATCCATAATTCATGTTGCTGCTGAGGCCACCTCTCGCTTGGATTCCAAAGACGTCGTTGAGCACCGCGCACACGAAGTTGTGGTGGAGGAAGGTGCCGCGTGGGTGCTTCACCATCAGGGAAAAGATTGGTAGCCTCCTCACTGTCTGTGTTTCATGGCCCAGTAGTATCAGCTCTGGAATATTCTTGATATGGGAGAGTACTTGTCTGAAACAAATGTAAAACAGTGTTGAAATTTTTTTCAGCACTAAAAAGATTCAGAACTTAAAATTGTCAACCTTGTACATTAATACTAGCTGTGCCCGCGAACTACGTTTCGCCTTAGTAAGGTTTAACACTGTAGTTAGTTTTAACCAGTCCTAGTTCACCCATTCAAGTTTTAATTTATTGGGCGGTATTGGTTTGAAAATGTTTCAAATTAACAAGCAGTTACGTGTAATTTTGCATTTACTTATAAATCAGTGAGGGCACTTAGAACCATATTAATAACCTATTTACCCCTGTTGTTTTCGCTCCATTCCGTTATATTATAGACAGATAAAAATGAGACGTAGACATTACCTACTCAAATTGAAAAATTAAAAACCTTTAAGAGGATTGTGAAGCTGTAAATTTTCATACAAAAAGCGATAACACTTTTTCTCCCTCTTAACATAGTTCAATTTTCATACATTTTGGAAATGTTGTAGATATAATGAAGATCTAGGTTTCTACGTTTTGATTTTGAAAGAATATTGCTCAGAATATAAATTATTAGCATCTAAATATCCATATTTTAGACTTAAAAACTACCTCGAACATTTTTATATTTTTTGACAAAATTAGTCTGATATACAAAAAAAAAGCAAAACGTACAACCATAGATTAAGGTATACTGAATCTAATGAGACCAAAAATGTCTAATTTCATAAAGGCTTAGGGGGGTAAAATAGTTATCGCCCGAAACAATATTTCAATAAGAAATATAGGCACTTGCCTCGGACTTTCAACTCTAAGCTGTGTGCAACAAATTGCATTTTTGAAAGTGCATACTCGAGCCATGAATTGGCACTTCACAGTCCTCTTAATTCAAGCTGTTTTTTTTTTGTTTTACTTACAAAGCGTTGAATTTCAGTCAAAACTAATAGAAATTGTCACTGCAACAAAAGCAAATTTATACTCGTAGACAAAATGTTGTTCCCTTTTTGTACGGCTTGCGTAACTTAACGTTCACTTAGTATCAGATCCATACTATTTGTTTTTATATCTATATTTTAACGATGATGATGACAATGAAATCATTTTGGAACAAAACAATTGAAATACAAAACTAATCCTCATCAAGCTATATTCTGCTGACCGATATCGAGGGACGGCGGCGACGGAAGCTCCTGTCAAGCGACATGACATGAATGCAAGTTGGAACACAATGCCACCAACTCGATAGGTGATATTGATATCTATTCCCGTCTGTGTATCGTTCAACAATTGTATAGGCACACTGTAGCTAGCGAAATTGCCTACATTATAGCTCCTTATGTAGAACTTTGCATTTTCTTTAAAAATGCCAAATAAATTGAAAAATAAATAAAGAAAATAATTTTCGTCTCGGGCGGGATTTGATCCCGCGTCTCCAAGATACCGTGTTGAAGCCTTGACCAACTAGGCCAGCCCTGACGAAATCTTTAACATGTACGAGTACGTATTCATATCTTTTGAACTTTGTTAAGCCAAAGTAATTTTTATTCGCTGAATCTCTACGTTTAAACGTTTTTAACATTGGCTACATTCCTAGTTTAAATTTGGCCATCTGCAAGCATTTTTACCTAAAATATTATCATAATATACCAAAGATCTAAATAATGTACACAATATTTCCCAAAGTGATATGAATAGGTTGTTCATGGTATGAATAAAATGAAAAATGTCTTTGAACATTACTAATTACTATTTTTGTATCTATATACTATGTTTGTTTCCCCCATAGGACAGGTTTCGACCTAGTGTGGGGGCTTGTCAAATATGTACGATCTGTTCTTTTTTTTTTTATTCTGGCGCCTATTAGAGACGGACCGTCCAGGCAAAGCTCTCTTTTATCCGCCGTATCGTTAGCAAACATCAGGTGAAATTAATGTCAAGCAAGTGAATTAAGGTCAAGAGCTTCCTAGCTAAACAAAATGAACAATACACCTTCAAATGCATTATGAAGGTTCAGATCTTGAAGAAGGATATATGGGTCACGCATTCATGTGTTCTAGCATTTTAATGGACGCAAAATAAGGTCAGGTCAGTTCATATAGCACATCGGATAAGGAAACGAGTTGCGGTTCGAAGATGCGGTCCATTTCAGGCTGCTCCTCTAAGTCTGGCCCATTGCCAAATCGTCTGAAAGCCAAATTTCCTTTGTACGATAATTTCAGCTAGTTTTAGTTTACTTGCAAACAGTGCTAACAAATTTTAAAATTACGTATTTCGTTCATCACACAAATAATTCCGCTCCTACTTCCGGATCTTTTTGTACTGATTCTTAAATAACATTTATCGACATTCGAAGAAACCTTCATAATCTAAGCTATAACTTAAAAGCGTTATTTTGCTAACATTTCGTTTGTTAATTAAATATGGACTGCGTGTAATATGTATAAAGACATTTATTCTCACAATGTATCTTTTAATCTTAATTTTATTAAGAAAATAAGTATTTGAAAAGACATTTAGAAACATCAACGCTCAAGCCCTAGCCTGGAAATTTAACGGGGATAGCTTTTGCTTTGCAACATGGATGCACTGCATTTAAAACGATAAAAAAGATATCTTTTATTGCAAAATAATCATATCAAGATGCTCATTTCATCATCACAGCCTATACACGTCCCCATCGAGAGGCACGAGCCTACCCTAAACTAATTACGTTAGGGCGATTAGGTCTTAGTCAAACCACGCTGGCCCAGTGCCGGGTTGGTTGACTTCACATACACATTTGAATTACTTCGCAGGTGGCTGCAGGTTTCCTCACGATGTTTTCCCTCGCCGCAGGAGCGTCAGATAAATGTACATGTGAATTTCGTGAAACAAAAAACACATTGGTACATGGCAGGATCGATCGCGGGCCTCCCGATTTTACTCGGGGCACAGTCCAGTGCCGAGGCCACAGCACCACTGCTCTGCACTGTCGCCAATGCTCATTTAATTGTTAGTTTATTCACATGAAACATGCATCTCTAAGTCAGATTAAGAACTGGCTTGGCCTTAAGTCACTACTTATTAAATATTGAAAAATTGAATAAATCACAACTAGAAAAGCCACTATTTAATTAACGCCAACCACCACACGGTTGTGTACATTAATATTTACGTAAACAGCCGTTACGTTAATGTTAAACAATTATGAAACATTGATTTGGATCTATGAAATAATCAGGAAACCCACTCAAAGTTATTTGCAATATTCTTTTCCAAGAATACAACAAGCTTTTTTTCGCAAAATGCCTCCACCGTTGCCTTCAGAATATTATTTTTAAGTTGAAATTCATTAGATAATTTTGACATAATAATTTACTGTGTGTTTTGATTTTGACGATACAAGTGATGACATTGACGATTTCTACCACAAATCGCTTGCTATATTATAATAAACGAGCTTATCTTATTATAAAGTGTGGTAACATCGTATCCAGTTGGAATATAGCACACCTAATCAACGTTCACGTGAACACAACGTTGAAAACAACACACGAACTTGATTATTTTGTGTCTGTCGCTAATTTATTCACATTTGTGACATGTTTATTTGTTATTGCTGCAATCTGTTTGTCGATTCATCAATCCGCCGGTCAATTTATCATCGTTTCATTATGAAGCAATTTACTTTACGTTACTACCTTTGATGGGTTTCAGTGAGTCGAATCATGTAAATGTGGGGTCTGGTTAAAATTTAAGTGTGAAGTTTTATATGTCGCGACGCGTAATGACAGTAAGACTGATTCAAACAAAATATAGAAAATATTTTTTCGTAGGTAATAGTTGTTTTGAAATGTTTAACGAAAAAAGTTTAACTGTTTCGTATTTTAACTCGTTTGACTGAACGTCAGAGCTTTTATCGAGCTTTGGCATCGCTCGCTGTACCTGGGCTTTAGCACTCCATAAAGTGTTTTGACTTTCAAACGACTTAGCACAGTGCAAGTTCAAGGATAAGTTGCGGTTAGCTTGTGGAGGTCTCGAAAATGATGAGCAGCCATCGCTCATACTAGGGGAATGATTACAGACGACAATAAAAAGTATATCACAAATTGACCACACGCTTTCTGCAAGAGTCCGTTGGACGTAAACTCATGAGTCAATTGTTATTTCATTTCAATTGTTTTTAAGTAAGTAACTATTATTTTAAATTTTTATGTTAATTGTAAATAAATATACCTACATAAGACAACGGGAAGAGATCGTTAGTGTATGCCACAGAGAGATGTAGAAATATTTCATGTGGCATTTGAAATTAAAAATAATTAATAAATACCATTATATAATGCAAATTACCAGGCATCCTCATGACTGGTGATTTGCCAATGGTAGTAATTAAAATTTTATATCATTAGATACAAATAGTACTCATGTTAATTGATTCTATGTTGATATTGCGTATTGAAAATCATTTCAATTTATACTTATACCTAGTACTTAAATATATTTTTTCGTATTATTGCTAATATCAATACTATTTATATAATCATAGTACGTATTCGGTATTATTCCTTATGACATTATGATAATATCGGTCAGTCCTATATAAATAGGAACATAAGAAAGCGGAAAATAGGGACAGCCAAGAGATATCTCCTTATTCAGTCGTAAATATTATCTTAACCCATGTAAGGAATATTTATTTGCGAAACTAACAACAACAATGAATTACTAAAGAAATATTTTTGTTTTATTCATTTTGACTGATGATAATGATGCGTATCAAAATAAAAATATCATTTTCGTTACGTTTTCAGAAAATAAATTGATATTCAATCGAGTAGACCTAGACAGTCTCTTGTTTGTCAACTTTGTTGTTTTAACAAAAAGTTGACGTTAACATAAAATTTCAATCACGAAAACAAACCCCGTATAATTTATATTTTCGTCATTCTTGTCATAATATTATCACACGTTCAAGATCGATATACATCGATCGATTCATTAATTAATGTCCTATAGCAAAAAATATCGCTATTAAGTCTTCATTCCGGATGAATTATTTCTCGTCCATCGTCAACAGCAGTATTGAACACATATGCATGACAAAAGTCAAACAGATGAATTTCAAAATCAGAACAAAAACTATGTTTTGATATTCTCTTTAACACAGCAAAAAGCGTATCTATTCCAAACATATGTTAGAGCAGAGCAAATGATTGAATGACAGGTTTGTGTCATACTCCAATGAATGTGCGCGTTTATACAAAAAAGGGTTTCGCAAAACTCCGAGTTAAAAATATGCGTTACATTAAATTTTAATAACAAATTTGCCAGATGCTGATAACATTATAGACCGATGATACCCAAAGTGGTCTATAATATGTATAGACCGTCAGGGGTCCAAGACTTCCTACTAGGGGTCCATGTTAGCGGATAAAAGTTAAGGGTCCGTGAGATGTGAACGGAGGTTCCCGATAGTTTGATCTCATTTAATAGATCGCGACTTGAATTTTGACTTTCTATTAATGGGCTTAGTCACATAGTGAGATGATTTGTTACATTGTTTTTCCTCAGCATAAACATTTACCAACATAAACATACATATAGACTACGATAAGTAGTAATTGATATTACTATCCAAAATCGTGACACATGGCAAACAAGTGGTCTAAAGACAATAAAGTGTTAAGGAACTCCATTACAAGAATAATCACTTTAAACATTATGCGTGTTCATTTCATTTCTAAACCCAACTAGTGACTCTATTATATGACCACAGCAACAGTGAAGCCGCTTATGGTGTAAAATAAATAAATACCGATAGCATCTCTTCATTTCATATTTTTAATAGATGTTTCCTCGAACCACTTGTCGCCATACTAAAGTTTAACGCAACAATAAATATTGAGGTCACAAATCTAGATGAAAACTATCCTATCTTTTAAGTTGGACCAAATAGAAATAACATACAATACTGTAAGCCAAATTTCATCGAAATCGGTTAAGTACTTTCAGTGTTTATCTCGAACAAACATCGTGACACGAGATTTATATATATGTAAATAGATACCATGCTAGAGTATACAATATGTACACTTTCACAAACAAAATTAATATTAAGGTAGGTACTCTATTTTTTTCCATGTTTTTCCTCATAGACATCTCTCACTGTCGATCAGTAGTGGCTAGCAACGCGTAGCAACGGAGCTGCGAATAGCTCCCGTTGCTAGTGACCCATATAGCTATTTAGGACCGCACGCGTTACCGCATGACCCGATTTCGATGCACGCACGGCGCTAACTTGCTGACCGATGTGTGTCAACTGACCGGACACATACCACTACTTCGATTGTAGTGCTGTTCTACAGGTAATCGTCAATGTATAAAATACTAGCTGTGCCAGCGAACTACGTTTCGCCGTATATTTTTTACCCGTTTTTGCAACATTCGTCATTGATGCTCAGCTCCTATTAGTTGTAGCGTGATGTTATATAGCCTAAAGCCTTCCTCGATAAATGGACTATCCAACACAAAAACAATTTTTCAATTTGAATCAGTAGTTCCTGAGATTAGCGCGTTCAAGCAAACAAACAAACAAACAAACTCTTCAGCTTTATAATATTAGTATAGATGAGTGTCAAACTAACAGGGACCCATTCAAGCCAATAGTTGATCATAGTAAGCCCCTTATGGCTGGATCCACACTATAAGGTCGATCACGATCGATCGTTCGCGGTCCGATCTCGGTCTGGAGAAATATTATTAAATGAAAAACCATGCGTGCATTCATAATATCCGTAACAGTCAAGTTCCAGTCGAATCCTAGTGGATTAATTGAATTTTCATACAATAATATTTTACCAGACCGAGATCAGACCGCAACGAACCGTGATCGACCTAATAGTGTGGATCCAGCCTTAGAGTTCCGTGCCTCAAATGGGAAAAACCGAATCCTTATGGATCACTTTGCTGTCCGTCTGTCTGTCGGTCTGCCTGCTGCCAAGACCTTTCTCTCGGGAAGACTTAGATATATCGAAGTAAAATTTGTATCTTATCTACGATCTACTAAAAACCAACTCATAGTATGTACATATAGTAAATGTGGTTCTTGTAAGATTCGTATTAATGTACAATCCCTATAATCATTGACCTAAAAACAAATGGACTTCGCGTCTGCGCTCCAAAAGTGGCCCAAGAAAATCAGATCCAAAATTCAAATTCAGTATGATTCAGATCCGATCGCTCGTCATATAGTGAAGAATTGGTGCAAGCGAAATTGAATACCACAGTGATGTCAATACGACTTAAATTAATTGACGGTTCAAAATTTTTCGGACACGTTTGTCTTGAAATTTGTATTACGTTCATTTGTTTGTAGGTATTGTCCTACAAACAAATGAACGCAATACAAATTTCAATGTATTAGCCTATAATGGACCACGATGTAAGTTGCCAGACCAATCAGTTTTATTTCAAGAGTATACACATACAGTACAGTATACACTAATTCGAAATCGACATTTTCCTGAAAGAGAAACGCCTCATCTTAGTCACCCATCCTCCATTTTAGGAGTAATTAGATTCTCACTAGCCTTGCCATTTATCATAGCGGATAGCTTCCGATCCATTAGAGGGCCCGATGGATGTGAGTAATTATTCGACAATTGGCAGTTTCTCGTAGCTTATTTTCCTGGTTTCTAGACGAAATAAAAACACAGGTACAGGGGATGTATCGATGTATATGTATGTAATGTACATACACTACAAATAGTGGTATAATAGCACAAAACTATAGAATTTTCTCTCAATAACTTGTAACTTTTATAGAAGCATACTACGTTCAAAATTGATTGAAGACTAATTTTAAGTATAGCTTGATAGCCAAACTAATATTTAACGGCTGATTTCAATATTCCATCTGATTTGGTTACTAGCACCTATTGCTAGAATACAAAATGATCACTGGGTGCTCTAACCGAACGCTTCGGCACTAGTCTCATGCTAATCAGGATGGGACACGCCAGTTCCAAATCTGTAGGACCTGCAAGGAGGAAGAGGGAAGCATGGAGCACCTACTGTGCCACTGCAATGCCCTAGCCTACAGGAGATTAAGGCTGACGGGAATTTGACACCCAAAATTACAGGGCCATACTACTGAAGGACATCGTCGAGCTCATGAGCACGATAGACTGGACCAAAGGTGGTGAAGATGGTGAAGCTTGGGGAAGCACAAAAGATCCATGATGGGCCGAAGTGCGAAGACTCAATAATTGGGCCGCCTCCATCCATAGATAAGATAAGTAGATATACTATCATCTCACTAGCCTTTTAAGTGGAGTAAGTACATTTAATTTCACTAATGAATAGCATTTTTAGCATTTATAAAAGACTTCAAAACGACAAATATTACTTTAACGATTTCTCATTACACTTGTATTAGTGATCATTGCAGAGTTTTCTTATTTGTGGACAAAAGATTTTTTACGTATTAATACAGCTGAGGTTTTTTAATCTACAAGTTTGATGACCATCGGTCGGATGTCAAGCTACCACCGCGCGCTATACTTCTGGTATGGAAGTGACATTAGCTGCTGAAAAAATAGCGTGAAGCTGTTGTCGTTTCCACGGAAACATTTTTTCTACGGAACGACTGCGGTAAAATAAGCGTATGGCTTTTGTCTAAGCGGGCTGGTATAATAATTTTCATTTGTTTCTTTTTTCGTTTGAAACAATCTTCTCTATTTAGCTTCCTTATTTTAATGGCATGTATTGAGTAAAGTTAATACACAAGGCTTTAAGATTAAAGTGAAGTTGATCATCATCTGACGTCACTTGATAATTATATAGAGTACCTATTGAAACAGATTTTCTTCGTAGGCAGCTCCAAGTGGTTATAATAGATATAGATCATTGCAGTGCTTCCTCGGGTCATAGCAGTTTATCATACCACTATCGAAACATTGTTGCGTTAGGACAATTGGAGTCCAAAGTTGAATTGGTTTATTGACAGCATCCTCCGTACGGTCAGAATACGAACTCTGCTAAAAATATACTGTCATTTTTTCTATACATTCTAATGAATCGACATAAAGCATCATGAGATTAAAAATCAGATACCTATCTCAGTTTAAGTTTCAATTAATGTGCTTGAGAACGAAAGAACTTGACTGTTTCCACGTTGTCGCAAAACATTATAATATGAACTTTACACAGACGAGATAAGTAACAAAACACCTTGATAAACTGTTAATCCGAGACGATAATAAAATAGGTTTACCTATTTGTTATCAAAGCGACTGGTGATATCGGAAATTTTGGCGTATAGCTCGCGGAAGTAAACAATACAATCATCATTAGAATTAAGCCGTCAACTGGCATTGGCATTGAACCACAATTTCTGAATATCTATTGAATATTTACACTATTCGCTAATTTCGTATTCAATTTGGTGTCAGTGTTTGGAATAACAACACCCGATAGTATGTACATTTTGCTTGAATAACATCCTATACGGGCGCAGCCAAATAATGACTGCGCCCGTTTTATTGTTTGTTGTGTTAAACTGCTAAGTTAATCATAGTTAAAAATTGAAATAGGAAATGCGAAAGTCATGACTGTTTCATTTGTATTGTTTCCGGATTATGGAAGAGTGAAGAGTGGCCAACTCTTTTTTTCTAAGATCTCTATCAACTACATCAACCCCTGTTATATCACAGCTGTACGTTTATCTAATAGCCAAAAATTATGATAGCTAACGTTAACAAAAAAGCATTCTGCTACTTGACTATTCCTGTTTTTCGCAGTCGACTCAAAGCTCACAAAAGATGATGTAATTTTCACAGCTACAGTCTAGACATTACTACCCCGCTACAATGTATCATTGGCATCAGTTTAATAAGCCCTATTAACTGTTAATAGACGTTAATATTGCAACGTCTCTCATTCGCACTTGGGTTATTGACTTACAATTTTAAATTGCAGCGACAATATATCAAAATGTTGACCACATTTTACAAACTCTCTTCAGGGTGATATCACTTTAAAATCAGCAACTATAAGGTATATGAGGCCTATTTTTCCATCAACTGATATAAATATTACATTTACATCTTAGTAACATTTAGCTAAACTCCCAAGCACTCGTGGCGCCCTACTGACAAGGCTCTCACGCTACCCACCAATCCGCACTGAGGCAGTGTGGTGGGAAATAGCCCAAATCCCTTACAGGGAACCAATGCGCAGATCTGTGATTAGCCCTCATCCCATCTCATTTCATTGTTATATGAGAGAGCGAGAAGAAACACGTTATTTGTGTCTTGTCCCGTTTTGTCCACGTTCTGTGCTAGGCCTGTAGGTGATGACAAAATAATTTCCCCTATAGACTTTGATAAGTCCCATTAGGACTATGGCTAATTCGTCTCCGCACTGAAGCACCGAATTGCGGGAATGCATCTTCTAGAGTAGATTACGGTAGCTGGGTTTCTTTTTATTAATTCCAGCTACCAATAACATTATATTGTTCAATTTTCTTGTTCCTTTCATACCCTCTCGTATGCCTCATGACTAACCCTGTTTCTTTCTTTTATCCAGCCTCATAGTTAGTTAGTTTAATAGGTTCAGTTACTAAGTACTAATTTGAATATCACGATCGAAGATTTTCAATAGTGAATACAAATTTGATAGATAAAATGTATCTTCCGCGTTTCTTGCACGCTTTTCTTGTGAAGACTTTGTCGGAACAGTTATTGTGTCATATTTTTTTTTGTGTTCTTGTATTTGCATTCATCTTAATTAGATTGGGATATATACATACGAGGATTATTTGAGCAATAAATTAGAAATTATGTTCTCGTTTAAATCAAGTTTTCTATTTGTCTTAACGTTAATAAGTGCAATGTAAATATTATCACCATGGACTTAATAATTAAGTCCATGATTGTCACATAACGAATTTAACAATACTATTAAGTCCATGTGTCACATAAGTCTTGTACTGGCACTGCAATAACTGTCAAATTGAATGTCATTTTGAGTTTCTTGATAAATGGGCCGGTAGGTGTGTTTGTTGCTTAGACCCGCGGCCGTACCGCCTAACTCAAAGCGAGCACTCGCTATCGTTATCATGGCATTAGAACAATAGTTTTAATGTCACAGATGACATTAGAGCTATTGTTCTAATGTCACGAAGCGATAGCGAGTGATCGCTATGAGTTAGGCGGTAGGCCCCCTGGTCTAAGGTTTGTTGTTATAATGTATTCTTAGCCCCACACCAGACGAACCAACTGCTATCAACATAATACTAACATGATAAGTAAATCCTGCGATTACCGTATTTCTAACAACCGTTTACTAATATAACTTTATCAACATCTTTAAGTTAGATTAGACGCGAACAAACAACAGAACTAATCAATTATGGCCGACGAGCGACTTGATGGAAGCCGTTCGAGAAGTTTCTTATTGAACAGTCTGAAATAACCAGACGCTGTTTAAGGGGACGCCGTATACTTCCCTTGACGTTTGCCAAATTTTCTTTATTTTTCATCACCAAAAACCAATTACGGCTGAAAATTCGCTAACCACCTAATACGCTAAACTAAACCACTTGTTTGATTTCAGCTTCACCAGTTTTGTATTTTATTTTCTGTTTGAGTAATTAAATATCTCTCCCGTTACAGGTTGGTCCGATTGAACTAACGACGTCATGAGATAAATTGGTTTGATAATGAGCTTCGACATGAATGCACTGATGTAAAAATAATGCATGTTCAAATTCATTTGGTTCAATCGGTAAATTAAAGGACGATAGTTATTTATTTCAATTGGACCATTTTTACTGTGAACACTTAAAATTGAAACTAGTTTTAGACTTACTTTGTATGTAAGTATTAAAATTAGATACCTAAATGTCTGATGAATATGTTTGTACAGAGATTTTTGGGGTTTTTATTAATTGTTAACTTACATACTGACTGAAAGTGACCAAAAGCCACAAGTTGGACCACTTGCCAAAACTAATGTAAGTCGAGAATATTTTTTTGAAAATCAAGCATAAATAAATAAATCGACACCACCACCACCTATTAACAGACTATATCTGTCTGTTCTTATTGACAATTAGGCTTGTAATCATGGGGGGACAGTATCAAAAGTATCTTAATTCTGTTCAATATTAATAAGCGACGATTTTATGACAACATCACATATACATAAGACAATCATAAAAGATAATTTATATTTTCCGCACGACGACAGCGGGAGTCCACTTAACATCAAAACAATGTCGTCACTGGCGCCGATGTTTTCATTGCGCTGCCGAGGCGGTGTGCTGAAGCGATTGCTTGTTTTTTAAATGGAAAAATGGCAAATGTATTATTACGACATACATAATTATCTTTATTGTGGTCTATATGAAGAATATAAATTTCTGTTTTATCGTTGAGCTGCTAAAGTAAGTTAGTTTTTGTGTGATTAACGGCCAATTCCACCAACCTTGTCTTAGCTTAGGACAATCATATTATGAAGAATGCTGTCACTTCTTGTCCTTAATGAAAAGAATGTGACAGCATGCCACTTAAGATTGTCCTAAGCTAAGACAAAGTTAGTGAAATTGACCATAAGCTTCGAGTGGGAAATTTCGAAAGTTTGTCCCAATATTTGATCTTGAACCTTACAGAATCTCATTTTAATAAAAGATGGAAAACTCGAGATGAAACTATCGAATGGCTGGTTCAAGTGGTCCACATACTTGTTGTATTATGTAATCTGTTGCGTATTGTATAGTTTGCCAACAACTACTGTATTTAATTAAGCATAATTAAATTTACTATTAAGTATACTACATAGTTATAAGATTTTTTTGTTTTAAGCCTTCATAAAAAATTATAAAGAAGTGACGATCACTGCTCTTGTTTACGGTTACCCATAGATTGTAATATTACATTTATTCTATTATATGTATAATCATATATATTATCATCAAACCTTTATTTATATGAATAATTAGATGCAGCTCTGGTTACTTTTGAAACTAGAGACTTGATTAATGCACATTTGGAATTGTGGACACTTGTCGTAAGGAATTGTTGCACAATCTTGTTTACAATTTGACACGATAAATACATAATGCCACACGCTATATTAGGGGGCACTAAGCAGTCTATTGTTTATTAAACAGTGCCATTGTTCCGGTTGACTCGTCCGGCACTGTACCGATGTGCCACCCAATAACAAACACACACAAATTATTGATTTTCAGCAGCTCGAATTAACTAATGGTGCTTACACGTTCTTCTTTAAAATTATGTGTTTACTAGCTTTCGCCCGCGGCTTCGCTCGCGTTGAATTCGGGGTAACACGGAAGATTTCCAAAAAAAAAAAAATAAGGCAGGTCTTTTTCGTTGGTAACAAAGAGTCTGTGTACAGATTTTTAACTTCCTACCTTGAAAACTGCGAAAAGTCGCATATAAAATTTCACCCCCTCTTTTAGATTTCCAAAAAAAAAATATGCACGATTTTTTTGTTAGTCACAAATACCAATTTTTAGCTTTCTACCTTGAATATTTCGGAATGCTCCATACAAACTTCCACCCACATTTTAGGGAAGTGGGGCGTTAGAAAGAGACAAAAAGTAGCCTATGTCACTCTTCATTCCTTCAACTATCTCCACATAAAAAATCACGTCAATGCGTTGCTCCGTTTTGCCGTGAAAGGCGGACAAACAAACAAACACACACATACACTTTCCCATTTATAATATTAGTATGGATGTTGAAAATTGAATTAAGTTAAACTAACGTTTTTGTTGATAAGCAGAGAATCTTAAAGAAACCTTATGTTTACAGCAACGAATGAAGAGTTAAAATAACACGTTCATTATAAACAAAGTTTTTAATTCAAATATTTCAATAAAATATTACCCATGATAGCTATCTGTATAAAATACAGATAAATACGTGCTCAGGCTTGTTTTTTATACAAAACCCAATAATGAAAACTGACGTTTTGGTCATCTATGGTTTAAACGTTGATAACTCTCGAAACAAAGTTAAGCTCTATACGACCTAAATAGCATTCCCTAAAAGGGATAAAATGTCCTCCTAATCGATATTCCAACTGTCCGATAGGTTATTTATATCAGCCTGTTTAGTGCAAAAGTGAGATCAGGCACAGGATGTTTCACGTGCCTTCAAAGTACTGAGGAGATGGTTCATATCTTGGTCACCCATCATTTGTCTGACCACGGCCGACGTTGCTTGACTTTTGCAACTAGTTATCAGCCGAGAGAGCGAGCCGAAAATTAAGCGGTATACATACTTGGTGATGTGGTCCTGCCTCTCGGCGATCTTACGGAGCCCCACCGCGTCACGCAGCTGCATCACGATGGCTGCTCGCACGGCCTCCGTCAGCCTGAGCTCCTCGACCCTCTCCGACAAGGTCTGGACGGAACAAATATCAGCTATCATTATGGAGTAAATAAAGAAAGCATTTTTGGCGATAACCAACTAAACTTAATAAGGACAACTGTAAGGGAGACTATACAAAGCTTTAACAAAAATATTACCTGCTAACCTAAATTTTACCTAAATGAAGAGTTTAAAAATCCAGTAAAGAATAAATATAACACTAGGAGTGTAAGGGAAGGACAATTGATAATACCTGAATATAACAACTGTTACGGTCGGAGGCTGCATAGGTATGTTGTGCCTGATATATTCAATAAAATACCCTGGTTAAGACATGAACCAAATTTAAGCAAACATACATTAAAACGTAAACTCAAGGATACACTATTGCAAACTACTAACTTACGAGTAGCATAGGTTAATAAATATATAAATACTTGTATAATTTTAATAAGTGCACATAATTTGTATGCATGGTAGATAATAAGCGCGTACTCGCCAACAAACTGCGAGTCAGTTTGGCGAGAATATGTTTGTTTTTTGTGTACATAATTATTTGGTTAAATAATTGAAAAAAAAAACTTATCGAACTTGAAAATGAAAATATGATGAAGATAGTAATATGCCAAAAAAGTAAGTAAGATGAAGATAGATATGCTAGTCTAGGCTAAAAAAATTTGGGGTGCGATGTCAGAACACCTCCTCGTGGTGCACCCTGGGCAACCCGGCAGATTTTCTGCCGCGGGCTAAGAGTCTGACAGCTGCCCCGTGGAGAGGGCGTGGTGTGGCCGGGTTTAACCCGGCGGGCCACTTCACGTGGCCATGTGGGGCGTCACCTCCCCTTCTTTTTGAAGATGGGGTTGCGTGTCGCCCGGGGACCTGCTCACGGGTCATGGCGCGTTGCGCCTTGTGCCGTTGCCCCTTTGATCGGGTTGGTGCGGGTCCTTGTTGAGCTTCGGCATGTCGTTGTTCCGAGGCTCGGAGACTCGTAGAGCTCCGGCGTGTCGTTGTTCCAAGGACTGAGGCTGACCCGATCAACGTGTGGCTTCGGCACACTTGTGCGGCCCCCATGAGGGATGGCGTGGGATGGCCGAGTGCTACTCGGCGGGCCACCTCGTGTGGCTACCGTGGCCGCTTTTTGCGGTGGGTCGGCGCTTTGGCGCCGCTGAGCTTCGGCTCGTGTGCGCGGCGATGGATCCAGTGGGGTCTGCCGTCGGGCAAGCCCGTTACCCCGCACTGAGCGGGGCCGGGGGCCTGGCGCACTGAGCGTCGGGCCGCGTGGAAGAAAACCACAGTAAAAAATTACCACCCGGAGTATGCCCCGGGAACTCCTCTCCATCTCCATCTTGGAGAAGGCGTGAGGGGCCCGCCATTGGTGGGCAGGTGCCGCGGACGGGGTTATGGTCGGTCTGTAAGGGTTCCCACGACCTCGTTCGGCAGCGGCGCGTCCTTTGGACGTGGCTGGGCTAGGCGCCAAAGAGGGCATATCGAGGGGTTTAGTGGGTAGTCGCTCGCTGCGGAGTCCCACACACCCTTGCCCCTGCGGGGGCTTGGACGGTGTGCAAACGCATTCCCCTCGTAAAAAAAAAAAAAAAAAAAGGCTAAAAAAATTTGTTTAAATCATCATATCACGACCAATTTTTTTTTAATCCTAAATTTCTAGACTCCTGCGCTCATCATTCTCAGCCTCTGCAATATGAACCCCGAAACACGACATGATAAAACGATAAATCGATATGAACTGTCAAAATATTTTAGATATACTTAAAGGCTACCTTGAAAATTAATAGACATTATTATACTCGTATTAACAATGCCTAAAATAACAATATCAATATCCAAAGCATACTCAAAACTTCAACATAACTAAAAAATCGAACTTTTTTTTACAGTTTATATCGATATATCATATCTTGTTTAGGTGGTCATGCTAGGGGGGGGCTAAAGTGGTAAAGAATCTCTAGCGTGTACAAATACATAAAATAAATAAATTTATTTACCGCCAAAAAAATAAACGGAAACATTTTAAGGGATGTTCAAAAATAACCCGGTACTGATAGGTTAACTCATTATGCCATAAAAGACACGGGCCTTTATACCCTTAGTTATATTCCCCCTCCTGTATTTCTACAAATACAGCTCTATACAGCTGTTAGCAGATTATAAACTACATTGAAATTCGTATTAAATTGCCCATTAGTTTGATCAGCAGTTAAGGTTACCGATACGTATGATACTGTCCAATAGACAAATTGCAAACACACATGAAAAACAACAAGAATACATTTGCCAAACATAGTCGCGCAAAGTGACGACATACCTATCAAGCGTATATCGTCATAGATAATAATTTTAATACTACAGTAATATTGGGCTATCGTCCGGGCAGGTAGGTATTCCGCCGATTTTCCGCTATAGGTGTACCAAAATACAATTAAATAGGAATTGTAAAATGACGTATTTACAATTCCTATGTGTAAAACAAATTATTCAAATTATCGGTTTCTTCTCAGAGCTTGCAATATACATAATCGCCACTATAATCATATATATTTAAAAAAAAACTCACTAGTTATTCGGCACTTGTTAAAAAGGTTAAAATAACATAGTTGCATGATATTGCTTCTTATTATTAAGTATTATTTTCTGTATTGAAATTGTAACTCCTACATATACATAAGTTTGTTATATAATCTACTCACTTTTAATTAAATACTGCATCCGATATGATAATCACACTCTTAGCTACTAACTACCTTAGGAAACTATTAAGACTAATGATATATGAATTTAAGTTTTATCAATTGTATTATAAAAGCTGTATGTTTCTTTATTCAATTAAAAAAAATCAATTTGCCAATGTAGAGCTAAAATATCTTTTAATAAATTATTAGGGTAATTTAAAAAAACTTTATATTTATAGATTAACAATGGAGGTCATTGCTAATCTATAAATTGTTTGTGAAGTAGTATTATCGAAGTATATAGTAGTATTATTATCATATATATTGCTAAAAAAAGAACTTTGTTTCTATTAGGTACCGTAAATTCGTCTCTACATTTACCATTATATTCTGGTTCACCTATACGAGTTACAAAGGCAACGGAAACGGAAATTATATTTTCTCATTGGGTAACATTATTAATATCATCATTTTTCAAGTCTCCCCGCATTTATTTCAAAATCAGATTAGGTCGTATTCGCCGGAAATCGTGCAGAAATTACAGAAGTCAAGTAATAATTCAAAACCATCTTTATTAAGCGGGAAAAAAGAGTGTTTTTTTTTCGAATAAAAACCGTATGTGAATAGAAAAACAAAGTATGCACTCTGTTGATTTTTTTATACGTACTCTTAAATCGAGTTGCAGTTGTTACTTACTTTAACAAAACGTCTTTTGAAATCGTTTTTCCGTTATGTATTATCATTTAGGCACTTGCATATCATTTGCGCAACAAGTAATCATTGATTCAAATAACCAAAAATATAAGGTATTTGAACACGGGAACAATAAAAATTATACATTTTTGAAATTACATTATGACATCTGTAATTTTGTTTCAAAGCTACCCAAATATATTCATCGATTTTGGTGATGGTATACATACGCTGTCTCTAGATATCCGAATAAACTTATACTGCTAATGATGTGAATCACACTTTGGTCTTGAAATTCATACGCCATGGCTGTAAAAATTTACAATCAATTGCGAACTCGACGCAGAATGCCCTAATTCATCAACGCGTTATGTCCTAAACGCTTAGAAATGCTCTAAGCCTAAACGCGAAATGTCCTAAATGCAAAAGGATGCATATGAAGTCCTTACCTCAGAGTAGATTTAAAATAAGACTTAAGACCTGGCTTGTTGAAAATTGTCTTTGCAATGTTAATGAATATTTAGAATTCGAAGGTTACAAAGGTTATTGATATTATAAGAAATAAGTATTTTGTTTGATCAAAATCATTGTTTGATCAAGCCTTAGATCATTTAACCTAATGCTCTAAGTTGTAAACGTGTTAAATATAACTATACAAACAAATATGTTTGTATACCAGTTTCTAGTAAATGACTTTGATGCTGTAAAATATACTTTTAAGACCTTATGTAGGTACCACATTCTACCGAAATAAATATTCAATTTTAAATAACTTACCTCTACATCATCACAATACATAGGCGTAGTCCTGAACACATCCCTCTTCACCACGGCCACAAACGGCCCCTGGATGCCGCCGACAAACTTCTCGCAGTCGAAGAACAGCGCATCTTTCTTCACCATCTCTTCGTCGACGCCGGGGAAGGTAGGGTTCATGTCGACCACGGAGGACGGGGCGACCAGGGTGTAGTCCCAGAAGGACCAGGCGCCGTACTGATGGAGGAGCAAGGTCGTGGCCACGTCATCAGCTAACACGCCCGTGAGCTTCGAAGCGGCGGGGAAGAAGCCGATCATGCGCCTCCCGGTTCCAGAGTTCTGTTGCAGTCTATTCTCCAGGTTGTTGAGATCAATGAAGCCTTCTTTGGATTCGGGAATTTTTATTATCTGAAACAAAAAATAGTCTCATCAATTTAATTAACGTACCCGCAATTCACGCTTTATTGCGTCTTGGTCTGCACTACACTGCGATTTGCTTTTACCACAGCGTAATACCATAGACGAAGAATAATATAGACTGCCAATGTCATACAACTATAAGAAAGGTCCTATCCTTGGTAATACCTAAAAGTCCCTCGAAATACTCAAAGATGATGACTTTAAGGATATCAGGGTTGCCAATTGCAAAGTTTGGCAAGCCCCATACATTATCTATATGCTTATTCTGTATCTAACGCAGGCTATCCAATACCTGGGTGACTGGCACTTTTCAGATAATTGTATTTAATACTGTACGTAATAGCACAATATTAAAAATCAACTGTAATATAAAAAAGTCACAAGTAGATTAAGCGAGCCGACATTTTATTACTAACATTACTAGTGTCTGTGACGGAATTTCTTCCTCATACAGATAACACTAGGTATATTACAAGAATGTCTATTAATAGTTTTCCTTGCAGATGTTTTATAATCGTTTTAATTGAACCAGAAGTGTCATTTTTTTCAACGGAAACCATGCCGATGTCAAGAATCAAGAAATAAATAATACAGTAATTATTGCCTCTATAATCCGATTCTGTGTTTATTTGTAGAGATTAAAAAAATGAATAGAGATGCACTAATTTTGTGTAAACTCCAATAGCCGGTTACATAAACTAGCTCGCGGACATCCCATACTGACGTGGCGCCCGGAGCGTGGACTGTGTGCTACGAGCCGTGGCACTGAGCTGGAGTGAGGAAGCAGACACGCCTAGCGGGATCTTGTGGAGACCCTGTCACAGTTTAACAATATACATTGTTAAACTGTGGCCCTGTGCACCTCTGGGATGTCTTAGAAAAAACAAAATATTCATTCAAAGTTCACAGTCACACTTATCGTTTTAATCATCCTTCCAAATAGATTTTAAATGGCGTCACAATACAGCCTATAGAAACTTATTTTGCGCGTTACTAAGTTGCGTGAAGTGAAGCTTATGCAAGGTTAATGCTCGCCTATCTTGATCTATCATTGTTGTGCGAAATTCATCGAGCGATCCGAATACAGCGAGCTTCACGTGCGTCTAATTTGTATGGGATTTGAATTAATGCTAAGTTGAATGGCCCGTTGCGTGATTAGGTGCTTGTTTCCGAGCTTTTTTGACGGCCTACATACCGACAACATTTACTCGTAATCAGCTTTACACGTGTCACGAAACAAGTTATAAGTACGTAGTATTTGTTGAAGTAACATTTCATTCATTGATATTTCTGATCATGGGCGTAGAGCATCTATCCTATCTTGGCCTTTGTCTCGAAGATAAAAAGGTTAGGTTATTAAGAACTAAAAGTAATTAAAAAAGCATTTTAATGGCCTGCTTATCACATTATATATATTTACTCCTGGCCCCTTAAAAATGTTGAGCGTTCTGCTTCACCCCGAAAAAAATTCTGGGTACGCCCATAACTGCCCCAGGGCAGTAAATAGGAATAAGGAAGAGGCATGTAAACACAAATACTTACATCGCTGTCATTACTACTCTAGCGGCCAGAAATAGAATGTAAATAGGGCAAAAAATTCTCGTAAACTTTGACAGTCGAAGATTCATTGGACATATAGTCCACCTTAAAAACATCGCTCTAACGATGCAAAAGTTCGTCAACATTATGCCACAGATCAAATTCTATCATCACGTGATAGAATTTGCTGATACTAATTTAAATATAATGCAACGAAACTGGGGTGTTGAGTGGTTGCGCAGCCGAAACTGGGGTGTTGAGTGGTTGCGCAGCCGAAAAGAATACAAGTCACATTTAGTTTAGCGTGCGTAATAGCAGCAATGCAACGTTGCATCCAGTGCTAGATACATGTGAAAAATAATTAGTGTTATTATTATTGTTGTTATTGTACGGGCTTTCGCCTTGTAGGCCTTTTCACCTCGACCTAAAAGATCTATTGTGAATTATAGCACCGTTAGAGTATCTCCTTCAAGCCCAAACCCTCTATGAAATTGAGGATTTTTTGGGTTGGGAGAGTTTGTATTTCATCTGGTCTCATGATGTGTCTTCCCAGATGAAGGCTACGCCGATGAATCAGTGGGCTGCAGTCACACAGAAGGTGTTTAGGAGTTTCACGCTCCTGATTGCAGAATCTGCAGATGTCGTTGTCCCTAATCTTGAGGTTGAACATGTGTCTATTCAGGCCGCAATGTCCAGTTAAGGTTCTTACGACTGCACTGATGTTTTTCCTGTTAAGCTGCAGAAGCTCGTCAGTTAGTTTACGCGAGTAGCCTTGTATTAGTGCCTTCGCGTGTGTGTAATTAGTGTTAAGTACTACTCTAAATGTTTTGGTGGATTTTTCGTCTGGATTTTTTCGAGCGAAAATTACGCCCTAATTACACGGACCTGAAAAAGAAAGATATTTTTTGTAGGACCATTGCATGCCTAATTAATAGATGTTTTTCAAATATTATTCGGAAAATTCAAAAATTTGTTCCATTTAATAGAAACGGTAGATAGTAGATACGTATGTTTATTAAAACAGTATCTACTTTATGCTGAAAGGGGATAGTTTGTCTGTATGTAGAACCAGAAAGTGAATCTGCACGATCGACATTCATTATAATACATATAACCGTACCTCTAGAATAATAAATATGTCATTGTAAGTAGTGACACCTTCTCATAATATTCCCTGTCTCAATCCGTAAGTCTACAGGCATACGTACGATCCTCTTATAGATTTAAAAGCTTATTGAGTGAAAAAAAAAACGCATTTATTTAGATGGCGTAACAAAATGCTTACACGAGTCTCTTCAACGAAAATCCACGGGCTGAACGCACGACGCAATAACCCCGAGCGAAGTACAAAACGAAAAAAACACCATAGCATTATGTCACCGCAGCCCCGTGCCCGTCTCCCGTGGGCCAATGCCAAGGACAGGCAAAAACTCGGCTACTCTACTACGCAATGGTGATGTCATGCCGCACCAATTCGCGTTTCCAATTGTGTTTGATAGAGTTTACGCGTTATTTATTGTTTTGTTTGTAATTGATATTTGGTATGCTGGTGGCGATTTGCTTAAGCCTAGTAGCGTTTGAGACAACAAACACGTTTATATTGGCAGTACAATGTAGGTATAGTTTTATAGGCAGGATTCCGCCTGTGCTTGCGTAGCGTAAACTATATAGTCTGTCAACTAAAGAAAACTAAACGTGGTCTGTCAACAAAACAAAAGACAAAAAGAGTAAAAAACGAGTAATGTATCGGTATCTTTCTGATGAAGTTAAATTTCGATGAAGCGATTCTCTGTAACTGACCTGTGTGGTGATTTTGTAACTCAGTAATCGTCATCGAATTGGATATAACTTAATGAAGAAAAATGTTATTATGTACATCCACTATGAGTATTTGTCGGTTTATTTGACTAATATTAGTCAAGCCACCACAGCTCAGACGATGATATTACAGATTAAATCAAGACGAACTTTTGTTGGAACTAGTTTGCATAAGCGCTTTTTCCACGACGTTTTTTACGGAATAAGCGCTAATCTGCGAACGCACATTGAGTAATATCATGGCCTAATATTCGAGAGGTTAAAAATAGCGCATGATAAAACATAAAAAGGCTGATGCGAACTATTGGGGTTTTAATGATCCTATGCACGATATTATACTTAATTGTTCACCACTTAGCGTGATTGAGTCACAAACATGCAAACAAATTACCTAAGCAAACGAGAAATGGTCTAACATACATATTAATTTACATCAGCGAAGCTTCATCTTCTAGTCTTCATCTCATCTCACCTGACCTGATGGTGAGTGACGACAAGTTTTATGTTAGAAGCGAGCCTCTCCTGCATACCTCAACAACAGAAAAACTGGCAACCTCAATATACTATCAAATTATTTGTCTGATTGTGTGATTGTGATATGTATGCTGCTACATTTACATACATTTCGCAGCAAATTCCTGTGGCTTTTGTCTGATCCTGACATTAGAACTAAGAGGAACGCTTATTATTTAGCGCTACGGTTTCCCAGAAATCAGAAGCAGAAGTTTTTCCGCTTGATTAGGTTGGTGACATGGCTTCTGGGGGGGGGGTTATTGTCTAAGAAAAATCTTTCTATTGCGATCGCTTACAATTTGACAGCCGCCGTCCATCCATTGCTCCTTTAGAAATGGATGTCGGCGCTAAGTCTTGTGTTCACGGCGCAATGGTTATCAAATTGATGGCGATCGTGATAGATTTTTTCTTAGACAATAACCCACCTGAGCCAGCCCGCCTAGCGACCACCGTCATACCTACGAGTAAGTTTTTAACCTTCAAAATAATGGTAATATCATTTTTGCCAGTTGCTCAGTTGTTGATTGAGGAGTCCAGGTGAAGTTCACTTCCACCTTCGGGCTTATCATCACTTACCATAAGGTGAGATGACGGCCAAGAGTCTCGCTTTAATGTGTACAAAAAAAGATAGAAAACGTATAGGTAAAGTAAAGTAATAGCATAGTATCCAGAACGGAACCTAGCATCACTATCACGTGTACAGAGGCATGAGCGCGCCACAAAAGGGTGAGTAACAATAAAACTGAGCGGTAAATATGTATTGTGCACTTGGCCGCATTGTTATCAGTATTACATGAGTGTACCTAAGTAATATTACATGAGTGTACCTAAGTAATATTACATGAGTGTACCTAAGTAATATTACATGAGTGTACCTAAGTAATATTACATAAGTGTACCTAAGTAATATTACATGAGTGTACCTAAGTAATATTAACCTTTGTTTTGATAGCGATTACTGTGGTTACATGCTATCTACATCTTTATGTCGAACTATGACATTGACCGACATTAAATTTGTCTTGTCATTTCCGAACAAGTGTGTGTACAGTCGGCCTCAAAAGCAGATCAACATTTTAGTACCATGTCACACCAATTATTAACAATACAATATAGGTGTGACCATACTAAATAAAAGTAATAGTTGGTGTGACATGGTACTGAAATATCCATCTACTCCTAAAGCGGTCGGTATACTTGAGTACAAAATTATCGATACGATCAAAGTAACAAAAATATGTATGCTTACATTGATTGACAGTGATTATTGACTTAACATTAAGGTAGAGTTGGTAGGGTATACATTTTTGTAATTTTGACAGTATCAACATTTAGTACTCTAGTATACCTCAGCCGAGATATGAAAACGATGACGTTAAATAAAGGACTAGCACCCGTTGAGAGAATGTTATGGCACGGAATTTTCAAAGGCGCGGCAAAGTAGTAAACGGGTAAGATAAATATTACAATAATAAACTGTACTAAATGTGTAATAATAAGAAAATCATGTCAATATTAATGGATCTTCAAGGAAGCAGACGCGTTAATTAAAAATTGGCATAGCGCATAATGTGAATGAAATAAACAAACTGCCACCATTAATATGCTGTTTGTGTATAAATGAATTAGTAAGTTCTGGAATAATCAATGTAAGGTTTGATTTAAGCAAAATATATGTTTTAATCTAGTTTGTGATAGACTGGATTTAGATTTTATTTAAACGTTTTAACTGACTCTTCGATAGAGTTTAAACGTTTGGTTAGGATAGTATTCAGAAGAGATAGAACATAACGTTGATATAGCCCTCAATAACTATTTTTCAGAAAAAAATGGCATTCACAGAAATCTAACTTTAAAAAATCTTTAAAAAAGATCAAGTGCATGTAGGACTATAGCCTGCGAAGACTTCCGTAACATTATAACACTGAACTTTTTAAAGAAGTATACTTTTGTAAAAGCGACAGCAATTGTGCTATAAGGACACGTAAAAGATTTTATGCAATTGAATTTTTTTATTATTTCTTGTTACCTAAGCAGTAATAGAAACACCATTATTATAATTATAGCCTGTGAAACATCATCTCTTTACCTATTGTGGACCCTTAAGCGAGACACGCACTTATTCTGGTACGGAACCCTAAAACAAGAGAACCCTAAACAACTATTAAATTTACAACCTTCCGAAGTGGTATAAACAATACACACGTTCACGTGTCGCCGGCGCGAGCGCAGATCGATTGTTGCCCACGCGCACGATAAACACAACCAATGGAATTTACCGATACAGCCCGACAGCGACAGATGCCGATTTACACTTTATCGATATTACGGCCCATGTGCAATACGGAACGGTAGAAATCGATTTGAATTCCGAACATAATTTCCTGATGTAAACAATACTGAGGCCTTACTATGAGAGTTTAGAGCAAGGCTAAAACAATACTGGAACAGACTCCGCTATTAAGCGCCATCTCGCTCCGAGTGCCCTTTTAATAAAGCTTTCATTGCAAGGGGGCTAACATTATTTTTTGAGCTGTGCTATGACTGAGATAGATATCGCTGGATTAACAATTTTATACCTCAACGAGTGCCCATACCTATGAAAGTAACACGAAACTAGGCTACAGTTCTCGAAAAATTTTTATGCATCTGGGGGCACGGCATTGCCCCCGCCAAGTCGAGCGCGAAGCAAACACTGCCGTACCATCCTTTACTGGAACCATTTCGCCGCATTTTCAGGCCCCTATTTGAGAACCTCTGGATAAGACCAGGACGCAGAAATTTTCGTCATCCAGTAAGCTATAATCACATACTTAAAATCCAAAATTTCAAGTCTGTTGGTCACTAAGTTCCGAAGTTAAGCGAAAGCAACGTTTCGCATTTATGACAGACACTCACTCACTCACTCACTCACTCATGATCATCAAAATAGAACTAGTACTTCCCATAAACTCAGAGAGCTGAAATTTGGTACAGAGTTAGGGTTTAATGGCCACATAAAGGGAAAACTATAAAAACTAGGATAATCGAAGATCTGGAGTACCTGGTGACCCTGATTAGGAAACACAAGCCCAACAAAACTATTAGAGATATCGACATACCCCTTTACAAAAAATATTCAACTTGGTGGGCCGCTTCCAATAAAGAAAAGAAAAAAGAAAAGAAAGATTTGTAATAATAAAAAAAACTACCCCTAAAAAGAAAAAAACTGTGTCAAATAAGAAAATCTAATAAAATCAATAAGCTCACGTTTCTACAAAAACAAGTGAAATCCCACCAAAAACATTCTGTAAAAAACTAGCCAAGTCTCGATGGAGCTGCTTGTTTATCTCTAAAAAGTAATGAAATCTAGACAAAGTCGTGCCAAGTCTAAGGTTCCTTACTGCAATTTCTTTATTATTATAGTTAATGTTGTGTGACTTGGTCGTTGAACATTCTTTATACGTTAGTGGGTACAAGTTAACGGCCAAGTCACACAACATTAACTATAAGTAATAATAAAGAAATCGCAGTAAGGAACCTTAGACTTGGCACGACTTTGTCTAGATTTCATTACTTTTTAGAGATAAACAAGCAGCTCCATCGAGACTTGGCTAGTTTTTTACAGAATGTTTTTGGTGGGATAACTTTTATAGTTATATTGTATTTTTAATATTGGTTGTATCAACATATACCCAAGTTTAACTTAGTGTCCTTAAACTTCAACTTTCAAACACAAAAAAACTAAATCAAAGTAATTAAAATTCAATTATGACTTGATAGAATACTCTCTTGCAACGTCGTTAACAAGTTTTTTACAACTTTTTTGAAAGTATAGCAGTATTGTGCTCTAATAATTAGAGGAATGATAGCCGAAATAAGCTTAGAACTCGTGGTCTAAGCCAATTTACTTAAATTTCATACACATTCACTTATAATAAATTTATTATTAGTATTAAGTACTCGAAGAACAAATCACTTTCAAGAAACTCGACAGCCTAAACAAACATAAATTTGACTAAAATTACATGCACGAAATCATTTTGCCAATTGAAACTTCTAATGGCAGTCAAGAATAACATAACTTCGTAACTTTTGAGGATATTATTCGATGTTATCAACGCATTCGATGTTACCGACTGTAGCCGATGTCAAGGTCGCCACGAATTCGACACGTTCCATGTTTAAATTACAATATCCATTTATTCTGGTGAGAGCGAAGTCAAAACGATTTTCGTTCCGGAAACAATGAATGTATATTATATATTTGCAAAAAAAAATCAACTTAAATAACTACAAATAATAGAGACATAAAAACAAAAGGCGGTCGTATTACCAATGAAGCAATAACAGCCAGGAAAACTCAGGGCAAGTATGAAAAGAATAAAATAGTGCGAAAAGTACATAACATTATACCTAATTACCGACGCATAGTTATAATAATAATAATAATTTATTTGGAACAATATACAGTGATTCACTTATAATTACGTTAATAACTGCATTAGTTATAAGAAACTGTGTCGCAGCACTAACGCCCATCTCCGGAGATAATAGGAGCAGCGTTCCAGTTACACAATATAATTAGCTTCCAAATTAATAACAATAAACACTCACTCTATTTTTTTTTTTTTTTTTAAACTAGTTTAAATTTATTTGCGAAAATTATACTTGCACTATGCCTCAATGCATGCTATTAGTGTAATTGTGTGTTGTGTGATAATTATAATGATGTTTAACATGTTGCCTAAACTAAACTAATATATCTACCAATACTGACACAGACATACAATGTGCCTCGTACAGAAACCATAATATTTTATCATGTTATTCGTATTAAGTACTCAAATTAAGTTTTAAGTATTTTTAGTGATTATTTGCAACTTAAATTTTTTTGAATCTAATAAAGAGATAGAAATAACTATCTATATTTGTTTATTGAATAGTCCGTATTTTTTTTTAGTTTTTTTTTTTTAGTTTTCATTTATTAAAGTAAATAGTTTTCTGTTTCGATATATGAGAGCTTTTGTAACCACGTCGTGACTCGTTTCTTACATTCCTTTATGGTAAGTGGATATATATTTAAGATCCTGTTAACCCTGTTATAAAGACGAGGAGAGAGGTAGAAGAAATTTCGCTTAACAAGATCTAATCTACAGAATTCAAGTTTACATACTAGATCTGATCTACGTTTGTTAGATATATTATCAGGGTTGTATGCAAGTTGAGACTGCTTTCGAAGTAACACATACAAAATAAACAATTGTCGTACTGTTAAAAATCCAGTAATTGCATATAATTCACAGGTAGGAAAATAAATGGGTTTAAAAATCATTACCTTTAAGACCGCTCTTTGAGCTCTCTCTAAACGTAACAAATGGGTTTTTTTTGATCCACCCCAAACTGTTATACAATATGACAAAATAGACTGCCCTAGAGCAATGTAAATGGTTCTTAAAGTAGGAGTATCGACTGCGTTTCGCAAGTTTTTAAAGACATAAATAAGTTTCCTTGCCCTACTTGAAGTAACCCTAATGTGTTCCTCCCAAGAGAGTCTATGATCTAGCCAAACTCCTAGATATTTTATTTTAGATGTACGTTTGAGCAACATACAATCACAGTCAAGCAGTTTAGGACAGTAACTTTTGTGAGCTTGAATCTTAAAATCAGGATCTGGGAGAGAAGAAATTTTTGGTGCAAACGTAATGAAATTGGTTTTTCCCAAATTGAGGGTAATAACTAAAAAATACAAAGTTAATTGTAGATTAGGTAGAATATACATTTATAATGAAAAAAATATTACACTAATTTTTTTGTTAATTATAAGTAGATAGGTTTATTCATAATATAAACTAATAAACATACATGTTTAAGCAAATGTTATAATGTATAATAAATACTAGAAATATACTTCAAAAAATAGGTATGTCAAGTCAAATAGGTATGTCAAGATGAGAGCTTTCCACGTAAATTGAACAAGTACCTAAATTGAACTTTGTGTTGTGACCACAAATACTGAAGTAACTAAATATACGCTAGTAAGTCCGGAAATTGTTGTTTCATTTAAATGTGTAATAGTTGTGCATATAATAAACAGTATTATTGCTAGTTCAAAAGCAAATATGTAGCCATAGCGATACCGACTAAACAAAAATGTATGAAATTATACGTTATGTTTTCTCAATTTAAGTACTTTTTCGCCGTTGCCGTGCAGCTCCGAGCCGGGCAGTTGAAAAACAACCGTTTAGTGTAAACAAGATCTCGTTTAATAATAATATCGTATTTTCAGTAAGAATTATCAATAAAACAATGGCCAATTTATACAATATTTCATTTTACTTTTTGTATTATTGTATAACTCTCCAACATCCTTCTACTCATATTATAAACTAGCTGAGCCAGCGAACTTCGTACCGCCATTTTTTTTTCGTGAATATTTTCGAAAGTCCTGAAAGACTTGTTTTACTATTTTTTCAACTGTTTTGTCAATATATTGAAGATCTCTCACAGTCTTCTATCTCAATAACTCACTCACTTATCATAATATGAGATTTTAAAAATCTCTTAGATTTTTTTAAAACTTTTTTTATACAAGCCTTGTCCGGACAATATCGAACACAAAAAAATATCCAATTTGATGCAGTCGTTCGTCGTTCGGAAGTTATGCGCGTAGTTAGTAGGTACATACATTTCAGCGATTCATTTTTATTTCTATAAATACGTAAACCACCATGTCTGTGACGCAATATACATATTATGTTGTTTCTTCAAATATAAGTGCTCGATAAACATAAAATCAGTAAGACAATGTCTGTGTTCCAGACATTATCTATTATTGTCACGTACACTGAATAGTTTAATTAATAGACACGCTACAACAAAGTAGGTACTCTCCGTGTTTTTCCGTTGAAACCTTTATCGAGGGCACCGCAGCTGGGTTGATAAAAAAATACTAAATTCCCAAGGTTGTCTATGATAATAGTATTGTTATTAATTTTATTTGATGCCTGTTTGTCTATTCTACTCTTCTTATCTACTATGTTAAAATTCTAAATTAATACAGTTAAGTTTACCTAAAACATGTATATTGGCAACATGTATATTAACATTTGTGGATAAATATAAATAAACGACTCAATCTAGGCCATCTAGATAGCACAGTGATTCGGCAAAGGGAACAGAAATGTAAAAGCGGCCATGCTTAAACCCATAATGACCGAAGCGGAACAGGTTGTCCATCCATCTGATAAATCTACCTAATTTATACTTACTGGAATCGAAACGAAATTAAGTAGCTGTATTATTTTAAAAAGTGACAAACTAAAATTTTTTTTTGTAAAGTAAATTTAAAAAAAAAAAACAAGCTAACATGACTTCGCTACATTACTAAAACAAAATGCAATTCAGGTAAGCTTACCTCCGCACCGCATTCTCGCCACGGAGTCAGCTGCCGCTCAGTCTCCCGCGAGGACACGAAGACAGTGACCCTCTGCGGTTGCAGCGTCCGCAGGAACCTCGGCAGCGAGGTCCCGAGCACCACCACATCCTCAGGGCACGCGCCGACCGCACTTCGTATGAGGGCTTTCGACTCTGATCTGCGCAAATAAAATAAAACTTCACGATAAGCCTGAAAATGGGATGAGCTTCGCTTGGATTTCTCAAAAGAAGTGAACTGGCTGTCTCACCTCTAATTTATCGATATACTACAATGATATAAGTATGACAAAGTTTGGTATGACGGTGCTACCAAGCGAGTTCGGAAGCCCAATTCCCAACTTAACCAAGCTAAAAAGCTATTGGCGCATGGATAATCAAACCTCAGAAGTACAGGAAGGAAAAAATATAATACACCATTAGTTGGTGCGCAGCGAAGGCGACAACACCCTGAAGATGCCACGTGTAGTGGCGGATCGCGTAAGGTCTGACCATGGATACCATTTAATCTATGTGTCCATAGTTAGATTAACTAAATCTGACCAACTACACTAAACGGTGGACGTGGCCAGATCGATCTAACGAAGTGATCGGCCACGGAGTCCTGAGGATCTAGACTAGGTGATCTCACCTCTTGGTGAAACTAGATAACAAAAAACAAGGTCTACTTATGGTTGGGTATTTCTTTGCTTCCCATCACGTTATGGTAGAAGAGCATCATTAAATACCTCAAAATATCCTCCTTTTGAGGCATATCAGCGCTAAGAAAATTTGATAGAGCAGCTTTAGTCTGATTTCAGCTATACAGTTTGCTGTCTGGTCTCAGCTGTAGAGTTCGCTTTTATCCGAAATGTAAGACCAGTGTCATAAGGTAGGCAGCAAGGTCCTTCTACATGACGTCGTCCTTGAACATACACTCGCCTATTGTAATAGCCATTACAATACGCGACCTTCATTCATATATTCTGGTCTCACCCGAACAGCCCGCTTTGGCACGAGTTGTAAGACAGCGCAGCATTCTTGTATCTGGAGCGGGCAGCACTACCTGCGTGACATAGTCACAGCATAGCTCGCTCCAATCTGTGGAAGTGACAGTATACGGTGGTACCTACCTCTGTATTCGTATCGTGTGTTCTCACCTGTACAGCTCGCTTTGGCCTGAAGTGTAGGACAGCGCGGTGCACCGCGTGGCGTGCGTGGGCAGCACCTCCTGCGTGACGTAGTCCTCGATCCATTGCAGGGCTCGCCCCGACCCGTTGTAGTCGCAGTATACCACTGTGGGAGAAGAACACACTGTCAATTTATCACCAGATCTCGTTATTGATAGGTATTACTCAACGGCTAAATGGATTTTAATTAAATCTAACTTCAGCGAAGACGGCATCTGGAAGCGTTACTTTTCCTCCAGTAATCTTTGACTTTGATCTTTTTTTGTGACGATATTAGTAAATTTTGGCATTAATTAATCCTAGACGATATCACCGTTAGAACAAAAATATGTATCATGAAAATAATATTTTAACAAAAGCGCCAGCTCCACAGGTTGTTCTAAGCATTTCTAAATCTCGGAGCCTTGCTAATGTCAAAACGCAACTTAGTATAGGCCTGACAAGCCGACGAGGTCGTCGTACCACGGCCAATGTCAGACAGGTTGACCAAGAAGCAAAGGCATAATAATTTACAGTCTGAGCCAGCTGGAAAATTCTATTAATGCTATGGATTAAATTCCTTTTTACAGGATCCTTGAGAATTTCTATAGAAAATAATCTCTTTCTACCATTGTTCGCACTTAATCAAAAAATTAGGTAGGTATTATATACGACTGCTCGTCGTCTAGCCAACGGCGAGTACGGTGCGGTCACGCATTCCCCTCGAATAAAAAAAAGGTATTATATACGACTATAATTAACTGTGCTGGGACATTTCCAATTGTAGTAGTAAAGCACCATTTGTCACGATCAATGTCGTGTCCCTGAATGTAACCTCATTGCAGAAGAATCTTAAGGCGCCTAGTGAAATTAAGCAGTTTTCCTCAAAAATATCATACGAAGAAATGCCAATATTATAATGATGTTATTCTATAACATTATTTGAGGTTGTGGTTTTCAAAATTTCCGGAATAAAATATTTGAACTTCATCGGAAAGTGCCCCAAACATGTTTCCGCTTTTAAGCTTGTCACCGGTGAATTTTGAGTAATATCATTCATTTTATTTTTCGATAAATAAAGAGAACTATATTTATAGTGGTGGTTGTTAGATTTTAATATATTTTTTAATTTCTATTTTACTTAAATCTCTCATCTCACGCGTCAATACTTCCTTATAAATTCCCCTCGACGCGCGCTCTCTTACAAAAACTCAAATGATTATTGCGAGATGAACGTGCAGTCTTTAGCGTTATGATTTATAAATACCTCGACGATCTTATGCAAATGACTGTCATATATTTATTTTATAATCATAATACGTATAAGTAATCAACTCCGACTGTCCGAAAACAGAGAAAACTTTTACCGGGAACATACGCGGCAAGCTCTTTACGAGTATGATATTGGTACGCTCCCTGCCTCAGAGGAGTTATATTTCTATTTTATATATTATTTATTTTATAAATAATATGTAGTTTATAGTTTTGTATAATATTATTATATATAATAAGTCATATTTCGAAAAAAAGAAAATATTTTTTGTAATTTATTACATTTAGCCTCCTTAATGTAGTTACTTATAAGTTTTAATTACATAAATAATTAGAAAAATATAATTATAAAAAAGCTAGGTAATGAACATTGAACGCTACAACAAACATTACACTTGCGTGACCCGTATCTGTCACTTTCATTTATAGCCCACAGATAGCGACGTGACAGCATTGTTTGAAAAATGTGCTTAACAACAACACATTGTTTTCTAGACAAAAACACTGTGTAAACATCTTGAGATGTTGAACAATCATGCTTCATTTAAACTAGAACCTTTATAGCTACCCCAATACGTATCTGCTTTAAACTTAGGCCATTTAGTACTAAATGGTCTAAGGCTTTAAAGAATGTGTTATTTGATTGTCAAAATATTGAAACCAGATTTAACTAGATACGTCGAATGTATAAGAGTCAATAACAGTGTTGATGTAGATAAATCAATTGAAATTGAAATATTAACAAGACTTAAAAATAGCTGCCAACAGTTACTTGTTAATTTCGTACTAATGGCTTTTAAGCTTGGCAGTTGCCAGACCCATAAATGCGATATAAAGCAAAACAAAACCAAGCCGCCTAGATAGGATGCAATTTACTTACGTAACAAAGAGATAAAACGATACATAACAATTCAGTCGCATTGCCTGATGGCATAGATACCTTGTTCAACACGTGAACTAAATACTTTGCATACAGACAGCATAGCTGTGCATATCATTAAAATGTTTAAATAAATATCATGCATGCGCATATTATAAGCACACAAGTGATTGTTCAAGGTTATTAAGTGGTTCACATGTTTCAAATAGCTCGAAAGTTTGCACCTTTGCACATTTCAATTCCAAATGATAATAGATTTTAAAAATTTCAATATTTAACTATACATGATTCTTGATGTAGGCTACAGAGTTAACTTAGCGTCTCTATGAAGATCACGGAATTCGTGTTTTGAGAACATCTCAAACTAGTAAAGATTTATTAGTATTTCACAAGAACGCATCCGTCCTTACGATAAAATATGGCATAGAATTTGTAGGCCACTATACATAATAGCAATTTTCCATGCGTTATCTTTCCGACGTAAACAATGTTATATTAATATATTTTCAGTATTCCGTATCATACAGAAGTTTAATAATTTAAGTTGCTTCAAAATTACTAGTGCATTCACTATTATTAGTATTGGCGATTACTTATTATTTAGGACGAATGCGTCCTTGTGACTATTCACTATTATTAGTATGTTACAACGACAAATGCGTCCTTGTCAAATACTAATAATAGTGAATGCACTAGTAATCTTGAAGCAACTTAAATTATCACACTTCGGTATGGTACGGAATACTGAAAATATTAATATCACATTGTTTACGTCGGAAAGATAACGCATGGAAAATTGCCTACAAATCCTATGCCATATTTTATCTTACCTCCAAAACCTATTTTGATAGTGAAATTAGATAAATAGGTGATGTCACTGTTTTAAAGCGCTACGCACTTTGCTTATCTCAGCGAACGCCTGTAATGCCTGAACGACTTGTCGTAGGTTCGATAAAAGATGATAATTGCCTACTATTCCGTTATAAAATACACTAGCAAAATGTTTTTTCAGAAAACTCTTGGAGAATTAGAGTTAAAGTGTCAAAAGTTTATTGAATTTTAATTTGTTATATTCTGTCCTGCATCCTGCATTTGTTGATTTTGTTATTATCTATGGATCGCCTCAAGTCGAATTCTTTTTCATTACGAAATCATTTTGAAAGGAAATTTGAATTTGAAACTTATTTCTTGTATTTGTAAAACCGACTTCAACTCAAAATATAATATGAGAATACCAACACACAATATCACATTTTTATTTTAAAATCGATGCTAAATTCTATGACTTTCTAGAAGATCATCGCTTGGCACCGACTTCAATATACAAATGTTCTGCCGTTAAAATGTACTTTTTTATCTTTTTAGTGAATTTAATACCAGCTCACATGCCTATAAAATTTAGGGGATTCCCTAGATTTTCCTGGGATCCCATCATCAGATCCTGACTTTGGTGACAATGGGACCACTTTAGAAGTACACTCTATCGAATTCAAAAAAATCGGTCCGCAATCGGCGGAGTAATCGCGCAACATACACACAAAAAAAAATTCAAGTCCGTTAAAAAGGATCCACTTTATGTATATTTTTCTATCTCTCTTTTGACATATTTTTAACAGATATAATCTGTCGCTGCGGTAATGGATGTATTTATCTATCACACTAACAACTGCTTAACGTATTTCAACGAGACGTATAGTTTCAATTGTTTTCACTACGGGAAAACAGACGTTCCACGGGAAAACAGACGTTCCACGGAAAACAGACGTTCCACGGAAAACAGACGTTCCACGGAAAACAGACGTTCCACGGAAAACAGACGTTCCACGGAAAAAACGAATATATCGCGAAGCTGCGGGCGGAAAGTTAGTAATATTATACCAGTGGGGCTAGCACGCAGGAGAATCGAAAATCGAATCGATATCTGAATCAAGGAGTTTGTATGGCAATTTTATTAGTTCTGCTACTCACCGCCGTGGCGCTAATAAAATTTCCATACAAACTCCTCGATTCGGATTTGAAAACGATTTTCGATTCTCCTGCGTGCTAGCCCCACTGTACTCTACATTATCAATGAGGTGCTATGGACTTCATATCTTACAGTTAGTGGCGAGCAAATATTGCTATCAAGTAAAACCATTGGACCACTCCTATATGCATAGTATTACCTGGCTCACTATTTACTCGCACTATGTGTTGTCTCCGACAATCAAGGCTGTTTATAAGGTTTTTACTTCGAAAATCAATATTGCCGGAAGACATATGGCTGTTTTGTTTGTTTAGCAAATATTCGTTCGACTTCGACTGTCAAACATACGAGTATATGTTCTGTATATGCTTCGAGTATGTGTTGGATGCATAAATAAATATTTTTTTTATTTAGGCACTACAACATACATAATAAACAACACTTGTAAGAAGTTGTCTCTGAAAATATAGAGCAGAATGTGCATGTTTGCTGCGGTGCCATAAAGAGCCATCGCTCACGGGGATTTTTGCCCTTAAAAGGACAAAACACTGATTTACCCATGGCTCTGATCTAGCCACCTTATAGATAAAACCGAGTATCCTACAAGATTTGAGTGGGGAAAAGAAAAAAAGTTTCACTTTAAGAGGACTATGATGTGCCAATTCATGGCTCGAGTATGCACTTTCAAAAATGCAGTTTGTTGCACACCGCTTAGAGTTGAAAGTCCGAGGCAAGTGCCTACATTGGAATTAAAATATTGAAATATTGTTTCGGGCAATAACGGTTTTACCCTCCTAAACCATTACGAAATTAAACACTTTTGTCATTTGATTCAGTATACCTTAATCTATGTTTTTTTGTAATTTTTGTAATTTAGTCTAAAAAAGAAAAAATGCTCAAGGTAGTTTTTAAGTCTAAAATATAGATATTTAGATGCAAATAATTTATATTCGGAGCAATATTACTTCAAAATCAAAACGTACAAACCTACATCTTCATTATATCTACAACATTTCCAAAACTTATGAAAATTGGACTATGTAAAGAGGGAGAAAAGCGTTATCGCTTATTGTATGAAAATTTACAGCTTCACAATCCACTTAATAAATGGATTTCAAATGTAGATTGTAAATTATAAATAATGGTAAATAAGTGTTAATACAGTTTATTTAATCGAATATGCGAATCGTAAGTATATACAATAATTGAAAATCGAAGGTTTTTTGACTGCATTAAGCCTCATTTATTAAGCTAGCCAAATCATCAAGTTCACTACGGTAATAATCTCTGTATTAATATACATAAGGTTCACTAAAAGAAAAGTAGACTCAGTAACTTGAGTCGTCACGCCTATTTTCGCCGCCAAGCAGCAGTGCTAGCTTGCATTGCTGTGTTCCGGTATGAAAGGTAAGACAGGCAGTGATATCACTGGGTACTGTGACTTCACATCTTGTGTCATAAGTTAGCAATGTACTGGCGGCCTTATATGGGTTCTAGATTTATCCCAGCGCAGCACACTGGTGTCGTGCTTCGGCCCCGATCAATCTCTCCTGTCTTTGATCTCGAGAATGGTCGGGAGTGAGGAAGCCTGGAACGCAATGAACTCTTTCTGTGTCGATGTCATGACACAGAAAGAGGTGGCAGAGCGCTCTAGGGAAGACAACCCACAGGCAGAGCCATGCCGTCACAGGAGGGTAGGACGAAGAAGGAGGCAATTTGCCCGCCTTCTCCCTCTTGACGGTGACCAGCGGGACCCGGGCCTGGAAAGCTCGAGTCTTGCATTGCACAGGACACTGTCAGTCGTCGATGCTCCAAATGCCCAGGACCGGCGGTCTCTCCATTTAGGGGAGATGAGTGGGGCTCGCCATAGGCGACAGACGCTGACGAGGTCATGGAAGTGTCCGAAAGGGTTCCCATGGCCTTTTCTGGTAGCGACACGTCCCTCCCCGGTTTGTCTTCCTCATCTGTTAATGGGGAGGATGCGGCGGTGATGGACGTGCCCGCACCAGGGCTTATGTTATGGGTATCGTTGGGTTTTAGTCGGTAGGCCGCAGTCTCCAATGGCACTCTGCCCCCAGTGGCCGCGAAGAGTCCGACATAACCTCGCGCTGTCCCAAACGCGAGGTATGCATAACGCATTTCCCAACGTAAAAAAAAGGGATTGTAGATTTGCAAGTTTTGCAGGAGCAGAAACAGAGCTGCTTGTTTGCTAATTTTGTTGTATAAAAAAAAGGTATTAATAATATAAAATTGTCCGATTATATTTTCCAAACAAAAAAGCCTGAATATTCACAATAACAACCGATAAACTAAATGAATATCTAATCTTCTAATATATATGTAACATTCTCGTGTCACTCCTCCGAAACGGCTTGACCGATCTTCATCAAATTTTTTGTGTATGCTCGGTAGGTCTGAGAATAGGTCGTAAACTTTTTTTTATTATGGCGAAACGTAGTTCGCCAGCATAGCTAGTATACCTTTAAACACGGGAAACTCGTTACATTTCGCCTCCGACACTGTCCCATTGTGGCAGCACTATGCCCGATATCCGCATCAGACAGCGAGATGTGCGGGCGGAGCTACAGTCGATTGATATTCGAAAAGCAAGTGGACCAGACGGCATTCCTGCGATTGTACTTAAGAAGTGTGCAGCGGAGTTGACTCCGGTCCTGACGCGTCTATACCGTCTGTCGTTCTCTGCTGGTTGTGTGCCGAAATCTTGGAAAGAGGCCAATGTCCAGCCGGTTCCCAAAAAGGGAGATCGTTCTGATCCGGCTAACTATCGCCCTATAGCCGTCACTTCCATTTTGTGTAAAATCATGGAGAGGATCCTTAACACCCAGCTGATCCGTTACCTGGAAGGTCACTCGTTGCTTAATGACCGTCAGTATGGGTTTCGTCCTAAACGGTCAACAGGTGACCTTCTAGCGTTCCTTTTGCACAAATGGGGTGAATCTATCGATAAGCGCGGCGAGTCTGTGGCTATTAGTCTCGACATCGCCAAAGCTTTTGATAGAGTCTGGCACAAGGCTCTCCTTTCCAAGCTTCCGGCATACGGATTGCCCGCTCAGTTCTGTACGTGGATTGCCAGCTTCCTCCACGAGCGTAGAATTCGCGTTGTCGTTGACGGCTGCGCTTCGCGGTTCGTGGCAGTGAATGCTGGTGTTCCACAAGGCTCCGTTCTATCCCCAACATTGTTTCTTCTGCATATCAATGACATGCTTTCCTTGGGAAGTATACATTGCTATGCAGACGACAGTACAGTGCATGGGGGATATCACGGAAGCTCAGGGGCTGCTCGTGGCAATATTGATAGGGAGAGGCAGAATCTTATCATTGAGCTCAACAGGACGCTGGACCTCATCTCCGAATGGGGTTCCAACAATCTTGTCGAGTTCAATGCTAAGAAAACACAGGTGTGCGCGTTCTCGGCGAAAAGGTCACCTTTCCTCCCCCCTCCTTCTCTTCAGGGCACAACCCTTCACACACAGAGTAACATCACCTTGCTCGGAATGAACATTCGCTGCGATCTGAACCCCAGAGACTACATCGAATCCGTTATAACTGCTGCCTCACGGAAACTCGGTGTCCTAAACAAGGTGCGTAGGTATTTTGCGCCGGACCAACTATGCCTGTTGTATAAAACTCAGGTTAGGTCTTGCGTGGAATATTGCTCGCACCTTTGGGACGGCTCCGCTCAGTACCTCCTCGATGCTCTGGACAGATTGCAGCGTCGCGCTATTCGAATAATTGGCGATGTAGAGGCAACTAACACCCTCGAGCCTCTACAACTTCGTCGTGACATCGCCTCTCTTAGCGCCTTTTACCGAATGTTCCATGGGGAATGCTCTGAGGAGCTCTTTAACCTTATCCCTCCCTCTCCATTCCTCAACAGAAACACGCGTAAGGGCCTTCGGAGTCATCCGTACACTGTGTCCTCCTTTTCACACCGTACCAAGAAATTCCAAGATTCCTTCTTCTGTCGTTCATCCCACACTTGGAATTCTCTACCTGCGCACGTGTTTCCTCCATCCTACAACATGGGTTCCTTCAAAAGAGGTGTGAAAAAGCATCTTTTAGGCCGGCAAGGGGCGGGCAGGTAGGATAGTGGATGTCGTCCCTACTCTATCTGTCAACTCATTTGGGCCTCTTTCACCGCTTAACATCAGGCGGGAGGAGGTCATTTGCCGGGCCTTACATAAAAAAAAAAAAAAAAAAAAAAAAAAAAAAAAAATTGCGGTGTTCCGTCATATACTAATCACATACGCAATTTTCTTAGCTGATGTTATCGTTGCTAACCGTACAGCCTATGATTTATATTTACAAACATATCACACTGGCCTTGAACATGACTTGTTTAGATACAGCGAGACCTTGTACGCAGTCACATGTGTATTAGATAAGTGCTTTCGAAGCACCTAGAAAGTCTTATGTGAGGTAACTTAAAAAATATATATTCGAATATTCACATAAGTAGCGTGTGATGTCGAAGATTCTGTATCGTACTGACGAAAATATTGACTGTATACCACATATTGAGGGGCAGATGAAAATACCCTTTTTGATTTAATCTAAGCCCACAAAACATAAAACCCTTTGTGATATTATTTTGCAGTTTCAGTAATGTACAGACATCAACAAAGTCAAGCTCTACGAAAGTCATCGCTATTACGAGCGCTAGTGATGGGTCGAGTCGAAATTTTTTCACCTCGGGCTGACTCGGGTCGAGTTGCTTCGACCGACTGACGATTCAAAGTCAAATTTATTCTTGTGTTTTGTAATAAAATGAAACTACGTTATTTATCCAAAAATACCGATATGAGGGGCGCGGGCTATTCAACTCGACTCGCCCACTGCTACGGCGTAGCGGCACCATGCGACGAAGTAGTCCGAGTCCGCGTAATGAATGACCGAGTCAATTGCCCGAGTCGCCCATCGCTAACGAGCGCCATAGGTGTAGTACCGTCTTAATGTCAACATGTTAAAGTCTGGCGAGCCTATAAAATTTGAAGGCTGCCCCCGATTTCTCTAAGACCCATTATCAAATCCGGACTTCTATAACATGGGAATAATCTTGATAACATCCATCATTCCTGCCTTCTGTAACATGGGATCACCCTTGAGGTACCGGGGGCGGAGAAGTTACCGGAGGGTGGTTTAGCCGGGTATGGGGTTTTTACCCGAGTCCGACAGCATATCCAAGGGGCGGCCTGGTACCCTATCTAACAAAACAGAATCTTCAAAGTCGGACAATACTATTAAAAGCTATGCGTGGTCATACATAAAAAAATATACGCTTCGAACTGAGAATTTCCTACATTTTTTCGTCGGTTAAAAAGAGTGTTTATAATATGTATTTTTTAGTATATTGTATTTTATTTCATTAATTAAAGTAGGTATTTTATTATTAATATTATTTTTACCTTTGTTTGTGTTTACACACACAACTACCATATTAAATACTTTTATATTAGTAACGGGGCTGCCGGAAGACATTTCGCTAAGAAATAAGCAGTGCCTTTGTACAGTGTTTCCATGTGTATATGTTCTTGATGCTGTTTTTTGTGTGTACATAAATTGTAAAATAAAATAAATAAATAAATGTAAGTATTGCAGAATAGACTGATATGACCGACAAAGAGAGTATGATCGATATGTGATCAAAACTGAGTTTTTACAAATTAATGGTTAATTTATATTATAACATTGGTTATTGGCTCTCTGTAAACGCAGGTATACCTATATCCTATATTAGTGTATTTAATAATGTTTTATTATTATATTTCGTGAATTGTATTTGGATATCCATTCAATTTGTTCGCCCTGTTTGTTCGCTTTGCAAAACTCGTATATTATCATATTTGCTTGAACTTATCATATTATAACGATATACTAGTTACGTACTTATTCTCCACAGCAAAGATTCGGAAACGGCGACAAGCACTTAGACAAACGTGCTCTGCTGTTGTACTGTGCCACGACTAAACTCAAATATTGACACACGGCAAATGTTTTATCTTAGATAACGATAACTATGTAAACGATGTGAGTCGCGAACCCATTCGCCTTCAATAATGTGGAGCCTGGAGACGCAATAACACGGTCAGTCCATAGTGTAAATGGGTTAGTCATGTATAATTGCATAACCGCATGCTAAATACGATTTTAGAATTCCATATTCAAAAACAAATCAGTTTCTACGTCCATTACTTTCGGTATTGGAATGCATGCGGGTAAAAATTAAATGCAGAATGCATTTAGATAGCTATGTAGTATACGTACATATGGAAAATAAATTGTATCAAGAGTTATGATCTTATAAAATGTCTATATGTATTTCATATTTAAGTAATGCCTTGTTGATCTAGTTGATAATAGAAGCGACTTTAAGGGTTTTTCTGGTTACGAATTTCTCTCTAACAGTTGCTAGTCTGGAATTATTAATGCCAATTGTGCCCCTATTAGATAGGATTTGAAATAACTGGTGATGTGTTGATGTTTTTCCACCTCTGTCTAACTTTAAGCGGAAACAGGCGTGACAAATTATTTGTTTAATAATTTTACTTCTTGAAACACTTTTAAAATGCAACACATTTCAGCTTACTAATTCTAGCTAGTTTATTTGTGTTGTTGTTTACAGTCGGTTTTGATTTTAGTCAAGGTAATCCAGCTGACTTATGATTTCTAAGCGTATTAGGGTTCAGCTACGAATATTCCGTAACTGCCACTCCCACTCTGAAAGTTTAATAAATCATCCGGAGAGATATTTATTTATCGCCAAAACTCATAGCAATAAAATAGCGCGTAGAATATAATATTGCGCTGGCCCTCTGATCTTAATACCTAATAATTTATCTAAAACGGTAATAATCTCAATCTATGGAGATAAGCCGGCTTTACACTATGACTATCCACGGCTGAATTAGGCGCCTTATCTTGGCCTTGACCGTTGCTTAACTTTCGTTTACACATCGCACATGTGATAAAAATAACAAGTGGGTGTGATGAGCGCCTAATTAATTTTATTAGGGCTCCGTACGACAGATGTTTGTGTTATTGTGTGCTTGGTGATCTTATGATTTAAAGAACAGGAACAGGTTCTTAAATGTTTGCTTTGTTCTGTCTAAAGATAACTAATTCAGAAATGTTGATGATCTTTATGCAATATGTACCTACACTAGAGATGTGGTGACACTGAATAATACCAACACATGCCTTTTTTATGTTATACATTAGGTTTATGGTTTATGTTATATTATATTATAGGTTTATAATATATAGGTTTATGTTATAATGTTTTTAGATATTGTCTATGACTATCATAAGATTTACGTACTTTATATTTTATATATTAGATAGATAAATCAACAACTTCTACTTTAGCCTCTTCTCTTATGAAATCAGGCGTTAAATCCATATCTGAATCAGTTGACCTAATTATGTTAATACAAATCTCAGCTATACAGAAGTATAAATAAAACTCTACAACTCGAAAAAACAAATCAAGATCGGATTGCCGCTTCCCTGCTCTTTTTGCTTTATTTCTTCTGTAACCGGCCAGTTATTCAGCCATTATTTTTCATTTTCATCTATACTATCTATACTAATACTTACTTCTATACTACTACTAATATTATAAAGCTGAAGAGTTTGTTTGTTTGTTTGGTTGAACGCGCTAATCTCAGGAACTACTGATTCAAATTGAAAAATTATTGTCTTGGATAGTCCATTTATCGAGGAAGGCTATAGGCTATATATAACATCACGCTACGATTAATAGGAGCTGAGCGTCAATGAAAAATGTTGCAAAAACGGGAAAAAATCTATGGCGAAACGTAGTTCGCGGGCACAGCTAGTCATTGATAAAATGGTAAATATTTTGCCCAAATCTATGTTATTTTAAAGAAATAGTTGAAAGTAAATTATAATAAAGTAATTTAAAAAATATATTCTTTAAATAATACTTAACTATATGTTATTTCAATTTTACATCGCGCTCTGTAATTGAGTAGCTGTATAGAAAGTTGGAACGTGGTTCGATAGTTAGAAATGTCAAAATAGAACTAGTTTTTTTTATAATTTGACAGCTGTCAGTTGAAAGCAATACTCCTTAGGGCTGAAAAATATTACTTTCAACCCGCTCCTCAGACATCTTCAGACCTACTTTCCGAGTATGAGCAATGAAAAGATGGTTTATAAAGTAGTGTACCAGTTTTGATAAGAAATCGCATATAAACAAAATATCTTTAAGGTTACCTTGGTAGCTGTCAGTACGAGTGTCTATGTCATTGCAAAGGAAAGTGAACTGTATTTTTTATGACATGAAACTAAATTTCAACGTTAGGGTAGTAAACCACTTTTTCCCGACTGTACCACATTGCATTGCAACAGCAACACTGGCTTCAGTGGCACGTTTACCCACTATCATTTTGCGTCTCGGTACTAATGAACGATCCCCACTCAATTATTAGATGCGCGAGCGCAGCGTGGTGGGTGAACTAGCCGACACAAACAGTAGGCGAAAATAGTCGCCGACCTTGATCGCCCCGTGAACTCGACTAGAAATCAGACGTCTAGGAATACCAACCGATCGATCCGCTGTGAGACTGTATAAATGTTTCGTTTGTCAATATTAAAATATAATTAAAAATCAATTTAGTGAATAATTTGCGCCAATAAGATGATATATGTTTTTTTTATTAATTATCAAAGAACAACTTAAAAAAATCATAAAAAACCAAAGGATTCCAAAACTGAAAGTAAAAACCACCATAGAGCCAAGTGGCCAACACTTGGCTCTCTAGCATAGACATATATATACAGGGGCGGCCGGGTGGGTCGTGCCCACCCCAGGATGTTAGCTACCGTTTCAAAATTCTGTGTTGGATGCCACACAGTGATAACTTCAAACAAAAATCAAGGGCCAGACCCACTCCAGAAAAAAATTCTAGATACTTTTCTATATAACATTCTGTACTCTAGCAAAATGCCTTCTAGTGAAAAGTAATATTTTATCTGACTTGTGAGCAAGAATAAAACTTGAAAAATTGAGACGACTGATCCACACTACAACAACCACATAAGATTGAACCTTTTTTTTTTTTTTGAGGCGGGGGAATCTCTTTACGATTCAACAAGGGGCTGAAAGCTGACAAAGCCGCCCCAAGGATATGCCATTGGACTCGGGTTACCTGGGTAACCCCATACCTGGCTAAACCACCCTCCAGAGCAACTTCTACCTCCGTAGAGACACACTCGGGATCGGCGTTAGCCATTCCCCGAGTGCACATAAGGTAAGGTTGGTTTAAGATTGAACCTAAACCAAATATTACCTAACCCGTGCCTTAGCTACAAATATTTGATTACGATTTACTACGCACAGATTAATCACATTTTCCTAAAGTAGCAATGTAATGTGGTACAAAAGTCAACCTAGAATCAATTCTAGGTTGACTTTTGTACCACATTACAACCATATTATAAAAAAGGCATTTAGGACACTGGGTTTTATAAGGCGTAATACTAGAGATTTAAAAAAAAAAGGCATCTAAAATACTGTTATTTAACACATTAGTACGTAGCACACTTGAATTTGCCTCTGTTGTTTGGAATCCAGTCTATATGATACACACTATCCGTCTAGAGTCTGTTCAGCGATCATTCACGAGACATTTGGCATTTATTACTCCCGGTATAGTGCACAGATGCTCTTATGAAGAACGGAACATTTTTCGGACTTAATACACTAGTGCAAAGGCGACGCATGCACGACTTATTATTTCTTCAAAAAATAGTACAAGGTACTTCAAGTTGTCAGAATGTATTAGACCAAATTGATATTTCTGTCCCTCGATTGAGTAGTCGACGAAGACCTAAACACTTTTTTTGAAGTCCCCTATCTCTTAGGCACGCGCCTATAAGAAGATTGGTAACTACATACAATGAATGGCATGGACTACTGGAACTGGACATTTTTCATGACCAAGTCAATATATTAAAAAGAAAAATATTAAATCATTAATGCTTGTATCTATAATATATAAAGATTGTATACAATTTAAAATGTTATATATCATACGATGCATATCTGTAATTGATGTAAGCACTAGAATAATTCTCTTTTATTTAAATGTCAATGCTTGTGTTTATATTGTTGATGTGCCAAATAAATAAATAAACAAGTAGCAGATAGTAGTCAGGATAACAGAATAAATTGTACAATAAATTAATTTTAAATATAAAATATGTATACGCAAACATACGCAAATTGTTAATTCAGATTAATAACAGTTCGAAAATACACTATGAAAACAATTATGATGTACGTAACATTAAGCAAACGACGCCGACGCATGTATCTGACTTCAAGTGTATGTTGGTTTTAGTGCAAATTGATTTATTTACGAGTGCCATCACGTTTTCCCTGCATGTGTCTTTAACAGTATACGTTATTGTTGTTTACACAATTTAAATAATATGTAAGAGTTACGTCTAGCTAGACTAGACACTTATGTTTCTAGTTCACTGATAAGCTAATACAACGCAGATGGTTACACGATAATATTCAATGTTTCCTGTAACACCAAGATATACATTAGGTTTAACCTTTTTTTTTTTTTTTCTCGGGGGGAAATGCGTAACCGCACCGTACCCGCCGTTGGCTAGACGACGAGCGTGTGTGGGGCTCTCCCGGCAGCGTGCCAGGCCTACCCACTAAAACCCCCCGGTGTTCTCCCTGCCCTTAGGGGCGCGCTAGGTAAGGTCCACAATGCGACTCCACTACCCACGCGCCCAGGCAAGCCCGACCAACCGGTCGGGCTATCGCCAAGGGGGGATTGCCCGAGAACACCAGGGCAATCCCCAGACGGAGGGCCTTACGGCGGCGTGCACGGGGCCAACCGTGCACGCAGGCCTCCACGGCAGGGTCATTAGACGAGCATCGCTTGAGCGAATGCCCGCCTTCGCCTGCCTGTCCGTCTACGGCGGATGGGAGCGGCTTGAGGATCATTCTCCCGCTCCCTCTCCGCGGCCTCCTTCTGCGAGATGACGTCCTCGCAGAAGGAGGCGACAGCCCCCCATTCCGCCTCGCCGCGGAGCATGGCCACGACCATGCTCGGCAGCGAGAGGTCTCCGCCTCCCAGCGCAGCGTTGAGTTCACTGCGCTGGCGTCGCCAGGCCGAGCACACCAACAGGGTGTGCTCGGCAGTGTCGTCAGGAGCGTCGCAGTGATGACACTGCGGCGTTTCCTCCCGACGCGCGACTCGGTGCAGGTAGTGACCAAAACAACCATGTCCGGTCAGCACCTGCACCACGCGGAACGAGAGACCGCCCTGCCGGCGCCCTACCCACTCCTCCAACACCGGACGTATCGCTTCTATAGTCCGGTGGCCGGCAGCTGGGAAGGCGAGTGCCTCGCCCCATCGACGCAGAGCCTCCCTCTGCGCCTGGTTACGAACCCGCTCCACTTCCTCAGGAGCTGGTCGTCCCCCCCGTTCTCTAACGGCAACCCGATGTCGATACACCTCCGCATGGACGCGTGCATCGACATCCCACGGCGTTTGGCCCGCAAGAACGCAGGCCGCGCCGTGGCTGACCGTGCGATAAGCTCGCACGGCCCGGGTTGCTATGACCCTCTGCGGACGTCGCAAGAGGGCCACCGTGCGGGGGGAGAGGCACTCCGCCCATACCGAGGCTCCATAGAGTGCCATCGACCGTATCACCCCGTGATACAGTCGACGACACGCCGATCCTGGCCCTCTCACATTGGGGAGGACTCGTCCGAGTGCAGCTGCGGCGGCACATAGCCGTGGAGTGAGGAGCTTAAAGTGCTCCTCGAAGCTCCATCGGGGGTCCAAAACCAGGCCGAGGTACTTGAGGTGTGCCTCGACCGGTATGTGGACCCCCTCCACTCGGACACGGAGCCCCGGTGGGATCCTGCGACGAGAGGCGTGGAACATCATGGCTCTCGTTTTATCGAGAGCCACGTCCAGGCCCAGGAGGCGGATGCGCCGGACGACAAGTGAAGTGCCGACCGATGCAAGGTGGGCCGCCTCCTCCCCCGTTTTTGCTGTCGCCGCGACAAGCGTGTCGTCAGCGAAGCAGACGACCTCCATTCGTGGAAGGAGGTCGCCTCGCAGGACCCAGTTGTACCCCAGGTTCCACAGTAGAGGACCTAGTACGGAACCCTGGGGCACACCTGCCGCCATTGCCCACGCATGGACGCGTCCATCCGGCCCCTCGTAGAGAATTGTTCTGCCTTGCAGGTAATCCTCCACGAGAGCGCGGAGGTACGGAGGCACTCTGTGAAATCGGAGTGCCTCCCTAATGCACTCGTGAGGCAGGCTGTTGAAGGCATTGCGGATATCTAACGACACCGCAACCACCGCCTCCCCACGAGCCGTGGCCTCCACAGTCCACCTCTTGAGGAGGGCCACTGCGTCCATAGTGGACCGACCGGTGCGGAAGCCGAACTGGTTATTAGCCAAGTCCGGCCCTCGGCCCTCTAGGTGCTCGATGATGCGGGAAGCCAGGATTTTTTCCAGGAACTTTCCCGCCTCATCGAGCAACACCACCGGCCGATACCCAGACGGGGAATCGGCAGGGCGGCTCTCCTTCCTTAACAGGCAGAGCCTGCCTGCCTTCCACCGCCTGGGGAAGCGGACATTAGGTTTAACCTAAGATATATTAGAACTTTATTTCTATATAGCAAAAATAAACTTATTCTTTTCTATGTCAATAAGCACACACTTTATGTCATCTATCTTACATAGAACATGCATAGAACAATGAATGTTTCTCCGAACGCATGGTTGCTGTAGCAAGAGTCTTAAAAATTCTCGCTATTTTTATAATTAGGCACCTGCTGGTGTAAAACAGTACATAGCTATAAGCTGACATGTTTACATTTTTCCTATCTTTTTGCAAAAGTTATAACTATAACACAACTAATATTGCTTGCTGGTGCTAAATTTAATTAACACATATCTTTATCTGGTATGAACAATAAAGATATTAGTTTATTAATAACGTTGTTTACTTACTGTTAAATATAAAAACTTCACCCTGAAACTATATGCAGAGGCTTAAAAAAAATATTTCACTTAAGCCCTCACTTTTTCCGTTTCAAATGAGCAGACAGCCAACCACACAAACCATTGCAGCGCTATAGAGTACTTCCTAGACAATAAGTTTTGCATTTAATAGGACATTTGTTGCTATATTTCCGGTCAATATCAAGAACACGACAATAAAATTAATCTGGCTGTGTATAAACAATGAATTCTCAAAAAGATTTGACCTTTGAAACGACTTACGTCAATGCAAGACTCATTTCAGTTTGCCTCGAGTTACTGGCGTCTGTTACCATAAATTAATGCTACGAGATAAACAGAACGAGACGTGAAAAATATTTAAAAAAATGTAATGCTGAAGTTTGTTGGCTTTGTCTGAGCGACTGCTTTCATTGGTAATCGATAACCAAAGTAACATAACAGTAGGTAGATCTTTCACCTTTAGCTGCACATAATACTCGTACGTATTTATTATTATTCTCTGTTACTCCCAGACGCTGCACTACCACGTCGTAAAGCTTTATTTTTTATACAACAAAGTTGGCAGACAAGCATGTAGCGTACCTAACCACGTAAGTGGTAACAGTCGCCAACAGTAGATGTGGTTCCTGTAAGATTTGCTAATATATACCCCCGAGTAATAATACACGGACCCCAGTATACGTTGCCAGCTTTTGACATATTATGATGTCAAGTCAAAGAACCCAGTAATATCACTGCCTATCTTACTCTTCAAACCGGAACACAGCAATGCAAGCACCGCTGCTTGGCGGCAGAAAGAGAAGGTAAAGATATTCTCGCAGACTCTGGTAATGACTGTCTCTATGGCATGATGTTCACCCTCTCCCTATGATAACTAATTAACAGTGAATATGGTCTACTTCGCCTTAATAAGGTAAAAAGGAATCAATTCAATCGAAGTTTCGCTCGGATTGGAGAAGTCCTTGATGGGTTTAGTGGCCAAATAACAAAAAAAAATAATAAAAAAGGGCTTGTATACTTGTTAAAGAATTTGTGTTCCATATTCTATCGATCAGTCATGACATGCATGAATTCTTGTGTACTTTTTAATTTTTTTTCATCCGTTGTCTCAGTCGAATTCACCGAAGAATGTTAATATAATTATAGCGAACGTATTTGACAAGTATAAAACATACATTAATAAATGACGTCATTAACGAATCAGTCTAATGAATTGCATTAAAAAAACAGTCCTAATTTCAATGTCATGTTCAATATTAATTGTAGCATGTTCAATATCTACATAGGTCCTTTCTCTAGCTACGTGTCGCAATACTACAGTTTAAAATGCAATAAAAAGCAACCTTGGTGTATTTCCAGGCCGTAAACACTGAACTTAGTATGTTTCCGAGTCCACACTCACTGGACACATTTTACTGGTTAAGTACTTTGTCTTTTTACAAAGAAGCTCTAGGCTTCATTTTGCCTGATAATATATGTACTTATATCCTAGCAAATTTCGCTTTCATTTGGATTTGATTTAGATAGAGAATCATGAAATCATCGTAAATATTTGAAATCTGTTTCCAACTTTAAACATATGTCTATCTCTGTTTTATTTTTTTATGGTTTTATAATTGACACTTATAAAATCACGTTATTAAAACAAGAAAATTGTTATTCAGCTGAAATACATCATGAGTGTAAAGACTGTTCAATATTTAATTCACAGAAGTCATGAAACGTGACAAAAACCATCGCAATCTCCTTCATATAAGCAGGCAAATCGAAATATTGTTGTAATCGTACGACTTCACATTTAATTAAAACATTGTGTTCAAGATGCCAACGAATTTACCAAGAAATTTTATTTGGCGTCGCGTTACGACGATGTATAGCATGTTTTCTGGGAATATTATTTGTTACAATCATGCGCTATTGCACGTGACACTTAAGGAAATAATCAGGTAGCGAATTAATTTGTTTTCTAGAACACCGTCGCTACCTTTCTTGACGTCACCGCCGCCGCCTGAAGTAAGTCCACAACTACAACCCCTATACTAACTTCAAGTCGCAGTATCACTTGTTTTCACTGCCCGTCTTCCCCTTCAAACCAGGGGTCTTACCATGATCGTTTATAGCATATTAAAACAATGTTGTAATAGAGACACCGCTCTTCCTGCTTATAGCGCCATCCCGCTCTCAGCGCGGTTTTAATATTGTTTTGAGCGTTAATGGTTAGGGGGCAGAACACAGCAATGCAAGGCGGCAATAATAACTGAGTACGAGTATTTTACTACAGACGACTGTATCGTACTTAGACTCCTTTTAGTGAGTGAAAGAGTTTACCCCATTATGAGAATCGAAATCAAAATCGATCGAATTCTTATCTCTAGCTTCCAAGACAATGACTGATCTAATTCCAGATGATTTTCGTCAGTTCAAAGTTTACCGCCGAAAGTCATCTGGGAAACCAGCCTTACAATGATCGCATCGAACAAGGTTAAATAAAACAATATTAAAACAAAAAACCGATATTGCCGCAAATAGCGCCATCTTGCTTTCACTGCGCTTTTTAATACTGGTTTTATTTAAGCCATCATTGTAAGGTCCCTGACACTAATTTTACATACTTACATGCTACTTTTTTGAGACAAATATTTTTTTCATTTACGTAAGGTAGACTTTATATATTATAGATTCTTCTTGCTTTTCGCAGCATTTAATAAATATTTGCCTTTAGATAGAAACAGCATCGTAGCTCGTTTTAAATTAATTTTTGGGAAGCTTTGCTCCTTTCGTATCTCGTTCATCTACTATACGTTGTACATAGATTATTTTAGCGTATTCTATTGAAATCGTGAATTATTAAGTACACCAACACGAAATAGAAAACAATGCTCTATTTTTAGATTTTGGCAGTGGGTCCCCAAGGACGGACAACGTCGAAGGGATAGAGATGGCGTGTCGATTTAGATACCTACTGCAAGGACTGGTGGGAGCACACACGGGATAGAGAGGAGTGGAAGGATAATGAAGAGGTCTTTGCTCGGCAGTATGGGCTAAATATAATATATAATATAATGCTATCGGAGTATAAACTTTTCTAAAACAATTACCAACACACACGAATGCGCGTAACCCAAGAATTTGCGTCGCAATACTCACGCTGGTCGGTCGCGGTAACAATACGCGGTATTTAAATTAATTACAATTGTTATCCGACAAATGTTTGCCTTCGTATTCCACGAGAGGCGCCTACGCCGGTATAAATGAAAAAGCAATCAGAATACTGTTGGCCAGTTGGATAGTTTTTTTAGTTGTAATTTTATTTATTCATTTCACAATTTTTTTTTTTAGCATCCTTTATGGTTCCATCTGTAAACCAGCGCTTCTGTTGCAATATGTAACATAAGCTTTTAGCTGAGATAGGACCGTTGGGCTATTATCATAGTCTTTTATCAAAATATTTCAGTCTTTTATTGGCCAAATAAAAAGTTTCTTTCTTTCTTTTATAAGAAACAATATGTGTATGAGAATATAGATATTATTTCCTACAAAAGGACAGTTCCCAAAATATCGCATAATTTCTAATTCCATGGCCTGGCTCAACCATCCCTTGTTTATGGCCTAGTTTAGTGTTTTTTTGTGGACTATGAAATTTTTTCATCATCCCAATATGTTCCAGATATTGGAATTTTATTTTAATATCCGTCATATGTATACTAATATTATAAAGGGAAAAGATTTCTATTTTTTATGTTTGTATTTTTGTTTGTGTTTTGTTAAATCGCTGTCAATTAGTCGCAGAAAAGTCCGATATTGTGTTATCCACGTCTAATATTGTCTTGCATTGTCAATATGTGAAAGAACGTGACATCATTAGCTGCTTTATTAAAGCATTTTCAATTAACCTTTCTGCAAGACTGTTTATCTGCAGTAGTTTTTTTGTTAGTCTGGCAGAGCAAAAAACGCGTGTCCCATTTTTTAACTCAGTGACGAACTAATTACATTTTCGTTCTCCAAACCATGACATCATTATATTGTATAGTCGACAAAAAAAGTGGTTTACTTACCACTTAAGATTGAAATTCAGTTTTGCGTCAAAAACAACACAGTCGAATTTCCTTTGCAATTTCGTACTAACAGCTACTAAGATTACTTTATGTTTTGTTTATTTGCGAAGTATGGTCAGAAGTGGCAAAACACTTTCTTGCTTTACTATAACTATGTCTCTTATCATCTAACGTTATGTTTATATGTCTATTTAATCATTTCTAACAACTCTCGACTCTACCAAGAGAGATTTAAGCGGACGCGTGTTATTAGTGTGAAATTAGTGAAAAACTTATGGGCCTATAACCAATAATGGTACATTGATCCAGCTTCCACGCCGATACTGAAAATCTCCTTGAACTATGCAAATTGCGTTCAGATTTGAAATATCTAATGTATACTAGCTGTGCCCGCGAACTACTCTTACATTTCGCCAGTAAAAAATCGCTATTAAAAAGTGGGAGATGGCGGTAGAAGGGTGAAAATTGCGGCTGTTTCCAATTTTTTTACCTACCGAGTAGTCTTACTAGGAGTTTCCTTCACAAAAGACTTACTCATATAGTAAGATTTCGCTGGTGTTATTTTTTGATGCGAAATGATAAAATAATAAAAAAAAAGTTGTAAAAATGTGGAGATGGTGACCCTTTTCACCTAGGGGTATAAAAAATAGCCTATATACGACCTATTCTCAAACCTACCAAATATACGCAAAAAATTTCATAAAAATCAGTCCAGCCGTTTTGGAGGAGTGAGGATTTTTATATACTATAAGATATTTCGATAAAAAAATTAATGCTCGCTATTCTCAGGTTTTTGTGACTACTTTTTTTGCGTATTAAATTATGTGTAACGATTTTGTTAAACACGAAATATTAATATGTTCAATACACTTGACTCTCTTGTAACCAACAAAATTATCAAGAAAGTTTAAATTCAAGCCAAACTTGATTGCAATTAGTATACAAGCACTGATTTGAAGCAAAAAACAAAAACAGCCAGTGAAATAATTTCCGTAATATTTCAATTGATGAGTATCGTAGGAACCTCTAGATAACCCGTCTCGTATCAAAACATGTTTGTTATCAGTTATCACCGGTTTCAATTTATAAGTTCACGATAGCTACATCGTTTGGTTCGCATGTATGAGACCCCTTCAGTTAGACAAAACAAACATCACATTTGACCCAATTTCGGCTTCATACATCCCTTACAGGTTTTTGTTTTTGAAACTTCCCTATCGATACACAGGTTACAGGTTAAGTCGACTTAGATCCATTAAGACGAGTTTCCATCATTCCTAAAATCCTTACTGATTTGACTATGAAACACCCTACCCCAAACCTAACCGTTTTCGAGATATTGGTATATGAAGTTGCTTGCAATTTCTGTGTTGGGAATAATAAACAAACGTATCTAGTTCACAAAAATCTCATTTTATTTAAAAAAACTTCAAAGTCTCGAAAACCGTTAGGTTTGAGTTGGGGTGTTTGGTGTTTCACAGTCACATCAGTCAGGAATGATGAAAACTACAACCTCTTAAAGGATCTAGTTCTAGGTGGTCGACTTTAGCTGTATATTCTCGTTACTCTAGATTCTATACAGAAGGTATTTAGACGTTATAAAATCTCTTAAAAAGCATATAGGTCGACTTAAGCTTGGACCCTACCATGCGCGCCCACTAGGGCAGGGAGAACACGCATTTGCACAAGCAATGCCCGTCTAATGACCCTGCCGTGGAGGCCTGCGTGCACGCCACCGCAAGGCCCTCCGTCTGGGGATTGCCCTGGTGTTCTCGAGCAATCCCCCCTTGGCGATAGCCCGACCCCGGTCGGGCTTGCCCGGGCGCGCTGGTAGTGGTAGTCGCAGTGTGGACCTTACCATGCGCGCCCATAAGGGCACGGAGAACACCGGGGGGTTTTAGTGGGTCGGCCTGGCACTCTGCCGGGCCAGCCCCACACACGCCCGCCGTCCAGCCAACGGCGGGTACGGTGCGATTACGCATTTCCCCCCGAAAAAAAAAAAAAAAAAAAAAAAAGGGCAGGGAGAACACCGGCCTGGAACTCTGCGGGGCCAACCCCCCCCACACACGCTCGCCGTCTAGCCAACGGCGGGTACGGTGCGGTTGCGCATTTCCCTCCGAAAAAAAAAAGGTCGACTTAAGCTGTATATTGTGGTTACAACCTCTTAAAGGATCTGTAAAGGATTATCTTTATAGGAGTTTTACATTCTACGCGTGAAAGCGTAACAAACAGTCAGACACGGTTACTTTCGCGATTATAATCTTCTATATAAATATAAATGGATCGCCAAATGTGTTGCTAAGCGAAAAACTCGAGAACGGGGGGACCGATTCGGCTAATTGTTTCATATTTTGCTTAAGGCACAAGAAACGTTCTTATGGAGGATTCGAAAAAAACGTAAAAATTGCGTGGGAAAATAATAAACCAACACTTTTCTTTTCCCATACAAATCAAAGTAAGTAACTTTTCACAGAGCGAGGTCTGTCCGGGGAGCTAGTATTAATTAAAAAACATGTCGAGATTCACACTATTTTAAACATACATTTTTGTTTAATCGCACCGATATACATTTTTCCGCTACACATTTTCATAAAAGGTACTTTTTTAGTCCAGTGGAAAGACGTAACAAATTGTGAAAAAATATTGCTTTTTAAACCTTTTTTAAACGGTTTATTTAAAACTTTTAGTATTAAAATACAAAAATAAATGCGAACTTTATACACACACTTAGCCTAGAGAAGAGACATTATAAACATTTATTAATAAATTGGTACGAAACCAGGTGCTTTACCATGATCGCTTGTAGCAAGGTAAAAACAACATTGAAACAGAGACACAGCTCTTGCTGCGTATTAGCGCTATCCCGCTCTCAGTGCGGATTCAATATTGTTTTGAGCGAATATAGTTAGGGAGCTGGTGATTTAATGTTTATTTATTCAGCCCACACGTTTCAGCTGTGTTCGAGTAACATTGGAATTTTGATAACTCATATCAACAAAATGACGTAACCGCGCGGCCTGAAAACAAATTCGTTACAACAGCCGAGAATTTAAACGCACAGATGCTAATTAGGTTAATTGAAACATCGAAAACAATAGAATCGCCCTTTTCCAGCCTTCGAAAAACAAATGGAAATCCCTATAATAAGTCCCTTCAAATATCGATGTTATTGTATAATTAGATTAAAATTTAATTAGAACATAAAAAGTGTCTTCGAGAATCGCTTAGGTATATACAAAAACGCATTCAATCTTATGGCTTTATATTACTAATTTAGTGAGTAATGGTATTATGGCTGCATTTTAGCTCTCGCTTATAACGTCATCTTGTGATGGCGTAGCGCCTATCGTAGAGCAAACTCAGGCAATTTAGCGAGTGCCTCACTATCGCTATCGCGCATCGCTATGAGTTGGCGGTAAGACCGCGGTCTAATAGACAATCATTGATCGTCAGATGATCAGATAAGATTGGATTGTGTCAATATTAGGCCCGTTCCGGATAAGCATGGATTTGCAACATTTTCAACATTTTTGGCATCAACGCGTTTCATAGGCCTTTGGTGTTAACTTTTAGTGCTGGTTTTGTGTGTTCCATTTAAACATTTTTGCCACCAAAAGAAACATCAAACAATAATAGATGGGTGCTCTGATACCACTTTTTAACAGCTTTCAAATTTGACATCTGGACACTTTGTTTCATTAATTAAAAAAGAATTTTCAGCGGATTTAAAAATTAAATGAAAAGATATTTATAGTTTTAGCCGATTTTAATCTGTATTATTTAAAATACTAACTTACTGAACTAAGTAGGTGAGACGTCAAAACTCAGCACGAAAAATCAGTTTTTATTTTTAACAATTAGCGCGGCTAAAAATGTTAACATTTCTAATAAGAAACGCAAAAGGAGGCTATCATCAGATGTCAGCACCAGCAAAGTGGTGCTGCTTATCTGGAACACAGCTATTAACTTGTGCTGACATGCCACATTTTTTTTAACACACAACAGTCAAGACTCGACACTGGCCTTCTAATCGGGAAGTCCGAGATTCGATTTCCTGTCATGTATCAATGTATTTTTCGTTTTTCGACTTTTAATATGTACTTATGTACGACGCTACTACGCTACGGTCAAGGGAAACATCGTGAGAGCTGAGACAGCCTGCATACATCTGCGAAGAAATTCAAAGGTGTATGTGAAGTCTCCGAATTATGAAACAACTAAGCTAAGTACTTATTAATTAGAATATTTTGCTAATACGCTTTACAGTTTAATGATAATTATTTTTCTGCTTTAAAATCACTATTCTCAGTTATCTCTATAAAAAGCCGGCGTGGGAGACATTATTGCGATTGTGGCAGAACATGATTTCGACTTTGAACTCGAACAAAGTGTATTTATACGAAATTAAATGATGATTACGTTGATCGTAACAATCAAATAAAGCTTTGGAAGTTCACATTTAAAACATAATTAGATACGGAGATGTGCCACAAGAAAATGCTTTTCATAAAATGGAAACTTAATTGTGATAGGTACTTTTCGTTCGTCACTAAAATACATTTGCGACTACGATAAATCCACTTCCTATTGGTGTTGTAATTTAGCTAAAAGCAAAGTAGCATATTCTGGATGTATAATAAATACGCTGAACTTATTTTGATGACGTCACACGCTTATTATTAGAAACTGAACAAAGCCGACAGCAAAACAAATGAATGAACCAGGATCGCTTCCCGCATACTTTTAGAATCTCACACACCGGCCAAAATCAGCTCCTATACGTAAAGCAGTAGAGTGCATTTCGGAAGGAATCTTCAGGACTCGCAAGTCCGTGCTCCCGAATTTATTGATCCAACTGGAGTAGGCCATGTTTACGTTCACGGTCACTCTTGTTTTCTGTGCATCTCCCTCTTGCACATAGCTGTGTCCCGTTCTCGGCCTTGATAAAGTTCCCTCGCTTAGAGGATGCGGGCCAATCGGAAGGCTTTTCCGGCATGCCTCCCATAGTGCAAGGTTACTGTGGTACTTTCACAAACGCGTCTGATGTAATATTAAGGGTCGTTTGTGCGGGATTCTCGACAAAATTTGCTCTGAAGAACTCGGGTAGATTTCAGATAACGTTCATTGAATCACATTTGGAGATAAATTGGATTTCGTAAGCAGTTAGCTTATGAGTTGAAGTTTTGTGTACCAATCCTGCCAATATCATTGCTTTTAATTTTTTATTCTCAATAGAGATCACACTTCATCTCAACTGATGGAAATTATGTGACGATGTGGAAGCTTCATTTAGACTGCTCGCAGAGAAACTATATCATCGACATTCGAATCACAATAAAATAGTTCAGTTTTTCCCTAGCACATCAAAACAATATCAATATTAAAAAATCACTGAGAGTGCCCCACTATATCTGCGTCAATAATTTTTTTGATGTCGGTGTATCAACATCTCTATACAAATGATAAATGAAATGATATGGTATTAAACCCACCCAACCTTTGACGTCGGTAAGTACATCTTGTGATTATTAGATTGATGTTTCTGATTTGAATAACTGTTCCAATCACTCCGACAGGCATCTTTATATACAATATTTATCTAAAATCAAAATCGCGCTTATGTACTCCGTTTACTGTAATGTACACAATTTAGAAGAAAAGAAAAATTAGACCTTCCGAGTGTCTTGCCTGTTCTTCTCGAGAACGTTTTCCCAATTTCCGAACAGGTGGTTGACTTATCTTTTTGTGTTTGACGTCAGTAAGTGCCTGTAATGCTGTCTAAAGAATTTGTAAATTTTAAATTGTCATTGGAACAAATTTTTCGTAATATAATTTGGTCGTATTTCACAATGTCAGTTATATTAAACAATGTACAAACCACAAGCCAGCAGCTTCAAAGCAACATCCAGTAGGTATTATCGACAAAAACATAACTCAGCGCAAAGCAACGTGGTCTAGTTTGAAAACAAAGTTTTTCCAATCAAAACCAGCACCTCGCCCGTGGACTCGTGCCAACTGGACCGCGCGATAGTTTACCATAAAAACTATAAATACACACCATTACAATGTTTACAGCACGCCATCGTTACATCAACAAAAACTATCGTAGGAAAAAAATACTCCTAACACATAGTACATGGCGAGAAGAAACCGCAAAAACTTAGGGCTTTTATACGGAAATCCTTGTTCTCTAAATTAAATTATTAATGTTCTCTACATAGGTTGGCAACATGAAATACAAAGCGAAGTGTAATCATATGAAACAAAAACCTGGTAATCTTCACCTCATCCATCAGCCGCGATATTCCGTCTTCTTGAAACCGTACTATTTTGAGCAACCACGCACGAGAACACGATGAAACTAACGTCTTTTGTCCCAAATAAACGGTAGTTTATTATTTAAATTGGGCCATTGATAGTTCCGAATGCTGCTTTTGTATCTATGTTAGAAGAGCAAAGCTTTGTAATTTTATTTGCGATAAGGTTTTCTGCCCAAAAGCCATCTATCTATCGTCGACTATCTGTATGAGATATCTACGTGGATAGCTCTCGACTGCTTCTAACGCTAAGTATACTGTTAAAGCCTGTAACCGAACTTAATAATTTCAAAATAAAATAAATGTAAATTAAACGATTTAAATAAACGAATTAATTGGAGAAAAACCCAACCAAACCTATTTAATTCTTACAGAAAAATAAATATTTCCCAATTTTTCAGACCCTTTGTCTGTTACTTAATCGATATGCGCATTATAAGTTTGTGTCTGTAACATTGTTGTAGAATATTAAATGTGTAAGATAGTTGTTTCCAGAATTGTTTACAAATTCATAGGTGTTAAATTTATTTCGCCCGATCGACTCAAACACGTTGATGTTATTGCATCAATAACAATTCGAGACAATTAATGGGGTGTTGGCATTCACCCAGCTGATATTAAGACCCTGTGATTTTCCGACGCTTTACCTAGAATACTGCATCAGACATAATGAAATGACATACGCCATGTACCTTCAGCATAAAATATGAACATGGTCCCGTGTTTTAGCAATGGAATAAATCATGATGATGGTAATATTTGATAATGTAGATGGAAGAGACAATTTTTCATTAACAATGTTGGTACACATACAAAAGTATACAAACATACTTATAAAGCACTTGACAACGCTAACAATTTTTGTTTATTAAATCCATTGATTTACTACCAAACGTTTGGTAGTAAATCAATGATTAAATCCTAAAAAAGAATTCTAATGGTAATGAATGATATTTAAAAATAACTCGTCTAACATTCTAATTTTAAAAATAAAATACATGGCAACGAAATGCAACTCATAATAAACACCTAATACATTATATATTTCTTTGCCCTATACCTACTACACAACAAGAAGTTTTTTGTTAAGACTAATTCAATGTTTAATTAGATAATGACTTGAATTTGTGTGTTACTTATATTATAGTACAGGTAGCTGTCACGCAGTCAGCCTGCAAATTTCTAAGTAAATGCCAAAGCAGTAATGACCTTTACTGCTTTGGCAATAAGTACTAACAAATCCTGATTGTCTATTCATAGCAGTTAACTACGTGCTAATCCATGTTAATCTGGGCAAATACATGTAAATTTGTTTGTCCCTATAAAAATAATACGACCCAGTTGGCATGGTTAGCAACACAAGCAATCCAAAGAGAAATCGACCAGTTTTATTAGCGACGCACTAATCTAAATATACGTTATATTTGTTTCGGCTTATTCACCATCGACGTGGTGTTGATTGTACACAGATTAGTATTTAACTAAAGTAGAAACTAGACAACTACTTCACTGTCGAAGTACTGGAACGCAGAACAGTCAGTCAGCATAAGTATGGTTCTTCGAGAGGCTGCAAAGTGTTTGTTTATATGTTTTAGTCTGAAAAGGGGGCGTAATTTTATTCAAAAAGCTAAAACAGATGTTTACTGACTCCCACTCGTTAGTCTAAATACAAAGGTTCATGCTTAGATTCAAAAATAACTAAGTGCTATATACAAAGATTCAACACCTGTTTTACCCACTAAGGGGTTGATTTTCCAAAAACAATTCAAGTGGATGTTGTAATTTAAAATCCCATTGCTCGATTCTGCAGGTATCTGTTTTTAATGAAACTTAATTCGAATAAATGATAAGTTCATGTTCTGGGCTCTACCTACAAAAAATTGCAGCAATTAAATTGATATAATTTATTTATTTATATGAATTGCTACGTTTTTCAAATAATTTGTTCATACGTCATTAATTAGAAAAACAATCACGTGAAGAATGAAGTAAAAATGGTTGCCAGCTCCCAGTCAGCCGCAACATTTTAGTTAGCAGGTGTAAATTGTCAAAATTACTGTTTATTATTTACAGTCTATATGTATAGATATAAACATAACATTTATAATGTTCATCATACGTCGCCGAATCCAGTGGAACTTTTCTCTCAATATCAATAATTCACTGAAATACCTGTGCATAAGCCAAAAGTGCTGGTAGTCAACAAATAATAAATTTCAACAGAAAATAATATCGATAGCGGAAGTCTAGCCAAAGCGTTATAAATAACACGAACTATATGATGAGAATTCGATCCGAAATCCTCATATCGATTTGGACACCTACTGCATGAGATAATTTAATCTTATCGGTATTTTTCAGAGATAAAAAATATTTTACATGAATTATAAATTACTAGCTTTCCGCTCGCGGCTTCGCCCGCGTTATTATTTTTTCCCGTGGAAATTTATATTTTCCCGTAGGAAAAATAATTTTGTAGCCCATTTAAGCCCTGATAATAAATTTCATAGAAATTGGAGCAGATTTAAAATATTTTCCATAGAAACTTTCAACCCCTATTTTGCACCCTAAGGGGGTCAATTCCAAAAAATCATGAAACACGTGTTCAATGAATTAAAACAACTGTCCAAATTTCACGTTTCTACCATTAGCGGTTACGGCTGTGCGTGCGTCTATAGATGGGAACATATCCTTTAATATATGTACATATATAATATATAGATAGATGTTACATTAATAAGTAATATACCTAATAATGTAATCATAGTGGGTGAAAAAAGCTATTTCGGTGCTTAGCGCCATAATCCTCCTCTTCATTTGACAGAAAGAGGAAAAACAATTTGGAAGTGACTTAGTCAACAAATCTACTAATTGGTAGCTTTTTGATACATGGAAAATTTTAACAAATAGGTAATGCATTGGTAACACCACGGTTAGTTTATCTGTCAAATTGCTTAAAAATATGTCAAATATACGATTTGACACGTAAGTTAACAAAACTTCATAGTTGTGTTAAATTTACTAATGGTTAAAGTTGACCATGTATTAAAAAACTGCCCCTTAAAATGTCTTTTTATGGTAAAATATTGAGGTTTCATTAATTATTATTCAAATTTTAATGCCATATTTTAAGAAGAATTATATGTATTTTAACTGTCATACATTCCATTCCGCGTGGACGAAACTTCATAATATAACAATATTATCGTAAAACACTAAAGTTTAATTTCAATGCATTTAAACGCACAGTTGCTTATAATTCGTATTACTCATTCCATCTAGGACATCACACCATAATTAGGTAAGCTTCCGTTGCAAAGTGTAACATGAAGCTGATCGTTCACGTTAGCCTGCAACGTGATTTGTAGCAGTTTCGTAAACAACAGTTTAGAATTACATACACACGATCTGCAGATTCCTGCTAGGGTGCAGCAATAACTGCGTAACATTTCCTTATGTTATCAAATATTTGTGTGGATAAGCAAAAGGGTCCCATGTGAACACCTTGCGGTACTCCTTCGTAAACGTACCACTGCATTCCGTTACAATGTAGGAAATGTTTACTGCAACCTTTCTCGGAATAGACTGAACGGCGTAATTAACTCAACTTACCACATTTAAAGCTATAACATATTGCTACTGTGACTCATAATTTTTACTAAGTTCTGAAAAAGCTTTATATAAAACTATCGCGTTATTTTTAGGTCAACAGTGATATACTGAGATTGCTTGATCGATACATCATACGGTTAATAAGTATTGGCCTATATGGATTCTCTTTGAACACAAGATTTCGGATAATTGAGAAACGTTATATGAACAAAGAGTGTCTCCTGTAATATATCTCTGTAATTTATCATACAATTAGTTATTAATGTCTTAATTGTAGTGTATATTCAGGATTGTGCGTCATATGAGTTTTATCTTAAAAGCAGGTAATATAGTTTCATGCTGATTTCATTATGCCTTCTTATTTTTATAATTTCTTCTTTTATATAAAGAATTTTACGTTCTTTTACTAATATAAATAACTGCAGGCATAACGCTTCCTCCAGTATCACAACAGTATCGCGTGGTCCGCACATAATACCTACTATTACACAAATAGCGCTTGACCATGGGAATGTGCGTAAAGCTCAAGGATTTTTATGTGTATTTCATCCAACATACTTGTAGGACTGAATGAATGAAGCTACCGGCTACTGCTGCAGATCACGCCACGAATTATATGACATCATAGACTTATGATTGCATGGAATAGAAAGAGTAATAAAAAAAATAAAAACCGACTTCAAAGGCACTGAAAAGTTTTTTTTGAAAAAGTTTCTTCCTACGATCCCATCATCAGATTCTGACTTTGGTGAGAATGGGGCCACCCTTGGAGTATACTCTATCGAACACAAAAAGATATTTGAAAATCGGTCCACAATTGGCGGCGTAATCGCGTAACATACACACAAAAATAACATACGCATCGAATTGATAACCTCATTTTTTGAAATCGGTTAAAACAAAATAAGTCAGATTAGATGTTTTAGAGAAAGTATATTTGTAAGCAAATTGTCATTTTTTATCCCGACTTTAACAGTCAGAACCCAGTAAATATCTGACTGGCAACGATTTCAATGTTAAAATCATAATTTTTGTAGTAATCATTAAGTCAGTTTTTTATATCTTTGTTTCAAGAAACTTAAAATTAATAAACTATGTAGCAACTAAATTGTTGAAATTTAGGGTATAAATTCCTTACTTGGCGTATACAGTTTGTACCATTAAGTATACATTGGCAGACATAATTCAAATATAAAATTGACAATTATAAAAGGTTTATAAAAGGTTTAACTTTTTTACCATTAGGTATCACTACAGATATAATATAAACATAGTTAGTACCTATTAAATAGGCTTGTGGCCACTGTGTTCAGTTTTTTTTACTACTGCGCAGCGATTTTCCTATGTCAAATCTATCAACTTATAAATCTATGTCGCGCAGTGGTACATTCGCGGACACAGATATTGGAGACAACGCCTCCTTGTCGAATATTGTAAACAGAATCGTAAAGCCGAGATAAGCACGTTTCCCCAACACGAGACGCCATTGAATTACTAATGTTACGAGTACCTCCGTAACAACAGGCATCTGTATTGTTCATAGCGTTATGTCATTAAATCTGCACGCGTTGGTGTCATATTTCTTGGCGACTTCTTTTATAGTGTGTTTGGAAGTATCACGTGATAATTATTGTAGTTGACTATAGATCTTAAGTAGGTAGGAAAGCATTCATAAAAAAATATCGTACGTAAATATAAACACCAATTCTATTAGATCTAGATATGCAAATTTTACGATACAAAAATCATATTAACTATTTTGGTAAGCAACATCAATATTTTCTGATAATAGTGAAATTTAAAAAAGTTACTGTATAAACTTTACGTATGGATATTCTGAATCTGATAAAAACTTAAAAATATATCATTAATTGGTTTATATCTCTACATTCCAGACGAAGAGCTCAAGATCAATTAACATCGTTCCATTTATTATATTTAATGTACGAATAGATACAACTATTTTCAACATGCGTGAAACTTATTAAGATTATTTATACCGCGAACTGAAAGCCACTGCAACATTCATCGAATACCATTAGACAATGGAACACTTTTAAGTTCCGTGAGAAGTTAGAACATAAGCCATTCCTAGAACCAATGCTAGTAGGAGCTCGTTCCCCTTTGCCGGAAATACCGATAACTTCAATCATGACTGGCCCTGGCCGTAGGTAATTGGCTGGACGTTGCTGAGCTCGGGAGTCCTACATTCAATATTTATTTGTACAGTAATGAAAGGCAATATGACAAAAAATAAAATCATGTCAGTTATAAGGCGCGTTCCATCTAAGCACAGATTTGCAGCATTTTCAACATTTTTAGTATCATCGCGTTTCGTTGGCTTTTGATGCTCGTTAGTTTTTGGTGATCGTATGTTAACGTAATGCGTTCCATTTAAAAACAATGTCTTGATTTTTGGGTTAGTTTACCTTCTATAAATATTTATATAGATAGGTAGGTTATCTGGATATATATGTAGATAGGTTCCCTTTGTGAAAAATAGCGCGGTTAAAAATGTTAACATTTCATTTGATGTTACCGTGAAAAAATGGTGATGCGTAAATTAAAAACGAGAATTATTTTATGCAATTGCACTAAGGCAAGAAGCTCTTCACTATAGGCTTGAATTTTGCAAAGATTTTTGCCCTAGGTCAAAATAAATACAAACAATCGGGGAATGGCCAACGCCGATCCCGATTGTGTCTCCACGGAGGTAGAAGTATCTAGAGAGTTTTTAGCCGGTAGTGGGTCTTCTACCCGAGTCCTGCATATCCTTGGGGTGGCCTAGTCAGCTCAATTCCCTTGTCGAATACCGTAAAGACTGTATTTTCTCTCTTGTAAAAAAAAAAGGTCAAAATAAATACATGTATATCTAATATATAAAATTCTCGTGTCACAGTGTTTGTTACCGAACTCTTCCGAAACGGCTTGACCGATCTTTATGAAATTTTTTGTGTATATTCAGTAGGTCTGAGAATAGGTCGTAAACTATTTTTTATTATGGCGAAACGTAGTTCGCTGGCACAGCTAGTAATATATATTTTTGTTACATACTGCAAAATAGGAAGACTGAGCCAGAAGATGATTGTGCAACCTGCTTGTAGAAAATGGCTAGTGTCTTGGACTGTCGGATATGTCTTGGACTGTCGGATATCTGGAGCAGACTCTCCGACGACAGTGCACTCTTTTAGATAAGGCGGGGTACATGGGTCATACTCATACAGGATGTTATAAAACAAGGATACGTTCATGCTACCGAAGCCAGTCTTATCTTTGTCTAAACTCAAAACCATAATGAAACTTAACGCTGCGTAAGCTTTATCATGTTTCTGCGTAAGTTACGCGGACGATAAACGAAACGTATACAGATATTAGTTAAGAATATCTGACATTGACATATAGCACAGTTAAAGTCTGTTGTTTTGTTGAAGCACCTAGTTACAGACCGTAACAATCACAACTGGTTCTCGTTACGTAAGTCGGCCTTCACTCGTGGATCCAGTAAAACCAGTTCACTAACCATCAAACTGCCGTACAATCATGCTCTAGCTTTCGCGCTGTTCGCTGTAAAACGCCAACAAATTGGAGTGACTAATTGTTTTTATTGCTAAACTAGCTAGCCGGCCACGCGATGCTGTGGCTGTGGCTCAGAAGTTAAGTACGTACGTTACGTACGTTAGATCGATATTATACTAGGCTTCGTGGTGTAGTCAAATACAAAATAATAATGATTTTTCAAGAAACTCGGTTATATTATAAAACATATAAACATAAACATATAGTATGACGTGGAATAACATAAACATATAGTATGACGTTGGTTCACAATTAATAACTTATCATTAAATTCAAATAAAACTAAATGTATAAAATTTTCATTGCCAAATGTAAGGAAAGTGGATACTATTGTGGAAATGAATAATCAAATTATTCAATTCATTGATTGTACCAAATTTTTGGGCATTACATTAGATTCACGTTTGCAGTGGTATCCACATATTGAGTCCTTGGCAAACAGACTTAGTTCTGCGGCATATGCAGTTAAAAAAATAAGACAACTTACTAATGTTGAAACGGCAAGATTGATTTACTTTAGTTATTTTCACAGTGTTATGTCGTATGGACTACTACTGTGGGGATCGGCTGCTAGTATAGAAAGTATTTTCGTACTTCAAAAAAGAGCAGTTCGCGCTATTTATAATTTACGAACAAGGGATTCTCTAAGAGATTTATTTAGAGAAATTAATATATTGACCTTAGCAGGACAATACATTTATGAAAATTTGATTTATGTCTATAAGAATTATAATACATTTGAAACCAATTTCCACGTTCACCAGTTAAACACAAGAAATAAAAATAAACTTGCCGTTCCAACGTACAGACTCCAAAAAACTAGAGGCTCATTTATGGGGAAATGTATAACGTTTTACAATAAAGTTCCACATAGTGTAACTGACTTGCCTTTTCATAAGTTTAAAGCGCATGTAAAAAAGACTCTAATGAGTAAAGGATATTATAAAGTCAACGATTATTTAAATGATGCCAATGCCTGGTGTTAATATGAAGTTATTATTCGTTATAATGTCAATAATCGTGTTGTTGTGTATAGCTATTGATGTTAACAAATGTTGTTGGCAGAAAAGAACTGACACTGTTTTTGAATTAGACTAAGTTATCAAATGTTTGGTAACAACATTATTTATTGTATTATGATTAATGTATACGTCTATAACTTATTTTTTGACATTTTAAGTGTATGTAAGCATACCGATTGTATTTTTTTTTAAAAGTTTCAATGACTATGTAACAAAACCAAAATTGTAAATGGCGATTTAAAAGAGGAGATAAAAAATTTGACCTTTCGAGTTTCTTGCCTGTTCTTCTCGAGAAGGCTCTCCCAATTTCCGAACAGGTGTAGATTCAACTTTTTTTTTTTTTTTCATTACTACTTGTATTTGCAGACATCTTGAGTAGGTATATTCAGGATGTATGCACATACAAGGTTAAATTTATGTTTCCTTTAAATTAGAATGTTTTGCTTTGTTTTGACGTCAATAAGTGCCTGTAAAGGCCTATGTTGAATAAAGATTTTTGAATTTGAATTTGAATAGTCTGTAGTTTATAAAAATCGTAACACAATGCCATCTACTGGATGGTTATCCAGCCTAGATAACCAGGTGTTGTATCGATAATTATAATAAGTTAATAATTAATTAAAAAGTTAATTATAATTAACACACAGCGCCATCTGTTAGTAGAAACTTATGAAACTTACAAATAATTACAAGCCATTTAATTCGCAGTAAGAAATTTGAGGTCAATAATATCTTTAAAGTAGGATCAAATCACATACACTAAGCTAAACATCAAAATCGTTTAAGTAGTATCAGAGTTTATTGCGGACAAACACCGCGACATGATATTTTTATATATATTTATATAAATCTCGTGTAGATAAGCTACACTGACGACCGAAAATAAGTAGTCACTGACAAATAAACAAGTTACATGAAGAAATGTTGCAGTATTAATTTATTTCTTTTTATTTTATTTAGCTTATGTTATTTTATTTACATACTCGTACATACACAGATAATTTGTTTGTACCACTTAGGGAACGACAGCTATTTATTACTTAATTGAGTCAGTAGATTATTATGCCAATAATGAATCAATGACCCATCAAAAGTTGCTTGCTTGGGTACCTCCGTCTTATTTCTGCCGCAAAGCAGCAGTGCTTGCATTGCTGTTCCGGTTTGAAGGGTAAGATAAGCAATATACGAGTGCTAGAAAGAGACTCCGTACCAGAGTCATCTAAGCGGGTTCTGTATCACCTGTTTCTGCCAAACAACAGTGGTAGCATTTTTAACCGACTTCAAAAAAAAGGAGGTTATCAATTCGACCCGTATGTATGTAATATTTCCAGAACTGCCCAGTTTTCGTATATGTTAGTCTATATCAGCGTCTGAACAAATGTGCCAAATTTCAAAAGCGTATGTATGTTTGTGTTCGCATATCTCCGGAACTACAAGTCCGATTTAAGTAATTCTTTTTTTGTTGTACTAGGTATTATTAACCTTAGGGAATACTGCAAGTTTCATCAAAATCGGTGCAGTAGTTTTTAAGATAGGGAATTTTAACCGAATTTTTAACCGACTTCAAAAAAAAAGGGAACAAATAAAAAAAATATTTTACAAAAAATAAAACCGACTTCAAAAAATTTAAAAATAATATAAGAATAGGCACAGACAACATCACAGACAGCAACGTACTTTGTCACCCTTGTGGAGGTTATAGATTTGCAAGTCTTTCAGAAACCACAATAGGCGACTGAGTAGCCACTTACCATCAGATGGACATATTGCTTGCCCGCTAACTTAGTTACTTTAATTATATACATGTCCTTAGTTACTTATATAATAGAAAATATAAAAAAGTCTGCAACAAACACATTTTGTAAAAGCATTTATTCATGGATCCTATAATTTTCTTAGTTAACAGCTTTCGTGTGTCTTCGTGTAAACTGTGCAATTGTTTTATCCTTTATCGGGACAATTACGAAGAACAATGATATGCCGACGCAGATAACATCACGAAGTCACTCGGAGAATAGGCATTCTGCTGCCAGTGTGTTGTTGGCACGCGCTATCAGGAAACAACGCTCATTGTACCACAACTAGGGTGGCCAGGTGACAACCAATTACGAAAACCGAACCAATAACAGTTTCGCCCTCCAGAGCTGTCATTTTTAAATAAAGACACGCGGGAACGTGTCAAACCAAGTTTAAGTCAAGAACAGAGAACTGACGATCAAGACCCATGTGAAATATTACACGAACCGCCTGGGGCCAACTTTGATCAAATCTATTTCACATAGTCACAACGCTTTATATATTGAGAGCCCCTAGGCTAAACTAGTACCCAAACATAAGCACAGCTCATCGTCATTTTTGTTTTGACCGACATTTAGATCAAAAACCTGCAGTTTTAATATTCTTTTAAGCGATCGACGTTTGGGGACTGGTCTTATATAACGCAGAATACTGACTGATAGTAAACTGTTGGTAAATAATGGAAAATAGACACGAGCTTCATCTGATATCCTCAAATGATGAAAATGTCACGTTATAGCTTACATAAACACGATGTTGACGTTGCTGTTACAGAACAGACCCCTAACCATGATCGCCCAAAACAATATTAAAACCACGCTCAGAACAGGATGGCGCTATACGCAGCAAGAGCGATGTCTCTGTTTTAATATCGTTTTAACCTTGCTATAAGCGATCGTGGTAAAGCCCCAGTTTGATAACTAGCTCATGAACGCTTCCATAATTAAGTCTTTATTTCATACTGTAACCGTAGAATATCATTAAGACGTGATGATCGTTTGACTATAATTATAAGCTGTACTAGCCTCCCATGTTAATCATATGCATCTAAAAGTCTATCTTTGTCCATCTTTAGCCGAACGCTTGGTCACTCTAAGCACAAGAAACCGCAATGAGTACTAGCTGCAAGATTTCTGTTCTAACTGCCTTGAGATACGGTTTAATGTCACAGTAGTGTGCTAAATGTTCACTGTCCATTCATCTCTCTGTAACTGCTAAGCATTTATCACGTGAAGAAGAAGACTGCTCATCCCGCGATTTTACGACTCACAAGCAACTATTGTTATAAGTGTATAGAAAACATTTTCTATTTTATGGTTTTATAGGTAAAATGGGACGCTATTTTAGGGTTCCGTAACTTCCGCACCTCAAAAGGAAAAATAGGACCTCTTATAGGATCACTGCGTTGTCTGTCTGTACGTCTGTCCGGTTGTATGCCAAGACCCTTTTTCTCGGGAACGCGTAGAGATAAACAAACTGAAATTTATTTCAAACAAACTAACGCCACCGCGGCTGTGCCAGCGTGGTTAAATTAAACTATTACCCGTGCGAAGTCGGGGCGAGTCACAAGTTGTACATATAAACCTTCCTCTTGAATCACTATTTATCGCTGAAAGCCGCATTAAAATCCGTTGCGTAATTTAAAAAGATCTAAGTGTACAGACAGCCGGAGCGAATTCGTTTTATATGTACTATGTAAAGATGCCCGGCTCTACGGTCTCATCCAGCTGTGAAAATCATACCCAAATCATACATATAGCCAACGCGATCAAAAGATATTATTATGACCGTTTATGTCACATTTCGTAAAATTTGATTTCACTGGGGAATCAAAACCTGGTACTTCCCGATGACCTTCGAATTTTGACCTTTGAATCATGAAATTTGGCAAGAAGCAATTAAGGCGAGGTTTCCCAGGAATTCTACACGTGCACGGTGACTGATTTATTACAATAAAATAGACTTGATTTCTAATGTCACTTACGCGCTGTGACTGAAAAAAAAACGTTACATTTCACAGGCTTTAATCGATTTTTGGAAAACTGGAGTACAAAATAAAAAATGTATTTTTGCAATTTTCTAGACGATAAAAAAATTTTTATGTCACATTTATTGTTATCGTATATTTTATGATTCACAGCTGTTTTGAAATATTGAACAGAGTGATCTTCGGATTTTTTTTCTTTCAAGTGAAATATTATTATTCATATCTGTCTTTAAGAATGTTTAGATAATATGTTCAACAATATCATATATGAATTTGAGAACTATATGTGGCGGATACAGTAAATCGAAATTGCTTGAAAACGGGAAATACTAGCACATGTTCAAAAAAAACAGAAAACCGTAATATGTATATAGTAAGGAACTAAAATACTTAGACAGCTTTGTACAGAACCTTCAGTACGTGAGTCCTTTCGCACTAGGCCGGTTTTTTTAAATGTCGTAACCACAAACACTAACTTACGAGTATTTATATCGCCCACACATCGCAATGTGGTCTTTACAATAAAAATTGTTCGTTAAAAGTAAATATTTCTTATCAAATAGAAAACCTTATGTACAAACATGTGGTACTTTGATATGTACAGAAACAACATCAAGAACCTCAATAATAAAGTCAACGGTATAAATAGTGTCAAAAGAATATTCACAATTAGATGCAAATTTTCTTAAATTCTAAGTAATTAAAGCAAACACAAAATTTACGAGTTTTTATTGTAAAGTAGTACGTATAGATAGATATTAAATAATACGGTTTTACATATTTCCAGAGCGCGCAGAAGCTCGAGCTGTTTCACATTTATGGTCACCCATCATAGACCTTTTTTTTTTTTTTTTTTTTACGATGGGAAATGCATTACGCATACCCCGCGCTTGGGAAGGCGCGGGGTTATGTCGGACTCTCCGCGGCCCCTAGCGGACGGGATGGTATGTCCACCAGGGAGTACAATGCCGCGGCCTACCGACTAAAACCCATCGATGCCCCTCACATACGCCTTGGCGCGAGCACGTCCATCATCGCCGTGTCCTCCTCGTCTGAAGAGGACACGCCGAGGAGGGCCGCGTCGCTGCCGGACGAGGTCATGGGATCTCTGACGAACACTTCCACGACCTCGTCGGCGTCTGCTCGCCTATGGCGAGCCCCTCTCACCCCCCCGAAAGGGGGAGGCCGGTGATCCCCCGGGGCATCCAGGGGATCAGCGACTGGCGGCAACCGATGCAATGCAGGGCCCGGGCTTCCCAACCCAGGGCCTCGCTGGTTGCCGTCAAGAGGAAGAAGGCGGGCGTAATTCCGCCTCCTCCGCCCCGTCCTTCTACGGCGGCATGGATTGGCCTCGGGATCTTCCTCCCTGGCCCTCTCCGCCGACTCCTTCTGCGTCATCACGTCCACGCAGAAGGAGTTCACCGCGTCCCACGTCCGCTCCCCCTCCAGCATGGCACAGACCACGTTCTGGAGGGAGAGATCCTCGCCTATGACGGCGACCAACTCCTGGCTCTCTGAGGAGAAGGCGGGGCACACCGCTAAAGTGTGCTGCGCGGTGTCCTCGTCGGCGCCACAGTGGTGGCACTGGGGGGTCGCTTCTCGACCAATGCGGTGCAGATAGCGGCCAAAACAACCGTGGCCGCTAAGAATCTGCACCAGGTGGTAGGAGAGCGACCCATGGTGCCTGTTCGCCCATGGTGTGAGGAAGGGCTGCATGGCCTCCAAGGTCCTGGACAACGTGCCAGAGACCGAGGCCGAACTCCTCAGCTCCTCGAGCTCCTCATACCATAGGCGGAACGCCTCCACTGTGGCCTCCTCCAAGGCGGAGGCCCTCTCTCTCGGCGCCAAGCGCCGGTCACCGTCTCTTGCGTCCACACGAACGCGATAGGCGGCTGCCAGGACGTGGGACGTCAACTCCCATGGGGGAGTGCCGGCCAGCACACATGCAGCCGTGTGGGACACGGTGCGGTACGCTCGGATGGCTCTTAATGCCATGGCGCGCTGCGCCCTGTGAAGGGACGCAACGGCACGAGGGCTTAGAGCATCGGCCCAGACTGGTGCCCCGTAAAGGGCCATACTTCTTACGACGCCTGCGTACAGGCGTCGTACCGTGGCGCTTGGGCCCCCAACATTGGGGAGCATGCGCCCGAGGGCATCGGCGGCACCGAGGAGGCGGGGTTCGAGACGGCGGAAATGTTCATCGAACCCCCACCGTCCATCGATCGTCAGCCCCAGGTATTTGAAGTGCCGTTTGAGCGGCACCCTTGTACCCCCGATCACAATCTCTGCACCTGCAGAAATACCTCTCCGAGGCCCGTGAAAGAGCAGGGCCTCAGTCTTATGCAGCGCTACCCTTAGACCAAGCATCTCAATTCGTTGGACGACCAGGGTGGTGAACACCGAGGCCAGCCGCAAAAGCTCGTCTAGTTCCCTCCCTCGGATGGTAACGAGTGTGTCGTCTGCGTAGCAGTACAACTTCACCCGATGGGGGAGGGCGCCACGGAGAACGAAATTGTATCCCACATTCCAGAGGAGGGGTCCTAAAACGGACCCCTGTGGGACACCGCGGGACATCGCGTGGCGGCCGGCCGAATCACCTCGTCCAACGAAGAGAACCTCCCTATTTTCCAGGTAGCACTGGATGATCTGAAGGAGGTATTGGGGGACCCCATGGTATCGAAGTCCCTCCAGTATAGCGCCGAACGGGAGACTATTGAAGGCATTGGCGATGTCGAGTGACACCGCCAACACCCTCTCACCCCTCTCCGTCGCCTCGCTCACTAATTCCCTGAGGCTAGTGAGGGCGTCGATGGTCGACCGACCTACTCGGAACCCGAACTGCGAGTCCGAGAGATCGGGACCAACCTCAGACAAGTGCTGGATGAGGCGGCAGGCTATGATTTTCTCAAAAACCTTTCCGACCTCATCCAGCAGGACAATTGGCCGATAGGCAGACGGCTCGTCCGCGGGCCTACCCTCCTTTCGTAGTAGGCACAATGTGCCCTCCTTCCACGTCTTTGGGAACTGTCCGACGAGAAAACAGTTGTCGAACAGCTCCCGGAGTCTGTCTCCAAAGTGGTGGACGCACAAGCACAATACTTTCCCTGGGACGCCATCAGGGCCCGGGGCCGTCTTTTTCGCGCTCAAGCGTGATATAGCCTCTGCGAACTCCTCATCAGTGATGAGAGGAGGAGGCGAGCTCCCGGCTGGAACAGCCACCGCGTTGGGCGGAACCATACGCGGGGGGGAAAAACCTTGGATTGGCGGGAATAGTTCCCGCACGACAGTCGTCAGGAGACCGGGGTCCATCGACTCCGTGAGGGGAGCACCGCGCGCACGCAACTGGTTCCGCGCAGACTTGTACGGTCGCCCCCACGGGTCCCGATCGAGGCCCTGCAGCATTTCAGCCCTTGCCTCACCCATCATAGACCTGACCACTGCCAATGATGCTTTCGCAATCGTAAACCGAGCGCAGGCGACACTGCCTCAGACGTCAGATAGAGAAAGGATGGAGCCGTAGAATAGAATATAAAAAAAAACTAATGGTAACACAAAAATTACAAGTTTTTTATTTACAAATGAATAGCACAACATTTTTTTTCTTACTTCAAGAAGACTACTTATACTTACATCTACGACGACTCTCACACATCTTTATTCTTTTGTCATTAAATAAATTAAATACTGGAGATTATCATCAAAATAACCCCTTCGGAGCATAATGCACAATACGCAAAATGTGCACGACACGCAAAATGAGCAAAACGCAAAATGTACAATACGCAGAATGTGCAACACGCAGAATGAGCACCACACGCAAAATGAGCAAAACGCAAAATGTACGAGACGGGCCTAAGGCCTTATTCACGGCGACGATGACGACACAAGACAAAGGGTTTTATTTTCATGTTTGTTCTCCGTTTTATTTAATGGGAGCGTCTGTGTGCTCTTAACATTTTTCAACATTAGATCATTAGAGATGTCATATAACATTAGATTGTTTTTTATCTACTCTACATAAAATATTTCATTTTCTGCAACAAACGTGCTATCCGTCCCCACACAGATAATGACAATTACATAATAACCAGCAAAATGGTCAGTAGAGCAAAACAGGAAAAGGCTTGATAAAACCTGCTTTCCTCGCCGGTAACCCAATACCACACACGACGCTCTACATTTTTGCTAAATGTTTCTTATTCCGAGAAATTCCAAGAATTGCATTAGACCTCTTTCCGTGCAGAATTGGGTCGCGAGTGTTTACAACGAGCGAACGGGGGACCGCTGTAGGGTTGCCAACATGCTGAATTTTTTTTTTCAACTTGGCAAACAAGGAGGCTGCCTTACTGATGGTAAGTGGCTAAAGTCGCCTATAGTACATGTAGTTGCAAATATACAACGAACCTGCCTGTCTTATCCTTCAAAAAGAACACAGCAATTCAAGCACTGTTGCTTGGCTGCAGAAATAGGTAAGATAGAACCGTGTAGACCACAATAGTACTGATTCTCTCTCTTGTGTAATATTTCAGGTTTATGATTTCTCGATGTGGAAGCCGGCCTATTTCTAGCGTTTGTTAGTGAATCGTTAGATTTTTTCACAATAAAGCATAGGACTTTTACAAAATCCCTATCCATCTTAACCTGAAGTTAAGCTTTACAAAGTATTTCACGAGAATTATTGTTAACAAGTATTACTATTTTTAACAAAAATCTAGAACCTTTTACCCGAACTGAAGGTATGAAATACTTCAAAAAACATAAACAGAAATAAACCCACACAAAAAAAAGCTTCGAACACGTGAACTTCAAACTCATTAATAACAATGAGATCATAGCGTTCCCTAAAAAAACAAGTAGCGATTTGTTATACTTAATTTAACACACCACTTTATACGTTCAGATTAGCAGCGGAGTAGTTGCGATAAACATAGTTGTTTATATTTATTGTGTAAGATTCCATGATTTTATGTGCTTCTTCTATAAACAACCTTCTTACATTGCCAAAATTGCACAAATGTTGTACATATTAAACACATTTAATGGCCTGTTATGTAATTGTGTTAAAGCGATGCCAGAGTTTGCATTGCACCCTTACCACGATCGTTTAAAATGGTAACAAAACCTAAGTGAGAGCGAGACAGCACTATATTCATTTAATACATCTCAGAAATTATTACCTTCTAATCAGAGGCCGTACCGCCTAACTCAAAGCGAGCACTCGCTATCGTTATCATGACATTAGAACAATAGTTTTAATGTCACAGATATGTTTAATGACACATTAGAGCTATTGTTCTAATGTCACGAAGCGATAGCGAGTGATCGCTATGAGTTAGGCGGTAGCCCCCCAGTTTGCTTTTAGAAAGAATAGATCAACTACCTTGATGGGTTTCCATCTCATTAAGGAAATATTGCAAATCATAAACAATGGACATAATACTTTAGATATATTTTCAGAAGTGACTAAAGCTTTTGACTTTGTATCACATTCACTATTATTAAGTAAATTAGATAGGTATGATATCTGAGGGAGTGCATTAACATAGATTCTAAGCTACTTAGCCGATCGAAAGCAATGCGTTGAAGTTACAAGAAAAACTGACAATACGGAAAAAACGTACGCATCTGACCTTATGTCAAATAATTACGGACTGCCACAGGGTTGAGTGATGGCACTTCTGTTATTTAATTATACATTGCAATCGCGGACTCTTTGTTTCAATATTGTTTTAACCTTGCTCTTCTAGACGATCGTGGCATTGCCCTGGAGGCAGCCCTATCGCAAATACTACAGGATCGTGCCAATCGTCATAAACAGACTTCTGGCTATGAACGCTGCCGATTCTAACAAAACTAGAAACAATATTTTGAAATAAACAAAACAATGAACAAGAACAACTCGGTAAAGTTTTCGTATAAGTGAAACACAAATAAACCACTGCTGGAGGTAATGCTATTTTGGGATTGAGATGAAAAGTAGCTGGAAAGATTTAGAGGTAGTGCGTAGCGTTAGCTCGACAGAATTACATTGTTGTGGGTCGACAAAATTAGAGATAAGATAACCCATTCCTCTACGATTCCAATCCTTCTTCTTCTTCTTTCAGTGCCATTATTGGGTGGTTATATTGGGTGTCGGCGACCATCTCTCTAAACTCCTCTCTACGTTTTGTCCTTCTTAAGTCTATAGCTCTGTCCATGCCTGTCCAACTTTTCAAGTTGTCGTACCAGGACGTCCTTCTCCTTCCTCTCCCCCTCTTGTCTTCAATTTGTCCTTCAATAATTTCTTGGAATATGTTGTACTTATTGTTTCTGTAGATATGCCCGTAATATGAAATTTTCTTCCTCTTGATTCCAATCCAGCAAGGTCAAATCCATCTTTCGTCTTATATTCAAACGAAACATCAAGTCAAACGAATGCCAAGACCTTCTCTATCCCAAATCATGGAAGGTAGCTGTCTTTCCTGCCGTAAATAAATATAACAAAGAGTGCCTCACTTTTTAGAAATTGGACTCATCTACAGAACTTTGAATGAGTCAGGCTCAGTCTGGTGGGGTAGGGTAAGCGCAGTAGGCCTCCTTGGTTTGCGTAAATGAGTTCTAAGGTACATACTATACATACTACCAAGCAAGAAGTCTCGTCAACCTGTCCTCATGGTAACAGATTATCTCGCCTCGAAAAAGGCTTAATCAATGTAGACATCCAATAACCAAATAGACAGAACTACCTACATATACAAACCTATATAATGCATCTACGCGTAAAAGACCCAATCTCAAATTCTGTGCAACTGTCGAACATATGTAAACTGGAGGATAGTTAACTCAAACAAAATGAATGATTTTTTTAACTAGTATTAAGTAGTATACACTGAATTATCTTACAAATGATTTTTAAACAAGTTATCCCTCTCTGAAATTTTGCGAATTTTTGAATCTGACGAACAGCATATGTTCGAGCTTAGGTGTTGTTGGTAGGTGGATGACTGAATGACATCACTCCAAAAATAACACGGCGGACTCTCAAAGATGACGGACGGATTATTTATCACACAAGTCATTAAAAACTGAAATCGTCCTTATTTCAGGTCTTCATGGGAATTTTATGGGGATGATTTACGCTTTTGCCCGACAGTAGTTTATTTATCACACTGTGACCTAAGAGCGTCGGTGGCGCTGTGGACTCGGCACTTGCCTTCCAATCGGGGGGTCGGGGTTCGAGACCCGCCATGTACCAATGTGTTTTTCGTTTCGAATTTCATATGTACATTTGTCTGACGCTCCTACGGTGAAGGAAAACATCGTGAGGCAACCTGCATATATCTGCGAAGAAATTCAATGATGTATGTGAGGTCGACCAATCCGCACTGGGCCAGCGTGGTTGACTAAGGCCTAATCACCCTAACATAGGGTAGGCTCGAACCCCTCGGTGGGGGACGTATATGAGCTGTGATGATGATGATAATGATGACCTAATCAAGATCACGTGATAGCTTGGAGCGTTAACTGGTTTCGAATCATTAGTTTCGAATGTGGCCGAAGGGAATTTAAACAAATTACATACCTACCTAAGTCTGATTTTTATTTGAGATGAAAAAAATGTAAAATAATTTTTACAATTTTACTTGGACAAGGTGTTTTACTTTTACTATATGTTAAATAATAATGAGTTTGTATTTGAACCTATATCGATTTTGAAACACTCAAATCCCAACCCTACTATGGTAGTAAGGTTAAGTCCCACCCTACCCCCAGTGGTATGGCCAGTGGTATGGTGGGTCCGCAGTGAAAAATATTACCGCGGTGTATTCTATGTTTTTATACACCCTATACACATGATATGGGAATCAAATGGATATGGCAACTAGCAAACTTTAAAATAAAACCTGACTTCAAAAACACTGAAAAGTTAAAAATAATGTAAGAATAGGTACAGACAACATCACGCTTCACGCTTTAAGACTTTTTAAGAGATCATCGTTTGGCACAGACTTTAATATAGAAGCGTGATGTTGTCTGTACCTATTCTTACATTATTTTTAACTTTTCAGTGTTTTTGAAGTCGGTTTTTATTTATTTGTAAAATATTTTTAGTGAATTTAATATCACCTCACCTTCCTGACCTGACCTTGAACTTGAATTTAATACCAGATGAGCTGGTGACTATTAAATTTAAGTTCAAGGTCAGGTCAGATCAGGTCAAGTCCAAAGTTAGGGATCCTTCCACCATCAGCTCGATTCATGGCTATAATTCACGTATTTGCCTCTGGTAAATAAGTGAATTATAACTTCGGAAAAAATATGAAACACGTTCGACGTATGACGTACCTATAAAATTTAAGGGTTTCCCTCGATTTCCATGGGGTCCCATCATTCACAAGATCTTGACTTTGGTGACCTTGGGACCACCCCATGAGTATACTCTTTCGAATACAAAAATGAATTTTGAAAGTCGGTTAACAATTGGCGAAGTAATCGCGTAACATACACACAAAACACGTTGGACACACCTAAAAATTAAAGCTTTTTCCTCGATTTTTATGGGATCCCATCATCAGACCCTGACTTTGGTGACCTTGTGACCCCAGGAGTATACTCTATCGAATACCTAAAAGAATTTTGGAAATCGGTCCACAATTGGTTGCGTCGCAATTGGTTGGTCGAATCGCTTAACATACACACAAAAAAAACATACGCATCGAATTGAGAACCTCCTCCTTTTTTGAAGTCGGTTAATAAGAGTAAAAATCGCCGAAAACTTATTTTTATTGAAGTTTATTTCAAATAGGTATTAGTGGACTGAACCGTCTCCATAGTTTCTTAGATGAGACCAAGGACGGGTTCAATTCCCCAAGGGGGCCATAAGTTTTCTGCTTAGCTAGCTACCGCCGCCTTTACTTGGTTTGCGCCGTAAAAACAAAATTAAAAGCATTGTTGTATTTCCACAATTTAAGGTAAGATAGTACCTCAGTTGTTGAGGACACGAGGTGAAGCTCGCATCATCAGCTCTATAACCACCTACCTACCATCAGGTGAGGGCCAAGGACTTCCCTGTTGTACGTAAAAAATAACTAGGTGACTATTTCCAGGAATACTGTGAAATAAAGAACAGTTCAAACGGGCTAAGTGATGAAAAATATGACGTTACATGCGTCAGAACTTTCCAGACAGCTTTAAAACATTTCAATCACAAAACGAGAGGTCACGAGATAAATACTATCCAAGACCTCGAGTGTTCGTGACATAGTTAACTAGTACAACATTAATACGTATCTAACGGCATCATACAACTTAGCATATTCAGTTAGTGAACAACAAAAAATATTGATATTGACTTTGCTTTTTATGTTTACACGTGTAGCTTCAGCTACACGTGTTGGACTCTGTTAGAGGATTAGTTGCGAGAAATTAAGTCGTTTCCGTTTCGAATGTAATCTTACATATATGATTTTTAATAAAAATATTATAAGAAGCTGTCATCTCTATTTAGTATGTTTTTTTTTATGGATGGCCCGGCAGATGACCTCCTCTCGCCTGATGTTAAGCGGTGAAAGAGGCCCAAATGAGTTGACAGATAAGAGTAGGGACGACATCCACTCTCCTACCTGCCCGCCCCTTGCCGGCCCAAAAGATGCTTTTTCACGCCACTTTTGAAGGAACCCATGTTGTAGGATGGAGGAAACACGTGCGCAGGTAGAGAATTCCAAGTGTGGGATGAACGACAGAAGAAGGAATCTTGGAATTTCTTGGTACGGTGTGAAAAGGAGGACACAGTGTACGGATGACTCCGAAGGCCCTTACGCGTGTTTCTGTTAAGGAATGGAGAGGGAGGGATAAGGTTAAAGAGCTCCTCAGAGCATTCTTACATACTAATAAAATTCTGTTATCTGGTTTAGCTATTACATTACAGTTAAAGTCATTTCAGTTCTCTCAAACTTATTTACATGAGTGTAACATACTACAATAAATTTTCGTGACCTACAAAAATAACACTGAAGGTACTCGGGTCAAAGCTTTTTTACTAATATTTGGAGGTGCGAGGTCAAGAGTCGAACAATTTAAATTGAATAAATTATTAGTGAACTTCGTATTTTATATGGCACACAGACTATAAAGCTTCAACTTAAAATAGCATTTTACCACGTATTTTATATGGCACTCAGATTATTAAGCTTTAACTTATAATAGTATTTTTTTTTCATATTATCATAAAGGTGCAGACTAGAGCTGTCAACCGTCCCGCTATATGCAGGATGTGCCGATACTGCGGATGTTAACGACAAGTCCCATGTACAAACTCAAACATTCTTTTGGATATATGCTCATTGACGTCCCAAAAACACGAAAATCCAATCACCAAGAATGTAATTAATTTACATCGACCACGCACGACTATCACGAAAGCACAAAATTGTTTTTTCAAACGAAAAATTACTACGAGTATTATTAATAAAACATATTTCAAGTTACTTCTCGTCGCAATTTGCAAAGAAAATATTGACTTTTTTGTATTCATTATAAAAAAGTTGGAAACCCCGAACGTCCCTATTGTTATTAAATGTCTTCTTGTGTGAATTTCGTGTATACTTCAAAGAAATAAATTATTGCTCACGAAATTAATAACTATTTATTGTAACAATTTTTGGAGAAGAAAAAAACATAGATTAAAAATCAACGCGAAGTTACGGCGCGTTAAAAGAGGTTGCAATCATTGAGTTCGGTGCGGTCGAGGTTTCATCTTCCTTAACATGCCCCCCGGCGTTGAAAGGCTAGTCTTTCAATTCTTGTTTTTCAGTTTCTTCTATAGGTAATGGACAAATCTTGTTGAATGCTCGTCGCACAATCCCTTTTGTAGTTTTTATATCAGCGACTCTAGTGATGCCGTCTGAACCTGGGTATGTTTTCTGAACACGTCCAAGACTCCATTGCATTGGTGGCAACAAGTCTTCCTTTATTAAAACAAGAGCACCTTCTTCTAGTTTTCCAGTAGATGAACGCCATTTGGTGCGCTGCTGAAGCTCAGAAATGTATTCTTTATGCCAACGCACCCAAAATCTTTGACGCATTTGTTCTAGTCTCTCATAGCGTGTTAGACTGGTTTCTTTTGCGTTAACCAGTGATGGAGTAGGTAAAGCAGCCAGAGGTCGTCCTACCAGAAAATGCCCTGGTGTAAGTGGAGTCAAGTCGTGTGGGTCTGTCGATAAAGCTGTTAAGGGCCGCGAATTTAGAATGGACTCTATTTGTGCTAGTACAGTATACAAATCTTCAAAAACTAAATGAGAATTACCTAGTACGCGACGTAAATGGGATTTAACAGATTTGACACCTGCTTCTGCAAGACCAGCCATATGAGGTGTATATGCAGGTACAAATTTAAATTCTATACCTTCTTGAGACATTGTATCAGTAACAGAGCATGCATTGTCTTTAATAAACTTCCTCAGCTCATTCCTAGCACCTACAAATTGTGTTCCATTATCTGAAACCAGATATTGTGGTTTAGATCGCTTAGCTATAAATCTACGCAAAGCAGAAAGAAAAGCATCCTTGGTCAGGTCGCTCACTAATTCTAGATGGATCGACTTAGTAGTGAAGCATACGAATATTGCGATATAAGATTTTACGGTTTTGGATCCACGGCCTCTCCTATTGAGAGTTGTTATAGGACCTGCATAGTCCATTCCGGTAGTTTGGAACGGGTAACCTGGCTGGAGGCGCTGCTCGGGAAGGTTTCCCATGATTGGAGTTATAGTGCGTGCATTCATGCGGAAACACCGTAAACATTTGTGAACAACTTGTTTGGCTAAGTTGCGCCCTCCTAAAGGCCATATTTGTTCTCTGATTGAGCAAAGAAGTAACTGTGGACTACAATGCATTAAGCGCAAATGTTCGTCTTCAAAAATTAATTTTGTCAAAGGATGTTTAGAAGTAAGTAATATTGGATGTTTTTTAGAAAAATCAAAGTTACCATTCTTAATACGACCACCTACTCACATAATACTATTTTCATCAACAAATGGACTTAAGCGTAAAAGTTTGTTTTTTGATGGAAGAGCCTTTTTGTTTAACAAAATATTTATTTCATTATAAAATGATTCTAATTGTGATAATTGTAATAACTTATCGAAAGCTTTTTGTTTTTCAGAATGTGTGATGCAGCCCAATTGAGGATGGACGCGATTCTTGCAGTTATGAATAAAACGGAGAACATATGCCATTACATTCTTTAATACCTTTAATTTAGAGAAACGTGAAAAAGGAAAGTATACTTTATTTTCAGTTGCAGTAGATAGATTAACTGTTATTTCTGGTAAGTCTGATTCGACATAGTTAAATATTTTATTAGGCCAACATTCTTCATCTTTTAATAAAAATTCAGGTCCATTCCACCATAATACTAATTTTTCTTTTTCTGTTGCAGGTACGCCTCTACTGAGAAGATCTGCGGGTTGCACTTAGTAGGAACATGGCGCCATTCTTGGTTGTGTGTCATTTCTTGCACCATTGCTACTCTATTTCTTACATATTGCTTTAATTTGTTTGGTGGCGTTTTCAGCCATCCGAGTACTACTGATGAATCAGTCCATAAGACACAACGATTGATGGACATACGAGTTGAAGCTAAAACCTTCTCTAGGAGTTTTGCGCCAGCTGCAGCAGCACATAACTCAAGGCGTGGTATGGTATTGGCTTTTAAAGGTGCAACTCTACTTTTTGCGCATAAAAGTCGCACTTCAGTACTTCCGTTTTTATTTTGAGATCTGACATAAATGCAGGCGCCATATGCATCTTTGGACGCATCAGTGAATACGTGCAATTGTATGTCATAAGGATCTTTACATAAAATACATCTAGGGATGCGTATTGCATTCAAATACCTTAGATTTGAAATAAACTTTAACCATGTCCTCAACACTTCGTTGGGCAGATCGTCATCTCACTGAAGTTTGTGTAACCATAAGCTCTGAAGGAGAATTTTGCCTGTTATGACAAATACACTTAGAAGCCCCAACGGGTCAAATATCTGGGAGATTGTTGACAAGATTACTCTTTTTGTCGCCTTTTCTTGATGTTTATCATTGATAACAAAGTATAATTCGTCATTTTGTGGTGACCATTTCAAGCCAAGGGCACTGGATTTGTCGTGTTCACCCAAATGTACATGAGCAACGTCAGTAGATGGAGAATCTCTGGCCAAAGGTAAATTAGATTTAAATTTTCTAAGATTGAAACAACCAGAACTTAGTACTTTAGTTACATCTGATTTTATTTGCATAAGACCTTCTGGTGTAGAGTGACCAGTTAGCAAATCATCGACGTAGAAATCTTCGTTTATTATATTACCTATTTGTTCATTATTGCAGTTATCACCAAGGTATTTTAGACAACGCACAGCATGAAAAGGTGCCGAAGCCGTACCGTATGTAACCGTGTTTAGAGTAAATGACTCTAACGGTTTGGATGGATCGTCACGCCAAATAATTTGTTGTAGATGTCTTTGATTCTTGTTTATTAGCGCTTGACGATACATCTTCTCTATGTCTCCTACTAAGACGTAGCAATGTTGTCGAAAACGTAAAAGAATTGAGAGCAAATCATTTTGTATCGTCGGCCCCACCATTTGAAGATCATTAAATGATAGACCGGATGATGTTGGTGCACTAGCATTGAAGACGACTCGTAATTTTGTAGTAGAGCTTTGCTCTCGCAATACCCCATGATGTGGCATGAAATATGAATTTTTATGGGGATTTTGGATATCACTTTTAGACATATGGCCTAGTTCTAGATATTCTTTCATGAAAGCTACATACATACTTTTAAGTAAAGGTTGTTTTTCAAGTCTTTTCTCTAGTGATAGGAAACAATGTTTTGCTCTCTCATAAGAATTGCCTAATGCAGTTTCTTGAGATTTTAGTGGAATGGAGACAGAAAAGCGGCCATTTTTCTCGCGTGTCATATTCTTGATAAAATGTTCTTCACACCGTTTTTCTTCAAGGGACTGTGCTGGTTTATGAACTTCTGGTATTTCTTCAATAACCCAAAATTTTGCTAATTGTTCTTGAATTACGTCAAATTGGTTAAAATTACAGGATACTTGTGTATTGTGAGAAATACCTGTAGGACCTGAAACTATATAGCCGAGCTTTGTTTCTTGTATCACAGGTTGATTCTTGTTAACTCTTATTTTGTTTGGCTCTAGCAAATCCCAAAAAATGTCGGCGCCAAGCAAGAGATCTAAACTTGACGGATTATAGAAGTCGGGATCTGCTAAGACAATGGTAGATGGAATTATTAAGTTACTTACATCGACTACATGATTCGATGAAAATGTGATTCGTGGTATCACCAAAAATGATACATTAGTTTGAAATGAATTGAGCCTGGACTGTATTATTGTATTGCATTTTTTAGAGACAGTGGAAACAGAATTATTGATGCCGGCAACAGTGAACTTAACATCCTGAGACTTAAGAGATAATTTTGAGTAAAGTGATTGTGTCATAAATGAAGCTTGACTCCCGGAGTCAAGAATTGATCTTACTTCATGCCAATTATTCGTGCTATCTCTTATTTTAACAATAGCTGTTGCAAGCAAAACTTGATAACACTGACTGTTTACCGATAATGCTGTAGTGGTCGGTATCTCTACATCATTGGCGTCTTTATGAAGAAGTGTATTATGTTTCAGGTGGCAAGTTTTACATGGGCCTAATCTACATACACGCTTATTATGACCTGATCTGAAACAATTGCAGCACAACTTTTTAGTATAAACAAATTGTTCACGTTCTTTCAAAGGCATCCGCAAGAATTTTTCACACTTATATAAAGGATGTTCCTGGTTACACAGTGGACATAGAAATATTTTAGTTTGTGCAGGTTCTGAACCAATAGCGACTAGGGCCTTAAAATTCTTGTTATATTTGCCCAGCTGTGTAGTTGTTACTAGTTGCTTAGATGTACCCGCTTCAAGAGTTTCCAATAAGTCAGCTCTATTTTTAAGGAATTTTGTCATAATATTAAGTGTTAATTTTGTATGATTAGACTTATGTTCCTCCCATTCACGCAAAGTACGAGAATCTAATTTGGAAGAGATAATATAAATGATTACTGTGTCCCACGAACTGACAGGTTCTCCTAATATTTCTAATGCACGTAAATTTTTGCTATAAGCGTCTAATAGTTTGTGTATTGATTCTGCAGATTCCTTTTTAATAGATTCCTCATTGAAAATAGCTTTCAAGTGGTTTTGTATTAATAGCCTAGTATTATCAAACCTCTCACAAAGAAGGTTCCATGCAACGGTATAATTTGCAGCTGAAAATTCTATAGACCTAATTATTTGAGCAGCGCCACCATCCAGAGAAGCTCGTAAATAATGAAATTTCTGTACACCGCTGATTGATGAGTTACCATGTATGAGGGAAATAAAAGTATCGCGGAATTCAAGCCAATTGCTGTAATCACCCGAAAACTTAGGGATATGTATCGTAGGTAATTTAACACCGTTAGTTGCGTTACTTTTACTTTTCACTGTGTCATCCTCCTTTCGATCACCACTGGAAGATGAAGAAGATTGAGATTTAAGTTTTTTGTATGACCTATATAATGCTTGGGCTTTGGCCATAGTATGATAGAATAAAGATTCAAAGTCATGTCTTTGAACATCTTGTAATTCCATATCTGCTTCATCTTCAGTGAGAGCCTCAATACTAGATTGAATTTGATTGAACTCCTCGAAAACGGTATTCATTTTTTCTATGCGTAATTTAATTTCAAGCGCTTGTATTTCATCACAAACAGAAACATTTGAAAACGTATTTATAAACTTTTCAAAAATTGTGAGGCGACCTTTGCAAGTACCTCTCTTTCTGTTTAATTCTGACACCTTTGACTCACTCATTTTTATTCGTTAAACTGATATAAAACAAAAATAATTCAATACAAGTAAATATACCTATTACAACATGTATCATAAAAATTTGATGTCAGAAACAATTCCCTTTGCTTATTTTTAAAAATATTAGAACAAAGTTACCGTACACAAAACCCAAATTTTAATATGAAATTTATTTCGAATTAAGAACTTATCCTAATTAATAATAAAAATTATTCACAAACAGCAATTACTAATTATTAACACATTTATTTTTAACAAATTATTTATTAAATGAATTCCTACAAATTCAGAATTTAATTCAACTTATATTAATTTTTAACTTAACGCAGTATTTATTACAATTTTACAATATAACTATGAACATCGAATACCATCAACATGAAAATTAGACAATATCAACAATGATTGTATAGGTACCAGAATACTCTGAGCCCCGTCACATAACAATTGCTTTATATGTAGAGTTCAACTTAGAGTGGTACAGCTTTAAAAAATTAAAATTTATTTTTATACAGTTCACATAAAATTATAATCAATAACTGTGACTTATAGAACTAATTTGTAATGTAACTAATTAAATTTAGGCAGATTCAGGTGTCAATTTTAAATAAAATAATTACCGATGCTATGAAAACTCTGTAGTGGTAAATTTAATTTTACTTACGTGGAAGGATGACTAAGGGAGTAAAGTTGGGCTAATTCTCTGGATTGGACTTACTCTTTCGTACTTTAAATAGTTTCAATCGTTTAAACACGCTTTAAAATTATTGTATATTGCGTCGGGCGTCCCGTTCGTATGTATTTATGTAGACAGAATTCTTGTTTTGACTTATCAATTTTCTTCTTGTTTTTAATCCATAGGAAACTATCCGGTTCGCAAGGACCAAAAATATGTTATTAAATGTCTTCTTGTGTGAATTTCGTGTATACTTCAAAGAAATAAATTATTGCTCACGAAATTAATAACTATTTATTGTAACAATTTTTGGAGAAGAAAAAAACATAGATTAAAAATCAACGCGAAGTTACGGCGCGTTAAAAGAGGTTGCAATCATTGAGTTCGGTGCGGTCGAGGTTTCATCTTCCTTAACACCTATAACATTATGTTTTCCCGCAAATTGAAATTTTCAAGTTGGTAACCCTACTGCGGGCTGAGTATAAAAATTCGAAATCTAACTATTCCGTCAGTAAGATAATAAAAATATATCATACATGTATTTTTTGCTTTGTCGTAATAAAAAAAAGTAATAAGATAAAGAAAAATAAACTTTAGGAGGGGCGACTCGCTACGTTCGAAGCAAGCAGACGTCATGTGATATTTCAAATCAATATAATAATATCGTCTAAAGTTTTAGTGTAAAAGAATGGAAAATTACGTGTCCAAAATTTTCTAAAATCTTTATTCAATGAAGACATTTAGAGGCATTTGTTTAAGTCAAACAAAATACAAAATGTAATTAAAAATATAACTAAGATATTTATCTATTAGTTATTTAATCCCAATTAATTAATTGTATGTACACATACATCCTGACCATAATTAAAATGTATAGAAATACAAGTAAAATGATAAGAAGAAAGTTGACTCTACATCGGAAAATGAGAGAGCTTTTTCGAGAGGAACAGGCAAGAAACTCGAAGGTAAAATTTTTTATCTTCTCATTTAAAATACCAACATTACAATAGCATGTGTGAGTGTGTAAGTATGTGTGGTAGACAGACACACTATTAAATTACACTATGAAAATTGCCGATCAAATATGTGCAAGTAAGCAAGTGTAATACAATATATACACGCTATGACACGTTATCTATTAATTTGCAGGTTTAAAACCACAAAAATCTAAGAGTGAGTGAGTATATGTTATGTATATAATGTACATACATTACATACAGTATAGGTTACTGTAGGTTAGCTCCGGTAGGTTCAGCCAGTAACAAGAGCACACCGTTAACGACCAGGGTCGTTGAACGTGAGGCGTCAAGCTGTCTGCGAAACGTGTCTGCACCTATTTTCGTGTGCTGACTGAAATTTCATTTTAATTTTTGGTGTGCGAGTGAAGCCTATTGCTCAGAAATAGCTTTAATGGGGTGTTTGACCTTCGCGCAGACAGTCTGACATTTGACACCCGTTTGTGAACTATAATAAGTTTTTAACTAATATTATGCTAACATTCTGACCGCGGCTTCACCGGCACTGAACACTTTTTCCATACACTCCTTTGCCCCCCTAATTGAGAGAGGTGGTAATTCCTGAAACTCTTTCTCGCTGATGCCGTAGATAGGATTCTTCGGATTCATATATCTATTCATAAACTACCACATAAACTACCACAAGAGCCAGAGATCAAGCATTCTTCAAGATTTTGTTATTATTTTTTGGTCTGTGAATGTATAACCTTTCGCTCATAAACTAAATTATAATAGTTATACTAATTTAAAACATGATAATTCATAAATATAAGTTAGTCAAATAAATAAATGGAAAATAAGGTCCATTAATTGACTAGATCTTATCTTAGCGTATAACCAAAGTGATATTAATGTATTATTACTAAGTTATGCACCCATGTAGACTGTGATTTTTTTAAGCTCACAAATATCAAATAAGGAAGCTTTTATTGCAATTACGTGTACTTTCTTCATTCAAGCACAATATTCATAACACAGTGGGCCGCAAAGAAAATGGATCTATAGATACAGAAATCTCAACATGTTCTAAATCTAGGAGAAAATTTTTAAAATAAAGTCTAACTATACTTTATTAAACAGCAAATGTTAGAAATCGTATACATCAAATCTAATTTATTGTTATTGATCAAATGCCATAACTAAATATTTTACATAAAATAAAAAACAAATTATAAAACACTAAAATGTCGAAAATAATATAACAATACCCAGCATTTTGAAATATTTCCAATAAAATAATCACATCTTTATTTTATTATGACATCTTTAAAAAGTAACTTCTAACTTTCAAAAGTCAAGGATGCTTCCATTATCAGCTCAGCATGATGGAAGAATGCTTGAGATGATGACTACCAGACGCAAATATATCTGAATAACTTCAGAAAAAAACATAAAACATATTGGACGTGCCTATGAAATCTAAGGGGACCGTAAAATTCTATAACTAACATAAAGTATTAATAAAATACATAATTACTACATAATAAAATATCTTCTATCGTAAAGAAAGGAAAAAAACTAAAATTCGAGCTGCAGAAAATGTTTCTTCGTAATTATTATTCTTCTCTTCGTTTTAGAAGTTGGTTAAAACAACTTTCGAAGATTATAAAGTTTTTGTAACTGACCAATTTTCTTTGCGGCCCCAGTTAAGTTAAATTAAGATATTTTGTAAGAGCTGCTTTCATCGATATCTATGTTTTCTATCTAATCGCTTAAAACTTCCTGTCAAATTATTCGCCAGCAGTCAGTCTGTCGGCCGATATAGTCAGACAGTCAATAGTCGTATATTAAAATAAATGATTTCAGTAAGTATTAATGAACACATGCGACCTTTGTACCGACATGAAGGAAATACGGATACAAATAAGTAATTAATAAACTGAAAAACATGTGTCCGTATCAACATGATTTTGTTTACTTAGTGATACAACGATAACATGGTCTACGTAACACTGTTTTAGTGATATAATCTATCTACACCTACAAAATATATAGTGCGGAATGATCGCTAGTAAAATATTACTAAACAATTATATAAAACGTATTATACATGTATAGAAAAATATAACTGCAAAAAAATTATCGAAACGTTAACGGAGATTAACGTTAGAAATTATAACATAGAAATATAAATAGAAACACAACCTATGACTCTACATGCACTAACAGCAAAACATGTGGCCTTGTCGTACATAGGCGATCTCTACCGAACAACCTTCAGGTAGGACAAACATGATCAGGTGGCTGTTTCTTATATCCATAAAAACACTTGCAGTTACTACTATACTATTTCATATGTCACTCCATTTATTTCTTATAATTTTAGGGAATAATTCATCAAGGTCTTTTATGCAATAATATACAAACAATCATCATCAGCATTAGCAGAGCCTACATCTCCTCAGAAATTCTTTTCCAAAGGATTGGGCTGACCCCAAGCACCTAAATCGAGTTGGTAATAAGTAAGCGTCAGAGCTTTGACCATTGGTCGGCTAACTGCGCGAGTGGATGACGTTGGCTTGGATCCTGTAAGGTATTAATTACATCTCTCCTACCCTGCACGCAATGGTATCTTATTAAAATCCACCCGCTAACTCTATCATGAATGTAGAGTTCTTGTTTCGTTTCGCACTTACAAGCTAACCCTTTTCTACCGAGCACTCACATGCACCTCTATTTGCCCTTCACTACTATATGATGTCATCCAGTATTTTAGACAATTGTAACAAGAAGATATACATTTATCAACGTTCGTCAGCGGGGTCAAAAAACGGCGGCGTCACACTGTCTGACTGAATGACTTCATTAATTAGTAACCAAGTTTTTTGTCGGCGTATTAAGCTGACAGCTCGCATATCATGTTTCGGCTGTCAGTGACAAGGTCGATGAACTTCGGTGTACTACACTAGGAGTTTTAGTAATTTAAGCCAATTGTTCGGTTGATGCCCTTAATCTATATCCTGTGAGCGAAGGGCGTTCGGTGACTGGTCCGAAGGCCAGCGGTCCTCTTTTAGTGACGACACCATAAAATTAATAAATAAGCACCTAGGAGTAGTTGAAATGTCTTGGACGAATGAGCTTGAGCTTGGAGCAATGACCCTTGATGGTGAGCACATATTTAGCTTATTTTATATGACAGTAAAAGTGAATGTTCATAATCATTAATTAGAATAGCTAGTATAACTACATGTAGGTATCATTGATTATATTTTTGTTAACTTGTGTAAAGACAGAATATTTGAAATTAATTTGTTGTAATTATGTCATTTGAGACCACGTGGAATCTGTAATAGCTTAAGTAACGAAGGTTTTCTGACTTCTGAATGCATAGATATAATGTTTATTTCAATGGAATTCTTCAGAAAACGACATCAAACAACCCATGTTGTTATATTGTGTCATATTTGATGAACACCTATAATATGTTGTATTCCTGTGAAGATTTAGGTACTTATAAAAACTATTATAAGCGCAATACCATTCCCTGAACGTCATGTCCTCCTGTCATGTATCTTTTCCATAATCATCATCATCATCATAATAGCTCATATACGTCCCCATCGAGGGGCTCGGCTCGAACCTACCCTAAGTTAGAGTGTTTAGGCCTTAGTCAACCACACTGGGCGCTGGCCCAGTGCGGATTGGTCGACTTCACATACACCTTTTGAATTTCTTCGCAGATGTATAACTGTATAGGTTGCCTTACGATGTTTTCCTTCACCATTGGAGCATCAGACAAATGTACATATGAAATTCAAGAAACGAAAAACACTTTGGTACATGGCGGTCTGGAGTCCCGGACCTCCCAAATAGAAGGCAAGTGTCGAGTCCACAACGCCACCGCCGATCTTTTCCAAAAATTAAACCTTTATTTACGTTACTTATGCAATTTTAACAATAATACTACAACAATTATTCCGCATATGTGTCTAAGATGTGCTCATTAGTGTGAATGATAATTTCAGTATGGTTAATAATTTATGCATCTTTCTAGATTTTCACAATGTACTAACACAGACAAAGACCAAATCTTAATTACTATCTACGTTAAATTATGTCTGTCTGCTAGAGACGATTCGAAATCAATTCTGATGCGCCCAATTTTTTTATTGGATCAGTTCAACTCCCACACAGGCAACATAACCGTTAGCCTAATTCACCACTATCATGAGATGTGGGTGAATTGATATATTGCTTGGTTTCGGTGTTGGATGATAGCGTAACGGTATGTGAAATGCACTTACCGTATAATAAAAAATATTTTACAAAAAATAAAAACAGACTTCAAAAACACTGAAAAGTTAAAAATAATATAAAAATAGGTAGTGACAACATCACACACTTCTTTATTGAAGTCGGTGCCAAATTTTAGGACCGACTTCAATAAAGAAGTGTGGTGTTGTCTGTACATACATATTCTTATATTATTATTGACTTTTCAATGTTTTTGAAGTCGGTTTATTTTTTGTAAAATATTTTTATATTTTAAGTGAATGAAATCTTTTTAGTGAATTTAAAACCGCTCACCTTAGGTGAGCTGCTGGTATTAAATTAGGGTTTCCCTCGATTTTCATGAGATCCCATCATTAGATCCTGAGTTTGGTGACCTTGGGACCACACCAGGAGTATTCTCTATCGAATAAAAAATAATTTTGAAAATCGGTCCAAAATTGGCGGAGTAATCGCGTAATATACACACAAAACACGTTAGATACATCTAAAAATTTAAGGGTTTTCCTCGATTTTTATAGGATTCCATCATCAGATCCTAATTTTGGTGACCTTTGGACCACCTGTACTCTATCGAATACAAAAAAAAAATTTTGAAAATCTGTCCACAATTGGCGGTGTAATCGCGTAACATAAACACAAAAAATAGCTCGCCACCTTTACTGACGATCTCGAAAATTTAACAAATACGACCGTCGTAGTCAGGCTAATGATGGGTGACCAAAAAAATTTACAGTCAGAAGGGCCGTTAAGCCCTGTGGCTCTTTTTCGAATTGCTCATTTAAAACGCGTCACGTATTGGAACCCGCCCAGTGGCGGCGCTAGGCGTCGGCGACGTCGGCCACCGCTGACGGCCTCGCGCGTCATGTTCGACGAAAATCCAGCGCTCGAAGTGATTCGAAAATGAAAATGAATTTAAAATGAAAGCGTTTTTTTTCTTTAAACTATGGAAACAATCTTGGTATCGCGGGTGAAAATTTAAGTTTAGTGGATGTTTAAATATTTGTATGGAAACGCTGATTTTTTGCGATTTTAAGATTAGTATACTGTAAGATTAGTATAGTTTGATATTAAACATTCAAATACGCACGATTTTCAATGCATTTTCCATTTAAATAATATTCAAAAAGGTAAAAACAGCCTCGATATTCTTTTCATTAAAAGTTCAAACAAAATGAGAGTGACAGATACCGGATATACATTATAATATAATGTATAATTATGTATAGGTACAAAGTGTATTAAAATAAATCTGTTAGTCTGTTGGTTAGTCCATCAACCTCTTGTTCCACATCCGCGTAGACGTCATAGAGTAATTAGCGAAATGACGCAAAGTAAAAAAAATGCTGCACATTTTTTCTGTTTAGTAACGAAAAATACTCCTACACTAATGAGAATTACATTAATTAATACAAAAATCTCGTGTCATAGTTTTTGTTATCGAACTCTTCCGAAATGGCTTAATGGATGAAGGTTTTTGTGCATATTTGGTAGGTCTTAGAATAGGTCGTTCGGTATTTTTATACCCCTAAGTGATTATGGTGGCCCTCTCCAGAGTTTTTTAACTATTATTATAGCGAAACGTAGTTCGAGGGCATAGCTATTAAGAAAAAACATATCAAACATACCATAAATACAAAAAAACCGGCCAAGTGCGAGTCGGAATCGCGCACCGAGGGTTCCGTACAAACCTATATAGTATAGTAGGTATAAAAGTAAAAATTTACGGTTTTCGCAATTTTTCCTTTATCTGTGCTGTAAGACGTTACTCCGTACCAAATTTCAAGATTCTGAGTTCACGAGAAGTACCCTGTAGGTTTTGATTCCCTTGCGAGTGTCGAAAATTTGCGAAAATTTGCGGCATAAACGGCTGTATCTTTTGATTGCGTTGGCTTAGAAGTTTGATTTTTTCACAGCTCCAAGGGACAGTAGCCTAAGTATTTGATATAAATTTCAGCTTGATACCTCCACGCGTTCCTGAGAAAAAGGGTCTTGACAGACAGACTGACGGATGGACGGACAACAAAGTGATCCTATAACGGTTCCGTTTTTTCATTTCGAGGTACGGAGCCCTAAAAAACATGACATCAGTGTAGAATGTTCAACCAAAGATAATTTTTAGTATAGGTAAATATTAAAAAATTTAGAAATGTATGTACATTATTTTTTACTTCTCTTCTTTATAATATTAGTGAAATAGGGAAAGCTCTGAGTTTTTTAAAAAATTGTTGTAATTTATAAGCTTAAAATACACAAGCGTAAAGAAAAAATATTATTGCTTCCAAACTACTTATTCATATACCTATGTGGCATTTAATTTTGATTTTGATAATTTTTATACAATGTTCTAATGTAAACATAACTACAGAATGATAAGATCATAACGGAAGTTACATTATTAATTGTATATCGTTTAATACAAGCAATATTAATGGAACAGGAAATTGTACTGTCAAGAAAACTAATGCAACTGCAGTGGTTGTGTCATTTAATTAATTTTATTTTCAGAAGAAATATAAAAAGCATTAAGTTTAAATAGAAGATATTAGTATTGAACAGTATTTTCCAGTAACCTGTTTAAAATTTTTAATACAGCGTGTTGAAAATTACCTACTAAAGTAGTCTGTTACGGTTTCACGCTAAACTACTGAACTAATTTTTACGAAATTCGATATCGACATAGCTTAAGGCCTGAGGAAAGGCATAGGTTATTTTTATCTAGAATTTATAGGAATTCCCCAGGGAACTGGATTCACGATTTGATATTTGTGACTGCATTTTCTTTCAAAATACTAAATAACATGAAAAATGAATAAATTAACAAAAGAAAAAAACCGTCTTAACGATTCTCACCCAAGACGATTTTTTTTTCTTGTATCAATTAATTTATTAGTTATTCCAACTCGAATTATTACTGAAGTCCTGGGCAATAGTTACTAGTAAATATAAAGTAATATAAAGTTATACTGTCTGTCTGTCTATTACGCTTTCACCCCCAAACCTCTGAACCAATTTTATAAAACGTAAAAAGTTGTAACGAGGCGCTATAATATCTTTTGGACACAGCATCTCGTTGCATTCCCACCTAACCTGACTGCATTTTGAATTTTTATTCTAGGCAAGATCTTTTATTTGTTATTCTGTTCTCCCGTCACTCAATTGCCGATATCAAGACGCTCAAGAGTCGCGATGTCACGATTTAATGTAACATACTAATTTAATCAAACATATTATCATGATAATGCATTTTATCGAGTAAAAAATATGACGCAGTCGACGTGTTGTATCTAGTAAAATTTCAGGCACTTATACATGGTGTTTCATAATAACCAATAAATAATCAATGCGGTTATCTAATACTAATTATTAAAATGTGTTTACACGTAATGTCATTCAACCCAAAATTTTCATGTATATCATAGTATATATCATCATCATGTCTATGATTTACATGAAAATGTTGGGTTGAATGACATTACGGGTAAACACAATTTAATAATTAGTTTTCGATAAAAAATTGTTTATTTATTGGTTATTATGAAACACCTTTTATGAAACACTTTTCTTACAAGAAAATATAGAATATATAGAAAAATGTGATATTAACAGCATGTCAATCGAATATATTTTAGAAATTTGTGCAGTAGAATTAGTCAAGTATAATATTTTATTAGTAACGATGTATTGGAATAGAAGAGAGGAAAGTGTTTTCTATGATCAATTAAAAAAAGTTCTAAATTATATTAACAATAAATATTCTAAATACAAAATAATTATAGGCGGTGATTTTAACATAAATATACTCCAAAAAAATTCAAAGACCCTACAATTCTTGGAATTCATGTTAGAATTCAGATTGAAACAACAAATAAATAAACCTACACATATTAATCAAAATACGTCAACTTGCCTGGACTTGATTTTCACCAATTTTAGTAGTACTGATATGTATACAACGGTTGATGAGTTAGGTTTCTCAGATCACGCTGGAACTGTTATCCACTTAAAACTCCCTAACGAAAAATCACAACAATATTGGTTTTCAAATAAAAGATTTTTTACTAAAAGCAATATCGCAAATTTTAAGACACATTTAAAAAAATTAGATTGGCATAATATAATAAATTCTGGAAACAACATTAACGAAAACTATAAGAGATTTCATGACACTCTGATTAGTTTATTGAACTTACATATACCCAAACAAAAAATTAAATTAAAAACAAATTTAAAAAAATACTGGTTAACTGTAGGCATAAAGAAATCATGTCGAAACAAAAGAATGTAAAAAATTCTAGCTCTAAAATCAAATAACGAAATAATTAAACAACATTATAAACAATATGAAAAAATATTAAAAAAAGCAATAATTGGCGCTAAAAAACTACAATATAAAAGAAAAATTAAAAACTCTAGTAACAAAGTAAAAGCCATGTGGAGTATAATAAATGAACGAACAAACAAAAGAAATAGAAAACAAAGGAATAACTTGCAACTAAATTTTAACAAAACACTATATTCAGAACCTAAACAACTTGCTAACCTACTTAATGATTTTTTCGCGTCCATGGGTGATGATAGCCGCGCAGAGCCCGCTGCCGTTAGCTCAAACGCTTTTAGTATCCCAGTAATGCAATGTATCGAAAATACAATGTTTCTTCGCCCGGTAGACTACGAAGAAACTAGAAAAATTATAATGTCACTAAAAAACAAAAATAGCTTCGGAATAGATGAACTATCACCAAAATTGTTTAGACAGTGCGCTGAGGAATTGACTTTGCCATTAACAAAATTAATCAACCAATCATTTGACGAAGGAACATTTCCAGACCTGTTAAAGATAGCTTTGGTGAAACCAATTCATAAGAAAAATAATAAAACGGACCCCAATAACTACCGTCCCATCGCACTGTTGCCAACATCTTCAAAAATTTTTGAGAAGGCAATGTGTAGTCGCGTGTATAGTTTCTGCGAGAAATATAAAATATTAGACGGGTCTCAGTACGGCTTTCGTAAAAACCGATCTACAACATTGGCTGTGTTTAAATTCGTTCGGGAAATTATGAAGATGTTGGATGACAAAAAATACGCTATTGGGTTATTATTAGATATGTCCAAAGCATATGACAGAGTTCAATACGATATATTGTTGAATAAACTTTACTCCGTAGGAATACGGGGACCCGCACAAAAATGGTTTAAGTCATATCTTACCAAAAGAGAACAGTATGTTGAGGTTGAATACCATGACAACCCTAATAAAGAAATAATAAACGTTCGCTCAGATTGTAAAATTGTTAACGCGTCAATCCCCCAGGGAAGTGTCGCTGGGTGCCTTCTATTCCTGTTATATATAAATGATTTGCCTAAAATAATGGAAGAACTCTGTGTATTGTTTGCAGATGATGTCTCGATTCTGCTCGATTTTGAGGATAGCTCACAAATTAACGTAAAATTAAAAGCATTACTAGATAAAATTACATATTGGCTACAGCAACACAATTTAAAAATTAATTTCCAAAAACTAAATTAATACAATTCCATCCATATCAAAAAAATCCCCTAAATTTATGCTTTGAATATGACGGTGTTGAGATTGAGTTTGTAAATGAGTTCACATTGCTTGGATTAGTTTTAGATACAAACATAAATTGGAAAATACATATTGAAAAACTCAGATCTAAGTTGTCGAGCTTTGCATATGCTTTCAAAGAAGTAAAAAAAACTACTGATATAGAAACTGCTCTTACTACCTACTACGCGTATGCCTATGCGTGGTTGAGCTACGGAGTAATCTTGTGGGGAAACAGTACAGATGCGCACACAGTGTTTATAATGCAAAAAAGATTGATCCGTATTTTAGCTAACATTGAACAGTCTGATAGCTGTAAACCATATTTCCAAAAATATAATATTCTGTCACTGCCATGTATCTACATACTTGAAATTTGCAAGTTTGTTCGCAAATATCCCGACTTATACACAAAGCGTTGTGAAGGACCACGCGGAAAATCACTGCGCCATAAAAATAAACTTATTATACCTCATACTCGATTAAAAACACACTCCTCGAGTACATATCCCATGTCCATAAGAATTTATAACAAATTGCCAACATTGATTAGGAATGAAGAAAATAAAATTACCTTCACGAATAAAGTAAAAAAATTGCTAATCGAAAAATGCTATTATTCTTTGAACGAATATTTAACAGAACTGTAAGAATGAAACAATAATTTATTCTAACTAATTTTGATAAGTATTATATTTATAATTTTGCACAAACACAAAAAAAAATAAATAATAATAATTATTATTATTATATCAACAATTTTAAACTATATTAATTGATTAATTATTGAAGCAAACACAAATACAATATTAAAAGTAGTTTTAACAATAATTTGATTTAAAATGTAAAATTGATTCATTCGATAACGTTTAAAGAATCATTTTATAATAATAAATAAAATCATGAATAACTCATTAAGAAAGTATACAATAAACTCTTATTACACAACATTTACCTACTATAAGTACTTAATACAAGAAATTATAAAAATGAACGATATTTTTAATAACAAATTTTAATAAAGTGTGTAACCTTATAATGAATAAATAATTTTTAAATAATCGTAATGGTAATTTAACTATATTGATATACTTACTTAATAACTTTATCAATTTGATAAATTATTTAAAATATTTTTAATTCTAATTAAACATTTTATCCTATATTTTAAACAAAGATTTGGTATCTACTAAAATATTATAATAAAATAATAAATAATCTATTTTTAATGATAATAATTATAATTACAATTTTAGAATAATAATTATGATACGATAAAATAAATTACATAACATGTAATCCAGATTATTTCTATCAACGTCATATTTAAATAAAAATTAAACAATTAAAACGATTAAAAAGAAGGCACTTCAAAAGGTCTTCATTGTCGTATTAAATTTAGCTATTCCTCTTTTCTCTTCTTTGCAGTGCCCTACAGGGTCCATAGATGTGCTTGTAACTTATTGTACCTACCACCATTGTATATACCTATGGAAGCAAAAAATAAATAAATAAATAAACCGTGTATATGTGTAAGTTTAGTTTTTATATGTTTGTTTTCCATAGTTCTACAATAGTCCGTATATTTGTTACAGAGTGCCTTTTTACTTTATTAAAACCGTAGGAAATATATAAAACAGTGATGGAACCTGGTGCATTATATATTGGCCCGACCCTTACCCGCTGCACTGTTAAACCCTATAACTAAAGCACGGTCATTTTATAGTAACTAAACTAAAGAACTAATTAAAGATGAAGTCGCGGGTAACAGCTAGTAGACCACAATTCACGCGGAATGCCGTTGGTGTCAATATCAGTGTGTCATTTAAAATGATCGAAACTGCTCGCCAGCCGGTCATGATCAGCTTCTTTTACTGAGTGCAATGCCAACTAGGTGCACAGTAAATTTGTGCACTAGACAGCTGTTTCCTCGTTCATATCTATGCATGCAATGCTAGCGCAATTATCGCATCTATCTATTGAAAACGCACTTCCTGAAATAGAACCAACTACCTATGGCTATTATAGTGGTAATAAATCAATCCGCGAAAAATTCACCTCGGTGAATAATCAATACAATATAAACTCTTTTCTTTTTTCTCTTGCTCTTTCTTTGCTAGTTATAATAATAATTATTTTTTTCATTTTTCTAAGTCTAATCAATTTTTTTTTCTCTTCTTTTTCCAAAATATCCCTTTTTTATTCCCTTTTGAATCCCCAAGTCTTTTTTCACCGCCTAGTTTATACATCCTATTTAAAAAGATTTTACATTTTTTTTAGGAATTTGTCGACCGAGGTAACAAAATGTTGACCCGCAAAGCTGCTGCCCAAAATACTGAGGCAAAACTCAGGCAAGCGGTTCTTGAGATAAAGACATTGAAGGATTCCTGTGACCAACTACTGAGGGAACGTGATGAGAGTGAGGAAGAAATAAAAAAGATCATTGACAAAAATACTTTCCTTAAAAGTGAGCTCTCTGCGTTGGATACCAAATATGAGGAAGCACTTGAGGAGCGACATCAGCTGCAGCACACTATCACTGGTTTTACTCAGTGTAATGACACTTATGTGAAAGCTTTGGACAGAATCACAGAGCTTGAACGAGACCTGTGTGAGGCAAATAGACAAATTTCTGAACTGGAACAATTCAAACAAAATCAGGAAAATGCTCACACACACAGCTTGTTTGATGAACTCATGCATTCACCTAGTGGACAGCTTCTGGCAGAATCCCTCTCACCTACTTTGGATAGACCCTTAGTGAATAATTTCAAAAGTAATAAAAAATTAAAAAAATACATTAAAATCAACAAACTGCTGAAAAGGACTCAACGTCAACTAAAACAGTATAATTCTTTTAAGAGTAATATTAAATTAAGGAAAGAACGTGCATGTCTAATAGATTCATTAGACATCTATGATAGCAAATTGAAGCAGAGCAGGAGTATGTATGATAGGGACATTGAACACCTGAACAGTACCATAAAGAATTTACACCTCTCATTGTCGGCTATTTCAGAAAATTATAATACTGCACAAAATGATATCAAAATGCACATCCAGTCTATCAGAGAACTAGCCACACTCTGTCAGCATAATGAGGACCTCTATCAATCCCTTCTTGATAAACAGTTATTAGATTCGAGTGGGATTAACTCAACAGAAAAATGCAGTGTCACAAACAGTAACAATGTACCCAATCATACATCCTCTGCCCCTATTATGAACAATGTGTGTCAACCACCTGTCAATGTCCAATCTAGTTTTTACTGTTCAGAGAGATCACAGTCGAAGCCAAAATGTATTATGTTTTGTGATGACATTGGAAAAGGTATGGGCCAGTTATTGTCAAATGAATTAGGGTTAAGTGTCAATAATTATTGTATGCCTGGCTCGAATTTCAAAGATATTGCAAGTAGAATTTATAGTTATAAGTTTGATATCAATGACAAACTGATAATTATCTTGGGAAATAGGGGTAATTTAAACAAAATGGCACTGAAAGCATTTTATTCTAATTTAAATAATTTGGATGTAAGTCAGATTATAATGTTTACCCTTCCTTACCATAATGATTTGTCACAAAATGAAAATAATATTAGGTATAAACTTAATTTGACTTTAGATTTAATGACTAATTATTCTGATAAATTCCATGTCATTGATTTTAATAAACTGACATGTGTCACACACAGAGCTTTTTTGACAAAAGATAGATTATGTCTATCAATGTTCTTCAAAAAACAATTAGCTATTATGCTAAGATCTTGTTTATTAACTTTAGCCAAAAAAATGGCTATAAATTCTTGTTTAGCCAAGAACTTGGCTATTAATTCTCATGTTGACAATGCTTTTATTGAGCAACATGATGTTTTGGAACAAGTTCCAAGTAATTTAAATTAGATAATCCGACAATTGAGGTAGCCTCTGGCCAGGTATTGACCAAAGTTAAGCCTCGATATTTACGGCTTGTCCATCAAAATATTCAAGGCTTTTCTGGTAAAGACTTAGAAATAAATTTATTTTTAGATTTTGAAAACATAGATGTACTCTGTATCACAGAGCATTGGCAAAAAAATCATGAATTGTTAATAAGTTTAGATAATTACAAGATTGGAAGTTCGTTCACTAGAAAATCTGCAATCAGAGGTGGATCCTTAATAATTTTGCATAATGACATCCAATTTAAGGAAAGACAGGACATAGTTTCACTCTCTGTTGAACGAACCATTGAGTTGTCTTGTGTGGAACTTGACAATTTCATTATAATTTGTGTATACAGACCCCCCTCTGGAAATTTTTCAGAATTCGAGTCTGCTATGGAAGATGCCTTAAGAATAGTATGCAGAAAAAGTAAAAAAATTGTTGTCTGTGGGGATTTTAATGTAAATATTTTAGAACAATCCCAAATATCTAGTAGATTTATTAACTTATTCAAATCATTTAACATGAATAATGTATTTAAAGAACCAACCCGAATAACAGCAACATCTGCTACTTGCATAGATAACATCTTCTGTAATTGTATTGTACAAGATAAGTTGATTATAAATTGTATTAACTCTGACCATAGCGGACAATTAGCCTCGTTTGAGCACCATCATGTTTGTTCTATACGTGAGACTACTTGTAGACCTATAACAAAACGTGGTCTAGAGAAATTTACAAGAAATGTTATTAGTCAAACTGCAAATTTACCGATCGAGGGGACTAACGCCAGTAATTTGTACAATAACTTATTTCATGTAGTTAAAAATGAGTGCAATGATATATTCAAAGAAAAGGTAATTAAAATCAAAAATGGGAGAAAGAAATTTTGTGATTGGGCTACGCCTGGTATATATAAAAGTCGCAGAAAACTATATGAACTATATGCTTTAAAAGGAACATCCAATGACCCCGCTTTCATAAATTATGTCAGAAATTACTCTAAAACATTCAAGAAAGTGTGCATGTGCGCAAAAGCTATGTACATAAGTAACAAAATCTGTTCATCTAAAAATAAAATAAAAACCACCTGGAATATCATTAACCAGGAAACAGGTAAACCCAAAAGTACTGTGAATTCTTTCTCTTTAGAAATCAATAACCAAACTATTAAATCAGACAATGCGGTTGCTAAAGCATTTGAAGACTTCTTCTCTCATATACCCATAGAAACTACAAGTAGTCTCAACTCATGTCCCAATGAGGCTGTAGCTCTTTTGGGACGGAGTGTGGAGAGGTGCAACAAGGTGTTCAACTTTTGTCACATTGATGCTAACACTGTTTTGAAAACATTTCGTATGATCAGTACCAAAAAAACTGAAGATCTTTGGGGTATTTCGACCCATATAATTAAAAAAAATCTGTAATTAAAGAACTTGCGCCGCAACTTGCGTTGATATTCAATAAATGTGTCGATGAAGGTGTCTTCCCCGACCTCATGAAAAATAGCAAGTTGATACCTCTATTTAAGTCTGGGAATAAAAATGACCCTTCAAATTATCGACCAATTTCGATTCTACCAGCTCTTAGTAAAATATTTGAAAAAATTATATCTAATCAGTTAACTGATCATTTCTCAAGTAACAACATTTTACATATGAACCAATTTGGTTTTACCAAAGGTCGTTGCACTACTGATGCCGGTGTTGCACTTCTGAAACACATTTTTGCTGCTTGGGAGTGTAAACAAGATGTAATTGGTATATTTTGTGACCTATCAAAAGCTTTTGATTGCGTTGGTCACCAAACTCTTTTAAATAAACTCAAACATTATGGTGTCTCTGAAGAAGCAATGAGACTTATTGAGTCTTATTTATCCAATAGGGTTCAGAAAGTTGTTATTAACAAAACTGAGTCTGTTGGTGCACCTATAGTTATGGGCGTGCCACAAGGATCGATATTGGGACCCTTGCTTTTCTTAATTTATATTAATGACCTCCCACACTTCACTAAGAATCTGTGCGATACAGTACTATTTGCAGATGATACTTCTTTAATATTTAAGGTTGACAGAGGAAATGGCAATACTGACGTTGTAAATAGTACTCTCTCTAAAGTATTGCATTGGTTCACTATAAATAATTTATCTTTAAATTCACGTAAAACTAAATGTATTAAATTCTCATTGCCAAATGTAAGAAAAGTGGATACCATAGTGGAAATGAATAATGAAATTGTTGAATTCATCGACTTTACTAAATTTTTGGGTATAACACTAGATTCTAGATTGCAGTGGGATCCACATATTGAGTCCTTGGCTAACAAACTTAGTTCTGCAGCATATGCAGTTAAAAAAATAAGACAACTTACTGATGTTGAAACGGCAAGATTGATTTACTTTAGTTATTTTCATAGTGTCATGTCATATGGAATACTACTGTGGGGATCGGCTGCTAGTATTGAAAGTATTTTTGTACTTCAAAAAAGAGCGGTTCGCGCTATTTATAATTTACGAGCAAGAGATTCTTTAAGGGACTTATTTAGAGAAATTAATATATTGACTTTAGCAGGACAGTACATTTATGAAAATTTGATTTATGTCTATAAGAATTATAATACATTTGAAACCAATTTCCAAATTCATCATCTAAACACAAGATACAAAAATAAACTTGCCGTTCCAACATTCAGGCTTCAAAAAACTAGAGGCTCGTTTATGGGGAAATGTATAACCTTTTATAATAAGCTTCCACAAAGTCTTACCGACTTGCCTTTTCATAAGTTTAAAGCGCATGTAAAAAAGACTCTTATGAGTAAAGGATATTATAAAGTCAACGATTATTTGAATGATGCCAATGCCTGGTGTTAATTTTTCAGATAATGAATCGTCTTGTTATGTATAAACATTTGTTTAAACAAAAATTATTTTTGGTAATAAGTAGTAAGAAGAGAACTGACACATCTAATCTTGTAATGGAAGTTGAGCTCAAACTTCTGCTGTGAGGTCAGCTTCCAATTGACGACTCTGTAACAATACAGGGAGAAAAAAATAGCCCTTGCTGGTTTTCTTGCTGGTTCTTTCCAGTACAAGGTCTCCCGCCGTAGACTTGTGAACCAATGGCGTAGCTGCTTTGACGTTCAAAAGAGATTGTAACAATCCAATTTGAATAAAAGATATTGAATTTGAATTTGAATTTGAATCTGGGGGCCTACAAAGTATTTCTTTTTTTACAGGGAAGCTCTTGGCTTTCATCTCACCTGATGGTAAGATACGATAAGGCCGAAGGTGGAAGCTTCGGCATTATCGTCACATTATACCATCAGGTTAGATAAAGGCCAAGAGCTTCCTTGTCGTTTGTAAAAAAACATGTCTTATTTACTTTTCTTAAACGTCTAGATTGATGACGATCACGAAAATTATGACTAAATATTGACTGTTAGAACCTTATTTAATAGATGAGTCGTGTTAGTATTAATATAGAGACAATTTTTTTTAAACTTTGTATGTCAATATATTCGTTTAATTGGTTACTTTTTATATGTTTTCCAGCAATACTAATATATCAATAATTGATATATCGATATTGATATATATTGATATATATCGATTTTGATTCCCTTGCGAAATCGCAATACTCGTATTTACGAAAATACGACTAACGTCTCCACCGTATCTTAAGTCCCATTTTGCGTTTTGGCCCAATTCATCAAATCGCACGTTGCGATCTTTTTTCAATTTAATTCTCGATATCTCGCCCCAGTCGACTTATTTCTTGTCATGCTCATTCCCGTCCTACGCTGTCCGCTTACGGAACTCTCACCCTGAGTGTATTCGGAGTGCACGCACGCTAGAGTCTTTTAAAAACCAAGTTCGTAATCACTTCCTATCCCTGAATACTTAGTTGCTTTGGTGACACTTATAGTTCCTTTCCCTATCACACATATATTCCTTACCCCAGTATCTGCACCCTTCCCCCTTTTGAATCTCTGTGTATATATTTCCCACTTCTGAGATTGCCTAAAAGAGATTGCTCTTTAGCAATAAGGCCGCCCATTGGTACATTTCTGTTTTATTAAATTTTTTTCTCCTGTTGTACTTTGTTTTGTGTGCAATAAAGAGTTTTATTATTATTATTATTATAAACGGCCATATCTTTTAATCGGGTTGATTTACAAGAATCATTTTATCACAGCTGAAAGATACTATAGATCCGAGTATTCTATATAAATTTCAAGTTGATACGACAGACAGACACCGAAGTGTACAAATAAGGGTTCCGTACTGAAATTATAAAACTCATGCATCATCATCTAACTACTTATCCTTCGTCTGTGTAATGCGATAAAGTACACTCAGATAATAAATGAGCGTTGCACGAAACATAATAGTTGCACGTAATCATATCCACTGGCCTCTACGAAATCCTTTGGCCCACGCTAACTGCAGTTTGCACGATTTAATAACAGTCTCTGATAAATTGCCGACATTGAAGCTTCGGTAACGAGTGTGGTACAATTTTCCTTCATGCATTTCATTTTTTGCTCGATAACCTGCTTATGTAGTTTGTTGGTTAACTTCACGAGAAATTAAGTTTCTTCAAATAGTGGCGTTTGACGTAGCTTATATTGCATATCTAGCCGTTGTTATCAGTCAATTGTTGTCCTTATCGAGTATAAAAAACTGCCCACATAACTGCTATATTTAGATTTAAGTAAAATTTATTTGTGTTTATAGAAATTTGAACATTAAAAAATTCCACAGAAATATTCTCCATACGCCGTGATCCATTGCGTTGACGTACCTTTATTCTCTACCCCATTATTATAAAGAGGAAAGATTTGTATGTATGTAACGAATAAACTCAAAAACTACTGGACCGATTTCAAAAATTATTTCACCATTGGAATGCTACGTTACCCCTAAATAACATTGGCTACAAAATTATTTTTCTTACGGGAAATGTAAAATTCCCACGGGAAAACAAAATCAACGCGGGCGAAGCTGCGTAAAGCTAGTGTATAATAAAATGAAGTATTATCAATGTTGTCATGTATGCGATCCATTAATAGCAAAACCTAGTCAATCTAAAAAGCACATTTTAACAACGTAAAAAACATACATACCTAGTATGTTTATGAATAGTACATTTATTATGATGCAAAAGCTTCTGGTACTAGTCCTTGTGTGTTGGTAATGAATTGTTCTTTATATTCGTCTCAAAATCCAAATCTAACATTGACATTGACACATAGCAAACCATAAAAATTGTAACCCACCAATTTACATCAATGGGAGCGAGCGATCTGTGTCTAATAGTTTTATGGTCTGATATTCTAGAAACTTACTGTACATAATTGCGTGTCACGGTCGTATCCAATAGCTTACCTGTAAAAGAAACAGAAGAATTACATTACTTACACAGACAAAAAAGAACACAAAAAATGGATCAGACTGTGTTTTGCAACCAATAACCAGTTTCAGCCGGTATAGTAATCATAAGCAGCTTAGACGCATTAAAAACACAGTCAAGTGCACGGACATCAACTTAACTATGTTGCGTTCTAATAGAATTGGGCAATTTCGTTTGTAGGAAAATTATATTTCCTCAGTTCCTCAGTTGTTGAGAAGTCCAGGTTCGCTTCCACCTTCGGCCTTATCATCGCTTACCATCAGGTGGGAATGAAGGCTAAGCGTTTCCCTGTCGTATGTAGAAAAAAATGTAATTTACTGAACAATACAGGGTTATTTTTAAGAAGGAGCGATATTTTGTGTGCTTGTTCAGACAAACAGACTGAATAACTTTTGCTATGGGAGCAATCATGAAATAGCAAAAAAATAAGCTGTTCCATACAAATGTTCAACATACACTGAACCTAAATGTATGGAACAGCTGATTTTTTTAGCTATATTAAAATTGGTAAATAGTCAACTTAACATTCTATAGCTCGACCAACACTGTTATACATAAAGGACTTAAGCACTTGTTTGATTGTTTCCCAATTACTGGTATCTTACAGTTTCTCAGGTAGGTTATTTAAAATGTCAGGTAACATGTACACCCACGTCCGTTCACCGTACACCTTATTTATACTTGGTAATTTATATTTAGATGAATATGTCAGCGTACGTAGGTGACATATTTTGTCTCATATTTTTCTTAAGCAAGGAAATTTTAGATATTTATCAAAGACAAAAATCATTTTAGTTTTGCTTAAAACTGACTTAGGTACTGTATTTAACAAATCGTGTTCCTCATCGTCCCTTGTGTCTTGTGTTCGAATACTATTTGTCTTTAACTTGATTATGTTTTTAACTTGATCGAATATGTTTTTAACTTGATCACTTGTTAAGTCTATGGATATTTTAGATACTAAAAGAATTTCTTGACTATAAGGGTTCCTAATGTAAATATCTTATCGTATATTTTTATGACATTGCATTTACTAGGTAATAAACTAATAACATTATTTAACTGTATAGACACTATAAATCAAACTTATTATTAATACCACTTCTTATTCAAAGTCACAATAACTTTATGACTAACATATTTGATTGTATGTTATTGAAAATGGTGAATGGAATTGAGCTAAAGCTGTTAACATTAATTCCATTTTCTGTTGTACCCTATTCAAATGCAGATAAATTATTATTCTCTTCTATGGCTATTAACTTTTGAATCATAATTGGGACATCTTTTTTATACGCACATATGACATTTTATAGGGTTTTAATTAAAATCAATACCAATACTATCTCATCATCACAGCTCATATACGTCCCCACCGAGGGGCTCGAGCCTACCCTATGTTAGGGTGATTAGGCCTTAGTCAACCACGCTGGCCCAGTGCGGATTGGTCGACTTCACATACACCTTTGAATTTTTTCGCAGATGTATGCAGGTTGCCTCACGATGTTTTCCTTCACCGTAGGAGCGTCAGACAAATGTACATATGAAATTCGAAACGAAAAACACAGTGGTACATGGCGGTCTCGAACCCGGACCTCCCGATTGGAAGACAAGTACCGAGTCCACAGCGCCACCGACGGTGACAATACTATCTACTAAACAAAAAATATAAGAGCGCAAAGCTATCGAAGGTTTGTAGTGCGTTTATGAACTTTTGAAGCAGGAACCTTTTTGTCTGCTTCAAAAGTAACGTTGTTTAACACGAACAAAGAAATGATAAAAGCACTGCGGACCCACCATACCACTGGCCATACCCCTGGGGGTATGGTGGGACTTAACTATAGAAACCTGACCTTATAGATGAATATAAAAATAAGCAAGCAGCTGTAATAAAGCGATCATAGACAATAGCTGATAACTGTCAAATGAGCGGGCGAAGCCATCGAAGGTCGTTCTGCGCTTGCGCAAGCCGGCCGGCGATATTACCGAATATTTACACTTACACACATGAACACTTGTTGTTTTCGCTCGCGCATGCCTGTTAATAAATTGGTCGCTTCTAAATAAATTGTATCGGGACGACCGACGTTTATTAATGTGGTTTATAATAGAGTTGAAATAAATGTTCAAAACAATGTTAATAACGTTTTTTTATATACAACTAAGTTGGCAATCAAGCAAACTGCCCACCTGATGGTAAGTCGTAACAGTCAACTAAGTATAGTACATGTGGTTCTTATTATGAGACCCGCAGCAAATCTGCAACTCCCACAAGAACCACAGTGTTCGTTGCCAACTTGTGACAAAAGAAGTCAAGTCACTGTAATCAGTAATTTATCTTACCCTTCAGACCGGAATGCAGCAATACAAGCACTGCAGCTTTGCGGCAGAAATAAGTAAGACGGAGGTACCCAAGCAGGCGACCCTGATGTAGAGTCTCCCTCCGGTAACAATTGTAACATTATTGTGTTCCGACAATTAGGGGTAAGTAAGACAGACAGTTCTTCAGTTTTTGAGCAGTCCAGGTAAATATCGCTTTCATTTTCGTCCTTATCATCACTTACCTACCATCGGGTGAGATGAATACCAAGTTTTCCGTTGATGTATAATAATAAAAAATTGTAAAGAAAAGAACTAATAAAACAAATATTTAATTTCATTATATAATTACTCGTAAATGTTTCATTTTAACTGTCTACCAACATAATCCGTTTAACATTCAAAATCACATATTTGGAAGACATTCGTCCGCGTTATGCGGCGTCCTTTAAATTACTCGTAAGCACAGCTTCCGGCGGAAATTATACTCGTGTCCTTTACGTTGAACTTTATTTTAGGAATTAGTCACCTCGCCTTTTTTGTAGAGACGCTGTTTGTTAAGTCTTCGTTATGTTATGTGAAATAATGGGCTATTTATTAAACTTAATGATGCACAATATGTTTCTCGAATTTGTATATTACTACTGTAGTATTATATTATCTGTGATATTACGTTTCCTTTGTACGTGTTTCACTATGGAAAATTCAATGCTTCTATAATGCTCGGGCCACACTAGTGGAAATCGTCAGGGTCTTTGGAGATTTTTCTTGCATTAATTATTACCGCGGTAACTTGAGTGGCACAGCTGATCGGATAAAGTCAATGCCCGTTCTTGGCAATAAAATTGCCGCGATTGTTCCTGGATTTAAAACAATATGGATATTGACGCTGTTACACTGTATATTATTAGTGTAAATTTTCGTTATATAAATGTATTTTATCATTCTTGTGGATTCCATTGATCCTCGCAGTAAATCCCTTTGAGCTGGTGACTGAGTCGGAAGGCGCCACGCAAGCTAGGGAGCTATTGTTAATCGTTACGTCAATGTGAAGACCGCTGTCAAATCCCGATAACATTACCCGTCAGTGTGATCCCAGCATTACAACTTTTAACTTAAAAAAATTATAATTATAGTGACGTCAATCATTTTCTATAGCGCCAATAGACTTTAAATTCTTAATGTTAGGCGCCAATATATCAATAAAAACATCGTTTCTTGACCAACGCAATGTTTTATTGCCACAACTTGTCAAATTAGTTTCTTAAAATAACGGTTACGCGCCATTATATTATTCACACTTTTTTCATAAAATATACACGTACATATACAGATATAGTTGTAAACAAATCTGGCTTTTCTACGTCAAAAGTGTTTAGCTCACTTGATTAACATAATCATGTTAATTTCATATCACAATCGACTCCACCCACGGCTCACTTGTTTATAATACATGTTATATGTATATATATGTGCATCCATAGATATGATTAAAATAACAAATTCGATATTATCGAATGGTGCCTTTAATTATAGCCTTCATAGCAACAAAAGAGTTAGAAGGTCAAACTGTTGCATAATTATAACATACGAGTATAAATGAATCATATAGATACTTAAAAAGTGATAGTTCTATAATATTATGAGAAAGATTTTGAGGTATTGCTGAATATCTTGAAAGCTTTCTCTTAACAATCATCAAACTCAAACTCAAAAATCTTTATTCAATATAGACCTTTAAAGACACTTATTGACGTCAAAAATCATCTGCGATAAGATTTAAAAAAATATGTCTATTATAAATTGGAATCTGGATACGAATTCTCTAAACAGCCTTCTAATTGGGAGGTTCATGGTTCGATCCTGCCAGATACCAATGTGTTTTTGGTTTTCCGAATTTCAATGTATATTATTATCCGACGCTCCTACGGTGAAAGAAACATCGTAAGGCAATCTGCATACACCTGCGAAGAAATTCAAAGGTGTATATAAAGTCGACCAATCCGCACTGCGTGGTTGGTTGGTTAAGGCCCGAACACCCTAACTTAGGGTAGGCTCAAGCCCCTCGGTGGAGACGTATATTAGCTGTGATGATGATACCTATTTAACCTATTAACTAGCAAACTTACGAAATTCCTTTCCGTCTTTCCGAAAATCTCAGACTGTTTAGACTAAATAAGAGGCCAAGAGTTAATTCTACACGCATGTCTCATAAATAAATACATCTTTATTCGTTTAAATAAACGTAAATCTAAGATGTACCTATCATCTCATTTGGGGTCTGTTATTAGTTATTAGTAAACCTGTAACACAATTTACTTTGTGCTGTATCTTGTAAAACGTATTCCTCTATCCGTTTCTCTTACTGGTCTACAGTAAGAGAAACGGGAGAAACAGGATACCACACATATTTATCAATCACTTTCAACATCATTTTAGCGACAACATCCACTTCTGGAGATACTCGTAGGTCTCCCCCTGGAAAGAAGTAGGAAAACCCCTTGTATTTGGGCCTTTTAAGCAGGCTAGATTGATCGCTCTTGGCTGAATTTCACTGAAATCAGCATAGACTAAAGAGTCAGTTATATGCAGTAAGTAAGCAGCGAGTAATAAACATAATTGTTTTCAAATTTGTATTTAAAAAAATCTATTAATCACTTTGACCTTCGCATTTTGCATTATGCTCGTATATAAATAGAGTTATACATTTAATATAAACAAATCCTACGTTCAGTTTAAATTCCACGATGGTTCGTAACAATTTCTCACGACACCTCTTAATTTGACCTTAATCACAATACGGTTATGCATAATGCCGACCACGCGCCGAGTTTACGCATAATGTACAGAGCTGCTGATATAATCGACATTTCATTTATCTACCTCACAATTACCTGTAATAATCTATCTTTACAATTAACATAATAGAATTATAGCACTGGTAACGTATTCATTATAATAGTTGCAAATTAATTGATATCATACCTTACATCCATGATAGGAGTTAGTACTTAATTCATAAACATTATGGTATTGATATATCTTTCCTAACGTCATATCGTTCTTTTCTAATGTGGTTCCAGCATTTGTAAAATTTTATTACGACAAAGGTCGACAGTTAAAAAGGAACATAATAAATGCATCAACAATATTTGAAAGTGTTAAAAAAAATAACTGTTTCAAACAAAAATCCAGCCCATGTACGGAAAACGGCGCACCAAGGGTTCCGTGCGAACATATCCTAAGTACATTTCCTAATTATGAACATATTTACGGTTTTCAGATATTTTCCTTAACGTGTGCTAAAAGACCTTGCTTCTTGTCAAATTTCACGATACTAGGTCATCGGGAAGACCCTATAGGTTTTGATTCCATTGTGAGATCGCAATTTTTTTTCCCCCGTTTTTGCAACATTTTTCATTGATGCTCAGCTCCTATTAGTCATAGCGTGATGTTATATAGCCTAAAGCCTTCCTCGATAAATGGACTATCCAACACAAAAATAACTTTTCAATTTGAATCAGTAGTTCCTGAGATTAGCGCGTTCAGCCAAACAAACAAACTCTTCAGCTTTATAATATTAGTATATGTATAGATAACTGATCAATATCTTTTGATTGCGTTGACTTACAAGTACTTATGTTTTTACAAGCTTTTATTTAACTTGCAATGTAAGTATGTGTGTTCGGGTGAAATCGTTCGGCGACCGCAGACCCGAGAAACTGATGACCGAAAAATTATAAAAAAAAGGCAACCGTTACTGCCTGACTGCTGATCTATCAAATCAACGCACAGCGGCCCAACTCAGCTAATAAGCTACAGCCGAATCGAAACTGAACCGTTGCGATCGACCAATCAGAACGCCACATTATCACGTCATCGAACAGTTGAAAGGCAATATAAGCGCTCCGATTGGTTGACCGCATCGGTTCAGTTTCGATTCGGCTGTAGATTATTAGCTGAATTGGGCCTCAGCTCAAACCACTGAACGGATTTCGCTGGATGATGTAGGCCCGCTATTATGATGTAGGCGTCCGCTAAGAAAGGATTTCCCAAAATTCACCCCCTGAAGGGGTAAAACGGGGGTTCAAAATTTGTATGGAGCACCAAGATCGCGTTAATCCTTTAACTAAATCAGCAAAAACATGTTTCAGGAATTTTCAAATATCAACCCTTTAAGACATTATTCATTCACTCAAAATCAAATCTAACGCGAGAGAAGCCGAGAGCAAAAGCAAGTTTGATATTCTGCGCGTTCCTAAGAAAAAGGGTATTGCTTGACAGACTGACGGACAACAAAGTGAACCTATTAAAGTTCTGTTTTTTCCTTTAAAAGAACGGAACCCTAAAAATACCTAATATAATAAAGGTACTTATATAAAATCTTTCACATACAGCACCCACTCATATGGGTAGGTGATATCTAAGAAAATTCTTGATATACTTACATATAAATGTCACACGGGCGGTTTTATCGGTCCGTTGCTGTCGATATGTCTACGATAATAGTATCTTAACATTTTCGTAGTGTGTTGATACCAAACTGGAGTGCACCAGTAAAAAACAGATTACCAAACTGGAGTGCACCAGTAGAAAACTGATTATACTTTGGTCATAAAACTAGTACTTTAGGTGTAAAAATAACTGGAGGTGATTATTGCGCTTTTCGCATGGATGGATAGCACGAGAGTGCAATGCCCAATCAATTGATTCCATGATCTGGAGTCAGCGAGTGATGCAGCTAAGTACCATGTCACCTGCATTGCATTGGACACCTGCAACGAAAGGGGCTACTATAGGACTCTGGCAGCGAGGTAAGACCCTATTGTTTACGTCTGGATAGTACGGAGCGAGCACAGCGCGCTACGCAGAATTGTAGCCACCCAAATAAGGCTGGAGGGGTGTCCCTTAGGGACATCTGTTGATATCCATTCTGCCTTGTTCCTGTCCAAATTCTTGAACGATGCGGAAAGGCATATCCGTCAAAACGGTGTACTCATCTAGTGATTAACAGTAAAGCAGGGATTCCTAGTCACCCTGCATGAAGAAGTCACTCATGAAGCTTACCAATAAACTTGAATTTCATGGGGTTAGTGACAATAGCGCCAATGATGGAAGTGAGATTTACCTGAATTCTGAGGATGGTCATTAGCAGGTGTATCCTGGTTAAGGCTATGTGAAGGTCAAAACTAATATTACCTTTTGTCTATCCGAAGCAAGCAATATCGAAACTCTTCACGCAAGTCATAAAGAAGACCATAAAACGTAAGTGCTAGGGCGTAATTTTCCTCTGACTAACGTTTGCACTCCACCACGTGAGCGCGCACGTGAATGGGCTCTTTATCTGTCGCATGCGAACGCTTCCGCGGTCTAATAATGAATATGCACCGAGCCAATTTAATCGTAACATGACACTGACATTGTGACACATTAAAACTAGAATAATAACGGCAAGATGTAAGTAAAATTCCCGTAATACTTGGGTAAGTATGTATAGGGAAATTTTAAGTTGCCTGCCGTGGTCACTGAAATATAGTCCTCATAGCTGAACATGAAGGTAGATTAAGGGTATGAAATCGTAAGGTCAATAGGATTCTTTATCAACAAAATATCAACCGACGATACTGTAAGTTAAGGTTAAAAAATGAAACAGAAGAAACTGAAGGGTTTAAACACGTTCATGAAAGGTTCCCTCTCTATTGCAGAAATAAAACAAATGCAATTATTTTTTAGAGACTGCCCGGTTGTATACGAGAGCTCATAACGTATACAATGCAGTTTTTATCACTTTTAAAAATAGAAGAGTTTATTCTGATTTCCCCTCACTATTGCCAATAACCTAAAGGTCTAGAAGCCATTTTGTTGAAATACCACCGAAACACGTTTATTGCAACATAGTGAGGAAATACAATGCCCTGATAGACAGTACGTTTGTATTCCACGTCGGTTTATAAGAAAGAACAAAGATCCATGTACAGCTTACCGACGACCTACAACAACTTAGCCCAGGAAGTCCCAGCTACTGGGTCTGTCGTTATACTGATGGGTCTGTCTTTATACTGCTGGGTCTTTATTTATGCTGTTGGGTCTGTCTTTGGAAGGTTCGTTCCGTAAATTAAGCTTTGCCGATCTTGAACTTCTCTCCTTGAACCCTCCATTGTTGGGAACATAGTTTCCGGAGGAAGATTTAGCCGGATATTGTAGACACCAGCAGAATAGCCGCTGCTGGACCAGAGACTTGGCTAGCAGAGGCTGTCTTACAGCACACGCAAGTGAGACTAGTCAGCTTAGCCCTTTGAAATCGTATTAGATTATTCTCCCTTAAAAAAGGGAAACTCTTGACCGTCTCAATCATATGGTGATTTTTTCAAGCTTCAATTTGATGCAACAAACTAAGTTTTTTTTTATGATATAGGGGGCAAACGAGCAGACGTATCACCTGATGGTAAGTGATCACCGTCGCCCATGGACACCCGCAACCCCAGAGGAGTTACAAGTGCGTTGCCGGCCTTTGAGGAAGGAATACGCTCTTTTTTTGAAAGTTTGAAGGTCGTATCAGTCCGGAAATACCGCAGGCGACAATTCGTTCCAAAGTTTGACTGTGCGAGACAGGAAGCTACGGGAGAATCGCACAGTTGTGGACTGCCAACCATCTAAGTGATGGGCATGGATTTTTTGTCGCGTAGAACGATGGCGGAAAGAGGCGGCAGATATAAGTCCGAACAATTCCTCGGAGCATGAGTGATTATAAGAACATATTCCTCTACTTATTTTTCCGGGATAAAAAGTAGCCTATATGTTAATCCCTGTCGTAATCCGTCTACCTTCAAAATTCCATCCAAATCCATTCCGTAGTTTTTGCGTGAAAGAGTAACAAACATCCATACATCCACACTCACAAACTTTTGCGTTTTTAATAATTAGTAAGTACCTATATAATATAAGTGTAGATTTAACTTTTTTTTTTCATTACTGCTTGTATTTGCAGACATCTTGAGTAGGTATATTCAGGATGTATGCACATACAAGGTTAAATTTATGTTTCCTTTAAATTAGAATGTTTTGCTTTGTTTTGACGTCAATAAGTGCCTGTAAAGGCCTAAGTTGAATAAAGATTTTTGTATTTTGAATTTGAATTTTGAATATATTTATCAATGGGAAGTAACTACAGTAAAGATTATTGCATAGGACTTTACGTTTCATAAACAGGTAGTGAGCTTAAGCTACGTAGGCGTTGATAATTTTATTTGTTGGGATATTTTGTATGGTTATTGGCGATCGTGTTTTTCTTTCCTGCCAACAAACCGCTCTGCGGTTTGGCGGGTCTGTTTGAAAATTGTATGTTTTATTTATTTTTGTATAAATGCATTTTTCATTTCATTTCATTTTCATTTTAAAATTCCATCCAAATCCATTCCGTAGTTTTTGCGTGAAAGAGTAACAAACATCCACACTCACAAACTTTCGCGCTTTTTATAATTAGTAAGTATATAATTTTTAATGGTTATTTTTATACAAAAAATTATAATCTTTTTTTATTTTGTGTGAGACTGATGCCAATACTAGGTATATTAAAATACCTGTATCACAGTACATCAGGCTACCACCATCTCGAAACACAACTTTTAAGAACTTATTCTTTGTGACGAGAACAACAATTCAATGCACTTACTTCTAAACATACCGTCATAGCACATACCACATACTTTATATAGCACATATTATGGCGACAAACCAATGAAGAGCGAAACGTTAGTTTTTCTTCATCTGTATAAAGGCGACAAGCTTCAGTAAGACGGTAGCCATCAAGGCGATCTCAGAAGCTCTATCACAATCAAACGAACTAGAAAGGTACCTATCTCCAGTTCTGGACGGTGTTCTCAACTATAAGCAATAAACTATGGCAATAAACAACCCGTAAACATGTTCGTTACTATGACACTGACATTAGAGCAGCAGTGCGGTCTTGTGGACATTGACAAGGTGACGAAACTGCAAGGCAAGCTGCGTTCGCGGAATGCAGTAAGTAGGCAACGATAGTACGTTCACCCACCCATACGACCTCTGTCGAAACGCCTAATCGAGCCATAAAAATAATTTATCAGCACAATAAAGCGTTCATGCGGATTTTGCTGATTTATCGAATGTCTGGCAATAATTAAGTAAACTATTTTGTTATAGTAAAAACAACTTAGATATGTAATAAATTTAACCTATATTTTGTTAGTTGGTTAAGCATTTGAACAAATTAAAAGTGTATTTGGTAGCTACTGGTTGGTACGCGACTTCAATCTACAACACGACGAATAACCTTCTCTTTAGCCTTTAGGTACTGTTTAAACTCTTTTCCTTTTTGTCTAAATTCAAAACAAACTTCCGAGGTGAAATCTACCATTTAAGTGCTAATTGAATGTGTTCACTCGTTTGTTATAAGTAAGAATAGAAATAAACATTCTTGTATCTATAAAACATATTATTTACCTATCATGAAAACCGGTATTACATTATAATAAGTGGGCGTATGTTTTGTATGTTAATAGAAAATGACTAGTTTCAAACAAATTTCATAATAAAATCAATCAATGGCGCTAACACGGATTGTATAGAGTGAATTAAAGGTGGGCGAAAGACCATTGGAAATCTAATAACAAACACTGTTGATAGAGCCAACACGTGCGAGAGTTGAATATACAATTCGACTCTTGGTTTCCACTTGATAGTCACGTGTTCACGACAATGCAATGCAACACCGGACTGCAAATGCAAGTGCATTTTCGTATTTTACACTCATTCGATAAAGACTGATTAAAAGATAAGGATATTTTATATTGATAAGATCTCTGTAGGTATATAAAGAAATATGTAATCGATAATTTCAAATATGTATAATCAATAAATTCGAGAACTCCTTGCAAATCTAAAAATTCTGTTTACGAATTTTCTTACTACTTTCTACATAAAACAAAGATGTGAAACAAAACCTGTGAACATCTCACTGGCTTGTAACAAAAGCAGAGTAATAGGCAAGTTCGACTCAGATCACCGGAAAAATTATTCTAATCAATTTACAATTTAAGAACCCCTTGCTGATGAACACGACTTTTACAAAATTCCTTACGAGATCAAACCGATGACTGCACCCAAACACGTCCGTAGCATCAAGGATGGTAGCATTGATCAGTTGCTAGGATAAAAAACAGTGAACATTTCGGGCTTGTAAGTAAAAAGGAACAAAAGAAAAACAGGTTCAAATGTTCGCTCCCGCTCCTCCCGGGTGACCTCCGCAACCGGTCCACGTCATACGATACCTTTCACTGAGCTCTTTCTCAAAAATCCCACAAGGAAAACCACTACGTAAATGTGTTGACCAGTGAAAGAAGCCTTTGTTTTGATCAAAACTTTTTACTCGATTCAAAGATTTCTTTAAGGGCGGATTTTTCAATTATCAAATAAAACACGAGGAATAAATATGACAGAATGAGGGCTTGGATCCACCCAGACCAATGGTGGATCACAGTGGACTTCATAATCCACTGGTGAATCGAAATTCTTGATTTTACTTGACAGATTTTTTTTAGGTGTTCTTGAGCAACATAAGCCAAGATATATCTCATACTTTATAAACTGCCACCAGTTAAATAAGTATATTAGAGCGGCATCATTCCCGATATATAGCTTTAATTAAATTTTGTTCATTATTGGTAGCGTTTGTTGTTATTAATGCTCTGTACTTTAAAATTGCTGTGTATGAACAGTAAGCGGTCACTGTAGGCTAGAATTTGTAAACGTTTACAAGACCCAAGGTATCACTCGCAAGTTGTCAACCTTGCAAATATATTTTCCCGTTTTTTTATGATCGCTAATAATCGTTTTCTTATATATCGTACCTTGGGGCGATTAAAGATTATCTACTTTCTTTCTTGAACATAATGAAGCTTAGTATTAGACCTTAGTTTCTAGCTAGTTCCGTCCCCTATTACAGGTACAATTGAACAAACCCAACTTAAATAAATATCTAACATCTGATTGTCCCGACCCAATTTGTCGAGGCAATCAGACGTCAAGATATTTATTTTCTACAAATTGTAATCATAAGGAAGCTTGCTTTTATGTATTCAAACGATGTATTTTCAATAATGAGTGCCAAAAGACTAGTGAAATGTTATATTCTATTCTATTCAAAAGCTCAAATAATAAAGCTGTCATATGCTCACTGCCCCTGCGGTGACGAGTCTAATATTCAAGTCTGCGCACCCTTTCTTCCCGTGGATGTGGCATGAGCCGACTTAGGGAGTTCAGTGCAATTACACCTCTGCAATTTGTGCTTTGTGTTTGTGTAGTAAAACGTGAGTAGCTCACAGGACTGACAGCAGTTAGAACGGAACGGTCCTCAAGTGGCGACAACGTGGAGGCCACCTGGACTCCTCAACAACTGAAGAACCTTACCTCTTATTATTATCGGAACACAACAATGTATTTAGGTACTGTAGTAGCTAGCCAGGCGGGTTCAGATGCTCTACCAACCAAACCAAGCAGAATAACTTCTGCTCCCATGGGGAATCTAACCTCGGTTCTCCAGATGCATACCCAGCTACGGAGGCGATAAAAAAGGAAAGTTGGTGTGGTGATGCTCACTGTGAACCACCGCGTTAGTATCTTCAGAAATAATAGAAAAATAAAGCAAACTAGCCAAAAAATCGAAGTAAACAAATACAAATTTGATTTTTACGAGTCAGCCGCGAATATATTTCAACTCGACAATTATATTGATTGATGAATTGATATTGATCGCGCCAAATAGCCGGTGCTGCCAAACTGGATAATTTTGGCGCCCAGTCCTCGTTGGCGTGATATTAATATACAAATGAATAGTGAGAGACAGCAGCATGTGCTTTATTTAAAGCACATTCTGGACTCTACCATTTATGGAGAGTCGATACAGTTTAAAAACTTTCCAATTGTAGAGTCCATAAATTTCAAAATTTCATATGTGACTTATTTTTGAGTCAAGTTTCAGTTAAATGGCACTAAACTATGAAATCGTGCAGAGAACGATTGTCATCAAGCGTACTGGAATTGTAATTCCATGTGAATTAATTATATGACTCATTCGATAATTTTCACATCTTCCATTGCAGTAATTTTCCTATTGCAAGTTGTATTCAATATGCAATTCGAATCTTTGTCGACATAAAGCTTATTTTTTTCAACTTAATATACGTAATGTCATGATTTATTATAAACTTAATTATTATATTATAGGTATTATATTATTATATCATTATTTTTCCGACTTTCTTTACAATTTTTTTCTATAGAGCTTTTAAATTATAATTGTAGAGTCGGACCAACGTGAAGCGCCATGTATCTATGTAGAGCTTACATTTTTAATACTTCATACATTGTGTCATATAGCAGCAGTTTCTACTATTTAATACAAAAAAAACATACTGTTTATGTTTATTTTTCATTAATAAATATATGGTTATACCTTTTCTCCTGCCAAAAGGTCCGCAGAAAGAGTTGCCCTTGCCGACAACGCTCTCGTCGATGTACTTGATAAGTTTCGACACATCTTCGGAGTTCCCCAGGGACTCGCTGCCCCATCTCGTGGGCAAATCTTCTTGCATGGATTCTGATTTGCCTTTAGTGCCTCTGGACTTTTTCAACACACTTGTCATAATCGTCACATAACACAATCAAACGCGCATGGTTTGAAGCCACAGTCACAAAACACTGTTTTGTTTACCCTATGCTGTTACGAAACCACTAGCGGCGTGAATAGAATTTATGTTGTGCCGTATCGCTTCACGTTACGCATGCACGCTTCGAACGAGCGCTCTTGTGACCGACAGGCTACCGAATAAACCTCGTTCAAGCGCCCAGCGTGTAAAACTGAGAATACGATACGATACGCGAATACTCGAGCCCCATGCCCTACGTTGCTACGCACTCAGCTATCCGCATTCGGTGTTGCTAGCCGCGAAAATAGTAGGTGTCTGTGAATTGGTAGAAAATGTTGCAAAATTTCCTGTCATGTAGAGTCGTGAAAACAAAATGTAGAGTCGTTGAAAGTAGTTTTTTTTCGGATTGTTATTGTGCATTCTATCATGAAGTTCGTGGTTATTTCTCATTTTTTATGAAATTTCCATCAACATTCAACCGCTCTTATCATTTTAAATGCTATTTACGTATTTAATAAAGTAACGCTACACGCCCCACGGTTTTATTTTTACGTCTCATCAATGCAAATTAATGTAAGTAATCTACTACTTCTGTTTAAAATTACTAAAAAGGCGTACACATTAATTAAATAATATTTAGAATTTATAAGCACATTTTTAGCTTATTACTCCTAGGTATTATTTAACTAATTTGTACGCCAAGTGTCATACATTTTTACGAATTAATGTTAAAATTTAAATCCTTTATTTCTAAGATATGGAAAAATTTTTAGTCGGCATTTATACAGGTTACGCTTCTTTCAGAAAAGTATGATTTTAGTGCCCTGAAATGAGGTGTTTTTTTCAATGACAGGTCAGAAAATGTAAAAAAATATCTTAAAGACCGACATCCCAGCAACCGCTCTTTCTCGACCCCTACATAGTAGGGGTTGATTTCTTACCTATTCAAGGAATCTATGGTCGAATTCCCGGTCACTCTATATACAACCTTATAACTTCAAAACAAAGGGCTCTCTATCTCTTCTGTCATTAATAGTGTCATTGCCGTATCCTGTTTTCGTATATTTGAACCTTTATTTAAACTGCCCCGAATTATAATTAGAACGCTTGCGTTCTGCAGTATTCCGACATAAGTTCCTAGAACATTGTGTTCTTTTATTACACACACCTGCGTTAATAACGTTACTATCTAGAGCTATGATCACACGGTAACAAAGTAGTAGAACCGATATCATTCGACCCATAAATAGTTCCTGTGTAAAAGAGCCTTAAAGTTCGTTGCTATGGCAACACATTTTTATTAGTTCAATATCGTCGTAATCACTTTGAACGAACTCACCAAATCTAATTTGGATTATCCATAGCCCTATTTACAGGCGAAGAACGAAATGTTGAAATTGCAAATAGCGAATGACAGAGATCGGAAAGAAGCACAAAATCGTGAGAGGAGACGGCAGTGTGAGCTTGAACGGCGGTCCAGGATATTCAATGCACGAAACAGAAAGATTGGTGTAAGTTTTGTAGTTGTTGTCTGTCAATATATACTTCACTGATACGTGACTTGATAAAATTTCCGTAAGATCCTTTATAGACATTGAAGATCTGATCGATGAAATGCTAACCAGTACATGATACTGTTTGGTCCTTATTCTTATATTATTATAATATATGTGCTCCATCGGCTGTTTAGCGGAGAGTGCTCAGAACACTGTTTGCCGTGGTGCCTTCGTTACCTTTTTACCATCGCACAACCCGCCAACGCAGTAGAGTTCATCTGTACCACCTGGAACCGATCTGGTCTAGCACAGTTCGGTTTCAGCGTTCTTTCAGCGTGCAGACTCTGGAACGAACTCCTAGCTGCGGTGTTTCCTGAACGCTACGATATGTCCAACTTCAAAGAGCACTTCTCTCCAGGTAGGCAGTAATTAAGCTATACCCCTGACATTGCAGATGTCCATGAGCGGTGGTAATCTATTACCATCAGGTGGGCCACTGGCTCGTCTGCAGCCGGTGGCAAAAACAAATGTGCTCCTAATATTTCTGAACTATACTGGAAACTATTAATCTTTGAAGCTCAATCAAATAACCGATTTAATAAGTAAGTAAATGATGTTTTCTGACGATCCACTACTAGACAAGATCTCGAGACTTGTCAGCACTCGATTGCATAGACGAATCGCGCCGTAGACACCGCTCCGCGAGCGATGTCGTTCAGTTAATAGCTGTCCCTTCGCATTCCTTTGCAGGTGGACCTCCCATTCCTGGAGCGGCAGGTGGCAGAGAAGCAAGCTGAGCTGAGCGAGCAGGAGCGGCGGGACTTGGCGTTCGCGCAGCAGATGATAAAGGACAGCAACTTGGCCGCCGTCCTCGATGCGAGGGAGAAAGAGGTGGGTACCACCGGATAAAATCGAATTTGCTCCAGACCAAACGTGAACATAGTAAAATACCATCGTTTTTTGTCATCGTGTAATTTCTATCTGTGATCAGTCATGGGAGCTATATTATAGTTCTGTTGTTGTGCATTTAAGAATGGCAGTTCTAGTTTGTCTTACTATCTGATGAGTCAACTTATGCGTTAACTCACTGTTAAATAAACAATGAGTTAACGCAACAGTTCAGCAATCAGGATTTGATTGAGACAATTCTCTTTCTTTTCTGCCAAAATGGAATCTCTGGAGTATAGAAGACTGACTTCGAGTACAAGTGTGTTCTCAAACTTTGAGCACATAGTCCCACCCCATATTGCTTCACACATTTGTTCAAAGCTTTAAAGCTAATCTGCCGGCTTAAAGCCGCAGTGATATAAAGTTTTTGTGTTGACAGATCGTTCTTTAAACTTGAGCAAGCTTCAATACCGATCCATGTACGTAGTCAACGTCTGTTTTTATATACGACAGGGAAGCTCCACCTCACCTGATGGGATACTTCATGTGACGGCCTTCATCTCACCTGATGGGAAGTGACGATAAGCCGAAGGTGGAAGCGAGTTTCACCTGGACTCCTCAACAACTGAGGAGCTGGCTATCTTACCTCTAATTGTTGGTACACAACAGTGCTATCAACATTATTATTATAACGACAAAATTAGGTAAGACGGAGGTAGCCAGGCACCCTTAGAAGCCCTATATCACCAACCCCCGCGGGGAATCGAGCCCCAAACCTCTCGATCAACACACGCTAGTCAAAACCACTAAACCAAGGATGCGGTTAAAAATAGATCAGGGCCGTCTAGACCAGACACGATCGCGGGCCAATACAAATCACTGTATTGATTGGAGGGCCGCAGAAATAAATAAACCCACCCCCGTAGCGCACCGTATAATTTAGAACAGAGGGCCTATTACCGATCTCATGGTTTTGCAAAAGATATCATATGATATAAAAGTGCGAAACGAAAAATACGATTTGCGGTCAGATTTTTGATCATTTGTCCATTATTTAATAATGATATTATTGAAATTATGCCATAGTGATGATATTATTGGAAATCAGTAATACGAAATGCAGAATTTCATGACTTCTTTTTCTCAAAATTATACCATGTCATACGATGAAAGATCCATAATTGGCCTGCAGGTTATGATGCAAATCTCTTTTTTGATGACATGTATGTGCGATTTTCACCACTTGCTTCTTTGCACACAATGTTTTTTTTTATTTTAGTTAAAAACTTGGTTAAACACAAAACAGCAATACCTACGTATTTAAACTACACCAGACGATAGCTCTCGCATAGAACTATAGATGAAATAGGACGACAATCGGCTACTGAACAAACACAATTCGAGAATTTCCCGAGTAATAGTGAGTGACAGAAAACTTTTATAATGCAATGACTTAGTGCACTGAATATGGTTCTTTCAAACCAGTCATAAAAAGGAATACATACCGAAGTTATTCTCAATTAAGTATATTAATGTGAAGTGTAATAAACTACACTGCTATACTACTATATTTAAAGAATAATAGGATTCATTTATTTGAGATACCATAGAAATTAAATAAAATGTAATTTTACCAATAAATACCAAAGGAAAGTTGGGGTACTTGTGGTAGACTAGAAACATGCCGCGGGCCGCACAAATACAACGCGGTTTTGACAGCCCTGCCCCCCTTTTTTTTTTTTTGAGGCGGGGGAATCTCTTTACGATTCAACAAGGGGCTGAAAGCTGACAAAGCCACCCCAAGGATATGCCATTGGACTCGGGTTACCTGGGTAACCCCATACCTGGCTAAACCACCCTCCAGAGCAACTTCTACCTCCGTAGAGACACACTCGGGATCGGCGTTAGCCATTCCCCGAGTGCGCCCTGCCCCCCTAGCACGACCATCAAAACACGATATGATAAAGCGGTTTATCGCGGTGAACTGTCAAAATACAATAGGTTTCATCTTATTTTGACAGTTCACAGCGATAAATCGCTTTATCATATCGTGTTTTGATAGTCGTCGTCGTCGTCGTCGTCGATATAGATAATTAATATAACAATAACAAATATTGAGTGTGTTTAAGTAGGTTCTTGCATATATACAGGAGCGCCGACGTATCAACATGGAGATAGACGCGTACAGGCAGAGGTACCAGCGTCCCGAAGATCGGCGCGAGTTCGACCTGAACGACCCTGAGGTCCTGAAGAAGCAGCTACCCGCGCGGGCGTCCGATGGCGAAGCGGTCGGCCTATCCAGTGCGCAGAAGTATGAGTCACTTTTTAATGGGATGGAACTGTTCGGAAGCTTTTATAACTGCCCGGCGAAGCTGAGGCCTGTAGTTAAAACAACTTGAGTTTTCGGAACTTCCAGTATGACCAGTGGCTAGCCCACTGGAAGTTGTTAACCTACTTAGCTTGCCGACTGTGCCTTCCGCTCCATGTAATGCCATTCAATGTGGTATTCATAATTCACGCAACATCCAACCATTGGGAAAATCTGCTAATAGACTTCAAAATATAAAGTCGGTTCCTGTGACGTACAGTGATTTCGAAAATCACCTTATAAAAATTTTACTTGCATCTGCATCGTTTGAATAGGTAGGTACATATTTGCGATAATAACATTTAACAAAAAATAATATAATAAATCATCAGATTTTTATATTAAACTAACTTTTGCCCGCGGCTTCGTTGCGTCAAATTCGGGGTAATTTTAATTAAAAAAAAAGCAGGATTTTCTGCGCAAAACAATAAGTACAATTCAAGATGCTGAATTTTAAAAATATACGTCATATCCAGACGTTGCACATAAATTTTTAGTTTTAGATCAGAACAGAGGAACTTTGCACAAGTAATAAAAGCCTAAAATTATTGTCTAGGATGGAAGTACTGGATGGAATTGAAGGTGTTATACATATAACATTGATGGAATAACGCTGGCTTGCAGCAGAAAAAGTAACAAATGCTAATAGAAATTCAACATGAATCATAGGGTCTCAGTAGTGTAATGGTTAGCACATCCACTGGAACGTGGAAGGCGCGGGTTTAATCCCAATGTTTCACATCAAAAATGTTTAAATTATAAGCAAAGAGGATTAATAATGTCTTGTCATACAGATTTGAAGGTGAGGACCTAGCGTATGAGGAGCGTAAGAAGATAATGGCCGCTCAAAAGAACGCATGGCTGGAACAACAGGTGCAAGAGCGGAAGGCGGCTGAGGAGGAACGGAAGAAAGCTGAGGAAGCGTACATGGTACCTGATTGTAAAGTAATATTTTTTAAAGTTAAAACTGAAGGAAGTGTGAGCAGCACAGTACGAATATATCTATTCTAGAGATAAAACTTACCGGCGCAATGTAAAAATAAAAAAATTTGCAGTGTTATTATGGGAGTAAGTGCGCAAAACTTGCGTAGTAATTCATTAAAATTTACCGATGTTCAGTCTTAATATTTGTTTACCGATGTTTATTTTTCCCGGAAAAGCTTGTAAGCAAAAAAAAAAGGAGTTTTCATGTTTAATTTTTATTCATGTTATTACGCAATATATGGCGCGCCAGCATCATTTTTGTTTCGGTCACACCACCGGTGCGCTGACATTCGATGACCTAAACAGCTGATTCCGCGCGCAGTATGATGGGAATGTAATACGATTTACATTGCGAAGTTTATTTTTTTGTGTAAGAATTGTGTTTTTTTGTGTTTTTACAGAATATGTTTGTAAACGTTAACTTAACAAAGTTAACGTATTACATCAGAACATTTAGAAAAAAATGGAAAATTAATGAATTTTCCGGGAGAAAATTTCAGTGATTTTCAAATTAGAATCATAGTCTGAACTCACATTGAGATGAAATGGGACACCGTCACTGTATAAGTAAAGTAGGGACTCTCAGCGATTACGCCATGAGCACATGCTCACGCAACACTCAGAGGAACGTTGTTTCGGGAACCTGTAAGAGTATTTCAATGGGGATATGGCCTTGGGTCACTCTTCCCGCCTCTTTAGGGGACTGGCGAAGCTCCCGTTCCGCTTTGCGTTACTGCACTCAACTCTATTATTGTGTGCACACTACGACTAATGTTTGATTACATCATCAGCTCACTCCAACGCCGCCCACTGCTGGGCAAAGCCATCCTCAACATGTTGGGAATCAAGCCTTGTCACACCACCCTGGCCCAAGGGAATTTGGACTGTGTTCCATCTTCCTGACCCAGCGCTAGTTAGTGGCAGCACCAACGCATCGTCAATTGAGCTACCGAATGTACCGCGAGCGGACTTCGATATCTTGGGGTCCCGCGCTTCAGAACCCCTTACTCCACATTATTTTAATTAGCCTTTTTACCGTACAGATGGCAATAAAAGCGAGGGACGCACGCGCAAGCGAACTCGACCGGATGGAGCGCGAGTGCCACTACCGCCTGGGGCAGGCCAACCTGCGCTACAACGAGGCTTTGGTAAGTTACATCGTTTACTTCGTGAATCGTCAGAATTTCTTGCTAACGTACCTATACATACCTAGTCATTGCCTTGTTAAAAGGCAACACTAAGGTTGAGAGAATTCCAAAATAGGTATTTGTAAAATGTCTTCAATTTTGAATTTCGTCACTCATGTTACGTGTGCCGCCAGCGACCAAAGGGGTGAGCAATCGGTGTTAATGAATTAATATTCATATAGTTTTTTTTTGTTGAAGTGTTTTATAAAATGACATTCATGAAACAATCGCATATCGATTGTAAGCATGCCCCACCCAAAAAGGGTTCACTGGATTTTTGTTACACATTGTATATCTCCATCCAACTGTTTTTTCCAACAATCAACCGCGTAATCTTACATGCAAACGATCTATTTGTTGCTTAGAGGCCTCCTGTATCCTAACAGCGCTGGTAATGTAATTGTTACAGCCAGAACTCGTTGCGAGCCCAAAACATCGAAACGTCACAAATATGTTCTATAATGTGAAGGTAGGTAGGTACTTCTCCTATTCGCTGGGTGCGAAGTACTAGGTGGGGGGTAATGACATCTATCGCAGCGCTCATGGTGGCCAAAAGTACAAATAATGTTAGCTCTGTTATCTCTCATAAATGTCAAAGCAATCCGGTGGGTTAGAAAAAACATATCACGATCGCTTATAATTTGACAGCCGTTGCGCCGTGAACATAAGACTCTATGCCGACTTCCTTTTTTAAACGAGTCATCGATGGACTGCGACTGCGACTGCCCAATAATGGGCAGCAAATTTTAAAGTGACAGCTAACAGAGCTGCAGACGCTAGGTGGCGCTGAAGTCGTGCACACAGCCAATTCAGGCTGTTCATCAATCATTCAATGTTCATATTCATTAACAGAACAAGTGTAAGTATTTATTACAATTGTTCTATTTCTGTTTCAAATGCCATTCATTGCCGTATATTTCCGCATGCAGGCGGCAGAAAAGAGACAACTGGAGCAGATGGTGAAGGAGCAGGAGGAGGCGGATAACACCGCCGAAATGTACAACAACCTCACGTCGGACATGCTCACCGAGAACCCGGACGTGGCGAAGAGTGCGCTCGGCAAGAACCGGTACGTAGCGGGGCGTTGTCAAGAATTAATGCACTGCCAGAACTGAAGCGTTCTGCACCCGGTTATCCATTTAGGCATCGCCATTTTTTCACGCTAACATCAAATGCACACCATATTTTACGTTTCTTTTAAGAAATATATTTTTTTGAAGTGGGCGCGAGTGATCGATGGTCATGCAATTCATTTTGGCACCCATTTTAAAATAAACGATGTCATGTTGGTATATCTACTTATATTATTTTTTACATTTTTTGAAGTCGGTTTTTAATTTTTTAAATATTTTTTTAAATCTCTTTAGTGAATTTAATATCTACCAGCTCATCGAAGTATCTTCAAAGAATACAACTGAGGGTCAATTCGTGCCTCTTGTATTAAAAAACTTATCTCTAACTCCTAAAAGTCAAGGATCCTTCCATTATCAGCTCGACTACCAGACGCAAATATCTGAATAGCTTCGAGACAAAACCAGAGATTGGACAACACATGAAGAACTATGGACGTGCCTATAAAATTTGTAATGTTTAAATGAAATTTCGTTTGTAAATTGCCATGTTGAGTGTAATATCTATCAGTATCACGATCGTTGTATAGCTATAATGAGGTTAATGCTTGGTAATTATTCCATGGCTAATTGTACGTGCAATCCGTTTTTGTTGGTTGGTATAATAACGTGGCCGTAATGATTATAAACTTATCTCAGAAGTTACTGTAAGAACTACTTAGTATCATCATTTCAGCCAAGACACTCCCACTGATAGACCTAGGCCTCCCCCAGGGATCTCGCAAACTGATCGGTCCTGCGCCGCGTCCAACGCCCTGCCCACCTTGTCAGGGTAGAAGTTTATATAGTGACCTTGTGGAGGGCCTACCAACGCCACGGTAAATATATACAATTGCAGTACCAACGCTCTCCCGATACACGGCCGCCACGTCAGGACCTTTCCACCCCACCAACGGGCGTCAGTCCTGCGCAATGCCACTTAAAGTTCGCAATTCTTTGGGCTATGTCGGTGACTCTAGTTCTTCCACGGATCTCATCTCATCATTTCTACTATTAGAAATTATTATTATAAATTAACGATTCTCGATAAATATTCGCGATCTTATGAACGCGTAGAGAAACCCCGAGCATTGCCCTTTGAGTAGTCTTGTCTTGAGCCTTCTTATGAGACCCATTGTAAGCAGCCACGTCTCCGTTCCGTATGTCACCACTGGCAACTGGCAACACGCACGAATTGAAGACTTTCGTCTTGAGACGCCTACTTAGTAACCTATACTTTTATGATTTCTTATCATCAGCACAGATAATATAATACTACATCAGCAACATCACTTAAGGCGATGTTTCCCAGGAAAACCACTCGTGCATGTCGATTGCTTTATTGCAGGGCAATATTTTCGATAATTTTATGTGTACATAGCTTCTACTGTCGCTTACGCGCTGTGATCGATCGAAAACATTTTTTTAAAATCAAAAATCAAAATCAAAAGTACTTTATTTCATAGGCCCTTGCGGGCACTTAAAATCGTCAATTTTACACATTTTACAAAATTATTAAAACATAAAAAATATTCTACTAAAATCAAGCTAACCCGTGCGCTAGTGGCAAGTACATCCGCGGAGTTGATGCCGCGCATGTAATCGCCAAGAGCGACCCGATTCCGAATGTAGGGGCTAACATGAGAAGAATCGGGCAAGAAACTCATGTGCCAAAACTCTTTTAAAATCGCCAAATGTCTTACAAATTGTGAATATTACAAAACTATTCAGAGAACGAGCAATTCATTTCTTTTACCGCCACGCTGCCTTATCATTAAAAAAATCTTTAACACTGTAACTACGTTACTACGTTTTAATGGAATTTTTTGAAAACTAGATTTCAAAATAAAAATATATTTTTACAATCTTTTAGGCAATAAAAATGCACGTCTATTAGTGAAACCTTTTGCCATTATTAGTAGGTAAGTATTTTTTCTGTTTCACAGCTGTTTTAAAATATTGATCAGAAGTGAACTTTAGATTTTTTTTTCTATCGAGTCAAATATTACCTATAGTTATAATGTTTAGATAATATAATACCTATGTTCAACGATATCATATGAATTTGATATTGAATATTGATAATTGAATATTGATAATATAATATGAATTTGAGAACTGTATGTTTTATATTTGTGTCGGTACAGTTAATCGTAAATTGTTCGAAAACGGTAAAGAACAGCCATAAGAGGACGGTGAAGTGTCATTTCGTGGCTCGAGTATGCACTTTCAAAAATGCAGTTTGTTGCACACAGCTTAGAGTTGAAACTCCGAAGCAAGTGCCTAAATTTCTTATTGAAATATTGTTTCGGGCGATAACGGTTTTACCCCCCTAACCCTTTACGAAATTAGACCCTTTTGGTCTTGTTAGATTCAGTATACCTTAATCTATGTTTGTACGTTTTGCTTTTTCAATTCAATTTAGTCAAAAAATACAAAAATGCTTGAGGTAGTTTTTAAGACTAAAATATAGATATTTAGATGCTTATAATTTATATTCTGAGCAATATTATTATCTACATTTCCAAAAATTTTGAAAATTGGATTATTTAAAAAGGGTAAAAAGCGTTATCGCTTTTTGTATCAAAATTTACAGCTTCACAATCCTCTTAAGATAGATATCGTTTCGCTACAAAACGATTGCCACTTGTCTTGGCCCCCTTGTTAATCTTCTGGAGAAGAGCAGACAAAAAACTCGTAAATTCCAATTTTGAAAGGTTTAATTTTGCAAGCTTCTTCTATTTACTTTCTCCTGTCTGTCCCGGTGTCTGTAATGAAATCTTGCAAGTTAAATTTGTCCCACTTCCCGGTTTCCGATTGAGCTGAATTTTTGTATTCATATGTATATCTCGTGACTATGCAATATTATGACGATATGGAGCTGATCTAATGTTGGAGCCTGAAGGTGGCCATAGGAACTCCGCAAAAAAACGACACAACCCCATCGAGTTTGGACTCGTTTGATTCGTATTGACGAGTACCTACTAAAAGCTCGTATTTAAAAAAGTTTCTTTTATAATTTATTTCTGTTTCCAGTGCTATTGGCTTTATGTACAAAGGAATGAACCAGGAAGAGCTGAAGAAATTCTACGCCGCGCAAAAGGAACAAATGGCTGCATCCAAGGTTATTGTTTTATGTGTGATGTATGTATGTAAAATAGAAATGCACTTGACGGAACTAGGAGAAATATCGATGTATTGAATGAGCACCACATAGTAAAAATTAAAAAAAAAACATTTGCATTAAAGGATAACATTGAATACAAAACTGAAAAGAAAAAAAATCAAACCCTGTAGTATAAAATTCAGTCGTGACCCATTAATCTAGATTCTAAAAGTTTAATATTCCCATATTGGATTCCAACTGTATTACTTATCTATCATTGTGTATTATCTCATCTCTACTACCTCTCGCTCTTAAAACAGATTGAAGATAATCTGATCTCTTTATTCGTCAAATACACGGTGTTTCATAATAACCAATAAATATTTTATCGTTATCTAAAACTAATTATTAAATAGTTTTTCCCGTAATGTTATTCAACCCAAAATATTCATGTATATCATAGTATCATCATCATGTCTATGATTTACATGAAAATTTTGGGTTGAATGACATTAGATACGGGTAAACACAATTAATTAATTAGTTTTAGATAACGATAAAATATTTATTGGTTATTATGAAACACCGTGTATATGTTTTACTTTACTTCCATATGTGAGGTTAAACTTATAGACAACAATCTGATGTCAAATGAAGTTAATGGCAAAACCGGATAGAACATACCTATTTTGATTACTAGAGGCTTGCTGGCACATTTATTTTAGGTATATTTATTTGCATTTAGGTACGGAGTACTATTATATCTTCTGTGATTTAGGCAAAGCGCGAAGCTCAAGAGAGAATGGAGGCGGAGTGGCAAGCGCTCGCCAAATCCATCCAGCGTGAGGTGGCGCGGCTCGACATCGGGGACCAGCGGAAAAGGAGGTACGATTGGAGACTCCTTTGATTTCTTGTTAAGTGGGTCTTTTTTTCATATATGACTTTACTCTTTGGTCCGTTTAAGAGGTTTTATTTAGTGCAAAACGAAAAATAAGGTTTTCGGTCAGATTTTTGATCATTCGTTCATTACATCATAATGACGTCGTTGAAATTATGCCATAGTGATGATATCATTGGAGATCGGTAAAACCAAATGAAGCATTTCATGACTTCTTTATCTCAAAATCATACCATATCATACGATGAAAGATCCATAATAGGCGCGCTGATGACCGATTGATTTCAAATTTGGTACACACCTTTTAATTCTGATGACAATACAATAATTATGGATGTTCAGTATCATTGCAAATCCAAGATGGCCGCCACCACAAAATGGCGGATTACTTTTTGTTCAAACACCTCAATATGGGTGTCACTACAAAAAAAAACAAAAAACTTGAATATAAACAATTTTTTTTAAAGGTTTTATAGAAAAAAAAAAAGAAATGATGATGAAGATAATGTACTAAAAGCTAAAAAAAAATTAAGTCCTAGGCACCTAAAATGGCACCGTGAGGCGTAGCGTAACCTGGGTAAATAAATATTATAGCGGTTGACAGTCGGTGGAAATTTCAGGCGCCCCACGATTTTATTTTAGGTGGTTTATTTTAGGATAATTATTTTTTAGCTTTTAGTCCCACATTCTCTTCATCATCGTTCTTTTCAAAAAATATCCGAATTGGATATCGGATTGCATTTGAAGTCGCTGAACCTCCAAGTTAAAACTCGTACAGTAAGCTCCTTATCAAGCTATACTGTTTGACCTTTGGACCGTTCTTATGTCGCTCGTAATAGTGGCGGTGTTTGTAGTGTAAATGTATAGCTTGAATGGGAGCTTACTGTACAATATCAACTACCGTTATTGCACAATATACAGAACGATACAGTAGCCCGACTCAGGCGTGTCTTTGAAATTTATACCTAAAGCTAAACTGGGCGCTAGGGTTGGTACCTACAAAAAAATTGGTGAACGTATACGTATAGTCCATTCGCTTAGATAGTGTCAGTACACCCGCACATAATTGTGGTCATTGTAATATCCGAATTGTAATGTAATCCGAATCTATCTAAAATAAAATATCGATTTTTTGGTGTTGATGGCCCCGTTTTTCACATTGATTCTTGGTATCCCCACCATTTTTGAAGTGTCTATGATAGGTGCAGACACATATTAATTTCAACACAATACCGATGGATATTTATTATAAATTGTTTACAAGTTTACCAAAACACCCGTCTTTTTTTATTGTTGGTTCACATAAAGTTTCATCTTGGGGCATTTCACTGTGCTTCCAAGTACGAAATTAACATGTTCGGTATACGTAACAGAGTCAACAAACACAACCTGCCCCCGTAGCACGTCCACCAAAACACGATATGATAAAGCGATTTTTCGCGGTAAACTATCAAAATACGACGAAACCCTATTGTATTTTGACAGCTCACTGTGATAAATCACTTTATCATATCGTGTTTTGGTGGACGTGCTAGGGGGGCTGGCGCTTCGATGAAAATTGCCATATTCACTAGCGGGTGTGCGCCCCACGCGGCATCCTTTGTTTCCCTTTTATAAAAGCCGCCAAGTGCCTAGGCGGCGCAGTACAAAGGCGACCGTATCAAAGCGAATGGACTATAAACGCCGCACGTGAGCGGCGCGGCGTGTACGTAGAGCACAACAATCTCGGCCGGCGCGCGGCGTTACACTGCGTTGCTATGCCGTTCAGAGGCCCAATTCAGCTAATAAGCTACAGCCGAATCGAAACTGAACCGTTGCGATCGACCAATCAGAACGCCACATTATCACGTCATCGAGCAGTTGAAAGGCAATATAAGCGCTCCGATTGGTCGACCGCAACGGTTCAGTTTTGATTCGGCTGTAGTTTATTAGTTGAATTGGGCCTCTGAGCATGATTGGCGGCCGTGTAAACGACGTTTGTATGTGTGCGTGCGGCGATTCGTCCCTTTAGGTATATGGAGTCGGGCTACTGTATCGTTCTCTATATTGTGGTTATTTTCTCCAGGGAGATGGCGCGACAGCTGCTCGAGGAGAACCAACTGATGGCCCTCCAGCAGAAGGAGAAGGAGAGGTACTACCGCGAGGTGGTGTACAGCAACACGCCAACGGACGAGTACTACGCACAATTCAACACCACCACCAGATAGACTCGTCAACGTACACTTAACGCCGCGTGCCTGTGGTAGCTTGGCAAAAACAGTTTGGCAAAGAAGAGTTTCACAATTTGGCACTGGGAGTTTGATAATTTAGCAACTAGGAGTTTGGTAAAAAAAGATGCTGGCAACATTGCTAGCGCCACCATCGCTGTGTCGTTCACTTGGCGGTGTAATCAAGAAACTACTAGTAGACTATTATTCAATTCCGAATCAAATAAAGTTACCAAATGTTATAAATTACTTAGTTATTCATAGCAAGTGAATAAAAATTAAAAATAACACAAGTTTTAGTCTTCGCACAAGCGACAAATTAATTTTTTATATAACATTATTTTAAAGCTTATATTATGATTGTTACTAGTAAAGGGACTGTTTTGTTATTATTGTTATATCTTTGTTATTGTTTTACATTGTTTGTGTGTATCTCACGTGTATCTTCAGGCGTATATAAACTATACTCTAGCAAAATCCGATGAAGAATGTTTAATAACAAAACGTTGCCTAGCAACCACTGACAGGCATATATTAACAACCTTTTTCTATCAGACAACAGTATACAATTTTTATAAAAGTTTTAGCAATGTGTTTATTGGTTAATTATAATGTTTTTCTTTATGAAAAATTAAAATGCCATTTTGTTAACAATATAATACGACCAAATTATATTTTCACGTTTCGTTATTCCATTCAGTAAAATAATATTTATTAAAGACGCGATATTAATAATATATACCTATTCATTAAATAATTAAACAGTTATTTATAAACGTGTCATTTAAAACAATGCAATAAATTTTAAATGCTATATTGCTTCGGAAACATAAGTAGGGTAAATAACAAATAAAAGTGTATGTTGTGTTAAATAGTGAAACGAAACGTAGGACTTCCAAACGCGTTCGGGTTATAGTGCAATAATTACGCGACCAATTTCAACATTAATCAGGGTAAAGGAACACGAGCAAGAAAGTGATCGCCAACTTCAGTTGAAAGGTTGGTATAATAAGTGCGAAAATTTTCATAATACCTGAGTTCTTTTTGGTTATAGGGCTGTCAACTAAAAATAATTTATGCTTTATTTATTTTTTCGTTAGATTACTAAAATATTAACGTTTTGCGAGTGTTTCTAGTGATACATTGCAGAAAAAATATATTTCTTAAAGTATTATTAAATAATGTGCAGTAATCTAGTCAGAAATACGACCTTTAGAAAAAAAATGTGATCAGTTGTGATGACCCTAAATTGGTTTGTTTACATTTATTCGTCATCGGATTTGGCTGGAGTATAGGCGAAATTCAATTTTGTTGTTGTACACGATATTAATAGCGACAAAAACAAAAATAACGTCTCGATTCAAACGTGTTAAAGACAGAAATACACATTAATCTCCATTCAAATAGCTTACCCAAGGTGAATCAATTTCGCGGAGACGATTTGGCTACGATCCTAGTACATGGTTACAATAGCATTGTTATAATGAGTCACTACCTTCCTATTAAAAAAATGCGAATAGAATAACAAGCCATTCTCTTTTAACATATAAAACATATAAAATAAACCATTGATTTACTACCAAACGTAGATAACGCATGAACGTTCGAAAAGTGGGCCGGTGAAGAACTGCTTCGTGCAGTTCTTTTCCATGCGTTGAAGCGACATCGCGATAAGCAATTTTGAGCATTATGTTTGAGAGTATAAAGTTGATATTTTCTTGTAGCAATTACTAAAACGTCAAATTTAATGTGGCTAGGTATGAAATGATGTAACTGCACACGGTTGTACTTCAAATAGTTGCCGTAATAATAAAGAATAAGTTTGAATTCGATAAATACATTACTTTCTTTACGGTAATTTTAATTCGAGTGTGCATATTCAACTACCTATTTAACAGCGTACAAATGTATAGTCGATTAGGTGACAGATTTCAAGCGCGTTTTTGTATGAAGTGCTCTATCTACGTTTGGTAGTAAATCAATGAAATAAACTGTATACACGGTGTTTCATAATAACCAATAAATAATCAATGCGTTACCTAAAACTAATTATTAAATTGTGTTTACCCGTAATGTCATTCAACCCAAAATTTTCATGTAAATCATAGACATGATGATGATAGGTACTATGATATACATGAAAATTTTGGGTTGAATAACATTACGTGTAAACACATTTTAATAATTAGTTTTAGATAACGCATTTATTATTTATTGGTTATTATGAAACACCGTGTATAATAAATTTTAATGTTTTGCATTTTTGTGTAATGCTACGGCCGCACCTGCGCCTATCGTGCCGAAGCAATGCGTGCCGAAGCTTCGTACGTTTTGTTCGCTAAAAAGTTATCGCGGATATGTTATGGTCACATGGCTTCGTTATTTTACACGATGTATCGTGCAATAATCCAAGATGGCCGAAATCATTTAAAGACGTTGAATTAATGACAATGGCTTTCTTTTTTTTATTGCTACAAGTTGGCAAACAAGCAAACTACCCACCTCGTGGTAAGTGATAACAGGCACCTATAATACATGTGGCTCTTGTGAGATTCGCAGCAAATCTGCAACTCTAACAAGAACCACATTGTACGTTGCCAACTTGTGACATCAGATGTAAAGTCACGGTACCCAGTAATTTCACTGCCATAATATCTTACTCTTCAAACCGGAACACAGCAATGCAAACACTGCTGCTTTGCGGCAGAAATAGGTAAGACGGAGGAGGTTAAATAGCATACCATAATTAAGAGATCACTGAATTAATTACAGATTTGTATAAGACAAAAATTTCGATTAACTATTCTTTTTGAAACATTTTTGTTAATTTTGCAAATAAGGACTTCGCCTTGTGCAAAAATACTTCTGCAAGTTTTAAAATAAAACGATTTTATAATAGAGGAAAATAGTTTTTATTGAAATTAATAAGCTTCGCAAAGCAAATATAAAAAATATATCACATTAGATAATAACTAAGTAACATAAAGGATTAAACCAATTGCACTAAACGCTAAGTTGCAAATTTGATTTGCGAACAAGAGATTTTGGCACTTATTTTAATACTGAGATCAAAAAATATCACTATATTGCAATTATATTGATTGGGGGGGTTAAACTTTACCTAATCTCACTAAACACCAATTCCTTACTATAAACCCCCAAGGGGACATTGAAGTATTACATAACGCAATTTCTGCCTATTTTTTACCATTCCCCTCCCCCCTCCCCCCCTGGAACACCCAGTAAAATTATTCTGTACACCCCTCCCCCTCCCTTATAAAGTTACGTAACACCCTAGTTCACCATTATTAATCTTAAAGTCACAATTATGTCAATTATTACAGGAAAGTCGTCAAACTACCTTTGTTATTGTTTAAATGAGCTCAAATTTGTCCTAAAAGAACATAGACGAAAAGGGTTGCTAACGCGGGAGATTTAAATTCCTTAGTTTTTTATTTAAATATTAAAAACAATGTTATGTAACGCGTTATTCCAACCCCCCTCCCGCCTTTGTAACGTATCGTAACGATTTGCAAGAGAGCTCCCGCCCCCAAATTGCGTTATGTAATACTTGAACGCCCCCCAAGGCGGGCGATCCAATTCCTATCAAAATTCACCTTTCCCGGAAATCAACCCTTTCCTGTGTAGATTCAAGATGGAGTCCGCTATGATCCGCGCCGTTTTCCTAAGGTAGCCGCCACTCGTCAACATCACCACCGGGACGTTGTGCTGCTTGCAGATGTCGAACACGAATTCGTCCCTCTTGATTATACCCTGCCAAGGAAGTTGGGTAGAAACGCTTTATTCTATGAGCGTGCCCATCTCGATGGGGCATCTTCCCCCCTTTAGTCCCCGACTCGGAAATTAAACATTTAGGTCAATCCCCACTAATATATAATTCAGGATATCCTGTCCACCGCCTCACCTAAATTTGTCACCATTGTTGTTATAATGTTACTTGTTTTGTATTTTTTTTATACAATTAAGTTGGCAAACAAGCATACATTGGTAGGTGGTAAGGTAACAGTGGCTCTTGTGAGATTTGCAGGAAATCTGCAATCCCTACAAGAACCACAGTGTACGTTGCCAACTTGTGACATAAGATGTAAAGTCACAGTACCCCGTAATTTCACTCCCACATCTTACCCTACAAACCACATCTTACCCTACAAGGCAGAAATAGGTAAGACGGTGGTACCTAAGCACACGTCTCCCTGCGGTAAATTTCATAATATTATCTACAAATTGTCTAAAAACGCACTTTTAATCCCGAATTTTAAAGAGTTGGAGGCAGGCAAACGAGGTCACGGGCAACGGCCAGTAAGTATTAAAATTAAGCATTTTTAAATTTCCACTACACGTTCGGTTTTTAGGGATTCGTGCCTCAAAAGGACAAAACGGAACCCTTATAATAAGGCGGCCAACCGTCCCGTAATCTGCGGGACTGTCCCGTAATGGCAGTTGTAATCGTCCAATGCGTCCCGCATGTCCCGCTTCCTATCTTTTTTTGTAGATGTAGATTCGTTTCCCATCGTCTCGCTCGCATATACTAGTGTTCAACATCAAAAATTCGAATGAGACGAGACGTACCGTACTTAGGTAGGAGTCCACTACATATACACTCCACGCCAATCAAGCGTCTGTGTGCGCGACTTCAGTAGTAGTTCAGTAGTAGATCAGTAGTAGTGTTGTTTGTTTCCAATTTAAGTGCAGCACCTACATATCCAGTCATTTTGTGGATAGGGGTGGGTGTCCCGCGTTGACTTATTAGAATGTTGGCCGCCTTACCCTTATAGGATCACTTCGTTGTTTCTCGGGAACGCGTAGAGACGTCAAATCGAAATTTATATCTACCAAATACTCGGGTCTAGGGTCTCTTTTCAGCTGTGAAATATTCATACTTGTAAGTCGACGCAATTAAAAGACAAAATGATTGTTTATGATGTATATTTTCGCATATTTGCGATTTCACAAAGGAATCAAACTTATACGATTACCTACTTCCCGTTTGATTTCATGTCGTTGTTTTTTTTTTGCGCAAATATATTAGAAACGTCGTTAGGTGCACGTGCGGAATCGCCATTTCCACTCGTCACTTGATAAGAAATGACACACTTTACGCACTTTTATCTAAATGTATGGTACATTTAATGGCTCTGGTCGTCTATGTCCAGAGTGTTAAACGGACTACAGCATCAAAAGGACTACTGTCCCATTTCGACTAGTCCCAATTTGACTCATATCCTATAATACCTAGTGGTCATCTTTGTCTAGAGTGCGTAAAAATCTAGTTTCATCATTTGTGGTAGGTATATCCTACAGAGGTTCAAATCAATACATAATGTGTCGAAAAATGCAGTAATATGCAAGTAACATTGTCTTAAGGGTCTCTAAACACCCATAAACTTACAATTTCGCTTATCCTCATGTGTCCCAGCGGATCTGAGTCTAATATGTCTGTGCCCGCATTGTACACCAGTATGTCTGGCTTGAACTCCTTCAGAGCTGCTTTCAGATTCCTGCAACAATTTTTATATTTAACTAGCTGTTGCCCGCGACTTCGTCCGCGTAGTAATGATGATATAAAGTATTGAAGTTTAATGATGTTTTTCATATTTCAGTCAATAGATTATGTCTATCACACAAAGCAACTTTCACACATAGGTTTGCGAAAGCGATTATATTCCCTTAAACCGGCCCTGTCGTAAAATCTGTTCCTACTTGACATTCTGAACTATCTATCTTGCTATCTCTCTTCCAGTTTTCAGATACAAAAAGCCTAGGAATTGATATAAACTTGCGAGAGCCTTTTGTTCAACCCTGTTACAAAATTCTTTCAAAGCGAACGTTTACTAAATATAAACTGACTCCCTGCCACATCTAAAGTTTGTAGCACAATAAATTATGTACTTTTATACAAACTTGCGAGAGCCCTTAGACCTCCTCAATCCGGCCCTGTCGCAAAATCCGTTCTTTGCGAACGTCTACTAACTGCCTCTCTCCCAATTTTTTTACAAAAAATATTTGTAGTGTCACAAAAAATGAAGGACTTCCATACAAACTTGCGAGGGCGTCAGACCTCCTTAATCCGGCCCTGTCGCAAAATCCGTTCTTAGCGGTCATCTACTAACTATAAACTACCTCCCTGCGAAATTTCATCTTTGTACGTCAAGTGGTTTTCGAGATTACTTTATGAGTGACCTTACGCTTTTATATTGATGACATAAAAGAATAGCTTTTTACACCAGCGCATTGACACTTATCCTATACAAATTCCCTTGGATTATTCGGTTAAGGAAAATGTCTGGTTTGGGCCGATTCGTTTTACAGCACAAGTAACATGGTCAACATAAACAACGTAATTTATGTCAAGCGATATTTAAAGCCAAACTCAAATTTTAAAATGTTCATAATTCTATGTCCAGTAATGACGAAGACCCATACAAACGTCCACCCTATTTTACTATTGGCACTTGTCCCACAGCCAGCGATAAACAAGAAGCGAGAAAACCTACATAATAGGCACAAGTTGGCGACTACTTTGAAGCGAATAGTTCCGATAGTTTCTGCGACGGGCAATTACTCGCACTCGCCCCTTATCGTTGAGTAGATAACTGCTGGTTGGTCTTAAGTTTTCTGTGAGAGCAAGCATCGCTCACCTAATATTATCATAGATAGCTCTTATCGCTGCAACAAACTAGTGTAAAGTTCTCGCCAGCAGTTTGAGCAGTTTTTACCAAGTTCTAGGGGCCCAATTCAGCTAATAAGCTACAGCCGAATCGAAACTAAACCGTTGCGATCGACCAATCAGAACGCCACATTATCACGTCATCGAGCAATTAAAGGCAATATAAGTGCTCCGATTGGTTATTAAGGGGTTTTCTTTGTGATTCTAGAGTGAAAAAACTCTTAATCGATTCTGCTATTCTGGTACCTGGTACCGACAAATTTATTTCAGTCTGTTTTAAAATTAAGTTCATAAAATTAATTATAGAACTACAGTGGCAGATAATAAAGATATTTAGTGATTTCGTACGCCTGACAGTAATGCCTAAGTCTTTTCCATAAACGCGCTGCTTGGACTGCAAAAGACTTATTTTTCTTTTCTTTTTTTTAAACAAAAAACATCGCCCCACACTAAGATTTTCTCCTGTGTCGTGCGTGAGTGCAGTTACAAACATAGAACATCACATGCACATACGCCCAGACCGGAACAAATTTCTGTAGGCCATACAAAATATTTGTCAGAGTCAGATATAAAAGCGAGGGGCAGCAGGGCTAAATAGGATTCTACATACTAAGGGCCATACTAATAACCATTGTATAAGCCTTGTATAGTTGAGCAGTGTTTTGTCTCTTTTGTTCGAATTCGAAATGTCATTCGAGTGAACATAACAAAACACTGTTTAACTAAATCAGGCTTATACAATGGTTATTAGTAAGGCCTTAAGGAAAGAATATATGGCATTCCGGCGAAAGCGAACGAGCTTAGTACGAAATTCATAGATGTCATATTTTCGCAAACCAAATATGCAAAAGTTTTGAAGTCGCTCAAGCTTATTGAGTTGCTCCTTGGTGACGTCCAAATAACTGACATCGGCGTAATCAAATAAAGGGAGAAGAAGAGATCGGACAAGGGCGATTTTAGTAGAAGTTGGAATGAAATATTGTAGACTCACTTCTTGTAACTGAGGTGGACAGGTTGGTACCTAATTTATTCCTATAATATACCTACAATATTCAATACATCTTCGTTAGTATATTCCATTTCCTTATAATAAGAATATACTAACGTAGGTGTGTTGTATATATTTTTTTAATTTTGAATTTAATAAAAATGCACTCACTGCCTCAACTTGAGCATGTACTCGAGGTCCTCGACCTTGTTCCCCAGCTCCACCCTCCTCCGGATGGCCTGCTTGGCGCGCTTGTCCCGCGGGTAGATGTTGCGGTTGTACATGTCCATTATGTACACCTCAGGCACGCCGAGGAAGTCGCGTTGGTACCCATTGCCCTATCATTAACAAAAAAAAATAAAAACTGACTACAAAAACAGACATTTTTATATTGAAGTCGGTGCCAAGCAATGATCTCCTGGAGTTACTTGGCACCGACTTCAGAATAAAAATGATATATTTTTATATTATTTTTGACTTGTAAGTTTTTGGAGTCAGTGATTGTTTTTTGGAAAATAAAATATTTTTATCTTTTTAGTGAATCTAATACATGATTACCGAGCAACTTTAAAGAATATTAGCACGGGTCAACACGTGAACATAATATGAAGGAATGAGTCATCAGAAATGACCTCAAAAGAACTATTACCTGGTGCGCATCTAGATCCACTATCATAGCGTTCTGTATCATCTTGTTTGATATCAGGAACTGTATCAGGAGGGTGATGTCCGCGTAGGGGCAGAATCCGCCGCCCCTGTCGCCGCTGCAATGGTGGAACCCGCCCCCCACGTTAATAGCCCAGCCCCTCTCCATTGCCAGCTTTCCAGCTAAAATCGATCCTCCTGTCTGCAATCTGAAATCACCTTGTATATGCAGTTTTTGGTTGGTAGGGCTTACAAAGGTCAAATCTACTTATGATAGGTATGAATTGGAAAAAACAGTAAAAAGTCTTGGAAGTATACATCAAGAACATTTTAACAAAATTTCATCTGTATTGATGGCTTTTGCACTTTATTAGGCCAAAGTAGACTTTATTCACCTGTACCTAATAACTATGTATCAACATTCAATTTACAGATTTCAATTTATTTAGCATTTTTAAAGAAAATTATAAAAGAAGATAACGTTTTTATCAAAGCACCTAGTCATCGTCTGCATTATATATTACTCTCAGCTGATGTCTCTTAACAGTGCTGATGATTTTTTCGTCAATATAGGCAAAAAATGTACAGAAAAAGTAAAAATTACGCAAATAACACCATGATGGTGTTATTACTCACTTAAAGTGTTTTCTAGAAATATGCTTAAGTATTATTGAATACTGAGATCTAATGATTATGGACTTTAATCCATAATGTATGGACATCAAATAGCTTGAATGACACTTGAAGTTGGTTGTAATTGTAATCTAATAACATAAAATATAAAATAAATCAGAAATACTTTAAACCCCTTATTGCACCCCATACATATCTTTACTAAAGTGTTTTTGCCAAGTCTGGTAACATGATTGGAAAAGTACATACCTCATTGGTTTTAAGTAAGCATATTGTACAAGCATGTTGGGCAGGCAGGCAATTACTGGAATTTCAGCTATCGTAGCCACTTTCGTGCTCCACTGTAAAATAACAATTTTTACCTGTATAATAATAAACAGTTTTACCAATGAATGTTTTAAAAGTACTCACATACAAGTATCACTGTTAATAACATTCACAGACTAGTATTCTACATAGGATAGCATGTTAGTGTTAGAAAGCTAGCATTGCAAAGACTATAACTCATAAGTGAAAGTGAGAGGGCCATGTTTGCTGTTGAGACATTTGCAGATGGTGCAAAAAACTGCTTGAGAACTTTTTGCTAGCCAGGAAGGTTGACAGATGATCTTGTCAAAGTCTAGACGAAGAAAGCACAAGCCCATAGGGAGTGGCATACGTTGGAAGAGACCTACACTCAGCAATAGGTTGATATGTGTTGATAGTAACTTGGGCTTTGAGTGAACACAACTTCTTCTTTTCTGAGCTAGTAAGATTATAAGGAAACTAGTTAACTAACGCTCAAATTAGGGTAGTCAAATAAGATAGGTTTCTACTTTATGAGCTAGTAAACTAACTGTGTATTAACAAGTCTCGTATATCTCAGTCATTAATGTTCATTTTATAAAGTACTAGTACTTTATAAAATGTACATTAATGACTGAGATATTTACTTTCTGCTCGCAACTTCGCCCGTGTTATTTTTGTTTTCCCGTGGGAATGTGTTTTTCCTGTAGGAAAATTAGGTATCCTGTGTTCTTCCCCTGGTCTCGAACTATCCCTATACCAACTTACATCAAAATCGGTTCAGTAGTTACAACTATTCAATACAAACAAACAATCAAATCTTTCTTTATAATATTAGTATAGAAGTCATAAAACTGACAGAAATTGTTCTAGAGAGTTAAGTTATACCTACTCTAAATAGTATTTAATTTTTTTTTTAATTCTTTTGATATTTAAGTATTATGAAATCAGATGTATAGCACACTTATATTCAGCAAAAAAGAAAATATACCTAAATGCACTCACTTTCAGAGATTTTAGATACTTTTTTGTATGCACAGTCAAAAGGTCGCTTTTTTGTGCCTCCAACGGCTTCACCAATAAGTTGTCTGTGATTAAATCAGCGTTTTTCAAGTTCTGCAACAAAATCAATTCAGAAAATTATATAAGTAAGTAATAAATCTTAAGTACATAGAAATGCAATCAAAACAGAAGAAGAATCTACCTACTTGAATAATATTGCGCCATTTCTTTGCATCAAATACGTGGAATTTCTCAAGGCCCAAGAAAGATACGTTGTATTTCTCATCGTACACTAATGGCCATTGATCGTCTCTGATGTCGAAGTACAGACTGTAAAACGCAAAATTACGCAGTGTCATTAGAATAACACACTTCTGTTACAGCGCTTTTCTAATAAACAATTACCTGCTCATAATTGTTTAGTCAAAATCCATAACATTGCAAAAATAATAAACTGGCTGGGATGACGCACTTCGCAACCACGTTTCATGCAACCGGTTGTTTTTTTGATGTATTTCTGTCACTGTCTTATGTCAGCTGACTGTCAGATTTTCGCGCATTTGTAAAAAACTAATGGTGCGTTCCGAATGACGATGATTTCGATGTCAGCGTGCTAAAGTCGTTTCGAATCACCGTAAACGTGCTGACAGCATCCAACCTCATCGATGACGTCATTACATTCGCTATGTTGCATTTATGGCGACCATGCCTCGGATCGTAATCGTTGTGAATGTTCTGTCATATGGCTGTCAAGTGTCAATGTCAGATTGTCAGCGACTGAAAACAACATCATTTTATTGTAAGGGATGTCTAAAATAATACAGCAGTGGACTAATATTTCTGTTGTCTACATAAGTGCCCATAAAAAATGGTTAGACGCGAGAATTACGTAGTAGTATTGCTGAAAATTGTCAAGATAATGGACGTCAATGTCTAAGGAAACGTCGGCGTCGTAAGCGAGCAAACTATCGTTTCAAATACCCAACTTTCATTTGTCGATGTTAGTGCGATATCCCATTCGGAACGATTGTGAGCGCTCTTCCCTCCTACTCGTATAAGCTCATTCGGAACGCATGCACCTGTCCATGCATGCATGCTGGGCTACGTTCCAAAACATCACCCGGAGTGAGTAGGTAGTGAGGGGAAGGTGGCCGGTTAGGCGTGGGCCAAATAGAAAAGGCGCGGGCGCGGCGCACCTGTGGCGCGCCATCGGCGCACCGCTTCTATCTGTTTTGTGCCCGTCCGTTTTCATACAATTAGTATGAAAGATCATTCGACAAGCTTCCAGATGGCGCGCTACGGTTGCAACGACGGGCGCGCCGGCCGTCGCACTGCTGGCGCGCAGCCGCGTACGTACGTACCTCAGTCTATAGTGAGTGATGCGGGGGACCAGACGTTTCTTGCAAAAAAAAAATGCGTCAATTACGTGACGATGTTGATTTTAACATTAAATTTTGCGAAATAATTAAAGAACACCCACCACTATATGATTATAATCGTTCTGAATACTGTAATCGTTACGTACAAGACAAAATATGGCACCAACGTACTGGCGCACCGTAGCATACAAGCGCTGTTCGCGCCCACGGGCGCGACTGCAGCGCGCTGAAGGCGCGCTGCGAGTGCGCCACCGGGTGCGACTGATGCGCGCCGCGCCGCCTCTGTCTGGCTTGCGCCTTATGTCGCATTTACACATGCGTGTTCGCCATTCGACGAAACATTCGACGAAATATTCGACGAAACATTCGACGAAACATTCGACGAAACATTCGACGAAACATTCGTGTGGCGTTTACACATTCGTGTTCGCTATTCGCCTCGTCATTCGACGAAACATTCGTACCTACGAGTGCCACCGCGAACTACTGTTCACACATTCGCGGGTGATTCATTTTGATATTAGCACACGAACACGGAGGACGTGAAAATAATGGCGGCATGCGTGCTACATTTTAGTTTTTAATAATTTAAGCTTTAATGTTACAAACATATGGCGGACTTAGCGATAAACATCGCTCTCTACCAGTCAACCATTAGGCTAAGGAGAGAAAGTAAATGACGGCATAAGAAAATAAATGTAATAAATGACAATAATTGTTATATTCAAATAATATGATATTAAGAAAAAAACATACATACACGCACATAACACTCACATATACATATTGTATATGTGTGTGTGTGTAAGTTTTATGAAAGTAATGTGTATGAATGTGTTTATATATACACATACATACTTTGCATATACAGCGCGCGACAGAGCGTCGGTGGCGCAGTGGACTCGGCACTTGCCTTCCAATCGGGGGGTCGGGGTTCGAGACCCGCCATGTACCAATGTGTTTTTCGTTTCGAATTTCATATGTACATTTGTCTGACGCTCGTACGGTGAAGGAAAACATCGTGAGGCAACCTGCATACATCTGCGAAGAAGTTCAATGATGTATGTGAAGTCGACCAATCCGCACTGGGCCAGCGTGGTTGACTAAGGCCTAATCACCCTAATATAGGGTAGGCTCGAGCCCCTCGGTGGGGACGTATATGGGCTGTGATGATGATGATGATGATGATATTGAAGTCGGTACGAAACGATGATCTCTTATAAAGTCTTAAAATTGACACCGACTTCAAAATAGAAGTGTGATGTTGTCAGTACCTATTCTTATATTATTTTTACCTTTTCAGTGTTTTTGAAGTCGGTTTTTATTTTTAACCGACTTCAAAAAGGGAGGAGGTTCTTAATTCGATGCGAATGTTTTTTTTGTGTGTATGTTATGCGATTACGCCGCCAATTGTGGACTGATTTTCAACATTCTTTTTGTATTCTCTGATAATGGGATCCCATGAAAATCGATGGAAACGCTAATGAAATACCAGCTCACTGATGAGCTGGTATTAAATTAGGGTTTTTGTTTTTACTAAAAAGATTTCATTCACTAAAAAGTTAAAAATAAAAAATATTTTACAAAAAATAAAAACCGACTTCAAAAACGCTGAAAAGTTTAAAATAATATAAGAATAGGTACAGACAACATCACACTTCTATATTGAAGTCGGTGACAAATTTTAAGACTTTCGAGGAGATATCGTTTGGCACCGACTTCAATATAGAAGTGTGATGTTGTCTGTACCTATTTCTTATATTATTTTTAACTTTTCAGTGTTTTTGAAGTCGGTTTTTATTTTTTGTAAAATATTTTTTATGTGTAATTATGATTGCGATGTTTTGGGTTCCAAATGAGCTCTTCTCTATAATAAAGTTCTAGGAATTCTAAAATTCGCACTTTACTCCACTCTAATTTGTCTACACGTTCGGTTGGGTCGGGCGCTAGCAGTCAACTAAATGCATGCGAATGTGTAAACAGTAAGTTCGTGTTCGCCATTCGTGCCCTTTGATTCGCGTCCAAAAAACCGCTCCCGACGCGAACTCACGAATCGCGAGGCGAATGGCGAGGCGAATAGCGAACTTACTGTTTACACATGCGTGTTCGTTATTCGCCTCGCGATTCGCGCGAATGTGTAAACGCGCTATTTCGCGCGAATCTCGAGGCGAATTGCTAGGCGAATAGCGAGGCGTATAACGAACACGCATGTGTAACTCCGCGTTTACACATTCGCGCGAATCGCGAGGCGAATAGCGAGGCGAATAACGAACTAGCTGTTTACACATGCGTGTTCGTTATTCGCCTCGCTATTCGCCTAGCAATTCGCCTCGAGATTCGCGCGAAGTAGCGCGTTTACACATTCGCGCGAATCGCGAGGCGAATAACGAACACGCATGTGTAAACAGTAAGTTCGCTATTCGCCTCGCCATTCGCCTCGCGATTCGTGAGTTCGCGTCGGGAGCGGTTTTTTGGACGCGAATCAAAGGGCACGAATGGCGAACACGAACTTACTGTTTACACATTCGCATGCATTTAGTTGACTGCTAGCGCCCGACCCAACCGAACGTGTAGACAAATTAGAGTGGAGTAAAGTGCGAATTTTAGAATTCCTAGAACTTTATTATAGAGAAGAGCTCATTTGGAACCCAAAACATCGCAATCATAATTACACATAAAAAATATTTTACAAAAAATAAAAACCGACTTCAAAAACACTGAAAAGTTAAAAATAATATAAGAAATAGGTACAGACAACATCACACTTCTATATTGAAGTCGGTGCCAAACGATATCTCCTCGAAAGTCTTAAAATTTGTCACCGACTTCAATATAGAAGTGTGATGTTGTCTGTACCTATTCTTATATTAATTTAAACTTTTCAGCGTTTTTGAAGTCGGTTTTTATTTTTTGTAAAATATTTTTTATTTTTAACTTTTTAGTGAATGACATCTTTTTAGTAAAAACAAAAACCCTAATTTAATACCAGCTCATCAGTGAGCTGGTATTTCATTAGCGTTTCCATCGATTTTCATGGGATCCCATTATCAGAGAATACAAAAAGAATATTGAAAATCAGACCACAATTGGCGGCGTAATCGCATAACATACACACAAAAAAAACATTCGCATAGAATTAAGAACCTCCTCCCTTTTTGAAGTCGGTTAAAAATAAAAACCGACTTCAAAAACACTGAAAAGGTAAAAATAATATAAGAATAGGTACTGACAACATCACACTTCTATTTTGAAGTCGGTGTCAATTTTAAGACTTTATAAGAGATCATCGTTTCGTACCGACTTCAATATCATCATCATCATCATCATCACAGCCCATATACGTCCCCACCGAGGGGCTCGAGCCTACCCTATATTAGGGTGATTAGGCCTTAGTCAACCACGCTGGCCCAGTGCGGATTGGTCGACTTCACATACATCATTGAACTTCTTCGCAGATGTATGCAGGTTGCCTCACGATGTTTTCCTTCACCGTACGAGCGTCAGACAAATGTACATATGAAATTCGAAACGAAAAACACATTGGTACATGGCGGGTCTCGAACCCCGACCCCCCGATTGGAAGGCAAGTGCCGAGTCCACTGCGCCACCGACGCTCTGTCGCGCGCTGTATATGCAAGTATGTATGTGTATATATAAACACATTCATACACATTACTTACATAACACTTACACACACACACATATACAATATGTATATGTGAGTGTTATGTGCGTGTATGTATGTTTTTTCTTAATATCATATTATTTGAATATAACAATTATTGTCATTTATGACATTTATTTTCTTATGCCGTCATTTACTTTCTCTCCTTAGTCTAATGGTTGACTGGTAGAGAGCGATGTTTATCGCTAAATCCGCCATATGTTTGTAACATTAAAGCTTAAATTATTAAAAACTAAAATGTAGCACGCATGCCGCCATTATTTTCACGTCCTCCGTGTTCGTGTGCTAATATCAAAATGAATCACCCGCGAATGTGTGAACAGTAGTTCGCGGTGGCACTCGTACGTAGGTACGAATGTTTCGTCGAATGACGAGGCGAATAGCGAACACGAATGTGTAAACGCCACACGAATGTTTCGTCGAATGTTTCGTCGAATATTTCGTCGAATGTTTCGTCGAATGGCGAACACGCATGTGTAAATGCGACATAAACAGCTAGTTCGTTATTCGCCTCGCTATTCGCCTCGCGATTCGCGCGAATGTGTAAACGCGGTGTAATGTCGCATTTACACATGCGTGTTCGCCATTCGACGAAACATTCGACGAAATATTCGACGAAACATTCGACGAAACATTCGACGAAACATTCGTGTGGCGTTTACACATTCGTGTTCGCTATTCGCCTCGTCATTCGACGAAACATTCGTACCTACGAGTGCCACCGCGAACTACTATTCACACATTCGCGGGTGATTCATTTTGATATTAGCACACGAACACGGAGGACGTGAAAATAATGGCGGCATGCGTGCTACATTTTAGTTTTTAATAATTTAAGCTTTAATGTTACAAACATATGGCGGACTTAGCGATAAACATCGCTCTCTACCAGTCAACCATTAGGCTAAGGAGAGAAAGTAAATGACGGCATAAGAAAATAAATGTAATAAATGACAATAATTGTTATATTCAAATAATATGATATTAAGAAAAAAACATACATACACGCACATAACACTCACATATACATATTGTATATGTGTGTGTGTGTGTAAGTGTTATGTAAGTAATGTGTATGAATGTGTTTATATATACACATACATACTTGCATATACAGCGCGCGACAGAGCGTCGGTGGCGCAGTGGACTCGGTACTTGCCTTCCAATCGGGGGGTCGGGGTTCGAGACCCGCCATGTACCAATGTGTTTTTCGTTTCGAATTTCATATGTACATTTGTCTGACGCTCGTACGGTGAAGGAAAACATCGTGAGGCAACCTGCATACATCTGCGAAGAAGTTCAATGATGTATGTGAAGTCGACCAATCCGCACTGGGCCAGCGTGGTTGACTAAGGCCTAATCACCCTAATATAGGGTAGGCTCGAGCCCCTCGGTGGGGACGTATATGGGCTGTGATGATGATGATGATGATGATATTGAAGTCGGTACGAAACGATGATCTCTTATAAAGTCTTAAAATTGACACCGACTTCAAAATAGAAGTGTGATGTTGTCAGTACCTATTCTTATATTATTTTTACCTTTTCAGTGTTTTTGAAGTCGGTTTTTATTTTTAACCGACTTCAAAAAGGGAGGAGGTTCTTAATTCGATGCGAATGTTTTTTTTGTGTGTATGTTATGCGATTACGCCGCCAATTGTGGACTGATTTTCAACATTCTTTTTGTATTCTCTGATAATGGGATCCCATGAAAATCGATGGAAACGCTAATGAAATACCAGCTCACTGATGAGCTGGTATTAAATTAGGGTTTTTGTTTTTACTAAAAAGATTTCATTCACTAAAAAGTTAAAAATAAAAAATATTTTACAAAAAATAAAAACCGACTTCAAAAACGCTGAAAAGTTTAAAATAATATAAGAATAGGTACAGACAACATCACACTTCTATATTGAAGTCGGTGACAAATTTTAAGACTTTCGAGGAGATATCGTTTGGCACCGACTTCAATATAGAAGTGTGATGTTGTCTGTACCTATTTCTTATATTATTTTTAACTTTTCAGTGTTTTTGAAGTCGGTTTTTATTTTTTGTAAAATATTTTTTATGTGTAATTATGATTGCGATGTTTTGGGTTCCAAATGAGCTCTTCTCTATAATAAAGTTCTAGGAATTCTAAAATTCGCACTTTACTCCACTCTAATTTGTCTACACGTTCGGTTGGGTCGGGCGCTAGCAGTCAACTAAATGCATGCGAATGTGTAAACAGTAAGTTCGTGTTCGCCATTCGTGCCCTTTGATTCGCGTCCAAAAAACCGCTCCCGACGCGAACTCACGAATCGCGAGGCGAATGGCGAGGCGAATAGCGAACTTACTGTTTACACATGCGTGTTCGTTATTCGCCTCGCGATTCGCGCGAATGTGTAAACGCGCTACTTCGCGCGAATCTCGAGGCGAATTGCTAGGCGAATAGCGAGGCGAATAACGAACACGCATGTGTAAACAGCTAGTTCGTTATTCGCCTCGCTATTCGCCTCGCGATTCGCGCGAATGTGTAAACGCGGTGTTAGGATGGTCGGAGTGTTGTTTTAGAACGGCAAGAGTGTTGTCTGCTTTGTTTACATAACCAAATATACAAAAATAACAAAATATATAATTCATCGGCGCGTCCATTCGCTTTAATGCATGGATTACATTCCTCTGTTTCTCTACGAAAATGCTAAAACCAACAGAATATGAATTCTGTTAAATCGCTGCCTAACCTAACTTCAGCGGAAATGAAGGCCAATTTTACAATCGTGTCTCTTACGATACCTATAGTCTTTGAAATTTAAAATTAACTTATTGTCGACGTTACGAAGCGCATCCTCGCTCTCCGAGATGCACAAATTGTGTGTGAATATGAAGTCTTTGTAATCACAATCACACACAACTTTAAAATCCACACAATTTCCCGCCAAATCCAATCGAGTGAAATTACACCTTGCTATATTATGCGGGTGAGATTCTACTCGATCGAGTGCACTCCGTAGCGTTTTAGGACACGCCACTCCAACACTCTCGAGTGCACCCGAAATGTTTTAGGACATACTTCGGGTGACCGAGTGCACTCGGGTGATGTTTTGGAACGTAGCCCTGTGCATGCATGGAACTGTCCGAGTTTTTATTGCAACTAGGGTTGCGTTCCGAAACAAAATTTCCTTTGACGGGTAAAGTTACCCGACTGAAAATCGGTTTTGGAACGGGGCTAAAAGTGAGTTCGCGAAGAATTCTGACCTAGCGATCTCTGTATTCAAATGGACAGTAGGTTATGTTGGTGTACCTTGAACCCCCCAAACCTCCTGTTCCGGTTACACTATTCCACTTCCGGTGCGGGCAAATTCGACTTGCGATTTATTATATTCACCCGAAGGTCTTTCATTGAAAATGGCGGTGCTGTCACCCGTGCTTTGAGATCGGTTCTCCAGTAAGTCATATTATGCCATCTCAGGCGTGATTAGATACGTGCCTTGAGCACTGTTGAGATGACGAAGAATTCTCGGCATCAGATATGGTGGGGGAAATACCCAGGCTAGACCCCAATTCCATTTCACCGAAAAGACCATTCCGGCAGATTTTTGCGGCGGGAGAGACCTTCGACCATGGCATTGTATCGTCCAGGCTAGGGCTAGTTCATGCTAGGGGGCTGGTTTCCATCACAAATCGCCTAATGTTAGTAATGTTGGCACATCACGGTCCACGGCGCATGTGTTATGTATATTACGCTTGCGCATTTATACGTATGTACCTTTTCGGTTCGTGTTCGATACGTAAAAAAACCGAACGGGAAATGTACGTCCTAGCGTTTACGCACTTATCCGCATTTGATTCGTGATTGAGATGGTTGTGCGATATACGTCAAGATGACGGGATCACTTCCTGTTTTTAAAAACGCACTGCAAATTAGTACTTATTTGGTACTATTTAATACCAAATATTATAATTTTGGTACCTGCTTAGTTTAGACAAAATCCGGCTACCATTATCAAAATGGCGGGATCATGCTCTAATATTAAAGTAACTAACTATTTGATGTAGGTAACAGATTAAACCACTATTTAGTACGTACAGTAAGCTCCCATTCAAGCTATACATTTACACTACGAAAACCGCCACTATTACGAGCGACATAAGAACGGTCCAAAGGTCAAACGGTATAGCTGGATGAGGAGCTTACTGTACCTCCTCTTTTAAAATGGAATATTTAAATTCTGATGGCCCAAAAAAAGGATGAAAAAAGAACAAAAAGTGTATGAAATATTTTCGAAAAAAAAAACAGACCAGCAGGGCTATTCGCTAACTACGGTTGATAACTAGAACTGTCATTTTTGAAATACACTTTATATCCATTACTGTTTTATTGATCTTATGTGTTATGGCAGCGTTTATTATAGCAGTAATGGATGTTAAGTTCCTTTCAAAAATGACAGTTCTAGTTAGCAACCGAAGTTACAGAATAGGCCTGCTGTACAAATAGGCAGCCTTATTGCTCAAAAGTAATCTCTTCCAGGCAACCTTGGTACAAAAGAACGAGACAGAATATTCAATAGGAGAAAGGGTCAGAACTAGGACTAAAGAAATTTTGTTAATGGGAAAGGAGTTACGAGCAAAAGTTCCAGCTTAATTAATTTATATTTGAATAAGCTGTAGGCGTTTTAACATTCCACTTATAAGATGTTTTCCAGTATAAATTGTCATTTTATATCAAAAAAACGATTAAGCAATCATTATTAATACATAAGTATATAAACACTATTAACAACTTTATCAAATAATATAAAATGGAGACCCGCCATCCTGATGCACACATAAAAACGACGAAGTGAGAATTAACGGATCGAACACTAACCGAATACGAACCGAATACGTATGAGTGCGCAAGCGTCCATACAATCACTAGGACGGCCAATCCGGATCAAAACCGAACACGAATCGAATACGAACCGAATAAGTATAAGTGTGCAAGCGCCCTTAGTTACTGTTATTTACCTATAGAATGTTAGGAATGGTTATAATTGTGCCGGCCTGAGGCAAGTTTTAAGATTGAGCGAGTTCCCCCTTACGCCCAAATATTGAAAAAGCGAGGATAATTTTTGACCACTGAGCCGCCCCCTAGAACTGGGCGCCTGGAGCGGCCGGTCTGTTCGCCCTATGGTAGGGCCGGCCCCATGGACTTATTAATCAATTTATAAATGCATGGCCGGCCCTTATAAACTAAAGCATTTAATGAATTTCCATAAACTAAATCTGTAACTGATGATAACAGACAATAAAGATACATATCTACACTCAGAAGAATAACAAGACAAAGACATTCCCAGTGTTTACCTTACTCTATGACACACCTTAATAATTAGATAAGCAGGTAGGTACTTATCTAAGAACTCATTGGATAATATGGTACCTATATCTACGAACTCTGTAGGTAACAGTAATATTCAACAAATTCTACGATATTGATGGATGATCGCGAAGACTTGTTCACTTATTAGTTTGTGATCGCGAATGTTTATAATAAAGGTTGCTAAGCAACCCACCCAAACAGTTGTGGCAGAGTATATAAACCACAAACTATATAGAGATACTCCACCTAGCAACGAAATGTAAACAAACCAGCAGTACAGTTTCCATTTCTATGAATATAATACAGAGATTTAAATGTTATGTTATTGTTGTAAAAATGTATTTGAGTACTAAAAATAAGGATAAAAATTCAGCAGAAAATTAAGTGAACATGGACACGACCATAGAGGCCTTACAAACTGAAGTGGACTTTTATAGAGTAAATAATTTTATTATTTAAAGTTACGCTTCATATTAATTTAATGCGTATTTGGTTATTCGTGGATTTCATCGTGTTCTCATCAATATCAATCTCACTGATGAGAATGAATCATTTAGGTAAATGTTTCAGTATCAAATATCGGGTGGAAGGAAAATACCGTCGTGCCTTGTAGACGCTTTCCAACATAGAGTACTTTATGTATAGGTATTTCAAACTCTCTTATAACTGTATAAGCAGCTGGGGATGGGTTAGCCCAGTCAAACCGACATATAACTGGGGAATATATGGCCCTGCCTGACTGATAAAAAATAATGATGGATGCACCAGGATGCACTTTGATTGTCCAAATTGAAAGCGATCTCGAGATTTTTTACACAATCAAAGAACCGCGGTTGTCCATCTGGTGTGCGATCACAAACGAGTTCCAACCTGGTGATCCTACCCTTTTAGGCGATGTCCCTGCTTGTTCATACTACTGGGAATGTGTCAGGAGGATTGATTTAGTGAATTGGCCCTTCCTGGTCCCGAACGTGCTCTCTGTAGGGGTGGATGGAGTGGTTCCACCGGGGCTCCGAGTCCGAGTGGAGGGGGTCCGTATAGTGCGGTCACGCATTCCCCTCGAAAACAAAAAGGGGGTGGAGTGGTTCCGGAGGATGGGTTAAGCTGGGTATCTGGAAGCTAGTGGAATAACCATTAGTGGACTGGAATCCTACGGTAAACCCAAGTGCGCGATTTAATCACCTTAACCCCTTGGTATCGTTGTAGATTACCCCATCAAAAAAACATACTTAAGATACTGCAATCCTACAGGTTCTTTGGTACTTTGAGTATACAAATATCTTGGTTGGGTTAGCCCTAAGAGTGTCTGAAAATGTAACGCTACGGAAGACACGTAATAAACAGTTTCACAGTTTCTGAGTTTGCACTGACATATTTATAGAAGTAACTATCTATAGAAGTATTTATAACTCTGCAGCAAATGGTTGGGGTAATAATATTCCACTGGTCAAATATCTTGATCCAATGTTTTGTTTTACAGTTTCTAAGTTTGCACTGACATCTTTACAGAAGTAACTAATAACTATCTATAGAAGTGTTATAACTCTTGAGCAGATGGTTGGGGTAATGATATTCCACTGGTCAAATATCTTGATCCAATGTTTTTTACACACGACAGGGGCCAGGAGCTTTGCCTTCATCTCACATGATGGATAATGGCGAAAACGCCTAAGGTAGAAGCGAGTTTCACCTGAAGTCCTTAATAACTCAGGAACTGGCTTTCTGACTTCTGCCTATTGTCGGAACACATTAATATTGTCATTATGGCGACAAAAGGTAAAACGGTGGTTGCTAGCCAATCGGGCTCAGAAACCCTACCACCAACAACCAAATCAAACAAACTACAGGCCCCATGGTAAACTGAACCCCGGGCATCGAGATTTAATAAGGGCAGATATTCACAACCAGTAGACCAGAGTCGGTTGAACATTTGATCAAAGAAATTGGATTAATTTTTTTGATGAAATTTCCAATTTCTTTGATTAAATGTAAGTACCTACATTGGACCAAGATAGTTGACCACTGGAAAACCACTCTTTAGTCTCTGTTGACATTTTCGCCAAAGATTCTGATGCCCGGAAGCATCATTTTTTTAGAGGCACTCAGCTTTGGCGAGCAAGAGCTAGCGACGTCGTGACTCGTGTCTAAAAGTGTTTCCACGACTTCGTCCAGTGGCGAAATAGTCATCGTTGACGTATTTTCCCTCGAAGAGAAAGGCGCATCGATAATGGGTATGCTCCACTCTAAGGCGTATGTGACGGATATCATTAGGCATACACCATAGGTAGGCACGCTGCCTCTCAGCAACTGCAGAGTTCGATAACTTAACGTGAATAACAAGAAGAGAGAACAAGTGCATCGAACACAAACAATTTTTCACACCAGGTCTTTATCTAAGTTTTTAGTACTGATATTAGCGAAGGGGGAGCGGCGAGTGATGTCAACTATGTCATCGCCGTACGTCTTCCTCCGTCAACCTTATAGATATTATACCTATACACAGAAACTGGTGAACTTGAGTGTGCTCTGTGATTTGCATGCAGCGACACAATCGACACGCCTCGTCACTGTCACCCCAGCCCCCGTAGCATGAACATCGAAACACGATATGATAAATCGATATGAACTATCAAAATATGTTGCATATAATGGCTTGAAATTTTATCGATATTAATATATTAATAATACCCAAAATAACAATATCAATATCCAAAACATACTCAAATCTTCAAGATAGCTATTAAATTCAACTTTTTATAACAGTCCATATATCGATATATCGTTTTATCATATCGTGTTTCGGTGGTCATGTTAGGGGGGCTGGCACGTTTTCTAATTCTATCCAAATTGTACCTTTTTTTCGGGGGGAAATGCGTGACCGCACCGTACCCGCCGTTGGATAGGCGGCGGGCGTGTGTGGGCTCTCCTGGCAGAGTGCCAGGCCTACCCACTAAAACCCCCCGGTGTTCCCCCTGCCCTTATGGGCGCACTGGGTAAGGTCCACCCACACTGCGACACCACTACCCACAAGCTCGAACCAAATTGTACCTACCTTTTAAAATTATGTGTTACAGCAAAATCAGGCAGTTGTTGAACAGGAAGTGAAAAAACTGATTGAGGACAATCAAAAACTTTCGCAGCAAGTAGACAATCTAGTAAGGGAGAAAATACAGAATGCGCAACCACATACAATTAGTACACATAATCACAAAGAAATAGAAGAGTTGAAGAACCAAAATATATTATTAACTAAGGTTACGAAAGATCCCGCAATGAATTAATAGTTAACTAGACTATATAATTGACATCAACTGTTTAGAAAAATATTACTAAAAACATTAATGTCATGCATTTCTTCATCCAGGAAAGAGATTCGTTGCACGTTCTATGGCAAACAGCTCAAAGAACAATCAACGCCTTGGAAACTGAGCTGGAAATATATCAAAATTATAATGGCCATGATGAGCAGGTATTTTTTTCCTCCTTTGAACCAAAGTATAGTTAGAACTTCCTCTTTTTAAAATTTTAAATGCATGAATGGTCTTCTCGTCCCCGCTCCGCTCCCGTTTCACCTCCGCTTTGGTGGAAAACGGGCCTCAGTCCATGTCTCAATAAGTGTTGTGCACTATGCGGGTGGAGTGTAACCCCATCCACACCCTATACGTCGCCCGTACGCCTGAGCTGTCGCGTACTGTACAGCTTCGTCAGTTTAAAGATTTTTTCCAAGTATGCAGGGAGCCAAGTATTAAGTTCATATGAAAGACTGAACTTATAAATATATGCCAAAAAAGTAAATCTCCAGAAGAAACTTGTAAATACTTTCTTCACTGTATGTGCACTTTTAAACCATACATACATACATTTTTGTTTACAGAATAATAACGACAGCACGAAAGAGTTAAAGTTGAAGCTAGAAACAGCCTTGCAAGACTATTTAGAGTTAGAATATAAATACAAAGATTTGGACACGAAATACATTTCGATGCAAAATGAACTGAAATATAAAGAAAAAGAGATTGTATCGTATAAAGAAAGAGGCAAACAATTGGAAGATCAACTGAAAGAAGCTATGGAGAATTTAGATGAATATAAAATAAATTTAGCATCGGAAAAAAGAATAAGCGATGATTTTAAGTCTCAATTACATGTGTGCCAAAAAGAAAACACTGATAATATTAAACGAGAAATAGAAGCAAAAACAAAAGTAAGCATTTATGTTATAGATATCTCCGGTTTTAAGGTTAATAATTATTTTTTGTGATTCAAAATTTCTTATAGGTATCTTTTTTAAAATGATTAATATGAAGAGTAATTAATAAGTATAATATTTACGTGTGTTAAATGCTTTATGCATAGGTAGCTGAAGCCTTGCAGCTTTTCGACATAGTGACAAAGCAAAAAAACGATGCGCAGCAAAACATAGGCAAACTTACTGGTAAGAAACTTATGATAGCTTTGAATTCATACTTGGAAACTGTCATGAAATAAAACAATTCTTAAAGGTGAACTACAAACAACGAGAAATGCAATGGCAAATCTAAGAAGCGATATAGAATACCATCACATAAAAGAACTAGATGAAATTAGGGAGAAATATAATGAAAAAGTGGCAGATATGCTTCAACACATGAAGAATTTGGACGTAGAATTAGTTGAAAAGGGGTTGTTACTAAACAAAGCCTTAAGGTATGAAAACTAGGATCATATTCATAATATTAACTGATTTAAATTCTATATACTTACTATAAGTTTTTCTTATACCTGATTATATAAGCGGCCTCGAATTGCAGAGAAATCAAAATTCTTAAAGCTACCAATGAAGAATATTTGCAACAACATAAAGACAACCTTCGATCGGTGGATCCAAAAATCGCATTATGCGAACAAAGACTAGAAACCATGTTTCAAGAATTGGTAAATAAAGTTTTGCTTCTAGCAAATTTATGCATATCTATCCTTACTTACTTACTAATATTATAAACGCGAAAATTTGTGACTATGTATGGATGTTTTAATGTTTGTTACTTTTTCAAGCAAAACTACTGAATGAATTGGGATGAAATTTTGTAGGTAGACGGATTATTACGACAGGGATTAACATATAGGCTACTTATTATCACGGAAAAGTAAGTAGTTCCTGCTGGAAAGTAGATTTACAGTTTTGTCTTTGAACTTTTAATGCGAAACATAGTTCGCGGGCACAGCTAGTGTTATATAAATTCACTAATTACATATGTATAATGTGCTAAATGTTAACTTGTCTGTACGAAAAAAATATAGAACGTATTCAGAATGTACTTATGTGCACGTTATTGCATTGTCGTTCCTCGTCGTTCACATGGCTGTTTTACTGTAATCATCCCAAGAAAGTAGTGTTGTAAAATGTAATTCTATATGATGAGTAGACATCGGATTATATGCATTTACATGTTTGCATATGCAAATGCATATAATTCTATTTTTATAGCGTTACTTATTGCATATTTTGGTACGTTTTCATTGATAGTGCTTATTTCAATAGTTAGGTACCTATACGTGTTTGGCATGTTGTGTTATGTGCCCGATGCAATTGAGAAACTAGAAACTTTCCTCTGTGTCAGTCCTTGGAAATAATAGAAAAAATGATTGAACTGAGTAATGCCCTTCCGAGTTCACTATCGCAAAAGGTTCGTGGCAAAGTAAATGCAGTTTTGTAAAAAGAAAACCGGTTTTGAAGGCATAAAAAAAATAGACGCGTTTATCAACGGCACCGGACAAACGTTCTATGGGACAAACTCTGTCTGAACTCTGAAGTGGTCTCTGCAGAAATGGCGCCAAATTTTAAGTTCTGTCCGGTAACGTCAGTTGACGTTCACTGCGTTCCAGATAAAGCACTGCTACTTTCTGAGGCTAACATCTGATGTTAGCCTCGTTTTGCGTTTCTTTTAAGAAATGTTGACATTTTTAGCCGCGCTAATTGTTACAAATGAAACGCAAGGTACTGATTTTTCGTGCTGAATTTTGACACCTCACTTAATTAGTCCAGCCACTTAAAATTTTTTATAATATAAATCAGAATTGGCTAATACTATAAATATCTTTCAATAAATTTTTTAAATCCGCTGAAAATCCTTTTTGATTCATGAAAAAAAGATTCCAAATGTCAAATTTGAAAGCTGTCAAAAAGTGGTATCAGATGACCCATCTACTAACATGGGTATTTGATGCTAGCATTTCGTGTTAAAAATGCTTAAATGAAACGCATGACAACCAGCAAGAAAAACTAGCATCACCGGCTAATGAAACGCAGAGATGCTAAAAATGTTGGTATTTATGGCTAAAAATGCTTATCTGGAACGGGCCGGTTGAAAGCTCATTTTCAGCCTGTAAATTAATATTAAGTGACAAATGTCACAAGTTTGCTGCAGAAAACCTGGAAAATATATTATTGTTTACTGCCACAATATTAAAATACCTAAGGCTGGATTCAACCAAATACGAAGTTACACGAGTATAACTATCACGGGAATAATTTTACTCATTGAATTTACTCTTGGATATCTTCGTTTGCGTTTTTCCAACGTACTCGAGGAGTACGCTAAACTCGGTATTGTAATACTTTCGTTGATGAATGAACGTCGAATGAAAGTATAAACCGACAAAAATGCATGTATTATTGTTTCTCCTAGCATGACGTGAAATGCCGCAACAATTCAATTTTGTAGGATAATACAGTGAAATGTCAAGTTGACAACATGTAATTTCTAGTTTCTATGTAGGTAATGGTAGGTAATGTTTGGTTGCCCGTTTACGTTTTCTGTTATTTCAACATATGTTTAAGTTTAGCTTACGAATACAGAGTGGCTTCCTTGGATAAACGAAATCTTACAGCAAAGTCGTGGTCATAGTAATCATCAAAGTGATTGGCTCTATCCTTGATCCACCTTGGACGTCTTGACACATATTCATCATCACTGTCGGATTCTTCTATCATATTTCTCAAACGTTCCATCGTGGAGCGGTTTTGATAAATATCTTCTTCGAATTATTCTTGAAAATACTCAATAATATTTACGAATAAACAAAATCGAGGATAATTTGAAAATTGACTACTTTGACAGCTGGTATACTCTCAGATTAACTTCTTACACCGCCAAAATCGCCCGTGTTATTCTTTACTCGCGTGTAGATACCTTATTCTTAGATTAGTCGTTGGTAAAATGCAAAATCAGCTTACCCTTAGAATAAGCAGCGCTTACACTCGTGTAAAAACTTACACGAGTTTGGTTGAATCCGGCCTAAATAAGTTTATTATTTACGTAATAATATTTTACAGTTTATTAAATATTATATAATAATAATAGCAAATAAATATCAATATATTTTAATTATAATGTGTTAATACTGATAATAATAAAAGTAAATTCTAATTGTATTTTTTTTTTTGATTGTGCATATTTTATGCATATTTCTCCCTTTTTTAGTGCATATTTGCATGCATATTTTGGCATTTTGATAGTGCATATAATCCGATGTCTAATGATGAGAACTTATTAAGGCTGGATTCAACCAAATACGAAGTTACACGAGTATAACTATCACGGGAATAATTTTACTCATTGAATTTACTCTTGGATATCTTCGTTTGCGTTTTTCCAACGTACTCGAGGAGTACGCTAAACTCGGTATTGTAATACTTTCGTTGATGAATGAACGTCGAATGAAAGTATAAACCGACAAAAATGCATGTATTATTGTTTCTCCTAGCATGACGTGAAATGCCGCAACAATTCAATTTTGTAGGATAATACAGTGAAATGTCAAGTTGACAACATGTAATTTCTAGTTTCTATGTAGGTAATGGTAGGTAATGTTTGGTTGCCCGTTTACGTTTTCTGTTATTTCAACATATGTTTAAGTTTAGCTTACGAATACAGAGTGGCTTCCTTGGATAAACGAAATCTTACAGCAAAGTCGTGGTCATAGTAATCATCAAAGTGATTGGCTCTATCCTTGATCCACCTTGGACGTCTTGACACATATTCATCATCACTGTCGGATTCTTCTATCATATTTCTCAAACGTTCCATCGTGGAGCGGTTTTGATAAATATCTTCTTCGAATTATTCTTGAAAATACTCAATAATATTTACGAATAAACAAAATCGAGGATAATTTGAAAATTGACTACTTTGACAGCTGGTATACTCTCAGATTAACTTCTTACACCGCCAAAATCGCCCGTGTTATTCTTTACTCGCGTGTAGATACCTTATTCTTAGATTAGTCGTTGGTAAAATGCAAAATCAGCTTACCCTTAGAATAAGCAGCGCTTACACTCGTGTAAAAACTTACACGAGTTTGGTTGAATCCGGCCTAAATATGACAGCTAGGTGAGAATTACATTTACAACTACTTTTAACTACCTACGATGATTACAGTAAAACAGCCATCATCTTACATATTTTATAAATTTTTCACAGCGTGTTAGAACAGCTGCGGTTTGTGGAAGTTTGAGATTGCTACGACGAAGTACTGGAAAAATCTTTCTCCACAGGATGTGTATATTTAAAACAGGAATGCGACGCCTGTCTATTCCTCCAAGGCGCATAACACATTGCACCGGACACCGCTCCGGTGTGCGGTGCTGCGGTTTTTAATTTTGATTGGAGAATCTTAATTTGTATACAAAAACCGCAGGGTATAATACACTCGCACCGCATCACCGTGCGGTTGTGCGGCGCGCGCGACGGCACCGCACTCCCGGACGGTGATGCGGTGCGGTCCGCGGGGTATGCCACACTATGCCGCAGTATCGTACGGATTTTTGTGTAGAAAGGACGTGCATACGCTCAATAGATCTCAACATAGATAATGTGGTGATGCGGGGCGTCGTCGTGCACCGCAGCTCCGGACGGTGATACGGAGCAAACCGTACGGTGGCACGGTTCCGTGCCGCCGCAGCCGCATGCGGTTTTCGTCCCTCCGTACACCGCACCGCAGCGGTGTCCGGTGCAATGTGTTATGCGCCTTAAGCAGGGGTCGGCAAGTAGTTTTAAGTGGGGTCCAGATAGTGTTGAAAAATTTTATCGAGGTCCAGGAAAAAAGTGATCATGATTGAGTACTATTTTTTATTTGGTTTTTGACGTTATTAATATGAGTCTAAGATATGAGTATTATTTATTGGCATAGAATTTTCAAACAAAACTAAGAAACATTTAAATATTTGGTGTATGGGTGGATTTACAATATTTCTTTGTAGCTAGTTTTATGAAAAGATTATTGATATTATGTAGGTGTATTTTACAATATTTGGCGGTCCGAGGTTCAACCTTCTGCCTGTTGCTGACCGCTGCTCTAAAGCCTTGTCTCCTGCTTCTGTTTTAAAGCATCGAAACATTAGACAAAACCATAGATAATTTTCGAATATCTCTACAAATTAAATACGAAAATACACAACACAAAACAAACACGAGCAGTGTCTCCTGCTCGTGTTTTGCGGCTTAAGACCTACAGAAAACTACTTAGAGAAAATATTTGTTAATGTTGCTTTATAAATTATATGTTTTCTGCAAGTAACGTCTCTATGCTTTATTTTATCTAATTATATAATTAATCTTCCATTTTATTCTGTAACTACCTGTGCCCGCGAACTACGTTTCGCCATAATAATTTTTTTCCCTTTTGCCAACATTTTTTATTGATGCTCAGCTCCTATTAGTCGTAGCGTGATATTATATAGCCTCAAGCCTTCCTCGATAAATTAATGGACTATCACAAAAAAATAATTTTTCAACTTGAATCAGTAGTTCCTGAGATTAGCGCGTTCAACCAAACAAACAAACGTTTCAGCTTTATAATATTAGTATAGATTTAAAACTAATAATTCAGTTTTTGAAATATATTTAAATTATATTTCTGATTTACCTAAATTTAGTTAAATAAATTCAATAAATTCTTCTTGCTTTTTAATGAAAAACAAATTTTAGACTTTGTGAATGGTAGGTATATGTAGCAAATTAGTTTGCGTATTATATTAGGGTAGTCTATAATCCTTACGCCTCCACATCAGCGTCACAGTTCTCTGTAATAAGGTACTTAATTTCTTTAATTATTTAATTTAGATTAGGTAGTTACATTATCATTTGTTATTTTACTATCAGGTAGCTTCAGAAAGGAGAAATATTCAACTGACATGTGAAAAACAATGCCTAGCTATTGATTTGCAACGAAATGAAGACATTCATTCCAGGGAAATTAAACGTAGAAATTGGGAAGAGGGTCTTCTGAAGATGCAATGTGAGGATCTGAAGTGGGTTTAATTTATATGCAGATATCTAGTTAAATAGATGAATTACCTATGTCTCGTTAGAGATAATATTATACACGGTTATTCTTTTATCACACTGGAAAATTTTTGGGACTCTTCAGGACACATCCATTATATAAAAAAATATATATATTTAAAAAAATCTAAAAATGCTGCTCTCAACTAGTGCAGCATTTTTTGGATTTTTTAGAAAATTAATAATAAATTAAGTAAGAGACTTATTTTTTTTATTCATATTTTAATCATTCTAATACCATGTCGTGAAGCGTCCATTGAATTTTCCAGGGTGATAAAAAAATAACTGTGTAAGTATAGGACAATGTAGACACACACCGGCACAAAAAAAAACATTTATTTTTCATAATATTTCATAAAAGACTGACCAGTTATATTACTTATTTATTGAGAATTTTAAAAATGGAACATAACAGTCATTTTTTTCTTCGATTTGTTTCTGATTTGTTAGTGGTTCAAGCTTAGTCTTAGGAGCAATTTAAAAGCTTTTAAATATGATAAATTCTTAATTTAATTAGTAAGTTTTTTTTTTCGTGTCAAGACCGATTTCCATCAAACGAGCGAGTGCTCATTCTATCCCCACTCTATTAAATTCTTTTAGTGTAAGCAGTTGTAGAGCATTCTTACAGAAATGATCATACCTACATAGCATTGCGGCCAGACTTCTGCAATCAATTTCAACGATTCATCACAGTATTCGACGGTACCGGTTGACTGATTCTCCTGTGAGGAGGGACAAGGCAGAAAAAGGTGTACTTCGAAAAGGGATGACCATTTTCTACAACTTCGAACTCGCAGGAACACGCGGGTAACGGTTGTGCAAGCCCAAAATGAGCTTAAAGTGGTGCGAGTGTGAATGAGCGAGAGTATACAACAGTTTATACAAGATTTGAAGAAGTAGGCATAAGTTACGTCATGTCTGATTATTATTTGTTTTAAATATATACATTACTATTTGTATACTCTGCCTTTTTTAATGTTCTGCTAATTGTGCCGGTGTGTGTATGTATATTATATTATATCTGAGGGGCAATCGCACTATTTTATTGACAATGTTTTAACCATATCAGAAACATCTCCGTTCCAATACATTTTGACAACACTTTGACAGGTATCGGATGTCAAATTCTATGGGAATGTTAACAATTTAGTTTTGAGTCATCATCATCACAGCCCATATACGTCCCCACCGAGGGGCTCGAGCCTACCCTATATTAGGGTGATTAGGCCTTAGTCAACCACGCTGGCCCAGTGCGGATTGGTCGACTTCACATACATCATTGAATTTCTTCGCAGATGTATGCAGGTTGCCTCACGATGTTTTCCTTCACCGTAGGAGCGTCAGACAAATGTACATATGAAATTCGAAACGAAAAACACATTGGTACATGGCGGGTCTCGAACCCCGACCCCCCGATTGGAAGGCAAGTGCCGAGTCCACTGCGCCACCGACGCTCTTAGTTTTGAGTATTAATTCGTAAATAGTGCGATTGTCCATCTGGTGTTTTTAGAGCAACAAAACCGAAAATGGAGTTGTAATTTCAGATTACAAGTTGAGCATTTCCAAAAGTCATTGGAAGAGACGCACAGCACCATCAACAAACTACAAATCATGCTATCATCAAGAACGGAATTGAATCAACAGTAAATCACACATATTGTTTCTATGCCAGTTTTGAAATAACTACTTTTATGCTTATGAATAGATAACTTGATACATATGCCACATCCACACCAAAATCGGCTGATGTGGTCATGGCAAGGGTTTCTGGATCCAGCAAAACATTGTAGACTAGAAGTATTCATTTCTTTTTAAAATTTCAGAATAGTATCTAAGAAAGAACATGAGCTGATAGAACTAAACAATCATTATGAAAATCAAATTCAGTTGAACAAAAAGTAAGTTCATAAAAGCTCCTCAGAAATTTATAAGCAGTTTATATGTAAATGATTATTATAATTTACTTACATTATTGGTTTTCAGATGGAGAGAATCTTATGTTGAAATGACAGAAAAATTAAAGAAGAGATTATTAGATATGCAGAAAGAAAATGATGTCTTAAGATCAAAATTAAATTTGCTTCATAATGATTCAGAAATGGATACTAATAGTACAAGCTAGCAGAATTTTATTTTATTACAGTTTATTACAAGTATGTTAGTATTTTATAAGGGATACAAAGTGCAATATTATAAATTAATACATATTATGTACATATATCAGTATATTTTTAGATTCAAAATAATATTTTGATAAAATAAATAGTTACAACATACAATATTAACGTTTTGTTCACATCCATAACAATTGATTAATACTTTTTTGATAATAAATCTTTAACATACTTTCTTAAGCAGAAACACATTCAGCAAACATACTCGGAAACCAGTACAATGTTTCATCTGGATACTGGTAATCTATCCAGGCCAAACCCTCTTTCACCATGTCGTCGAGGGCACTGTGTGCTCTGGTAGAAGTCCATCTGGAAATATAATACTAATTTAGGAACAACTTCAAGAATTCTCGCCCACCTGATTCTTAGCAGTCATTCTGATAGGACAACGGTATTAGTGGAAGCAAAAGACAATAACTATGTTGTTGATATTAAAACATACCCTACATCATCAATGAGAATTTGGCTTGAAATCCATGCAGTACCCAGTAAGGTAGCTTTCTGCAACACTGTTGTCTGATCCAAATTAAGTTCCCCAGGTACAGACCTCACCAGCCAATTACCTTTTCCAATTGGGACCACAGTGAAACTGAAAAATTTACAACATTAACTACAGAGTAATATTGTAGGTGGCATGAATCACACAGTATAGTTCTACTCAATGTTACTACTGACATAATTTGATATCAGCGCTCGTGTGCGCTATTTGCACGCAAACAATTGGTTCAATATTGCTTATGTGCGCATTTTGTATGCGGTATGACGTAATTGATGACGTCACCGATTGATGCTGACACAGTGCTAACAGAAAAGAGGTAGTGCACTGTCTCCAAAACTGTAAATGTCATAGTCAACATCAGTTTTATTTTTATTTTAGTTTGTTTGAATTTATTTTTTTATTAGATTATCTACAATTAATAGAGAAGTGCTCTGTAAAGATACTGGAGGCACAAAACGTCCCCCTCCAATTTTTCTTTTCAAATTACATTAACTGTCAACTTGATAGACTCACATATCGAAAGCTCGGTTCAAAATTGATCTGAGTGCTTACGTCCCTGAGCAGTGCTAATGATTTGAACGGGTTGTTTGCATGCATGCAAACGTTTGCACTGATATCTGATTATGAACCGCACCCATAAAGTTTCATCAATCAATCGATTCACTGATAAAAATGACACATCATTTCATACTATTAACCTCTCATCTCCAGGCGCATGCGAACGGTGTGACGTCACACTATGAATTTTTTATAAAAATACCCTCAAAAAAAATTTCAAGACATGAATTTTTTTAAAAATGCCTCAAAAAATTTTTTTTCACAATACAAATATATATTTCACAATCAAAGCACAATTTTCATTCTGTAAAAAACAATGTATTAATTTATAAATTTCCTTTCGTATTTTTCAATTATTACATAGCGTAAAGCCACACCGGTCGCATGTGTTATATATTAGAATTTTATAAAGGGTAATAATAAAAAATATAATACTCATATAATTATTTCTTAAGCTGTTTTCATTATTATCTTGTTTATTTACTTAACTTAAACATGTTTTAAAGTCTAAATCATAATAGTTTCTAGAGTTATCAAAATATTGATTATACAAACAATAACTATATTTATTTTGTAACAATACATATACCCCTGAAAAGGTTAGAACCTAATAAGAGTAATAAGTAATGTTTAACATGTATAATTGTATGTCGTATCTGTAATTACCTATTGTAAATAAGTAATTAAGATATTTTAGGGTTATGCAAATCTCAAATTGATATCATTTGACACCACGTGGTTTTATTAATATATATGATGTTTTAAATACATCATGAATTGGTTATTTCTCTGTACCTTTTCAATTGTAATTTCCACGTGGTTTCATTTCATAAAATACGATGCATAATTTATACACTCTAAATTGTGTATCGTATTTTTAAAATAATGTTTAGACTATTTAAAGAAAATAGGACAACAAATTACATTATAATAATCATTTATTATTGAATAACAAGCCTATTTCCGGTGGAATGGTTGCGGCGCGATCTTGTTCCCGCCATTATCTGTTAATTTATAAAGGCTACGGCTTTGCCATAGTCAGTTTTGCTGTGAACCGTATTTTAAGTAACATCGATCTTCGGGAACAAGTTTGTCTTGCTGCTAGGCTGCTACTATACCAAGCTAAGTATTCCTTCGAATATTCTATTTCCCTGTCTCATCAGCAACTGTGAATATTGTTTGTAAAAGTGTAACTCGTTAATTTCTATATTTAATTACTGATTGACTTGTTACTTTTGTTTGTTATGTTTAATGGTTAATCATTTGTTATTTTATTTCTATATAATATGTACACCTTTGTAACTTTTATTTGCAAAAAGCAACCCCCGAGTTTCTCGCTAGCTCTTCTCGGGGAAGTCTGCATTCCGAGCTAGTGGTAGTGTAATTTTTAATTAAAATAATAATTAAATTTATATAGTCGTTTGTAATTACATTACCTAATAAACTTGATTAGACATTGAAACGTATTTAAATACCCTTAAGCCCCTTTAATTTCTAACACATGCAACCGGTTGGTGGCTGACAGGTTAATTTACAGCAAATTGAAATATTAGGCATTACCCACGGCAGTTCTGGTAGTGTTACATGGTTTTGCCATGGCTAAACTATGGTATATTTTGAACATACAAATATATTTTTTATGTATAAAGATTTTTTGGGCCTTAGTGAGATTAGCATTTTAAGCATCTTTGTTTTATCCCAGTATGAAATAAAAATCTATGTACCTATTCTTGCGTTATTGGATAACAAAAATACAAAATACTAGAAAGATTAATAATATTCTCATTTGTGACTCACCCATTTCCAAAAATACGCAATTTCTTAACAGCAGAAAGCAAATCGTCATTAGTTATTTCTTGATGCATCTTTGCTTTACCACGAGCTGCAATAAGTCTAGTGCGCAATTCATTTAAAGTGATAAGACCACCATTTTTATGACTTGTAGCGATGCATACTTCAACTATTTGAATTCCTAACTCATAGTAGAAGTCCCCAATACCTAAAAGATTATTAGTGATGTTCAAAAGGTGTTCTCCTAAAACTTATTACCTTTTTTAAGTTGCAGAAAATATTTTTGGTGTTCTCAACTTGCAATAAATAACATTGACATAAAGCAAATTCTTCTGTGTAACTCGATTGGAAATAAACATCTGATAATGATGATGTCAGCCATACAACATACCTAGAACAGACCAAAAGCCTTTTCCAGAAGATAAAGGATCAACCCCAATGGCAGCGCACATCTCTTGGAATTGTCTTCTGAACTGAGCATTTTTCTTAATTTCGGATTTATGTTTAATTGCAAACAACTCAAGATTTTCTCTGAATAGTTCTAGTTGGGAAGTCATTTGTTGGAATTGATTCTCTTGGATTTCGGACCCTTTTTCTTTATATTTCACTTGTTCTAGTTTTTGTTTCTGTATAGCACCAACTCCTGCTCTCCGCCTCATTTTTTAAGCCTAAGAATGATGTACACGAAAAAGTATCGGTAACTTCTGTAATATGAGAAGATGGGAGTATAATTACTACTTACGGATCCTACCCTGGATTTTATTCAAAATTGCCTATGATCAAACATTGAATAAAACAACTGGACTAGCGGAAAATTGAATTAAAACAATTCCAAGTGTTTTTCAAAAATTATATTACTGTTGTTTGTTCTGTCTGGAAACAAAGAGAATATTATATTCCCACTAATTATTATACTCTTTGATAGAATCACTACCTGGAATTATGAGTAAATAATCAATAAAATTATCACCCACACATTAGAGAGAACACACTAAAAGAGATGAATAGGATGAACAGAGATGAAAGAATAACACAAACAAACGATCATAACAGAGCTGCGTTCAGAGTTGCGTTCCGAGGGTCAGAGTAATGCAACCGAGAGTGTTTTTCACACTCGCTCCGAGGTTCAGAACGGGTCGGTTGCAATCTTTTTTTTTAGTTTGTATCTTGCTGATCAAGATCAAGCAAAGGGCAAAATATTACTAATCCTTACTATGAAATTAACAGTCAATATCCATTTTTCTGCTTAAAAATAATTACAACACATAGAAATCACTATATTTCCCTTGTATTAGGCTTAAAAGAGTTCAAAGTAGTGTTATTTAATAAAATAATAAATAATTAGCATATTTTTGACATCGACTTTGACATAAAATCTGTCAGAGTGTTTTTCACCCTACGCTCGAGTCGGTTGTTTGGTTGCATCACTCGAAGCTTCTGAACGGGCACAGAGTGTACTAACCGCCTGTCAGAGTGTTTTTTACCCCGAGGCTCTGAACGGGTCGGTTGCTGTCAGGGTGCACTCGGAGTGCACTCGAGCGTAGGTTCTGAACGCGCCTCTGAACCTACGCTCGAGTGCACTCCGAGTGCACTCTGACAGCAACCAACCCGTTCAGAGCCTCGGGGTAAAAAACGCTCTGACAGGCGGTTAGTACACTCTGTGCCCGTTCAGAAGCTTCGAGTGATGCAACCAAACAACCAACTCGAGCGTAGGGTGAAAAACACTCTGACAGATTTTATGTCAATGTCGATGTCAAAAATACGCTAATTATTTATTATTTTAGTAAATAACACTACTTTGAACTCTTTTAAGCCTAATACTAGGGAAATATAGTGATTTCTATGTGTTGTAATTATTTTTAAGCAGAAAAATGGATATTGACTGTTAATTTCATATTAAGGATTAGTAATATTTTGCCCTTTGCTTGATCTTGGTCGGCAAGATACAAACTAAAAAAAAAGATAGCAACCGACCCGTTCTGAACCTCGGAGCGAGTGTGAAAAACACTCTCGGTTGCATTACTCTGACCCTCGGAACGCAACTCAGGTCGAACTTTTCCGTTTCATGCATACTAGATTCCGTGATTAAAAATATTATGTTTTAAAAATATAACTTATCTCTTTGGGTTTGCCAAAAATAACCAAAGGAGCTGTTATATTTGTAAAACATAATATTTTTAATCATTTAATGATGTTAACTTGCATGAAACGGAAGACTTCGACCTGTCAGCATAGAACACATTTACCCTACCCTGCGGTCCGTAAAACGATAAAAGCGATAATATCGCGAATCCGACCAAATTAAATCGTCACAAAATATAAGGGCTATTGAATCAGTAGGTTATGTTGTGACTTTGGTCGGATCCGCGATATTATCACTTTTATCGTTTTACGGACCGCAGGGTTACTCAAGACCTGTCAGCCCACAAACTAATAAACCTTGCGTTCCGTAAAACGATAAAAGTGATAATATCGCGAATCCGACCAAAGTCACAACATAACCTACTGATTCAATAGCCCTTATATTTTGTGACGATTTAATTTGGTCGGATCCGCGATATTATCGCTTTTATCGCAATTCGGAACGCACTTTAAACTTGTTCATGTTCACTTTCCTTGCGTTCCGAATTGCGATAAAAGCGATAATATCGCGAATCCGACCAAATTAAATCGTCACAAAATATAAGGGCTATTGAATCAGTAGGTTATGTTGTGACTTTGGTCGGATTCGCGATATTATCACTTTTATCGTTTTACGGAACGCAGGGTTATACTATTCTCTTTGAACAAGTTTGTCAGCCTGTCACCAAAACCTCGGCTTGAATCTTAGACAATAGATACCAATAGACATGAAATACCTACGAAAAAAGCGTGCCAGCATTTGGGTTGGTTCTCTAAGATGGCGGAAAAAAACTAGGGACGCCGCATCCAAGATTCCACACTTTTTATGTTTTTCTTTATAGAATTCATTAAAAAAATCAATAAAAAACGTATAACTGTAAAATGCACTCACAAATAATGCTCACCGACTGATATTTTAGCACAACATCAAACACGGTGCTTTGTAATGGTCTCTTGCTTACAAATTTAGTTGAACTAAGGAATACATCCTTTAAATTACGCCCCACGCTGTTAGAGTCATTGTGTTCTTGTACTACATCGCTAAAATTTTGAGAAAATTTTTGTGTTACATTTCTAGTTGTCTCAAGAAAATTTTTAAAATCCTGATTTGCTAAAAGTGTGATTTTATTTTATTTTCAACTTTTTGGTTTTTAGTCTTTTTGGTAAAAGCGTGTTTTTTAAAAAGTTTTTTTAACGTTTTTTTATTTACAACTTTTTAGATCGCTTGGTTTTTAGTCTTAACAATAAATTCATATTTTCTATGAAAATGATATTAATCGTTTTTTAGTCTTTTTGGTAAAGGCGTGTTTTTTAAAAAGTTTTTTTAACGTTTTTTTTAACAGTTATTTTTGACATCTCGATGCTATCCGAAAGCGCCTTTCTTTCTTTTCTTTCTTTTATGCTTATGGCAATTGGTCGTTTTGAGTGCTTACAACCATTACTGCCAATATCAAGTGCCAGAGGAATAAAGGAAATCAGTAGCCACAGATCACAGAACAGTCAACTGTCCATGTCAGGTAAAACTCTTTACTAAAGCGTTCAGAAATACTAGCGGAGTAATTGGTCGGTTAGGTACCCTTGGTTTCACTCGGGTGGTTCTCGAACGCTATCGGGTGAAATTCACTCTACCCCGAGTATATTATACGAATATTACTTTATTTCAAACGTACCCTAGATAGAGATACTACGTATACGAACACAAAAAGAAGAATGAAAGCACAAAAACAATTGCTATTCGGACCGGAAGGGCCACCGCCTAACTCATATCGCTTTCGTGACATTATATAGGACAATGCTGTGACTTTAAAACATAAAACCCATAAAATTATTGTTCTAATGTCACGATAACGATAGCGAGTAATCGCTTTGAGTTAGGCGGTACGGCCGCCGGTGGGTTACGTGGGTTATTGTCTAAGAAATAATCTATCACGATCGCCTATAACATAGCCATTGCGCCGTGAACATAAAAGTCTGCGTCGAGTTTCTTTATAAAGGAGCGATGGATGTACTTCGACTGTGAAAATGAAGCGATCGCGATAGATTTTTTTTTCTTAGACAATAAATAGCATAGGGGTAAAAGGTTGGGAGCCCCTGCGTTAGGTGGTAAGGCCGTCGGGCTTTCAAAAGTTTATTTATAGGCTATGTTAATTATTATGTAGATATTCTATCTCAGAACAATAGTTATTCTTCTGAGATACCTAACATAAATCTTAATTTTTTCTTTAGTTTTTTTGTTGTTCTGTTGTAACTTGCTTAGAAGCTACCCTTGAATTTTTCTAATGCTTCTTATTAAACTTAAGGTTCATCAACATTACACATACAAAACATTGTTATAAGTATATATATATTATAGTTAGGTACCTACTCTAAACATATTAGTTTAATTATTTCATTATTTTCTGTCACAGTCATCTTAATCGTCAACTTAAAAATAATAAGAAATTCTAATATTATGATATAAATTACCTACGCAAAAATATTTTTTATAATTTACTTACTATTTCTGTTTGTAGGTCAATGCTTCTATGACAACAAAAAAATAGTCTTTAAAATAACATCGAAACAAGGTATATTTTAAGTATACAAAAAGATGACATGCATCCCTGGTGGGGATCGAACCCACGACCTTTGGATTAGAAGTCCAACGCGCTATCCTCTGCGCCACAGGGACTCGTGACCGTCTGGTTAAAATAACGTGACAGTATCCGCGTAACTTTTTAATTGTTTAAATAGTATATATTTTAATATATAACTATAAGTTAAATTGTTATATATATTTGGTAACCAAAGTTAAAGTTATTTTAGATCCTGACATCAATCCTAATGATATTAATAATTAAAAAAGTATTTTTTGGTTGCCATGCAACCGGATGACAACAACAACAAGTAACCTACGTAAATGTCAAACAGTTTGCCCAAATAGCAAATTTTAAATTTTCCAGTAAAGTGTGTACTATAAACTGTATAGATTTATTAAAACTTTAAGAAGTATACTCTCTTTCATGAATATTAAGGAGTTGACTATATACCCAGGCTTAGTAGTGATTAGATATGATGGAAAGTGATATTCATGTTCCCAGCCCACCTCATAATAATAATTTGAAGCCTATGGACTCCGCTGCTAACTTTCAAAAGTTTATTTTTGATTTGTTTGAGCAAAATGGCATTATAAATGATTTAAGAGCATATTTACGGGGACACATTATCAACGTTCTTAAAAGTGCACAAATCGGTTTGTTTGTAGTATTATTTAATTTTGCAAGTATATTATAAGTAACAGTCTTTAAAATTAACAAATGTGTTACTTAATAACTGCAGTGATATTTTTTCCGTGTAATTTTTATTGCTCATAGTTTGCATTAGGTACCTACTACTCTAATAAAATATTTATTTCACTTATAGGCGAATTACCTGCATGTCAGAAACATTTTACTCAGCGTTTAGATTTATTCTATCAAGCCATAAATATGTTAATTGCTGAATATTTACTACGTCTGGTGAGTTTCTAAATTAAACATGTTTCTTTCAATACTTTAAAAAAATTATTGTCTAAAGCTCAAAAATAAAAGTAACTTTCTAAGGTGTTGAAGAGCAGACACTTAGGGTGTGAGAATTCAAAAAATAATTATTAGTGAAATGTATTTCTGTCGCTCTGTGCCTGCTCGACAACAGCAGACTTGACAACAGCTCGTACCAAGGATTTTTATGAAAAGTACACAAAATAGATGTGTCATAGTCCCCTGTTCAATATGAACTGGGCCAGCGTGGTTTGAGTATAAGGCCTAATCGCCCTACCATAACTGGTTAGGGTAGGCACGTGCCCTTCGGTGGGGACGTATATGAGCTGTGATGACAAGTCCTCTGTTTCTTCCTTTGAAAACTAGTCTGTTTTAATTACATTTTTATTAAAAATTAAAGAAAGTCTGGCAGTGTTTATATGTAAGTTTTGTAAGGCAAAAGCAATTGTAGTTTTTGAAGTGTTAAATCTTTTTTAATAATTTGCTTAGGGAAAAAAGGAAAACATAGGAACATGCTAATAGTGGTCATAGACTTTTTTGAAAAAAATTGCTCCATTGCTTTTGCTATTATCCAGGAAAGAAACAGGGTACAACTTTGTTTATATGGAAAACAGTCCTTATGTTTTGCTGTTAACAAAAATGATAAATTTAACATCATATAACCGTTTAATGCTTTTCAGGATTTTAGTTACAGTTTGTCAGTGTTTGTGACAGAAATCCCTCTAGCCAATATGGTATTGGGTTTTGCTAAAAGGCTAATGCAAAGTAGCAATGGAGACTTTGAAAATCTTAAATTTAAGGACAATGATATTTGGTCTATTCTGAACTACTTAGGTAAGCAGTCTTTGGCGAGAAAGCCTAACGGGTTATTATTGTGGTATTTATGGGTTACTTTTTCCATAGGTACTCTATTTCAACTAGACTTAGCATCATAGGAAGTAAACATCTCAATGCAGGCTTCTTGCAGTGGCTTGATCAGTAAAATTCACCACTTGCAGGTGAAGTTCACCACTTGCAGGAGTCTTATTTGGGACCTTCTACATCCCCAAAAACTTTTATAATATTAAGTATCAATGTCAGGATATCACAAAATGGGCAAATACAATAGCAACTTTGACAACATCCATAAGCTGAATGTAGAACTGCTAACATACTCGTATTTCTAAATAGATTTTTCTGTGTTACCTTGGTTGTAATTGATTAATTTTTAAATATTCAATTTTCAGGTGTAAAATGTGATTCCGAATATGTTACTCAAATCATCAAAATGTATAATAAGGGTGATAATCCGTTGCTCTTGTGTATTTTAAAAACTGCTTCCACGGGCCTATGGGATCAATTTGATAATGGTGAGTAAATAAAATGTTATATTTATATGTATAGACCTCAGAGGTCATTTAAATGCCCACGTCATTCTCTCCTAGTCAACCAATAGCCTCAAGAGATAAGCTGATCTCTTCAAGAGATAAGCTCGCCCTTGTATATGTTTGTTGTATACTATGTCTGTAGGTATTTGAAAATATGTGTACAATAAAGAATATAGGTAGCCTCTTAAAATTCATTAAACTTATTAGGAAAATTTTATACAAAAATATTAAATGATAAGGAAATAATATATGTTGTGTTTTCCTTTCCATACATGATTACAATGGCTTACTTGCCATTATAGAAACAAAACAATATTTAAGGAGTATGGTGCATGCAGAGATGTATGGCGAAAATGTATACGCAACTTTATTTATTTACAATAAGATGTTTTAAAGTTTTATTGACATGAAGACAAATTACTTTGTAGATAAGTATTACTTGAATATGTAATCATTTCAGGTACTTTTAGAGATAACACTTCATCTGAAAGTGTTATATCGAGCGTTAGAAGTTCAGATGTTAGAAAGGACAATGTAAATATGAAATACGCTAAAAAATCATCAGCATTTGAAAACTGTCCCCACACCGCCATCTGCAAAATTTGTCAGACAAAGCTAAATAGATTGAAGGAAAAATATAAGAGGAAGAAGAAGTACTTAGCAAAGGTATGGTCTCTTTCGCTGTCAGATTATAAGATATGTAAGACTTTTAACAAAAATTAATAGTAACTGTAAATTGATAAGAAAATAAGGCCACTATTCTTAAAACCTTTGGGTGCCAACAGGACCCCATAACTAAGTCTCCTCTGTCCTTCTGCCTGTCAGCCGGCTGTATCTCATGAACTTAAGGTCATTACAGACTGCTTATTTCTATGACTGCTTTAACAAAAAACACCAAAAAGTCATAAATACGAGTAGGTAATATAAGAATACATACAACATCACAGTTTTATATTAAGGTCGGTGCTAAATTTTAAGTAACTACATTAATTGTTTTTATATTTTTTGAGACTTTCAAGGTGATCATTGCTTGGCATCGAATTCATTATTTTTTTGTAAAAAAATTTTTTTTTCAATTTTTACTTAATAATTTGAGCCAAGGCAAACACCAGAATAAGTTAAAATAAAACGTCTTTCGCTGTAAACAATTTCGAAAGAATTTTTCCCGAACTCCTAATCTACCAGAAACCTTCCATCATCAGCTCAGTAACATGACATGATGACCACCAGACGCAAATACCTGAATATCTTAAGGAGAAACATTAAACACGTTGGACGTGCCTATGAAATTCAAGGGTTTCCCTCGATTTTCATGGGATCTCATCATCAGACCGTAACATGGTGACCATGGGAGCACCTCTTTCGATTGCAAAAAGAAATTTGAAAATCGGCCCACAAATGGCGGAGTAATCGGTGAACATACATTAAAAAAATAGATACCTACAGCCGAACATAGAACCTCCTCCTTTTTCGAAGTCGGTTAATAAAACATAATAATAAAATCGCTCAAGCATTATTCAGACTTGCACTCAAAAAGTTCCGTATACCAACAAAACTATTGAAGCAGTAGGTACAGTGTTATATCTTGTGCCATGATACAGAACCCATTGTGTGTTTAAAGTGCTAACAGACGATCCGATTTGGTTGGATCCAACGTGATCCAACCAAATGAGGAGCCGACGCGCCTACAGACGGTCCGACGCGGTTGGCAATCCAACATTAGGGATGCCCTAAAAAGTATTATGTACCTATATCGATATCGATACAAAATACTATTTTGGCCAATACAAAAACATAATATGTCTTTGCGAAACTCAAATAAATTAACACCTTTTGTTAATATTTTATAAAGTTTATAAAATTTGTTTATAAGGAATAAATAAATAGGTACAGATAGACTTCATGGTAAATTTTTTGAGGTAATGTTTGTTAGAAATATTTATTTCCTGTGATCCGACTCTATCGATCGGTATCATAAAAATCCCGAACATAAAATCCAAAAGATCCAAAAAATTATCGTACTCGTAAAAATATTGAAAGAAAAGTATCAATACTTCAAATTCAAAGTGTAGAGTACTTCAACGTCAGTCAGTGACTTGAAAACAGCAACAAATTAAGTAGGTGTGTATAAACAATAATAAAAAAGCATCTGTAAATTCACAAATTAAAGTTTATTATATTAGGTAGGTACTCATAAATAGGGTAATGTCTGTTAAAACACAAACAAAAAGTAAAACAACATTTTTGCAACATATTTTTTTCTCTACTTTGTGGTTTGGCAGGACAGCAGTTGAGTCATTTTAGTTTACTAAATTATTAATTTATTACTTTAAGCACACATAATTAAATTAAACCACAAAGTATCGATACTTTTGTCTTTTGTCGTGTCCCTACTTGTCGGATGAGCGATCGGGCCGTCGAGCATCCAACAAGCTAATAATAATTATGTCGGGCCGACAGCCGTACACACGTTCCAATAGGGTAGTTGACTCATATCAAAATTGATTAAAATATTGTTTATTTCTAACAGTATTTGGCATAAGGTTCCACAATATACCGATTTTAATAAATAACAATGAATGATTGCTGTAAAATTTTAATTTGAAAATGCTAGAAATAATCTTTTTTTATCTCACGCCGTAAACGCTTTGATATCCTGTGGTCAGGGCCGTGACGTCAATCATATAGTAAACAAAGAAATGTCAAATTTGATTCAACAACTCGTCGATTTGCACTATTCTTTCCTAAAACTGGCAAAAAATCGTCCAAGTCTCCGTTATTATATTTGTAAATATCGTAAATTATTTGTATTAATAGCAAAATCAACCATTGATGTTGGATTTGTGAGAGCAGATAGTACAAATCTTCCGAAAATAGACATTGATGGTCAGGAGATTCTTTGTGTATCGCTCTAAACAATATAAGTACAGTTTCAATACTGTTATAATGAAGAAGGGTTACAAGTGTACTTGTCAAGATTGTCACGCGGCAGAAGAGAGTTGCAAACATGCATTTTTGGTGTGGTTGCACCATCACAGTGAGGAGCTATTTTGTACAGCAGTTGAATGCTATTGGATAGAATTCTATCTCTCAAAAGTCAAATAAACACTAAAAATATTTACTTCAAGAGAAATGTTGAAAAGAAAACATCAGGATCATGTGTCAAACACCAGTGTAGTACTGCAAGAATTTGTAAATGAACATAAAAAATGAAAGATTGGCAGTTGTTCATTTGTCAAGCATGAAGAAAATTACTGGGACGAAAAATATATATACATTCACAGACACAGATTGTGACATATTTCTTAAAAAATAAGACCTCTTCAATGAAGAAAGAATAAAGTGCATAGAAAACTAAACCACGAATCATCAATACAGAAGTGCTCTTTAGTTCGAACTTCATTATAAACAATAACAGCTTCCATGTGCTATAAAGTCAGCCAGTGCATAACACATGATGGTTCTTTTGTTGGGAAGATTTTTGGTGGGAAATCTTGCAGACACCTACGAGTATAATGAAATGTGGATAAAAGTTGAAAGATGAAGATTTGGGTTGAAATTTGCAAAATGTGACCTCATTTCTGATTAATACCCTGTAATAGTCTATTCAACAAACGGTATCCATAAAATTAGATTAATACAAAATTGTCATGCTCTTTTACTGAAGATAATGTTAATTATCAAAGACGGAAAACTGTGAACAGTATGCTTAACTCAAGTATAGATGCAGATGTTTTGTGCTAAAGCAAACAAAACTTATATACTTTTGTGTTGCTAGCAGTATGTCATTTTGAAAACACTCAAAAGGTGACAATATTAGCTATAATAGGTATTTATTCTAACAATCTGAATGTCAAAAAACTTATTGATCAAATAGTGTCATTTTGGAAACTATACTACATTTTTCCTAAATTATATGAAAGTATTACTTCATAATAAATCACTTTACTATTATTTTGACTTTTATTACCTGCGACCTTAAGGCAATATATACAAATTAATAAATTTGATCTAACTCTATTCAACCTATTTGTACAACAAACCTATAAAATATTATAAATCTTTTAAGGTGTAACAGAAAAATAAAACACATGCATTTCAAATTAAAATATTTTGATTCAACTTAAACCTTTACAAGTCATTATTGTCAAATAAACATTTTTTTTTGTGAAGAACATAATGACTAATGTAGTATAAAAATTTATTATGTCATCTTTAGATGTTAGTTATGTATAAAGTAAAGAAAAAAAATTCTTTATATTATTTATTTAATAAGAAGGGTCTTGTAAATTAAGAAGAGCACAGGCTGACAACACAGCAATCACATTTAATATATTTGTATATGGCTTTAAAATGGATAACTTGCATATTCTTGCGTAAGCTGTTCTGAAATTTACCAGCCATGGTGGCCAGCAGGTTTAATCAGTGAAGATATAACATCTTTCAGTTTTACCAAACTGGACCTATTTACTTCTATGGTGCTTTGGTATATGAATACTTGAGTTATTTTGTTGACATAATGTTGTTCTAGTTGACGGGTCACATTTTGATGTTGTGGCTGAGCATGCACTGCTTTGTATTATGTTGCATAACTTTTACTGCCTTATCAATCTCGTTGTCAAGAGGAGAACAGGTTAGTACACAATAGTTCTCATTAAGTAACCACTGAAAGCAACAAATTTTAATTAAGTACTCAGTAAATTCAAGTAAAAGTTGTTTAGATAAATATATTCATTATGAAACTTTGATATTTTTGTTTGTATTACATACTTTTTAATTAATATTCAATTACATCATTCTTCAATTGGACATAAGTACATATTCTTTTCTTTGTAACATCATCTAGTGTCAGTGTATAACTTAGATTAAATCAAAAAGGCGTAAATGGTCAAGTTTTCTCTCAGTTTTCTGGTCAAGTTAAAATTTGGTTGGTCGGCTGCAGTCAGTTTTCATTCTAACTGAAAGATAAAAATTGAATTAATTTACATAGGTACAGATTTGATTTTACATACAACCTAAAAACTTCTATTTTGTTTAAGTTGAAACTGAAGTACCTACACAGATTGAGTTATTCAGTTATAGTACTTACATTAATGTGATTTTCGCAAAAATACATTTGAGTTTCAGTAGATAGTTACAGGATTTCTTTAAGCGAGTGTTAACCAAATATTTCGCATGTCTATATCACTGGGTATGTCTAATCCACAGATTTCCTGGAGTCTTTGAAGAGGTATTTCTAATATTCCTGTTCTATTGTCCCGTTCCATATACAGTTTTACTATATTTTGTGATATTTAATAGAAAGCATTGTTTTTGTGAGGTTATTTCGCCCCCGTGCTTTGTTTACTATAAGACTGACGTCATTGCCACAGATAATGAACAGACTATCATGGCTGACCGTGTTTTCGGTCCAAAATTGAAAATCTTAATTTAAAATAGATTTTTTGCACTTTTTAGCCATCGAAAAAAATAATTTTCATGTGCTATGGTCTAATACAACAATTATGAACATTTTAAGCCCTACTTTAAAAAAGGGTCAACTAGCCTATTTGGTTGGGGTCGGGCGGTTGGCTCCAAACAAATCGGATCGTCTGTTACGGCTATTAATCAGACATGCACGTGACTGATTTTCTTAATAAAATTTCACGGTTATTGAAAGAGTAGTGTTAGGGCAGAAACAAACTATTATGTATTGTGACGTGTCAGAAGCGTATCGGTCGCATACATTTAATATGGCTAGAAACACATTATTACAGTGTGTTGTGTCGTGGCGCTAATGTGTTTCTAGCCATATAAAATGTATGAAACCGATACGCTTCTGACGCGTCACAACAACACAACACGACACAATAGTTTGTTTCAAGCGTTAGCAGCTAACTCCCTCGTACCAACTGCCTATTGGAAAATTATAATTACTTTGAAAGAGCTTAAAAAGCATCAAGGATTCTTTTATTTTCAGAACGCTAAGTCGGATGTGGATCACTTAAGAGTTAAAATTCTAATGAGGAACATTGGTGTGATCGAACAAAATATTATAGACGAGGTTTATGTTAGATGAATTTTATTGTAATTTATCATCAAATTGTTTTATACTTTCCGTAAATCTCATGGAAAATCAAGGATTTCCAACAGAGGAACATTATAACAAAGTATGGAACTGTGTCTAATATTATAGACGTAGCTGCACTGATTGCATTTTAACCATTTTTAATACAACTCAGTTGGCAAACAAGCAAATTGCCCATCTGATGGTAAGTGGTAACAGTCACCAAAAGTACATGACAATGTGGTTATTGTAGTTCGCAGCAAATCTGCAACCCCCACAAGAACCAGAGTGTAGGTACGAGTACATTGCCAACTTGTGACATAAGATGTAAAGGCACGGTAGCTAGATATATCACTGCCATATCTTACACTTGAGACCGAAACACAGCAATGCAAGAACTGCTGCTTTGCGGCAGAAATAAATAAGACGGAGGTACCCAAGCAGGCGACCCTGGTACAGAGTCTCCCTCCGACCATATTCAAGAGGTTTTTACACCCTTAACGGCAAGCAAGTAGTCAAAGCAAGCATACGGCTTAACTTATGTTAAGTCAGTGTTTAATGGCCAATTTAAAAAAAAAAAAAAACGTTGCCCCGCACTAGGATTTTCTCCTGTGTCGTGGGTGCAGGTACAAACATAGAATATCACATGCACATACGCCCAGACCGGAACAAATTTCTGTAGGCCATACAAAACATTTGTCCCGTACGGGAATCGAACCCGCGACCCGTTGCGCAGTAGGTGATCACTTGACCTCTGCGCTAAACGCGTCGTCAAATTGCTCTAACCTTATCTTAGCTTAGGAAGATCTTAAATGGTATTCTTTTCATTAAAGACAACAAGTGACAGTATTCTTCTTAGGATTGTCTTAGCTAAGACAATGTTAGTGAAATTGCTCATTAGAAGGCTATGTATAATAGGTACACATGCACATCGCGAAATATTTTAAATTAAACTTCTGTGCTTGTAACGTAAACTGTTTTAATATCATGAGACCTACTTACTACCTTTGATGTTAAAATTAATCTTGGTATAGAGATTGACGTACAACTTATATAGTTTTGCATTTTGGAAGGCCGTTAAGGAATTGACCAGGAAAATATGCACACTTGACAACAAGCCGCAGATAAAAAAGTGTCACATGTTAGCCTAATATAACATTTTCTGTATGTTGCAAAAGATGTTCGAGCAACTAAAAGTTGTCTACGAAGCGGAAATGGATCTGATGCGGCGAGACGATGATAAGAAGGTGAAGCGTTCAGAGTTGGAGCTGCAGAAACGCATGGAGGAGGTAAAGTTCCACCCCTTGTTGTAACAAAAGCAGGAGATACACCGAACGCACCTTTCCACTTTACTTTCACTAAACTTAGCACCGTTATTTACCATTTGCATGTTGATTTACTAAAATTACTAAAGTAAGTAGTTTTTCGACGACATAAAGCCTCATTTCGTTTCTTAATGAACAAATTAAAATACAAGATGACCTCGAGCAGGGTACACCTAGTACTTTAAGATATCAGATAGAACCCACCAAGCGACGTTAAAATATCTTTACTTATAATTAAAATAATATTTTTACTATGTCGGTCACGTCGTGGTGCGCTGTGGACTCTGCACTGACCTTCTAATTGGGAGGTCCGGGGTTGGATCCTGCCATGTAGTACCAGTGTGTTTTTCGCTTTTCGAATTTCATATGTACATACATTTGTCCGACGCTCCTACGGTGAAGGAAAACATCGTGAGGTAACAAGCATACAACTGCGAAGAGATTCAAAGGTGTATGTGAAATCGACTAATACGCACTGGGCCAGTGTGGTTGACTAAGCCCTAAAGACCCTAACTCAGGGTAGGCTCGAGCCCCTCGGTGGGGACGTATATGAGCTGTGATGATGATGTCTATGTCAAAAGTTGTATATCCTTGAAAAATTAAGAATACAAACGTATAACCTAACGTCGTCTCAACAATTGTAATAATAATTGTGTAATAATTACACCTAAGATTTGGTCTCATTTCCATCAAAGATGGAGAAGTCATTCAGAATTCGCGAAGAGGAATTGGAGAGAAACGTGAATGAGAAGAAGAAGTTCCTTTGGGGGCTGGCTCGTGCCTTGCGCGAGCAGCACGCTCAGATGTCTCGCGCTATGAGCGCAGTTCGCCAGGAGACTGACAACCTCACTGCCAAGGTAAAGTCGGATCTAGGAACTATATATACGGACATTTTCTGGCCTCTATAACCCCGTGGCGAGGTGATCCACTACGTGAAAGCTATCTATTTATTGTGGTAACAACAATCAAAGCCTACAGGAGCCTACAGGAGGTGGCCTTGTGGGCCTGGACCCGTAGCGGCATTTTTTTGGGGCGGTGAAGCGGTAAAAAAAACTTTCGTTTTAAATTGGCAAACGTAGGGAGTGCTAAATGAATTTTTTTTTAAACTCATCAATTCAGAACAGTAGTAGTTCTGTAAAGATCAAACAGATGTTTGTAATTGAAACTGCAAATATTTCGTTACACTTATGCTTTTAATCTCACTAGTTTTATAAAAAATGGTGCTTTTAATGGTGGGAGGAGGGGTGGAGCGGGGGTGGCAATCTCATGGGGTCCATAGGCGTAAAATATGTAAATCCGGTCCTGTGTATTGTGACAAAATAATAAAAAAATTACTTTTACTTAAAAATAAACTAAAGTCTTTTGCGTTAATTGATGAGAACCTACCGGCCTCAAACCCCTGATTGGCCGTTTAAAATTCGAGCGCTATCCCCCGCGACCCACTAGGTTCATTCACTTTACCAATAGGTATTAATGAGAACTTCCGTTACATTTAATTTTGACAGATAAAATGCAGAGTAAGATCTTAATTAGGTACTTAAAATTCTTTTCAATAAATCACCTATCAATGGAAATAAAATCGATCCCAATTTAATGATAATGAAAAATGGTGTAACTGCTGAAACTCAGGGGACGATCAGATATCGAGTACCTAAAACATACCTACTGGTTAATGGATTTTTTAGGTCCCTTCGACCGTTTTCGAAACTAATGATTCGAAATCGTTTTGAAAACAAAATTTCGATAGAAGATCCAATATTCTTATTAGGGACCAGCTTCGATAACAGAATAATTTTTCTTTATTGGAAACCAAGTCTCGATAAACGAAAAATAATTCTGTTTTCGAAATAGGTTTCGAACTGGAAAGTGGCCAAAGGGTTTCAATCACTGTTGCATCTTGTTTCGCAGGAAGACAATTTGAAAAGTCAAATTTTGGACGCAGAGGAGGTTCTCAGGAAACGAGGCGAAGAAATGCGCGCTCAAATCTCAAACGAGTTGGTGGTTCTTGAGAAACATCTCGAATCTATGAGGAAAGAGCGAGAGGAGATATGTAGAGAGCGGAAGCAGCTAGAGGAGCTCAAGGCAGCTAGCAGCGATACGAGAAAATTCAATGACTTGACAACAGAGGATTTGTGTTTCCATTACAACGCGCTAAAAGAGGAATTGATTACGATAAAGAAACATTTTGAAACTACACACCCGGCGGAAAGGACGTGCGCGATTCAAAAGAGTACACTTACGGAACCAAGTGACGTGTCGAAAACGAACGCAACTATTTTGAATAATGAGCAAGATGCAGATAAAAGTCCCTTGAGGAGCGAAGGGGGCAACATGATTGGAAACCCTCACAAGCTAGTCAACGACTTGAAGAAGCAGAAGAATGTAAATTTTCGTCCTGTAAGTTGAATGTTATGTTGACTCATAGGTTTTGATATGAGAGTTTTTTTTAAATTTTGTGACTTCAGATCGTTCAACAAATGTTCAGTGTGGCGCTGGCGCCTGCATAATAGTCAAGGTTCAGCAGAGCCTCAGACATTACTTATTTTCACACAAATAAAATGGACTTGTGCCTCAACTGTCGAGTGTTAAGACTTGTTCCTCAACTGGCAAATGGTAAACTGGCGACTGCGCGCGAGTTAGCACCTTCCGATTTTACCTATTTTTTTTTGTCGCCAACTTGCGTGCACATATAAAGTACAGTCAAATAAAAGGGGAACAAATAACTTTTATAAAATCCACACAGTCTTACGTAAGTAGAAATACTCGAATTCTTTTTCCAACTTGTCTTAAAATAGTTATAATAGAGGAACCCACGGGAGTTTGAGGACCAAGAAAGCATAAACCATGAAAAGGTTTTCCTCTGGTGAACGCGATCGGTGATCACACTTGTTGTGAATCCAGAGTGAAAAAATCCTCTTTATCGATTCTGGTATCCTGGTACCTGCAGGCGTAGCACGGGCTGCCAAGACGGGACTTGAGTCACGCATTGTCTCACAATTTCAGTGACATAATACTTATCTATGTCTTAAAGAGTAGTACGGCGGCGCGTATTGAAGCTGCGGTCCGATAACAGCGCTCACTGTGCTAACGATTATAATCGCCTTGTCCAAATTAAAGAGAACACTGAAAGTGCTATCAGCATACTTTCGATTTCGGGCCGGAAGAATAGGTACATTCATTTTGAACCGAAAACACAATTACCGAACGTCAGACTCACAGTTCGCATAATGTGATTTGATTTCACTCCAGCCCCCCTAGCACGTCCACCAAAACACGATATGATAAAGCGGTTTATCGCGGTGAACTGTCAAAATACAATAGGGTTTCGTCGTATTTTGACAGTTCACCGCTATAAATCGCTTTATCATATCGTGTTTTGGTGGACGTGCTACGGGGGCTGAGCATTAGCGCCGTAAGATCTATATGACGTTAACGATGACGTCATGTGGCTCTTCATTCCGGCTGACATTAGCGCGCTCACAACATTTCGGGACACGTTTGAGCGCGCTAATAGTGACTCTTATTGATTTTCGGAATGCAGCCTTAGTGTGACTGACATGATAAAATTTCTTGACGCTTCTCAAGAGATACGTGTCACTGAATCTTATCACAAATTTCTTGGCAGCCCGTGCTACGCCTGCTGGAATCGACATATTTTAAGTCTGTCAAAAACGATACCTATTTTGTTTTATTTTAACACAAGTCGTGTGAAGTCTGTTAATACGTTAAAAGTAGTAGGGAGATTAAGTTTGTAGCTGACTGTACAGATTTTCACGATCGAGCGAGTGACGACAAAAAAAAAGTAAAATCGGAATGTTTTAACTCGCGTGCAGTCGCGAGTTTTCACTCGCCAGTTGACGAATAAGTCATAAAATGTATGGGATAATAGTATAAACTTTTGAGTGTACAAACCTTCTAGCTTGGGTTAATGGCCAATTTACAGGTACACTTTAGACTTTTTTCAGTTCAACAAATAAGTTACAGCCGAATCGAAACTGAATCATTGCGATCGACCAATCGGAGCGAATAGTTTAGTGAGCAATGTTCGATGACGTGATAATGCGGCGTTCTGATTGGTCGAAAGCAACGGCTTAGTTTCGGTTCAGCGGTTGGTTGTCAGTGGAATTAGCTTTCAGTTCCTTCTGCGTGAACGAGTAACTTACTTGCATGTACCTACCTTCTATGCTTCGCCAAATCTAAGCATTGAGTTAAGTAAACGCCGCTTGTTTTCGGTCGCTGTTGTACCCAAAATAAAATAGCGACCGAAGATGAGCGGTATACGAATAACCTTTAGGCCGTTTGTCCATCAATGCCGTCACCGGGACTTTTAGGCTCGTATAATAAGTCGTATCTCAAGTACGAGATCGATCTTGAGCTGTTGTTTTTGACAGAGCGCCATACATTAAACGTCAAAACTGCTACTCAAGATCGAGCTCTGACTTGAGATGCGACTATTAATACGAGCCTTAGGCGTGGGCCAGTTAGAAAAGGCGCGGGCGAGGTTATCTGTTTTGTGCCCGTCCGTTTTCATACAATTAGTATGAAAGATCATTCGACAAGCTTCCAGATGGCGCGCTACGGTTGCAAAGACGGGCGCGCCGGCCGTCGCACTGCTGGCGCGCAGCCGCGTACCTCAGTCTATAGTGAGTTTTGCGCGGGACCGGAAGTTTCTTCTTCTTCTTCTCCTTTGCAAATTGGCGAGTTGCACCAGGGCTAACATGTCTTCGTCGTCAGAGGAAGACATGTTGTTCGATCAAAATCAAACTCTTTAATGGCACCAATGTACTCGCTCGCTGGCGCACCGTAGCATACAAGCGCTGTTCGCGCCCACGGGCGCGCCTGTAGCGCGCTGCGAGTGCGCCACCGGGTGCGACTGATGCGCGCCGCGCCGCCTCTGTCTGGCTTGCGCCTTAGATCCGCTGGTCATGATTTGAACAGAGTATCGCGGAGGCGTACCGCGGCAGTCGGGAAAGCCGCGTGCGCAGTCCGGAAAGCCGCGTGCGCAGTCGTAGTCGCTCGTCGTCCAGCGACGCCGGGCACGCGCACGACCGCGACTGCGACCTGATCGCACGCTTGCGCGACGAGAACGACCACCTCAGGGCGTTCGCAAGACAGGTGATTAGTTTTGTTCCTACTCCAAAAGCAAGGATCTCTTATTTTTACAAACAGCAGGTTTTTTTACTTTTTATCAGTGCTGAAGGTATATGACGATAAGGCCGAACATGGAAGCGAGCGCAAAAAAAAAAACGATTTTTTTTCTTATAGATATATCGAAGTCGGTGCCAAATTTGTAGACTCTACTAGGAGATTATCGTTTTGCACCAACTTTTAATATATATGTAGAAATGTAATGTTATCTGTACTCTTGTTATTTTTAAATGTTAAAAATAATATAATTATACTTATTATTTTTAACTTTTAAGTGTTTTTGCAGTCGGTTTTTATTTTATTTTTTTCTTATAGGTACAGTCAGCAACGAAACTTGCCGAACAAAATAACGTTACAAAAGATACTAGACACATGAATTGTACATAAGTTACTGATCATAGTTACAAACAAAATTCCATTTACATTATAAATTACCAAAAGTAGCTATACAGTATATTTCCAAAAGTGGCTGGATAGTACTCTTCCAAAAGTTACTGGACAGTATATTTCCAAAAGTAATCGGACATTATATTTTCAAAAGTGGCTGGACAGTAAACTTCCAAAAGTTGCTGGACGTAGTATCGTTTAAAAGTGATTTGTTAGATCATGACCGGACTAATTTTCGAATTAAGACTGATGACAATCACTGAAATATTTGATAACAACATGACTGAATTCAATCATTCAACCTACTTACGTCTATAACATAATTTCAAAAGTATTTTTTTTTTATTTATTTCCTAGATATCCTGTTCTCAGAGATACGTATCCATATCATCATCATCTTAGTAGCATCATCATGTCTGTGATTTACATGAAAATTTTGGGTTGAATGACATTACGGGTAAACACAATTTAATAATTAGTTTTAGATAACGCATTGATTATTTATTGGTTATTATGAAACACCGTGTATATCTTAATAATATTATACATTTCTCTTTATCTATGGACTATTTCACAATTTTTGCATCATTATAATTATTATGCCACAAGATTTGGTCAGTTAATATATTTAGCATTTTTTTTTTTTTTTTTTTTTTTTTTTTTTTTTATGGATGACCCGGCAGATGACCTCCTCCCGCCTGATGTTAAGCGGTGAAAGAGGCCCAAATGAGTTGACAGATAAGAGTAGGGACGACATCCACTCTCCTACCTGCCCGCCCCTTGCCGGCCCAAAAGATGCTTTTTCACGCCTCTTTTGAAGGAACCCATGTTGTAGGATGGAGGAAACACGTGCGCAGGTAGAGAATTCCAAGTGTGGGATGAACGACAGAAGAAGGAATCTTGGAATTTCTTGGTACGGTGTGAAAAGGAGGACACAGTGTACGGATGACTCCGAAGGCCCTTACGCGTGTTTCTGTTAAGGAATGGAGAGGGAGGGATAAGGTTAAAGAGCTCCTCAGAGCATTCCCCATGGAACATTCGGTAAAAGGCGCTAAGAGAGGCGATGTCACGACGAAGTTGTAGAGGCTCGAGGGTGTTAGTTGCCTCTACATCGCCAATTATGCGAATAGCGCGACGCTGCAATCTGTCCAGAGCATCGAGGAGGTACTGAGCGGAGCCGTCCCAAAGGTGCGAGCAATATTCCACGCAAGACCTAACCTGAGTTTTATACAACAAGCATAGTTGGTCCGGCGCAAAATACCTACGCACCTTGTTCAGGACACCGAGTTTCCGTGAGGCAGTAGTTATGACGGATTCGATGTAGTCTCTGGGGTTTAGATCGCAGCGAATGATCATTCCGAGCAAGGTGATGTTGCTCTGTGTGTGAAGGGTTGTGCCCTGGAGAGAAGGAAGGGGGAGGAAAGGTGACCTTTTCGCCGAGAACGCGCACACCTGTGTTTTCTTAGCATTGAACTCAACAAGATTGTTGGAGCCCCATTCGGAGACGAGGTCCAGCGTCCTGTTGAGCTCAATGATAAGATTCTGCCTTTCCCTACCAATATCACCGCGAGCAGCCCCTGAGCTTCCGTGATATCCCCCATGCACTGTACTGTCATCTGCATAGCAATGTATAGCTCCCAAGGAAAGCATATCATTGATATGCAGAAGAAACAATGTGGGGGATAGAACGGAGCCTTGTGGAACACCAGCGTTCACTGCCACGAACCGCGAAGCGCAGCCGTCAACGACAACGCGAATTCTACGCTCGTGGAGGAAGCTAGCAATCCACGTACAGAACTGCGCGGGTAATCCGTATGCCGGAAGCTTGGAAAGAAGAGCCTTGTGCCAGACTCTATCAAAAGCTTTGGCGATGTCGAGACTAATAGCCACCGATTCGCCGCGCTTATCGATAGATTCACCCCATTTGTGCAAAAGGAACGCTAGAAGGTCACCTGTTGACCGTTTAGGACGAAACCCATACTGTCGGTCATTAAGTAACGAGTGACCTTCCAGGTAACGGATCAGCTGGGTATTAAGGATCCTCTCCATGATTTTACACAAAATGGAAGTGACGGCTATAGGACGATAGTTAGCCGGATCAGAACGATCTCCCTTTTTGGGAACCGGCTGGACATTGGCCTCTTTCCAAGATTTCGGCACACAACCAGCAGAGAACGACAGACGGTATAGACGCGTAAGGACCGGAGTCAACTCCGCTGCACACTTCTTAAGAACAATCGCAGGAATGCCGTCTGGGCCACTTGCTTTTCGAGTATCGATCGACTGGAGCTCCGCCCGCACATCACGCTGTCTGATACGGATATCGGGCATGGTGCTGCCACAATGGAACAGTTTCGGAGGTTGTGTACCACAGTCATCGACACGGGAATGAGCCGCGAAGAGTTTTGCCAGGAGGTCGGCTTTCTCCTGCGGCTGATGAGCAAGTGAGCCATCGGCATGTCTCAGCGGTGGCAGCGAGGGTTGGCAGAAGTTTGATTGCACAGCTTTGGCCAGGCGCCAAAAAGAACGGCTACCCGTAGGGTGCGATAGCAGTTCCTGGCCCACTTGTGCAATGCGCTGAGCATCCGCTCTAATGTAAGCCCTCTTACACAGCTTGGTGGCATTATTGTAGGCTGTTTTCAGTAGGCTTGTATTGGGATCCTTAGAAGCTCGGCCTCTGATCCAAGCGCGGTAAGCCAGCTGTTTGTTTTCAACAGCAGAGGCGCACTCGCGATTGAACCAGAGGTTACGTCTGCCTCTACTGACGAGATTGGAATGCGGAATATAATATTCCATTCCTAGTATGATCTCGTCAGCAACAGAGGCAGCGCAGGAGTCCGGATCCATCCTATTGAAACAGCGCTGCCACCAAGGAACAGATGCGTAATAATCCCGCATACCGTCCCAATCTGCTGACGCATAGTGCCACAGACGGCGTGCTGCAACCACAGGTGACGGTCGCGACGCCTGAGGCACTGTGACGGATACCAGACAGTGATCCGAAGATCCTAGTGGAGCTCGAATCACCACCTGATATCCGTCAGGGCGATTTGTCAGCAGAAGGTCCAATAAAGAGGGCGCTTGACCGATAATATCTGGTACCCTGGTGTGCTGGGTGACCAATTGTGTCAGGTCGTGCGTGAGAGCGAATGCGTGGGCAGTCCTACCCGCATGGTCAGTTTTAGAGGAACTTAACCACAACTCGTGGTGAGCATTGAAGTCCCCTAAAAACACCAGCTCGGCGGAAGGAAATCGCTCCTGCGCGTCATCTGCCACACGACTTAGATGTTCAAAAAGTCGAGTTGTCTCCAAGTCACCACGATGGGAACGGTAGACGCAGACGTAGACACGGCAATGAGTGCCAAAATCAACGTGTACCGCAAGGATGGAAAAGGAAGGTTCCTCCAAACAGCGCAGGCGACGACAGCAAACATCCGCCCGGACGAACAAGCAAACACCAGCCTTCGCCTTGAAGGACTCCTCAAGAGCGTAGCCGGGGTAATTAAGGTAGCCTGTATCGGCCGGGCAGATAATTTGCGTCTCCGTCAAAAACAGCATTGCTGGACGGGCTGTCTCGAGATGGTGGTGGACAGCTAAGAGGTTAGAATGGAGCCCGCGGATGTTAGCGAGCCCTACCTCGAATAATGGTGTTTTGGTGGGATACACATACGCTTCATGACCCACCAGCACCATGCTTGACGTGCCACTGTACGCCGCCATCTGCTTTTTATCTATAGGGCGAGTACCGCCACCACAGTCCCGGTGTCGTTGTTATAGACCACCACCGCCCTCGCCCCGTCCGGGAGTTCTCGTAGTAACATGCGGGCTTTTATCTGAAATGCCTCAAGTATCTTGCTGCGGGTGGTGTGTTTTACCTGCGGCGTCGCCCGCAGTATCTCCAGGTACTCTAGATAGGCATTGACTAGGTCATCTCCGTCCCGGTCAGTGACTATTCTCGATGGCGGTCTCACCCTGCCCATGTCTGCCGTTTTGGGTGAGGAGATCGTTCTATGTTTGGGGACCACGTCCGATACTATCTCACTGCCTGTTCTACGAGGACGAACTTGGCCCTTGGGCAACAGATATGCCCCTGACGAGGTCGTCTGTCGGGGATTGTCTTTGTGTTTGGAGGCGTCTTCTTTCGTTTGCTTCTTGCATCGCCTCCTCGTGTTGCCTTTGTGCCCGGGCTGAGCCACTTTCTGCTGGTTCATTGCGTGGAGTCTGCTCGTGGTCTTTGAGCAGAAAGTCGAGGTTTTGGCCTCTTTCCTTGTACACGATAATTGTGTGTTTTCGGGAGGCCTCCAATAAGGGAGTGTAATCGGACACTTTCCCTTTCTCGAGATCTACCTTTATGACATCCACGCTGATGACTCTTGGGTCTCCGTCCATGTTTAACAGCAGTTTCCCCGCTATAGTAAAGGACGACTTCTCAATGTGCCAGTCCGTAAGACTGGCATATTGACAAAGTACAATCCGGCATTTTTGCCCTGCGAGCATCAACTCAGGCATTGCATCAAACACGAGTTATAGACCACCACCGCCCTCGCCCCGTCCGGGAGTTCTCGTAGTAACATGCGGGCTTTTATCTGAAATGCCTCAAGTATCTTGCTGCGGGTGGTGTGTTTTACCTGCGGCGTCGCCCGCAGTATCTCCAGGTACTCTAGATAGGCATTGACTAGGTCATCTCCGTCCCGGTCAGTGACTATTCTCGATGGCGGTCTCACCCTGCCCATGTCTGCCGTTTTGGGTGAGGAGATCGTTCTATGTTTGGGGACCACGTCCGATACTATCTCACTGCCTGTTCTACGAGGACGAACTTGGCCCTTGGGCAACAGATATGCCCCTGACGAGGTCGTCTGTCGGGGATTGTCTTTGTGTTTGGAGGCGTCTTCTTTCGTTTGCTTCTTGCATCGCCTCCTCGTGTTGCCTTTGTGCCCGGGCTGAGCCACTTTCTGCTGGTTCATTGCGTGGAGTCTGCTCGTGGTCTTTGAGCAGAAAGTCGAGGTTTTGGCCTCTTTCCTTGTACACGATAATTGTGTGTTTTCGGGAGGCCTCCAATAAGGGAGTGTAATCGGACACTTTCCCTTTCTCGAGATCTACCTTTATGACATCCACGCTGATGACTCTTGGGTCTCCGTCCATGTTTAACAGCAGTTTCCCCGCTATAGTAAAGGACGACTTCTCAATGTGCCAGTCCGTAAGACTGGCATATTGACAAAGTACAATCCGGCATTTTTGCCCTGCGAGCATCAACTCAGGCATTGCATCAAACACTTTTCTTTTAATGGTCGCCCTGGTAGTATTGCCTTTTAGCAGGACTGCTAAGCCAGGTGATATGGCAAAGTGCTTCCTTGTTCTTGACATACAGAAACTAATGCCACTCCTTTCTCCTGCACTGTCCATGAACAACGCCACAGCCCTTGTGAGGAGACCTACTATTCCTTTTTCTCCGTCGCTCAACCACTGCATTTGCGTTATCGTTGGGGCCACATAAGGTTCCCGCGTTCGTGGTTCCATATTTACCGACTCATCATCACCCCCCTGCGCTGGTGGAGTACAGTTCTTGTTACGCTGTGTCGCCAGATCAGCTGCTATTTCTATAAACTTCACTAAGGGTGGTTTTGTCTTTTTATCCATCAGTAGCGCATGGATATTCTCTTTTCTTATCACTATTTTGCCTAGTCTATGTTCTAAGTCATGGCGGGCACTGGCAAATCTGGGACAGTCCAGGATCACGTGCAATACCGATTCTATCTCTCCGGGGTCACATTCACAATATGGATTGTCCTTAAGTTTGAATCGGTACAGATATTCTGCGAACCCCCCGTGCCCCGTGAAGACTTGTATCAGACTCCCTTATCTTATTCATCACGAACGACACGGGGATCTCACAGTAGTCCCGTGTTCCATCTACCACCCGTGCTTTTTTTTGGCGAATTCATCTGCTCTTTCGTTTCCCGCTGTGCCTACGTGTGCTCTCAGCCAGAACAGTTTGACCTCTCCACCGTTCCTTTTGATACTTCTGATGTCTTCGTGTATCCTCTGAACTAGCCGATGGCCTGCTTTGGGGTTTTTGATGGTCTCCAATGAGGATCTGGAGTCACCCAGTATTGTTGCTGAGGTGACACCCTCTCTCCGGACCATCTCTATTGTCCTATACAGAGCATACAGTTCAGACTGGAAGACCGTACAGGCGGGATCGAGACTAAATGTGTAACTGGCGGTTTCTTTTCCCTCTACCCACCACGAGACGGCGGCTCCAACCCACTCATCAATTTTCCTGCCATCTGTGTATGTTTGTGAGTCTTGGATTTTGTGTTTCCGTATGGTCTCTACGGATGTATCCTCTACACATTCATATTCTATCAGCACCCGCTCGGATGGATGAGGTCTCCCAGAAAATGATGTTTCCTTCTCCAGTATACTGCCTGGTGGTAGGTGGTCTCGGCAGTCCCTTTTTTTTGTTCTATAGAAAAAAAACAGAAATACTTACAAACATTAACTCGACCTCCTGTTTAAGTTTCTCAGAACGTTTCTTTTGGACCCCGGTCCGGCGACAAATCTATACACATATCAGCGGATTTATATAGTCAGTCATGTTCAGCAAATTTTGTTATTTAACAGATCAGGCTAATTATGTAATTAAATATGTCCAGCAAGTTTTGAGTAGTACATATCAGTGGATTTATGTAGTCAGACTTGTTCAGCAAATTTTGATATTTTACAGATCAGGCTAATTATGTACTTAAACATGTTCAGCAACTTTTGTAAAAATAATGTACATCGACTGTTGGTATTCCCAAATGTCTACAGGGATTTGTCCAACAGCCTGTTCAGTTACATATGAACCTTTATAGTGTGCAGGTGTTTTGAAAATTTGGATGTGTTCATGGACTTTCGTTGCTGACTGTACTATATTAAAGTAGGTGCCAAATTTTAAGACTTTCTACTAGGAGATCATCATTAAGCACCGACTTCAATATAGAAGTGTGATGTTGTCTGTACCCAAGTTGTTATATTATTTTTAACTTTTCAGTGCTTTTGAATTCGGTTTTTATTTTTTGTAAAATATTTCTTATTTTTATCTTTTGAGTGGTCAGGTCAGGTCAAGTCCAAGAGTTAAGGATCCTTCCATCATCAGCTAGGTTGATGACTACCAGACGCAAATACGTGAATAGCTTCGGAAAAAACACTAAACACGTTGGACGTACCTATAAAATTTAAGGGTTTCCCTGGATTTTCATAGGATACACACAAAAAAACAACATATGCATCGAATTGAGAACCTCCTCCTTTTTTGAAGTTGGTTTAAAAAAACATGAAGCACGTTGGACGTACCTATAAAATGTAAAGGTTTTTCACGATTTTACATGATGGGATTTATCATGGGATCCTGACTTTGGTGACAATGAGACCACCGCAGGAGTTTACTCTATCGAATACAAAAATAATTTTGAAAATTGGCGGAGCAATCGCGTAACATATACACAAAAAAAAAACCAACGTATTAAATTGAGATTCTCCTCCTTTTTTGAAGTTGGTTAAAAATGCCGCATCGGCAGAATCATAATATGATACCTAATAATGTATTCTAATAGTGCATTCTATTTGACAGCTTTGTATATGAATATTCGTAAAATGGTCCTAACAACTCCTAATTTGTGGACGATAAAAGCATGATAAAAGTCTTCTCTTTCCATTGTCGATAATTTTACTTATACAATATGTATTATTATGACAGCAACGTGAACATATAGACGAGTTGTCCTCGCATCGAGCGCGGCTTCAAGCCGAGCTGTCTACTGCCCGCCTGCTAGCGGAGTACCCTGTCCCTGCGAGGCCCAGAACGGCCCCTTTGGTTATGCCCAGCGCTGTACAAATAACGAGGCAAGTTATAATTATGATACGAAAGTTAAGACATTGTGTTAATTACTTTTTAATGACCAGCCCGATTGGGGGAGATCTCTCAGCTCACTATGTTTTTGTAAGGGATGTAATTCCAAATTTTCATTAAAAAAATTAGATAGATACGTAATGAGTGTCCTAATTCGTCCTGGAGCATTCTACCGCTTGAAATCAAACTTAGATCTCCTTGTTGTTATTTTATTACTGGGATCTTAAGGACCAGTAGATCATCCGGTCTCAGTGCAGGAAAACGAGTTTTCAAATTGGACATAAGCTGTGTAAATTGTATATATGTAAAAAATCCAAATAATGCCACTTTTTTATGGGACCTAAAGAGGACAAAATAACCCTGTGGGTCCTGGGAAGAGAACATAGATGAACATAAAAATGTGGGACGCATTTTCGTCAGCAATTATAGAGTCGTAAACAGCACTTTTAAAGAAAATGAAAGTATGGTAACCAACAGGCATTATGATGCGCCCTATGTTTTTCGAGTAAGTAAATACAGACCATCATCATAATATTCTATGTAAAGTATAAATACACTTTAATAAACAGCTTCAATTAAATTAAACGACAGTGATATTACAGGCTGTATAATAAAGTCTAAAAAGAGTCCAGCATTTTTTTGCAGTGATACAAACTGCTCAACTTTGTCATATATACCATGGAGGTATACATACATGCCTGACGCGCTGCACCTCCAGCAGCCTAAGCAGTAAGAGTTTTATATGCATAGACAGCTGTGGACTCGCCGCTGGCTTTGTAATCGGGAGGTCGGGAGTTCGCGACTGACATGTATCAATCTGTTTTTCGTTTTTCGAATTTCATAATATGATCATTTGTTCGACGCTCCTACGGCGAAGGGAAATATCATGCGGCAACCCCTGCGAAGAAATTCAAAGGTGCATGTGAAGTCGACCAATCCGCACTGGGCTGGCCCAGTGCGGATTGGTCGACTAAACAACGACCAACCAACCAACCAACGGTCAACCAAAGGCCTAAAACACCCTAACTTAGGGTAGGCTCGAGCCGCTCGGTGGGGATGTATATGAGCTGATGGATGATGATGATGTTAAATGATTTCTGTGTATAATTAAACCATAAATGAGGGTCGCAATGCAAAGCGCCTGACAGTAAGCCATAAGCATTGTTATCTTTGCACAGAAAAGCTATTGAAAATAATTTAATGTTGTAACACTTTTTTTTAATACTAGCTAGAAAGCACAAATTCTTAATTTCACTTTAATAATTTTCTATAATTCTGAAATAAAAACATTTAATTACTCAAATGGCATTCATCATTGTTGTGACAGATCTAACCTCTGATGTATCTTTTTCTAGAAACTTTTTAATTCTATGAGCGTGCAAAGGGAGCTCCATACAGCCTTCCCCTTGTTTCGTCTTGATATGAACATTTTAGGAACTAAGATAATTGCAACTGAATTATATCCGATTTTATGTGAATATTTACTTACTTACTTAGTTAATAATAATTATATTCTCAAACGGACAAAACATCCAATTTGATTTCTTTGAGTGAACATCTGCTTTGGCTAATGTTGAGTCTATGGATAGGATATTGTTGTGTTCTGTTCATCTGTGGAGTTAGCGGTATTGATTTAGAAGAAATATCGTCTTATCGAGTAGGTGTATATCGATACCGCATTCTTATACTTAATAATGTTAATTTATTAATCTCTCTCATTTTACTTAATTAACTCGAGTTACCTATGCTTGTTTTGGAATGGTTTAAATTTCAAATTATTTTAGTACCTTCAAAATTCTCCTCAGAAGCAGGAGATCATACTGATTTGATATCTGTTATTCGGATCGGATGAGGTAGTAGTATTTTTGTTCTGTGTATCGATAGTATTAACGGTGCATGAATTGCGGCCCGATTCCTTGGTTGATTCGCTTTGACGTTGTCACTTGTCAATGTCAGGATGAGGTCGATTAAATCCGGCCCTTTCCCGTTTGGAAGCGTGGAAGAGCAGTCGCTCGATATGAGCTGACCTTAATATTTTTATCCAAACCCATCATGGGATGGACTACTTTAACTCTTAATTTTCTTTTATAAAACCCATGGAGAACATGGTAAGTTGTGGTTTTCAATGTAATTTTGCCATGGCGTAGATCCGCCATTGCCTGGCCGTGTTCTAACCATTGTGTTATTTTGTTTTAGGGTTTTAGGTTTTTGCCTTAGACATTCTTTTTCGTACCTTTTGATATTTTACTCTAACAATAAACAAACGGGGGACTGATGCAATTCAAGGAACCTGCTTGTACTTATCCAGAACTTGGGTTGGAGTGAATCCCACTATCGCGAAGAACTTACTCACTGACGTGTCTAGGTAACGTGCCCTGATTTTTCTTACCATTTACATAATCCCCGAGGGAAGGAGCAGTCACCAGCTCTCTAATTTCCACCCAGCGTGAGCAAGGAAGATGGTTCGCTTGTAATGTTATATCAACCCGCTTCTATCTTTACCTATATTTAGTTTATGATAGTGTGTCGTGAGGAGTAAAGCCCCCACCTAATTGTATCCTACTCATATTTAAATAAGCCTTAAGATATTTTTCTTACACCTAAGTACCTACTTATGAGAATGTAAAATAAAAAAAAGGAACAATAATAATAAATTGCATGAACTAATTAAATTGTGTATACTTTATTGGATCCTTCCCACATCTGAAGTCTGCTTGCATCTGTATGGAGGCGCCCCTTAAAAATATATCCATACACTTCTCCAGGTAGGCTCTTGTCAATATGAAATATCAACCCACGACCTGATGGTACTTACAATTTTCTCTCATGCTCACCGAAAAAGGTTACAATGTGCCAAATTAGACACGAATTTAAAACTCATTTCTCTGTTGGAAATATGACGTTAATTCGGTTTCTACGCGTAAACCGACAACGCAACTTACGTATTAAGGTGTCTCGACTATGTAGGTATATTAAAATATTATCTACCAAGATTAACAATGTTTGTAAAATTATATAAACTTAATATTTCGTCTTGTTCAGCTAAAAATATATAAGGATCAGATTTGTTATGCGATATGCTGGCATGTTAGCATGGACCAAGGATGATATAAACTATGGCATGGACCAAATGTTGCTTAATTCCACCTTGGAAATAGTTCACTGTTGGTCGTATACTTTGCTTTATCAATAGATGGCGCTATACCCAATATTTCAAAATAATATTTCCTCAGTGTACTTAGGTGTTTTACATTTATTTCCATTTGTTGTATGTATTAACAGCTTTGTAACGAATAAACTGTCAAAACTGAATAATCGACGCGAGTGTCGAGTATAGTAGTTTCCAAAAACTGATTGTTTCTAATGCACTTGCTTTCTGATAGATCTGATACTTTGTTCTACATAGATATGGATTGTTAAACATGTATAAGTATCCGCGCATATGTGTATGGATCATTTGTATTTAGATCTGCGAATACCTATCGGACCTTAACGTTTTATTCCTTCTCCGACTGTAACATTTAAACTACACTTGATGCTTTGCGTAAGGACCTTAACACGTCTTGCTTGTTGCAACTTACAATGCTCTACTTTCTTGTAAATGGCATTCTTTAATTTAATGTTATCATCATATAGTTATTATTTTGTATTATTCATGTGATTTAATAATTATAATAACAAAGATCCAATTTTTGATGTTATTGTAAAAAAAGGAGTTAAATAGCATATCTTTTCATATTGTTCAAATAAGTTGTCATTTGCTTTATCTCATACAAAGATTTGCGATATCTCATACATAGTATAGATAGTACTATAATTTTTTCTGTGACGATAGAAATTTAGTTAGCCATACTTCATTATGATCATGAAGTTATAATAAATTATCGAAATTACTCCTTAACTCACAAGGGGTACAAAAATTATCTATACAAATAAATAAAATTGAAGTGTCTGTTTGTAATGTCAAAATAACAAGTTTTTACAAATGGGTATGAATGTATATCGGGTACCAATAACAAAAATACAATTTTAAAAATTTTTGTCTGTCTGTCTGTTTTGTTCCCGCTAATCTCCGGAACGGCTGGACCGATTTTGACGGGACTTTCACTAATAGATAGCTAATTATATAAGGTATAACATAGGCTACCTTTTGCCAAGAGTCACTATTCCACGCGGACGAAGTCGCGGGCACAGCTAGTTTAAACATAAAAATTTGCCAAATATGTGCTTTTCAGAAACAAATAATTAAATAACCATTCAGGATTAGTAATGCCTAATCTTTTATCCCGGCACAACACTAGTTCTTAATCCATTTTAATGTTTTTAGGGTTCCGTAGGAACAAGGAACCCTTATAGTTTCGCCATGTCTGTCTGTCTGTCCGCGGTTTTACTCAGAGACTATTAGTACTAGAAAGCTGTAATTTAGTATGGGTATGTATATTAATCATGCCAAAAAAGTACTGTTGAGCATGTGTGCTTTTTAAAAAAAAAAGGAATACCTGCTACCTACATGTTGAAATTAAAATAATTTTAATAAAAATCGTGGTAAGTATAGGGAAAAATGTGCCAAAGACTGTTTAAATATCTAGGTAAGTTGCACTAATGCCTTCATGTTAATATTTTAATGAATTACGATCAATTTTGAAAAAAGTTTGTGAAACTTTGAACTAGGTATGCTTATTTACTCTAGTTGACATGTCGTCTTCTTTCGTGTATTTATAAAAAAACTTTTTTATTGAACTCTGAAATATGTATTTTGCATTATAATAAGACTATTGTCGGCCCGTTCCAGATAAGCATTTTTAGCCATAAATACCAACATTTTTAGCATCTATGCGTGTCATTAGCCGGTGATGCTAGTTTTTCTTGCTGGTTATCATGCGTTTCATATAAGCATTTTTAACACGAAATGCTAGCATCAAATACCCATGCTAATAGATGGGTCCTCTGCTTAGATAAAGAATGAATAGATAGGACGTGACCGTATACCCGTAAGGGACAGACATAGATGACGTCATACCTGCCTAAAGTAGATGGGTATACCAGTGTTGCTTTAAGTTTTACCCTACTTTATGTTCTTAGTGGCTTTTACCACTATAAACATAAAGTAGGGTTGATTGATCTACGTATTTTTTTGAGACATTTTAATGAGCGCCCCTCGCTCAATAATATGTCTCAAAAAATAAAAGTGGGAGGAAGTTGCGAATTTTTTTATTGAATTCTTCATTCAACCTTCGCCGCAGTCTAAAGTTATTTACACTTTTAAATAAAACTACACTTTTCGGATTTACTCGAGTATATTTCGTTTTGAAACATTTTACTATTATTTATTTAAGCTATTATGTAAACATCTTTACAAATATAAGAAAAAATATTAGGAATCATCATCATCATCCACACGCGTCCACTGCTGGACATAGGCCTCTCCAAGTGCTCGCCACTGAGCACGATCCGCGACCACTCGCTTCCAGCTTTTGCCAGCTAGGTACCTTGCGAAGATCGTCGCTCGATTAAGAATACAGCGGGCAATAATCATTGTTTTTTCTTTATCTCTGCAGTTTATTTAAAATCCAATATTTACACATTTACTAAATATTTGTGAAGATTTAGAAAATGTATAATATTAAATTTTAAATAAACATTTTCTAAAATTAGATTTCAATAGCACCGTTATTGTCATCGAATAAAGGACTTCGGCTTACAGAGATAAAATTCACTACAATACAGGTAAAAATTCACTTGGGCTGGGTAAGTTCAAGAATTGAACTACTGATACCGCACTCAATATGGTGCTAAAGTTGGTAAGCTTGCTCACAATGTGGAAAAAAGATCTGGCAAAGAACGCAAGATGCCGATGTAGATAGCTGGTTATTCTTAGTTGCCCGTGTTGTCACCCCCAACCTCGCCCCCGCTGGCGGCAACTTGGAAATAGCGCAGGACAAGACCAATTTGTAGATCTCTGAGGAAGATTATGTTCTGTCAAGTACCTATATAATTAATTAGAAACACTTGTTGGGTGCATAGATCTATATCTACATCCTATGTGTTCTTGTTAAATATTCAGACAAAGTAGAGATATGACTTATTTCATTTGGATTAAGCCAGATTACTAGCTATGGCACAAAATTGCTAATAAATCACAAACATTTTCTAGAGGCTGTCTACTCCTCGCCACTCACCAGCTGTTTTTGGGTGTGGTAAACACGTATTAAATTGCTTACGTACAAACTCATATGCCTTTGAACTTAAAAAGTTTCAAGTTAAACAGCGCGAATTTCCTTAAAGGTTCAGAATACTTTCTTTTGTCAACTCCTAAAAATCTTTTCAGAAAATCTCTATTGGTTCCTCCTACAGTATCTAAAATGTCCAACTACTAATTTTGCATCATTAACTTACACTTCAAATCACTTTACACATTTTCAAGTGTGACTACTTTTTTTCCCAATCGTCTAAGCGATTGACGCACTGGCCGTAGTTTTTTATTTGATGACCGCGCTGATTGTTTCAAACCCAGCATTTAAAGCCGCATTTTTCTCTTTCGGGGCGTATTCAAATTTGAACCGAAATCCAACACCGATGCGTCCTGAAACAATATGTATACAGGTTAAAAATAAAAGCAGGTTCTAATTTTACAACATTAAAAATATTAATTAATAAATTTTTAAACTGTATCTGTACTAATGGTCAGACTTGTTATATTAATAGAAAATGACCAAAATCAAACCATTAATAATATGTTTGGCCATATCAAAATAGTAGAAAAGGATTTGGTACCTACCCTACTCATGTTATTCCAAAACTGTAAAATAAATTTCGAAATCCCCCATAAAAATAGTTGGGTTTGTGAAAAATAAACTTAGGTTTTGGCTTGATAGGGTATGTACCTTGTAGATAAAATATGTATAAGTTACTGACCTGTAAAAAAAGTTTAGGAATAGCACCACTCCTAAGAAAAGTGCCTTTTTTGTTTTTCTGAATCCACTGTTGTTCAAAATGCTTAGAACACATTCGGGTATGCTTGGTTGGCTGCCAATTCAATCGACCAGTAGCTTTAACCCAACTGTTTTCGAGTAGTTATCTCCGAAGGAAATCTGTTAAATACAGACAAACAAGCAAATGGAAAGTCTCACTTCAAAAGAATTACCTTTGTTATCTAAAATGCTCAAAATTTTATACTTAAATATGTCAATATTAATGTAACACAGAAACTAATATGTGAGTTCCCTTTCACGTAACAAATTACCTACGATTCAAGGAAAAATAGTCGTAGCGTAACTGGTATTATTATAACCCGGCAAAATGTTATACGCGTTGGCTGTATACGTGGCCATATTGTATGGCGACATTCCTAGCTTGTTAGGTTAACAGTAACCTTACTACTTAGTTTGAAATTTCATGTTTAATCCCATAATATGATTGAGAACCATAGTAGAAGGATAAAATATTGCAATATAACTTGTATTTATAATTTAAAAAATAGTTTTGGCGCTTTTTATTGACACAATTTAGGTCTTACCTGTGAAAGGTTATATTTTCCTGTTTTCTAGCACTATCACTATTACAACCTAAAACGGAGCAGTGCACCATGATTTAAATGTTCAAATAGTTCACAATTACACTAATTAAAGTGTTAAATAATTACACAGTAAGCTATAATTCACACAACAAATTTGTTCCACGTATTTGTTTAGCACCAGACGCTGGTGATAAACAATCCCCACTACCAGTTTCACCTATATACGGTAACAAGGACAAAAAAAAATTATGCCATCTTCTTCTTTCCTTTGGCAATGTGTATAAGTTTATCTCTTTTCCTCATGTTTGACTGCTTTTATAGCCCATCTATTTCATTCTATATCTATGGTCCTCTGATACCACTTTTTGACAGCTTTCAAATTTGACATTTGGAATCTTTTTTTCATGAATCTAAAAGGATTTTCAGCGGATTTAAAAAATTTATTGAAAGATATTTATAGTATTAGCCAATTCTGATTTATATTATAAAAAATTTTAAGTGGCTGGACTAAGTAGGTGAGGTGTCAAAATTCAGCACGAAAAATCAGTACCTTGCGTTTCATTTGTAACAATTAGCGCGGCTAAAAATGTCAACATTTCTTATAAGAAACGCAAAACGAGGCTAACATCAGATGTTAGCCTCAGAAAGTAGCAGTGCTTTATCTGGAACGCAGGGTGTATTGCGCAACATGCAATTTTATCACGAAGCATAAACAATTTTTTGCTTTCCTCATCGTTGCTCAGAGCATTTTTTTTTTATTGCAGAAAGTTGGCAAACAAGCAAACTGCCCACCTGATGGTAAGTGGTAACAGTTACCTATAATACATGTGGCTCTTGTGAGATTCGCAGCAAAACTGCAACCCCCACAAGAACCACAGTGTACGTTGTCAACTTGTGACACAAGATGTAAAGTCACAGTACCCAGTAATTTCACTGCCATATCTTACCCTTCAAACCGGAACACAGCAATGCAAGCACTGCTGCTTTGCGGCAGAAATAGGTAAGACGGAGGTACCTAAGCAGACGACCCTGGTACAGAGTCTTCCTCCAGTATGCAGCATGCTTAGGAAATGTTTGTCAAAGCTTCATTCTGGTGGCCGCTAGATGTCTCTGCGCTGTAAAACGCTTTGATTCTACAACGCGGTTACGAAATGGTCAGTGACACAGTATATAATCCCTTTCAGACTTAAATTTAGTATCGCTTCTCGGCCTTTTGGCTAAGATCAAAGTGTAGTATCTGTTCTTTTCAGCTTAATATCTGAAAGTTCCCTCACTGAGGGACCAGTATATTAAACTGATTTTTGTAACTCGATGGGATGTTCGGGGCTCGCTCCACTCCCGTCACGGGTCGGCCCGGCATTGCAGTGCCGCCGGGATCGGCCCACAAAAATTAATAATTTAAGTCCAAAATCGTTTCTTCTGTATGAAACTGATAGTGATAGGCCGGAATCCCTATTATTCATTGGGAATTGGTTGGGATCAGTGCTGCCAATAAAAAAATCTCGAGTCCCCGCGTCAGTCTTGTCGATTCCCCGAAATTCCCCGCTTGTTTTTGATTCCTTTCCCACAACTTCTCCGACATGTTATTTTTGGAATACCTACATACAAACAGTTTTATACAAAAATTGTTCATTAAACTTCAAAAAAGACTATAAGTACCATATTAATAACAAATTCTACACTTACATAAATAACAAGTATACCTATCATATTTTAATGCTGAACATGCAACTTACTTGGTTTTTACCCGGAGCTGCACTTTTTAACCACTTTTCCATTATTTTATTGAAAATTTCAACAACAGTTCGCACCAATTTCAAAAATCGACAACCATAGACAGTAGGTAGTAGTAGTTTTTGTCAACCAACATGGGGTAACAACCATAGACAATTAACTATGCAACTATTGAAATGAATACGTTCACAAATAAAAAATCGTGGTCACGGAAATTATACCCAGTGGAGATTACAGTTGTGTCAGAAGAGTGAAGACATTCCATTAAATTTAGCCCAGCGATAAATTTGGTCTGGATTCCTCGAAAATCCCCGATTTTCGTCATTCCCCGCGCTGTCCCCGCGCTAACCCTCAATTCCCCGCAAATCGGGGAATTCCCCGCAAATTGGCAGCGCTGGTTGGGATATCCTCAGTCCGGTCCCCCACATTCCATTCCAGGTTCCACGATTCCACGTATAGTCACGGATTTTAATTTTCAATACAGTTAAACATGGCCCACTTTGAGACAGAGGCTATAGCTTTTGTTTCGAAAATTGAATATTTCACAGGCATCTCTCTTTTACGCGGTCCTGACTTACTTTTACGAACTCTGTAATTACTTTTGCAGTTTAGTTTCAAATCTACATAAGTCAATTTTAAAAGTTAAGTAGAAACAATTTTTCGAAGTTAGAATTAAATCGACTGGATTTTATATGAGGAAAAATTAATAACTCCGTACATCTTGGCATTGTATTTTTTTATGGTATAGGGGGCAAACGAGCAGACGTATCACCTGATGGTAAGTGATCACCGTCGCCCATGGACACCCGCAACCCCAAAGGAGTTACAAGTGCGTTGCCGGCCTTTGAGGAAGGAATACGCTCTTTTTTTGAAAGTTTGAAGGTCGTATCGGTCCGGAAATACCGCAGGCGACAATTCGTTCCAAAGTTTGACTGTGCGAGGCAGGAAGCTACGGGTAAGTGATCACCGTATCACCTGATGGTAAGTGATCACCGTCGCCCATGGACACCCGCAACCCCAGAGGAGTTACAAGTGCGTTGCCGGCCTTTGAGGAAGGAATACGCTCTTTTTTTGAAAGTTTGAAGGTCGTATCGGTCCGGAAATACCGCAGGCGACAATTCGTTCCAAAGTTTGACTGTGCGAGGCAGGAAGCTACGGGAGAATCGCACAGTTGTGGACTGCCAAGTGTGATGGGCATGGATTTTTTGTCGCGTGGAACGATGGCGGAAAGAGGCGGCAGGTATAAGTCCGAACAATTCCTCGGAGCATTCCCCGTGATAAATGCGATAAAAGATGCATAGCGAGGCGACATCTCTACGCAGCGGCAAAGTATCAAGCCTATTTGATATTTCCAGGCAGTCGACGATTCGAGTTGCTCTTCGTTGAATGCGGTCCAGTGGGAGAAGCTGGTATTGGGGTGCCCCGGCCCAAAGATGAGAACAGTATTCCATATGAGGCCGAACCTGCGCCTTATAAAGCTGAAGGCGGTGCGCCGGAGTGAAATACTGTCTCGATCTATTGAGCACACCAAGCTTCTTAGAAGCTAATTTAGCCTTACCCTCTAAATGGCCACGGAACTGGACTTCGCTCGTTATGTCGACACCAAGGATCTCAATATTGACTGAGGCAGTTAGGGGGATGCTCTGAAAGCGAGGAGATACGACAAATGGCATTTTCTTTGCGGTGAACGCGCAAACCTGTGTCTTTGTAGGGTTGAAATGAACCAAATTAAGTCGACCCCAGTTAGAGACTTTCTCTAATGAAGATTTAATTTCGGACACAAGTTTATTCCGGCACTCAATGACGTTTTCTCGAAAAATGTTCGCACGGCCGTTATAGAAGGTGTCTTTCGTGCTGTCGTCTGCATAACAATGAATGCCGCTGATTTGCAGCATATCATTGATATGCAGAAGGAATAGTGTAGGTGATAGCACACATCCTTGGGGGACACCAGCATTTACAGACAGTGAGTCTGAGCATTCGCCATCAATTAAGACCTTGATGCTTCTGTCTGCTAAAAAACTAGTGACCCATCTACATAATTTCTCGGGAAGCCCATATGAAGGAAGTTTTGAGAGAAGCGCTTTGTGCCACACCCGATCAAAGGCCTTCGCGATGTCCAAACTAACTGCCAGTGCCTCCCCCTTCGTTTCAATTGCCTCTGCCCAATGATGAGTCAAGTAAACTAGAAGATCACCAGTAGAGCGACCCCTACGGAAGCCGTATTGTTGGTCACTGAGCAGCTGGTGATCCTCTAGGTATCGAAGGAGCTGGCAGTTGATAATTGATTCCATTATCTTTGAAAACAAAAGGGTTATAGCTATCGGCCTGTAGTTGGACGGATTCGAGCGGTCACCTTTCTTAGGGATCGGATGCACTAAAGCTGTCTTCCACGAGGTTGGGACTACGCTAGATAAATAAGAGAGCCGAAATAGACGCGTTAAAACCGGTGCCAGCTCTGGAGCGCACATCTTTAGCACGATAGGAGGGATACCATCGGGCCCACTCGACTTATGGATATCCAGGGCGAATAGTGCTCGACGCACTGAGCTTTGTCGGAACCGAATATCTGGCATAAAGCTCTTGCACCGCGGTATGGTCGGCGGTTCCTGTCCCCCGTCATCCAAAGTCGAGTTGGATGCAAAGAGTTTCCCAAAAAGATCGGCTTTCTCTTTTGCATCATGGGCTAACGATGTGTTATCCTTGTGCAATGGTGGAAAGGATGGCGTGCAGAAATTTTCCTGGGTAGCTTTGCCGAGAGACCAGAACGCACGAGACCCCGAAGGAAGACGTTCTAGTTTCTCGCCAATTCTACTGATGTGCTCCGACTTCGCTCTTGCAATGTCTCTTTTGAAGGATCTGGAGGCAAAGTTATACCGATTTTTTAAAGCGCTGGTATTTTCATTCCGAGACGTCACCGCGTTTGCCCAGGCTTGGTAGGTTTGCTGCTTCTAGCGAGAAGCCTTTTTGGAAGATTGACCAAACCAAGGTTGGAACCTGCCACCAATGGGGACAACTGAGGATGGAATGAAAATTTCCATACCCTGCAACACCACATCGGCAACAGACTCGGCGGCGACGTTGGGATCATCCGGCATAAAGCAAACCTGCCTCCAAGGGTAGGACGCAAAAAAGGACCGCATCCCATCCTAGTCTGCTGACTTGTAGTGCCACACGCGGCGACTACGTGCAACTCGTAATCGTTGCAAGCACGAGAGTGGCACCGCACTCCTAATGAGGCAGTGATCCGAGGAGCCAAGAGGAGCGCCGACAGATATGAGATAGCCGATATGTCGGGGTGAGACGTCAGCAGAAGATCCAACAGTGAAGGTTCCTGGCTCTCCACATGGGGAATTCGCGTGGGCGTAGTAACCAATTGTGTTCAGCCATATGCAAGAGCGAAGGCGTGAACAGATCTCCCCGCATGATCGGTTTTGCTTGAACCGAGCCATTCGGTGTGGTGTTCGTTAAAATCGCCAAGTATCACGATCTCCGCGAGTTGGATCTGCTGCTGCACAGCGTCTGCAGCCATTTGAACGTGCTCGATGAGTCGGTCGGTTTCAGTATCACCGCTATGGGACCTATAGAGGCACGAATAGACGCGGGGATGGTCGTCGCTGTCTACACAAAGCCATAAGGTGGAGAGGTCCCTACTTCCAAGGTGACCGAGGCGCCGAGAGCAAATATCGTCTCTGACGTACACGCACACACCGGCCTTAGGTGCGAAGAGGTGTTCCAGTCCGTACCCTGGGTAGGAAAGGTAAGAAGTGTCCGCCGGAGACGATATCTGCGTCTCCGTCAAAAAGAGCAAGGCCGGCTTTACTGTCTCGAGGTAGTGGTGGACAGCATTGAGGTTGGAATGAAGACCCCTAATGTTACAGAAGTCCACAGTCAGTATGGCAGGGGTGCCGTGGGTTTGCTCTTGCCCCAGGTATCTCTGAGCGCGGTTTTGCCCCCCCCAGAATACGAGGGGCGGCCTAGGCGTCCATGCCCAGGTATGTTGCGTCCGAGAAGTGGACATCCAGAGAGGGATTCTCCAACGCTAGCGCAGTTGGTACCCTCCTGGGGTAACACTCTATTTAACTGCGCCATCATAGGGGGGGTAGGGGGTGGGGCCTCCGGTACCTTCACTCACACGACGAAACACAACGCAAGCGTTGCTTCACGCCGGTCTTCTGTGAGGCCGTGGTATCACTCCGGTCGAGCCGGCCCATTCGTGCCGAAGCATGGTATTTTTTCTGATAATTTTTCATTTGTGTGATAAGTTTATTATTTTTTTAATCGATTTATCACACAAAAATAATTTAAATTTTTCAGAAAATAATTTGTAAATTTTTTTTTATTTGCATTTTACTATTTTTTGTTTTTACTTTTTTATTCGTTTCACACTATTTTTTGATTTGATTTTACTATTTCTTTTTATTTGTTTTGTTTCTATATTTTGAATAGGTATTTATTATTTTTAAAATTTTTACAAATTTTTGTTTTCAATTTTCATGCCTTTTTTTCTTTTTATTTGTTGCTTCTTACTATATTTTTTGCAATTTTTACTATTTTGTCTTTTACCATTTTTACTATTTCTTTTTATTTGTTTAGTTATAACTATTGTTTCTTTTTTACTATTTCTATTTGTAATTTTACTATTTTTTACTATTATCCACAACTGTATTGAAATACGTCGTGTGATACACAGGTGTGTAGGTTATTCAGATCGTTTGCAATAATCTACTTTTCACTCTCATATCACAATATACTATTGCAAACCACCTAAGGATGGATATCGTAAAACAATATGGTACACTCGAGTACAAAAAGATCGATACGACCAAAGTTACATATACTCTATCTTAATGTTAAGACAATAAAGTTGTCAATCAATGTTTATGTCATGGAGAGATCGTAAAATTGACCACTTCATGAAATGGTTATATTTCATGAAATGGCCAATACCGTTTGGCCACATCATGATGTGGTGTGGCCGGATCAATAAACAATCAAACGGTTAACGTTATGTATGAACAGCTACGTAGGTATGCTATGGCGTCTTCATGATATGGTCAAAAATTGATGATCATATCGTAAAATATTTATACTCATTTTCTGACGTACTCGTTTCCTTCTCAAGCCGTCCGGCTATGGAACTCTCTTCCTGAGAGTATTAAGAGAGCGCGTACGCTAGATTCTTTCAAATCCCTAGTTCGTAGTCACTTCCTATCCACAAATCCTTAACCACTATACTGTGTTTTATATCCTTTTCCTATCACACAAGCAATTTTTATTCCTATTTCTTCCCCCTTCCCCTTGATTGTCCTTTTTCCTATTTCTCTATCTTAAGGTTGCCTGGAAGAGATTGCTTTTTAGCAATAAGGCCGCCTATTTGTACATATTTTTTTTTACATTTGTATCCCATTGTCATGAATATTTGTACAATAAAGGGTTTATTATTATTAAAATAATTACATAATTATATCAATTATGAAATTTTACATTTAGCTCAAAAATAGAAAAAGTCCATATAGTACTTCAAGATAAATAATGGGCATCGGCTAACTTCGTATTTCCGAAGGTGACCGACACATCGTCATCTGGGCAGTATAATTATATTGTTAGGGCCAAACTACTTTTTGTCAATTGCCTTTGATAAGCTAGACCAGCCCCCATAGCACGTCCACCAAAACACGATATGATAAAGCGATTTATCGCGATGAACTGTCAAAATACGACGAAACCCTACTGTATTTTGACAGTTCACCGCGATAAACCGCTATATCATATCGTGTTTTGGTGGACGTGCTAGGGGGGCAGGGGGTCTCCAAGCTACGGCCCGCGAGCCAAATCCGGCCCTATTACCACATATCGTCGGTGAAGTTCTAACACCGCGTATGTCAAAATAGCAACTTTTACGAAGAGTGAAAAAACTGCACAATTATACATAAATATACTATTATAATGCCATTCCATTACTTACACAAATTTCATTGGATCCATTAGGAAAAATAAAACCGTTATAATGTTAGTACGAATTTGTGATTAATGCGAAGTATTCGAAAAATGTCGTGTGGTCTTTTTTCCGCCAAAAATGACTTACGTGGTGTTAGAACTTCAATGACGATATACTAAAATATTTTAGTATATGTGGTAATATACAACGCATACAAGGACCCAATGTACTTTGTAAACTTGTAACATGAGCTGTCAAGTCAAGCTGGTGTTGTAATCTTTATGTAATTCTCTGATATTTTTTCCCCAAGACTAAACCCAACCGCGAGCTCACACAGCGTCGGCTGGCCGAAGGGAGCCGGCGAAGAAGTGAGCAGGTTCACAACCGCCCAGCCGCGCGTACTGACGCCAGGGGACCAGGTGCCCTTCATAGGGCGCGCTGACAGATCAAACGATACCACCAGGTATGCAAGTTCGTATTTGTCTTTGTTTGAAACTGACACAGAATAAACACGTAACATTTACAACACGGTCTACAATTGGCGGAGTAGTCGCGTAACATACACACAAAACACGTTGGACACACCTGAAAATTTAAGGGTTTTTCTCGATTTTCATGACATCCCATCATCAGATCCTTTTGTGACCATGGGACCACCCTTGGAGTATACTCTATCGAATACAGAAAGAATTTTGAAAACCGGTCCACAATTGGCGGCGTAATCGCGTAACATACACACAAAAAAAAATATAAATAAAACATACTCCATACTCCAATCCATAGGGATTGGAGTCGCTCACGTCCGTAGGTGGGGATTGGAGTCGCTCACGTCCGTAGGTTTTACCCTCGAGACCCTACACGTGATCCCCGGGTGGTGCTAATCGAGTGACCAACTTCTGGTGGTAGGGCTTGAAAAACCCGACTGGCTAGCGACCACCGTGCGCATGATGTAAAACCCGTCAAGTGGCCATTTTTGTCAGCGTTTCGGGATCAGTCTGCGCACAGCCAGGGCTTGAGGGGTCGTTGCTGCGATTCGTATGGTTTGTGCGGGCTTCCGTCGACCCAGTGCCAGGTTGACTGCGTTGACCCTCCGCCCAGGAAGACCCGAAGAATCGGCTGTTCCGCTGGCCGCCCGTGGTATAGTACAGGGGCCCAAGCGGACCTAACCAGTCCGTGAGGCTGCCCCACCATGCCACGCATAATCTCGGGGTGGTCCGTCGTGCCGGTTGGTGACCGGACGGTGGGTCCCGGCGGCCACTTCCGGGGGGGTTCGGCGGCCCTTCCGTGCGGAGGGTCAGCGCAAATCAGCTGTCGGCTGTTCCCTGGCGAAACAGGCCTACACACATTAACTATGCGAAGCGCAGCAAGGACACCTCAGTTTCACGCCTCTCACTCCAATAATTATGGCAGCGCAAAATATTAAGACTGGTCGTACAGCGGTGCATTATCCCACCAAAACACCATTATTCGAGGTGGGGCTCGCTAACATCCGCGGGCTCCATTCTAACCTCTTAGCTGTCCACCACCATCTCGAGACAGCCCGTCCAGCAATGCTGTTTTTGACGGAGACGCAAATTATCTGCCCGGCCGATACAGGCTACCTTAATTACCCCGGCTACGCTCTTGAGGAGTCCTTCAAGGCGAAGGCTGGTGTTTGCTTGTTCGTCCGGGCGGACGTTTGCTGTCGTCGCCTGCGCTGTTTGGAGGAACCTTCCTTTTCCATCGTTGCGGTACACGTCGATTTTGGCACTCATTGCCGTGTCTACGTCTGCGTCTACCGTTCCCATCGTGGTGACTTGGAGACAACTCGACTTTTTGAACATCTAAGTCGGGTGGCAGATGACGCGCAGGAGCGATTTCCTTCCGCCGAGCTGGTGTTTTTAGGGGACTTCAATGCTCACCACGAGTTGTGGTTAAGTTCCTCTTAAACTGACCATGCGGGTAGGACTGCCCACGCATTCGCTCTCACGCACGACCTGACAATTGGTCACCCAGAACACCAGGGTACCAGATATTATCGGTCAAGCGCCCTCTTTATTGGACCTTCTGTTGACAAATCGCCCTGACGGATATCAGGTGGTGGTTCGAGCTCCACTAGGATCTTCGGATCACTGCCTGGTATCCGTCTCAGTGCCTCAGGCGTCACGACCGTCGCCTGTGGTTGCAGCACGCCGTCTGTGGCACTATGCGTCAGCAGATTGGGACGGTATGCGGGATTATTACGCATCTGTTCCTTGGTGGCAGCGCTGTTTCAATAGGATGGATCCGGACTCCTGCGCTACCTCTGTTGCTGACGAGATCATACTAGGAATGGAATATTATATTCCGCATTCCAATCTCGTCAGTAGAGGCAGACGTAACCTCTGGTTCAATCGCGAGTGCGCCTCTGCTGTTGAAAACAAACAGCTGGCTTACCGCGCTTGGATCAGAGGCCGAGCATCTAAGGATCCCAATACAAGCCTACTGAAAACAGCCTACAATAATGCCACCAAGTTATGTAAGAGGGCTTACATTAGAGCGGATGCTCAGCGCATTGCACAAGTGGGCCAGGAACTGCTATCGCACCCTACGGGTAGCCGTTCTTTTTGGCGCCTGGCCAAAGCTGTGCAATCAAATTTATGCCAACCCTCGCTGCCACCGCTGAGACTTGCCGATGGCTCACTTGCTCATCAGCCGCAGGAGAAAGCCGACCTCCTGGCAAAACTCTTTGCGGCTCATTCCCGTGTCGATGACTGTGGTACACAACCTCCGAAACTGTCCCATTGTGGCAGCACCATGCCCGATATCCGTATCAGACAGCGTGATGTGCGGGCGGAGCTCCAGTCGATCGATACTCGAAAAGCAAGTGGACCAGACGGCATTCCTGCGATTGTTCTTAAGAAGTGTGCAGCGGAGTTGACTCCGGTCCTTACGTGTCTATACCGTCTGTAGTTCTCTGCTGGTTGTGTGCCGAAATCTTGGAAAGAGGCCAATGTCCAGCCGGTTCCCAAAAAGGGAGATCGTTCTGATCCGGTTAACTATCGTCCTATAGCCGTCACTTCCATTTTGTGTAAAATCATGGAGAGGATCCTTAATACACAGCTGATCCGTTACCTGGAAGGTCACTCGTTACTTAATGACCGACAGTATGGGTTTCGTCCTAAACGATCAACAGGTGACCTTTTAGCGTTCCTTTTGCACAAATGGGGTGAATCTATCGATAAGCGCGGCGAATCGGTGGCTATTAGTCTCGACATCGCCAAAGCTTTTGATAGAGTCTGGCACAAGGCTCTTCTTTCCAAGCTTCCGGCATACGGATTACCCGCGCAGTTCTGTACGTGGATTGCCAGCTTCCTCCACGAGCGTAGAATTCGCGTTGTCGTTGACGGCTGCGCTTCGCGGTTCGTGGCAGTGAACGCTGGTGTTCCGCAAGGCTCCGTTCTATCCCCCACATTGTTTCTTCTGCATATCAATGATATGCTTTCTGGTGGTGCCCCAAGTAGACTCCACCACGTCGGCGTTTCACCGAGTAAGGAATTTTGGGTTGATTGCGGATACTACCCGCTCATAGAAAGCATTGTGGCTTACCCCGATTCCCGTTGTCTCCGTCCGTCTCCTCCGTAGCCGGTGGACTTCCTGAGCTAGCTCGAAGGAAGTCGCGGCTCCTGAAGTTCTGCAGTGGATCCACCGGGGGAGACCGGAGCACTACAAAGGCCTATTAGGCCACCACGACTCACACACGCGATTTTGACACCTTGCACAACGCAAAGCGGGCTTTCGCACCCCGATATTAGGTGCGCCGCGCAAATCACTATTTTCTTGAATATTGTGTATTATATTTTATTCCGGCCCGCACATAACCTCTAAGCATGTCATGACATTTCGACTCGACTCAACTGACATATCACATGCGGCCGGCCGCCAAAAAAGCTGTCACTGCACAGACTAGAATGCAGTGCCGCCACTCGCTCTTCCTCGAGCGTGAACATCCCCCCGCTCCGGACAGTCCCGGACTGTCCGCCAAATCAGTCTAAGGGGAGGCGAGAAAGAGTAGCGACCGCGCGCTTCAAAACAGAATCCCCAACTAGGACCTCGGCAAACCTGGGCACACCATCAGACCCTAGAGTAAGTTGGACAATGCGTCCGCGACGCCAACGTAAGGGTGGCAGGTTTGGGTCCTTCACTAACACGAGGTCTCCAACCCTCGGTGGGTTTGTCTTATCTGACCACTTAACGCGCTGTTGCAAAATGTGTAAATATTCAAGGTGCCAGCGGCGCCAGAAACTCTGGGTAAGCTGCTGGAGCAACTCAAACCGCGAAAGGCGTCCGGGATTGATATCTCTATAAGGATACTCGGGCAGGGCGTTAAGTGGTCTGCCTATCAAGAAATGGCCCGGCGTGAGGGCCTGCAAATCGTTCGCGTCGGTAGACAACGGACATAACGGACGCGAGTTGAGAACCGCCTCAATCTTATGAAACACCGTCGCGAGTTCCTCAAACGTGAGAATAGTCTCCCCAATAACGCGGCGAAGGTAAGTCTTGGCGGCCTTTACAACAGATTCAAAAATCCCTCCCCAGTGAGGGCAAGACGGCGGGGAGTATCGCCATGTTACCCCCCTACGGGAGAGTGTGGATCCGATCTCAATATTATTTTTATCTAAAAATTCACAAACTTCTCTTATATGTCTATCAGTGCCCTTGAAGTTCGTCCCACAATCGGACCGAATTAGAGAAGGCAGTCCCCGGCGGGAGACAAATCTGCCTAACGCTGCTAAGAAAGCGTCCATGGTGAGTGCACTCACCACCTCCAAATGAACGGCTTTAGTGGCCAAACAAACAAACACACACAAATAAGCCTTTTCAGTCTTAGCATTACGGAGTCGCGACGTTTTTATAGTGAACGGTCCCGCGAAATCAGTTCCAACTCCTAAGAAGGTCATCGATTCATTCACACGATCAGCAGGCAAATCACCCATTTGGGGCTGCATCGTCTCGGGGCGTAAACGATAGCAGGGCAGACATCGAAAGATAACAGATCGGATTATTCTTCGCGCTGACAAAATCCAAAACTCCCGTTGGAGGAGCGCGGTCAATGCATTACATCCGGCATGAGCATTCTTCACATGGCGATCAATGATCAACAATCGCACCAATGGTCCGTCCTTGGGGAGCAACAGGGGATGACGTGATCTATAAGGCAAGTTAGCGTGCCTCAATCGGCCTCCTACACGCAACAATCCTTTATCATCCAGAAAGGGAGTCAAACGCACCAAGGGTCCCTTCAATTTGGACGTCCCGGTACGGAAAATCTTAAGTTCCGGTTCAAACGCTCTAGACTGGGTCATACGCACCCAATGCAGAAGAGCATCTTGGCGCTCCTGCGGTGAGAGGACCGGACACAAATCTTTGTCCTGAGGCCGGCGACAATTTCGTATAAATCTTCTTATCCAAGCGGTCACGCCGAGCAACTTGTCCAGAGAACTGTAGCGGTCTAATAAAAATTCCCGCTCTGGAGCCGCCATAGTCTCGACAGCGTGAACACGCAAGCCCGGATTTGGTACCTTCACCACAGCTGGTGTGGAAGGCCAAGACGGTTGTAACAACCAGTCGGGACCCCACCACAGAGTGTGGTCAATAAGCTGAGGGGCTTCGCTGCCACGTGATGCACAGTCAGCAGGGTTTATTTCACCTGGCACGTGGCGCCAAATCAACGTGGCCTTCGAGGCCTGTATTTGGGATACCCGATTGGCCACAAATACTTCCAGGGAGTGGACGGAGTTCTTAATCCAACACAGGACAACCTGACTGTCGGACCAAGCAAAGAGCGACTCAAAGTCCACACTACGTCCCAGGGTGTCAACAACGTGGTTCATCAACCGAACCAGAAGAGTAGCTCCAGACAATTCTAACTTCGGAATCGTTAATCGAGTCCGAAGTGGAGCAACCTTACTCTTAGCAATTAGCAAGTGGAGCTTAACAGCTCCTCTATCATCAACCGTCCGGATATATACGACGGCTGCGTATCCACTCTCAGACGCGTCACAAAAGCCATGAAGGCTGGCCGTAAACCGTCCCTTAGGCAGTATATGTCTAGGGATACTAACACGGTTAATGTCGGGGAGAGACAACATGAAGGACTCCCAATCTCGCAGCAAACGGCCCGAGAGGGGCTCATCCCACGACACTTCGGCTGACCAAAGTTCCTGTAGGAAGCATTTCATCCAAAACGCTATGGGACTAATCCAGCCATTTGGGTCAAAGGTACGAGCTACTGTAGACAAAACCAACCGTTTCGTCCAGACCTTGGGGCTTGGCAGCTCCAATCGATAGGTGAACGTGTCCTGGACAGGTCTGTATTGCACTCCCAAAACAGACAGTAAATCTGGAGTGTTGGCATTCTCAAAAATATGAGGCTCCTGCTGGTGGTCGTCTGGCAAGTCACACAAAAGCTGAGGTGAGTTGGACATCCACTTCCTCAGTTCATAACCACCAGCCCCGAGAAGAGCAATTAGTTCATCTCGCAAAATCAAGGCTTCCTCGACACTAGAGGAGCCCGTACAAATATCATCAACAAATGCATCCTCCTTGAGAACCAAGGATGCGCAAGGGTATCGTAATCGTTCACGTTCAGCGAGTTCCACAAGTGAGCGAATTGCCACAAAGGGGCTCGAACGCAAACCGTATGTATTGGTGTTCAGCTCGTAGACCAGCATGGGATCCCTGGGATCCTCCCTCCATAATATGAGCTGATATCGTCTATCGTCCGGGTGAATCACAGTCTGCCGAAACATCATCCGGATATCGGTCACAAAGACGACGGCATGGCGACGGAAGTTGGTCAATACATCACCCACCTCGTGGTGCAACTTCGGTCCAGCATGCAGACATTGATTCAGCGAAACTCCGGTAGACGTAGGAGCTGACCCATCAAAAACAACGCGTATCTTCCCGGTGGAAGGTTTCAAAACCGCGTGGTGAGGAAGAAAATTATGTTCCTCGTTTCGCCAGGCCAGTCGCGAGACCGACATGTGCCCCAGTTGCTCATATTCTCGCATGAAGTCGACATACTTCTGTTTGAGGTCGGAGTTCCTACTCATACGACGCTCCATGGACAGCAGCCGCTTGTCGGCCAACGGCCGGGAGCTGCCAAGTGAGGGGCGAACTGACAAAAAGGGCAAACGAGTGATCAGCCGTCCCGAGTGAAGGCGACCTGTATTGTTCTGGTAGAACAACTCACACTCCTCGTCCAAGGGGTTCACTCGCTTCACGGTAGGTGGCTCTTCCACCTCCCAAAACCGTTGAAGGACATCCGATAAGGTGGAGCTAACAGTTATGTAACTGTCCACCGATGGAGATGGTGGGTTATGCCTAACTGGTCCCATCACTACAAACCCAAGCGATGTAGATAAGGCTACCAGCCCACCCTTCTGTAACTCTCTCCTCTTCCCACAATACACGCGGCCTAGAACATCGGCACCGAGCAATAAGTGAATCGGACCGGTTCGGTGGAAGGAAGGGTCAGCCAAGGTCAATCCTGATGTCGCATCAACGACAGCGCGCGAAACGTGCTGTTGCGGAAGCTGACCAACAACCTTCTCATAAACAATCGCGGTAGCGCCAATTTTGGGCGCTGAAGAGAAGTGGGGGGAGAAGGAGAACAAAACCTGACCGATCGGATCCGGGATCCGCAGGTCTCCGATTCCTCGTACCGATTCAAGGTATGGAGATGTGTTCAAACTCAACTGCCGGACCAGCCAGCTGGAGGCAATGCAACCCTGAGCTCCCGTATCCAAAAGGGCGCGAACTAAAACAAAGGTGCCCCTCGGGCCCCACACCTGTACGGAGGCTGTTGGTAACAGCACCTGCTCCTGTGGGGGGGTTGCAGCCGACAGTTGGTTTAGTGAAAATCCTCCCGCATTCCCCGCAACGGGGGGGAAGGGGGGTCCGAAGAAAAATGCGTGCGCGGCGGAGGAATAGGGCGCTCAAGGCGCTCGAGCGGGTCCCAATCCGGCACGTACACACCCCGACCAAAGCTGCATCGGGGGGCCGGGCGGTGCCCATGATGGGCGAAAGTTGGGGGAGCCCGCGATAAACGAGGTCTCTCCATCAGAGGGGGAGAGAAGCGTATCTGCTCCCGGCGTGGCTCCCTAATTACCGCGGCCCAATCCCGCGGTGGCGCCTCATAAGCGGCGCGTCGATCCCCCCCGCCCGTAGGGGGGGTGGGGCGCCCAATCCTCTCACTGGAGGGGGGGCGCCTGTCCAATCTCCGCGGAGGGGTGGCACGCCCCTCCGATCTCCTCGGAGAGGTGGGTGACCTAGGAGGGCCCCCGCCCGTGTGCGAGTCCCTCTCTCTCACCACCTCACGAGTGTCTCTATTGTTGAAGCACAAAAGGGGGTGATGGGCCCCTCCACAACAGTGGCAATCTCGTGGGTGGGGGCAATCCGATGCCATATGGGCCCCCAGGCAGCAGTAGCACCAATTCCGCTGCTTGGCCATATTCCTACGCCCCTCGGTGCGTAGGCCAACAAATTTGGGACAGGCCGGCAAACGATGGCCATCCCGCTTGCAACACTTGCAAGGCATCGGCCTCTCCCTGTGTGGAGAGTTCTGCCGCACTGCAGTATACTGCTTGTACGGGCGGCGCTCTCTCCGTGGCGCTGCCCGGGTCGCCTCAAAGCGGCCTGTACTCGGTCCCGGTATAGGAACCAGATCCAAGTGGTCGGTCATCCGACACACATCCTCCAAAAATCTGAGGAGATCCGAGAAGGGGGGGAGGTACGAGGCACTATTGCCCCCATACCTTTGTTCAAAGCGCCCCTTCATCTCCATGGGAAGCTTATCGAGGATGAGGTGGAGCAAAATAAAGGACCACTGGTCCACCGGTAGATCAAGTCGTTTGAGCGCGTTAATGGCGCTTAGCAGCGGGTTCAAAATCTCCTTCCTCAATGAGGAGACCCGCGATACTCGTGGCAGCCCTAAAATGGCAGCCACATGTGTGTCCGCTAGCAAGCGAACATTCTGATACCGGGCGGTCAACAACGCCCTTGCAATCTCATAACTGTCATCGTTGACAGGTAGATGCTGGACAAGCACACCAGCCTCTCCACGTAAGGCAGAGAGCAAATAGGCCAATTTCTGGCTAGGGAATAGATCGTCCCTCGAGTGAACCAGGCTATCAAAGAGGTTAATGAACCCCATCCAAGAAGCCAGGTTCCCATCAAAGATTGGGATGTCTAAAGTGGGCAGTCTGCCCAGCAAGCCGGCCGGGGTAGGCTTGACCTCCCCGGGCGTGCACGACTCACCCCTCCGGACGGATAGGATTGCCTGAGCCTTGTTTATAATCACATCCGCCTGTTCAAAACACTGATCATAATCGGCATTAAATTGGTCGACTGCCCGCAACTCAGCGGCACCCTCGGCTGGGTGGTCGAGCAGATATTGTTGATGAGCAACGAAAAGCTGCTCCAATTCCTTCAAGCGAGCCGGTACTCCCTCATGCCGAATTAACAAGGCCTGTTCTCGGTCTGGTCGGTCTACCAAAGCGACGGCACTAGCAAACCATCTCAAAATCTTTTGTGCACCCGCGCGGGCACCACTAAGCGGGCTGACTGGCGGGACCATTTTGCACCAAAATTAATAAACTCTATAATAATACACAGACAAACAGACCGACAACCGCAGACAATAAAACAGATCGGGAGGAACTTCAAAGGCAGAACAAAATATATAAACAAACCAAAATCAAGTGTAAATGCTAGAACTTAACTAAAACAACAAAGGCATTTAACAACAGGATTTTTCAAACAAATTAAAATCAAGTATTAAGTCAATAACTTAACAAACATAATATTCAGAGGCAAACAAAACAAAATCAAATGGAAATGCTAAAACTTAACACAGCAATATAGTGTATTACAACAACAGCAAAGTCATTTAGCAGCAAAAATTTTTTAAACAAATCAAATTCAAGTATAAGTTTACAACTTAACAAACAAAATATTCAAGGGCAAAACAAAGATATGAAAAAACAAACCAAAATCAAATGTAGGTAAATGCTAGAACTTAACTAGAACAACAAAGGCATTTAACCCCAATTTTTCATATACAATGACAATTGGTTAAGGAGATCGGTCCACAAATGAGCTGGTAGTCGGTTTAAAATCAGCAATCAAAACCAATTAATATGTATTGCCCGTTTGGACAACCAACAAGATTACAATATTAATTGTACAATACTAATCAAATACTCAAATCTAAGAACCACTCAAATCTAAAAACCACGCTCTGCTACCAAGAGATGGTGGTGCCCCAAGTAGACTCCACCACGTCGGCGTTTCACCGAGTAAGGAATTTTGGGTTGATTGCTGATACTACCCGCTCATAGAAAGCATTGTGGCTTACCCCGATTCCCGTTGTCTCCGTCCGTCTCCTCCGTAGCCGGTGGACTTCCTGAGCTAGCTCGAAGGAAGTCGCGGCTCCTGAAGTTCTGCAGTGGATCCACCGGGGGAGACCGGAGCACTACAAAGGCCTATTAGGCCACCACGACTCACACACGCGATTTTGACACCTTGCACAACGCAAAGCGGGCTTTCGCACCCCGATATTAGGTGCGCCGCGCAAATCACTATTTTCTTGAATATTGTGTATTATATTTTATTCCGGCCCGCACATAACCTCTAAGCATGTCATGACATTTCGACTCGACTCAACTGACATATCACATGCGGCCGGCCGCCAAAAAAGCTGTCACTGCACAGACTAGAATGCAGTGCCGCCACTCGCTCTTCCTCGAGCGTGAACACTTTCCTTGGGAGCTATACATTGCTATGCAGACGACAGTACAGTGCATGGGGGATATCACGGAGCCTCGGGGGCTGCTCGTGGTGATATTGGTAGGGAAAGGCAGAATCTTATCATTGAGCTCAACAGGACGCTGGACCTCGTCTCCGAATGGGGCTCCAACAATCTTGTTGAGTTCAATGCTAAGAAAACACAGGTGTGCGTGTTCTCGGCGAAAAGGTCACCTTTCCTACCCCTTCCTTCTCTTCAGGGCACAACCCTTCACACACAGAGCAACATCACCTTGCTCGGAATGAACATTCGCTGCGATCTGAACCCCAGAGACTACATCGAATCCGTCATAACTACTGCCTCACGGAAACTCGGTGTCCTGAACAAGGTGCGTAGGTATTTTGCGCCGGACCAACTATGCTTGTTGTATAAAACTCAGGTTAGGTCTTGCGTGGAATATTGCTTGCACCTTTGGGACGGCTCCGCTCAGTACCTCCTCGATGCTCTGGACAGATTGCAGCGTCGCGCTATTCGCATAATTGGCGATGTAGAGGCAACTAACACCCTCGAGCCTCTACAACTTCGTCGTGACATCGCCTCTCTTAGCGCCTTTTACCGAATGTTCCATGGGGAATGCTCTGAGGAACTCTTTAACCTTATCCCTCCCTCTCCATTCCTTAACAGAAACACGCGTAAGGGCCTTCGGAGTCATCCGTACACTGTGTCCTCCTTTTCACACCGTACCAAGAAATTCCAAGATTCCTTCTTCTGTCGTTCATCCCACACTTGGAATTCTCTACCTGCGCACGTGTTTCCCCCATCCTACAACATGGGTTCCTTCAAAAGAGGCGTGAAAAAGCATCTTTTGGGCCGGCAAGGGGCGGGCAGGTAGGAGAGTGGATGTCGTCCCTACTCTATCTGTCAACTCATTTGGGCCTCTTTCACCGCTTAACATCAGGCGGGAGGAGGTCATTTGCCGGGCCATCCATAAAAAAAAAAAATAAAAAAAATACGCATCGAATTGAGAACCTCCTCCTTTTCTGAAGTCGGTTAAACATAAATAATAGTACTAGACGATACCAATTTGGTTAAGTAATAATAAGAAATTATAGGAATAAATATACCTCGCGTCGCGGGGAAATCTATGGAATCTTAATTCCTTATTGTATTTTGCGGTCGAGAAACATCCGTATACAGAACAAGTGTGCATCATTATAAATATTGTAATAAACAATTCACGTAAAAAACCAATGCAAATTTCGCTCGCGTATCACACAGTCACACACAGTCGTTTCCTTTAACCCTCAGCGTTCGAGTAAACAAACTCAGCTCGTTTGTAGGCGACGAACCGCGCCGCGTTTGTAGCGGTTCCGAGCGGTGCTCAATTTAAGCATCGCCTCGGGCCGCTTCCCCAGTCGTTGGAAAGCGGGCAGGCTCTGCCTGTTAAGGAAGGAGAGCCGCCCCGCTGATTCCCCGACTGGGTATCGGCCGGTGGTGCTGCTCGATGAAGCCGGGAAGTTTTACGAGAAGATTCTCGCTTCCCGCATCATCGAGCACCTAGAGGACCAGGGGCCGGACTTGGCTAACAACCAGTTCGGCTTCCGCACCGGCCGGTCCACGATGGACGCGGTGGCCTCACTCAAGAGGTGGACTGAGGGGGCCACAGCTCGTGGGGAGACTGTTGTTGCGGTGTCTCTTGACATCCGCAACGCTTTTAACAGCCTGCCCCACTAGTGCATAAAGGAGGCACTCCGCTTCCACCGGGTGCCTCCGTACCTCCGCGCCCTCGTGGATGCGAGGATTACCTGCAAGGCAGATCCATCTTCTACGAGGGGCCGGATGGGCGCGTCCACACGTGGACAATGGCGGCGGGTGTACCCCAGGGTTCCATACTAGGTCCTCTGTTATGGAACCTGGGGTACAACTGGGTCCTGCGAGGCGACCTTCCGCCACGAACGAAGGTCGTCTGCTTCGCCGACGACACGCATGTCGCGGCGAGGGCTAAAACGGGTGAGGAGGCGGCTTACCTTGCGTCGGTCGGCACCTCACTAGTTGTCCGACGCATCCGCCTCCTGGGCCTAGACGTGGCCCTCGACAAAACGAGGGCCATGCTTTTCCACGCCTCCCGTCGCAGGATCCCACCGGGGCTCCGCGTCCGAGTGGAGGGGGTCCGTATACCGGTCGAGGCGCATCTCAAGTACCTCGGCTTGGTTCTGGACCCCCGATGGAGTTTCGGGGAGCATTTTAAGGTCCTCGCTCCACGGCTGTGCGCCGCCGCAGCCGCACTCGGGACGGGTCCTCCCTAATGTGGGAGGACCAGGATCGGCGTGCCGTCGACTGTATCACGGGGTGATACGGTCGATGGCACTCTACGGAGCCCCGATATGGGCGGAGTGCCTCTGCCCCCGAACGGTGGCCCTCTTGCGACGTCCGCAGAGGGTCATAGCAACCCGGGCCGTGCGAGCTTATCGCACGGTCAGCCATGGCGCGGCCTGCGTTCTAGCGGGTCAAACGCCGTGGGATGTCGATGCACGCGTACATGCAAAGGTGTATCGACATCGGGTTGCCGTTAGTGAACGGGGGGGACGATCCGCTCCTGAGGAAGTGGAGCGGATTCGTACCCAGGCGCAGAGGGAGGCTCTGCGGCGATGGGGTGAGGCACTCGCCTCCCCAGCTGCCGGCCACCGGACAATCGACCCGATTCGTCCGGTGTTGGAGGAGTGGGTTGGGCGCCGGCAGGGCAGCCTCACGTTCCGCATGGTGCAGGTACTGACTGGGCATGGCTGCTTCGGTCATTACCTGCATCGAGTCGCGCGTCGGGAGGAAACGCCGCGGTGTCACCACTGCGACGCTCCCGACGACACTGCCGAGCACACCCTATTGATGTGCCCGGCCTGGCGACTCCAGCGTAGCGAGCTTAACGCTGCGCTGGGAGGCGGAGACCTCTCGCTGCCGAGCATGGTCGTGGCCATGCTCCGCGGCGAAGCGGAATGGGGGGCTGTCGCCTCCTTCTGCGAGGACGTAATCTCGCAGAAGGAGGCCGCGGAGAGGGAGCGGGAGGCAGATCCTCAAGCCGCTCCCATCCGCCGCAGACGGATAGGCAGGCGAAGGCGGGCATTCGCACAAGCGATGCCCATCTAATGACCCTGCCGTAGAGGCCTGCGTGCACGGTTGGCCCCGTGCACGCCGCCGCACAGTGGTCCGGATTTTCAAAAAGGTGGACATAGGATCGAAAATGCTTATTTAACTTAACAAAAAATTGTTTCGTATAGGAAATTTAACGCTGATTAATACTTATTTCTACAACTTTTCAAAAAAACTGCTCCTTCACGTCAAAAAAAAATATTGAAAATAAAAATGTATGGGAGAAAATCTATTTTATTTTTTTTCTCCGTTCAGTATCAAAGTATAGCAAGCAAACCTTATATTCTGGTAAGTACTTATTGTCCTTAATACGACGACATATAAATTGCTTGCGTATCCCTGCGGCCTTGGCGCCTACGATGCTATAAAGTTTAAAATTTTTATGTTGAATTATCTTATTATTATTAACGAGTTTTTCTATTAAAATTAATCCAAAATATATTTTTTAATAAAACAAGCCCCCCGCGTGCCCCATCCTTTTATTAGGCTCGCCCTCTATTACTTGGGACTTAAATATAACTGGCGAAATTACAGTGTACTATAGTGTAGTATACACCTTTGCGATCGGGGAATATAAAGCGTGACGTTATGATAAAATAAGCATTTTTGCTTATTTTTGTTTTAAATAATCTTCTGTTGATTATTCTTTCATCTGTTGATATTTCCTATTGATAAATCATGGTTGATATTGGTGGTTATACTACTAGTGTGACTTATCTTGAAAGAAACAATTAGAAATAGATTTAGCCCTGAAAAGGGCTTTTTCTGAAGTGTTGAAAATGACTATTTTAAGTCATCATCATCATCCGAGCGTTATCCCGGTTGCGACCTTACGGGCCGGGCGGACCCCGGGCCCGTAAGGTCGCAACCGGGATAACTTGTCTTCCAGTCTAACCGGATACGGCTGAATATCACGACCCTTTGACTATTTTAAGTAGTCCTGAAAAGGACCACAACTTAACTACTACTACTAACAAACTCAATTCTAACAATTACAACATTACTAAATCTGTCACGTTTACATTAATGGATCATGTTCAGACTGCAACTCCTGTAGATCCATATTTTCGGTTTCTTCTGTTACTACCTCAGGCAACAACAAAAGCTCTTTAACATCTGGAAAAAATCGAATTGCTTTGAGTTGCTGTATTTTGGTCGAATATGGGATAAATATGGGTCTGAACTAATTAAAAAATTATGAAGCAAGTCCTCGTTGGTCTTTATCCTGTTAAATTTTCTTGTGTGAGACTCACGAACTCTTCGAAATTCTTTATTTCTTGCTTCTCCAGCTTCTTCGGAAAGAATGCCAATTGGTAGGAGGCCAAAGTGATGACAAATGTCTGCACCGTGTATGAGTAGCTTGTGCACACTTGCGGGCATATAAAACCATGGGTATAGATGAACAAAGATCTCAGCTGTTTCTCTGCAATAAGTCCTGAATTTTTCAATATCTATGGCACATCCTGATGAAATCGTTTGAAGAATAACCGCAAAATGCTTCAGCAGGTCTTTGTCAACATTGGTTATTTCGGCAGATTTCTCATAATCTCTAAAAAACCTTCTGGCTGTGTTTCCGTCGTTTGTGGTTCCAAAGCCTTGCTTCACAAAATCCACAAGTATTCCCATTTGCTGTTTGAATTCTTCTTGTGTCAAATGTTTCTTCGCAGCTTTTAGTTACTTGTTAGCACCTCGTGCAGTCCACATCTCAAAGTCCATGTTGTAAGATATGTGTAGAATACACTCCATACAACGAATCCACATATGAAGAGTAGAAAGTCCATATTTATAAACATCTTCTCGAACAGGTCTTGTAAATACTTCTGACAGCTTGTTCATCTCAGTTGGCTTAGCAAGGCAAATATTGCAGGCAGATGCAGACGAAGTATCCGTTAATAGTGGCCACTTTTCCGTCGATCATTGTCATATGAAGCTTGTGACTAATCTCTAGCCCTGCCCATTTTGTAGAATCGATGTTTTTTATTTCTTCCTTCAATGCAGCTTCTTCTTGCTTGATGTATTCTGCTGTCTCTTTACAAAACTCGAACTTAATGGGCCTGCAATAATGTGTTGAAGAAGGTGTTGGGTTTTCCCATATGGTGCGGTGCTATTATTAGAAACTAATTTAAGAGGAACAAGACTTGACATGAAAACCGATGAATCACTGAAGTCTACATCTTCACTCCTTTGCTTGTAGGTACTTTGTGAAGAAGCACCATCAAAACCCCATTTACTAATTAACTTCAATCCTTCAGTTGACGAATCAATCTGGGTACCAGTAATTTGAAGAATCTTCTGGACTGTCAGATCCAATAGGGCTTGAAGCTTCACTCTGGCTCCTCTCAGTAATTTCTAAATCATGAGGATAGCATCTATTTTTAGCTTCAAGGAGTTTGTGATACGATGGTTACACTGGAACTTCACAATCTAACAGCGCTTTCCTTAAACACAAGTATTTCCATTTTGACAGGTTCAATGATGTATAAAGACCAAGAGCATAATCTCCATCAAAAGTTTTTTTCGTATTTTTCTTAAACAATGTGGCTTGAACGATAGCAACACTATCAGGGTTCTTTGTTATATGGTCAATAACACGAGCTAAGTCATTCTTCTTGTCTATCCTAAGTCTTTCGACTAATGCAAAAGTAAGTTCTTCCGGCGAATAGTCCAAAAGAGACTCTGAACGTCTTTTCTTCTGTTTGTTGCTGAGGTCAACAAAAGGCTTCCTAATCTGAACTTCGGTAGATGTGCCCACAGTTGTTGTACTAGATGTCGACGGAATCACAGCTGTTGTAGTATCGATGTCAAATGAAGTATTGTCTGACGATATGTTTTCGATAACTTCATCTTGGGCTTGAAAAATCTCGGATAAATTAACAGTAGTGCAATTTGGCCAACTAATATTTGATTCTAACCACGCAGCATGTCTATTCATGAAAGTTTTCTGATTTCTAGAAGCACTTGTCCATCTGCGATTGATATTACTGACGTAGTTCTTCAAAAAGGTCTTGATTATTTCTAAATCTTGTGAACATGTTTCAACTGGGATATGTAGAATAATAGCTTCATAGAGTCGTGCCCAATTTTTCATATCTCCTTCAACACGGAGGAACATAAAGATGTCCAAGTTTGTTACAAATGCAGCCATAACGAAACTCACTAAACTTTCACACAGCACGGATAATTAGATATGTTGCTTCCTCAAGGGTTGAGAAACAAGTGCCTTTAATTGTTTCATGCACAGATATTTATAACAAACACACGCGTGCAAGTAGTGACTGACAAAATTAGTACCACATCTTCAACAGCCAATCAGCGTCGTCGATGTCTCCGGTGGTGGGGGTAAATGATTCTTATATCACAGGAGTCGTTTCAGTCAGTTACAAATAGGCAACGAATCAGCACGTGACTGTTGTTGAAGACTTTTATTACTATTTTTTATTAAAATAAAATGAAACAAATGCTGGAATGCGTATGTTTTAATTCTTATATAATTAAGAAATTATATTTTAAATTCAGCATAATTGAAAAACTCGATAATAATTAAAAAAAAAACCCAATTGAAATTTTAAACTTTGAATCGTCGTAGGCGTCAAGGCCGCAGGGATACGCACGCAATTTATATGTCGTCGTATTAAGAACAATAGGTACTTACCAGAATATAAGGTTTGCTTGCTATACTTTGATACTGAACGGAGAAAAAAAAAATAGATTTTCTCCCATACATTTTTATTTTCAATATTTTTTTTTGACGTGAAGGAGCAGTTTTTTTGAAAAGTTGTAGTAATAAGTATTAATCAGCGTTAAATTTCCTATACGAAACAATTTTTTGTTAAGTTAAATATGCATTTTCGATCCTACGTCCACCTTTTTGAAAATCCGGACCACTGTGCGCCGTAAGGCCCTCCGTCTGGGGATTGCCCTGGTGTTCTCGGGCAATCCCCCCTTGGCGATAGCCCGACCAGGTGGTCGGGCTTGCCCGGGCGCGTGGGTAGTGGAGTCGCAGTGTGGACCTTACCTAGCGCGCCCATAAGGGCAGGGAGAACACCGGGGGGTTTTAGTGGGTAGGCCTGGCACCCTGCCGGGAGAGCCCCACACACGCTCGCTGTCTAGCCAACGGCGGGTACGGTGCGGCTACGCATTTCCCCCCGAGAAAAAAAAAAAAAAGGTATTGATTGTCATATTGTCATAAACCATTACAGATTGTTCCTTTTTTTATTTTGTCAAATTGTCAATCTTTTTCATTGGACATTTAAGCGCGAACGCGACGTCCATTTGTTGGTTGATTGGTCAAGGGTTGACTATGACTGATATGGAATTCACATATTAATTGTACATATATGAGCATGCACTTGTGTGCGCGGTCGTGGACTAGCGTATTTTTAAATCGCGCTACAGCAGTGGATATAAAAAAGTGCTAAAAATCATATATTATTTGTGTGAAACTACCAACATGCACTACACATACACAGACCAGAGATTTGCTATTAAACATAAACACCACCAGATATAGAGGAAGACAAGAAACTAATTATAAATAACGTCTTTATTTCACTAAATAGTTCTTATACGGTATACCTATAGATTAATGTCAAAACTCATAACCGGCCAAAAGTAGTTTTGGCCGGTTATGAGTTAAAACTGTAACAAAACAGTGTATTGTTTTGTATAAAATGAGATCTTTAAAACATTAAGCACCCATTTTTCAATCGTCAGCAAACTTTTATATAGGAATAGATGACTGCTTAACAACTTTGGGGCCAATTTTTCAATCGTTAGATAATTTTTAACTGTAAAATAAATATGGTCGTTTGATTTTTCTTATATTAGAGCTGTAAAACTGACATATTTATTCCTCTGATAAAAATTATCTGACTAATGAAAAATGTACCTACCCAAGTATAAAAAACCGGTCAAACTACCATTTGAGAGTTCTCTAACGATTGAAACATCAGTCATATTAGTAGGTACATACATCAGTCAGTACTCAATCTTTTTGGAAAAAAATAAACAAAATTTCAACATCTTAAACTCTTTACGCGTTCTACCAAATTTTGCCGGCGAGTGTAATTCGATTTTTTATCTGTCAGGCACCTAATCAACCAGTGGCGCTCCTTACGACGGCGCGTGTCTCCCGGGAAGTGCTCTAACTCCACCTCCAGCACTGTGAGGGATGAGAATCCGCAGGATGGGCTCGGTAATGTACTTTTGTTGCTTTAATATCCTCCCCTCCGACCTTCTCGTGTCAACACCACTGAGCATTGTTAATAGCGGTTGGCGGTCCCTGCCCTCTTGGAGCACCCCGTCGCCATGAACGCTATTGATGAACGGAATATAAAACGGTTTCGGAACAACTTTGTCTTTGGAAGTACACAGCTGTGAAATGAATGCGAAGAAAATCGGTTGTTTCATTCATATTAAAGTTCAAGACCTTCTCGAGTCGATCGATATGTATGCAGCCTTAGATAAAGAATGAATAGATAGGACGTGACCGTATACCCGTAAGGGACAGACATAGATGACGTCATACCTGCCTAAAGTAGATGGGTATACCAGTGTTGCTTTAAGTTTTACCCTCCTTTTGTTTATAGTGGCTTTTACCACTATAAACATAAAGTAGGGTTGATTGATCTACGTATTCTTTTTTGAAACATTTTAATGAGCGCCCCTCGCTCAATAACATGTCTCAAAAAATAAAAGTGGGAGGAAGATGCGATTTTTTTTTATTGAATTCTTCATTCAACCTTCGCCGCAGTCTAAAGTTATTTACACTTTTAAATAAAACTACACTTTTCGGATTTACTCTAGTATATTTCGTTTTAAAACATTTTACTATTATTTATTTAAGCTATTATGTAAACATTTTTTACAAATATAAGAAAAAATATTAGGAATCATCGTCATCATCCACACGCGTCCACTGCTGGACATAGGCCTCTCCAAGTGCTCGCCACTGAGCACGATCCGCGACCACTCGCTTCCAGCTTTTGCCAGCTAGGTACCTTGCGAAGATCGTCGCTCGATTAAGAATACAGCGGGCAATAATCATTGTTTTTTCTTTATCTCTGCAGTTTATTTAAAATCCAATATTTACACATTTACTAAATATTTGTGAAGATTTAGAAAATGTATAATATAAAATAAACATTTTCTATTTAATTTCTCGCTGATTGTTTCAAACCCAGCATTTGAAGCCGCATTTTTCTCTTTCGGGGCGTATTCAAATTTGAACCGAAATCCAACACCGATGCGTCCTGAAACAATATGTATACAGGTTAAAAATAAAAGCAGGTTCTAATTTTACAACATTAAAAATATTAATTAATAAATTTTTAAACTGTATCTGTACTAATGGTCAGACTTGTTATATTAATAGAAAATGACCAAAATCAAACCATTAATAATATGTTTGGCCATATCAAAATATCATTGTTTTTTCTTTATCTCTGCAGTTTATTTAAAATCCAATATTTACACATTTACTAAATATTTGTGAAGATTTAGAAAATGTATAATATAAAATAAACATTTTCTATTTAATTTCTCGCTGATTGTTTCAAACCCAGCATTTGAAGCCGCATTTTTCTCTTTCGGGGCGTATTCAAATTTGAACCGAAATCCAATACCGATGCGTCCTGAAACAATATGTATACAGGTTAAAAATAAAAGCAGGTTCTAATTTTACAACAGTAAAAATATTAATTAATAAATTTTTAAACTGTATCTGTACTAATGGTCAGACTTGTTATATTAATAGAAAATGACCAAAATCAAACCATTAATAATATGTTTGGCCATTAATAATTTGTTTGGTCGGAGCGTCGGTGGCGCTGTGGACTCGGCACTTGCCTTCCAATCGGGTGGTCAGGGTTCGAGACCCGCCATGTACCAATGTGTTTTTCGTTTCGAATTTCATATGTACATTTATCCGACGCTCCTACGGTGAAGGAAAACATCGTGAGGCAACCTGCATACATCTGCGAAGAAATTCAATGATGTATGTGAAGTCAACCAATCCGCACTGGGCCAGCGTGGTTGACTAAGGCCTAATCACCCTAACATAGGGTAGGCTCGAACCCCTCGGTGGGAACGTATATGAGCTGTGGTGATGATGATGATGATATCAAAATAGTAGAAAAGGATTTGGTACCTACCCTACCCATGTTAATCCAAAACTGTAAAATAAAATTCGAAATCCCCCATAAAAATAGTTGGGTTTGTGAAAAATATAGATATAATATGTATAAGTTACTGATCTGTAAAAAAAGTTTGGGAATAGCACCACTCCTAAGAAAAGTGCCTTTTTTGTTTTTCTGAATCCACTGTTGTTCAAAATGCTTAGAACACATTCGGGTATGCTTGGTTGGCTGCCAATTCAATCGACCAGTAGCTTTAACCCAACTGGTTTCGAGTAGTTATCTCCGAAGGAAATCTGTTAAATACAGACAAACAAGCAAATGGAAAGTCTCACTTCAAAAGAATTAACTTTGTTATCTAAAATGCTCAAAATTTTATACTTAAATATGTCAATATTAATGTAACACAGAAACTAATATGTGAGTTCCCTTTCACGTAACAAATTACCTACGAATCAAGGAAAAATAGTCGTAGCGTAACTGGTATCATTATAACCCGGCAAAATGTTATACGCGTTGGCTGTATACGTGGCCATATTGTATGGCGACATTCCTAGCTTGTTAGGTTAACAGTAACCTTACTACTTTGTTTGAAATTTCATGTTTAATCCCATAATATGATTGAGAACTATAGTAGAATGATAAAATATTGCAATATAACTTGTATTTATAATTTAAAAAATAGTTTTGGAGCTTTTTATTGACACAATTTAGGTCTTACCTGTAAAAGGTTATATTTTCCTGTTTTCTAGCACTATCACTATTACAACCTAAAACGGAGCAGTGCACCATGATTTAAATGTTCAAATAGTTCACAATTACACTAATTAAAGTGTTAAATAATTACACAGTAAGCTATAATTCACACAACAAAATTCTTCCACGTATTTGTTTAGCACCAGACGCTGGTGATAAACAATCCCCACTACCAGTTTCACCTATATACGGTGACAAGGACAAAAAAAAATGATGGCATCTTCTTCTTTCCTTTGGCAATGTGTATAAGTTTATCTCTTTTCCTCATGTTTGACGGCTTTTATAGCCCATCTATTCCATTCTATATCTATGTATGCAGCGCTTATTTTTTGTTTTGCCATTTCAAAGTAGTGAAAGCTGTTCGGTCGCAACATTTTGAAATATCATATACATTTTACATTTTACATTTTACTAAATGCTGAGTGGTTCGGCATGTCGATGGAGACTGTAGGAAAAAAATGTGGGCTAGTCAAGCTACTGTTTATTCATACAAATTACATAAATTGTTTTTTGGCCTTAAGAGCCCGTTCGCACGGGCACGTTAGAAAGGCGCCCGTGCGAACGGGCTGTTATAAGGCATCCCCCCCCCCCCCGTAGAGGTAAGTCCTGGCGCGTGCGCCAGGCAACCCTCCAGGGAGCACAATCGGGGAATGGCTAACGCCGATCCCGATTGTGTCTCTACGGAGGTAGAAGTATCTGGAGGGTTTTTAGCCGGTATTAGGTCTTCTACCCGAGTCCGGCATATCCTTGGGGTGGCCTAGTCAGTCAAGTCCCTTGTTGAATACCGTAAATGTATTTTCCCTCCTATAAAAAAAAAGGCGTTGAGCGTAGACTCGTAGAGTATCGTATCGTATAGCGAACGTTATAAAAGCGCTAACGCCGCTCGGGATTTAACGGAACGCTTTTTTAACGCTCGCTCGCGCGAATGAGGGCTTAGTGTCGACATCAACGTCCAAGCAACACTACGCCGAAGTTTGCCACGCAACTTCGATTACAACTATCGAGCGTTATTGCAGGCTCACCATGTATCATTTGAAAGTTTTTGCTTGTAGTTTAGAACTCATTTAACTCGGGGAGTTTTTTTCTCTTTTTAATTTGTTTTTCTTGTGGGTTGTGTGATTCGCGAATAAAAGAGAGATGAGGCTCAAATACGATTTGTTACATTCTTGCACCATCTCCCAGAGTGTGAAATCGGGAAGTGGGGTGTTATGTTTGTGTATTAGGTAACACGTCTTATAGTACTATTATCTATTCTGTGATCTCACAACTAGCATAGAGATGAATGTATGCACTACCGTAGATAACGCAATCCCCTCTGCCCAGCGGCAGGGGAGAGTTCGACATAACCTCGCGTTTTCCTAAACGCGAGGTGAGTAGTAGGTACCTAGGATCTATCTGATCTATCTAAAACATGGCTTAATGTCCTTAAATGTTATTTCGACATTCCGAAACACTCCGTTTTTAAATACTTTATATCTATCCTTCCACATATGCACTATAATTATGTACAATAAACATATGATAATAAAATAATCATCCGAATTGGAATAATATTGTTTAACGTTTCAGCTACATCGACCCCGCTGAAGCTCGATAGCGGAGGAGCAGTCACAACTGCTGGTGACGAAAGGCCCTTCGTATATAAAACACGGTGAATATCAATAAAAAAATTGGACGATTCAAAGAGCTTTTTATCGAGTCATCTTTTTTACAGGATCATTTTTAATGGACCAACAACCTCCCAGAGGCTGATTCTAGTGCAACAACTTTTTGTATCGGACCAACATCGAAATCGCAAAAAAAAAAACACTTTCCCATACTAAAGTTTCTAAAGACTAAAGTCTCAATCAGCTAACCTAGTTTGTATGGAGAAGTGTTTTTTTTTTGAGATATCGATGTTGGTCCGATACAAAAAGTTGTTACATCTGAGCACTAGAATCAGCCCCTGGGAGGTTGTTCGTTCTTTAAAAATGACCCTGTTTATTATAGCTATACCCGCGAACTACGTTTTGCCACAATAATTTTCAAAAAAAAAACACCCTTATCACTAAGCAGCCTTACAAATAAACGTGGCATAAAGTTAAACTCGAAAATAAACTAAGAATAAGCAAAATGTCTACTAATAAACCAAGAATAACATATATAAAAGATAGTATAAGACCTATTATCAGACGTACCGAATATACACAAAAAAAATATAGAAACCGGTCTGACCGTTCCGGAGGAGTTTGGTTACGAACATGTGACACGAGAATTTTATAATATTAAATATAATTAATAAGAACGTAAAATCTAGTGCCTCAATTCACTTTGACAAATAATACTGTTTGTTGCCAGCGCAATGCCGAAGACAACGTTGACGGAGACGCAACGTCCCATAGAAAAATGTGCGAAATCTGTTCTGAGAGAAGCCAAAGAGAAATTAAAAAAGTAAGTGATTGTAAGTTTTGTTTTGCTGCGAAACAAAAACAAAAGAACAAAGCTTCTTCTTTTTTTTTAAATACGCGCCTAAAGATTCGAACTTTCGATTTTTTTCTCGATTTCTCAGCCAGCATTGCTATCTACAGGATTAATTTTGAGGTACCGGCAACAAACGTTGTAGTTAATTATGTTAGCTATTCTAATCCTGCGAGGATGCCGCTACCTCAAAATTAATCCTGTATATGTCAGGTCGGCTATTTTTGGGACCACCCTCGTAATTGTATGAAAATGAAGTCAACTAAAAGTTTGATTCAAAATAAAAATATTATGATTGTTTTTATTGCAATGTTTTTGAATTTAAAGTGTTTTTTTTAAGTCTAGTCAAAGAATCATCTTCGTACATTCCCTTGATTATGTATCCTACAACACAGGTACAGGTGCCGGCAAACATCTGAACAATTTCACAAATAAAAAATACATGCGCAGTTGCAGTATTTAGTACAAAAGCTTTTACTGCGCATGTATTTTTTATCTGTGAAATTGTTCAAGATGTTTGCCGGCACCTATAGATACATTTGATCACAATGATTACAAGGTTTGCATTTTAACCTGCAGCTTTGTGAAGGAGAATCCCCACGCCCCTCGAGATGCAAAAACTCCGGACTCAGTGCTGAGAGAAGCAAAGCTGAGACTTCGCAAACTTGAGATAGAAGCGGAGGCGGTGGAGAAATCATACTTGGACTTCAGGACGCGGCAGGCGGAATTGAGAGGAAGGCAGGGGACTGAGAACATTCGACAATTAGGTGATTAAGTAAAGTTTTGCTGGAATCGGTATCAGTGTATGCAATAGAACTAAATCAAAGTATTTTTACATGACTTTTGGCACTAACGACCAAGCAGCATACCATAATTGCTCGCTCGCCAAACTCGCTGAATATGATTAACGTTAAGTATTAACTAACACAACACAATACTCTTTCCTTTTGATTGCAACTAATAAAAACTGATATAGTAGGTATAATTAACCGTATTTAGTCAAGAATCGTATTTAGCGAATGTAATACATGTCTCCCCTAGTTTGATAAATTATAAATGAGCTTTGCTGTTTTATTACAAACAGAAAAACAGACACATAATTTTTAATTAGATACAGTCAGTTCAACATTATTTGTTGTATTTCAATTATTTTTGGAGGAGGAATGTAAGAACGAGTATGAAGTCATTACAAATATAAATAAAATTATGAAGTCTTGCAATGTAATATTTTCAAAATACCTTATGATTTGTTACAGATATTAAAATAGAATCGCAAAATAGCCGACATGAAAACTTAGCGCAAAATGATCAACTAACTATCCATGGAAAAATCAATGTGAGGAAGAATGGACTACCTAATTATGCATGTGAATATAAAAATATCGATGTCGCTTTATCGCGATTTAACAACAGAAATTCAAGTTTCTCAAACATTAAGCCTATACCGAAATCATTCATCAATATTGAATCGGAATTGAAACAGTCTGATGAACGTAGAGAATATTATTTGGAAACTCCATTGATAGAATTTAGAAAACTTTATCACTCTGAAAGAGCTCAAGTTAGGAAAACAATACCTGATAACAACAATACAAAAAATAAACCAATAGTTCCAGGTACCGAGATTTTAGAAAGCACACAAAATGATAATGCATCTGAAAACAAGGTTGATGAAATATCAAACGAAAAGGAAATAGAATTAGCCATATCGCAAAACAATAGTAGCAAAACATTCGACTTAAAAAATCGTGACGCTATTAGTGAAAAAGTTGAAGACAACGCACATATTGTTGACGAAATAAACTCTAAATTCTTGAGTCAACCCAAAATGGAGCTTGCAGAAGAAATCCCACGCGAGGATCAGACTGAAAATGTTATTACGAAAAAGAACACTGTTTTAAATCAAGAGCATCCAAATAAAAGTTCCAAGCCGCAGCTTCTGCTCGAAATAGAGAGCTCAATAAACACGAAAATGATAGATACATCAAACGAAGGCTGTGAAAAGATTACGGAAATGGTAATCATCGTAAGCCCTAACGCAGATAGAAGCATCGAACCAAATTCCAGTGCACTTGAAAGGGAGTCACCAATATCTGTGAAAATTACAGAAAATATTGACACAAAAACAATGGTCCGTGCTGATAACACTAATGTAAACTCCGGTGTTGAAATAGAACTAAATATTTCCAAAGAAGAGGTTGAATCTGTGATTACAGAAAATAATGACACAAAAACAATGCTCCGCGCTGATAACACTAATGTAAATTCCGGTGTTGAAATAGAACTAAATATTTCCAAAGAGGTTGAATCTGGGATTACAGAAAATACTGACACAAAAACAATGCTCCACGCTGATAACACTAATGTAAATTCCAGTGTGGAAATAGAACTAAATATTTCCAAAGAGGTTGAAAGTACTGAAGAACTGGAAGGGCAATCTACTGTTGATAGAGAACATATTGTTCCTAAAGAAAATAACGAAGAAGCAAACGAAATATTAAAAGCAGAAGACGATTATCCCGACGATTTCTCAGCAGACGTCGACAATTTCAACAGTCAGTCCGAATACGAGAGTCATTCGCCCATCTCTCTAGCGAAGAATTCAGATGACGACCACTTTTGGGATTCCTAAAAGGTACCCAAATAAAACCAAACAAATAACCAATTATAATTTATTTGTCTATTTGTGAATTAAACATTATCATATAAAACATACATCTTATTTTTTACAATTTAGTTTCTTTAATCGTTATATATAAAAGTACAAACGTTCGTAAATCAGTGCAACACTCCCGTTTTTTATTTGGCAATATAATTATACAATGATCGTTTTATACAGAACAATTGAGATGAATAAACATGATGTCTTCGACACAATTACATTACATAAATAAATGCTAGATAATAATTAACATGTAATTAACATTATTGTCATTACAGGGCTACGTTGGAATAAAACATAAACCTATGGATGTAACACCTACCTAGATAAATTTAATACAATCATTCGTGAAACTAAACATACTAAATTGATGGGAGTGCATTCAAACAATTAAAAAATTAACATGTTAATGAGATTATCGTGCCTGTTGGGGCGCTGTTAACGAAAACCCCTCTAAGTCGTTTTTAAAAATGTTTACAACGATATTACATACCAAATACTCATCTAATTAGCCTTCATATAGCTTTGAATCTACCAAAATGTTACAATTTATTTCTTGTAAAAAAAATGAGATAGGTTTGATTTTGAATGTTTAATAACTGGTGCCTACTCAGCAAAAAAGCTATTGAATTTACATGTAACTATTTGTTACACCCATGAAAAAGGTTACAGTATCCATAATAAAATTATATTATTAAATTAACTATATCAAAATCAATGTTGGGGTGTGCATAGATTTATTTCAAACATAAACTGTTTAATAGGTATGGTAAAAATTAAAATATCGGTTTTTAAAACTAAGCTGTATTATCGTATCATATCACAATTAAATATAGCATATATGACACTATGTATTATGACTACATTAAATTTCGTAAGTTATTCCATTTAATTTTTCATATCACAAACTTCACGAAATCACATTCAAAATGTTAGTGTTTATATTTTAAATGGAGTGTCACTGCTAGACATCAATATAAACTTTGCGTTAAAATAAGTAGTAACAATGATTATTTTTAATCTATAGACACTTTTGGATTTGTAAATCTTTATATTCAGTTAAAGGCTTATTTCAGCTAGTATACTGTGTCAACAAATGAAAGCACCATTTTTTTTATTTGCATAAATAAATCAGCACAGTTCCTTACAGCCTGTTTTAAGTGTTGCATTGGTTTTTTATCTAACGAACGGACCGTAAATGTTGACACAATATAATCGATACAGTAAGCAGTTACGAATATCGACAAATCGACGATGTAGTGTCCTCCTTACTGACATTTTGTCTTTTTTATGATTCTTATGGCCCATTTCGCCACCCATAACTTAGCTTAGGAAGCCCCTAAGACGTATGCTGTCACTTTTTGTCTTTAATGAAAAGAATGCAACAGCATGCCACCTAAGAGTCACCTAAGCTAAGAAGAGGTTTGTGAAAATGGCCATTACTCTCTAAAATCGTCCTTTTTTAGATAGGAGGTAATTGCACTTCATCGTCGAAATGAGAAATCGAATCGACTCTTCACCTATGCATATATTCACATAGTGCATGTCAAACAAAGGCAAAAGTGGCTTTAATGTGCATTCTTCGTAACAAATTAGTAAATTGCAGTGTCATTTCAGCATTCCCCACTTAAAAGAACACAAGTCTTATTTGGCTACATTATAGAACAACAATCATTCTCTGTTACACTAGTGTCTAACGTCTACATTGTAATTGGCACGACCAAACACGTTAAGAATAACGCCATGATCAGTGGCCCTTCAAGCTGTCGGCCACATATATATGCGTTTATTAACGCGTAAAGATACATGTGGAACCGTTGCATTAGGTAGCGTATTTTTGTAGTATTCAAATATTTTACAGTGATTGGATGCTTTATAATTTTTATGGCTAGTATACTAATTGTTACGAAGAATAATTGTACAATCGAGCTTTATATTATTATTATATTATATTATAGATTGAGTGTGACACATCATAAACACGTTGTATTTTAATAAAATATTAAGGAAACCCGAATCTTTTCTATTTATACCCTTACTTAAAGCTTTCCTATAAAAGAAATAAAAAAAACAACAAAAATAAACCAATAATTATATCTAATCCAAAAATCTATTTAAAAAAAATCTAAACTATACAATGATATCAGTTAGAAATATAACATTCTAAATACCATGACTAACTTTCGATTAACATTTAAGTGACTGGTGCAGTTATTAAAAATTAACACCATTTTATTTTTAAAAAATGTTGCCATGATCATTTGTACAAAATATCAAAACTACGTTTTTTCATGTACCTATTGTAACTTTACATTTTGTTTTACGAGATAGGTGCGTTCAGAAAGTAAGTTCCGGTTCCAACACTCCGCGGCAGCGCAGCGATCACAGTTCTGCGCATGGCTGACAGATATAGACTGAACAAAGGCTCCGCCAAGACTCCGTCACTTCGCGCTTAGTACATGATAAGTACCTACCGTTCCGCGCACACTGAGAGTGTATAAAAGCAGCGGGGCTGCCTACTTATCTCGTACACACGCCTGCACATCAGACTAAACGTTTCTGTTGCAAAATAGTACTTATAACAACGACATAAGATGTCACAGTGCTTAACTTGAAGTGCTGTCGTCCGTACCTAAGCGCGTAGTGACGGAGGCCTTTTGTGGTTGAACGGAGCTAATGCCGGGACCTACTGGTTTGAATTGAAAAATTATTTTAGTATTAAATAGCCCATTTATCGAGGAAGGCTATAAAACACTACGCTGCGACCAAGCCGAATTTAAGGCAACCAAAGCTGCGGGCAATCGAGCTTTAATATTATAGATGTCATTTATAAGTTTCGGTTTCGGCTGAAACTGAGATCGGAAATGAAGGTTCGGTCTCGGACGATAATCCAGTTTCGATCCGTCCCTACAGTTCAGTCGCCGAGAGAATGCGTTTCTGACATGGCCTATCAGTTCCTTATCTATACTTTGTTTTTATTCAAATTGAAAAATTATTTTTGTATTATACCGGGTGTAACGGAATACCGAAATAATATTCTAAGGTTGTTGATTTACAAAAAAATGTTTTTGACTATTCTTTATGTTTTTATTATATGCCTACTTTCAATTTAATATGCTTAACTGTTAAGCGTATTAAATCGAAAGTAGGCATATAATAAACATACAAAGAATAGTCATAAAACATTTTTTTGTTAAACCTATAGGCATTATTGACGTTATTTTTCGACATCCACGCGAACAAAGTCGGCATAGCTTGTGCCTAATATAATGAGTTCATTTTCGGAAACTGCGTTTTGTATAATCCAAAAATGTTCCTTTCTCCATGTGCATAAGAATCTGACAAGACCTGTCAAAACGCATTCTCTCTGCGCATGAACGTCACTCGGTGTCAAGCAGAACAAAATTACGCCAGTTCGAGCTCGCCGTTGATTGTGTGCAGAGTTGATTAGAAATCTCGCCGGTCGGTGATTAGTTTTCCGAATGCGGGAAACGTTAAACCGATCGACATACATCGACAAATCTGTTAAGTTTACGAAGAAAATGCTCACAACGGGTGTAGTCTTCACTCATGACAATGCCCGACTAAATATTGCGAATGGCGATACAACAGCGATGAAGAGCTAAAAGTGTATCTTACAGGAAAAAAGGCGGGGATTTTTCAAAAGTGTATCTACGAGGAAAGTGTGCCTTAGAGGAATGATTCAAAAGAACAATATTGTCACGTTATTGTCTTCATCGGTGACTAGTTGACTACACAGGCGGCAACATTCTACGTAGAGGGTAGGCAAAGACTTTTTACTACGCTACGACAAATGTCTGATAGAGCACGGGAGCTATGTCGAAAAAAACTGTAAGAGTTGTAGATTTTTGCACAACAAATATTCTTTCTTATTTCAAAAACGGAACTTACTTTACCCGAACCCGAATGTACGAGTACCTTGTAATTCATAGATATCTATTATGGATATGATTTTATCAATAAACTCGTTTTAGGTCGAAATAGAACAGTGGGATATCGGGATTGGATGCCATAAATTTTTTTCTTAAAATCAGCACGAACGGTTTTTAGCGTTTGCATAGTTTTTATATTGACATCAAATAAGAAATATGAATTTTAATTAAATTGAATTTGGTATTTTTTTATTAATCACGTATTTGAGATTACATAATTCCTCTTTTTTCGCGACCAACTGACAGCTAAAGTGGTTGTTTAGAACGAGAAACAATAATTGTCTTAATCTGTTTGAACTGTCAATTATTGACAGTTGAAAACAAAACACATATTAAGTAGTCTACAGTCACTGTGCCCAAACGTCAATTAGAATTACACTGCAATCGAATTGTTTATTTGATGTTTTCCTTATGTCCACGGAATATTTTTAATCTATGGAACAAACTGATACTGGCATGTTATCTGGTTATGGTATTCTACTGCAATCGATGCTTTTAGTTTCAACAAAAAGAAAAGATAACACCGCAATATGTGTAATAAAAAATAGGAAAATATGCATGGACTTTTTTGATCGTTTTAGACCCGTGGTAGGATGATCTGATATATGAAACAATCTCGATTTGTACTTACTGATAACATATACTCCAAATACTGATAAATATACTGATAAATGCGAGCGAACCAATGATATTATAAAAAAGGTGATGCAATATTATCGACTACATTCAAATTCTTCTTTCTTTGTGTTGATGGCTGTGCCCAAGTGGATTTCGCCAAGCTCGAGTTTTTTTTGGTCAGATTTTTGCTTTTTGCTATCTTGATATGGCCATGATTTCAATAGCATACCTCCGTTGTCTTTGTGAAATTATCAACTCTTTTTGTCTATGGCTGAAGGGGCGATTCTACATAAAATTGTAGCTGCATCAAAACTCTATGGTTGCCATCAATCTATGAAAATGTCCCCTTATCACGCAACTTAACATTCAAACTGGATTATTACATAATCACTTTTGCACGTCAAAGGAGCTACGCTAATGGTTCAACAAGTCTACGACGGGACACCTTGTACTGGAGACCTTTTCACGAGCCACGTCCGTTGTGCTTGTAATCTACCTAATCTACACACCTTTTTAATTATAAAGTCATTGGCTCCACGGCACAAAACCCATTATGACCGGTTTTATTCGCCTTACCAATAGTTTTATCACATGCTTTTTTTAAATTATGAGAGATATAATGCAGAATGATTTCATTGTAAGTTGAACGATCTACACAGGATTAAAATTACAAATATGAATAGTGTTTAACAAAAATTTGACCACATATTTGCAATTACCTACTTAAATTTTATTTAAATTATTTATGTCAGTGCAACGGAAATTGTACACCTACCAAACTATTTTTTCTACTAGTAACACGCATTTTTTAAAAACGAATATAAAAGATTATGCATAGTTTATTGTTGCATTCGATGTGAACGCGTCTAAATCAGAAAATAAGTCTTTAATTTCGATAAAAAAAATTAAATTACTAAATGTCAAAATATTTTATAAAGATATGTCGGAAAATAAATAGTATTTTATAATATATAAGTAATATTTGTTTTTTTTTATTATGTCAATGTTTTTTTATTATATCACAATTACCGGCCGGTTACAACAACCTATCCTCAGGAGAGGTCACGTGGAAAACCGCGGTTTAACTAGAAAGGTTTTATTTTACAAGTCCGCAGTTCAAAGCCTGGCGACAGTTCAAAGCAACACGTGATGCCAACGTTGCTCAAGCGTTGCCAGACAACGACTAATAGACCAAGAGTCCAGCGCATGAAAACCCGATGTATCGAGGCAACCCCTCGGCACCGTCGATGCAAGAAATGGATCATTGGAGAATGCCAAATGCCCTGGGCAGCCTCTGATATTTTAAATTTACGCGACAAAACGCAATTAAGTGCAAGACTCATATCATTGGTCGATTGATAGTTTTTGCCCCGGACCCTATATGAGAAGATAAATATTATAATTGATACCCGATTTGTCTATACCAATATTAGTCAACGCATATTGTCTTCCTCTGTACAGCTTGGCAGAAAAGAGTTTGGAAAAACTGAGGGCTTCACTAGCGCAGTTTTACAAAAGACAGACGAAAGCAAAGGTACAATTTCAAATATAAGTAACAACAGTGTCATTACTACTGTATCTAGCTGTGAATCGAGTTTTACTACAAATTTCGCATTTTACTTTCAGCTGTCATCGCTACAAACTCTGTTTTACCAAACTGTACCTCGATATATGTATAGGTTTTCATATAACGGGCTCTTGGCCTACAAACAAAACTTTAGCTCTTAGACTTTATTTGCAACTGTTAAAGACCCCACGTCCTAAGGACCCCGTTTTGACAGCTGTCATACCCATAGTTTATCCGTCAGTTTTGACAGATAAACTACGGGGATGACAGCTGTCAAAACGGGACTAGTAGTAAACCTCTTTTGCTGAAGACTGGTTCTTGAAAACGGCAGTTATACAATTTTGCCAGAGCCAAGCTAGGGTTCATTTAAGGCGATTATCGAGGTTCTCTTCGAGTATTTCGTACCAGAGGGCTGCTGCTTACGTCCGTAAATAGTTACGCGTATGTCTATATACGTCACTATAGTAGTCCAAAATGACGTAACAATGCTAATATCCTATCTGTGACAATAGTATTTTGTGTGGCAGTGATGCTTGTATACTGATTGAATAAGACCTAGAATACAATACAATGAGGGTGTTACTATGACATCGACGTTGATCGACTGATGGGGTAGCAGCTTTGGATGATCAATGTATACCAGTCCATAAACAAATCCATCGACGGCCGATCGATGCATTGCTCGATGTCAAGCAATCTATTCTGCTATCGATCAATTATAGAATGATTGGTCTGGTTGTCGACCGTAATCGATTGACGTCGACCAATCCCCTTTACCATTGATTGACAATCGATCCATACATTGCTCAACGTGGACCAATCTATTTTGCAACGATCGATTTGTCCGGTAGAAATAAAAATCGATCGCCGTCGACCAATCCATCTAACGTCGATCGACAATCGATCTATAGATTGTTCGACGTCGACCAACCTATTCCGCTATCGATCGTTTATCGAACTGTTAGAAATAATCGCTCGATGTCGACCAATCCATCTACCATCGATCGACAATCATCCTATAGATTGCTCGACGTCGATCAATCTATTCTGCTATTGATAGATATTCGAACGATTGGACTGGTAGGAATAATCGATTCTATTGCTATCGATCGATGTTATTGTTGTAGTAACATCCCACAACAGGGAGCTGTACTCTTGAAGACGAAGATCACAGCATTATACAATCAGCCAACGTACGGAACACTGGTGAAGGACTCGGCAGCTCTGCTATCCTGAAGGTCTTAGGTTTTGCAGCTGTGGACGTGTCAAAACCCGAAGCTCACGTTGTGGCCGACGTTCTTGGCGGCAATGGCGGAACGGGGCGAGTTGGGTCCCGTGACGCGAAGCCAGTTGGATACCTGGAAATCGATAAGCATGCGGTCACATCAATTTTCACGAATTGACCTACGGCAGCTACAAGTATGTGGTTCACGTTGCAAGGTTAAATTGAGAACATTTGTATAAATAACTAGCTGTGTCCGCGGACTACGTTTCACCATAATAATTACCTAGGGGTATAAAAAATAGTTTACAACCTATTCTCAGACCTTCCGAGCATACACAAAAAATTCATAAAGATTGGTCAAGTCGTTTCGGAGGAGTTCGGTTACAAACACTGTGACACGAGAATTTCATACAGTGTGTGTTTCTGCATCAAGTCCACATACGATGCATGGGGCAAAAGGGGGTCATTTTAGTGATAAAAAAATAGAAAAAACGTCCCACTTTTTTTTGTATTTTTAGGTGCCATTTCATTTTTTTACCCTCTGTTGCGAACCTGACGCCTGATGTGCATAAACCGTTATAACTCTCGAATGAATAGACAAATATCAATGAAATAGACGCCAACGTGATCCTTAAAGATCAAAATACAAATTTTGTCAATTATACTTATATTATTAACACACAATTAATGACAAAAGAAAAGGAGAAAAAAGCGTTATTTTTTAATTAAATCCCATTTTTATATAAAAAAATACCCCTTATATGGTATTGTTTTTAGTGCTTATTACAATCTGCATTATTTCAGCTATCAAACGCCATATAAATCGCGTCTCTTGGTCAATTGTAACAATAGCTATGATCATTCGAAACGGGTTGTTGGAGACTACAGCACCGATCATTGCGCAATTTTTTCTACCTGAGGCATGTGATTGGACACTTACGATGATTTCAAATGAAATAAAGTTTCTTTTTACGATAAATATTTTAGAATCTTTCATTAATGGACTGAGTAGGTATTTGTAAATTGACTTTCTATTTTTTTCTACACAATTTTGTCGCAAGTTCCGCATTGAAAACAGTCACTCGCTACAAAATTAAAAAAAAATCTCAAAATATAATATGTTCATAACAGAAACACGTTGCGTTCATACACGTACAGGTTCCGATAGTACCTACCTACGCACGCAGATGTTAATATAAGTAATCGTAAACAAGGCTGTATGTGTTCAACATGTTGGTAACACCAACTAATAGTACATTTTTAGTTTTATTATGGCAAGAGTGCTTTTATATTTTTTCTCTCTCTTGCTCTCAGTAATTAAAGTATTTAATAAATTAATAGAGTTACCGTTTCTTGGAGCAGTTTTACTTAGCCACTACCATCTGCGACCAGATCCAGCAATAATACAGTCCATTCAAATCGAGAGGTCCCCAACACCACTTTAGTCAATGTATCTATATAATATGTGTAAAAGAAAGTTGATGAATAAAAAATATCATTTGTTTCGTCATCTGATTCTGCAATAATTGATCGTTTCATTTGTCTCATAAAAATAATAATTCCATATTAAGTTCCGTCGCTTGCTATAATCTAACGATTAAAATTCACGAGCAGATAAGTACCTTAAACAGAAATAAAATAAAACATACCTGCAAAGGCACACTCCTGGTGAGGTCCTCCCTCGGGGTCTCCCTCTTCGGCGTGGAACAAGTGTCGGGCAAGCATACTCCCCTCGTCTTCCCGCACGGAGTCCGGAACGGACTCCACGTGACGCGGGAACACTCGCTGTCTTCGGGACACGACGCCATTGGCCAACTGAGACAGAATTATTTTAAAAAAATCACTTAGGAGGAAACACTAAGGTGGAGAGTTCAAAACTTCAAAAAAACCGGTCAAGTGCGTGTCGGGCTTTTATATATCCTTAACTTCACGTGGTTCGTAAATTTATATTCAGTACTAATTTTCAATGAAATTTTACTTTTCCGAGTACATTTTATAAGTTAGTCGTCTATAACTTTTTAGTTTGTACTTAGTACTCAACTCTGATAGTTTTCCTTTAAACTTCGTTATATATACTACTGTTGTAATTTTTTTCACGTGTCCATATACCGGGTGTAAGTGAACATGCGACCCAAACTGAGTCAGATGATAGTACTAGTGATACTTAACACTACTACATAGAAAAAAACTTAAAAAAAAAATAGTTTTTTTGACAAATTTTTTTCGCATTTTTCTAACAGCATTGTGTAAACACAAGATCATAAAACGATATTTTAAAGTTTCAAAACAAAAGAACGATTTTTTACGAAACGCGCAATGTAAGTTAAACCGTAGAATAAGATAATACTCGTCAAGCCGCCCGCTGAAAGGCACGCTACACTACAACAGCTGAGCCGAGCCTACGCGGCCGCCCGCCCGACGCCGAGGTCATGAACTCACGCGAGCCCACAGCTGATTCGGCCTAGCATCTAGCATCGAAGGACGCCCGCGCATTTTAGCTTAAAAAACCTACGCCTATGTGCTATCCTTACAAACAGCTTACATACGGTGGAACACACATTGTCATGTTACCTACATAACCATTTCTTAATCTGGCTTAAATGAGGCTAGCAATAAGTAGCACCTAACAAAGCATTAATTGTTATTAAATTTGTGGCAATTTTGCCAATCGTCTAATAGCCCGCAGTCGATTTAATTATTTAAACGGCAACAAGTAATTTTCTTCCAATTGCATTCTACAAATTACGTAAGATATTTAGGTATTAAACCTAGGTCGCAACTTAAGCATACCTACAATTCATAGTTTTTAAATCGATTGTGGGTGGGTGTCGTGTCACACTTCCACCCAAAAGACCTAAGACATTGACGTAGGTATACGTCAATGCTAAAAGATTACCTGGTCTACCTCTGCGAGTTTTGGTGTGTGAAATAACACTAACGCGGACAAACAGTTACATAGTAATTGTATGCACATTTGAGTAATTTGTGTGATATCTGACAACTTGTAATTCTTGGTTCTTTTAATCATACAAAATGTTTCGATATAAAATCGAATCGCATGGCATTAAAGTAGTATCGTCTTTATCAAAATTCAATTAAATTCTTTTTATTTTAAGAGAAAACTACATTTAACTAATAAAACGGCACTTATGCACCATAGGTATACTTACGCAAAGGTAATAATAGTAGGTATTCGACGTCTTTTCGGCGGCAAAGCTACATACAGCAGCTACCTAGGAATCGAACACAGAGTACGGATAGTTTTAGATGGATGCTTAATGGGTACCTACTAAAAAGAGTGGTCCACCGAGCCCACTCGGTGGTCTGGTCATCAGTCAATTTGTTTCTGATTTATTGCGTGCGTAGTTTTAGATTGAAATAATTCGCTTCACTTATTTTTGCATAAATAGTATGGAAGTAGAGAAATAAAAATAAATATCAGTGGGTAAATTAATTACAAACCCAGCAATTAAATTTTCAATAAAATCTTAAGAACGTTAATATCGGTTGCGTTTTGTTTACAATGTGCAGAAAAATGTATCAATAAGCCCAATTGTTGTTTTGCCTTAAAATGCGTATTCTGTTACTATCTTGTACTCTGTACTACGGCTGAAGAGGGGCGGCGAGCGACTTTGCGGCGGCGGCGCAGCCACACAGTACAAAAGCGAGCCGAAAGCCTAGATAGCGCGAGGCGGCTGCTTTATACCTTTTCATTCTTTTCGGTTTCTAAATTCAGTGCGACGTACTTCGAGTGAATGCACGTGCGCGGTTCATATTCGCAATTACGATAGCTGTATTGTTAATTTTATTCTTTCTCAAGCCTGTGTGTTGAGTGTGTGTGTTTGTGTGTTTAGTGATTAAGTGTATTTAATCTAAATTAGAAAAATGCCCAATTACGGCTACAGTGCTCGTGAATACGGAGCAATGTTAATGTGCCTTGGTGAAGCTGGGGGCAACGCTTCTCGTGCCTTAAGGATTTATCGCAATAGGTATCCACATCTTCGGCACCCTACTCACGGCCGAATAATTACTGCGGCGTGTCCTGGAAAACCAACCCATAACCCCGGTAGTAGCTTCTGGGAGTGGTGGCGGACCACCATTGGAATCGAGGACTGAAAACCGCGTGATGAACATTATTCGCCAGAATCCTTGCCTACGTACACGCTCAGTTGCGAAGTTAATGCGGCGTGGGGGAGGACCAACAATCTCTCATTGGGCTGTGCACAAAATTTTAAAGCGGAGAAGAATGCAGCCGTATAAAATACACAAGGTGCAAGCGTTGCAAGTAGGAGATCGTGATCGTCGTGTAACGTTTTGTCGATGGCTACTTGACCAACAAGTGCGGGAGCCCGGGTTCGTGCAACACGTCGTTTGGACAGATGAATCCACATTCACGCGAAACGGGCTATGGAATCGCAGGAATGCACACGTGTGGGCTGAAACCAACCCATACGTTACACAGCAAACCGGGCATCAAACTCGGTGGTCTGTAAACGTATGGGCTGGTATTTTTAGGAATAAAATTTTTGGCCCCGCATTTTTGCCGCAACGTCTCGACGGATCGCGATATTTAGAATTTATCAACCAGCAACTAGTCGACATGCTGGATGAAATGTCGCTGGCCGAATATCGCAGAGCATGGTTCCAGCACGATGGTGCTCCGCCGCATGTTATACGACCCGTTCGAGACCGTTTAGTGAACTGTTTGGATATCGATGGATTGGAAGGTTAGGGCCGCAAGCCTGGCCACCTCGCTCTCCTGACTGAACCCCATTGGACTTTTTTTTATGGGGCTATGTGAAAGAAAGGGTTTTTGATCGTGAATGTGATAGTGCAGAGGAGATGCGATCTCGCATTATAAGAGTGTTCGACGGACTCCGTACGGAGTGCGCCGAGGACAGCACGCTGATGCCGCGCCTCCACGAAGACACGCTGCGACGGGCTCGTGTTTGCGTGCAGTTGGATGGAGCGCAATTTGAACCGCACCTCATAAGAAGAAATTCTTAAAAAGGCAAGTGACTTTTATAGTCATTTTCAAATAGAATAATTTGGGTACTGTGTCTACTACGATTGACCAGGCGATTATTTTGTTGAGCCGAACGCTCGGCCGCGGCCGTTTATTTCGCGCGGAGCGTGTTGAGTTGTTAGTAACGGCGAGAGCGAGTTTTTCGGATATTGTATTACATTGCGCGTTGGCAAATTATGAAATCTTGGAATATTTGATTAAAAAAAAATTGTGTATGGCATAAAATTTACATTATTATAGTAGATAACATAGCCTTAGTTTGGATCGCATGTTCCCTTACACCCTGTATAACCGTTTACCAGATAGAGGGGGGGGGACGGACACTTACCTCTAACAAAAATTTGCACTTTAAAACCAATTATTCAGAAACGGATCCCTAAATCGAAAAATGGTGTTCTGAACCTTACATTATTTTTAAAGACCTATTCAACAATACCCCACACGATGGGTTAGTTGAGAAAAAAAAAATTTACTCCCACTTTACTTGTATGGGAGCTACCCTAAAAAAATTGTTTTCTGTTTTTTTCCACCACTTTTTTGGCATGATTCATATACATACCCATACCAAATTACAGCTTTCTAGTACTAATAGTCTCCGAGTTAAAGCGCGGACAGACAGACAGACAGACATGGCGAAACTATAAGGGTTCCTTGTTTAGTACGGAACCCTAAAAAATGGGTATTTGTGGAATTTATTGCTGTCGCGCTGTGTCCGAACACTTGAGAACAGAGACATCTGCACCTCGGACCTGAAAAATGACGTTTTGTAGTCACCTGTTTGCTTCTCCAAAACTGGACCTCTTTAATTACTTTTTTTTTAATTAAATATTGGAGAAGGCTTTTTACAATAAACTGGTAGCGAGGGAGCGCGAGCCTTGCCGACGGCGCACGAACTCGGCTGTGTGTAAAGGAACGGTGGTTTTGACAGTTTGCTGTGACGCTTGGGTCAATGATATTAGCATAGAATTGCGGATTTGTGAATTTTGTTGTTTTTCGTTTGATAATGACGCGTGGAGTGTTAAAAAGGTGTTCGAAATAATTTGATTTCGCGTGGAGCATTCAATAGAATAAGTGTTTGGACCGTTTGTAATTGTGTGAAAAAGTGTCACAGGTGAAATGGCGGATCGGCTATGAAGTGGAACTGAATATTGGATCGTCGCCGAGGAACGTGAGATTCTTCAGATTCATGTCGGGGTGTGTGGTACCACAGGGTTAGTCTGGGTGATTAGGAATCGCAAAGGAAGTTGTGAATAAACACGTCAAGTTGTGACTCGTGGCGAGTGATCTCCAGGGCGGGCTCCATAACGAACTGTAAGTTACTTATATATCTTAAAACTCGTAAAACAAACGTTGTTTTTAATAAATTGGGACTCGAAGCCCAAATTGACTTCGAGTGGTAGCAGATAATGGTTTGGCATCACCAAATCAAAACATTTTGGTAGCAGTGTTTGGCTGTGTTTTTATATATTGCTTTTTTCAATCTCGTCTTTGTTTGCTGGATGTTGGAATACAACCATAAACGAAGAATAATATAGACTGCCAATGTCATACAACTATAAGAAAGGTCCTATTCCCGCCTTATATCTAGATGGCGCTGACCTATAAGGTTGCTAACTTAAATTTTGTTGATAATTTATACTGAATCATGCTCGAAAATTAATAAAAAGTTGTTTCAATAATAGTTAATTACAAATAATTATACAATATTCCGCCAGAACAATTTTAAGCTTTATCGAAAAATTTAATCCTATTATACGGTTTCTACGGTTTTGCACTAGATGGTGTTATACAATTTAGCACGGTGCGGTGCTTAGATTTTTATAATACTATTGATTTTTTACTAGATGGCGCTAAATTTAATGGATAATGTTACATTCAACTACTTTAACCAAGCAACATAAGTTAAGTATAATTATATTGTTTTTAAAATTTTTACTGTGTATATTATAGTAAATTGTAAATGATATCTTATGCACAAATATTAAAAGAAGTATCAAAAAGTGTATTTTAAGCTGTAAAAAAAAGAAAAAAATACACGTGGAGAAATTAACTTCGTTAGCCCCGAAACTCCCGATGCTCCAATACATTTTAATTCTATCTTGATTCTATGCACGGTACATACCTAAACTTTTAGGTGCTGAGTTGCAATAGTCATTTTTTGGAATGCGTTCGGATTTATGTGCCGATTAGTTATTTTTAGAAGTGACCTACTTTTATTATTCTTGTCTAAATTATAAATTGATATGATATCTTTAAAATACATTTCATTCTTGTTGTTAATGAAATTATGAGTTAAAAAATTATATTTTTTATTTAATGTGGCACATCAAAAATTGAACAAATTTTGCGTTCGTCACAATAGAAAAATAGAGATCGTACAACCCGAGACACGGCTCCGGTGTATAGTAAATTGAGGGGTATAATGACTTGTTTATGCCAGAGTTTTTTACTCTGCTTTTCACTTCGATTGCGAGAAAATTAAAGAATTACTTCGAAATATAAACGAAATAAAGTAAAATTTTAATTAAAAATTCACATTAATTCAAATATGTAACACAATGTTGAAAAATTAAAGAACTTAAATAATAGTCAATTCCCGCCAGTAAACTTTTTTTTTAATTTTTACATGGCGATGACTTAGATACATATTTCATTCTGCCAAGTAATAAAAATAATTCGATGCGTTTTAGTAATAACCGGTTACTATTTTTATCTGGCTTCATGACTTTTGAGGTAGAAAACACAAGGCAAATAAATTAAAGCACATAAATAAATTATCGCAAGTTATTCTGTGAAGTTTTATTGAGCGTTGATGGCTGTTGGGTCTAAGAATTTTTGTCTAAAAGAAAATTTTACTTTCTGGGATCCGCGAGAAATTCACTCCTGTCAACGCTATCAATTACTTGTTTTGGAACGCACCCTAAAATGAGAATGTCTGGCAGAAAGTGTCAAAAATGTATATAGCGCCATCTATCGTCCTCTTGTTCTACATAAATCTATGTAATCACTGCTGTGCATCGTAGGAGCGTGTTTGCTTTGTTGCTTTTAAAAATATAGACAAATTTTAGATTTGATACAGCTCGCTCCATCTATTGCTCGTGGTAATAACTAATTTTAGAAATGTTAGACATTGACAATCCTTTCTTTATAATATCATCCTTGATACAACGAGAAATCTGATTTTTTAAAGTTTCTGAAGGTTTAAGTGTCATCAAATAATTCACTTAAGAAAAAAAAAGGATATTTTGAAAAAAAAAATTGCTCTATTACCGTTATTCAGGACAGTAATGGGGGACTATGTTTGTATGGAAAGTTATGGATAGTACGCGCACAGTTTAGAATAATAGGGATGTATGATGGACAACAGCGTCATCATCATAATTTCAGCGAAATAATGCCCACCATTGGACATAAGTCTCCCGCTAGGATCTCCAAATCGATCCGTTCTGCGCTTCTCGCGACCTAGACTTAGCGTTGGTAGGAGGCGAACTGACGATCAGGTGATGACAGTGTGTGAAAAGGAAAAATCAATTTCATCCGTCGTTTTCAGATTTTTTCCCAAACATGTGCTATAAGACAAACCGGAAGTGCCCTATAGGTTTTGATTTCCTTGTGAAATCGCAAAATATGCGACAAACGGTCATAATATCTTTTGATCGCGTTGACCAGTACAAGTATGATTTTGATTCGCAGCTGAAAGAGACAGTTGGACCGCAGTATTTGATATAAATTTCAGTTTGCTTCCCGAGAAAAAGGTATTGACAGTGAGACGGACAGATGGACAGACAGACAACAAACTGATCCTATAGGGGTTCCGTTTTTTTGCTTTTGAGCTTCGGAACCCTTAAAAGGAAGAATAGCGATAGTTTTTTTATCAACGTGAGGTGCGTTCTGAATGAGCATATAGCGATGAGAGCGGTGTGAGCGCTCACAACTGTTCCGAATGAGATATCGCGCTAACACCGACAAAAGACAGTTAGCCATTTGAAACGATAGTTTGCGCGCTTAAGATGCTGACGTTACCTTAGACGTTGACATCCATTAGTTTGACAATTAAATTTCAGCAATAGCACGTAATTTTTGCATCTAACCAGTTTTTATGTACTCTTAGGTAGACAACAGAAAAATTTGTCCACTACTGTATTACTTTCCTCATCTCTCACAATAAAAGTTGTTGTTTTCTATCGCTGACATTCACACTTGACATCCGAGGCATGGCAGCGCAAGATGGCGTATGTAATGACGTCAGGTTGGATATTGTTAACACGCTCACGGTGAGTCGATCGAAGCGACTACTAGCGCGCTTAACATTGATATCATCGTCATTCGGAACGCACCTATAGCAGACATCACAACAAAATTGGATTTAAACTAAGTTAAAAATATCAGCAGCCACGAAATTGCTCCCCTTCCGACTGAATGTTTCTCAGAATTTTTTACGAGATCTTGTGATAATAGCACAACGAATGCAAAAACATTATCAAATGACATTGTTATAGCGAAGCACTCACGCGTTGCGCTCGTTGGGCGGGTAGAGGGCGACGGTGTGCCGCCAGCGGTACACGTTGGGGAACGAACCCGGGTCCACGCGGACTTGCGACACCGCGTCGAACACCAGACGGTCCATCTTTGTAGGCTCCTCGCTGCACATACAATATTAAAAACAACCTTGGATGTAAGTTTTTTTTTATTTTTCTACCTATAATAATTTCTTACATTGGAACTTATATTTAAGCAATATCATATCTGTGTTCGGAAGAACCGAAGTTATGACCATAACCACAGATTACATAACCATAACTCACAAAAAACAACATCATCATCATCACCACAGCCCATATACGTCCCCACCGAGGGGCTCGAGCCTACCCTATATTAGGGTGATTAGGCCTTAGTCAACCACGCTGGCCCAGTGCGGATTGGTTGACTTCACATACATCATTGAATTTCTTCGCAGATGTATGCAGGTTGCCTCACGATGTTTTCCTTCACCGTAGGAGCGTCAGATAAATGTACATATGAAATTCGAAACGAAAAACACATTGGTTCATGGCGGGTCTCGAACCCCGACCCTCCGATTGGAAGGCAAGTGCCGAGTCCACTGCGCCACCGACGCTCTTCTTCGAATTGATAACCTCCTCCTTTTTTGAAGTCTGTTAAAAACAGTTCGAACCCAAAGCACGGTAATAATATATACAGTAGAATGACTTCATAGAAACGGTCGAAACACGCGCTATGCCTACGCGCCTCGATCTGGATCGCACTTGGATCGCATAGCTACAAGGGCTGTCACGAATGCAGTTCGCCGCAGGGCATACGCACGAGTCAAACGGAGCGCCCGGTCGGTAAGCGAGCAGCCCTATCGCGGGCCACTCACCAAGCGATGCCGAGCGGCCGTAGGTATAAAATTTCAAAGAGGGGCCGAGTCCACATACTGTATTATACTATTACCGTGCCCCAAGTAGGCAATATTTACTGCTTATTAAATTTACAAAAAAAAAAATACTTATTAGAATGAAATGGACGTGATTGCATATCTCATTCAAGTTTTTCAATATGGCGTCCATTATAGAATTTTGAATCCTGGGGTGGGCACTCGCCTTTCCTCCATATACGCCTATGGGCACAGCGCCAATCACCACCAATGCTAGTTTATTTCTATACTTGGTTTTACTACTACAGTAAAGTCTACTAATGGCTCACCCCCCCCCCCCCCTCCCCTCCGTTTGTGGGTCTCTGCGTCCCCCGCTTAAAAAAACCCAACTTTAGACAATGTTACTTAGCTATAATTGTGTCAATATCATGATTGCTCTGAGTTTTCACAACACCACGGAGGCGGTCGTAACATTGTTGTGTACATAACATTCAGAGGTAAGATACGCAGTTCCCTTTGTTGTTGAGTCCAGTTGAAATACGCCTCCAACTTTATTGTCAGGGGCCTTATTCTTCTAGAGCTAATGCATTTATGACGTGTCAATAACGTTTTAAAAGCATTACTCTCTGAGAACGTTATTATAGGTAAACCGATTACTTACTAAAACACTTCTCCCTATTGACTTATCAAGAAACTAATAATTTTTATTTTCCCGTAGGAAAATTACCCTATGTCTAAATCTTTCTAAATCTTTCCTCTTTATAATATTAGTATGTTTAGAAATGAGAGATCGAAATCGCTATATACAATATATTTACAATCATATACACTTTAAAATAATAAAATTTCGCTTAGATAAATAACAGCAGCCAGAGAGATCGCTTTTTTTCATCTCTCTGTCAGAGGACGCGTCAGATTGATGTCCGATTGATCTGTCTCCTTATTTCTATAATTGAAGCAAAAAGGCCAGTGATCTATGTGCAGTCGCCACATCACTCCCCCTCCAAAGATCTGCTTACAGCAAGCGAGCTGGGAAACGCACATTTCGTCCTGATCTCGTTTGTTTGATGACCTGTTTGTCTCCGTGAGTTCCCGCGTCTCTAGAAGTGGTAGTCCCCTGACGAACAACAGTGTCTTCAGGGTCATTCAGGATATATGCCGGCTTTAATCTATCTATCGACACGGTACAGGGTTTCCCACCCTGATCTTGAAGGTCTTGCTATTCCTCTGCAATAACTCAAAAGGCCCTGAATATGCTGGCTGTAGCGCTCCACGCACAGTGTCATCGCGCAGGAAGACATGTGTGACTGAGGATAACTCTTTATAAATGAACGTTTTCCGTTGTCCATGATGTGCTGCCGGAGTAGGTCGGAGGCTCTGGATGATGTTTCCCAAGCGCACTTTGAAATCGGTCAAATCTAACGCAGTGTCGTCTGTGGGCAAAGGCTGAAAAAACTGGCCAGGTAACCTAAGTGGTTCTCCGAAAACAAGTTCCGCTGAGGAGCATTGCAAGTCCGCTTTCACGGCGCTCCTTATCCCGAGTAGAACAACTGGGAGTGATTCCGTCCAACTATCTGCGTGACATATGATGGCGGATTTCAGCTGTCGATGGAACCTCTCGACCATACCGTTGCAGGCCGGGTGGTAAGCTGTGGCCCTTCGGTGCGTGAAACCAGCTAATTCAGACAAGCGCTTAAAGAGAGCTGATTCAAATTGTCGGCCGCGGTCTGTTATTATGTCCGTTGGACATCCGTATCTTGATATCCAGCCGTTTAATAAAGCTTTTGCTGAAGTCTCCGCCGTTATGTCCGTGATTGGCACTACCTCAGGCCAACGCGTATATCTATCGACGGCGGTGAGGCAATAGCGATACCCGTTAGAGACGGGTAGAGGACCAACAAGATCAATATGTATGACCGCGAATCTTGATCTTTGTAGGCTGTAGTTACTCAGCGGTGTTTGGACGTGTCTATTAACCTTTGCAAGCTGACAATCAATACAGGCTCGAGTCCAAATGCGACAGTCTTTTTTCATGCCTGGCCACACAAAACGTTCGCAAATTAACCTTGTTGTAGCCTTAATGCCAGGATGACTAAGTGAGTGCAAACCTTGAAAGACTTGTCTTCGTAGCTGCGGAGTGACGTAAGGTCTAGGAGCTGTCGGATGATTGTCGCAGTATAAATCGATTTCGGTGCCAGGGATCTTGGTTTTCTGTAGGGCGAGAGAAAAATGGTCTGTGTTTTCCAGTATAGTCTTAAGTTCGGAATCATTCTGCTGAAGATCGGCGAGATTAAGAAGGTCTATAGGTTTTTGAATCTCTTCAATCCTGGATAGGGTATCGGCGACAGTGTTATCTTTTCCAGATATGTGCCTAATATCCGTTGAGAATTGAGATATAAAGTCCAAATGCCTGAATTGACGTGGCGAACAATTTTCTTTTCGGGTGGTGAAAGCATAGCAAAGTGGTTTATGATCGGTGAAAATGGAGAAAACACGAGCTTCTAACATGTGTCTGAAGTACTGAATGGATTTGTATATGGCAAGGAGTTCTCGGTCGTATGTTGAATATTTCTGCTGCGCGGGGCTTAGCTTTTGTGAGAAGAATGCTAGCGGTTGCCATTGCGTATTTTTCTTCTGTTGTAAGACGGCACCAATAGCAGTGTCTGAAGCGTCAGCAACAAGAGCTAGTTGAGCGTCACAGTCCGGGTGAGCTAACTGTGTTGCATCACAGAGACTTTTCTTACAAGCTTCAAATGCAGTCAAGGACTCACCGCTCAGCTCGATGGGGTGTGATCCTTTTACCAAACCAGTAAGCAGTTTGTTGAGCGGAGCTTGGATTTTTGCTGCTTGTGGGATGAATCGCCGGTAGAAATTGATCATCCCAAGGAATCGTCTAAACTCTTTGACATTTTTCGGAGCAGGAAGGATCTTAATTGCTTCGATTTTGCTGTCGGGCGGTTTCGTGCCATTTGCAGAAATGTGGTGTCCAAGAAATTTTACCTCAGTGACTGCGAAAACACACTTGGCGGGGTTTATGACTACTCCGTACTCTTTCAACCTGGTGAATACTTGTCGAAGATGGGCTTCATGACAGGATAGATCTTTAGAAAAAATGAGGAAGTCATCGAGATAGGCGTAAACGAAATCTAAGCCTCTGGTAACCTCATCAACGAAACGTTGAAACGTCTGAGCTGCGTTTCGCAATCCAAAAGCCATGAAGGGAAATTCGAATGATCCAAAGGGAGTGGTGATGGCGGTTTTCTGAATATCATCTTTATTAACAGGAATTTGATTGTAAGCTTTTAAAAGATCGAGAGTTGAGAAAATAGTACACCCAGATAAGCTGTGGGAGAAGTCGTGGATATGGCGGATAGGATAGCGATCCGGGATAGTGCGAGTGTTAAGCCTGCGGTAGTCTCCACAAGGTCGCCAGCTGTTGTCCTTTTTAGGGACGAGATGGAGCGGAGAGGACCATGGACTGTCCGAAGGTCTTGCTGTGCCGTCCTTGACCATTGCTTCAAACTCTGCTTTTGCCACTTTCAGTTTATCTGGAGCCAGACGTCGTGGAGTGCAGTGGAGTGGCGGACCGTCCGTAGTCTTGATATGATGAACGGTAGAGTATCTAATGTCACGATGTAATCCAGGTGAGCGGGTGATTTCTGGAAAATCTCGAAGAATTTTCTCGAACTTTGATGAATGCGACAGAGTCTTGACAGAAGATATCGTGTCTGATAGCTTGTTTGATATGGATGAAACAGAAAGAGTTGTAGTATGGATGAAACAGAAGAGAGTAGACAAGACCGTAGAAAGAGAGGAAGTCAATACCAACAATAGCCTTTGTTACGTCTGCGACCACAAACTGCCAGGTAAAATCTCGCCGCAACCCTAAGTCCAACTGTAGGTTGATGTACCCATATGTTTTGATAATTGAACCGTTTGCTGCATGCAGCTGGTAGCTGGTCGGTAGTCGTCGTTGATGCACCGCAGAACGAGGGAAGACGCATAGGTCGCTGCCAGTGTCGACCAGGAATTCCATTTTCGACTTGCGGTCGGTAATAAATAGACGGCCTGTGGATATGGGGCAGGCGTAGGCCGCTACTTCGGGCTGCCCATGTCGTTTTCCGAAAAGGCGCAGGGCTGGCGACATTTCTTTGCCCCAGCGCCGAAGTTGTAATGGTAGAAGCAGTGTGGATGACCGGGTGGAGGTTGACGAGTCCTGGATTTGCTGCGCCGTCGGAAACCATCTTGATTGTTTCTTGTTTGTGAACGTGAACGGTTGTAAACGTAAGATGAAAGCTTAGCCACCTGCATTGAGAGTGCGCATATCTGTTCGTTTAGTTTGTCAAGAGATTGCTGCTCCGGTTTCGAAGTGCTCGGTTGTGGCTGTGGAGCTGCTGTGCTGGCTACGTCATGAAAAGGCATCGGGGCGGCGATCTCGTAAACCTTGTCGGCTAATTCGGCTATTTCATCTAGTGGCAGTTTTGATTGTAAGGCCACGACCGTTTGTAAGGAGTGAGGTAATCGACCGCTCCATAAGGTAAATAAAATGTCGTCAGCTACAGATGGGCCCGCTAGATTTCGTAGATGCCTTAGAAATTGTGATGGCTTACGATCTCCCATCTCTTCGTGCATAAATAATTGCTTCAATCGCTTTTCCTTGGAAGCGCTAAGTCGTTTGATAAGTTCTTCTTTCAGTTTATTGAATTTCCCTATTTCCGGCGGTTGTCGTATAATGTCTTTGACATGGCTAGCGTAACACGGGTCTAGTTGTGATAAAACGTAATAGTATTCTGTGGAGTCTTGCGTTATGTTTGACAGTACGAACTGACCTTCCAATTGAGCAAACCATAATTCCGGTTCTTCAGGTCAAAAGGGTGGTATTCTTACTCCGACTCGACATATGGAACTGCCATCTTCACGTACATTGCCGTTGGTAAAATTTCCGTTTGTTTCTTCCATCGTCTTGTTCAATATACACGGGGTCACCAGTTTAGAAATGAGAGATCGAAATCGCTATATACAATATATTTAAAATCACATACACTTTAAAATAATAAAATTTCGCTTAGATAAATAACAGCAGCCAGAGAGATCGCTTTTTTTCATCTCTCTGTCAGAGGACGCGTCAGATTGATGTCCGATTGATCTGTCTCCTTATTTCTATAATTGAAGCAAAAAGGCCAGTGATCTATGTGCAGTCGCCACATATGTATAGATTGTTGTTCGAATAAATTGCACCACGAACGAGGAGCGTATAAAAGTGACTAAAGCAGTTTTATTGAAACGCTATCAAGACACGATAACAAAGTTTAGATTAGCGGAATTAGACCCGAAGTGAGATGAAGGCACAAGAGCTTCTGTGTTGTGTAAGTATAAAAAATGTTATTACAATTCACTATTAACATTCAATTTATTCACTATTAACACTCACCCGTATATGAAGGTCTCCGCGACCGCTCGATCGCTGGCCTCCGCCATATTGTCGTCATCGCCGTCGACCTCGTCTACTCCGTCGGAGTGTTCGGAGGCCGTTAGATACGCTTCCTCGCTGTCCGACGCGCCCGATTCGTCATCCGATATCTAAGGAACAAAACGAGTTTTACCGGAGGGAGACTCAGTACCAGGGTCGTCTGCTTCGGTACCTCCGTCTTACCTATTTCTGCCGCAAAGCAGCAGTGCTTGCATCGCTGTGTTGCGGTTTGAAGGGTAAGATATGGCAGTGAAATTACTGGGTACCGTGACTTTACATCTGGTGTCACAAGTTGGCAACGTACACTGTGGTTCTTGTGGGGGTTGCAGTTTTGCTGCGAATCTCACAAGAGCCACATGTATTATAGGTGACTGTTACCACTTACCATCAGGTGGGGAGTTTGCTTGTTTGCCAACTTTCTGCAATAAAAAAGAGTACGTTCAATCGACACTAACTAATCTGATGGTGGTTTCCACAAGTTTGTGCTGCATGAACAATATTGCAGCGCGTCCTAACGAAAACAAGCGGCATATTCAATTGTATTTTTAGCAACCACTTAATGATTGGCACTCATACTATATGAAAGTAAAAAAGTTTTGTTTCCTTCTGACCAGTGGACTGTCATTATTTGGTAGAATATTCATTTTTCTGCACTGACGACACTTCATCATGTTTCTATCCTCAGCCATTCCGGGAAAATTTGCTTTAAAAGTATGTATGTGGTGAATATGATTAAACATTAAAAATATCTATCTAGATTTTTTAACAGAAACATATTTTTGTCTTAAGTTTATTTTATTAAATAGCACCTTTGTCTATTATTCCATCTATGTATTTATCAAAACTATTTGTAAAAGTACCATCTTTGGCACCTACTTAACAAAGATTGTACCTTTACAAAGATATAACAAACAAGATTTTTAGCCACATGAAAATTTATTTTTAATCATCGGTATAGCTTTATATTTGTTACTTTTTCATTATATAACTGACCATCCTGTCCAAATTGATTTTTTTTAAAGTGAAATTATGCTTTCCAATCCTTAGACCATTTGTACTAAATGGTCTAAGTTTCCAATCCCTTCTACCTATTCTCGATCTCGACTGTGCTGGTGTTTGTTTCCTGGCTCCAACTGAGGTTCTATTCAACAAGCTAGACACATTTCTTTTCAGGCAATATGATCATGTATTTAAAATGCATTCACAACTAAATACGCTTCCAATCCAACTTCGCAGAGACACTTGGCGGAGAGCTTTTCCCATTGTGAATAATAACTATGACGTTCATTCTCACCTCAGCCTGAACGACCTCACACTTGGCAGTGTCCACTGTGAAGACAGCAGGCGACGAGTCCCCTCCGGGGGAGTTGACGCTCACTGGCTGCGTACTTTCCATATGATGCAGCTTGCCATCACCTACCACAAGGAATAACTTTAATTCATCTAGTACAGTATACAACGTGTCATTGAAATTGTACAAAACCTGAAATTAATTTGTTCAAAATCGACTACAAACTACAAACATGAGCCAAATTCCAAAAAAAAATTAATACACGTCGCTTCTTAAATTTACTGAATGGTACGTCAGCGCTTGCGCGGCTGCAACCGCGCGACTATAGACTTTTAAATTTGCAAGATATGCAAAAAAAAAATTAAATAGCTTCGTAAATAATCCGCCAAAATTTATTTTCATTTTCATTTTTTTTGTATAATTCATTTATTTTAATAAAAATAGGTGGGTGTGTCTGAGGTTTTACATTATTAAACACGTTGTATGTTATTCAACTACACCTTGAACCTCTGCAATTGCGTCACGATGTTGCGTCACTAAGCGCGATCTAACACCTATATACAATATCACGGCGAGTGTTCCTAAAAGCTTTTCACTAATCCCACCTTCTCCTTTCATTTCAAGCGCTACACGTGCTGGCCTGCGTTGTCACCGTCTTACTGAAACGTCCATTCCAACGCGAATCAAGAAATTAGGCAACTCATTTCTATGTCGCACGATCAAGAAGTGGAACTGCACACGTGTTTCTTTCTTCTGTCACAATCCCGGGTTCTTTAAAACAGGCTTGAAGAAGCATCTTGCAGGCCGTCAAGATGGGGGTGGCTAGGCTAGTACAGCGGGTATCTTCTCCTCTGCACTAGCTTTCTTCGCATTTGGACCCCACTTCAACTTACCATCAGGTGGAACGAAGTCGTTTGCTAGGCCCACTATAAAAAAAACTACTTATACTTTTTAGAATACAAGTGTTGCCTTTCTCCTCGTGTTTGGCGTAAGAGCCGACTAACTAAATTTCTATATTAAAAAACGATCCGTTTTTGTTACGGATAGTTATATTTTGACATATTTTTCATTGAATAAATGTCAAAATTCGTTTCTATATTCAAAATCGTTTTTGAAATTGAATATAGAGACCCGGCATAAGGGAGTTCACTGCAATCACTCCTCAGTGAAGAGAGGGAAACTTCTAAAAGTTCCTTAAAGCCAATTCTAGACTATTCTTGTTTGAAGAGGGACCAGTGCCCAGCAGTGAAGGTAAGTAGTGCACATATAATTATGGGTCCAAATATTTAACTAGCAAAACCCAGAAAATATTTCATAATATTGTCTAGCGTTAAAAAGAATGTGAACTCAAACAGTGAATAATTAATATAAAATAACAATCTAGTAGTAGTTGATAAAAACAAAGCCTTTACACTGTCTGAATGAATTATTTTTATTTGTAAATATTTATTTTTCTCCTACATTTAATTCATGAAATTTAACTTTCAAAATACTCACCAATATCATGATCGAACGTCAAGCGTCTGATGAAACTCTCGCTCTTGGGGCTCGACGACAAGCTCGATCTATTTTTCCTGAACGACGCGTTCCTCTTGCTGTTCCTCTCGAACAGGTCGACCCTCCAATCGCACCGGCACTTGGACGTCCTCTCCCATATCGTGGAACACTCGCCCTCGGATATCGCCGGCCCCTTCATCATGTCACACTCGGTCATCTCCTCGCATATGAAACTCGACAAGCACCGCACGTGCGAGTCGATCACCTGAGTCAAGCTCACTCTATTGAAACCCCTACAGTGCACCGGCTTCCGTTCATCGTCAGAGCTGAAGATGTCATCGTTCGGACAACGCAACTTCACAAGGAACTCCGCTAAATTGTTGATATCGTCCAATTCACCCGTCTTCTGCTTCAACTTGAACACGACTAGTTGAGCCAGTCTTGAGTGTATCAGAGCGAAGTCTATTTTCTGAAACCGCTCATCGTCCATGTACGTAAATATTGTGTGTTGTAGATGCTTCGCTTCCGATTTGAGCGATTCCCCCGCTACTTCGGGCTCGGCTGTCAGCGAGAAGAACAGGGCATCCGCTATCCGTTTAGCGAAGACTTGGCACGTGCGCTCTATGCAAAGCAGCTGATTCACAGTGTGGTTTATGGGCGGTGGAGATTCACCGTTAGTCAATACAGGTTTAGTAGCAGTCGGCTGTCTACACAGCCTTTGTCTCCGGTCCGTTTTCATTAGGTTTGACGGTCTCTCTGATGAAATTTTACACGTTTTCAAGGCTACACACAGTTCTGACATGGGACTTAATACATCCGTTACAGGGCTGTGGTGCGAAATATCTCCCAAGCTAATGCGCGATAAGGACAGTTCGTCCGGTGGCAGCTGGGATTGTGCACAGCTATCGTTGTACGCAAACGAACAAGCGCTGTCGTATTTCTTCTTTAGGTAGTTTTCTAGAAGCTGCAACCCCTCTGGGGTTCTCAAGTCCGTGAATGTGTCTAAGAACGGCCAGTACTCCGTCCAGTTCACTTTTAGCTGCTCCGCGAGATCCCTATTGAGGGAATGAAACATAATCAAATTTAAATATCAATAATTAGTTGATGAAGCATTTTTAATATAGGTACAAAAAAAATAAAAATCGAATTCAAACACTGAAAAGTAAAAAATAATATAAGAATAGCTATAGACAACATCACACTTCTATATTGAAGTCGGTGCCAAACGATGATCTCTTAGAAAGTCTTAAATTTGTCATCGACTTCAATAATAGAAGTGTGATGTTGTCTGTACCTATTCTTTATTATTTTTTACTTTTCAGTGTTTTTGAAGTCGGTTTTTATTTTTTGTAAAATAATTTTTATTTTTATCTTTTTAGTGGATGAAATGATTTTTTTGTGAATGAGCTGGTATTAAATTAAGGTTCCGCTCGATTTTCATGGGATCCCATCATCCAGATCCTGACTTTGGTGACCTTGGGACCACCCCATGAGTATACTCTATCGAATAGAAAAAAAAATTCAAAATCGGCCCACAATAGGCTAGATGACTAAAAAAATTTTTTGCTTTAATAGAAGCTCATTCATATAATAAACAGAAAGAAAAAATCGGTTTTCGAATAACTATAAAAACAACCAAGATATAAGGTATTAAAGATTTTTCTCCATCTCTTTCAAGCAAAACAAGCAAAACGGCAATTTACATGGACTTTATATGGCCGTACTCAACAGTGACGTCACGGTTGATGTCGGATCTCTCTGTCTAATCGCCTTCAAATTAACAACTTAAAATGCTTGTATCTAATGTATTACTAAGCCGATTTTAATTCTAATTTCACAGGACTGCATCTTTTTCCACGGTATTTTAATATTTAATGACGAGACGTTAAAATTAGAATTCAGTCATCATCCCAATTGGCGGCGTAATCACACACAAAAAAAAATCATACGCATCGAATTGAGAACCTCTTCCATTTTTGAAGTCGGTTGATAATGTGAGCAATTCCACACGTCCCCAAAATGGGCGGAACATGGATCCTACCTGCCCACAGTCTCGAAACCCTTGGCGATGTCGTGCAGCCGGAAAGTGGGGGGCGCCAGCGGCCTCGAGCGGGGGGGCGTCTTCCATCTGCGGTGGAACGCGTCCGCCTCCGCCGGCGGCATGGGGCCCGCGAACGCGCGGATCTCGTAACGCGGACTCAGCGGATCCACGTTGATTTCCTGACGACAATATGCGTCATAATCTTTACACATAATGGACCGTATATTCACGGACCTGAAAAAAAGACGGACGGAGCGTTGTTGAATCACGAGTGAAGCATGCAAATGACAGCGTATTTGTATGGGTGCGTGTCTTGTTCGTTGAAAAATGACAGCTTTTTGTCTTACCTGGGTACATCTGTGTGAGTGTAGGTCGTGTACAAACACATGAAATTGTCTTACCTTGCATGCTTCACATTTGTTTAATGCCACACTACGTCCGTTTTTTTTTGTAGGTCCATGTTCCTATTAATAAAAATTTTACTCCGTGGATCATCCTCGGTTAAGTTTTGTCTTATTTTGATATATGAGCGCTGACATGTGCGGAAACCAGTCAAAATACGAAGTAATTAATTCGAAGATGATGCAAGGTGTAAAATTTTTATTAATAAGACAGATTGGGTTTTTCAATACACTAAAACTGCGACAGTACCTATATAATGGTTATCATATCAAAGCGATAGCTGTCAAATTTGACAATTACATTTATTTAGTCTTGACATTTATAATGGAATGCTACAAAATAAATAGAACAGCAAGTTAAGATTGTAAAATTTTCGAGATGTTCAGCTTCTACGTTGCGCGTAGTGGCGACATCAACTGGCTTTTTACACTAGTCAACTAATTACTGTGCTGTGACGATACGTGCTCTGGTCTACAGAGACAAACCAAACCACAGACAATCGTCGCCTCGAAGGCACAATTCGCGTTGTTCATAAAATTGTTAACTTTCTACAAGTTATTCCATAAAGCTATAACTTGTTATAATCATACTTTTCAAGTGACTCAGATAGAAGGCCAGAGGCCAGAGGCCATAGAAGTAATGACATATTTTTTTGAAATGATTTTTTCAGAATCAAACTACATATTAAGCAACATATTTATTATGCTTTATGTTTTACAGCGTTCAATGACTTGGTTCCTCATCATAGGTCTAGAAATCATAAAATAATTAAATACCATGTTCGGGGTTTAAGACAAGCATGAATAAAGCTTCTATACAGCTATGGCTTGGTTGAGCGTCAGTCATTTAACTAAGACGTTACTCACCGGAGGCCTAGATGGAGTGAAGGGCCTTCCTATTGCAGGGGCTCCGCTGCCGTCCTCAGCGTGTAGGACTGGCACGTAGTACCGAGGCCGCAATAATGCTTCTATACGATTTGCGCTCAACTCAGAATCGGTCTTGCATCGCTTGCAGATTATCTGTAAGTGCCAATTAAATAATTTTTAATCACACAAACTTAGTATGGCTTATTTATAGTAATATATGTGATTGTATATCACGAATATTGCAAATGAGCAATGTGACAAAACTTTTTAAGGGTAAAGTGTTTAAAGTGTTTGGAAGCGCAGATTTTAATAAGGCTAGCTTCGAAAACCATAATGATCGGAAAAAAAATGATAAATCCATTTCACCATTATTTCATGTTTCAGCAAGACTAATTTCAAATATCCAAAAAGTAAAAGTTTAATTGAAAAGAAAGATAATGATTTAAAAAACGTAATCCGCCATTTTGCAGTGGCGGCCATCTTGGATTTACAATTAGACTGAACATACATAAGAATCGTATTGCCATCAGAATATAAGGTGTGTACCTTTCAGATCATTCGGTCAAGAGGAAGGGGGGTCAAATTTTAAATGACTAAAACAAAACAACCTAAATCGAAACCGTTTAAAAAATGGCCGATTGACGTCAGCCTAACTAAAGGATAGCTAGCTGACTAGCTCATTTTGTAGCCGGATAGAGAACATACGTCTTTGGGCTGCTCGCCGTACTTGTTGACCGCCTCGCGGTTGCACTGCGCGAAGGAGGTTAGGACGTCCACCACATCGGCCGCACCGAACTTCGCGGCAAAGTGCAATGGCGTCTCGTTCATCGCCTTGTCGGGCGTGTTTAGGTACCGATCCACCAATATCGACGCGAATTCCTGATGACAATGGTAATAATGAGTATAGTATACTGTTAGGGTGAAGCAAGCAATGACGTCACCAAAATTTTCCTATACAAGGTGGAGATGTGTCAATACGAGTAACAGTAAAAAGTAAAGAAGTGAGTAAGAACGGCAAAGTCGCAGTATCTGTTGGCGATACCGTGATGTAAATATTAAGAGCCAACGAAAACAATCAAAATTCACATTTTAAAAATTCGTTTACCCCGATATGAAGGTCAATGACTTGTAGGCGATAGCTTAGCAAGTTATGCTTATACATCATTCATGTAGACAATATTAAAAATAAAAAGCGATGTTCTTTAACAAAACGGTTAGGTATTTTTGTTTGTTGTTTAATACACGATTTGAGTCATTGGGTAAGTATACAAAAGTAAATATATTGTCGTATCGACGTCTCCACCGGTATTTGTTGGTGTGTAATAAAACATGTTGTTGATATCACAAAGTCGGTTTATTGAATGCTTAACCAATTTAAAAACTTAATCAATTAGAAACTAATATAAATAAATGCCTACAAGCTTAAGCTTGTAAGCATTTAGCAGTTGTGTGTATGTACGCGGTACGAGTAATTAATTACTCGTACCGCGTACATACACACAGCAATATAGCGATCTGAATCTCCTCCATCCACTCCCTAGATGGCCATCATCTGATCACAGCTAGGTCAATCCCTGGCGGAGAACCAAGGCTTCAAAGTTACCTCGTTTGTATGAAAATCGACTGATGTCTTTAATTTTGTGACCGCCACTGTATACCTATTACAAAGGCGACAGAAATCTGTGTTAAGCTCATTTTACTCAGACTTTCGTGCGATACAGTAGCCGGATATTCAATGTGATTTGTGGTGAGATTTGGTCATATTCGGTACTTGCTCAATAGGTACTTATGTTATGAAACTGCTTGCCTAAGAATATTTATAACTGCGAAACATTTAACCCAGTGTATAACTGTTCACGCTCGAGGAAGAGCGAGTGGCGGCACTGCATTCGAGTCTGTGCAGTGACAGCTTTTTTGGCGGCCGGCCGCATGTGATATGTCAGTTGAGTCGAGTCGAAATGTCATGACATGCTTAGAGGTTATGTGCGGGCCGGAATAAAATATAATACACAATATTCAAGCAAATAGTGATTTGCGCGGCGCACCTAATATCGGGGAGCGAAAGCCCGCTTTGTGTTGTGCAAGGTGTCAAAATCGCGTGTGTGAGTCGTGGTGGCCTAATAGGCATTTGTAGTGCTCCGGTCTCCACCGGTGGATCCACTGCAGAACTTCAGGAGCCGCGACTTCCTTCGAGCTAGCTCAGGAAGTCCACCGGCTACGGAGGAGACGGACGGAGACAATTGGAGTCGGGGTAAGCCACAATGCTTTCTATGAGCGGGTAGTAGGGCATCAGCAATCAACCCAAAATTCCTTACTCGGTGAAACGCCGACGTGGTGGAGTCTACTTGGGGCACCACCAATAACCCATGTTTGTTTTTAAACAATCGTTTCTGAATCCTAACAATACAATTTTCATGTTCAATCAATAACATGTTGATCTAATGTTGTCGACGACATGTTACTTCTTGGTCGGGAGCCAAATTAGAGAAATATCTAAAGATCAATAATATCCGGCCTATAATAAATCTTAATGTATATTACCTTTAGAAGTGAATTTTGCGAACTACATACGTTTCAATGCTTATTTTTGTGTGCGTCACGAGTATTATTCAAGTGCACTGCGTAGTTCACTAGTTTTTTCGTACTGCAGTTTATTTATTACTAGCTGTGCCCGCGAACTACGTTTCGCCTTAATTTATTTTTTCCCGACATCTTCAACAAATATCGTTAATGTACACAGAAATAAATACAAAAACTTAACAAATTATATACTAAAACCTTCCTCGAGAATCACACTATCGAGTGGTGAAAACCGCTTGAAAATCGGTGCAGTAGTTTTTGAGTTTATCGCGAACAGACAGACAGAGAGACAGACGCGGCGGGGGACTTTGTTTTATAATATGTAAGGATTATAAATGAGATTAGATTATATCCACGTGATCCATTTTTTAACACCATACAAAATAAAATAATACTGAGTTGTTATTGTAAATTTGTCTCTTGATGAAAGGAAGAGAGGGACCTTGCATGTAAAATAACTGTCTTGCGTAGTTGCAAATAAAAATCTATAGTTGCGTATTTGTTCAACCAACAAATGAACAAAACTTTATTATTTTTTTGCCACTGCGAAAAATTTCAAAATCATGAACTAGCAAGAAGTTTACAGTTGAATCACAAGCAAAACAAGTAAGGATGAAGACTAGTGCACAGTGAGTGACTTAAAGGCATGGGACATATTATGTTGATGGTGATTGGGTTGCACATGCTCATACAAGGACAAAAACGTCCTTTTCTACTAAGTATGTTGCTGTATTTTTGTTTGCATTGCATTAAAGCCGACGAGCTAGCAAGGTCTTGGGCCCAGGGACTACAGTTTGGTTGGCCCAGAGCCTTTCTGTGGTATCTCAAAGAACCAGGCTATGCAATACTTAAAAACCAACCTCCTCCAAGAGGCAAAAGCGGACTGGCAAAGAACGCCTGGGTTAACACATTCAAAAGCACTAATCGAACCATACTCTCGTAAGCGCACTGACGAGCTATTGAAGCTCAACAGGGGCAACCTGAGCGTGATGATTAGGGCTCTGACTGGCCACTGAAAGCTGAACAGGCATCTCTTCAATATGAGACAAAAGAAACTGATGCTTGCAGATTCTGCGAACAGGAGCGTGAAACACCAATGCACCTCCTGTGCTTTTGTGAACCCCTCATTCACAAAAGAAACCGACAACTGGGGAGACACATTCTCGACCCAGACGATATAAAAACAATCCAAGCTGAGAATATCTTATCATTGTTAGACAGTGCCCAGCTAAAGGAGCACATGTGAGACCTGATAAGTCTTACTTGGAGGCTAGTCACAATAGATCTTTGTAGGTCGCAGTGACGCAAATAGCCCCGAATAAATCTTCTTCTTCTTATATATAAAAATGAAACGCTGTGTGTTAGTCTCGCAAAAACTCTGAAACGGCTCGATAGATTCCTACGAAATTTTCTGTGTGTTTAAATATGTCTAGGGAAGGTTTAAAAGTATAATTGGACCCGGTAGGTGGCGCTGCAATCGGGCATGACAACGTCTGCCGGACCCACTAGTCTTCTTCTTCTTATATATAAAAATGAAACGCTGTGTGTTAGTCTCGCAAAAACTCCTAAACGGCTCGACAGATTCTTACGAAATTTTCTGTGTGTGTTTCAATGAGTACAAGGAAGGTTTAAAAGTGCAATTGGACCCGGTAGGTGGCGCTGTAATCGGGCAGGACAACGTCTGCCACTAGTAAATAATAATAGAAAGAAAGAAAGAAAGAAAGAAATCATTTATTTGCTTTTGAATAGGGTACAAAAAAGGTAGCATTAGTTACAGAACCATATCACAACGTTTCACCTACTCAGCTATAGATAATAGCATGCAAATATGAAAAAATTGAAGCTATTACAAATATCAAGTACCTTCAAATGTCAAGTCATATATTATTATTATTAAAACATTGAGGTATAAATTATATTTAAAATGTCAAGAAAAGCAATTACAATAATAATGTCATTACAATAATAATATATTGCATTACGAACCTTACAGGAGTCGGGGTCGGCATCGGCGCCGTACAGCGTCTGGACGAAGGTGGGATTGCCGACGGTCGTCAGTATCAGGTTGCAGATTTCCGCGTTCAGCGACTTGGCCGCCACGTGCAGTGCGTTGTACCGGGAGCCCTCCTGGTTCGTGCAAGAGATGATGGTTTCACTTCAAACTGTCACTGTACAGTCAGCGACGTAACTATGTTAGCACAATATAGAGAACCATACAGTACTTTGACTCCATATAAAGGGACGAATCGGCTCAGCTACGCTCAGCTCATATACGTCCCCACCGAGGGGCTCGAGCCTACCCTAAGTTGGGGTGTTTAGGCCTCAGTCAACCACGCTGGCCTAGTGCAGATTGGTCGACTTCACATATACCCTTGAATTACTTCGCAGGTGTATGCAGGTTGCCTCACGATGTTTTCCTTTACCGTGGGAGCGTTGGACAAATGTATGTATAAAATTAGAGAAACGAAAAAACGCATTGGTACATGTGAAGGATTGAACCTAGGACCTCCCGATCAGAAGGCCAGTGCCGAGTCCACAGCGCTACCGACGCGACGCTCCCAAAAAGATCTGATGACAGGAATTCAAAGTTGATGCTGTCAGTCAATGCGACCAAACTGTTGTATCTACGCATCCAAATAGCTCAAAAAACTAAGCACAGGTAGGAAATTACCATAAAATGTACGTTTACAGTGTGCTCAATATCTTCAATATTATATTCTAGCTTTCCGCTTTCCCGTGGGATTTTTTTTCCGTAGGAAAATTACCCTACATCCTTCCCCTGATCTCGAACTATCCCTATACCAACTTTCATCAAAATCGGTTCAGTAGTTTAGAAGCCTATTCAAAACAAACAAACAATCAAATCTTTCCTCTTTATAATATTAGTAAGTATAGATTATACACATTATTCAAAATGCTCATCAACTAGGCAATAAAAGTGTTCAAGTTTACAAATGCGGCCCAGCAACAACCCTGCTTGGGTACCTCCATCTTACCTATGTCTGCCGCAAAGCAGCAGTGCTTGCGCGGCTGTGTTCCGGTTTGAAGGGTGAGATATGGCAGTGAAACTACTGGGTACCGTGACTTTAAATCTGATGCCACAAGTTGAAAACGTACACGGTGGTTCTTGTGGGGGTTGCAGTTTTGCTGCGAATCTCAAAGGAGCCACGTGTATCATAGGCGACTGTTACCACTTACCATCAGGTGGGCAGTTTGCTTGTTTGCCAACTTAGCTGCAATAAAAAAAAATAAGCTCATAGCGACGTGAAATTTTAGTTTAACCTACTCTAACGCGTGGCGTTAAGGTGTGATTCAGCTTGGATGCTCAAAGTTTGGTTATTTAAAATGTCGGCTTTCTCAAGATCAATGGGGTGCAACTTCTGTGTGTAGTACTATTATCTCACTAGCTTTCCGCTCGCGGCTTCGCCCGCGTTATTATTGTTTTCCCGTGGGAATTTTATTTTTTCCCGTAGGAAAAATAATTTAGTAGTCTATAATATAGAATACTGTTATTTATATTTAGAAGCTCGAAAAAATAAATTTCATTAAATTTAGAGCAGATTTTAAATATTTTCCATTGAAACTTTCAACCCCTACATTGCACCAATACCAATACCAATAAACCATGAAACATGTGTTCAATAAAATGTTTTTTTAAAGTAAGAATCTCAAGTTTGATCAAAATCGTTGCTAATTTAAAAAAAATCCATACAAACTTGCAACCCCTATTTCATCCCTTTTGAATTAAAACAACTGTCCAAATTTCTTTTCGTTTCTACCATTAGCGGTTACGGCTGTGCGTGCGTCTATAGATGGGAAATTCTCCTTTTATACCTATACACGGTTATTTTTTTATCACCCTGGAAATTTTAAGGGACGCTTCACGACATGGTATTATAATGATTTAAATATGAAAAAAAAATAACTCACTTAATTTTTTATTAATTTTCTAAAATATCCAAAAAATGCTGCACTAGTTGAGAGCAGCATTTTTAGAGATTTTTTATATAATAATGGATGTGTCCTAAAGCATCCCTAAAATTTTCCAGGGCGATAAAAAAATAACTGTGTATATAGATAGATAGTCATGCATACCTGTAAAATGGAAGGCGTGTTGCCACTGCTCACGAGGAATCTCGGGTTGTCCCAGACGCGGTCGCGCACCGTGGTCGCGAGGCCCGCCTCGATCGCCTTGCGCAGCGACACCATGTCCTGGGGCGACGGCGCCTTGAACGGGTACGGCTTCTCTCCCACGAGTGCTGAAAAGCAGCAAGCGTTATAATCTCAGACGGGGGATAGCGTTTATCACTGTCACGGTGGAGCCCTTTCATAGTAACATTTACTGCTTATGACCTACACAATCGATATCCAAATGGAAATAAAGTTTTATTTTTCAATACGACCGGGCTCGGTTTCCGAACAGAGTAACTTTTTTTTAACCTTCATATGCAATTTTTCTTGTCACTAAAATCGATGACATGGCTCCTTAGAACAGATCCTTGTGTCTTATAGTTGCAGACTTGCCCATACTGACCAATCTAAATGTGCCAGCCTGTGGTCGCAACACGGGAAAAAGTCTGTCCATATTCACGGCAGTGCGAATATATGTGTATGGTTTGAGTCCCTATAGAGGTCTAATTCACCTCAAGTGATCTACAAAGGCCTACTGGGGGTCTATTATGAGCGTATACGATTTTTGGGTAGATAACATGTAAACAGCGACCTATGATAGTAGATCTCATTGCAGTGGCGACTTTAATAATGTGAGTTTCCATTGCTGATTTTTTTGGGGGGAAATGCGTCACCGCACTCTACCCGCCGTTGGCTAGACGGCAGAGTGCCACGCATACCTGTTCAGAGAGGCAATCGCACTATTTACCAACGTTTGAACCAAAACCAAAACGTTACCGTTCCCATATGTTTTGACATCTGACTGCTGTCAAGGTGTTGTCAAAATGTATGGGAACGGAAACGTTTCTGATTTGTTTGAAACGTTATAAATAGTGCGATTGCTCCTCTGCCTGCCCTTTAGGGCGCGTGTGGTTGGGGTCCACAATGCGACACCAGCGCCCAGGCTAGCTCGACCTGACTGGTCGTGCTATCGCCAAGGGGGATTGCCCGAAAACACCCGAGTAATCCCCAGGTTAATGAAATCCTGTCTTAGAGTATCGACTACAACAGATATAGTCTGTGTTAAAAAAAGTTAAATTACGCAATTTTATAAGTATTAGTGGCAAACAAAAATATCTCGCAAAGTACACTAAACTCAATCTGTTGGATCAATATTACACTAAATTTCCTAATGTAGTCAAATGGAAGGTTAATAGGTACCCAACCTAAATAACCAAGTGTTGTGATGATAAATTAGCTTACATCGCCATCTGTTTGAAGCTTATCAAAATAAAAAATAATCAAATTACAAACAATTTAATTGGGGGTTGTCCAGTTTGAAGACTTCAATTCGCTACTATTTTTTATCAGACAGCTGACACAAAGTCTGGTACTGATGTGGCAATGACTAGCAATTTCATTAGGGATCATGATAGATTTTTTCTTAGACAATAACCCCCCGGACCCCAAGCCCCCACCCTTACCTACGCCAATGTTCGCAACAATAAATATTAAGATCAATAATCGACATAAAAACTATCCCACCCTTTAAGTTGGACCAAATTACATACAGAAGCCAAAATTAATCAAAATCGGTTAAGTAGTTTCAGAGTTTATCCCGGACAAACATTGTGACGCGGAAATGTTTATATTTATAGGATTGCAATTGCTCTTGTTTCTAGACAATGCCTGCAACCTTCATTCACACATTTGCGAAGTGGCAAATGGAACGGCAGACGAATAGTGATATGATGACTCAGTGTCGGCTATGAATTCCAATGCGTTCTTAATTGCACACGCGATCCCCAGTTGGACGTCACGCCTAAAAGCGGGCAGCGAAACGTCCTTGGCTAAGAAATTAAGTTGTCGCTCCACTCGAATTTTTGCTTTCACACCAATAGGCTAAGCTAGAAGAATGAAAAAAAATTATTGCTTTAATTTAAATCAATAATTTTTTTCATTGTATTAAATTCTTCTATTAAATTAATAGAAGCTCATTAATATAATAATCATAACGAAAAAATCGGTTTTCGAATAACTATAAAAACAACCAAACTATAAGGTATTAAAAAATTTTCTCCATCTCTTTCTAGCAAAACGGCAATTTACATGGAGTTTATATGGCCGTACTCAACAATGACGTCACGGTTGATGTCGGATCTCTCTGTCTAATTGCTTCCAAATTAACAGCTTAAAATGCTTGTATCTAATGTATTTCTAAGCCGATTTTAATTCTAATTTCACATGATTGCATCTTTTTCTACGGTATTTTAATATTTTATGACGAGACGTGAAAATTTGAATTCAGTCGTCATCCCAATTACTGGCGGTTCACTTCGAGTTTGCCGCTGTCGACGGCTAAATAACATCACAATACGGGCTCGCAATTGCAAATGATGATGATAAGGTTTATTTATTTGTTGCAACAAGGGGATAAGGGTGTAAACGTAGATATTACGATTACACAGTATCAACATGTTTCATTTGCCATACAAATATTTATAAATAAATGTGAAATAATTGCAAACAAACAATTTATCTTATCTTACTCCAAAATTTGTCTCTGTCAAATGCGTAGTACAAGGTGGTTTGGATATCTATATTAATGTAGATAGGAAAAACAATAGTGTTATTTGTCTGTAATCTTATCTATGATTCGAGTTGTATACAAAGGGGGTATTAACCCTTACTGCCGCACTCAGTCAGGTTAATTAATTTTAATGCATCGTTAAGTTTCTTGTCTTCTTATACTATTACTAGCTTTCCGCTCGCGGCTTCGCCCGCGTTATTATTGTTCTCCCGTGGGAATTTTAAATTTTACCGTAGGAAATGTACTGTTATTTATGTTTAGGAGCCCGGATAATAAATTTAATAGAAATTGGAGCAGATTTGAAATATTTTCAATTCCTATTTTGCACTCTAAGGGGTTGAATTCCAATAAACCACGAAACACGTGTTCAATGAAATGTTTTTAAGAACATGAATCTCAAGTTTTATCAAAGACGTTGCTAATTTAAAAAAAATCCATATGTACAAACTTGCAACCCCTATGTCATCCCTTCAGGGTTAATTTTTTTTTAAATCCCTACTTATTGTGCGGCCGCATTTTGAATTAAAACAACTGTCCAAATTTCACGTTTCTACCATTAGCGGTTACGGCGGCTGTGCGTGCGTCTATAGATGGAAATATTTCCTTTTATACATATACTAGACTATTATGGAAAAGAAAGAGATAGATTTGCTTAAATGACGAATTAAAAAAAAGTCGCCTCTGAGTACGATTGTTATACATACAATTCATATTTAGTAACAGGTAAAGCAAATAAATATATGTTTTGTATTCATCATCATCATCATCATCCCCTGTCCTTATCTCTCTTATTTGAGGTCGGCGCAACACGTTACACGCTTTTATTTAACTCACAGTTTGTATGCGTCAAATCCTGCAAGTTGAATTTGACCCACTTGCCAGTGTCCAATTGAGCTGAGAGCTGGTATACTATACACCTTTAGTTCCGATGACGATGCAGTTATGCATAATTTAATTATTATTTCTGTAAATCTAAACTGGCCGCTGCAACAAAATGACGGATTACTGATGTTTGTACAGCCCCCGCAATATAGGTATCAATCAAATGAAAGGGCTTGCCTTGTAGAATACGGTACACTATTTAAAAATTTGCTAAAAAGTAGAAAATAATACCATATAAATAACTTTTTAAAAAGCACGCCTTTATTTACACGTAGAAATTGGACTAAAAAGTAGAAAATTTTTTCTTTTGTTTGCTGCTATACGTATGTGACAAGGAAGTTGACCAATTTTCAAGAAATCTGTAAAGATTTCTAAATTGGATATTGATACGTAGTTATTAACAGTGAATAGAGACTACTTTGGCTTAACGTAGTTCAAAAGAGATCAATAATAGCATTAAAAATATTAAAAAAGAGAACAATGATAGCCTTAAAAATAATTTGTTATTATAAATAAGTAGTTCGATTTTCGATTGTTCGGGTTCGATCCTCGCCTGAGACGAATTTTTTTCTTTATTGACTTATTCACTTTTCTATGTATGATAAATTATGTTACGGCTAAAAGCCGAAGTATGGTAACACCTAGTTTTAGTCAGCTAGCTAGAACTCCTAACCTAATCCAATCTACTAGTTGCACCTAGTTTTAGCCGGCTAAATGTAGGTGTAACCGAATAGGGAAGATGCAAATGTAATATTTATGAACGATTTGTGATTAAAATGTTATAAAAACGTAAAACAAGAATGATGGCAACGTTTTTATTTTAATTCATGCTATTTTTCATGAATAATTGCGAAATAAAAATACGCGAAACGGAACGCATCTTAATCTACCAATCAACGACTAGTGACGTCACTCGTGTTTTATGACCTGTCAGATGTAAAGGTAAACATTATTTTTACGAAAATTATTTACATTTTTCTGTAAAAAATGGTTGTTGGTTTTATAAAAATAGATTCCAGAAACCTACCAAGAGTTAGTGTCGACATGGTAGTAACTTCTTTGTTGAAAGTGCCGAGTTTTCGAGTATAGAAATGAAAGGAACTAAACTACTAGGATAAGTATTAAATCACAGTTAAGTTTTCATGTTTCATTTACGCCCGAACCCAATATGCGATCCTGATCCATTTTTTCCGGATTGAGATTGTAAACTCGATCCAAAAGTACCATTTTGCGTCTCTATATCCAATCGATGGATTGCATTTGTAATCTCGGAAAGTCAACCATCCATGAGAGGTCCGATCAGTGTTTTTGGATGGACCTCTGCACCTCTGCTCGAAAATGATGTTTGACGTGTCCCAATAATCAATCTTTGAATAAAAAGGATTGATTGCTACGTCTACACAATCTTTTTTGGCGATCTTCATATTTTTTTATGGTTTACTTGTCAAAATTTGGATTGATTTACATGTTTTGAAAATAAATTGTTGTATTTTTGTCAGAAATGGCAATGGCAAAGGCGATATTTTTGGAAGATGTGATAGGTAGTGATTTGGAGTTATGCCGAAACAATATCTGATTTCGATATGTGACTGCAGTGATGATGATGAAGTGTTACAACAACAACGTCGCAATTAACACCAAATATCAACAATAGTAATAAATAACTAAGAATTTACTTTTTGATTCCGGCTGAACAAAACTGTCGTAAATTACTTTTAACGAAAATAATGCCAGACATAAAAGAAACAATGACTAGATACCTTTTGCCGCGCTATACCGGGTGTAACTGAACACCCCAATAACATTTAAGGGGCACATAAGTTAGATACTAAATGGACCTTCGGTGCTTGACTTAGACCTGGAACCTCAATACTTTCAGAGTTATTTGATTTTAAACTGAAAGTAAAAACTTTCAAGTGACAACCATAATCAACTCTTAACCCAAAAGAAATTTAAACACAAAATGACACGTGACAGACTTGAGCGTAGTATTCCTCGTACGCTTACGTAGGGCTGTCGGCACTTTATACCAAAAAATAATTTCTTTAGTTTGTATGGGAAAAAAAAGTTAGTTTGTTAGCCCTAATATTTTTACTACAGAATCTCTACTTCTGATGGATACATACCCTTAAATGTTATTGGGGTGTTCAGTTACACCCTGTATATGTGATGTGAATATGTTTGAAATATATAATAAAGAGCTGTGCCGGCGAACTACGTTTCGCCATAATAATCACCTAGGTGTATAAAAAATAGTTTACGGCCTATTCTCAGACCTACCGAACATACTTACACAAAAAATTTCATAAAGATCCGTCAAGCTGTTTTGGAGGAGTTTGGTAACACTGGGGCACGAAAATTTTATATATTAGAAGATAATAGCTTCAGCTTTGCCTCGCTGTTGGATTAAGTTTTTTATATTATTTTGTTCTTGTATAGATATTGTAAAAATCTTAAATATAAGATATTTTTTGGAATAAATGATGATAATAGTAATAAGTCATTTATTTTCCTCTTTACATTTCGTTACCTCAATAGTTTACACATTACATTAAATACTACATTACACCCATATAAAAATCTTCCTCTTCTTTTTAGTAATCATGGAGAGGCACCTTTTCTTTAATAATCTTCTTTAGTAATTTCTCACCACAAATTTTATTTCTGTATTTGTTATACGACTATTCGTTGCTTTTATTTATTTATAGTAGTTCAAATCACAAATTATACGTTCAAATCAAACCAACCACACCACAGCTAGCTAACAAACAAATAATATCACTCGCGTGCTCGTGTCAGTTTTATACACGTTCCATTCCTATAAAAATAAGTAGTTTGCATAATATTGTATTTGATATATTATTAATTACAGAATAATAAGTGTTTTTAAACATTATATTTATTGTTAGAAGCATAAGAAACATTATTTAAAAAGATTTATAGCTAGTTTGTTTTCATAAAACATACAGTAATAATATTGCACAATCTAATATTTTGCGTATAAAGAAACGGCCAAGAGGGAAAGGATCGCTGGCGATCCGGTGTCAAAAGAATCCTAGGATTGCAATCTTTAGTTATTGGCACGCGGATTAGAGATCGATTGAGCGATACGCAATAATCCGAGGTTGTTTTTAATCTTAAACTACGGATACAATATTGGGTTCGGCCGTTAGAGCGTTAAGTACGAAAAGAAGGTTATCGTGTTACAGCCATTTTTTTCAACTTTAAATCAGATGGTCCAGTTAAAAACAATTTATGTAGGAACTTCTTTGAAGTTGATGGACACACTGATATAAACCATTAATCCACAAGCCTTTTTTCAGAGCAATAATAACATTGTTCTGATTTTAAATGTCAATGGATATCCCATTTTAAAATAACTAATTCGAAACTAATGGTAACTTTCCCTGTGATATTTAAAGTATAAGTAGGAACGAATGTAGTATACTAATATTGATTGTCACAATACAAGAAATTGTAATGTTATTGGTGGAGAAATAAATACATTATTATTAAATTATTATAAAAAAAATATATATTTGAATTGAATGTAAGCGACGAATGAGTGACAGACAGGAGTGACGTCATCAGAACTGTAGGCCTTAGAGCAGGTTAAATGATCTAAGCTGTAGGCCCGTTTAAGCGCGAAATTTGAAACTGTTAGTTTCAGACTGCATTTTGTTGCAATAAATTTTTTTATTTTAATTTTTAACATACTTGTTAAAAATTAAAATAAAAAAATTCTTTATGATAAACGCAAAAATAAAAATATTGCATTTCGGCTCTTAACCTTGAAATATTGACAACAATATTCTTATTAGGGTGTCATAATCAGAATAATATACGACTCTCATACAATAAGAGCAAGTAAGTAAGAATTATATCATTAAGAGGAAACACCAAGGTCAAGTGAATTCAAAAATAGGTATTTGTAAAATTTATTGCTGTCGCGCTGTGTCCGAACAGCTTAACTGCCCCCCTAGACAAGACGTCTTTCGATAATCGCTAACGCATTCGCTAAATAGACAATGTATGAGATTTGACAATTGCACTCGAAAGCTAAGCGAGGCTTATGTCAAATCACATACATTTTCCTTCCAGCGATTGCGTTAGCGATTATCGAAATGCGTCTTGTCTAGGGCGATAGGGGCAAATTGCAGCTGGGACCGAAAATACCTATGAAAAGTACATAAAATATACGTTTTATAGTCCCCTGTTTTCTCCGCGAAAAATTGATCGATTTAATTACTTTTTGCGTTAAAAATTAAAGCAAGGCTTGTTGGCATTTGTTTGCTGGACGTTTGCATGCAGCAGAAAATTAGATCGATTTTTTAGATTTTTGAAGGTTGAAAATCTCTTTTAATATTTTACTTAATAAAAAAAAGAAAACTTAGGAACTTGCTTATAGTGGCCATTGATTTTATTGGGAAAAAAAAAAAAAAACTAGTGCCATTACCTGGGAAGGAAAGGGGGACTACGTTTGTATGGAAAAACGGCCTGTACGATTTCCTCTTAAATATAGAAATAAATAAGTGGTTTTTAAACTATCCCAGGAGGATCATTGCTCTAGGACTATATGAGAATTTAGAATTATATCTGCATATAAGTCCGGAAAAGGCCAACTTTATAAGTCTACTTTTGCTTATAACGTATTTATAATAGACCACTTAAATACGCCTATACAAGGTTATTTTTTTGTTATGAAAAAAATTTTGTGCGCTTGTTCAGACAAGCAAACTGAACAACTTTCAGTCTGCTTGTCTGAACAAGCACACAAAATTTTTTTGGTAATTAAAAAATAACCTTGTATAGAGAACATTTTATCCTACTGAGTGCAGTTAGAATATTTGAAACGCGGATATGAAATTTTATATTTTTGAAACTAGGTATGAAATCCGCTTAAACCTTAATTTTAAGCTAATGTAAAACCAGACAAGAAATATACATACTGTTCAGTGGTTTAACTGCAGTTTACTTTTATTAGCCATAAAATATAAGCTTATATTAGGTTCTATGTAGACCCCGTTATCGGAGGTGCAATTTGGTAGCTTGACGTTTTTAGAGATGGGTAAAATAAAAATATTTATGATGACGATATCAATACTTTTTCTTAACAATTATTGATTGCGGCAGAAAGTTAATGTTTTTAATTTCTCGTAATTCGTCTTCAAGCCGCTGTAATAGGAAAATAATGTTTTAATTTATACAAATATTTAAATATATTCTAAACGAGACAATTTTTATTTTTCAACTTATTGAAAAAATAAGTTATATAAAATAAGTTATATAAAAAATAAGTATTATGGCGATTTGATATAGAGTATAAGGTTTTTACCAAAAAACACTCATTTCAGACTAAGATGAGTCGAAAGCTAGTTTGGAAAATAATAAAATATTGTATTGTTTTTTCTGTGAACTGCTATGCCAAATTGAAATAAAAGAAATACAATATTCATGTTTTTTACCTTCTTTCTGACCTTCTTGGTAAATGTACATATACAGTTTAGTTAGTGAAATATTATTATTGATAAACATTAAAAATTTTGATATATTAATTTTAATCATGTCAGTTGTAACGAAATAAACATGTCTAATTTTTGTCTAAGATTTCATTACGGTAGAGAAAAAGTATCGATATAATATTTCAATATTATTTTTACCCATCTCTAACGGCCGAACCCAATATTGTATCCGTAGTTTAAGATTAAAAATAATCTCGGATTATTGCGTATTGCTCAATCGATCTCTAATCTGCGTGCCAATAACTAAAGACTGCAATCCTAGGATTCTTTTGACACCGGATCGCCAGCTATCCTTTCCCTCTTGGCCGTTTTTTTATACGCAAAATATTAGATTGTGCAATATTATTACTGTATGTTCTATGAAAACAAACTACCTATAAATCTTTTTAAATAATGTTTCTTATGCTTCTAACAATAAATATAATGTTTAAAAACACTTAGAAATTATTCTGTAAATAATAATATATCAAATACAATATTATGCAAACTACTTATTTTTATAAGAATGGAACGTGTATAAAACTGACACGAGCACGCGAGTGACATTATATTTTTTTGTTAGCTAGCTGTGGTGTGGTTGGTTTGATTTGAACGTATAATTTGTCATTTGAACTAATATAAATCAATAAAAGCAACGAATAATCGTATAATAAATACAGAAGTAAAATTTGGGGTGAGAAATTACAGAAAGAAGAGGTGCCTCTCCATGATTACTAAAAAGAAGAGGAAGATTTTTATATGAGTGTAATGTAGTAATTATGGAATGTGTAAACTATTGAGGTAACGAAATGTAAAGAGGAAAATAAATGACTTATTTATATTATCATCATTTATTTCAAAAAATATCTTAAATTTAAGATTTTTACAATATCTATACAAGAACAAAATAATATAAAAAACTTAATCCGACAGCGAGTCAAAGCTGAAGCTATTATCTTCTAATATATAAAATGTTCGTGTCCCAGTTTGTTACCAAACTGTTTGTTACCAAACTCCTCCAAAACGGCTTGAATGATCTTTATGAAATTTTTTGTGTAAGTATGTTCGGTAGGTCTGAGAATAGGCCGTAAACTATTTTTTATACACCTAGGTGATTATTATGGCGGTAGTTCGCCGGCACAGCTATTTATTATATACTAGCTGTGCCCGCGACTTCGTCCGCATGGAATAGTAACGGCTGGACCGATCTTGATAAAAAGTAGCCTATGTTATACCTTATATAATTAGCTATCTATTAGTGAAAGTCCCGTCAAAATCGGTCCAGCCGTTCCGGAGATTAGCGGGAACAAACAGACAGACAAAAAAAAATAAATTGTGTTTTTGTTATTGGTACCCGATATACATTCATACCCATTCATTAAAAACTTGTTATTTTGACAATAAAAACAGACACTTCAATTTTATTTATTTGTATAGATTTCAAACACATTCACATCACAAATATAGCGCGGCAAAAGGTATTTTAGTCACTGTTTTGATGTTTCTTTTATGTATGGCATTATTTTCGTTAAAAGTAATTTACGACAGTTTTGTTCAGCCGGAACCAAAAAGTAAATTCGTAGTTATTTATTGCTATTGTTGATATTTGGTGTTAATTGCGACGTTGTTGTTGTAACACTTCATCATCATCACTGCAATCACGTATCGAATTCTGATATTGTTTCGGCTCATAACTCCAAATCACTACTATCACTATCTATCTATAGTTACTATCTTCCAAAAATATCGTCTTTGCCATTGCCATTTCTGACAAAAATACAACAATTATTTTCAAAACATGTAAATCAATCCAAATTTTGACAAGTAAACCATGAAAATAGGAAGATTGCCAAAAAAAGATTGTTTAAACGTCAATCAATCCCTTTTTAATCAAAGATTGATTATTGGGACACGTCAAACGTCATTTTCGAACAGAGGTCTATCCAAAAACACTGATCGGACCTCTCATGGATGGTTGCCTTTCAGAGATTACAAATGCAATCCTTCGATTGGTTATAGAGACGCAAAATGGTACTTTTGGATTGAGTTTGCAATCTCAATCCGGAAAAAACGGATCAGGATCGCATATTGGGTTCGGGCGTAAGAAAATACAGCTACCAAATTGCACCTCCGATAGCGGGGTCTAGTTATAAGTAATAAATACAGGAGTGATTGGTCTTAACCTCCTTGTGGTGCACCCTTTTTTTTGAGGCGGGGGAATCTCTTTACGATTCAACAAGGGGCTGAAAGCTGACAAAGCCGCCCCAAGGATATGCCACTGGACTCGAGTATAAACCCCATACCTGGCTAAACCACCCTCCAGAGCAACTTCTACCTCCGTAGAGACACACTCGGGATCGGCGTTAGCCATTCCCCGAGTGCCCTTGTGGTGCACCCTGGGCAACCCGGCAGATTCTCTGCCGCGGGCTAATAGTCAGACGAGAGGACCCCTATATGGGGCGTGGGATGGCCGGGTTCAACCCGGCGAGCCACTTCATGTGGCCATCCGCTTTATGCGGGGAAGGGCGAAGTCCCCTCTTCTTATGTCAGAAGCTAGAAGCCGATCCCGGCGGCTACCTCAGGTGGTAGTAGGGTCGAGGCGAGTTGCTCGCCATGGCGCTTCGCGTCCGTTGGGGATTTCCTCGAGCTTCGGGTCACCCGCGCGGCGGTGGATCCAGTGGGATCTGCCGTCGGGCAACCCGTTACCCGCACTGAGCGATTAATTTTTTCACTATGATAGGTAATATAATACAGCACTGTCACAGCGACGAACTCAAGGCTGTCACTTTAGAGAATCGCCCCGCAGAACCGGGAAATTCCAGTGTCGAAAATACCGAAAACTTAGGCGATTCACACACTGCCACGCACCACGGAGCGTAGCGCGTGAATGCGTGTTCTTACGTTGCTTGTAAGTATCTCCGTTTGTATAGAAAACACGCACAGTCCAACACACAGAAAACGCATCCACGCGCGTTCATGCAGATCACGCGCCTACAAGCGGTGAAAGACGCACCCACGCGCGTAGGTGCGCGCGAGACGCAAGGTATGGCACACCGAGTCTCGCAGTGCCGTGCGTGATTTTGGAAGGGCTTGACGTTGATTTTGGAAACGCAACTGCGCGCGTGAATGCGTAAAAAACCCGCATGATGCCGATCTGCACTCCCGCAAGTACGCGCGTAGCTGTGTCGACACGCATGATGCAGTGTGGTGCGTGGCAGTGTGTTAATCGCCTTACAGGTCTTTTGGAACTAAAATGGAACGGGGAAATCAAATTTGATACTCTTCAGATACTCTTACTCCCTTATATACTCATTCTTTACTTTTTCATACTTTCTTTCTACTGTGTAAAAATTAACTTGGCATCAAAATAACACAACGGCAATATAAGTAACGCGTGAAAGAATAGTTAGCCACCAACACAATGTAGGACATTTGTTCTAGAATTATATGACAGTGAGAAAAAAAAGCTTTTTCATTACTCATACTCGGAAAGTAGGTCTGAATTTGCCTGAGGAGCGGGTTGAAAGTAATACTTTTCAGCCCTAGGGAGAATCGCTTTCATCTGACAGTTGTCAAATTATAAAAAAAACTTGTTCTATTTCACATTTCTATTTTTCAATGATGAAAATGAAAAATAATAGCTGAAAAGCTGGCCGGCACCAGAAAAAACAAAATAGGCGGAAAAGCGGCAATTATCTTCATTTGTTTTTTCGAGTTGTAGAGTTTTGTTTATACTTCCCTATAGCAGAGATTTGTATTAACACAATGAGTTCATCTGGTTCATTGTTGATTTATGTAAAATTAAATTCACTCAATTTTTCTTTAGCTTATTCATGTTTTTATTTTTACTTTCCTTGTATTCCTAATAAAAAGCGCAGTGTTTACCTCGGGTTAAATATTCATTTCGTCCCTCGAACTACTGGCGCCCTCGCTACGCCAAACCCCGTCTCGGGACTAAACATGTTACTTTCACCCGCTTTCACTTGGGTAAGAAAGTACTATAAAAACATGTTAGTTAAAGCTAAATTGAGCTCTCATAATCTCTTATCTGTGGGGGTGAAACTAGATCATAAATTATTGATAGTTTTCTTTCTACCAAAATAGATTTGATATTTTTATTGATTTATTAATATATTTATTACTTTCTATGGACTCTATGTACAAAAAACTGATTCCTAAAAAGTTGTGGTTCTATATCTTTAAAATAAACACACAAATTATGCCAGCAGGCGTAGCACGGGCTGCCAAGACTGGACTCTAGTCATGCATTATCTCACAATTTCAGTGAGATAATCTCTATGTCTTAAAGAGTAGCACGGTGGCGCTTATTAACTGGGGCTGACGTGAAAAAATTTCTTGACGCTCGTCAAGAGACACGTGTTACGATCTGGTGCTATCTCATGGCCAGTCTTTTCCCCAGATTTAAATCCATTAGATTTCGTTTACTGGGGAGCGGTGATGCAAAGTCAATCGAAATTGTGACTGAGCTACGGCAAAGAATAATAGAAGCAAATGATTTTGTTAACAACGGAAGATTCGCCCGGTTGATAGCCCAATCTTTTTTAGATGTCGAGCCAGCATTAGGGCTGAAGGAAGACAGTTTGAACACTTGTTGTAAATCTTGACATTTAAATAAATTATGTTAATCAATTTTTGAGTATTTAATTTATTTCACTATCTGTCTCTCTCTCACTTCATAAAATGACTCTCCCGGTCTAACTCAAACTAGAATGTTTAAGTTACGGCCTTAAAGCAAACCATGTACGCTTAAAATCACCACAATACGGTTCCAATTATGTGCCAATGAGGAAAGTTAAGCGTCCAAAAATCACAATCTCCATGTCGTTCGATTGGAAATGTTTCAAGAGTAGGCCTACAGGACTTGGTCTTCAGAAAAGTTAGTACCATGACTTTACATAATTATGTCACAAGTTGGCAACATACACAGTGGTTCTTGTGAGGGTTGCAGATTTCCTGAGATCTTCATGAGAGCTACATCTACTATAGGTGACTGTTATCACTTACCATCAGGTGGACAGTATGCTTGCTTGCCAACTTAGTTGTAAAAAAAATTTATCTGAAGAAACATCGCAGTCAGAATGATGAAATCATTTTCATTCGCCGACCATTCATCAGCTTCCAAAAGTATATTTAATGATAATATCTCAATGTCTTTTTCTTCTTGTGGATGACCCGGAAGAAGAATTAGACCCCTTTTTCTATGACCACAATTACATTTTATTGATAAACAAACATACAAAAAATTTAAAATGTCACTCTAGCACGTATCACATATGTCAGGTCGTCAAACTTACATGTCTAAACACATGTCAAGCATTTGCTCTCCTCCACTCTGCATGCCTCACTGGTAAATAGGAAGCTACCAAAAAGGATGTGAAAAAATCCCTGCACAAATTTTAGTTTTGAATGAAAAACCATGTATTCGATGTACCACATACGTACGTCAGTAGTTGAGGGTTAAGTACATACAAAGAGTTTTATTAAATATAAAAGAAGACACATTTTTTGAAATTTAATGCATCAAATGCTCGAAATTGCCTCCTCGTTTTGAGCATTTGATGCATTCAATTTCAAGAAATGCATCTTCTTAATTTAATCGTTCTAGAATTTCTAAGCAGTGTTTAGGTGGCACACAAGAATACAAGCTGATGGACGCTTGAAAACAATATCACATGCCCATCGGCCTGTCATCAATAGTCAACATACAATTAATCCTATCACTTACAATTGTCATTCCCATCATGAGAGTCAACTGGTTCTGCACCCCTGAGAGCGAAGGAGATAGCATCTTGTCGATTTTGGAAAGCCTTGAATCGTGCCAGTTTGTAACGGCGCACCAGCTCCAAAGCCTCAGACTTCTTTTCGTAAACATGGAGTGATTCTACAAAGAAATGAGTGTAAAATTTGTTATACAATCTACTATTCTCCACTGAAATAATGACAATTTGTACATAAAAAATTATTGCTTACAAGAACTATAACTATACATTTATACTTAATAAGTTAATAAAGAAATTAATTTACTTAATAAGATTTATACAAACCTTCATCTGGACCTTTTTTTATTTCACATGGTATGTATACGCCATAATAGGTTCTAGGAGGATCATTTGATGTTGGACTCTCTTGTGTATTGCTTCGTTTAAGGGAATCCAGACGCAACAGTCTACTGAATAATCCAATAGCACCATCTTTTTTCTCCGTGGGCGATATAGACATTTCATCTTTACAACCCTTTACATCTTGAGCGCAGTCAGGAATCAAAACAGCTTTCGACATTTCGTCTACTGTAAACGGTAAACAGAACGCTTGTAATGTTTTGTTTAGCATTTGTAACGCACAGTAAAGTTTATTTATACATACGCCAGAAGCTCACTTACCTAATATAAAGCTGTCATAAAAACATATTCAAATATATTATACTTAATTATATTGCAAAACACAACATCTCAAACTAATTCTATAACACTAAGTTTTGGAGTAGATATTCGATTCGTTTGAAATAAAAATAAAATGCGTTGGTTGGCTCTGAGAGTGAGAAACGAATAATGACGTTTTGATGTTTTTTTTTAAACAGCAGGCAAAGGCTTCTAGTATAGTGATGATAAAGCCATTATACATTTAAAGATCAAAATATACAGAATGACAGGAAAAGTCGACGTATTCCTTCAAAGGGGTTATTGTACAGGTCATAAGCAACAAAAAATGCCCAATTAACCAGCGGCCGTACCGCCTAACTCAAACCGATCACTCGCTATCATTATCGTGACATTAGAACAATAGTTTTAATGTCACAGGTGACATTTGCACTATTGTTCTACTGTCACGAAAGCGATGGCGAGTGATCGCTATGAGTTAGGCGGTAGCCACAACAGTTGGTTATCGAGCTACGACGGCGACGGTTTTACAATTTTTGAGATTATTTCCGACTTGTTACCAAAAATTTTTTTTTTAAACTACACCATAGGCTATGAAAAATTAATTGCAGAAATAACGGAAAAATGGGCAGTTAATTTAAATTAAAATTGTTGCCAAAAACTTACATAATTTTTGAAATAAGAGGTCTTTATTGACAATTAAGTCGATTAATTTTTTATCTTTCTGAAAATCGACGTCAATTATTGAAAAAAAATGTATGACAGTTGGCGTAAAAACTACTAAAATAACTTGCTGGTTTCACAAGCTTTTAAAAAAGGTAAAAATATTATTTACTTTTATTAGTAGTTTTGTTAGATAATTAATTTCTTTTATTAGTATGGGGTGGTAATTGGTCAGAATATACCTCCTCGCGGTCCACTCCGGGCAACGTAAAAAATATTCCGACTTTTGACTTGAGGCGCGCTGAACCTGTCCATTGGATCTCTCAGCGAATTCTTGCGATCTCAACATGTGCTCTACAAAAAAAGGCTCTTCTCAGAGCTACCATACAAAAGGCTCTTTTCAGAGCCCTCGGACTAGGAGAATAGGGCCTTCAGCTCTTCTCCTTCAAATAAATCTTGAAGGATCATCGCAGTCCAAATGCGAATATCTTTCTAGAGTGGCCATGGACAGCGGTGTGGATGTTATTGTCAGGCAAGAACACCATATTGACGACCACGAACAAATGGAAAAACGTGCTCATATTTCCGGCTATAAATTACTTGCCTACACTCTCTCTCCGATCTATGGGTCAGCCATTTATGCCAAATCTTCCTTGGAGACCAAGGTATTGGAAGTCAGCAGTTTAAGCAACGTGGAGTTAATTACAGTTCAAATTTCAGGCATAACCATAACATTCGTATACAAGCTGGTGGTGCCCAAAGTAGACTCCACCACGTCGGCGTTTCACCGACACTATGATTTGAAACCGACTACCAGATTCTTCTGGCGTCGATGGAAGCTTCTTAGTTGACTCTGAACTTCTGTCCCTAGAATGTTTCGAGCATGATTATCCTGCTGCTCCCCTATTCCAATTGGTCTCCGTATGTAGCCGGTGGACTTCCTGAGCTAGCTCGAAGGAAGCCGCGGCTCCCGAAAGGTTGGTGTCAATCCAACGATGGAGACCGGAGCACTACATAGGCCTATTAGGCCACCATCACTCACTTCGCGGCGATAAAACCTTGCCACTATTCCCCGACACTAAAGCTTTGCGGAACCTCGCACCAACAATCACTTGGTGCGCCGCGCAATACTATTTGTCAGATGCTTAAATATTGTGTATTAAATTTTTTTGCTGCCCGGTCCTAACCTCTTTCAATGTCATGACATTTCGACTCGACTGACATGTTACATGCGGCCGGCCGCCAAAAGGCTCTCACTGCACAGACTATAATGCAGTGTTGCCACTCGCTCTTCCTCGAGCGTGAACATCCCTCCGCTCCGGACAGTCCCGGACTGTCCGCCAAATCAGACTAAGGGGAGGCGAGAAAGAGTAGCGACCGCGCGCTTCAAAACAGAATCCCCAACTAAGACCTCGGCAAACCTGGGCACGCCATCAGACCCTAGAGTAAGTTGGGCAATGCGTCCGCGACGCCAACGTAGGGGTGGCAGGTTTGGGTCCTTCACTAACACGAGGTCTCCAACCCTCGGTGGGTTTGTCTTATCTGACCAGTTAACGCGCTGTTGCAAAATGTGTAAGTATTCAAGGTGCCAGCGGCGCCAGAAGCTCTGGGTAAGCTGCTGGAGCAACTCAAACCGCGAAAGGCGTCCTGGATTGACATCTCTATAAGGATACTCGGGCAGGGCGTTAAGTGGTCTGCCTATCAAGAAATGGCCCGGCGTGAGGGCCTGCAAATCGTTCGCGTCGGTAGACAACGGACATAACGGACGCGAGTTGAGAACCGCCTCAATCTTATGAAACACCGTCGCGAGTTCCTCAAACGTGAGAATAGTCTCCCCAATAACGCGGCGAAGGTGAGTCTTGGCGGCCTTTACAACAGATTCAAAAATCCCTCCCCAGTGAGGGCAAGACGGCGGGGAGTATCGCCATGTTACCCCCCTACGGGAGAGTGTGGATCCGATCTCAATATTATTTTTATCTAAAAATTCACAAACTTCTCTTATATGTCTATCAGTGCCCTTGAAGTTCGTCCCACAATCGGACCGAATTAGAGAAGGCAGTCCCCGGCGGGAGACAAATCTGCCTAACGCTGCTAAGAAAGCGTCCATGGTGAGCGCACTCACCACCTCCAAATGAACGGCTTTAGTGGCCAAACACACAAACACACACAAGTAAGCCTTTTCAGTCTTAGCATTACGGAGTCGCGACGTTTTTATAGTGAACGGTCCCGCGAAATCAGTTCCAACTCCTAAGAAGGTCATCGATTCGTTCACACGATCAGCAGGCAAATCACCCATTTGGGGCTGCATCGTCTCGGGGCGTAAACGATAGCAGGGCAGACATCGAAAGATAACAGATCGGATTATTCTTCGGGCTGACAAAATCCAAAACTCCCGTTGGAGGAGCGCGGTCAATGCATTACATCCGGCATGAGCATTCTTCACATGGCGATCAATGATCAACAATGGCACCAATGGTCCGTCCTTGGGGAGCAACAGGGGATGACGTGATCTATAAGGCAAGTTAGCGTGCCTCAATCGGCCTCCTACACGCAACAATCCCTTATCATCCAGAAAGGGAGTCAAACGCACCAAGGGTCCCTTCAATTTGGACGTCCCGGTACGGAAAATCTTAAGTTCCGGTTCAAACGCTCTAGACTGGGTCATACGCACCCAATGCAAAAGAGCATCTTGGCGCTCCTGCGGAGAGAGGACCGGACACAAATCTTTGTCCTGAGGCCGGCGACAATTTCGTATAAATCTTCTTATCCAAGCGGTCACGCCGAGCAACTTGTCCAGAGAACTGTAGCGGTCTAATAAAAATTCCCGCTCTGGAGCCGCCATAGTCTCGACAGCGTGAACACGCAAGCCCGGATTTGGTGCCTTCACCACAGCTGGTGTGGGAGGCCAAGACGGCTGTAACAACCATTCGGGACCCCACCACAGAGTGTGGTCAATAAGCTGAGGGGCTTCGCTGCCACGTGATGCACAGTCAGCAGGGTTTATTTCACCTGGCACGTGGCGCCAAATCAACGTGGCCTTCGAGGCCTGTATTTGGGATACCCGATTGGCCACAAATACTTCCAGGGAGTGGACGGAGTTCTTAATCCAACACAGGACAACCTGACTGTCGGACCAAGCAAAGAGCGACTCAAAGTCCACACTACGTCCCAGGGTGTCAACAACGTGGTTCATCAAACGAACCAGAAGAGTAGCTCCAGACAATTCTAACTTCGGAATCGTTAATCGAGTCCGAAGTGGAGCAACCTTACTCTTAGCAATTAGCAAGTGGAGCTTAACAGCTCCTCTATCATCGACCGTCCGGATATATACGACGGCTGCGTATCCACTCTCAGACGCGTCACAAAAGCCATGAAGGCTGGCCGTAAACCGTCCCTTAGGCAGTATATGTCTAGGGATACTAACACGGTTAATGTCGGGGAGAGACGACATGAAGGACTCCCAATCTCGCAGCAAACGGCCCGAGAGGGGCTCATCCCACGACACTTCGGCTGACCAAAGTTCCTGTAGGAAGCACTTCATCTAAAACACTACGGGACTAATCCAGCCATTTGGGTCAAAGGTACGAGCTACTGTAGACAAAACCAACCGTTTCGTCCAGACCGTGGGGCTTGGCAGCTCCAATCGATAGGTGAACGTGTCCTGGACAGGTCTGTATTGCACTCCCAAAACAGACAGTAAATCTGGAGTGTTGGCATTCTCAAAAATATGAGGCTCCTGCTGGTGGTCGTCTGGCAAGTCACACAAAAGCTGAGGTGAGTTGGACATCCATTTCCTCAGTTCATAACCACCAGCCCCGAGAAGAGCAATTAGTTCATCTCGCAAAATCAAGGCTTCCTCGACACTAGAGGAGCCCGTACAAATATCATCCACAAATGCATCCTCCTTGAGAACCAAGGATGCGCGAGGGTATCGTAACCGCTCACGTTCAGCGAGTTCCACAAGTGAGCGAATTGCCACAAAGGGGCTCGAACGCAAACCGTATGTATTGATGTTCAGCTCGTAGACCAGCATGGGATCTCTGGGATCCTCCCTCCATAATATGAGCTGATATCGTCTATCGTCCGGGTGAATCACAGTCTGCCGAAACATCATCCGAATATCGGTCACAAAGACGACGGCATGGCGACGGAAGTTGGTCAATACATCACCCACCTCGTGGTGCAACTTCGGTCCAGCATGCAGACATTAATTCAGCGAAACTCCGGTAGACGTGGGAGCTGACCCATCAAAAACAACGCGTATCTTCCCAGTGGAAGGTTTCAAAACCGCGTGGTGAGGAAGAAAATTATGTTCCTCGTTTCGCCAGTCCAGTCGCGAGACCGACATGTGCCCCAGTTGCTCATATTCTCGCATGAAGTCGACATACTTCTGTTTGAAGTCGGAGTTCCTACTCATACGACGCTCGATGGACAGCAGTCGCTTCTCGGCCAACGGCCGAGAGCTGCCAAGTGAGGGGCGAACTGACAAAAAGGGCAAACGAGTGATCAGCCGTCCCGAGTGAAGGCGACCTGTATTGTTCTGGTAGAACAACTCGCACTCTTCGTCCAAGGGGTTCACTCGCTTCACGGTAGGTGGCTCTTCCACCTCCCAAAACCGTTGAAGGACATCCGATAAGGTGGAGCTAACAGTTATGTAACTGTCCACCGATGGAGTCGGTGGGTTATGCCTAACTGGTCCCATCACTACAAACCCAAGCGATGTAGATAAGGCTACTAGCCCACCCTTCTGTAACTCTCTCCTCTTCCCACAATACACGCGGCCTAGAACATCGGCACCGAGCAATAAGTGAATCGGACCGGTTCGGTGGAAGGAAGGGTCAGCCAAGGTCAATCCTGATGTCGCATCAACGACAGCGCGCGAAACGTGCTGTTGCGGAAGCTGACCAACAACCTTCTCATAAATAATCGCGGTAGCGCCAATTTTGGGCGCTGAAGAGAAGTGGGGGGAGAAGGAGAACAAAACCTGACCGATCGGATCAGGGATCCGCAGGTCTCCGATTCCTCGTACCGATTCAAGGTATGGAGATGTGTTCAAACTCAACTGCCGGACCAGCCAGCTGGAGGCAATGCAACCCTGAGCTCCCGTATCCAAAAGGGGGCGAACTAAAACAAAGGTGCCCCTCGGGCCCCACACCTGTACGGAGGCTGTTGGTAACAGCACCTGCTCCTGTGGGGGGGTTGCAGCCGACAGTTGGTTTAATGAAAATCCTCCCGCATTCCCCGCAACGGGGGGGAAGGGGGGTTCAAGGAAAAATGCGTGCGCGGCGGAGGAATAGGGCGCTCAAGGCGCTCGAGCGGGTCCCAATCCGGCACGTATTGGCCCCGATCAAAGCGGCATCGGGGGGCCGGGCGGTGCCCATGATGGGCGAAAGTTGGGGGAGCCCGTGACAAACGGGGTCTCTCCATCAGAGGGGGAGAGAAGCGTATCGGCTCCCGGCGTGGCTCCCTAATAACCGCGGCCCAATCCCGCGGTGGCGCCTCAGAAGCGGCGCGTCGATCCCCCCCGCCCGTAGGGGGGGTGGAGCGCCCAATCCTCTCACGGGAGGGGGGGCGCCTGTCCAATCTCCGCGGAGGGGTGGCACGCCCCTCCGATCTCCTCGGAGATGTGGGTGACCTACGAGGGCCCCCGCCCGTGTGCGAGTCCCTCTCTCTCACCACCTCACGAGTGTCTTTATTATTAAAGCACAAGAGGGGGTGATGGGCCCCTCCACAACAGTGACAATCTCGTGGGTGGGGGCAAGCCGATGCCATATGAGCCCCCAGGCAGCGGTAGCACCAATTCCGCTGCTTGGCCATATTTCTACGCCCCTCGGTGCGTAGGCCAACAAATTTGGGACAGGCCGGCAAACGATGGCCATCCCGCTTGCAACACTTGCAAGGCCTCGGCCTCTCCCCGTGTGGAGAGTTCTGCCGCACTGCAGTATACTGCTTGTGCGGGCGGCGCTCTCTCCGTGGCGCTGCCCGGGTCGCCTCATAACGGCCTGTACTCGGTCCCGGTATAGGAGCCAGATCCAAGTGGTCGGTCATCCGACACTCATCCTCCAAAAATCTGAGGAGATCCGAAAAGGGGGGTAGGTACGAGGCACTATTGCCCCCATACCTTTGTTCAAAGCGCCCCTTCATCTCCATGGGAAGCTTATCGAGGATGAGGTGGAGCAAAATAAAGGACCACTGGTCCACCGGTAGATCAAGTCGTTTGAGCGCGTTAATGGCGCTTAGCAGCGGGTTCAAAATCTCCTTCCTCAATGAGGAGACCCGCGATACTCGTGGCAGCCCTAAAATGGCAGCCACATGTGTGTCCGCTAGCAAGCGAACATTCTGATACCGGGCGGTCAACAGCGCCCTTGCAATGTCATAACTGTCATCGTTGACAGGTAGATGCTGGACAAGCACACCAGCCTCTCCACGTAAGGCAGAGAGCAAATAGGCCAATTTCTGGCTAGGGAACAGGTCGTCCCTGGAGTTGACCAGGCTATCAAAGAGGTTAATGAACCCCATCCAAGCAGCCAAGTTCCCATCAAAGGTTGGGATGTCCAAAGTGGGCAGTCTACCCAGCAAGCCGGCCGGGGTAGGCTTGACCTCCCCGGGCGTGCACGACTCACCCCTCCGGGCGGATAGGATTGCCTGAGCCTTGTTTATAATCACATCCGCCTGTTCAAAACATTGATCATAATCCGCATTAAATTGGTCGACTGCCCGCAACTCAGCGGCACCCTCGGCTGGGTGGTCGAGCAGATATTGTTGATGAGCAACGAAAAGCTGCTTGTTATAAATAATATTTGCCATACTAAAGGTTAAAGCTGTAATATTAAAAAAAGAAACAAATGTATCCATAGATTAGCATTGAACTTTATTATCTATGTCCACTCTTAACAACTACTACAAACAAATGTACAATTTACTTATTAGATAATTCAACCTCCCCGGGACCCGGCAGCGCGGCGCGCAAAAAACTACAACATCCTGCCACTTGACACCCGGCGTCATTTTTTTGCTGCGCTTGGCACTTAGCGCTTTGTTTACATTCGTACGGCCAAATGTTTATACTTATAGCGACGCCAGTTACATTTCAGCCCCCCTAGCACGTCCACCAAAACACGATATGATAAAGCGATTTATCGCGATGAACTGTCAAAATACGACGCAACCCTATTGTGTTTTGACAGTTCACCGCGATAAACCGCTTTATCATATTGTGTTTTGGTGGACGTGCTAGGGGGCCTGGAATGCCAATGAATCAGACTAAGAACTTATCGTTATTTGACAACTCTACGACGTGTTTTGTTTATATAATCTCCGTTTGAAACCGATACTGTTTGAAGAACAAAGTAAAAATGTGTCCGCTTGGAATATAAATGATTGTTACATTTATATCAGAGATAACAATTTGGCACATTTATATATATTTAGAATCTACATGAAAATCGCTTTCAAATAAAGGTAAAATATAATTATGTGCCCATAGTAAAAATTAAATTAGTACAGGTTTGAATTTGCGTAATTTTTCTGAACGGCGCGCCAATAATGGTAAAACTGATAAAACATAACGGAAATCAAAAGCTTGATACAGAAACGAATTCTTTATAATATTATCTTTCTAAATATATAAGGTTATAGTAGTTTTTATGATAATAATCATGTGTAATAATAGCGACAAAAAACTGTATGCCGCGCGACAACGGAAATCTATTTCGCATTTTGTTGAAATCGTTTTTACACAAAAACTACAACACACACAAATCGTAAAAGCTTTGTAATTACTAAAAATACTATAAATAAGATACTTATAATACTTTACTCACGTTTTTATGCAAAAATCCCACTAAATCACAATTTACACTTCAACAATAATCACTCGTATGGCGCGCGAAAGCACCGCGAAAGGCGGTTATGGCGCGACTGGCAGACATCATGGCATCAGTCGTTTTCAACTCGTTCACCTTTTTTTCTTCGATGGGTCTAGATTGTCTTTGGTTATTGAATGAACGTGACATTTATTCCTCTATAGAGTAGCGAAAACTGCATACGAAAATAACACGTATTTTAAAAGTATTAAGCACTAAAGTGCGGTGACGGCGGTGATGCCCATACGTCATTTCGAAATGACGGTGGCTGAAGTGCGAACATGTGGGGGCGTCGTTTCGAAACGACGGCGGTCGGACGGAGGGTAACCGCACCGTACCCGCCGTTGGCTAGACAGCGAGCGTGTGTGGGGCTCTCTCGGCAGAGTGCCAAGCCTACCCACTAAAACCCCCCGGTGTTCTCCCTGCCCTTATGGGCGCGCTAGGTAAGGTCCACACTGCGACTCCACTACCCACGCGCCCGGGCAAGCCCGACCCACCGGTCGGGCTATCGCCAAGGGGGGATTGCCCGAGAACACCAGGGCAATCCCCAGACGGAGGGCCTTACGGCGGCGTGCACGGGGCCAACCGTGCACGCAGGCCTCTACGGCAGGGTCATTAGATGGGCATCGCTTGTGCGAATGCCCGCCTTCGCCTGCCTATCCGTCTGCGGCGGATGGGAGCGGCTTGAGGATCTGCCTCCCGCTCCCTCTCCGCGGCCTCCTTCTGCGAGATTACGTCCTCGCAGAAGGAGGCGACAGCCCCCCATTCCGCTTCGCCGCGGAGCATGGCCACGACCATGCTCGGCAGCGAGAGGTCTCCGCCTCCCAGCGCAGCGTTAAGCTCGCTGCGCTGGAGTCGCCAGGCCGGGCACATCAATAGGGTGTGCTCGGCAGTGTCGTCCGGAGCGTCGCAGTGGTGACACCGCGGCGTTTCCTCCCGACGCGCGACTCGATGCAGGTAATGACCGAAGCAGCCATGTCCTGTCAGTACCTGCACCATGCGGAACGTGAGGCTGCCCTGCCGGCGCCCAACCCACTCCTCCAACACCGGACGAATCGCGTCGATCGTCCGGTGGCCGGCAGCTGGGGAGGCGAGTGCCTCACCCCATCGACGCAGAGCCTCCCTCTGCGCCTGGGTACGAATCCGCTCCACTTCCTCAGGAGCGGATCGTCCCCCCCGTTCACTAACGGCAACCCGATGTCGATACACCTCTGCATGTACGCGTGCATCGACATCCCACGGCGTTTGACCCGCTAGAACGCAGGCCGCGCCATGGCTGACCGTGCGATAAGCTCGCACGGCCCGGGTTGCTATGACCCTCTGAACAAAAACAATGCCTATCATGTCAGCTCATCGACTTATAAGATATGCACAGTTTATATGTGGTTTTGATTACACAATACAGCATAAACCAGCTAAACAACATATGAATGTAGACTATTTGTCAAGAAATCCAATTCCACTTAATTTAAAATTGTTAAATTACTTAGAAGATTCATATCAAGTTAATGAGATAACATTGTCGACTATGTCTGAAACATCACCAATTACTACAGAATTAATTAGAAATCACACAAATCAAGATACAGAATTAAGAGAGTTGAAAAATAAATTATTAAATGGAACTATTAAAAAATCCAGAATACACAGTCCATTCAGGAATCATTATGAGAGGTACTCGAGTCTATATACCAAAGTCTCTTAGGAATGCTGTACTAAAAGAGCTACATAGTACACATATTGGCATGGTCAAGATGAAAGCGATTGCTCGATCTTTATGTTATTGGCCTGGCATTGACAGCGAAATTGAATTGATAGTAAAATCTTGTTCAAGTTGTGCTGAAGTCAAGAAAAATCCAGCTAAAGCACCGTTACACAACTGGCAAGAACCTGAAAAACCCTGGCAGAGAATACATGCAGATTATGCAGGACCTTTCAAAAATAATTATTATTTCATTGTTATTGATGCAAAATCTAAGTGGATGGAAGTCACACTATCTCCATTGGCACCCACTGGCACTGGCACAATGCAACAGAAATTAAATTCATTTTTATTAAAGTATCGCACTACACCATTGGCAAATGGAATGACACCTGCTGAAATGCATTTAAATAGACAATTACGCACACAATTACACATAATGCAACCGTATATAGAACCAAAACCAGCTATAAGAAATAATTCAATAGTTAGAAATTTATATCCAGGTGATAGAGTACAAACAAGGAATTATACAGGTTCAACATTATGGAAGTTTGGAACTATTGTAGAAAGGCTAGGAAAATTACACTACTTAGTGGAACTAGATCATGGATATATTATAAAAAGGCACATCAATCAAATAAGAAGAACTGAAAGAGAGAAAACTTATCCTGATATCAAAACTAACTTATGGAAAAAATGGAACATGAAAGAAACACCTGAAATTAGAGACACACCTAAAACAATAGAAACAGAGGGAAGTAATAAAGAGATACCTAAAGAAAATAGAAAAGATATAGATAATTATTTTACAGGTACAGAACAGACAATTGTACAACCACCACAATTACTGAACAACACAGCAACACCATCAACTTCAACTGCTATGCCTGTAAGAAGATCTCAGAGGGAGAGAAAACCTATAGACCGTTTGACTTTATAAGTGATTATTACGATGCTAATACTTCTTAATGCATAAACATATTGAGTATTATTTAAAAAAAAAATCTATAATTCATTATAATTTTAACTTGTTTTATCATGATTGTTTTTCAAATAAGTGGCGGAGAATTGTTATAAATAATATTTGCCATACTAAAGGTTAAAGCTGTAATATTAAAAAAAGAAACAAATGTGTCCATAGATTAGCATTGAACTTTATTATCTATGTCCACTCTTAACAACTACTACAAACAAATGTACAATTTACTTATTAGATAATTCATTAAATAATTGCGATTAAATACAATTGGTTTTCATTGTAAAATCATTCGGACACAACACTGCTCCAATTCCTTCAAGCGAGCAGGCACTCCCTCATGCCGAATTAACAAGGCCTGTTCTCGGTCTGGTCGGTCTACCAAAGCGACGGCACTAGCAAACCATCTCAAAATCTTTTGTGCACCCGCGCGGGCACCACTAAGCGGGTTGACTGGCGGGACCATTTTGCACCAAAATGAATATACACTATAATAATACACGGACAAACAGACCGACAACCGCAGACAATAAAACAGATCGGGAGGAACTTCAAAGGCAGAACAAAATATATAAACAAACCAAAATCAAGTGTAAATGCTAGAACTTAACTAGAACAACAAAGGCATTTAACAATAGAATTTTTCAAACAAATTAAAATCAAGTATTAAGTCAATAACTTAACAAACATAATATTCAAAGGCAAACAAAACAAAATCAAATGTAAATGCTAAAACTTAACACAGCAAAATAGTGTATTACAACAACAGCAAAGTCATTTAGCAGCAAAATTTTTTAAACAAATTAAATTCAAGTATAACAGCCTTACAAATAAACGTGGCATAAAGTTAAACTCGAGAATAAATTAAGAATAAGCAAAATGTCTACAAATAAACCAAGAATAACTTATACTGAGTATAACATTGACATTTCTATTGATACAAACGTTATTCCGAAGTTATACCAGCCCGCACCCTTGTATAAACCTAGTATAACTCGATTTGTGCTTGTTTGCTATGGTCATTTGAGGTTATAATATTTAAATATAGTTAATGAATACACTAAAGTAGTCTTTATTCACTGTTAAAAATTAACAAAGTTCAAATGAGATTAATCATCATCATCGTTTCAGCCAAGAGACGCCCACTGATGGTCATAGCCGTCCCCCAAGGATCTCCACACCGATCGCTCCTGCGCCTCCCGCATCCAGCGGCTTCCCGCGACCTTCATCAGGTCGTCGGTCCACCTTTTGGGGGGCTTACCAACGCGGCGTCTCTTACGGATCTCATCATTACTGATGTGTTCACGTAAAGGAACTCCGAGCATAGCCATTTCCACCCCCCACCCCTCCTCCCCCAAAATAATGAGATCAATACAGTTAAGGATTTCGTCGGAGCTGATAAGAGCTCGGTGGTCGAAGTGGTCAAAGCGTCAATACGGTACGTTGGAGACACGGGTTCGATCCCCGCCCGAGACGAAATTTATTTATTGATTTATTCAGCATTTTTGAAAAAAAATCAAAGTTCTTTATCGAAATTTAACTATATTCAAATTAATATAATTATTTACACGAAAGTATCACCAAATATACTAATATAGAAATGAAACCAATCAACAAAACGGTCGCCCGGTCGAAAAACTGACAGCTTTCACAGATAAGATGTTACTTTTTTGTACATTTCTCTTTGATTGCGCTGTTGCCATATTGTGCATTTTGATAGATCGGAAGAATAGCTATACCGAAGATAAACCTCGTTTATTTGTCAAAAAATATTCTAGCGTTATTCTCGTTTTATACTAAGTATAACTATACCTAGTATAAGGGTGGAATAAATGTGGTATAACTCATTTTTATTTGTAAGACTGTAAGTTTACAACTTAACAAACAAAATATTCAAGGGCAAAACAGTATTATATTATCTGTGGGCAAAACAAAGATATGAAAAAACAAACCAAAATCAAATATAGGTAAATGCTAGAACTTAACTAGAACAACAAAAGGCATTTAACCCCAATTTTTCATATACAATGACAATGACAACTAGTTAGGGAGATCGGTCCACAAATGAGATTGTAGTCGGTTTAAAATCAGCAATCAAAACCAATTAATATGTATTGCCCGTTTGGACAACCAACAAGATTACAATATTAATTGTACAATACTAATCAAATACTAGTCAATCAATCAAATCTAAGAACCACGCTCTGCTACCAAAAGATGGTGGTGACCAAAGTAGACTCCACCACGTCGGCGTTTCACCGACACTATGATTTGAAACCGACTACCAGATTCTTCTGGCGTCGATGGAAGCTTCTTAGTTGACTCTGAACTTCTGTCCCTAGAATGTTCCCTATATTCGCTTGCAACTATATGCACTGGTCCCGAGTTATGAAGCACTGTTCCATTCGTGTACGGACGAGCATGATTATCCTGCTGCTCCCCTATTCCAATTGGTCTCCGTATGTAGCCGGTGGACTTCCTGAGCTAGCTCGAAGGAAGCCGCGGCTCCCGAAGGGTTGGTGTCAATCCAACGATGGAGACCGGAGCACTACATAGGCCTATTAGGCCACCATCACTCACTTCGCGACGATAAAACCTTGCCACTATTCCCCGACACTAAAGCTTTGCGGAACCTCGCACCAACAATCACTTGGTGCGCCGCGCAATACTATTTGTTAAATGCTTAAATATTGTGTATTATATTTTATTGCTGCCCGGTAGTTATGAGCGTTATAAACCGTAAACAGTTATTGAAACTATTTATTAGCAGCAATACCGAAAACTATGTATTGACTTCTTCAGAAACTATTTATCGGGAGTAACTATTTATTGTGTGGAACGGACGGTTCACTTGCTGTCGCTCGCAACGTGGTACCCCAGCGAGCCGATACTAGGCGCCAGGCTGACGGGATCGACGGCAAACGATTCGCGCCAAATTGTAAAATAGGAATTGTAAATACAAAACTTCGTAACATACTGTAAATAAAAACGTGTAAAATATAAAATAGGTTTATAGTAAAGAGTAAATATTGTGGATATGTACAGAATAACAATGTACATAAAATCAAATGAACTTTTAATTTAAATACGCCTGCCGCCTGGCAGCCAGTCCTAAGCCTGGTCAAAGTATGAAGGAAAATTCATTTTCATTTATCAAAATAATACTGGTGATTACTATCGAACACCCAATACTCAGTCACGTCTATAGATAGTTGCCGAATAAAATCATTTATTCAATAAAACATGATTTTCCTTCGAACCGAAACCGAGCCCTCAGTCGACACTTGCGATACCCGATACCCATTCAATAACTAGTTATTAAAATAAATAGTTTCAAAAACCGTTATTACAAACTAAACCAATACATAGTTTCGGTATTGCAAAAACGCGTACCGACCCACCACTACTGCCCGGTCCTAACCTCTTTCAATGTCATGACATTTCGACTCGACTGACATGTTACATGCCGGCCGGCCGCCAAAAGGCTCTCACTGCACAGACTATAATGCAGTGTTGCCACTCGCTCTTCCTCGAGCGTGAACACAAGCCTCCAAATAATACATTCCCAAATCCGCCCATTCTAACACGCGAACACCCAGCTGTCTATATTGGCGATTTTAATAGCCACCACATGTCTTGGGGATATTCTTCAAACGATGCTAACGGTGAGAATGTTTCGGATTGGGCTGAAAGGGAGGATCTCCATCTCGTTTTTTACCCTAAAGACAAAGGGACCTTCCACTCCAAGAGGTGGAAGAGCGACACCAACCCTGACCTCTGCTTTGTAGCACGGGATCAGCATGAAGGTATTCTTTGTGCAACGCGCAAAGTCCTGAACAGCTTCCCACGCAGCCAACATCGCCCTGTGTTGGTAAATATTGGCCTCGAGGTTCCTCTTGTTAGCTCTGTTCCTAAGCCCCGGTGGAATTTTTCGAAAGCCAGATGGGATGCTTTCTGCGGTGAGGTTGATTCAATCATACGCTAGATTGAGCCTACGGTGGAAAATTACGAGAGGTTCTGCAGGGTTCTAATCGCCACAGCTAAACGCCATATCCCTAGAGGCTTCCGTAAGGATTACGTGCCGGGATGGACCGAGAAGGCCGAAGAGGCTTACCAGGAATTCCAGCTATCCTTCAACCTAAAATCTGCGCGGTGTCTCATACAAGGCCGTAGCTAGGGGGGGGGGGGCATTGTGGGGCAATGCTCTACCTTGAAATCACAATACCTTAAAAAGTTTGTTCATACTTTGAGATAAAAAAATGGTAGCGATAGGTATCTAAACTTTCCGAACATAACACAGTTTGTGACATTCACTCCATTCACTGCATATTATAAAAGTTATTTGTTCTGTCTATAGATGGCATTTGAAACGCCATCACATCGCTGGGTCTATTTAATTATACGAGAACCCGTCAGCCGCCAACCGGTGGCTTTACGCTATGTAATAATTGAAAAATATATACATTGCTTTTTACAGAATGAAAATTATGCTTTAGTTGTAAAATATTTTTTTTTGTGAAAAAAAAATTGAGGGTATTTATAAAAAAATTCATAGCGTGACGTCACACCGCATGCGACCGCCAGGTAGGTGAGAGGTCTGTGATGCAGAGGGGATTACCCCGTACCATAGATTGCAATATGGGCTATATTGCAATCTCTATAGGGAATACCCTTTTAAACTAAAAGAAACATAAACTAGAGTTTGATTGTGTTTGTTTGTAGTTTGGTTAAGTGAAGTGTACGTTAAAGAGTGTTTTAGTCAAAAATCGATACAATTGTTATTTTTATTGCTATAAATTGAATATTCATTGATTTTGCGATGGATATACGGGCTGCTTTCTTTGGAAAAAAACGAATAGTTGAAGAGCAAATTGACCACGAAGTATCTCACTGCTCAAAACAGGTGGAAGCACAAAATACAATCGCTACGCGTTATTATTCTAAGCGCTACTCCTAGTTCCACTCATGTTGGTAATGTTAGCTATGGTATTCCTCATACCTCTACATCACTGACCTCTAGGTCAGTGATGTACATTTACATATACATATACTTACATGGTGATTGATTTAGGAGCTCGTGCTTCGAGGGCAGATCAATTATGATATTTTTTTTATTTTCGCCCTACCTGTAACCAATGCTGCCCTACTTCAGATTTGACTCTAGCTACAGCCCTGGTCTCATAGAAGCCCTAGACGAATCTCGTCGCAGTCGCAACACTCGGGCGGGAGTGATAGCACCGATTTGGCACCGATGCGGAGTCTGCCTAGAACGTGTCGTGTGACGTAACACGCCTGCCAGGCGGCCGCTTGACGGGGCGATCTGTTTTTTCGTTATAATTTCGTAAATTTTCATCGTAGAAAAAAAAATTGGTACCATTTATATTGTTTTTTAATTGTTTACAAAGCTACATTTATAGTTAAAATCGTTACGGATCCTCATTTCTTGATAAGTATGATATGGTTTAACTGAGCTACCGCGGAACCCTGACACATACGCCACGGACCCCCAGGGGGTCCGTGGACCCCACTTTAAGAAACCCTGCTCTAGAATATTGTTCACTTTATTTCTTAGATCATTTAACCTATGAATGCTCTAAGCTTTATTTATTGAAATCGAAAGTATATGATTTAACCTAATATTTACGACGCGATTAGGTTTAAAGTTTTAAAATCGAGGCATGTTTGGGTTACATTTTAACCAAGTTTTAATTAATTTATCAAAAAATTAAAAAGACCATCCTCTAAAGAATGCGTTGAATAATAACATATCTTTTTTAAAGATTTTTTATTCAATATTTATGAAGAGAACCGGTGTTTTCTGCAGTGAATTTTTATGATTGACCTTGGAGACTTGGAGTTGGTAGCGCGCGTTCCGGAACGCGCGCCTCTTCCTACCCAAACGCCTGCGTCGGAGCCGTGCGGCGAGAGAGTCGTCCTCTCGCGCCCGCTCCGCTGCCTCCTTCTGCGAGATCACATCTTCGCAGAAGGAGGCGACAGCCTCCCACGCTGTCGCGCCGGTCAGCATCTCGCGTGCGACGCTGGCCAGCGCGACGGGCGCACCCCTACCTAGACCCAGCGCGAGGGCTAGTGCGTCGCGCTGGGATAGCCAGGTCGGGCACTCCGAAAGGGTGTGTCCGGCCGTGTCGTCAGGAGTGCCGCAGTGGTGACATTGCGGAGTCCCCTCCCTCCGTGCGACATGGTGCAGATAATGGCCGAAGCAGCCGTGCCCGGTCATCTGCACCATCCGGTAGGTGAGGCTGCCCTGCCGGCGCCCAACCCACTCCTCCAACACTGGACGAAGCATCATTTTCCTAAAAGGTCAACTTATAAAATCAAGTTCCCAAAACGACAACTTGCCAACGAGGAAGATTATATGAATGAATGAATATTCTAAGATTATATGAATAAAAATTAAATGTAAAAAACCTTTTTAAAAACAAGCTTTTATTTAAATGTGCTAAAAAGAAAAAATAAAGATTTACACTAAAACTTTTACTTATAACGTCATTTCACATTTGACAATTTATATGACTTAAAAGCTTGTCGCGAGATAGACTTGTGTGTTGTGTAGTAAGTTAATTATACTCGGCTTCGTCCTCGGGATTAGCAAATAATGATAGGATTAAACGAACTTACCTAAAGTGAAGTTCAATCCATATTATATGAAGTAATTAGTCCAAGGTATAACTATTGTAGTAACGCCTCCTCCCGCTACTAAATACGCGAATTTTAAAGACACCATTAAAAATATAAAAGAAAAATACACCTGGCAACTCCACCGTCACCATAGCTCATTAGTTTAGAGTATTAGGTATATATAATTGGGTTAGTAATTTATTACTTCAAAAGGGAAGGGTGGGATGCTCCATACCTTGGACTAATTACTTCATATAATATGGATTGAACTTCACTTTAGGTAAGTTCGTTTAATCCTATCATTATATTCGTAATTAGTCCAAGGTATAACTATTGTAGATGTTTAGAGTTTTGATAAATAGGTAGGTAAACATTATTACCTATTTACAACTATCAATAGGTATTCAATAACATTAAATATTTATTTCATAATGTAGATAACGTTTACTAGTGTGAACAGTTTCATGTTAACCATATAATAACTATAAATTTCAAGAACTACCAGCCGTGGCAAAAAGGTTTGCCAATCTAACTAGCGTGGTATATTATAATATTTAGCAAATATCGATAATTTATTAGATCATCCAATAGTAGGGATATGTCACCCAATGTGTTATCTAACTCTTTGTAAGTTTCGGTTCCCTTTCCAGATTGAAACCTAATGGGATTTCAATGTACAGTACAGAGACTCAATTAATTTTGCCTCAGTGAAATATTTGTAAGTACAGAAGTTAATAATGAATATCAAATACATTAAAAATAATTTAGCCGTAGTCTGTTCCACAAACAAACTACATAATCGCCACGCGAAAATGTAATAGTAATAAAATCCTGAAATCAATCATTTACCTTTATAGGTACCTATTTGTACTTTGGAATGTCCCATGGACAGAGTACATAATCGCCACGCGAAAATGTAGAATTAACAATTCCTTAGGACTGTCCCACGGACAGAGTACATAATCGCCACGCGATAATGTAGAATTAACAATTCCTTAAAATCATTCATATGCCTGGACATATATTTGTCCTTTAACTTGTCCCACAGACAGAGTACCTACATCCTCGCCACGCGAAAATGTAGAATTAACGATTCCCTAAAAAAACATTAATGTGCTTTGAAAGATATATGTCCTTCAGCCTGTCCCACGGACAGAGTACATAATCGCCACGCGAAAATGTAAAATAGTGATTTACTGAAAATGTTTATTCGCCTTTAGAATATTATAAACAGTTAATCCTGCCCTATATGCATGATAATTTGAAGCATATTGTTTGGAGGGTGATGAATAAATAGAATATTAATATGAAAGATGAACAATTAGATTAACTTTCCTCCATTGTTTGCTTTAGTCATCTACTAATGGATTGAGTAGTAGTATTTTAAAAGTCTAAAATAAATTTATCAAATGTTTATTTCAATGGTCCTTTATTATTTGTTACTTCTAAAGCAATAACAAAGTTCTCACAAGTAAAATATCTGGAATAATCTTTAAATAGAGAAAGAAGAGACAACTTGCTGTCATAGAACTTTAAATATGTCTTAAAATAGCCATCTTAATTTGAGAAAACTATAATTAATACATAACTAATTATGTATAGGATTTGTGACTTTTTGGGCAGTGCTTTTGCTAATAATAGCAGTTTTTTAATGTCAGTTTTCTTGAGTCTAGGTTATTTCAATGTCAGGTTTCTAGATGACCCATGCTTAAGGTAATATAAAACTATGGCAGGATTGCATATGCCATATTTCATTATGCTAACATACATTGGCTTTGCCAGACATAGTCTTTTAACTCGTTTTATCCATTTTTTAATTTTATCATCTGACCTTATTCTATTGCCTATAGTTAGATAATTGGTGTAAAAGCTGAACAGTGAAAATGCAATGATTGATGCGATGCTTCTGCTTTAAAAAGAAACATAAGATTTGAAAAAAGAAACTTTTGGTATTAAAACATTGGATAGATCTGAATGAAACATTATTTCTTTGTAGTAAGCCTGAGTGGTAATGGTCTAAAAGGAAATACTTAGATTCCTTAAGCTCTGTCAGTTATAACTCTGCAAAAATTTCAAAATCAAAGAAAAGGAGTTTCTTCTTCTTTTATAAAAATATTAATCCTATGGTAAAAGTATCAACATTTGAAACATAAGACTATGCCATGATTACATGTATATTATAAAATATAATTTATTTATCATATAATCATATATATATTATTTTTTATTTTTATTGATATGTGTTACAAATGAATCAATGCATCACAAATCTTAGAAGTACATTATGTCCTGCGACAGTTTCCAACTTACATCTGCATTGAGACTACAAGATTTAAAATCTGCTTTAATATTTTGAAATTTTATATATTAAGCAAAAAATCAGATGCTGCTAGTTTCACACCACCGCCAAATGTTTAGCAAGATCAATTTGATTGATATCAAACTGAGCTTTTTCTGTTAATATATGTATTGAAAGTGTGGTGTTATCTATTTCTAATAAAATATCACATCTACTTGAGAGGTCAGCAAAACATCTTAATGCATAATTATGTATCTAACAGTTCTAAGAAATTGATACTGTCTTGCTTTTACCATTTAATTACTGTCAGTTGATAATACACCTGAGAAAATTTCTAAAGAAAATGTTTAGGAAGTACTCCATATCGCAGAATCATTTTACAATATTTTTCATATACTTAAGCATGTTGTAATTGCCCCCCAAACGTTCAAAGTCATAAACTTATATCTATCTGAGCTCTTAGTGTAAACAATTAAACTGCCATTCCTAATGAAATATTGAGCAAAATTACAAACCAAATTTATTTATAAGTGATGATGACTAATAGTGTGATACATTTCCTTTCTATTGCACTTAATCTTTAAGGTCACATCGAAGGAATATATTTTAAAACCTAAAAATTATTTTACATTGAATAAAATTAGTAAAATCTTATTTAAAAAAAAAATAAAGCCTAGCTATTGTAAACCGTTATAAGTTATAGTTTAAAATTATAATAACTAACATTTCTTATTGATTTATCAATATTTTAATCAAGTCGTCAAACATTTATTAATTTTAATTATTATTATGTTCTTTATTCAGCTTTTTTCTTAAATATATATATATTACAATATAAAAATACACCTCTTTTTTTTTTTTTTGGTAAAAATACCTGAAATTTACTTGAGACAAATGGTTAAGGTATGCATGTACTGTATTCAACCCGCATGGTAAAAGCAATTGTAATCATACAATTATTCAAACATAAAAACTAACAAATTTCTTTGTTATGAATAATTTGGATGTAAATACTTAGTGCATGCATTAATTTAATCAAATCTAGATAACATGAAATCTTCATTTGAAAGTGTAGATTTTCAATAAACTTATTATCAACTTATTTTAAGGAATCATTATTTTATTTTAAAATAAATCTATGGAACCATCCTTTTAGGAATAGTAAAACTCTAGAAATCTTTGCATGGGGCCAAGCATTTCTGCTACCTATGCAGTTGTTAATTTGTTTGTATAATTATCCATTTCACAATATTTATTATTGTCTAGTGGATAATAAAGTTGATTCAAAATAGTAACAAAATGTTTTACATAGTCTCTTATCCACTTTTAAAATTAATTGACCTCGGTTATTTATTCCCACGATGGGTAAAAATATGGGGTCTATGGATAATTGGTTCGAGACTGGCTGCTGAAAACAGAGCATGTTCATTCATGACCTGAATGATAGTTGAGGTTGGCCCTCTCTCTATGAGCCTCTCCGAGGAGGATATTGTTAGAAATTATTGCAGCACACAGGCTGCTGGTAGGTTTTCAAACTAGAAACAAATTTTTGAGGTTTTTATACATGGCTTATATTTTAGAATGTTTATCATTCTTTTTATGACTGTAAATAATGTTACACTTTTATTTGAGTACAAATATTCATCCCTCTTATTGCTTTTAATAGCTTCTATTAGGTCTTTTATAAAAGCATAGTCATGTTTCCTTCTGATCCTGCTGTACTGACATTATAAACTTATTGCATTGTAATCTAAAGACATCACTCAGATATTTTAAGAAGATTGTTTTGAAATTGAAGTCAATACTTGTGATATTACAGCTATTGCAAAGCTCATTTCCTTTGACTTTATTTTTCGAGTAATTTATCTCAAGTTTTAGAAGGATATTAGGAATTTCCATGTTATGGACCATCTAACAGTTTGCAGTTTTCAAGAAACTTTATCTACATAGGCAACCTCAATTAAAATATTTTTCAATGCAATTCTTTGTAAACTTGGTCATAAATGTAAACTACTCGTATATACCATAATTTCCTATAAAGGTATTTGTGCTTTAGCCTATATCCAATGAATAGAGTTCATAATCGAGTAGGTACCTAGATACATCATCTAGGTAATTCATTTGCCTTGATAGGTAACGCTTTCCCACGGAAAGCAGGCAGTTTTAAAAAATATATCTCTTATTATAAAATTTTATCTAAATTAATTGTATCTAGGTCCTCTTGCCAAGCTAAATCAAAATTACGACGCATCTTCAAAACAGGTAGGTACTTACTGTTTCGACATCTTGGGTTATTTTCTTTATGTTAAGATAACCATTTTACTTTCGAACAACTTTTGACATCTTTTCTCCATTTTTATCACTGCGTATCTGGATTTTAGTTTTATTTAGATAATCACTTTGAAAAACATCAACATGTAAAATATGTGTCAGCTGCGTAGAGCGCGAAAAAACGAATGAGCTATGGTGACGGTGGAGTTGCCAGGTGTATTTTTCTTTTATATTTTTAATGGTGTCTTTAAAATTCGCGTATTTAGTAGCGGGAGGAGGCGTTACTACAATAGTTATACCTTGGACTAATTACGAATATAATACTTGTAGTAACGCCTAGTGATACGCCAGTCACGCACTTTATTTGAGGGTATAAATAAAATTTAAAATGAGTCTCACGTCAACAAGGTATCCGCTATCCGACCTATCCGCTCGCTTCATTCGCTTTTTAGTGCTCGCCACGATCACACTCTCGCGTCTTAAAAGTTTTTACTTTACGTGAGGTAGTGCTTATTTATAATGCCTAAGCGGAAAAGTGAGGAGGATTGTCAAATCTGTTGTGTAACTTTAAAAAACTCGAAATGTTACGAAGATGCCGTACACGGAGTCGTTCCAGCTTGCTCGACAGGCGTTCCCGCTCGGAGTCTCAAGGTTAGTCATTGCGTGAATAAGTGCATTTATTAGTGACTATGGCCGAAAATGTCATTTTCTATTTGCTGCCCGTACAATGCTCGTTTGATAACGGGCAGAAGTATGATAAGTCAGCCATCTTGTTATATTCTCATAAGTACTAGAGAAACTTAATTAGTTAATGACGAATTATACCTATAATGGTAAATATGTCACGTTTTTATTTTTTACTGGTTTCCTCTGAAATGAAGTTTTATAATCCAATGAAATAGTTTTACGAAAACTGTTAAATAAGATTTATTTCATACCTACCTAGTGGGCTTATTTATACCCCTTTTGTATGAATTTTTATGACACTATATCTCTAAGAAGAAAGTTTACTAAATAATAGTTATTGCTACAGTGATTATTCACTAAACTGGGCTTGCGTACCTCTCTTTGGGGTTGCACTACCCAATAATAATTTTGCGAACAGTATTTTAGGATTGTTCCTTAACTGATTAGCAGTAATAATAATTATCCAATCGTAACATGCACCTACTTTTTATGATTATATACTAAAGAATAAATACAGTATATACATAGTGGTAATGGTTACCTATCCTGGTTTGCGTACTTCTCTTTGGAGCTGTACTACCTTATGGTAATGGTAACCTCTCCGGGTTTGCGTACTTCTCTTTGGAGCTGTACTACCCTATAAATTAGTCTCGCGAACAGTACTTTGGTCTGTTTCATGACTAATGGAGATATCGGTGTATTCATAGTGGCAATGGTTACATATCCGGGTTTGCGTACTTCTCTTTGGAGCTGTACTACCCTATGGTAATGATAACCTATCCGGGTTTGCGTACTTCTCTTTGGAGCTGTACTACCCTATAAATTAGTCTCGCGAACAGTACTTTGGTCTGTTTCATGACTAATGGAGATATCGGTGGTTTTCAGAACAAGAACGTAATAACAACGTTTTAAACCTGCAGGCCTATTACGATCTCACGGTTTTCAAATAATATCATATGATATCATAGTGCAAAGCGAAAATTATGATTTTCGGTCAGATTTTTGATCATTCGTTCGTTATATGATATTGACATCATCGAAATTATGCCATAGTAATGATATCATTGGAGATCGGTAATACGAAATGAAGCATTTCATGATTTATTATGCCATGTCATACGATGAAAGATTTATAATTGGCCTACTGCTCGATGGGATTATTGGTTCTGAGCCACGTTCGGAGATGCAGGTCGACCTCGACCCAGAACCCGCCGAAGTGGCTACGCTCTGTGCGAGCCCGCCGTTTATATCTTCTGTGCCGTCATGACGGTCACCCCCGTGGTGGTCGCCACCACCGCCACCACCGCCGCCGCCGGCGCGCCTGAGCAAATGACGGATACCGACGAGCCTGGGTCAGCTAATGCGATGCTAAACACCACAATACTTGAAATATTTGGCGAGGATCCAACTATTTCGAATACTTTTGGAGCCGACATTCACAAAGACTTTGCAGTTAAGTTGGAACACACATTAATGTGAAATACCTTTCGCCGACTAACTGCAAACTAATTAATGCTCCCGTAGGTACTGAATGCCGAAATTAAGGTGGCTATCTCCGATATAAACGCTAAACGTTATAAAAATATCGAAAATTGGCAAAAACAAGTTTCTACGGCTATTTCATGCTTGAACCAAGCTATTAATTCGCTGACCTCGAAAAATAACAGTGACCCAGAATTAATAAAAATGTTGATGGACACAGAACGTATTCTATGTGACTTACAGTACCGGATTCAGTCATACGACGGAATTTTATTCTGTCTTCCCTTAAAAAGGACATGAACAAGAACTATTTGGCTTGAGTAATACTGCACCATCAAGGCAATAAAACCAATTGTCCGATTACTCCGTTCTGCGGACCTAAAATCAACTAATTATTTAGATAATTATTGGCCAAATATACAAACCAAAAAATTAATTACCTCTCTTTGATTTTAATTAACGAGGCCAAAAGTTTAATGATACCTAGTAATATATGTACATTTTAAGGTTTCGTTCTAATCTAGACTAAAAATTTCCAGATCACAAATCAGAAATTTAAAAAAAAATGGTTAACTCTTAAAAGATGTTGAATACGTCAATTCGCACAAATAGTCGAATTACTAGTCTCAGTTTGCCCGGCTGTAGAATACACTAGCCTTATACTAAAATATTCGAGCGCATTAAGTAATTAAACTTAAAATCATCATTAATGATAATTATGATAAATTTATAAATATCCCTAGGAATGACGCAATACAAATACCATTTTGTAAAATCAAACATGATACACATGATCTGGAAATTTTCTCAGACGCCTCAAATACGGGGCTGTACGTGGCAAAGAGAAGGTTAGCGGGTTGTGGAGCATTCAGGAGAGAACACAACACATTAACTACCTAGAAATTCTAGCTGCTTTTCTAAGATTAAAAGTGTTCGCCAAAAATGTAAGTAGTTGTCAAATTTCTCCGCATCGACAACACTACAGTAATCTCTTACATCAATACAATGGGGGGTATTCAGTTCCCCCACTTCACTGACATCACTCGTCAACTATGGCTGTGGTGTGAATGTCGCAATTTGTATGTTATGGCTTATTACATTAGCTCATCAGATAATATAACGGCAGATGCCGAATCAAGGCGGGTACATCCTGACATAGAATCGACGACACGTTTAGCGCAAAGGTCGAGTGATCACCTACTGCGCAACGGGTCGCGGGTTCGATTCCCGTACGGGACAAATGTTTTATGGCCTACAGAAATTTGTTCCGGTCTGGGCGTATGTGCATGTGATATTCTATGTTTGTAACTGCACCCACGACACAGGAGAAAATGCTAGTGTAGGGCGATGTATTTTTAAAAAAAAATAGGAGTTAGCGGACTGGGCATATCAGGAAATTGTCTCATCGTATGGGGCACCTCAAGTAGACTTATTCGCTAGTCAAATAAATACTAAATGCACTGATTATGTCTCCTGACATAGGGACCCAGATGCATTTCCTGGGCCGATTTTAATTTTTATGCTTTCACCCCGTTCTCTGTCATTGTATAGCGGGGAACTTATGCGGACGGCGTGGAGTGTACCGCCGATATTAGCATCTATATTCCAAAGTTCCTTTAAACAATATAATGTTTATTTACGGCGCTGGTTCAATTACTGTAACGACAATAATTGTGACTTGTATAATCCTTCAATTCCACAAATAATTTATTTCAACAAACTATTATGAAGAGGGAGCTCAATATGGCACGCTTAACTCCTATAGATCCGCGCTCGCCCTGCTTAGGGGAAAATAATTTACGAGAAGATGACAGAGTAAAAAGATATTTTAAAGGAATATTTCGGTTACGCCCTCCCTTGCTCAAATATGTGGGATACTTCAATAGTTATTAATTATGTCAACCAATTTTACGCCAATGAAACATTGTCTTTTGAAAAACTTTCGAAAAAACTCATCACTCTCATTGCGCTGTTGACAGCACACAAAGTACAAACATTGTCCTAGATTAATATTAAAAATATTGAAATCTTTCCTTCTCTTCATAAGTGCTAAAAAGCCTTATAATGCTGTCGGTTCCCAAACCTTAAGTCAGTGAATAAAGAACACACTGCGCGATAGCGTTTTTGATCTAAACATATTTACCGCGCACAGCACGCCGCTACATCCGCGGCTCATCACCTAGGTGTCGGCCTAGATCAAATAAGACGAACCGCTGGATGGAGCGGCTCTTCAAGCACATTCTATCGATTCTATAATAGAACCATAAGTAATGTCAATACTAATGGAAATAATTATTTTGCCAGAACAATTGTTAATAATACGAGTAATTCAAATGATGATTGATGTTTATTCTTATTAACATAAATTAATGCAAATTCAGGAATAAACAAAATATTTCACACTATTATCTCTAAAAGTCTACAAGTATTATTTGCTAATCCCGAGGACGAAGCCGAGTATAATTAATGATTAAACGAACTTACTTGTACGTGAAGTTCAATCATAATTATACCACGACGTTGCATCCTCGAGATTTATATATTAACCAGGTAGTCCACTTTCCAATGTACCGGGCACCAAGCACAATTTTAGAGCGAAGACATAAAAATAAAAAGATAGGTAGGTAGTTTTAGTATTATTCACCCGCTTGCGCGATGTTACGTCGTTTGACTCATTCATTTCTCTTTGGCGGGAATCTCACTAATAAAATTAAAGCATCGAAGTTGGCAGAAATATCGACTCCAAATCAAGAAAGTTCCAGCGGCGAGTACTTCTTCTTCTAATAGGCCTTCAGTCAGCCAGCAGGGAAACTGCAAAGCTCCACCGCGTCAAATGCCACGCACGCAGAGACGTGGTTAGGCGAGGAGTCACTCGTACCATTAGTCTGCGAGGAAAGCACCTGTAGTAGATCGATATCAGACAACGAAGTCTCGACCAAAGGCGCCGATCAAAACATAATAAAAAAAAAATATTTTGGTACTTAAATGAAAATATTTTATTCACACCTGAAAGAAAAAAATACAATCGATCCAGTTCTCTTATGAGTTGTAACGGGTAGAACGGATTACAAATTTCTTTTTAAGAAACCGAATCTCAAAGATGTTTACCTATAAGTTCAAGTTTTTCACAGTCAAATATTGTGACATTACGTTATGAAATTAAGAAGTTATACTAAATGAGAGCAGTAAGATGATGCAATGATGAATTAGATCAATTTATATATAAACTAACTAACTAACATAATATTTCCCACCTGTAATGCTCTTTTCTTGCTAATTGTCAAAATTTGGGAAAAGAAAACAAATTTAATCCTTGACTTATTGAAATAATAAGCTTTATATGTTTACATACAGTTTCCTTATGCATAAGCATAAGAGAACAATACAATCATAAGCCAGCCATCATAATAATAGCCAGATACAATCATATCCTTAGAGTTGTAAGTTAAATTAAAGAGAATCAGGTACCTATATTATAATAGATACAGAAATCTATACAATCAAAGGGCAGAATGGTTCGGGATTTTTTATCAATCTCGGTATCAAACTAATATAGCTAAAAATTGGGTACAAATCTGGGTAATAGAATACACCAAATGAAAATGTTTTGTTTCTTTTTTTAAGATTAGCCTTCCCCGTAACGGTGGTTAGTGGATCGTACCTTCGACTTTAAGTTCTTTCGATCACGGGTCAATGATACTGTACTCCAATTCCTTAGATTTTATATGTTTTAGATATGTAATTCCACAGAATTCTTCCTTGTTATACTAGTTGTTTCTTAGTTCCTCCACTGAAAAACCAGACAGCCAAGCCTTAAGGGAACTGCCCTGGAGATTCATAGTACAGTGTTGGGTTAAATATATGTAACATGTCTATGATCATATGGCCCGGGGCTCTCACACTGGTATTTACAAACATATTTTTTAATAAATTGTTATATTTTGTTATTTGTAGGATTATAAAAATAACATATGGAGGAGAGAGCACCTATTTTGTGTACAACTACTACCATTAATTCAAAGAAAATAGCCTTTGTGAGTTATTTGCCAAGGAGTGATCTGAAACTTTCTATGGTGAAAATCTAGAATATTTATAACATGAAATCTGTAAATATTGTTCATTAATCCACCAAGATGCCGCTTACTATCAGGTTTTTTTATGAAATAGGGGATGTAAAAGACGGATTTTGGGAATATAATGTTTGAAAAAAAAAATCCTACCTACCAAAAAACTTAATAAAATCTGTTCTAAATCAAAAAGAAAATTCAAGTAATTAAGATATACCTAAGGTACCTTGGTAATTAGCGTAAGTACTTAAATTATTATAACAAATTGATGAATCATTCGGAGAATCCTTATTATTTATAGCTAAATATGTATTGCGTGTCCTGAGCCTTGATCTCGAGCTGGAAACGGAACCTCGAAGGTCGCGTGCACTTGATATGTTCCAACGAAACTATTTCGTAATTTTTCTTGAATAAAATGAAAAGCAGGAGAAATGATACACTTCGATTATAACTAGGGATTGATTTTTCTATGGTCAAGGTATTGGTAAAGGAATCACACCTATAATACCCCAACCAGTTACACCACCTATGAAACTCTTGTTATGAACTATCAATTTAGATGTCTATTTTTTAGCCACTATGCATTAATTCTCGAAACATTATCTTAGATTTAAGTTTGAGCAAATAACTTAAGAATTTCAATGTCTTCCCTTTGCACTTGCTTCAGCTTCATACATTTTCACTAAGCTTTTGAAACCCATATTATCTTATCTTAGAAGTCTAGTTTACTATTATAAATTATTTAGGTGATTTTCTGTGCCTTGGAAATTCTTATCAAGATTCTATCAAGTGTCCATCATGCGTAATAAAACTCTTATTCACTGATTTAGATTTTGTTATAAATTATAAAAAAAAAGTCAACATATACCGAATTAACGACAAGCTTCCTTTTTTCTCTCTCTTCTAATCAAAAATTTCTCAAAATACTCTAAACATCCTACCTGGTTAATATATAAATCTCGAGGATGCAACGTCGTGGTATAATTAATGGTTAAACAAACTTACCTTTGTGATGTTTGACCATAATTATACGAGACGTTGCATCCGAAGGGATTTATACTCCCTCCCTACCCATTATTTGCTGTGTTGCAAATAAATACCCAATGTTTTTGAGAAATTTTGCTCTAAAGGAATGAGTCAAACGACGTAACATCGCGCAAGCGGGTGAATAATACTAAAACTACCTACCTATCTTTTTATTTTTATGTCTTCGCTCTAAAATTGTGCTTGGTGCCCGGTACATTGGAAAGTGGACTACCTGGTTAATATATAAATCTCTTCGGATGCAACGTCTCGTATAATTATGGTCAAACATCACAAAGGTAAGTTTGTTTAACCATTAATTATACGAAGGCTTCGTCCGAAGGGATTAGCAACCCTCCCTCCCAACTACAAGTCCCCATTTTTGTGTGAAATATTCCGGATGCGGCTACTCTAAACTAAATGAAGCGAGCGGATAGGTCGCCCACCTTGTTGACGTGAGACTCATTTTAAATTTTATTTATACCCTCAAATAAAGTGCGTGACTGGCGTATCACTAGGCGTTACTACAAGTATTATTTGCTAATCCCTTCGGACGAAGCCTTCGTATAATTATGATTGAACTTCACGTACAAGTAAGTTCGTTTAATCATTAAAAGTACTTAAAAGAGTACTTTTAAATACCTACTCGTATTTACTTAGTTTGAAAATTGTAATGTATAAAATTATTCACATCAAATCATTAAATTTACCTACTTGCTTATCTTCAAAAGTAAATCTCGCGACAAGCTTTTGTCATATAAATTGTGTCAAATGTGAAATGACGTTATAAGTAAAAGTTTTAGTGTAAAACTTTATTTTTTCTTTTTAGCACATTTAAATAAAAGCTTGTTTTTAAAAAGGTTTTTTTACATTTAATTTATTTTTTACTTTTTAGCTAGCACTGAACACGTTTCTCAGTCTGTTCATCTCATTCAACGCATCATTGTTGCAAGGTCGTTTGCCGGAAAGTCTATACAAAATTTCAGCTCAATCGGTTAAAGATATCTACTTCAAAATTGATTTTCAAGCTTTAGGAGTCCACCATATTGGATTAGTAGTGACGTCACATTATATTTCAATGCTTTGGCTACACCTGCCTCCATACGCGTTATTATACGGCATAATTTTGACACTACGCAGATGTGGCCAACAACTTAGCGTTCAATTGACATGTGGCATTACTAATGACGATGGACATTTGGCGATAACTCGGGTGGCGGTTTTTTTGGCACATCAAAGGATTTTAGCGATTCAAATCCCGCGGCAATCTGTGTTGGCTACACATGCGCCGTTAACTAGCCTACTATTGGCTGATGATCAGCCAATAGTAGCTGATCGATCATCATAATTTGTGGGAAATGCTCAAGGTCAGGTCTACGTAGCAATACTCTTTGGTACTCCGCAGGTGTAGCCAAACGTTAATGGAGTAATTTTTATACGTGCTAAGAAACGCGCATGTGGGCACAGGCGCATACACTAACATGAATGCAGGTGTAGCCGTAGCATTAGCAAGACCTTTTATTTGATACCCATATTGTAACGGTCACAGAACATAATTACTTGGTAACGGTGCATTAAAAATAATTGGTCCGTCATCTTGGGTATGCCGCCATCTTGGAATTAGAATGACGTCACATAGTCAACCATGCATTGTCATCCAAACTGAACGTGTATACAAAATTTCAGCTCAATCGGTTAAAAATATCTGCTTCAAAATTGAGTTGCAAGATTTCACCCAAACATACATACTTATATACTTACATACTTACATACTTACTTACATTGCAAGTTAAATAAAAGCTTGTAATATGAATCCCACCCAAAACATTCTGTAAAAAACTAGCCAAGTCTCGATGGAGCTGCTTGTTTATCTCTAAAAAGTAATGAAATCTAGACAAAGTCGTGCCAAGTCTAAGGTTCCTTACTGCGATTTATTTATTATTATAGTTAATGTTGTGTGACTTGGCCGTTGACTTGTAGCCACTAACGTATAAAGAATGTTCAACGACCAAGTCACACAACTATAATAATAATGAAATCGCAGTAAGGAACCTTAGACTTGGCACGACTTTGTCTAGATTTCAATACTTTTTAGAGATAAACAAGCAGCTCCATCGAGATTTGGCTAGTTTTTTACAGAATGTTTTGGGTGGGATTTCACTTCTTTTTGTAGAAACATAAGCTTATTGATTTATTTTATTAGATTCTCTTATTTGACACAGTTTTTTTTTAGGGATAGTTTTTTTATTATTACAAATCTTTCTTTTCTTTATTGGAAGCGGCCCACCAAGTTGAATATTTTTTGTAAAGGTGGTATGTCAATATCTCTAATAGTTTGGTTGGGCTCTTGTGTTTTCTAATCAGGGTCACCAGGTACTCCAGATTTTCGATTATCCTAGTTTTTATAGTTTTCCCTTTATGTGGCCATTAAACCCTAACTCTGTACCAAATTTCAGCTCTCTGAGTTTATGGGAAGTACTAGTTCTATTTTGATGATCATGAGTGAACAAGTGTCATAAATGCGAAACTTTGCTTTCGCTTAACTTCGGAACTAAATGACCTACAGACTTGAAATGATGGATTTTAAGTATGTGATTATAGCTTACTGGATGACGAAAATTTCTGCGTTCTGGTCTTATCCAGAGGTTCTCAAATAGGGGCCTGAAAATACAGTGAAATGGTTCCAGTAAAAGATGGTACGGCAATGTTTGCTTCGCACTTGACTTGGCGGGGGCACTGCCGTACCCCCAGATATATTTCAATTTTATTTATTTGTATAGATGTTAGCATTGCACTACAACATACCAATTTTATTAGATCAAACCAGTTAAAGTAAAATAAAATGTAATAATAAACAAAACACCTGACAATTATAAATAATATATTAGAAAGTATTGTAAAATATATTAATGTGTATACATTTCAAGTTCATTTTTTCAAAGAAGCTACCTTTTTCTTACTTTTTTTAGGAGTAATTGAAGCGATTGTACTGTTGACAGAAGCCGTATACAAATTAGCATTAATTGATTTTAATTTTTCTATCTCCTTCTTTAAAGCAGCCTCTTTAATTTTATATTCATTTTCCAACTCTCCAGAAGCTACACTAGAAATCACTTCTTCATCTATAGACTCTGGCCAGAACATATTTTTGCCATTAACCAATACTTCTAATTCAGTTACTTCCTCTTCATCATTATTTACTTCTTTTTCTAAGGTCTGTAGAATAATCTGGGGTTGAAATTCCTGCTTATAAATTGCTGGGAAATTGACTGTAAACAATGCATTAGTTATAGGGCCTTTGTGCTTTATAATTCTTAAAAGTTGCTTGCTTTGAATATGCCACAAAATAATTTGTTCATCATTGGAACCTGACATTAGTGTCTCTCCATCCAATGATGCAGACAAACAAGTGACTGCTTTTGTGTGGCCAGCAAAGGTGGGACATTTGTCTTCAGTATTGACTAAAAAGTCTCTAGTTCTCGATGGATTGGTCAAGGAAAACTGATGTATTTTTCCCTCTGTTGTTCCAATGAATAAGTTTAAATCTAATACATCCATAGTTATAGAAGATAATGCAACATCAAAAACAATATTGAGTAACATTTCTCCTAATGCCAGATCATAAATTTTACATGTTCTATCACTGGAAACAGTAGCCAGGCGTCCATATATTCCTGTTTTACTGATGCACATATCTGTCACAGGCAGGGAGTGATCAGTAAACATATAAAGAGGGTCCTCTTGGCCTGCATTTTTCTGTTCAAGTCCTCCAACCTCCTGAAATGCTACAATTTTTGAAAGCTGCCACACTATCACCATTCCATCTTCAGCGGCAGATACCAAAAACTTGCCATCTGACGTAAATTTGAATTGTATTATTTTTTGGTAATGTTCATTTAAAACTGTCATTAATTTGCCACTGGATGTTTGCCATATAAAAACGTTTTCATCGATACCAGCAGCTATAAATAATCCATCTGGAGATATTGCTAAAGCCCCTGCTTTTCCAGGTAGAATAAATCGCATTCCCTTAACAGTCTGCTGAGAATTTAACGGCCAAACATGAAGAATTGGTTTGTTTTTTTCAGCTACAGCTATATAGTCATTGCCAATGAAGCACAGGGTCCTTGTTTCGGCAGTACCTCCACCCTTATATGCCATGAGGCCGTTACCGGTGCGAGGATCCCAAACACATGATGTCCAAAGGGTATTATTGGAATCACATGTCACTAAGACTTCTAATAAGTTAGACATATTGCTTCATTCAATGCTTTGACTTTAAATTCATAAAATAGCTTTGCAATAGAAATAAACGAGTGCAAAGCTGGAAAAGTGTTTTTAGAGGACCCTGCACAAAGGATTCTTCGTGCTATCCGCGCCCTATCTCCATAATATAGCCACAAATTATATAGGAATTAACCAAGCGCGTCGCACAACACGACCACACTGTTGATTTCACAAATTTATATTGACCACAGACTTATTAGAGATACTACGTATATTGACTAGCTAATGATTTATTTGTTTATTTATCAGACCGCATCTGCCGTGCCCTTGGTGTCGCATGGTATATTCACAGACTAAGGAAAAGGACAATGACTAAACAAATACATGGACCGGCCCTACCTACAGAATCAGCGTGACTACCTACAAAACTTTGGCACATAAAATGGCTACCTTTACTAGTGATGTACTCAGTATTAGTTGTGCAATATCGATAAATTTAAGTTTAAACAAATTCATCAATCCACTTATCTACGACATATCTAGGGAAATAGATCTTAGCTGAACAGCCCTCCTAGACAAGATGCATTTCGATAATCGCTAACGCAATCGCTAGTAGGAAAATATATGGGATTTGAAATAAGCCCTCGCTTAGCTTTCGAGTGCAATTGTTAAATCTCATACATTGTCCATTTAGCGATTGCGTTAGCGATTATCGAAAGACATCTTGTCTAGGGGGGCTGCACATTACGGACCTAAATTGTAATAATTTGATCGAAAAGTCGTGTTTCAGAAATATTTAGGCAGTTTCAAATTGTGGAACTACGCAAATTCTAAGAAAAACTTATTAAAGATCACTATTTAACTTAAGCGGTACAAAGTTCGCCGAGTCAGCTAGTATGACTATAAAGTTACACCAATAGACGTGTATTTTTTTTGTATAAATAAGTGCGAGAAAATGTTATTGTAAAATAAATAGGAATAGTTTCTTTGTAAAAAATTATTTAAAGGAGGCGATAAGTACTTACTTTCAAGTAGGTAGGATAATTTGGGTGTAATTTAAATATTTTTTTTTTAGTTTTGTACGGTAAGTTACTAATCAAAGTTTATGACAAACTTTGTCGTAGGAACCTTATATGTTCAATTATTATGAAAAATGGAGGTTTTAAAAAACTAAAATTAATTGACAATGATAATAATTCATCAATTATTAAGCTTTCCAATTTTAATTAATAATAATTTCCTATTACTTTAGTCACTGCATGTGAGCTAGGCTTAAACACGTAAGTCTGTCTGTTTAATATTATATATCGATAGACTAATTAAATTTTCTCTTTAGGTATCTTCACTATCGCCCATTAATAGTAGCAAAATTCACACGTTCGTTCGGCACTTAAAATGGCGGACTGGTCACGGTAGGCAATTTTTGTGACGTCACAGAAAATACATGCCACAGACGAAACAGTATGCATCTCTTTCTACAAATGTATTTTCACTTTTGTAAGAAAGAAACAAAACGATATTTGATAGATTCGTGTCAAGATATCAAAGAACAGTTTAACGGGGCATCTCCATATGTCTATCTCAATGGAAAAGGAGCTAACTTAACTTGAGCTAAGCGGCCCGTTCCAGATAAGCATTTTTAGCCATAAATACCAACATTTTTAGCATCTCTGCGTTTCATTAGCCGGTGATGCTAGTTTTTCTTGCTGGTTGTCATGCGTTTCATTTAAGCATTTTTAACACAAAATGATAACATCAAATACCCATGCTAATCTTAGAGCATTCATTACGGGAGACGGCAAGGCTGGGCGAACCCCTCTGCCAATTTACGCTGACCATATGACCATACACGTTATATAAAACTAGTTGACGCGCGGCCGCTGCCATTTGGTGTCGTTTTCGTGTCGCACTAAGAGCTCCAAAAAAATGGTTAATTGTGCAGTTTCCTCTTGCAAAAGGTGATCCAGCTACTCAAATCTTCGAGATTATGGCGTTTCCTATCACATTTAAGTATAAAATATACATTACCGTGTTTCATTTGTTTACAATTTTGAAGTATTTTTTATGCCGTTACGATAGAAAAATACAATGGTACGATGGTAGCTCAACACAATACACGGGCATTATATTATCTGTGACACGGGCATTATTGCTTAGTGCTGGGACAACGTGAGTGAATGATGCTGATTCATATTTTTATTTATCATTCATTCACTCCTTTTTTGTTTAACCAGATATAAGATTAAAATAGAAATTCACGTGTAATATAATAGAACAAAAATATATCAAGAAAATATTATATTATTACCTATTATATTGCTCAACTTTGCTTTGTAGTTTAAAAAACCTTTTTTATACAATATACTTTTTTTTCTTTATTTAATGGCCTTACTCCTCATGGTTAAGTCGGCCATACAATATACATACTTACTCTAAACAATTTTTTGACTGCATCTCACTTGATTTTAAGCCTATTAAATAATCTATATTGGTATTTTACAAAATGCAATGTAAGTTTACTGCAGATAGAAAAATGTCAATAACGTCCTCTAAATTTTATGTTGTAGTTGAGGTCATAAGTACAAAAAAATGAAATATTTTTTTGTACTTTTAGTTTTTTGTTTAAAAGGCTGAAAAGATGCAAAATGTTCATAAACTTTCAAGTATATTTTATTCAACTGTACTTCTATTTAATTTTAGACGTTGACTACCAGACAGCATACAAAATAGAAAAACTATTGTTTGCGGTCACCGTTAACCGCGTTTTCGTTTCGTTTCCGCATTGCATTGCGATTTCATGCCACCTGCTTTATACAGCAAGTTGTTGGGGACATCAGTAAAGAGCACAAAGCAAGTGATTGTCGTCATCGTCGTCGTCAGAGAAAATTTTAATAATGCAACATCATTATTAAAATCACACAATAAAGCTTTTACTTCTTATTTTAGTGGCTTTGAAGTTTGTACGGGCAATGTAAACAAAAACACTTTCAACGTCACATTATGACAAATGAATAACATATAACATGTCTTACTATATGTAAATAAAAACTTTCATAGTAGTAAACATCTACTAAGCTAAAATGTTAAAATTAGCAAGGAATTTTATGTTTACTTTAACTCACATTTTTTGGTGCAACTTAAAGGAAAATACCCGATATCGTCCCAAGCGTTATAACACGTTGGGCCCTATCACAAATGAAAGGTTTTCTAAAATACTAATTTTGTTTGTATGGCAGTAAGTTGCCACCTCGTGCCTTTTACTTGCACGAGATAGCAAATTTCTACCATACGAGCAAAGCTAAACGAAAAAGTGCCTACCTATTAAACATGTTTATAACTATGTAGGTAGATATATAATAAAATCAGAAATTAGTTCTTGGTAGTAACAATTCTCACGTAAAACATCTAAGACATTCCCGGTAGACCCCACCCTCCCACTGCACCCCGCGCTAACTTGTTTCAACGGGTTCAGATAGAAGCGTGGCGCAAGTCAAGTCACACTAGTCATTGTTTTGATCGCACTCCGGAGTGTCGTTCTCTTATTTGTTTACTGACTTTTCATTGTACCTTTATTTTACTTTGACCATGACTAATTACTTGATGTATTTTAATGTAAATAAACGAGTTACATTTATCATAGTGTGTGGTATTCTACTAGTCAAGCCCTTTCATTTGATACCCATATTAAGAGTTGTGAAAAATACGTAATCCACCATTTTGTGGCGGCGGCCATCTTGAATCGATAGTCATCAAACATAGCATCCGAACAGGGTATAGTAATAAAAATACAATTTATTGTAACATTTCAATCATTCACTCACGACGACCCAAATAGTTACTCATTCTTTGTGTCACATCACTAGGGACATTCATTCTTTGTGGTGGGGATTGCGTAGATACACGTTAATTTGTCGATGTGTGTGTGTTTCTTCATTGTAGGGTAATATTTTCATAGTGTGTGTTCATAAACATTTTCGTAGTGTGCGTAGCGTGTTTACCTCGCCTCCCGCGAAAAGTGGCAGAAAAATTTATACTGCGATTTGTTGCATACCGCATCCATAGGTTAAATGATCTAAGATGCTAATAGATGGGTCCTCTGATCTGATACCACTTTTTGACAGCTTTCAAATTTGACATTTGGAATCTTTTTTTCATGAATCAAAAAGGATTTTCAGCGGATTTAAAAAATTTATTGAAAGATATTTATAGTATTAGCCAATTCTGATTTATATTATAAAAAAATTTAAGTGGCTGGACTAATTAAGTGAGGTGTCAAAATTCAGCACGAAAAATCCGCGGCTAAAAATGTCAACATTTCTTAAAAGAAACGCAAAACGAAACGCAGAAAGTAGCAGTGCTTTAGCTGGAACGCAGGGAAGGAGAGATACATGGGGTGCGGTCCGAAATAGATAACAGCGCTCACAGTGCTGACGACTTAGAGCATTCATACGGGAGACGGCAAGGCTGGGCGAACCCCTCTGCCAATTTACGCTGACCATATGACCATACACGTTATATAAAACTAGTTGACGCGCCGCCGTTACCATTTGGTGTCGTTTCGTGTCGCACTAAGAGCTCCAAAAAAATGGTTAATTGTGCAATTTCCTCTTGCAAAAGGCGATCCAGCTACTCAAATCTTCGAGATTATGGCGTTTCGTATAAAATATACATTACCGTGTTTCATTTGTTTACAATTTTGAAGTATTTTTTATGCCATTACGATAGATAAATACAATGGTACGATGGTAGCTCAACACAATACACGGGTATTATATTATCTGTGACATGGGCATTTGCTTAGTGCTGGGACAACGTGAGTGAATGATGCTAATTCATATTATTATTATTATTTTTTTAATAATAATAATATCTTTATTTGGAACAAGATAGGTACAATACATAATTATCGTGTACGTTAATGTCTGCATTAGTAAAAACTGTGTCGCAGCCATTAACGCCCACCCCCAGAAATATTTTCGACATTGTTCCGATAAGAAACTAACACATAATAATATTTCTTTTTACTTATACACTAATTAATTCTAATTCTTTCTGAATCTTAATGAATATAAACATACATGTATATTTGTGTGTGTGTGTGTGCGTGTGTGTGTATGTGTGTGTGGTGTGTGTGTGTGTGTTTGTGAATGTTTGTCTGTGTGTTAGATAGTATATGAATGTAGTGATGATTATATTTGTGCTTATATGGCATTTAGTGTTAAGAAGGTCTCAAACAATTCATAAAAATGTCTTCACCGTCTTTATATGTAAGAGAAGAGAAAGAAGCCATTTAGTGGTGCAATTTTTACAATCACGCAATGTCATGGGATAAATTTTTATGAGTTTGTTAATTCGGTTGTATAATGTAGGGGATAGAAAATAATAGTGACGTCTTGAAACCATAAGTCTACACAATTCAGTTTTGCAAACTAAGTCACTTCTACGCCTATTTTCCGTGTTCTCTGTATTAAATGGTAGTTGAGAGTGTTTTAGGTCTGAAGAAAATAAATCTGCCTGACCGTAAGCAAGCCCGTTCCCAAATATAGCTCAGTAGTAGGGAATAGGATAGGTTTAAAACTCATTACCTTTATTACGGCTCTTTGTGCTCTTTCTAAACGTAACAAAAGGCTTTTTCCTGCGTTTCCCCATACAGATATGCAGTAAGACAGAATGGATTGAGCCAAAGCATAGTAGATTGTTTTAAGTGTGGAGAAATCAACCGCAGACCTCAAATTTTTAAATATAAATATAAGCTTCCTCACTCGACCAATAAGTACATTTATATGCACCTCCCAAGAGAAGACACTGTCAATCCAAACTCCAAGGTATTTGATACTTGAAGTACGTGTGATTTGCATACAGTTGCAGTTTATACATATTGAGGGTTGGAGTTTATGACCGTAAATATTAAAAGATCCTGGTGGAAGTGATGAAGTGTTGGGAGAAAAGGTAATGAACTTAGTTTTTTCTAAATTAAGAGTTAGCGAATACCTAGATAGCCAATTCATAACCTCATTCAATGCAACCTCAGCACATGATTGGGTCTCACACCAATCCTTTCCGTGCACAATTAAAGCCGTATCATCCGCGTAGGTTATGATTCTGCAATTTCTTGGTGTCAGGTTACAAAGGTCGTTAATGTACACTAGGAAAAGTGTGGGACCCAGCACACTGCCCTGTGGAACACCGTAGCTCAGCGTTGCATCTTGACTAATCATGTTACCTATTGTAACACGTTGTGACCGATTTTCAAGATAGCTCACGAAAATATCGTAGACAATTCCACGTATACCTATTCTGTAAAGCTTATCTAGTAGAATGGGGACAGAGACAGTGTCAAATGCCTTAGAAAGGTCTAAAAATAAACCCGCTGTCTTCAGCTTAGCGTTTAAATTCTTAGCGACTATTTCGGTTAGATTCAGAACAGCTCCCTCAGTCGATTTACCTTTCATAAAGCCGTATTGGTTAGCTGCTATGGTGTTATTTCTGTTGAGGAAAGTAACGAGCCTCCTGTTAAGAACCTTTTCCAAAATTTTTGACAGTGGGGTTAACACTGAGATAGGTCTGTAATTATTAACACTAGCTCTGTCTCCACTCTTATACACTGGGTGCACAAGAGCCTTTTTAAATACTAATGGAAACACACCAGACACGAGACACAAGTTATAAACATGAACAAGCACAGGAACCAAACAAGATATGTTTTCCTTGATTAATAACGTGGGAATACCATCCCAGCCTACAGCAGAGGTGTGTTTTAGTTCATGGATGATATTTTGAATTTCACTATAGTCAGTACTACAAAGGCACATAGAATTTAGAGGGGTCTTAGATGTTGAATTTAAAGACGCAGACGCATTATCCGCGTTGTGTTGGAGATCTGAGTTATGCATTTGAATTTTACTAGCCAAGTTCTTTCCAACGTTAGCAAAAACGCGTTCACATCATCAAGACCTGTCGTATTATTGGAAGACAACAAGTCAGTGGCTGGTATATATGAATGTTGAATGTTGCCTAATCTTTTAATAACCTCCCAAGTGGCCTTAGAGCTATGTTTACCTTTTTGAAATTCTGCACGCTCATATTCCTGCTTAAGTTTTTTAACTAAGTTATTAACGTAATTTCTATATCTCCTATATATAACAATTGCCGTTTCATTGCATGGATCTTTTTTAGTTTTGTAAAACAATCTGTCTCTATTTCTCAGGCACCTTAGTAATCCCGGGGTAATCCATGGTTTTAAAATTCTTCGTCTGCTCGGAACACGTATAGTGCGTGTGTGTGCACGAACTACATTGGAGATACAATCCACTAATAACGATGCAGCTTTTTCGGCTTCATCGCAAGATAGAATAGATGAGAAGTCAATTGTCTGTAATTCTTTAGTACAGGCATCAATGTCAACATATTTTCGTGCACACTTGGCACCATTCAACTTCAAGGTAGTTTCACAGGAAAGGATAACTGGAGCATGATCAGTTATATATGAATCGAAAACCAATGTAACAGCATGATTTCTAGTTTTGAGAATTACATGATCGAGAGAGCTTGCGTTTCTAGTTGCAAATACATGAGCAGGCAGCATACCATGAGAAGCAACAGCGCTTAAGTACATATCAGAGTTAGAGTTTTGACTATCAGGAGCAATGTTTATATTAATATCTCCAATAATGGCAATATTGCAGAACATATTAAGTGACGCAAGAGTGGTATCCAATGAATTTACAAAATTATTGATAGTTCTAAATGAAGGCGAGCGGTAAAGCGCTACAATAACCATTTTATTTGGAATCTTTAGTACTAGACAGTTCGCGTCTTTAATTTCATGTGTCTCAACAGAATGTTGGATGTTATTATTGACATAAAGCGCTACACCATCATTCTGAGCTACATGAACTGATTTATATGAAACATAGTTTGGTAAGGACGGCAACGATGGGCATTTACTCAACCAGCACTCGGTTAAAATAATAACGTCAATACGAATACAAAGGCGATGTAGCAAAGTTAGTAGGTGAGGAAAGTTACAACCTATGCTTCGTATGTTGACGTGAAAAATGTTTAACAAATTGCAAGATCGAGACACATACAGTTTACTTTGCTCAGCCGTACAGTTGAAAGCTTTCGACACCTGTACCTGCTCTAGCTCATTCATTATATTAGCATTATCCAACATCGCAATTTTTTTCTGAACGTGAACTATATATATGAACTCTATTTGTCATACCAAATACATGCCAAGAAATCATATCAGGCTTGTCGTGAAAGATCATTGCCATAAACAAGTTGAAACATAGAAATGGTGTCACTGATACTACTAGAAAATAGTGATTTTTGATTCCCATGGAATGCAGGTGTTGAGTATGAGGTATATTTACGTAAAGTCTATACCCACTTACAAAGAGACGTAATTTATTAAGTTGTAAAGATTGAACACGCTTATAAGTGTATAAAATTGTGTAAGGAAGTAAAAAAATATGTTCCGTATAACAATAACTATATGTTATGATGTGTGTAGAACGTTTGTGTGTAATATTGTAAGTATGTAAATGTATTATATGTGTATTTGTGTATGTTTTTCCAAAAATGTATGGGATTTTTATATAAGCATAGAAACAGACTATTCTTAGTATATAATTCAAAAAATAACTTATAACTAATGTATAACCGTAGTTTTTTATCTTCATCAAAAGGTATAGATAAGACATTAACTTAAGTAAATAATAATAATAAAAGCTCCGTTCAACAAAACAATCATTGCCTTTTTTCGTAGTATTAAGCATTGTACACTTACTTAGTGGTTCATATACTACAATGTTTATTTTTCTTTTTATAAGATATCTATTTTTACTATATTTTATACCAATTATAGAAACAGAGCAACGCGCAGATAAAACTATAAAAATACAAAGGTCACACGACTGTGAGTAGTCGTATGAAGTTATGAAATAAGTAATTATTAATAACTTTTGGAGGGCATATTCTAACTCCTTAACCTGGACTTTAAGACTTGTGTTCACTTGGCCTACATATTTTAAACCTAAACTATGTTTTTGACAGTTAGTAGTTATAATATGAGTTGAACAAAGATATTTTGAGGCAATGTATAAAAGCGTTAGTTTACAATGGATGACAAATAAACACAGCCCACATAAAATAATAAATAGCACTCTCACTATCACTAGTCAGGCTTGTTGTTCAAGTTTTTTCAGAGTCTCTTCCGAGTCGACACATAATTGCGGGGTTCCGTCGCTCTTTCGCAAGAAAATTCTGCCATTAACAGTCCAGCAATATTTAAAATTTTGAGCTGTAGCAAATTGTCGCGATAAAAAGAAGAGCCTTTTCATTTTAGGTGTTAGATTTTCTGACAAATAAACTGTTAATTTGGGCCCGTCAATATTTAACGTGCTAGTATTTAATCTGTTTTCCTTATTCGCTTTATTGTATATTTTTAAAGACTTCAGTATATTTTCTTTAGTTATAGATGAGGTAAATTCAACGATAATCGGTTTATTTCCCGACTTGCTGTTAACTCTAAAGATGTCTTTTATATCCGAATTCTGTATAGGTACATTCAACACCTTTCCAACAGTGGTAACAATGCCTGATAAATCTTGTTTATTTTCTGTGGACTTTAGCGGAATATTCCTCATCTCAATACTCGTCGAGCGTACTTGTCTCTCAAGATACTCAATACGATTCTCAAGGCTGGTAATATATTTACGATTTTCAGAGTGTTCAGCCTCCATACACTTCATTTTATCCAGTATTTCATCATATTTGGCAGCCGTGAACTCCACAGCTTGTTGTAGCTGTGTATTTTGTGTTTTTAGTTCATCAATGCTAGAGCGTAGTAATGCAAAGTTTTGACTCTGTTCCGTTTTTATGTCTTTAAACATGCCGAGTATTTCTGTTTTAAAGTCGTATATTTCTATGTGATCTTCATTAGAGTTTCTCCTTCTTTTGCTACGACTGGTAGTACTCGTTAATGACTCAGTGCTTGACATTGGATTATTTAAATTTGGTTCTGAACCAGTAAGTGGGGAGTTTGCTAATGGTACTAGAGATTGCGGGGGTGGCGTACGTTTCAATGGCATAATTTCACACTTCGTAGCGGCAAGTACTAGGAAACAATAACCACGCAGGAGTTAGCTCTCCGCCAGTTTCGACCAAACAAGCAAAACCAAGTTTTCGGTCAACCGGCACCGTAGTACCTGCAAAAGTACTAGGCAACAATAGCCGTACAGGAGTTATCTATCTAGGTGTACGAGACGGGTGCGTGTCGCGGCGGGCACCTGCGTAGCAAATCTAGCCGGTCTTGTATAGTTGATATGTGTTCGAAGCGCAAGCAAGTGAAACAGCGCAAGGTACTAGGAGCTGATAAACGTCAAGGAGCTCGCAAAAGCACGAAGAAGTGCTGGCTGGCTCACGACTATGCAGTTGGTCGATGGATGTCAATGCGTCACACGGGCGGGCGGCGCTAAGAGGCGACGCCCATTTGCGGCTACGCAGTCGTTGGTCGTTTCAGGCGGGGCGAACCACGAGGGCGTGGACGTCTAACGGTACAGGCGAAATGGCGGTGGCAACCTCGTACTCACTGTTTGCTGCAAGTCGCGTACTGGCGCTGTGAAGAGCTCCTTGCCACTTATGCACTCCTATTATTTGTAACTAATTTTGAAAACTATAATTTTATTATTTTTGAAAATATGACGCGATACGTGTTAGAGACGTCTGCTCGTAGTCGAGGTCCGGAGGGAAGAGGGATTTATCATTCATTCACTTCGGAGTTTGTTTATTGTTTAACCAGATATAAGATTAAAATAGAAATTCAAGTGGAATTTAATTGAACGAAAAAATATCAAGAAAATATTACTTATTATTTTGCTTCAACTATGCTTTGGAGATAAAAATATTTTTTTTTTCTATACAATATAAACTTACTCTAAACAATTTTTCGACTGTGTTTCACTTGATTTTAAGCCTATTATTATATCTTTATTGGTATTTTACAAAATACAATGTAAGTTAACCCTTTTTTTTTACGAGGGGAATGCGTTTGCGCACCGTCCAAGCCCCCACAGGGGCAAGGGTGTGTGGGACTCCGCAGCGAGCGACTACCCACTAAACTCCTCGATATGCCCTCTTTGTCGCCTAGCGCAGCCACGTCCAAAGGACGCGCCGCTGCCGAACGAGGTCGTGGGAACCCTTACAGACCGACCATAACCCCGTCCGCAGCACGTGCCCACCAATGGCGGGCCCCTCACGCCCTCTCTAAGATGGAGATGGAGAGGAGTTCCCGGGGCATACTCCGGGTGGTAATTTTTTACTGTGGTTTTCTTCCACGCGGCCCGACGCTCAGTGCGCCAGGCCCCCGGCCCCGCTCAGTGCGGGGTAACGGGCTTGTCCGACGGCAGACCCCACTGGATCCATCGCCGCGCACACGAGCCGAAGCTCAGCGGCGCCAAAACGCCGACCCACCGCAAAAAGCGGCCACGGTGGCCCGCCGAGTAGCACTCGGCCATCCCACGCCCCTATCATGGGGGCCGCACAAGTGTGCCGAAGCCACACGTTGATCGGGTCAGCCTCAGTCCTTGGAACAACGAGATGCCGGAGCTCTACGAGTTTCCGAGCCTCGGAACAACGACATGCCGAAGCTCAACAAAGGACCCGCACCAACCCGATCAAAGGGGCAACGGCACAAGGCGCAACGCGCCATGACCCGCGAGCGGGTCCCCAGGCGACACACAACCCCATCTTCAAAAAGAAGGGGAGGTGACGCCCCACATGGCCACGTGAAGTGGCCCGCCGGGTTAAACCCGGCCACACCACGCCCCCTCCACGGGGCAGCTGTCAGACTCTTAGCCCGCGGCAGAAAATCTGCCGGGTTGCCCAGGAGGCACCACGAAGAGGTGTTCTGACATCGCACCCCGTAAGTTAACCCCTAGAGATGGCATCATCACTCGTGTTTACTCCAGATAGAAAAATGTCATATAATGTCCTCTTAATTTTATGTTGTAGTTGAGGTCATAAGTACAAAAAAAATTGTAATTTTTTGTACTTTTAGTTTTTTTGAAAGGCTGAAAAGGGGGACCTTTCATTAGGCATAATGTTGTTATAAATCACTAAGCATAATAATCGAAAAGCATAACATTAACGTCACATAATTATTTCATTGCATAATTTGTATAAGGCACAATTATCCAAAGGCATAATTTTATGAAGCATAATTAATGAAATCCCTAATTTCTTATGACATAATATTGGTAGTCCTAAAATGTTTTGCCATAATTTTAAGTGTCATAATTAATAATAATAATAATAATAAACTCTTTATTGCACAAAAAACATATAAAAAAAGAAACAAATGAAAAAAAAAAAAGAAATGTACAAGTAGGCGGCCTTATTGCTATAAAGCAATCTCTTCCAGGCAACCTTAAGATAGGAAATATGGGAAAGGAATAAGCAAGGGAAGGGTGCGGAAATGGGAATAAATATAAATCGTTTGTGTCATAGGGAAGGAAATTACATAACAATATAGCGGCTAAGGAATTGTAGATAGGAAGTGACTACGAACTAGGGATTTGAAAGAATCTAGCGTACGCGCTCTCTGAATACTCTCAGGGAGAGAATTCCATAGCCGGACGGCTTGAGAAGGAAACGAGTATGTCAAAAACTGAGTTGACCGAGGCGGGATGTCAAGGGATAAAATGTAATTAGATCGCAAAGTACGACTCGAAGAATGGGACCGAAAAGAGAAATAAGACTTAGGATAAGGTGGAGACATTGGATGGAACAAAATATTGTAAAGGAGTGACAAGACATGTAAGTCTCTACGCTGTCGAATTCGGAGCCATTTGAGTTGAGAACGATAGTAAGAAACATGGTCAAATTTTCTTAGATTAAAAATAAATCTAATGGCCACATTTTGCAGACGCTCCAGCTTGTCGAGAAGTTCTTCAGACAGATCCACCCAGGCACAATCAGCATAGTCGAGCAGTGAAAGTAAAAGTGATTGTGCTAATGCTGATTTAGGGTAGTTGACTCATATCAAAATTTATTAAAATATTGTTTATTTCTAACAGTATTTGGCATAAGGTTCCACAATATACCGATTTTAATAAATAAAATAAAATAAAATGCTAGATATAATCTTTTTTATCTCACGCCGTAAACGCTTTGATATCCTGTGGTCAAGGCCGTGACGTCACTCATATAGTAAACAAAGAAGTGTCAAATTTGATTCAACAACTCGTCGATTTGCTCTATTCTTTCCTAAAACTGGCAAAAAATCGTCCAAATCTCCATTATTATGTGTGTAAATATCGTAAATTATTTGTAGTCAACCATTGATGTTGGATTTGTGAGAGCAGATAGTACAAATCTTCCGAAAATCGACAGATTGATGGTCATATTCTTTGTGTATCACTCTAAACAATAAAAGTACAGTTTCAATACTGTTATAATGAAGAACAGGTTACAAGTGTACTTTTCAAGATTGTCACGCGGCAGAGGAGAGTTGCAAACATGCATTTTGGTGTGGTTGCACCATAACAGTGAGGAGCTATTTTGTACAGCAGTTGAATGCTATTGGATAGAATCCTATCTCTCAAAAGTCAAATAAACACTAAAAGTATTTACTTCACGAGAAATGTTCAAAAGAAAACATCAGGATCATGTGTCAAATACCAGTGTAGTACTGCAAGAATTTTTAAATGAACATAAAAAGAGAAAGATTGGCAGTTGTTCATTTGTCAAGCATGAAGAAAATTACTGGGAGGTAAAATATATATACATTCACAGACACAGATTGTGACATATTTCTTAAAAAAATTAAAGTCCTCTTCAATGAAGAAAGAATAAAGTGCATAGAAAACTAAACCAGGAATCATCAATACAGAAGTGCTCTTTAGTTTGAGCTTCGTTATGAAGAATAACAGCTTCCATGTGCTATGAAGTCAGCCAGTGCATAACACATAATGGTTCTTTCGATGGGAAGATTTTCGGTGGGAAATCTTGCAGGCACCTATAATGAAATGTGGATAAAAGTTGAAAGATGAAGATTTGGGTTGAAATTTGCAAAATGTGACCTCATTTCTGATTAATACCCTGTAATAGTCTATTCAACAAACGGTATCCATAAAATAATTAGATTAATACAAAATTGTCATGCTCTTTTACTGAAGAAAATGTTAATTAACAAAGACGGAAAACTGTGAACAGTATGCTTAACTCAAGTATAGATGCAGATGTTTTGTGCTAAAGCAAAACTTATATACTTTTGTGTTGCTAGCAGTATGTAATTTTGAAAACACTCAAAAGGTGACAATATTAGCTATAATAGGTATTTGTTCTAACAATTACTTATTGATCAAATAGTGCCATTTTGGAAACCATACTACATTTTTCCTAAATTATATGAAAGTATTAATTCATAATAAATCACTTTACTATTATTTTGACTTTTATTACAACTCTATTCAACCTATTTGTACTTTTGGAACATATATATTTGAGTAACAATGATAAATATGAGCAACAAACCTATAAAATATTGTAAATCTTTTAAGGTGTAACGGAAAAATAAAACACATGTATTTCAAATTAAAATATTTTGATTCTACTTACACCTTTACAAGTCATTATTGTCAAATAAACATAGAATCTTTTTTTTTAGTGAAGAACATAATGACTAATGTAGTACAAAAATTTATTATGTCATCTTTAGATGTTAGTTATGTATAAAGTAAAGAAAAAAAATTTATTTATATTATTTATTTAATCAGAAGGGTCTTGTAAATTAGGAAGAGCACAGGCTGATAACACAGCAATCACATTTAATATATTTGTATACGGATTTAAAATGGATAACTTGCATATTCTTGCATAAGCTGTTCTGAAATTTACCAGCCTTGGTGGCCAGCAGGTTTAATCGGTGAAGATATAACATCTTTCAGTTTTACCAAACTGGACCTATTTACTTCTATGGTGCTTTGGTATATGAATACTTGAGTTATTTTGTTGACATAATGTTGTTCTAGTTGATGGGTCACGTTTTGATGTTGTGGCTGAGCTGTTGTGCAACATAATACTGCTTTGTATTATGTTGCACAACTTTTACTGCCTTATCAATCTCGTTGTCAAGAGGAGAACAGGTTAGTACACAATAGTTCTCATTAAGTAACCACTGAAAGCAACAAATTTTAATTAGGTACTCAGTAAATTCAAATAAAAGTTGTTTAGATAAATATATCCATTATGAAACTTTGATATTTTTGTTTGTATTACATACTTTTTAATTAATATTCAATTACATCATTAATCAATTGGACATAAGTACATATTCTTTTCTTTGAAACATCATCTAGTGTCAGTGTATAACTTAGATTAAATCAAAAAGGCGTGAATGGTCAAGTTTTCTCTCAGTTTTCTGGTCAAGCTAAAATTTGGTTGGTCGGCTGCAGTCAGTTTTCATTCAGCTGAAAGATAAAAATTTAATTAATGATTTTACATACAACCTAAAAACTTCTATTTTGTTTAAGTTGATTGAGTTTGTTTAACCTACACAGATTGAGTTATTCAGTTATAGTACTTACATTAATGTGATTTTCGCAAAAATACATTTGAGTTTCAGTAGATAGTTACAGGATTTCTTTAAGCGAGTGTTAACCAATTATTTCGCATGTCTATATCACTGGGTACCTACGTCTAATCTACAGATTTCCTGGAGTCTTTTAAGAGGTTATTATATTCCTGTTCTATTGTCCCGTTCCATATACAGTTTTACTATATTTTGTGATATTTAATAGAAAGCATTGTTTTTGTGAGGTTATTTCGCCCCCGTGCTTTGTTTACTATAAGACTGACGTCATTGCCACAGATAATGAACAGACTATCATGGCTGACCGTGTTTTCGGTCCAAAATTGAAAATCTTAATTCAAAATAGATTTTTTGCACTTTTTAGCCATCGAAAAAAATAATATTCATGTGCTATGGTCTAATACAACAATTATGAACATTTTAAGCCCTACTTTAAAAAAGGGTCAACTAGCTTATTGGGAGAAAGTTACGAAACCTGTTGAGTGAACCATATGCAGCATGGATCTTTTTGCGAATAGCTTCAACTTGCTGTCGCCATGATAAGCACTGATCAAAAACCAAACCTAAATTTTTAACGCATTTGCTAAAAGGAACAATAGTGCCACCAAATATTACTGCTGGTAACAAACTATAATCAATCCTTGAAACAAAATACGGACTGCCAATAATAATTGTTTGCGATTTTGTAGGATTAATGAGTAGTCCATATGATTTGCTCCAATTGTCGATCAGTTTAAGATTGCTGTTAGTTTCAGCGATAGCATGAGAGAGATTTAATAACGTTGCTTGCGTATAGATCTGCAAGTCATCAGCATACAAGTGATAGAAACACGAAAGTGAATGTGTAATGGAATTAATAAATATAGAGAAAAGAAGTGGAGACAAAACGCCACCCTGAGGGACACCCGCATTGATACTGCACCAATCAGAAAAAGAATCCTCAATGCGTATACGTTGCCGGCGCCCTAGCAGGTAACTACGAAACCAGTCAACTACGATAGGAGATATGCCAAGAGAACGTAGCACACCAGTAAGTACATCAAAATCCACGGAATTAAAGGCATTACTAAAGTCTAAGAGAGTCATTAGTGTAAGTTGACGGTTTTCCATACCCTGGCGAATATCATGTGTGATTTTGGTTAGAGCAGTAGTCGTGCTATGACCCATTCGGAAGCCGGATTGCATTGGATTAAGTAGGTTATTAACATTAAGGAACTTGAGGAGCTGACGATGAACTAATTTTTCAAGGACTTTGGAAAGGAAAGGGAGAATTGATATAGGACGAAAATCAGAGAAGGAGCCAGGATTGATTTTTTCGGAAGTGGAATTAATGATATCTCTAATATTTTGGGGCATTTATTTATAATTAGAAATGATGTTATTTTAAAGGATATAATGTTTACTCTGTTTTACTTGACTTTTTATAATAACATTTCATATATTATTTTATTCAAATATGATACTCGAATCTTCTATATTTTCATTTGATATAACTTTTGCATAGTATATATATATTGATTTTTTTATTTGAAAAAGTAATTCATTCATGCTACTAGTGACAGAAACGAATCGATGCAAAACCGACTCCACGTAGTCTTGTTTGTCCTACCCCTAGAGTGTTATTCAAACCCGCGTAGGCGCGGAGGGGCGAGGCGGCCCGCGAGCTGAGGAGCAGGTGGTTTTAACGCTCGCCGCCGGTGGTGAGCGAAAACCAATCTGCGACGATAAGCTCGCGTGGGACCGCCGGAGCCCCGCAGCGTCGGAGCCGTGACAGAAACCATGCATGTGCATGCTTGCTTGCGTGGTACATGCTTGCTTGCATTGTGCATACTTGCTTGCATGTTGCATGTTTGCTTGCACGTTGCATGCTTGCTTGCATGTTGTATGCATGCTTGCATGCATACTGCATGATACATTGCTGCATGCTTGCTTGCATGTTGCATGCATGCTTGCATGCATACTGCATGATACATTGCAGCATGCTTGCTTGCATGTTGCATGCATGTTGCAGGCATGTTGCATGCATGTTGCATGCATGTTGCATGCATGTTGCATGCATGTTGCATGTATGTTGCATGCATGTTGCATACATGTTGCATGCATGCTTGCATGCATACTGCATGATACATTGCTGCATGTTTGCGCGCAAGTTTATGCCTAGAGAAATTCTGCGTAATCGTATTGTTCGTTGTGATTAATATGCTAAACATTATTTATGCTTTGAAAAATTATGCGTCAAGTTGTTCTGTGTTTCGAGTTTATGGGTTTTAATACTTATGACAAATGATTTTCTGCCACACAATATTATGCTTATTACCATTCTGCTTCCTGATTATTATGCGTCTTGACGATTATTTCAATCGAAATTATGGAATATGATTTTATGACAATAATTTTTATGCCTAGAAATAGAGAGCCGCTGAAAAGATGCAAAATGTTCATAAACTGTCAAGTATATTTTATTCAACTGTACTTCTATTTAATTTTATACGTTGACTGCCAGACAGCAGACAAAATAGAAAAACTATTGTTTGCGGTCACCGTTAACCGCGTTTTCGTTTCGTTTCCGCATTGCATTGCGGTTTAATGCCACCTGCTCTATGCAGCAAGTTGTTGGGGACATGAGTAAAGAGCACAAAGCAAGTGATTGTCGTCATCGTCGTCATCAGAGAAAATTTTAATAATGCAAAATCACACAATAAAGCTTTTTCTACTTATTTTAGTGGCTTTGAAGTTTGTAGGGCCAATGTAAACAAAAACACTTTCAACGTCACGTTATGACAAATGACTAACATGTCTTACTATATCTAAATAAAAACTTTCATAGTAGTAAACATCTACTAAGCTAAAATGGTAGAACTAACTCCACATAACGTGTAGCAAGGAATTTTATGTTTACTTTAACTCACATTTTTTGGTGCAACTTAAAGGAAAATGCCCGATATCGTCCTAAGCGTTATAACACGTTGGGCCCTATCGCAAATGAAAGGTTTTCTAAAATACTAATTTTGTTTGTATGGCAGTAAGTTGCTATCTCGTGCTTTTTACTTGCACGATATAGCAAATTACTACCATACGAGCAAAGCTAAACGAAAAAGTACCTACCTATTAAACATGTTTATAACTATGCAGGTATATAATAAAATCAGAAATTAGTTCTTGGTATATTAACAATTCTTACGTAAAACATCTAAGACATTCCCGGTATAACTGCACCCCGCGCTAACTTGTTTCGACGTGTTCAGATAGAAGCGTGGCGCAAGTCAGGCGCAAGTGGCATAAACCAGTTACACTTATCATAGTGTGTGGTATTTTACCAGTCAAGCCCTTTCATTTAATTACCATATTAAGAGAGTTGTGAAAAAATACGTAATCCACCATTTTGTGGCGGCGGCCATCTTGGGTCGATAGTCAGCAAACATAGCTAAGAAAATTCCCGACTAATTCACCTTTCAAACAAAAAAAACAAAATCAAAGTCCGTTCATCCGCTCGGGAGCTACAATGCCTGAAAATATACATATGTCTCAATGCGTCCAGTTCAGTCCGCCATTACAAAGCACCGTGTTTGTTGGTGTGCTAAAATATCAGTCGGTGAGTATTATTTGTGAGTGCATTTTACAGTTATACGTTTTTATTGATTTTTTTAATGAATTCTATAAAGAAAAACATAAAAAGTGTGGAATCTTGGATGCAGCGTCCCTAGTTTTTTTCCGCCATCTTTGAGAACCAACCCAAATCTTGGCACGCTTTTTTCGCAGGTATTTCATGTCTATTGGTTTCTATAGTCTAAGCTTAATTAAAATGGATATAAAATGGCTTTCAAAAATCACAGTTCTACCAACCGTAGTTAGCGAATAGGCCTGCCCCGGTCGGAGTGGGAGGTGTTAGGTTTTTTTCGTTACGGAATTTCTTGATTCGGTCGCCGCGCTCAAAGCCCACGATAAAAACTATGCAATAGCTTAATAAGTCATATTGGAGTTAAATATTGTAGCACTTTGATGATAGAGTCTGGCCAGCGAAAGCTGAACTCAGTGGTTCTTGTAGCGGCAACACTATCATAAAAGTCAACAATGCCCCTTTGTAGTTGATTTGAACACGGCGATTTTGATACTTTGTGAAAACTTGTTTCTTTGTTATTTAACTTTCGGTTTTTGGTACTAATTTTCATTATACCCAAATAATATTTTTCGATGCTGGAAGTTCATTGAAACTCAACATTAATATTTAATAAAAAAGTATCAACTCCGCTTTTTCCTACTATAGTTAGTATTGCCATCCCCAATTTTTTAAAATTTCCCGCGTTTTGTTGGGTTGGCTGGTACGTTCATTAGCCAGACTATAATCTAATAATCTGCTAATAATCTGTATAATATTTTTTTTCATATAGTTAAAGATGAATGTAATAGTATATTTAAGGAAAAAGTAATTAAGGTCAATAACGGAAGAAAGAAATTTAGTGACTGGGCTACGCCAGGCATATATAAAAGCCGTAGGAAACTATTTGAACTATATGCTTTAAAAGCAACCTCAAATGATCCTAATTTCATAAATTTTCTTAGAAACTATTCCAAAACATTTAAGAAAGTGTGCATGTCCGCAAAAGCTATGTATATAACCAACAAAATTAGCTTATCAAAAAATAAAGTAAAGACCACCTGGAATATCATTAACCAGGAAACCGGGAAATCTAAAAGCTCAGTAAATTCGATTTTACTGGAAGTCAATAATATTTCAGTTAATTCGGACGTTGCAGTTGCCAATGCATTCGAAGACTTTTTCTCCCATATACCCATAGAAACTACAAATAGTCTCAACTCGTGCCCCGATGCAGCTGTGGCCCTCTTGTCACAGAGTGTAGAAAAGTGCAACAATGGCTTCACATTCTGTCACATTGACGCCGACACTATCTTGAAAACATTTCGCATGATCAGTACAAAAAACACTGAAGACCTTTGGGGTATTTCGACCAACATGATCAAATCTGTGATAAAGGAACTTGCTCCGCAACTCGCGTTTATATTCATTAAATGTATTGATGAAGGTATCTTCCCTGACCTTATGAAGAATAGCAAATTAATACCTTTATTTAAATCGGGAAATAAAAACGATCCTTCAAATTATCGACCAATTTCAATTTTACCAGCTCTTATTAAAATAGTTGAAAAAATTATGTCTAATCAGCTAACAGGTCATTTTTCAAGTAACAACATATTACATATGAATCAGTTTGGTTTTACTAAAGGTCGTTGCACTACAGATGCTGGAGTTGCACTTCTTAAACACATTTTTGCTGCTTGGGAGCGTAAACAGGATGTGATTGGTATATTTTGTGACCTATCGAAGGCTTTTGACTGCGTTGGTCACCAGACTCTTTTAAATAAACTTAAATATTATGGTGTCTCTGAAGAAGCAATTAGACTTATTGAGTCTTATTTGTCCAGTAGAGTCCAGAAAGTTGTCATTAACAAATCTAAGTCTGCTGGCGCACCCATAATTATGGGTGTGCCTCAAGGCTCGATATTGGGACCTTTGCTTTTCTTAATTTACATTAACGACCTCCCACACTTCACTAATAGTTTGTGCGATACGGTGCTATTTGCAGATGATACTTCTTTAATATTCAAGGTTGACAGAGGAAACGGAAATACTGACGTTGTTAATAGTACTCTCTCTAAAGTATTGCATTAGTTCACCATAAATAATTTATCATTAAATTCAAATAAAACTAAATGTATTAAATTCTCATTGCCAAATGTAAGAAAAGTTGATACTATTGTCCAAATGAACAACCAAATTGTTGAATTCGTCGATTCTACAAAATTTTTGGGTATTACTCTAGATTCTAGATTGCAGTGGGATCCACATATTGAGTCCTTGGCAAACAGACTTAGTTCTGCAGCATATGCAGTAAAAAAAATAAGACAACTTACTGATGTTGAAACGGCAAGATTAATTTACTTTAGTTATTTTCATAGTGTCATGTCATATGGAATACTTCTGTGGGGATCGGCTGCTAGTATAGAAAGTATTTTTGTACTTCAAAAAAGAGCGATTTGCGCTATTTATTATATTTTATTTACGAGCAAGAGACTCTCTTAGAGATTTATTTAGAGAAATTAACATATTGACTTTAGCAGGACAGTACATTTATGAAAATTTGATTTATATCTATAAAAATTATAATACATTTGAAACCAATTTCCAACTTCACCATTTAAACACAAGAAATAAAAATTAACTTGCCGTTCCAACGTACAGGCTCCAAAAATCTAGAGGCTCATTTATGGGGAAATGTATAACTTTTTACAACAAAGTCCCACAAAGTGTAACTGACTTGCCTTTTGATAAGTTTAAAGCGCATGTAAAAAAGACTCTGATGAGTAAAGGATATTATAAAGCCAACGATTATTTACAAGATGCCAATGCCTGGTGTTAATTTGAAGAAATTATTAATTACAATAATGTAAATAATCGTGTTGTTGTGTATAACTATTCATTAAGTAGTATTGGCAACGTTGACTAAGAAGAGAACTGACAAATCGTTATGGAAGTTGAGCTCAAATTTTTGCCTTGAGGTTAGCTTCTAACTGACGACTCTGTAACAATACAGGGAGAAAAAAATAGCCCTTGCTGGTTTTCTTGCTGGTTCTTTCCAGTACAAGGTCTCCCGCCGTAGACTTGTGAACCATTGGCGTAGCTTCCTTGACTTTCAAAAGAGATTGTAAAATCCAAGTTGAATAAAATATTTTGATTTTGGTTTTTTGATTATGTATCCTACATCAATAAATATTATGGTAATGGACATACCCAGGAAATTAGACAATCAGTGTTGATGAAGTTTCTTTGTATATTTTAATTATACTCTTACATATGATACAGACAAAAATAAATCAATTTTAAGATATACTATGCGAAAAAAAATTATATGAGTATGAAGACATAAAAAATATACGTTTACCTGCCCGGACATAAAAAATGCATCATTTTTGCGAAATACCCGATAAGTAAAGCTTTGTGTAGTTGTAAAATAAAGCAAGTTTACGTTGCAAAACACAAGAAGTTTGCTTTTCGTTTTTAACTGACAGAACCCGTTTGAAAACTCGTGAAGTGCGAAAATCACTCGCTAGCGTTTGAAAACCAGTTAAACTTCTCTTTCTCGCAATATATCTATCCTTTTCCTTGGCTCCACCTGCGCCTATCGTCCCGTGTCGTTCGAGCGGTCTCGACAAGTTCGTCGAGTCGATCGGCGAACATAGCCGATGATGAATGATTTCACTCACATAAATAGTAATGATGGAATCTTGGAATAAGTCGTCGACGATTAATACAATATAATTTAGTATTATGTTTGTTTTTTGATGTTTAACATCTATAGCAGCGGGTCAAACCGACTGTTGGCGTGGTGACGCGTCGCAACGACATGCGTCGCCACATGTATAATACCAAGCGTAAATGCATATTACATGTAGAAAATAATTTCGATGGTTCACATATGCCAGGCGTCCGGCAATTTTTTTAAAAGTATTTATGCCATAATATGGTGCTGGGCGACAGTATCCAGCTTAGGGCTAGTGATAGATGAGTATGTCTATCAATGGGGCTAGTGCTGGGCAAGAGTTCCCAGCAGTAGGCTGATGTTGGGCATGATTTCTAGCTATGAGATGGTGTTCGACAAAATTGTCTAGCAATAGGCTGGTGCTGGGCATGATTCCCAGCAGTGGGCCGATACTGGGGATGATTCCAAGCAATGGGCTGATGTTGGCCATGATTCTTATCTGTGGAATGGTGCTGGACAAGATTTTCCAGCAGTGGGCTGATGCTGGGCATGATTCCCAGAAGTAGGCTGGTGCTGGACAAGACTGTCCAGCAGTGGGCTGGTGCTGGGCAAGATTCCCAGCAGTGGGCTGCTACTGAGTATGATTCCCAGCAGTGGGCTGATGCTGGGCATGATACCCAACATTGAGATGGTGCTGGGCTAGATTGTTCAGCAGTGGGCTGGTGCTGGGCATGATTCCCAAAAGTGGGATTGTGCTGGACAAGATTGTCTAATAGTATGGTTGATGATGGATAGTTTACAACAGAAGTTAAAGTGAATTCTTAAAAATTTTTACTTATCATAATGAAGAAAGCGGTAGGTACAGACAAAAAAACTTAAATAATATAATATAAATTTATATCCTTAGCAATCCTTAGCAATCATTCGTTCATTGATTACAAAAGCAATCAAATCGAAATTAAGAAATTACAGAATTTCATTTTTTATTAACGAGTCATTGGGTTCAATTACGATTACCGATTAATCGACGAGTTACAAAATCGTACCTCTGGAAATGATTTCGGCCATCTTGGATTAGGTATTGCACGATAGTTCGTGCAAAATGATGAAGCTGCTAATGTGACCACACCATATACGCGATAACTTTTTAGCGTACAAAACGTCCGAAGCTTCGGCACGAATTGATTTAGGACGATAGGCGCAGGTGGAGCCAAAGGGTAGAAAAAAATTATCGCGATCGCTTACAATTTGACAGTCTCAGCCCATCCATCACTTCCTTATGAAAGGAAGTCGGCGCAGTCTGGTGTTCACGGCGCAATGGCTGTCAAATTAGAGCCAGCGCGCACTAGCGATTTTTTAGTTGGACGATAGTTTGATCGTTCAGAGAATAAGTATAGAGCTATATTGAAGTGCACGCATTAGCGATTAAAAATCGGCGAAAATGACTATGTGATTTCTAATCAATCAAACTATCGGGAAACTATCGGGCGACAAAAAGTCGCTAGTGCGCACTGGCCTTAGAGTATAAATATGCAAGCAATAGAGCGCGCGCATCGCTCATTGTTCTTTATGCCAAACGTAAGCAATGTTCTATAGATACTGTTATACAGATGTGGCGGGTGACTAGTGATGTGCCGTGTGTGTCACGTCTGTACGAAAACGTAAGGTAACAACACATTTAGTATCAGTTACAAACAAGTTTATGATGGATTTTAGCAGATGAATAAAACACAGGTACATTAATTAAAAAAAAAACAATGTTTATTAATCAAAGGTAAGCATTTGACAAACTTATTGACCCTTAAAAATGGTTAACTTATTATACACTTGTCTCTTTGTTTGTTTGATTGAAGTTTTCCGTATAAGGTATTTAATTCTAATATCAATATATTTTTGAATTACAGCACGCAACAAATGAACCAAATGATTGCTGCATGGCGATTGATGAAATATGTGCTCAGAAAGACAAGGAAAAATATCTTGATTGTATTGTATTGGAACCGCAGATTGTATTTTTTCATCCATCGTCGGTGGCATTACTATATTTTGAAACGGATCTTCAAATGCTTCATCCTAAAAAAATAATTATACATATTAGGTTGCATGAATTAATATTTTAGGAATTTATTTAACAAAAAACTCTACAACAACAATGAATGAAAACAAGCTATTTTTAATAAACATAAGTGGAGTCTTACTTCAATTTTAAGATCTGGCACTGCGCCTTCAATCAGCTTGCGCAGTCCAGCCTTGGTTTCAAAAATGGACGAAGCACTAAATTGCACAGAGCAAACAAAGCTCCGAATATTAGGTTCCCAATTGGCTCTTTTTATTGCTGTTACCCACTTTTTCGATAGCTCAAGGCTTTTCGGAAATCTGTAATTAAATATATAACGGTATTATGTACTTTTTTAATTAAAATTGAAATGAAATGAATAAATTTGAATAACTATAAAAGTTTTCAAAATATAAGCTTAATTGCAATAAAATAAAATTATGGTGAAATTATAAATTAAATTCAGTGCGTCTCATTAAGGTATATGAACTAAATAATAATAACATATGTATCTAAAATAATATGGACTGGTGGTCTGAAATAAAGAAGTTATTATTATGTATTTAGTGATACACAACAAAATATTACATTACAGCGCGGTACAACACTAGTTCTAATGCGGGGAACGTGTGAAGCGGGGGGCGCGGGAGCACGCGGTGAGTGGACCCGCCCGCGCGCCTCTCGCAACACCCTTTCACGCCCTGAGTTATTTTGTTAAAATCAGTGTTTTTCTTAGAAATATTACTTACCGGTGAAAAGAAATATCATTGTTCTTTTTTGTTTGCTTCCGAAAGTCATTTTTACACTTTGGCACTGCACATTTCACCATGGTTAACTTAAAATCAAAATAAATATCGACGGAGAAACAATCAATGCGCCCGATATTTAGTGACTAACAGCGTCGCCCTTGCAAGTTTAATATTGTTCATACCGGTGCTTACTGTTCATACTCGCTAGCGCGCGCTCTATAGCTTGCTTATACATACTCTAAGGCACTGGCTCTTATAGGCGATAGTGATAGACTTTTTCTTAGAACCCGCCCGGAGCATGAAACCTTATGAAACATGCGGTTTTATTTCAGATTCATATCTACCCTAAATTAATCTATAGTTTTAGAATAATCCTATAAGTTTCTTCGATAACTCCGCATAACATTTCCGTTCTATAAGGACTCTAGGTCCCTATAGAAGTCGATTGCTATTCGGACCCGGGCGAGAAGAAATGGAAGCAAGGTAAGCTTTACCTAATAATTGATTTTTGCGAGCCGAGCATGAAACAGGCAGTTTCATGCTCCGCTCGTTGCGCCCGCTCCGTTGTGTTTGGTCACACACAATGTCTAACGTAAGTTTTTAGATTAACGGCACCGACACACAGAGGCGGCAAGCGGGACGGTAGCGGAGCGGAATTTTTTGCAATGTGTTGCTATGGACCACGTCACACAGAAATCGCCCGCGGTAGCGGCGCGGCGCAAGTAAAAGTTCTCTCTACTTCTGGCTCTGTGGGTGGGCTCCTTTATCCTATAATTTCTTTTTCGATTACGCTTCTATCGGGTGGCCATTTGCCATTTGCCATTGCGCCGTGAGCATAAAACTCTGTGCCGACTTCTTTTTATAAAGGAGTAATGGATGGACTGCGACTGTCAAATTGTAAGCGATCGTGATAGATTTTATCGTAAACAATAACCCGCCGGGTCCGAATAGCAATCGACTTCTATAGGGATCCGGGTCCGAGTAGCCACTCCGTAAATATAATAAAACCTCAGATTAACTAAACCAATGGATTCGCAATGTTATTATATGTCTCAAATTGCGTCCAGTTCAGTCCGCCATTACAAAGCACCGTGTTTGTTGTTGTGCTAAAATATCAGTCGGTGAGCATTATTTGTGACTGCATTTTACAGTTATATGTTTTTTATTGATTTTTTTAATGAATTCTATAAAGAAAAACATAAAAAGTGTGGAATCTTGGTTGCAGCGTCCCTAGTTTTTTTCCGCCATCTCAGAGCACCAACCCAAATGTTGGCACGCTTTTTTCGTAGGTATTTCATGTCTATTGGTATCTATAGTCTAAGAATAAAACTAACATGGTACTTACTAGTCTATGGACTGTGATTGTAGCACATTGTAGCACGATTGTAGTCCCTTGGGTATTGGGTACGTACTATAGGTAGTACTCTACATAGTAGTCTAAATAGTTTGTGCCCTTGGGTATATGTGTTCTGTGGTGGCTGCTGTGGTGTGGTGTGTGTGTGTGGTGTGGTGGTGTGTGTATCAAAATACAGATTAGTAGTGGGGTGAATGTGTTGTATACATAGCGGCATAGATACCTATTTTAAATCAAAGAAAGGTAAAATCATATTTCTGTAAATAAAATCAGTCAGCGGCCAGCACATCATGTTCAAAAAGTAAGTACCGTTTGGAATAATTTATAGCTACCTGTTCATTTCTTCCTCGATGTCGTCACGTAATTTAATATTGAGGTTATGTTGTGGGAAAAGTGTATAATACCTAGGTATAGCACTACATAACCTACAATGCGTGCGAATTCAATTCACACTGTGGTTCAATTACAATTTTCCATTCGAAAAGCTTGACCAATGAAAAAGCCAGTTATTGCTGCAGACGAATAGAACGCACCAATAGAAAGCAAGCAATTATTTTTTTACTGTCAACCTGACGTGCTATAGTGTTGTTCTTATGATGAATCGTGATTTTTAATAATCGATAAATATTGATCGTAATCGAAAAATAAAGTGATTGAGTGCAATAATAAATGATAGTTTCGTTATATTTCTTATATACTTTTTCGTCGCTTAAATCCAAGTTTCGTTTTACTAACCTACACTGGGCTACATCACAAAATTACATACATTAATTATGGCAATGTGTTATCTTTCCGACAATAATTCTGCCAGCCTAACAACTTAACTTGCATGTGTTTGGAAAAAAAAAATATGTTCAAACCGACAGAGAGATAATCCACTTGTATGATAAATAAGTTAACCCGAGTTAGCATGCAATCGCAACCTGAAATACAAACAAAGATGATGTCACAGTTGGATAATTACATTTAATAAAATTAATAAGTACATAAATAGGACATCACATGAACACAGTTCATAAATATGCAAAGTTAATAGGAAGGTGATTGTTTACATTAGTCAGTGATTCATAAATATCTAATTTACTTTTATATCTACTACATACATTAAAGGAAAATAATTATATGGTCTAAGTTGCCTTCCGCTAGACCACATTCACAAAGGAAGTTATCCCGAACTTTAATTTTATGGAGACACACAAACTTGATCTTTGTTAGTATCAAACATGACATTTTGACGTGTTACCTTACAAGTTTATATCTATATCTATTAACATTAATTAAAATAGCAATACATTTTAATGAACAGTGTCTTACAAAATGACATTCCAAGTTTGCAACCGAAGTCAGCGAAAAGGCTCACTGTTCGAAATTTAGAAGGCTGCTTTTCCGAGAAGAAAAGACCAGAAAATCTGCAATTCTAGCTTTATGCTCTTTATGATTTGAAAATATCTGATTTGGACAAAGAAATAGATAAAACGAAGATACTAGACATAGGTAAGAGGCGGTCTGATTGCTAAGAGCGATGTCTACCCTAAATTTTTGGGTACACAAGTAGCGTAAGTGCACAAAGTTAATAAATTAATTTATAAATTTGTTATTAAAACACACACCAACAACTTACATTTATTAACACATATTTGAAAAATTATTAGTAAATATCGCTTGCAAAGAAATTGATAAATTCACATTGATAATATTTTTTTACAAAAAATAAAAGCCTGACTTTGGTGAATCTTGTTCGATTTTTTTTAATATTGTTATAATTTAAGCAGTCTCATAAGTGCCTTATCGTTTAATAGTACTATGTCGTGTACGATGCGTACGATTTAATTAATATGCTTATTGTGAATGTGTTGGTATACCCAAATAAATGAAAAAAAAATGGGACCACCCCAGGAGTATACTCTGTCAAATACAAAAAGAATTTTGAAAATCGGTCTACGATTGGCGGAGTAATCGCGTAACATACACAAAAAAACATACGCATTGAATTGAAAACCTCCTTCTTTTTTTAAGTCGGTTAAAAAATGAAATGTCAAAAATTTCCGTTTATCTATATTCTGCATTTTAATTTTAAAATGATTTAATTCTGTATAAAATAAAAAGCACACGAGGGTTATTAAAAGACATGATTTCTACATACACATAATTACCGATATACCTATAAATTAATAGATTTTAGTTAAGCTCCACGAAACTATATAATATAATTTTTTTATGTTGATATTATAACGTAAAAAACAGATGTTAACACATTTGAATAATCGATTACTAAATATATTTATTGAGCGTCTGATGACATCACTAGATATCTAAAAACGGACACGTATGGACTATGGAGGCGGGCTAAACGCAAAAGCGAGACAGCATATAAATTAGAGAATCATTGAATAGCGGACGTATTGACAAGGGCTGCAGCTAGCAGCTGTTCATTATTGCATTGTGAATTTTCAGTTTAGTTTTACATAAATCGTGAAATTTCGACAGTGTTTAAATTAATAAAGTTTTCCGTATAGTACTCTGAATAATATTTTAGTTTACAATAAATTGGCATCGCATGTCGCAGTTATCCGTGACGTAACTAGATTTCTTTGACAATAACTGTGTTTGTGGGTACCGTAAAGGTCGAATGTGTTGTACACCTGCTGATGGTTGCCGGATTATTATCACGTGAACTCTGACGGTGTCAGGATGTGGGAAGTTGATTCTGACACTGGTTCGCGGAGCGCGTCTCCGGACGGGCTCCGACGACGCCAAGGATGGGACCCCGAAGCGGAAAGTCTTGCCTCGCAAATGGACGAACTGGACGAGGTGCTGGCCGAAGAGGAAGAAGGCTGTCCGCTTCCTTCAACTCCCGAAGATCAACATTTACTCGACGCGGAAATGGCTGAAGTTTTAAAAGCTGGTGTTTTGTCGGATGAAATCGATCTCGGTGCTCTGGCTCACAATGCGGCCGAACAGGCTGAAGAATTCGTTCGCAAGGTATGGGAAGCATCGTGGAACGTTTGCCACTTCAGACATCTGCCGCGATGGCTGCAAGACAATGACTACTTGCACCGCGGTCATCGTCCTCCTTTGCCGTCATTCAGCGCCTGCTTCGCATCAATATTTCGCATTCACACCGAAACTGGTAACATATGGACCCACCTGCTTGGCTGCGTCGCTTTCATAGGCGTAGCTATTTACTTTTTATCCCGGCCATCTATTGAAATTCAGATGCAGGAAAAAATGATTTTCGGCGTGTTCTTCATTGGCGCCATCGTATGTCTAGGATTTTCGTTTGCTTATCACACCCTTTACTGTCATTCTGAGATGGTAGGAAAATTGTTTTCAAAGCTAGACTATTGTGGTATAGCTCTATTGATTATGGGCTCTTTTGTTCCATGGCTATACTACAGTTTCTACTGCCACTACAGACCCAAAATAATTTACTTATCAGTAGTGGTCGTGTTAGGAGTTTTGTCTATTATAGTATCTCTGTGGGACAGATTTTCTGAACCTAGATTACGACCTCTTAGGGCGGGTGTGTTTATGGGTTTTGGTCTCTCAGGAATTGTTCCTGCAATACATTATGGAGTCACTGAAGGGTGGTTTAGCCAGGTCAGTAAGGCATCTCTGGGATGGTTGGTTCTCATGGGATTGTTATATATTTTAGGTGCTATGTTTTATGCACTGCGTGTACCAGAGAGATGGTTCCCTGGCAAATGTGACATTTGGTTCCAATCTCACCAGATATTCCACGTTCTTGTCATTGTGGCTGCATTTGTACATTATCATGGTATCAGTGAACTGGCATCGTACCGTGTAACTGTTGGGGAATGCTCCATGCCTCCATCATCAATTGCATTCTAGCTACCCAATACCAAATGTGATAGTAGATCATAAATAAATTAAGTAGTAAACGAAAAATTCAGTAACATCACTGTATTTTTTTAAATATTTCAAGCTTTTTTTTATGTTTTTATCAAATTAATGGGTGGTGTCCTTAAAAATAAATGTAGTAGGTACTAAAAATACTTCATGAGGCTATCTTTATAATGATGGAGGCTCGCGACTACATTATTTTGGTAAACCATCCCATTGAAACCACTATTCAGTACATGTTTTTGACATTTACGTAAATATAGTACAGTCATGTCAGTAATAAGTTCTTTTTTAAAAATATGTGTATGGATTTGAATGCCTGCATTTCATGTAAAATTTGTTCTTGCACTTTATGATGATATAAGTTGTACTTAAATTACTTCTGATCCTGACTGTTTCTTGCACTTCACTTTAAGTTTTAGGATAATTTTACTAGAATTGATTACTAATTACCCACAGTGTTCTTCCATGATTGGGTGTCGTTCTTCCAGGGAGGATTTCATTAATGATGTAGTTTTCATGGTTTTTGTAATCTGTATTCTAACCTAGACAATCTTTTGGTTTTATATACAGGACACTGAATCTCACAATATTTAATTTATAAGTTATTTTGTCAATTTTTAGATTAAACAGGTTCAATAGAATGTTATTTGATGATATTTGTTAGCAAATTTATCATTCCATCTATTTTTCTGTCCTATTAGTTTGTGACAACCCAGTTTCAAAATCTATTCTTTGTCATTATTCAGCAGTAAAAACATACATTCGGTTAGTTGTGATGTGGTTGGTATTAGCTAGATGTAAAAGATATAGTTATTAAAAGTTAAAAGTATATTCTAAATATTGTTGTAAGTGTTCATACTATGTGTAAAATTTTATGAGAGGACAAATGTGACAACTGTTGCAAATAAGCTCTATTGTCTCATATTTATGTGTTGAAGAATTATTAAATTGCTTAATTTACATTTAGAATGTTTGTAAAGAAATAATTTTGAAAATCTCATAAAAAATATTGTAAAGACCATGTCTTGACATAAATTATATTGTAAAAATAATAAATAATAAGAGTGTTTGTCAGTGATCTGCATTGTCCTGTATCCATGTTATGTACATAACATAGTCGATTACATAATATATATTTTATATAATCTCTAATATGTTAAGATTTGAGAAATTACACATTAACAAAAATGATTGTGTAAATAAATAGGAAACAACAGATCCTGACAATATGCTGGATCAATGCACAAACACTATATTTGTTTTGAACATATTTCACAAATCAGCATATCAAATAGTGTGGATTGGACTGATGAAAAAAGACAATATTTATCGCTTTTCTAAAACTTAGTTCTGCATAAAATATTTTTTCTTTGCTAAAAAATAAATTGTTGTCACTCACTGCTGTCATGTGTTTGAGTTACATTTTTTGTCAAGGCTTAAATAATACAAAAGCTACAAGTCGAAATATAACGTTTTAAGTTTCTAATGGGCACAAAGTGGGCAAAAAATGTACATTGAACATTTAATGTGTATTGTATAATTATGTTAGATGTCTAAATTAATTACTTATTGTTAAGTCTGTACAAATCACCATGTCTGTTATGATTTGCATTGAACCTGCTTATGTTGCATTGTTTTTGGTGGGATTTAAAATATTACTATGCAATAAATTATTATAAACTGGATAAAGTTCTTTTATGTTTAATTATCTGGTTAGGGCTTTTATGTTTATTTATCTGGTTAAAGTTTTTTTTTCTGGCTTCGCACAGTATGTGCAGTATCGCTAATGATGAATAAAAGTGCTTATTAGGTACCTATGTTCATTTTTTAATTTTTCTTAAAAATTATGTGACCACCTATTTAAAAAAATCCTTTGTTGCCCGTGGTCCACCTGCGTAGTTCACCTGGGTGTACCATAGGAAAAAAATATTTCCCGTTGTACACTGGAACGTCCATATGTTTACACCGTAGTAAATAAAAGATTAATATGGATATCACTTTATTTCCTTTATAACAAAGAAATAATGCAGAAAGAAACGAGACTTCAGTCTCCCAACTAATTTTTATTTAAGGATTGAAAACTAAAAAAAAAACAAAAAAGTATCATTGCGACTTTGAAGTACATGCAATTCTTGATGTTTATCCGGAAGTAGAAGTCCGTGGCTGCTTGCTCGCATAGGGCTTTCTGGAGAGGTACCAAGTCACATATGAGTCACTAGGTCAAGGATTCTTGGAACTCAGTATTTTACGTAGGTATTAATCTACTATCAAAAAAATTACACATTTCGGTACCTAATCATTATTAATCATTTTCACAAACAATCCTATCGGTACTTACCAGTACCTACTGAAATGATTAACGTATGTGTGACTGATTGACAAGGTAAAATAGATAGGAACGTAGATTATCTCGTAAGTTTCGAATATACGCGCGCGATTTGTTCTTGATTATAAATGAATTGAAAAATGATGTAAGTATATTTCAAGAAAATGTAGTCACAAATACATATAAAATGTAAGTTTGCCTTTTACCCTTAACCAAGAAATCTGTTAAGATTTCTAAGCTAACATCCAATTTAGAATAGGTACGTATTTATTAACAGTGAATAAGGTCTACTTTTAGTTAAAAAAGTACAAAAGGGATCGGGGCTGGTAAGTGCTCGGTGATCCAGTGGTTAAGGCGTTACCAGGGTATGATAAAGATCCGGCTTCGTTCCCACCTAAGACTTTTTTTCTTGTACTTATTGATTTATTCACAATTTTTCAATCGATTTAGCATTTTTTGAAGAAAATGCCAAGTCACAAATATGTTCATATAAAATTGGTAAACTCTCATTTAGATGAACACGTAGTTATTAACAGGGAATAAAGTCTACTTTTGCATAACAAAGTAGGTACAAAAGAGATCAATCGGTGGGAGCTGGTAAGTGGAAGGTGAGGGCACAGAATAGATAATAGCACTAAAGTAGCGAGGGTTCGATTCCTGTTCGAGATGTTTTTTTTTTAATATAGATTTATACACGCGTGCGAGTCACCTATCCTATACCTATCGCTAAATGGTGGATTCAACGAAAGGAGGAGCTTTTTCATAACTGCTTGTTTCACATCAGTACTCCGTCATCTTTGATTATACACATATAGTTTCATAATAACCAATAAATATTAAATGCGTTATCTAAAACTAATTATTAAATTGTGTTTACCCATAATGTCATTCAACCCAAAATTTTCATGTAAATCATAGACATGATGATGATACTATGATATACATGAAAATTTTGGGTTGAATGACATTACGTGTAAACACATTGCTATGACCCTCTGTGGACGTCGCAGGAGGACCATCGTTCGGGGGGAGAGGCACTCCGCCCATACCGGGGAACTAACTTAAGAAAAACCAGTTTGACACCCCTGCCTTACCGTCTGGCCAGCGTGGCGAAGTACTTTAAAGAATACAAATAAGGGTCGATATTTTACTATTATACACTCATTTGCAAAAAAAACGGGCGGTTTTGATTTTCATTCATCTTTAAAAAGATACAATACAAAAAAGGTTTCAATCGTTTGTACACGTTACTGGCCGGTTTTAAAAATGCCGTGGAATTTAAAAAAGTACGTTCTAAATTCAAATTTTCATTTGATGCTCATTTTTACAGAAATCCCCTTTTTATCCTACATTTTTGGCGCGAAGTTCCAGAAGTTAACATCGACTTTCATTACTTTTATTCAATTTTCATCGATTAATTTCATATCCTTGACTGTCAAAGCTTTATTTATTGCTGTTTGGCTGTATCAAAAATGGTAGATAAGGTGGTAAAAGCACAGTTTAACAATCATACAGTTACGAAACGAACGTGTTTGCGCAGAGCAACGGCGGGGAACTCACGGGGAAGTGGGCGGCGCGGTCCGTGGCCTACAAACTCGCCGAGTTTGTTTACTCGAACGCTGAGGGTTGAAGGAAACGACTGTGTGACTGTGTGATACGCGAGCGTTTGCATTGGTTTTTTACGTGAATTCTTTATTACATTATTAATAATGGTGCACACTTGTTCTGTATACGGATGTTTCTCAACCGCAAAATACAATAAGGAATTAAGATTCCATAGATTTCCCCGCGACGCGAGGTATATTTATTCCTATAATTTCTTATTATTACTTAACCAAATTGGTATCGTCTAGTACTATTATTTATTTTGTATACACTATTTATATCCGTCGTATAGTGATATTATACTAGTAAAAAGGTTAAAACATAACTTCAAGATTTAAAAAGTTACAATCTGCATCTATGCATTCTGTGAGTTTAGTGCAATAATAATAAATACTTCCTAGTTAATTCTCAACTATATTTGAATAAACTCTAGGATAAATGTGTCGCCGCTACCTATCTTCCCGTGGATGTCGAAAACAACGACTAAAATAGTTGTGTAATTTAAAATATACTTTATAGTTAATTCTGAACTATGAATAAACTCTATAATATATGTATCGCCGCTACCTAGGTATCTTTACGTGGATGTCGTAAGAGACGACAAAAAAGTTTATTGCATTTTTTTACTTTGTAGACATTTTTATAGCTTTAAAATATGGCGAACTTAGGTAGGTATTGAATGGCTAACGCCGATCCCGAGTGTGTCTCTACGGAGGTAGAAGTTGCTCTGGAGGGTGGTTTAGCCAGGTATGGGGTTACCCAGGTAACCCGAGTCCAATGGCATATCCTTGGGGCGGCTTTGTCAGCTTTCAGCCCCTTGTTGAATCGTAAAGAGATTCCCCCGCCTCAAAAAAAAAAAAAAAAAAAAAAGGTATTCGATGTCTGTACTTTAATTCACCTACGAGCACCGATCACCTACCTGACATAGCTACCTAACATATTATGTAAATGTAGTTAGGTATATGGGTAGTTCTTGTAAATAAATTACATTATAATCGCATTTAAATTATTTTTCTTTTTTGACAACCCTTACACATTTGCGAGTGACAGCGTAAGTTCCCACGCTGCCGGCGGCATCGTCCGACATCAAACGCGTTTCTAAACTGTATGATTGTTAAACTGTGGTAAAAGCTACCAAAATTATCGCGCTGCTTGAAGAGGGTTGCAGCCAATGCTTCGTGGCTAGGAGGCTAAATGTTAGTCGCTCGACGGTCCAAAGGACCTGGCAGCGATATCAGGAGACTGGTTCCGTCGAGAGAAGGCCTGGTTCTGGAAGAAAACCATGTACCCAACCACGGGATGATCGTTTTCTTGTGAGTCGCGCATTGAGAAATCGCAAATCTTTATATGTGGATCTTAAGAACAACCTCCAAGAAGTAAGAAATGTGCATATTAGTCTATGGACGGTCACGAGGAGGCTTCTCGCTGCCAATATACGCAGTCACCGCCCGGCCCGCGGCCCCAAATTACTCCGTGAGCACCGAGTTCACAGGCTTAGGTTCGCTAGAAATTGTGGATCATGGACTCAAGAAGATTGGAATAGGGTTTTGTTCTCTGATGAAGCCAGGATATCTCTGTTCGGTGAAGATCGACGTCGGCGAGTGCTAAGAAGACAAGGAGAACGCTTTGCAGAGGCATGTTTCGAAGAAATCACACCTTATGGTGGGGGCTCTGTTATGTTTTGGGCAGGAATAAATTCAATGGATCGTACAGAGTTAGTCTTCATTGAAAACGGCTCACTGACTGGGCATCGATACATAATGGAAGTTTTAATTCCTCATGCACAACCCGCATTGGCCGCTCTAGGTGAAGACTCGATTTTTATGGACGATAATGCTCGCGCCCACCGATCTCGCGATGTTAAAGCGTATGTGCAAGAGGTCGGCATTCGTCGTTTGGATTGGCCAGCTCGAAGTCCCGACCTCAATCCCATAGTGCATGTCTGGGACGTTCTGAAACGGCGTGTGAGATCAGTACAACCAGCTCCGCAGACCATCAGAGAGCTGAAGAATGTGATTACTGCGGAGTGGAAACGTATTCCGCAAGCAAGTATCCGGGATATACTCGCTAGCATGCCCAGATGAATTCAAGCTGTGATTTTAGCTAGAGGGGGTCACACTCGATACTAAACATTTATCTGCTTTTACTTTATTAAAGAAAAACAAGGAAAAAAAAACCTTTTTTATTTTTACTTCATGAGCATATGCACTACTAGCGAACATACACTACTAGTGAGGTTTAGCATTATTTCCCATAAATTGTATCAAAATTTTATGAAATACTGATGAAAACGATTATTTTCTTATTAATTTACCAAATTGTGAGGATAAAACTACCTATCAAACAAAGCAATATTAACATTTGAAATGGTTCATTGCTTAGGTGCCCGTCTTTTTTGCAAATGAGTGTATTTAAAAAAATAACCTTTAACTCCTAAAAGTCAAGCCTTCCATCATCAGTTCAGTGGAGAACAAACGCAAATACCTGAGCAACTTCAAAAAAAAACACGAAACACGATGGATGTGCCTATGAAATTTAAGTTTCCTTCGATTTCCTGGGATTCCGTCCAGACTTGGTGACAGTCGCACCAATCGGAAAGTATACCCTCTCAAACAAAAAAGATTTTCCAAATTGATTAATTAATGACGGACATGTATCGATTACCCGTGTCCATATACCCCTCAATATCGGGACACCTGGCAACCCCAGTTGTGAATCTTTATCTTCAATATCTGATGTTAGAACGGTTTATGTAGTGCTTAGTAGTTCACTTTAGTTTATCCAGTTATGGATTTGTTCAATGCATTTTGTCTCCTAGTCGTAGTTCAATATCGATCGTCAGCAACCTTGCCCTCCGTGGGCGGCGTCGCAGCAAAAGTTAGCGATGTTATAACATCAATATGTGCTGCTATTTTATCTGTATGTATAACCAAGGTATAACTTAGGTAAATGTTGCGTAATTATTTGAGGTAGTGGCTCAACAATCAGTCTGATGATATAGACATCAGACTGATTCAGTCCCAACGTTCTAAGAAGCTCTTTTTGACAGCTGTCATCCCCCTAGCTATCGGGATGACAGCTGTCATAATGGGATTCCTAGATTGTGGGGACTGAAGTGACAGAAAGAAACAAGTCGGATTGTGTATTAATTGTATAGGTATCTATGCAGAACGTCTACCTTGCGGTTACCCTCTCCGCACTGCGCTGGCTGGTACCCGGTACAACATCACAAAGAAAGTTTCGTTCTATAAGTAATAAAGTGTCAGAACTGGGAAGCAGGTAATCGAGTACGCAATTATGCCATAATGAATCTATGTTGATTCATTAAAATTTCACACACGCTTAGAAAATTAAGCAGACATGGTGAGACCCGCGAAATCCATTTGATATCTCTATTAATCTCGCGCATTGGTGTATATAATATCCCACCAAAAACATACCTGTTAAAAAGGTGGCCAAGTTCCTATCGGCTAATTGTTCGCCTAAAAAAGGGTTGAAATCCAATCCAATGCCAAGTTTAGATGCACTTAAAAATCGATCATAATCATCTTCATCAACAGCCTGATCCACTGGTAAACATTTGTCATTCCCAAGACTCGCCACCACACCCAGTCCTCCGCCTTCCGCATCCAGCCACTACCCGCCACCTTATTCACGTCAACGGTCCATCTGGCCGAAATTCACTTTATCATACACCCAACTTAAAATATGGTATAGTTGTGAAAATAGTACTTGGTTAAAAATATCTAAAATTATAATACTTCTAAATTTGAACTTGGCAGGTTTTCGTGCTGTACGTAACACTTGATTAATTGTATAATTAAATTAATTATTTATATAATTAAATTAACCTGCCAAGTTCAAATCGGCAATCTAGATACGCCAATGATCTCGCGTTTCCCCATCGTAAAAAAAGTATTTTTAATTGCTGCTATCAGCTCACCTAAAATCTCTTGAAAGAATACAACTACAAGTCAATACGTGGCTATGATATTTAAAGGACTATCTTCTAACTCCTAACCCACATGAAACTTTTTATCATGAGCTCATCAACACAATAAGTGCAAAGGTTTAGAAACGATATCAAACTTTGTGCGTGCCATAATCTTTAAAGATTTTACCATCTGACTTGATGACAATGGGACTATCTCGGTACGTATCCATTCGAATAACAAAGAATTTCGAAAATTACTCCACTGTTGAACATCTTCTTTCTTCTTTTTTGCCGTTCGTTAGTTTCGCTGTAACACAAAAACGGGTCGAGGTCGACCAATTTTTACGAAATTTTCTGTTTGAATAGGTCCAGGTCCAGGGATGGTTTAAACATACAATTGGACCTGTAATTGGGCAGGTGGCGCTATGCAATTGGCCTTAACATCGTCGCTTAAAGAAAGGTTAAAACAATATTGAAACAGACACACCGCTCTTGCTGCGTATAGCGCCATCCCGGCTCCCGCTCATCATGGTTAGGGGGCAGGGCAAAACTCTGCCGGGCCAAAAAATAAAAATACAGTTATAAACAAAGAACCTCTTCCTTTTTTGAAGTCTGCTAAAAAAAGACTTTTTAAGGAGTCTAACGTCTTCATTCCTTTTTTTTGTTCTGTATTCGTCAGACAGATGCTTTTTCCCCTAGAGCAATTAGCGTTAATTTATCTATTGCCATTGCTAGACATTAGTTTGCATCAAAGCACCATTGAGTGCAATCGGCAACATTTTCACTTCCATGTATTTATAATTGCTCTATTGAAAAACATATTTTAGGAAAAATTACTTTGGTGTCGGAAAGTAATGATACTTCACATAGGAGAAAGAGTTACACTCACCTTTTTGAATTTAACTGGGTCATGTGTGAATTGAATCTCTAGGTAAACATGCGGTTTATAACATAATTTGTTCAGCATGATCAATTGATCATGCCGTCTCCGATATGATTCTTTCCAAGACTACAGTAGAACTTGAATGTGCCAGCTAGCGGATACTTCGAAATCCGTAATTATAGGTAGGATTATATTGATTAAGGAAGTCTGGTTTTGTAATTAAGATACCGTGTTGAAACCGCTTCGTATTTTACCAACATTATAGGTGGCTATATTTTTATATTGTACAAGGAGTTTTGGTACATAACCCTATCAAGTAGAAATCTACCTATGTTAACATAGTCATATAAAAGTTATGACATCATTGAACATTCGAAATTGTACTCGATTTTTGGTATTGTCTAAGCACGTTGTATTACATTACATATATACAAACACTCCAAGGGCGTTGGTGGCTCTGTGGACTCGGCATTGGCCTTCTAATCTTGAGGTCCGAGGTTCAGTCCTGCCATGTACCAATGTGTATTTTTTCGTTTTTCGAATGTCATATGTGAGACGCTCCTAGGGTGAAAGAAAACATTGTGAGGCATTGTCTGAGGCTTAAATAAATACCGTTAGGATTGGCTCGAGCCCCTCTGTGAGAACGTAAATGAGGTGTGATGATGTATAGCATACTTATTCGAATGTTGTCTAACATATAAACTATTCCTCCAATGTGCATACATTCCAAGTCCCAACTATGATTTAGAGAGATATGATACAATACAATTAGAAGAATAAAAAATGTTGACCCTTCCCGGTTTCGAAATTGGGAGAACCTACACGAGAAGAACACGAAAGAAACTAGGAAGATCTATTTTTCTCGCTTCTTAATTTATCACAATATTGGTATAATATTTTAGACATTGTTTGTCGTTTTACATATTTTTCTTTTGTAAATATTTGTAGAGCATTTGTAGTTAATAGTTGTAGAGCCTTGAAATTCTATGTTATGATTTCATCATATCCGATCGATTCGGGCTCGAGCTCGAGCCCATGTCATAATAAATACGACTAAATCTAGACAGCTTTCTGCCCGTAGCTTTGCTTGCGTTTTCGTTTTTTTCCGTTGGAAACTTTATTTTCCCGCAGTAAAAACAACCCAGTCTTAATTCAAGCGGATCTAACTGAAGCAGATCCTAGACTCTCATAATGGAAACGGATAGACCACGAGAAAATGTGAATGGGCCAATGAGATCGCGCGGAATACCATTAATCGTTCCTCGTTGACCCATATTTCCTTATACGAGTAGTCTAACTGATTTACCAAAATAGTTTGGTCACAAGGAATTATACCAAACTCTTATTACTTATTATGCTATACATACACATGCTGACCTACGCTCCTTCCACCTACCCCAAATAGGGAGACTGTCAGAGATAGCTGGTACAGTTGCGATTATCACTACAAATAAATTGTACACGTGAACACATCATTACGTACTTTAAACATATGGGGGTTCTGATGAATTCACAACTTCACGTGGATCCCCTAGGGGATCGGGCTAGGGGATCCTGGTGTACTAATTCGTATAACACAGCAAAGAACTGTTGAATTTAAAACGAGTGTGACGTTGAGTTATACAGTAAGGGGTCTCAGTGTTTTTGGTTTTAGCTTTTACGTCACCTTGGCTAGGCAGGTTAGCTACATATAAAGTTTCACCTTTATTTCCAAGGGTCATTTTTAAGGATAAGGTTCTCTATATCCAGAGGATGGTATGGCGCAGATTGATGACAATTACATTCCAGTGAGCACCTGAATGCATAAACATTAATGCTGCGACTAGTTTTCTTATGGTGGAAATCGTGAGCCATTTGAAAATTCTCATGAAAAGGAATTTGCTTTTGTACATTATTGTATCTTGGGAACAGGTCGTGCCGTAATATTTTAGTTTTAGTCTGTCTGCCGCTGGAGATATTCTTGTGGGGAAAATTAATAAAGCTTGAGTTTATGCTTAAGCGCTATTTATTGCAATCTGCCGCAGCTAATAATAAATATGTTGGTATCTTTTAAATCCTCTCAGAAAAATGATTATTGAAATTTTCTGAGGAACATTTATATAATACGGGGAATTACCCTTTAGGTATAAGTGCTCCACGATTAAAATAATCTATGGTTTGTTTTAAACAATTTTAGTCATTGCTAATGCTGTCTGTATCATAATTATGTTTAGTATAGTAAAGGAGTCGTTTAAAAGGTTTTTCCTAATGTCATGCTGTCCAAAATTGATGTGTTCAGAGCACACAACTCATTGATAGGGCTAAATTGCTTGTGTGGGAAACAACTCTTTTGCATTGATAAATAACGTCGTCGGTCGTTATCAGGCCTAGTTTGACCTTATTAATGCTGGATCAATGCTCACGTGAGCTCAAGATTATAGATAAAAATTAGTGTTTAGTAGACTATGTCGCAAGTTAAGTCCGTTTCAAACTCCACGTCTTGTACTTTCCTATCATCAGGGTCAACGATTGACTCATGATGGGTATTGACTATGAAATTTTGTCCTTTAAGGTAATAAAAGCTCAATAAACTTTTTGGAACCAAGAACCAACATTAGATTAGAAGTGCAGGGCCCAATACAAGATAAAGGTAATTATAAAGCCAATGATTTTTCAATGATGCTGATGCTTGATGTTGACTTGAAGACATCGCTTGTTACAAATGAAATGTTTTTGTCTATGTCTGTAAACCAATTTTATTGTGTTTGGGTAACTACATAATTTATTGAAAATGTCGATACTTCTGATGAAGTAGGTTAGTGATAAATTTCTTGCGCCCATTCCTCTTTTCAGCTAAAAAATTTAGTAGTAAGACAAAGAATTTGGACGATTTCAAGTGGTTTTCTATCAAATACGTACTGTTGACATAAATTGATTGTCATTATGATACAGGTCCAGGACAGGCATGGTGCAATTCACATTTAACCAATCAAAACAGATTATTCATCAATGTAATACTTGAAAGATTTAAATGCAGGATATCAAAGCGACACGCTCATTGCACCGTGATTTGACTGTTCAATTTAGTTTTTAGGGGAATTCTCGTTTTGTATGTATAATCTTTTATTTCCATCATCACGTTTATCTTAATTACCCATCTAGATATACATATAAAACACGATTTACCCCTGCATGCTTATCTATGAACGAGTATGACATTTTTTTTGCTTTTGTCCTTCAATTTATCAATTAATGGCTTAAAATACATGTTCGTTCCAACATCCTGTCTTATGGATTATTCGGATAACGCCAGATTCTGGTTTGGGATCTTGCTTAATCTACGGGTATGAGCGGTATGAGTAATATTTTAGTTTGTTGTTTTATTAGGTTAATAACTACCTACTCGATTAACTTAGGCTGAAATATATGAAGAAATATTGTTTATATCGATTGTAATTTCATGTTAGACTTGTTTAATGCTATTCAAATCTTTGAACGCTTCGTTATTAAAAAATCGAAGTCATAAGTTCTATGATGTAGAATTGACCGTGTGCACGCTCTGTACACGTAGTGTTAATCTCGCAAGAGGTGAACTATAGGTTATCGTTTTTCTTTCACAGTCGGTGAAAGAATCTTGGAGAGAAAGCCTAAACCGGGCACTGGTATTATTATACGCTAAGTTTCTGCCTCCGTAGTCTGAGGGGTAATCGCACTATTTACCAACGTTTGAACCAAAACGTTACCGTTCCCATATGTTTTGACATCTGACTGCTGTCAAGGTGTTGTCAAAATGTATGGGAACGGAAACGTTTCTGATTTGGTTGAACCGTTTAAATAGTGCGATTGCCCCTCTGGTCGTTGAGACAAGCTAGGTCAGATCTGGAGCAAGGGGTGCGTTCGGGGAATGGCCAGGCCGATCCCGAACGTGCTTCCAATGGAGACGGAGAGGTTACTGGAGGGTAGTTTAGCCCGGTATGGGGTTTTTACCTGAGTCCTACGGGGCGGCCTTGTCAGCTTTCAGTCCCTTGTAGAATCGTAAAGAGATTCCCCCACCCTAAAAAAGGTCAGATCTGGAGGATATAAAGTACATACTATGAAGTTCAATGATGTTACATATTTCAGCTAACAGAAAATGTCTAATCACACGAAGTAACTTTAACACGTAGGGTTGCCAAAGCGATTATATTATTTATATTCCCTGAATTCCCAGCCCTGTCGTAAAATCTGTTCCTACATGACATGTCTTAACTATATTCTATCCCTCTTCCAGTTTTCAGGTACAACAAGCCTAGGACTTCATAAAACTTGCGAGGGCCCTTAGTTCAGCTCTGTCCTGTCGCAAAATCTGTTATTAGCGAACATTTACCAACTATTAATTACTAAAACAAAAAATTAAGTACTTTCATACAAACTTGCGATAGTCCTTAGATCTACTTAATCCGGTCCTGTCGCAAAATTGGTTCTTAACGGACGTCTACTATAAACGATATAATTCGAGATTTCTTTATGAGTGAGCTTTCGCTTTTATATAGATCTAGATTGGTACGCCTTATGAAATTCTGTGTGTGTCCGATATAATAGCTGAAAACATGCCATATATGATTAAAATCACTAAATATTAAAAGCGGACTATTTTTAAGAAATATTCTCCGGGTAATAGATTACTAAAAAGTACTGGACACGCAATTTTTTATAGCTTAAGCATTGCAACAACGTGCTACGCTACGATACATTGATTCGAAATGTCACATGACGTCATACGTACTTTTCAACTAACTTTGACGTAGCGCGGCCCCATGTATTTTTGCCATTTTCTAAACAATAAAAATGCACGTCTACTGGAAAAACTTTTATGTCATATTTTATTATTGTATTTTCTGATTCACAGCTGTTTTAAAATATTGAACAGAGTGATCTTTGGATTTTTTCTATTGAGTGAAATATTATTATGTTTCTGTTTTCAAGAATGTTTAGATAAAATGTTCAACAGTATTATATATGAATTTTAGAATTGTATGTTTTGTGTTTGTGTTTCGATAGTTTTTATAACTTCGACAAAGCACAATAATAGGTGTCTATTATTTTTTTTAATCATATAACTGACGACAGAACACATTTTTACTATTCCGCATACCTCTACAAAGATAATAATTCGCTTTGAGCTGGGTAATTACGAGTATGTCTCTTATTGGAATGGGAACATTATGAAACCTGAAACAGTCAACGTTGGGCGTTATAGGCGCGCGATAACCGGTTATTTTTGGCACAAAGTCGAGGATGCTGTTATTGAAGGCACGACACGTGGTTTCAGTGAGACGGGCGGCGGCGGGCGCGACATGCGACACGTGAAAAGTTCAGAGGCAGCATTATTGTACGTCACAGTGACGTCAACGGACCGCCAAGATCACGCGAATAAAACTTAACGCCTTAGGATTTCAAGTTTTGTTTGTGAGTTTTCTCAAGAACCTGACCACTTACCATGATCGCTTTAAACAGTATCGAAATACCAGTGGGAGCGAGATGACGCTATACCATGCGCTATACGCTGCGATCGCGGTGTCTCAATTTGTTTTCAATACTGTTTTAACATTGCTCTAAACCAGTGGTTCCCAATCTTTTTATCTCCAGGGATCATTTACATTTCATTGTCACGAGCCGGGACTGTTATGTACAAAAAAACTCGAATCAATTTTAAATATAATTTATTCTAAATAATAACTTAATAGCTCGAACTTGTGTAGAAGATAAAAATATCTTCTACACAAGTTCGACAATGGGAAGGCAAATATTATTGCTCGAAGCAACCAGCAAATAATCATATACTCAGTCGATTTCGGACCTTGTTCTCTTACCCAACAAGGACTTTCTCCCAGAAGTGAGTTTGCGTTCGCGGAACACTTCTCCCCTTCCGTGGACCACTGGTTGGGAACCACTGCTCCAAGCGATCATTACGTACCTCGTGTACTATGATCGCTTATAGCAAGGTCAAAACAATATTGATGCAGTCCCGCTCTCAGTGCCGTTTTAATATTGTTTTGAGCGATCAGCGATCATGGTTACGGGGCAGTTCTACTAATAAGTTACAGCCGAATCGAAACTGAACCGTTGCGGTCGACCAATCAGAGCGCGCTTATAGCCATTCAACTGTTCGATGATGTGATAATGTGGCGTTCTGATTGGTCGATCGCAACGGTTCAGTTTCGATATTCGGCTGTAACGCATCAGTAGAATTGGGCCTCAGGTCTGTCTATATCAACAAATCTGCAACGTTTTGCGGCACCGTGAAACTAAAATCCGCCATGTTATTATATCAAACGTACGAGAAAGTCATTAACAATTACTTCACCCGGATTAACTGCCTGCGTCGCGGTTTCGCCTTGATAGTTTCGCGGCGGAGGTGTGCTACAGGCAGGATCATTTCGTTGTGCCTCCCTCTGCCTGTCTGTCTGTCAAACCTCTTTTCTCAGGAACGCGTAGAGGTAACAAATTGACATTATTTATTTATTATTTATTATTCATGGAAAACAAACAGCATTTAAATTAATAATATAGTAACAGTGAATTAGAATACATAATGCCTTTGACAGTTTTCGCCGATAGAACAAATTATACATAACCAAGCAAACATTATAAAATATTATGAAACTAAAAAAGAAAGCATATTACTAGACACAAAACTTAATTTGATATTTATATCTTATTTGTATGTAGGTATATATTTATATTATTCACAGTAAGTAACAAGCCACATCAATAACTTATAAATTGATTTAATTAATTGATATCTAAAATTACTGTTAAAGAACTACACTAAACACTTGGTAAAGAAAGCTGTATATTATAGATTTTCCTTTTGAAATAGTTCTGATGCGCCATAAACAAATCAGCATCTTCGGAGTAATTGCGATTGAAATTTAAGAATACTCTGTTAAAGTAAGAGTTTAGTCTGTAGTTAGGAGCAAAGTACACATGGACATGTATTATAAAAGACTCGGGTCTACCGTCTTTTTCAGCTGCGAAAAAGTCAAACTTGTAAGTTAACGCTATCAAAAGATATGACCGTTTATATCGTATTTTCGTAAATTTTGCAATTTCACAAGGGAATCAAAACTTATAGGGTAGGTACTTCCCGCTGACTTAGAATCATGAAATTTGGTAAGAAGCAAGGTCTTATAGCACAATCATGCTAAAGAAAAAATCTTAAAACCGTAAATAGGTACTTATATACTTTGTTAGGAACTTATACAATACTTAGATATGTTTGGAACCCACACTTGGTCGGTTTTTGCTTTAATATTTTCCAACGTATTATGTGCTTATCTAACTATTTTGATCGCTTTGAATGTTGATGTGGTCCGTAAACTACGACTCCAGATCATGTTTGCTATCACAGACTAATAAGTAACCAAGTTTGCTATAAACTCAAACGAATACGAACCTCGACAAAGATAAGCATCTAGTGAGAGCAAATGTAAATGAGACAGAGAAATCGATATCTCCTAAGCATAGAGTTTATATCTTTGCAACTCATATATGAAGAAATTCACGACGGTTTAGAAACGAAACGTTTTTCACAATTATAGTCTGCGATGTTAAAACATGCTAGCATCGTAAATAGAGTATGAATAACACGCACACAACCAGCGAACCACGAATTCTTTAACGCAACTCAATGATGTTTCTCGTGTGATGTAAGTTGGGCGCTTCCAGATAAGATAACGCAATGATTGTTTTAATCCTGTCAGATTGTATTAGATAATGATTTATATTTGTTTCGTTTACTTATGAATGGTCCTAGTTATATTGTTTACCTTCTGTGTTATTACTCGTATATCTTCTTATTTTTGTATCAATAGATTAAGATCAATAGATGTTCATATTAAGTAAATGCACATAATTTATCGACAGAATTGCGTAACAAAGACATTAAACATTATATAAAGTTAGAGAATCTTTATTTCTCACAACAATTTTACAGCTCACTTATGCAAGAAACTTATACTTAAGGCGCATAGTAAGGTCAAACATAAAAAATCACTGCAGAAAAAACCGGTTCTCTTCATAAATATTGAATAAAAAAATCTTTAAAAAAGATATGTTATTATTCAACGCATTCTTTAGAGGATGGTCTTTTTAATTTTTTGATAAATTAATTAAAACTTGGTTAAAATGTGACCCAAACATGCCTCGATTTTAAAACTTTAAACCTAATCGCGTCATAAATATTAGGTTAAATCGTATACTTTCGATTTCAATAAATAAAGTGAACAATATTCTAGGGGATGGTCTTTTTAGATTTTTCTTATTCGCCTTAATTAATTTTTTATTGAAATAATTCATCTTACGCGTAAAGGTTTGCTTAAATATTCCCCTCAACCTCACTCACTCACTCCTATGTAATCAGTGCGGGACGATCGACCCAAGGTCATTGGGACCACTATGGGCCTTAAGCAATAAATACTAAATACTAACCTGTGCAGGGTATTTGTCAATTATTTGTCTCCAGCTAAGTTGACCAAAATCAACTAAAAATGATTGTGTAATTTGGGCTGAGAAACAGATATTTATTTGTTATCATAATCACTTTTATATTATTTGACACACATGAAGCATTTCACAGGATTATAATTTGCTTCTGATTTAAAAATATTTTTATTATTCGTTTTCATTTGGACTTTACATTTAGGAAAATACGTTTGCTTTATTTTTAACCAATTTTTGCGAAATCTATGTACATATAAAGTTTTCTAAATAGAATGTTGACACGTAGCTATTAAATTAACAGTGAACTTTACGTTGCGTTTGGCTTTGGGTTGAAGAAATACGAGAGTTAAATGCAATAAAATTTACTCATAAAGTGGATCTAATTTGACCGGTTTTAGATACATAAAGCATCTTATAAAACACGCATGTGCTATAGCCGAGGCACGCATCACAGAGTCTGGCAATGCTGCACTTGCCGGCCGCGCTTATTTCGCTTATTTCGGTATATTGTAAACAATTAGTATGTATTAATTGCTCATTCTTAACACTTCCGTATCCGTTTGCCCTACATTGACAAACGCCTTTTCCAACCTCTTCCACTCTGCAGGCGTAGCACGGGCTGCCAAGGCGGGACCTGAGTCTCGCATTATCTCACAATTTCAGTGACATACTATCTATGTCTTAAAGAGTAGCACGGTGGCGCGTATTGAGGCTGCGGTCCGATAACAGCGCTCACAGTGCTAACGATTATAAACGCCTTGTCCAAATTAAAGAGAACACTGAAAATGCTATCAGCATGCTTACGATTTCGTCCGGAAGAACAGGTACATTCATTTTGAACCGAAAACACAGTTATCGAACGTCAGACTGACAGTTCGTATAAAGTGATTTCACTCCAGAGCATTAGCGCCGTAAGTTCTATATGACGTTAACGATGACATCATGTGGCTCTTCATGCCGGCTAACATTAGCGCGCTCACAACATTTCGGGACGCGTTTGAGCGTGCTAATAGTGACTCTTATTGATTTTCGGAACGCAGCCTTAGTGTGACTGACATGATAAAATTTCTTGACGCTCCTCAAGGGATACGTGTCACTGAGTCTTATCACAAATGTCTTGGCAGCCCGTGCTACGCCTGCTGCTCTGTCTCTTGCTGTTCTAGTCCAGAGTTTCCCAGCTATTCCTTTAAACTCATCTGCCCATCGTTTGAATTGACTCCCGGGTTTCCTACTTCTATTTCTGGGGAACCAGTTTGTGATTGCCTTGTTCCATTTTTCAGCACCTCTAAGAATGTGTCCTGTTATTTTCAATCGATTATTTTCATACCATTATTTAGTTTGTCTACAATTTAAGAAATTAACAATTAAATAACACAAGTTATTGAATTCAAAAATTCAGTTAATGAAGTATTTTCTCCTCACAAGTGAATTGAAAATTGTCGTACGAATACGTGCGTATATTGATCAATGATCATACACTGTCGGCTCTATTACGCCCTCGCCTTCGGCTCGGGCTGAAATTCCACCTCGTGAGTCTTATAATAACCATCATACCGCACTTATATCGTAATGTACTATTATTTAAACTATGGCTTTCACCCGGAGTTGCAATACAAAACCTCCAACTTTATTTGATACTCTGAAGTACGATACCTTGTACAAAAAGCTAGAACAAAATGGAATTCAGGGTCCTCTTCTAAAATGGTTTACAAACTATCATAGCAATAGAAATACTACAGTTAAATTAGGAAACTCCTATAGTGACATGATAAAAACGTCGAAAGGCACGGCACAGGGATCCATTATCGGCCCTACCGAGTATCTTCTTTACGTCAACGATATGTGTAATACTGTAGGTGAGGAATATGTATACCAGTTTGCTGACGATACATGTTTGGTGGTAGCAGATAGGGATCTTAAATCAGCCGAGCGGAAAATCCAAGAAGTATTCGACACCATATGCAAATGGTCACATGACGTCGGCCTAATAATTAACGCGGACAAAACAAAAGCCATGCACATTCATTCTTCATATAACAAATCATCCTACGCCCCAAAAATCAAGGCACACGGCCATTGCTGTCTTCACTTGGAAATCAATAATTGTGCTTGCCCTAACATCGATTTTGTAAAAGAACATATGTACATCGGTTTATTGATTGACAATAGATTTAACTGGCAGCCACATATTGAATATGTGTGCAACAAACTTAGATCGTTTTTAAGTAGAATAATTATTTTGAAGCAGAAGATACCATATAAGACATTAAGAATGTTATATCTAGCACTAGCAGATTCAGTCATACGATACGGTCTAAGTAGCTATGGAAGGTCGTTTAAAAGCAATATCGCTAATATATATAACTTGCAAAGAACAATATTGAAAAACATAGTTCCCAAAAACATAAAAATAAAGTACAGTAGTGACTACACCGACCTTTTCAAATATTGCAAGGTACTTCCCGTACAAAACATGGTCAAAATGTCCATACTAAAAGAAGAGTATATAAATGTAGTCAATTTAACCGAATACAATCGCAATACTAGATTAAGACATTTACCCAATGCACATAGATTTGTATTACCTCCAAGTAAAAATGTTTATGGCATGAGAACTAATCCTTATCTGCTTGCGAAAATAATAAATAGCCTCCCAAAACACATTCAAGATTTATACCTCTCAAACTATGGATCAATCAAAGATGTTAATAACTACTTTATGCTATCTGATAATCATGAACATATATTATAGCCCTGATAACCTCTGTATGTTACTTGACAGATAAAACAAATTGTTTAATACTCAGTGCACCATGAATTTGTTAAAGTGTGAAATAGTTTAATTAAAATAGACCGAACTCTAGCTGTAAATAAGCCATAAGTGGCTTTAGCAGTTAATGAATATGTAACTCTGCGATACATTTTAGAATATTTGGAACTTTAAATAAAAACAAAAAAATAATAAAAAAAAAGCAGGGGCCAATTAAGGGCGCTCACTAGAGCCCTAACTGGTCACTGCAAACTCAACAAACATCTGCATAGAATGGGCCTGACTAATGTTCCCACGTGCAGATTTTGTGGTGAGGATGAAGAGACACCATTTCACATTCTTTGTGAATGTCATGCTCTCATCCACACAAGGAGCCGAGCTCTGGGTGGACCTAGTCTGCCACCACATGATGCGAAGGCTCTGTCTCCAAAGAAGGTTATTGGCTTTTTCAACGCCGCGGGCCTATTTGGAGACCTTTAAAATAGAGGGGTCGGCCACAATAGATCTGTACAGGTCGCAGTGGCCCGCTGGGGGACGCCCCTCCGTCGCCCCTAGTATCCCCTCGAACTCCAGATAGATAGATAGATGGCTTTCTTGTCATTTTCATATTGTTCTGTTAGTTTTGCTATTTTTATTTTAGAGTATATCGGTACCTTCGCTGACACGATTTGTTACAGTGTAGTGAGAATCGAACTCGCAAACCTTTGATGGCATGTTATGTTATTGATCGGTAAATTGCCCGTTACAAAACTATAAGTCAAAGCTTTGGACTCATTTAAGTAGATGGCTGCTAAGTACGGGTAAAGTATATACCTACATACGGCTGGCTGTGAAAATAATCCCTGCTTAGAACGTCGCGTTAAAGGTACTAAGGTTTCATACGATATCGGTAAAGATTGATCACGTTATTTATACGTTGTTGGTAGGTATTTGATGTTTAATCATGGCAGCTCCAGTATTATAATTTTAAAATGTTACAGATTTGGTTTTGTTAAGAATACATCATGACGTCTTGTTTAAAAAGGTGTTCCAATTATGATTCAAAAATTAATAAGTCCCAATGCATCTCATATTACCTGTAAATCTGTGCTATCGTTGTGTTCGACATCCTTTTGTCGGTTGGAGCGTAGGCATATTATGACATTTAATAAATTGTACAAAAAATTAAAAACGGCTGCAAAAACACTTAAGAGTTAAAAATTAAGAACATATAGGCATATTTTTATATTGAAGTCGGTGTCAAATTTTAGACTTTCCGGAAGATTGTCATTTGTCATCTTCAATATAAAATGTAATGTTGTGAGAAAAAGCAAATAATTCACACTCTAGCATTTTCCACTCGCTAATGTAAATTAAGAGGTTAAAAAAGTTTAAAATAAGTCGAAATTGAGACCATATATGCTCATTCCATTCCATAATGGGCATATATTATTATGGTCTCAATTTCGACAGGTCATCCTCAGAATAGAGCTACGATTGTCCTCTTCACTGTCCCCCTAAAGTATCCTTAATTTATTTCCCCTAAAGTAGTGATTATTCGTCCTAGTTGTTATTGACTTCTGGAGCAAAGCAATAAAGGGCGTGAAATCACGTGTTTCACGTTTTTGTATTATCACAATTATTGATTGCGATATGCAGCTGTTATCTCGAAAATAATCTGTATACAAGGATTAGGTACTCAAGTTTTTCGTGATAAATGTTCAGTCAGAAGCACCTAACCTACGCCATGATTTTACATCTAGGTTAGAAACGTTCTTAGACGTGATACACTTGATCTTTAAGGAAGTCTCAAATAACACAACCCTGATGTAAATGATCAATTAAACCACATTCAAGCCTCACAACAAACCATGAACTCATTTATTTATTTGGTTATACACTGACAGATTATAGCCATGGATCGAGTGAAATTATCCATAATCACACCGGTGTGACAACGGATAAATAAAATTAACCATAGTCACACTGTTGTGGTAATACAGTGGTGTGACTACGGATCGGTTGTGTAATAATCCTTATCCGCGTATGAGCACCTCTAATTATCCGTATCCGCGGATGTCAAAATTTTAGTATCCATAACAACCCTCGGACGATGACTTTACAATCCACATACTCTACTCACTTCTGGATAAGACATGTTGTAATATAAATCATTAATTTACTTATACTGTATTAACATTGATTTACTACTAAACGTAGATAGAGCGCTTCATACAAAAACGCGCTTGAAATCTGTCACCTAATCGACTATACATTTGTACTCGCTGATATATACTTGAATATGCACGCCCGAATGAAAATGACCATAAAAAAAGTACCGTATTTACCGAATTCAATCTTATTCTGCATTATTACGGCAACTTTTTTAAGTACAACCGTGGGAAGTTACATCATTTCGTACCTGGCCACAGATCAAATGACGTTTTAGTGATTGCTACAAGAAAATATCAACTTTATACTCTCAAACATAATGCTTGAAATTGCTTATCGCGTTGTCGCTCCAACGCATGAATGAGATAACACACCTTGATACGACGCCAGTGCGAGCGAGACGATTGTGATGTACTGACACTGACGCGAAGCGACATGTTTATGATTAAAATAATTGTTTGTGATTGGTTTTTACGTATAAATCGAATATTTGAATACATGATAAGATGTGTAATGAGTTTACTCACGCAAAATATGAAATCCCATCTTTTTTCTGCCGTTTCTGGCTATTGTTACCACAACTTTTGAATGCACACTTCGGCATGTTTACGTGCCGACAGCTAATCACTAACTATAGAAAGGAACTGCACGAGTCGCGATTGAGCAGTTCTTCACCGGCCCACTTTTCGATCGTTCATGCGTTATCTACCTTTGGTAGTAAATCAATGTGTATTAAACTCAATACTTGATATATGTTCAAATTCAAAATTCAAATTCAAAAATCTTTATTCAACATAGGCCTTTACAGGCACTTATTGACGTCAAAACAAAGCAAAACAATCAAATTTAAAGAAATCATATTAACCTTGTATGTGCATACATCCCGAATATATTCAAGATGTCTGCAAATACAAGCAGGAATGAAAAAAAAAAAAAAGTTGACTACACCTGTTCGGAAATTGTATTATGTATATCCAAGTCACAGTTACTTCGAGACTCATTATAATATAGGATCTGCACATTCTAACAAGACGAGTGTTATTATAAGATGTTATTTTTATACACCCGAATGGCAAATGTGTTGTGTAATCGCGTTCCGTGTTGAGTCAGTGCATTCAATGACAACAAGAGATTTGGAGCATCATATAAAAGGCTCCGGTCGTCAATGTTCAGAGTGTCAAACGGACTACAGTATCAAAAGGACTACTGTCCCAATTCGACTAGTCTCAATTTGACTAGCGTGCCCCACTGACTAGTGTCTAATTATCTTGCTCCACATAAGGACTACTGTCCCATTTTGTCTAGTCCCGATTTGACTAGTATCGACATACAAAGTAAAGGAAACCAATCAACCGTAACTGCGCTAATAATTTGTCTAGTTGTAGTTTGCCCACAGGTTGGGCCCTGGTTCTACCTCGGCCGAATAAAGCCGCATTATCAAAAAGTCAATTTTACAGGAGAAATAAAACACGCAAAAACTGTAATTATGCAGAGCCTACTGTGTCAATTTTAGAGTGTGATATATCAAAATAAGCAGAAAAAAACAGAATCAAATCAAAATAATAGGGTACTTTTTATAAAAAGAGTTGTAATGTTATAGCCAAAAATCCTATTGATTTTATATTCTTCTGATTCTTTTGGTACATCTCTGGATGCAACCGATTAGTACATCTTTATTCAGCGAACGAGACCATTAATGCGAAGCAACATTTAATTACGATACTATCATGAATCCAGTCACTCTATGCAATGAAATCTTACTACGTTATTCGCCTAATGTGAGTAAAGTATGAGTTGGGGTACTAACAGTTTAACTTAATTTTATTTTTTACGATTAAGATAACGTTACTTCATAAAAATTAAATAAAAAAAAGAATTTTTTCATTTTTATTTTCAATAAACTTGATTAACAAAATAATATAATTTAAGCCTCGTTTTATTCATACATATATCTATCAGTGTCTATTCTTGAGATCAAAGATAAAATATAAAATTGTAAATCACAGTCAAAATCAAAACTATTGGCAAAACATCTCCTAACAAAAATAGCTTCTTACCCGTAATAAAACAATATTTTGGAATCAAGTAATCATGATTTCTCATATTAAGTTATCATAGTGTGTCCATAGGACTTTTTATAAGAAATAAGAAACAAATTTTTACCCAACGCCAGCTGAATAAGCCAAAATAAAAGTATCCTATGTATTCTCTACTTCGATACAATTAATTTTTGTAACAATAAATTACAAAGTGTACTTAAACAGACAATTTAAAGTTTAATTTATTGTTTTAGGGTGCCATGTGAAAACACCCTGACTGCGATTTCTATTAGGAACTTATTTGTTGTTTTGACATGGCACCATACTACAACAATGAATTAAACCTTGAGCAACTAATTCAACAAACAACAACTTAACAAACAAAACATAATAAACCTTTTTGTAACAAAATTAATCAGGAATAAAGATATCAAACAAAACAAAATACTCTCACTTATAAAGTCTCATTACTTATTACACTTTTTATTTCTATAATAATTAATCATTCTCATCATCACCTTCATCAGTTTCAACTTGCGCATTATTACACTGATTTCGGACTACCAAATTTCTGTTAAATCCTTGATATATTTCTGGTATTGCTCCTGATGTGCAAAGACTCAACAAATCTTTATGTAGTGGTACAGACAGATACAGGAGTAGGACTAGAGTAAGCAACTTCTAGCAAGTTCACGTCTGCTGACAGAGTATTTACATTATTTCGCCTTCTGCTGGAGCTAATTACTGAAGCTTTGTCGGTTTTTATATATTCTTGTGTTTTATTTAGCCCATTATTTGAAATAGATGGTATTCTCCTCTCCAGCCTTAATATTAATTTCTCGTACCTTTGATCAATATACTCTTTCTCCTTCATTGTCTTGAGTCCAGTTCATTCCTTTTTGATTTACTAATTTTTTGATGTCATAAAAATCTTGTTGACTCATTTCTTTTACCTGAAATGTTTCTCATTCAATTTTTGCGTTTTCGACTATAAAATACATTTGCTCTGGACTATAAATGGTATGGTGTTTTTTGGCGCGTTCGATGCATGAATGCATCATATCACCTTCGGACTGGCTGTGCCCACTAACGAAAAACCAATGAGTGATAGTAATTTTTAAGGATTTACAAGCATACTGGTACATAGCAAAGATAAATCTATACCTATACCTATATAGATAAATATATACCTACGGTTTTGGCCAGTGCACGCATCAGAATAAATGGACAACTCGTTCTTGCCTTCCTTTACTTCATTTTTGATGTAATGCCATAAACAGCTGCCGACTTCTATTGCACCTCTGTTTGCAATTTGCTGATTCCATAGAAAGCAATATCCTTTTTTCCTAATCAAATCGTATACTGTAAAATTGTAAATAGCAAACTTTCGCTTGTAATAAAAAGCACTGACTTCAGATTGAGGTATGTATAACACTTTTTCTAGATCGAAACAGGCTACTGTTTTTCTGGTGCTATCTGTGGCACATTTTTCCAAGTTCTTCATCTTTCTTACTTCATCTTTTTCTTTTAAGTGTCTATCGTAATCATCCTTTAACTCTGATTTTCTTTCTTCATCCGCGTTTTTGTATATACTGCATGATTGCATTTTTGTACATAATTGTATGATTTACAACTTTTATCTAAACAACTTTTGCGAGGATTATTTGCCGTTTACGAGAAAAATGCGGAAAACCGTAATTTTTGACATTTGACCTTGAATTTTTTGCAGTGGGCTGTGGGGACTTTTTATATTTCATTTGTATTGGTCTACTTAAGACCTGGGGCCCAATTCTGCTAATAAGTTACAGCCGAATCAAAACTAAACCGTTGCGATCGACCAATGGGAGCGAGTATATTGCCATGCAACTGTTCGATGACGTGATAATGTGGCGTTCTGATTGGTCGATCGCAACGGTTCAGTTTCGATTCGGATGTAACTTATTAGCAAATTGGGTCTCTGTACCAATATTCTATGTAAATCTTTGCAAATTGAAATATCTAGTATGAGGGGACTATTTATACACTTTGCCTTAATGAAATTTTATTATAGACTAGCTGGCTAGCGACTTCGTCCGCGTGGAATAGTTACTCTTGGCAAAAAGTAGCCTATGTTATACCTTATATAATTAGCTACCTATTAGTGAAAGTCCCGTCAAAATCGGTCCTGCCGTTCCGGAGATTAGCGGGAACAAACAGACAGACAGACAGACATTTTTTTTTATATTTGTGTTTTTGTTATTGGTACCCGATATACATACATACCCATTTAGTAAAAACTTTTTATTTTGATATTACAAACAGTCACTTCAATTTTATTTATTTGTATAGATAATTATGTCATATGCCTACATTTCAACCATAAAAAGTGTTCCGTGTTGCCAAGTAAAGAGCCAAGCAATGATCACCTGGAAAGTCTTAAAAAATGTAAACAAGAACAATTAATGTAATTGCTTTTTGGCACCAACTTCAATATAAAAACTGTGATGTTGTATGTAGTCTAGTAGGTGTATATTGGGCATTCTAAAACACATTCAACGTGATCTCACTTCCGTTCGATCACTGTCGTTAAATGTGTTCTAGAATTCCCAATCACTATTGAGCAAATGTGGATCGGTTTAACATGTTGTGCAAATTCTGTTCTAGAACGCCCAATCACCATTCTGTTCTAGAATTCCCAATCATTATTGAGCAAATGTGGATCGGTTTAACATGTTGTGGGCATTCTAAAACAGTTTTCATCAAAACACCGCAAACGAACGCAGTGAGATTTGAGCTACGCTTCGCTGCGCTCTAGCTCCGCTACGCTCCGCAAATCTCACTGCGTTCGTTTACGGTGATTTGATGAAAACAGTTTAAGATTGCCCAATATACATTATATAGGGTTAAATGGAAAAGAAGATTTTTTATTTCATTTCATTTCATAATGTTTCTATTCTTACGTGTTGATTCAGATACAGTACTCCGCCACGGATATTATGTTGTCTGTAGCTTTGCAGGTTTTCGCGTGTGCAGGTATTAGGATACGCTTGGGGTGGGCAGGTAAGAAATTTTTTACTTGCCATCGAGCCGTAGTGAAAGGATCAGCCAGTCTGCGTTACCGAGTCGTCATCCACGCAGTCTGTTGCCCGGGGTGCGCCGGACGCATATGAAACTGCGCCACACTGGGAGGCTCCTTTCCTGCACCCCATATTTCATATTTCAGTATATTTCATTTCATTTTTCAGTATATTTAATTTCATTGTTTCAACATATTGCATTTCATTTTTCAGTATATTTCATTTCATTTTTCAGTATATTTCGTTTTTCAGTACACACGTTTTCAGTCTACTAGGCACGTTTTCGTGGTCTTCAACCTCAGGCTAGATTTTAGCAAGGGAAGAGCGTAATAATTACAGAGCTTAAACTGTATGTGGGCTTCCCGAGTATCAGTACTGGTTCCCCTTACAAGTTTCTCCGTATATTATATACACTAACCCAGCCAAAACTTCATCCCAAAGGAAAACACATGTGTTGTTTGACTGTAAACAGTATACTTTTGGTTTTGCTTGATTGCGATTTACTTGACAAATTTTCAAGGTTTTCTATCTCAGAATATTAAGGCATTCAACTAGGTAGCAGTGCAATAACAACAGAACTTAAACTGGTTGAGGTTTCCTGGCTTCAGGTCTCAATAATCGAATAAGTATCTGTACGGTTATACACTCTGCCTTCGTTAAACGTGTACCCTTATTTCAAAGGAAAACACTTGTGTGGTTGGATCGCATATATTTCATTTCATTTTTCAGTATATTTAATTTCATTTTTCAGTATATTTCATTTCATTTTTCAGTATATTTCATTGAATTTTTCAGTATATTTAATTTCATTATTTCAACATATTGCATTTCATTTTTCAGTATATTTCATTTCATTTTTCAGTATATTTCATATCATTTCATTTTTCAGTATATTTCATATCATTTCATTTTTCAGTATATTTCATTTCATTTTTCAGTATATTTCGTTTTTCAGTACACACGTTTTCAGTCTACTAGGCACGTTTTCGTGGTCTTCAACCTCAGGCTAGATTTTAGCAAGGGAAGAGCGTAATAATTACAGAGCTTAAACTGTATGTGGGCTTCCTGAGTATCAGTACTGGTTCCCCTTACAAGTTTCTCCGTATATTATATACACTAACCCAGCCAAAACTTCATCCCAAAGGAAAACACTTGTGTTGTTTGACTGTAAACAGTATACTTTTGGTTTTGCTTGATTGCGATTTACTTGACACATTTTCAAGGTTTTCTATCTCAGAATATTAAGGCATTCAACTAGGTAGCAGTGCAATAACAACAGAACTTAAACTGGTTGAGGTTTCCTGGCTTCAGGTCTCAATAATCGAATAAGTATCTGTACGGTTATACACTCTGCCTTCGTTAAACGTGTACCCTTATTTCAAAGGAAAACACTTGTGTGGTTGGATCGCATATATTTCATTTCATTTTTCAGTATATTTAATTTCATTTTTCAGTATATTTCATTTCATTTTTCAGTATATTTCATTGAATTTTTCAGTATATTTAATTTCATTATTTCAACATATTGCATTTCATTTTTCAGTATATTTCATTTCATTTTTCAGTATATTTCATATCATTTCATTTTTCAGTATATTTCATATCATTTCATTTTTCAGTATATTTCATTTCATTTTTCAGTATATTTCGTTTTTCAGTACACACGTTTTCAGTCTACTAGGCACGTTTTCGTGGTCTTCAACCTCAGGCTAGATTTTAGCAAGGGAAGAGCGTAATAATTACAGAGCTTAAACTGTATGTGGGCTTCCTGAGTATCAGTACTGGTTCCCCTTACAAGTTTCTCCGTATATTATATACACTAACCCAGCCAAAACTTCATCCCAAAGGAAAACACTTGTGTTGTTTGACTGTAAACAGTATACTTTTGGTTTTGCTTGATTGCGATTTACTTGACACATTTTCAAGGTTTTCTATCTCAGAATATTAAGGCATTCAACTAGGTAGCAGTGCAATAACAACAGAACTTAAACTGGTTGAGGTTTCCTGGCTTCAGGTCTCAATAATCGAATAAGTATCTGTACGGTTATACACTCTACCTTCGTTAAACGTGTACCCTTATTTCAAAGGAAAACACTTGTGTGGTTGGATCGCAATCGATTTATTCGGCATACTTGAATTCAGTCTACTAGACACGTTTTCAAGGTTTTCTTTCTTAAAATATTAAGGCATTTAACTAGGTAGCAGTGCATTAACAACAGAAATTAAACAGGTTGAGGTTTCGTAGCTTCAGGACTCAACTCTCGAATAAGTATCTGTACCGTTCTACACTCTGCCTTCGTCAAACGTGAACCCTTATTTCAGATGAAAACACTTGTGTTGTTTGACTGTAAACAGTATACTTTTGGCGTTGCTTGATTGCGATTTACTAGACACATTTGCAAGGTTTTCTATCTCAGAATATTAAGGCATTTAACTAGGTAGCAGTGCAATAACAACAGAACTTAAACTGGTTGAGGTTTCCTGGCTTCAGGACTCAATTCCGAATAAGTATCTGTACCATTATACACTCTGCCTTCGTCAAACGTGAACCCTTATTTCAAAGGAAAACACTTGTGTGGTTGGATCGCAATCGATTTATTCGGCATACTTGAATTCAGTCTACTAGACACGTTTTCAAGGTTTTCTTTCTTAAAATATTAAGGCATTTAACTAGGTAGCAGTGCAATAACAACAGAACTTAAACTGGTTGAGGTTTCCTGGCTTCAGGACTCAATTCCGAATAAGTATCTGTACCGTTCTACACTCTGCCTTCGTCAAACGTGAACCCTTATTTCAGATGAAAACACTTGTGTTGTTTGACTGTAAACAGTATACTTTTGGCGTTGCTTGATTGCGATTTACTAGACACATTTTCAAGGTTTTCTATCTCAGAATATTAAGGCATTTAACTAGGTAGCAGTGCAATAACAACAGAACTTAAACTGGTTGAGGTTTCCTGGCTTCAGGACTCAATTCCGAATAAGTATCTGTACCATTATACACTCTGCCTTCGTCAAACGTGAACCCTTATTTCAAAGGAAAACACTTGTGTGGTTGGATCGCAATCGATTTATTCGGCATACTTGAATTCAGTCTACTAGACACGTTTTCAAGGTTTTCTTTCTTAAAATATTAAGGCATTTAACTAGGTAGCAGTGCAATAACAACAGAACTTAAACTGGTTGAGGTTTCCTGGCTTCAGGACTCAATTCCGAATAAGTATCTGTACCGTTCTACACTCTGCCTTCGTCAAACGTGAACCCTTATTTCAGATGAAAACACTTGTGTTGTTTGACTGTAAACAGTATACTTTTGGCGTTGCTTGATTGCGATTTACTAGACACATTTTCAAGGTTTTCTAGCTCAGAATATTAAGGCATTTAACTAGGTAGCAGTGCAATAACAACAGAACTTAAACTGGTTGAGGTTTCCTGGCTTCAGGACTCAATTCCGAATAAGTATCTGTACCGTTATACACTCTGCCTTCGTTAAACGTGAAACCTTATTTCAGAGAAAAACACTTGTGTTTTTAGATCGCCACCAAGACACGCTCTGAATGCAAAGATAAATACACGGTTTATATATAATAAGCCTGCCATACAGTTTCAAAGCATTCCCACGAAATTCATTTATCAGCAATAAATTTATTGCACATTATTCATATATCCAGTTACGAGTGCTTACTCAAATAATAAGGCTTCTTTCACACGTTAATACTTTTATTTGTTTATTAAATTACTTCAATTAAATATATTCTTTATTATAAAACAAAGTATAAAATTGATGATTTTTGCGACTGAAAGATGTGTTCCAGTCATCACACGAATAAAAAATAGAAAATAAATATTCCAATAATTTAAAAAATGAAAATATAAAAAATATTAAGAACATTTTAACTACCTACCTTGGGTCAACATGGCTGACTAAGGTCTTAACATCCTAATTAAATAGGGTAGTGCGGTGGGAACGTGTATGAGATGCTGCCGATGAATACCACCTATGTATTATTACAATAATTTTCTTAAACTTCTATGGTTCTGTCGTTATGTCGTATCAATATCGTTATGCTATAGATACATTCGGTTCGCCTAATAGAACGATATACCTATTGTTTATCTGTTTTAAATAGTAGTATCGAAAAATGAAAATTAGAAATCGCATCCGTTATTATAAAGAAGACTTTTTAATTAATAATATTCTTTAGTAATTGTAAATATGTATGTACATGTATAATTTAAATAAATATAATAAACCCGAAATGAAAAAAAAATTTGGAGCATGCAGCCTTACACGAGATTTCTGCATCAGCAGAATTAAACGGTAAACAACTATTTTGCTGTATATGCACAGTATTGTATTGCAAGTTTGTGGAAATAAACGACAAACAATTAATTTGCTGATTATTTCCGCGTCATATTGCACATTGGTAGAATTATGGGTAAATATCAAATTTTGCTAAATATCATGAAAGTTAGAGGTGCAAAACGTTATTAGGTTTTATATTTTGAGTATGGGACCGACTTTTTGAAAGTAAACTACCAAACTATAATCTTCTCTTAGATGTTGTGATGCTGAATAACGATCTACTACTACCTCGAAAATAAAAATCCAATACACATAATTGCGTCAGTTCGTCGTTTTGTTTCTTTCTTGCTACGTAAATACTTTTTTTTATATAGCTGACGAAGTTCAGCCGCTGATCGGACCGTTTTTGGATCATACGCAACTGCGGATCAAAAATTTTGTTGCAGACCTGAGAACTGCTCCACTCACACGTCCGCGGGACTATGGTCCACAAGCGCAAATTATGTAAACCGTCCCGGGTACCATAGTACCCAGAGCGCTTCGCGTTTCCTTTGCCTAAAACGCGCGGTGTGATAAAAAAATCACGAAAAAAAATATATTTTCTCTAAATAAAGTGCCAGTTCTTTAGTGTTTGAAAAACGAACACTGACCATGGAAGTGGAAGTGAATGCATTAGGCATCTTGATAACGTAACTATAACATATGTCACTATTGACTTATCAAGAAATTGTAGTAGAAATAAATTGCACTAGAAAATGCGCATAAGGGCGACAAAGCAGTTTTATTAAAACGCTATCACGACGCGACATCGACGTTAAAATTAGCGGAATTAGGCCCCTTATTAGACGCTACATAGTAACATTGAGTCTATAAATACTTAATCCATTGAGAGCCGCACGGTTTATTGAATTGCCGAAACATTTTAAGTTAAAACACGCCTGTATTAATATTCAAAATAATGACACATTCTGTTTCTTATGGTGTATAATGGCCTCTTTATTTCCAACAAGTAATAATGCACATCGAATATCCTCGTATCCTTTTGAAAATATTCTCAATATTCAGAGTATGACATTTCCAGTCGGATTTACGGACATAATGATATTTGAGAAAAATAATCGAAACATTAGTGTTAATGTGTATGGTCTTGCAAACAGCAATATTGTAGGCCCTCTTTATAACATGCAAAACAAAAAGAAAAAACCAACCCGACGCTAGCTGTCAAACTGCTACTATTAGAAAAAAGGTAAATATAAACATTTTTGTTTGATAAAAAATTTGAATAGGTTACTAAGACCTCTGCTAACAAAACATCACGGTAAATATTTTTGGGACGAGTGCTTGATTTTTTTATACTCAACAGAATCTAAATAAACATATATGTAGCGGTGTTAGGACTTTTATGCCTGGACAAGGAACTCTAATCCAGTTTAAACATTTCGAAAGAATGCAAACTATGCCATTCGTCATATATGCTGATTTTGAATCGTTATTAGAGCCCACATCTAGTAGTGATAAGCTGTAATAAAATAAAACAATTATTCTACAAAAGCACATACCTTCCGCATATTACATTGTTTGTTCTTATGATAGCTCTCAAAATAAATACGTATCTTATCGGGGTCAGGACTGCGTTGCAAATTTTATAAATACCTTTATGAAGATGTAACAAGAATACAAAAAATGTAAGACAAAATATTTCCATAACACCTGACGAGCAAGAAAGTTATCAAATTCACAATATTGCTTTCTATACTCACGGTCACTTATTGTAAGATGATAAAGTTCGTGGGGGATCGGTGGGCGACGCGGATGGGTATCGTGTCGCCTGCATTGCACTCGACCCCTGCGATGGTAGGGGCAGCTAGGGGACACTAGCTGCTCCCATGCTTCCGGCAGCGAGGTGTGCCCGTATCGTGTTTCGGTACGGGCCCGGCCGAGCGACCCACGCGAGCTCAGCGCTCTGCGCATGCTTGTGGTCGCTCACCATGGCCAGCGAGGTGTTCCCGTGGGGTTTAGTGGGTAGTTGCGGCACTCTGCCGTGGAGTCCCACACACCCTTGCCCCTTGCCCGCGGGCTTGGACGGTGCGTAAAGGCACTCCCCACGAAAAAAAAAAAAAAATGATAAAGTTCGAGATCATTGTCACATGACAGGGAAATATCGTGGCGCGGCGCATTCTTATTGCATTTTACAGTTTTGTTTACCTAAGTTCATACCAGTATTTTTTCATAACTTATCAGGTTATGATTGTCACTTGTTTATACGTCAACTGGGAATCATGACGGGCAAAATCAAAGTGAGAGCGAAAATTAAGGAAAACTACATAGGTATCGTTCACGAAGTTTTTTTGAACAGGGCGTCAGGAATATATGGCAGTTCGATTTGTCGATTGTTTCAAGTTTTTGGGCACTAGCTTAGAAAAGCTCGTGGGAAACATAAACAACAGTGATTTTTTGCATTTGTCTCGATCTTTTTCAAAAGCAAATCATTTCAACTTACTTAGACGCAAAGGTGTGTACTCTTATGAATATATGATAAATTGCAGTTGTTTTGAAGAATTAAATTTACCGCCAAGAAAATGCTTTTATAGCACTTTGGTTAATGAAGCCATTTCCGAATCTGATTATTCTCATGGTCAATGTATTTGGAAAACATTTAATTTGAAAAAAAAATATTTTACTTTTACAGACGTTATTTTACTTGCTGCCGTTTTTGAAAGCTGTCAAAAACTTTGTTTAATTATAGCTTAGATCTATAGCTTAGATCCTGCATTTTACATGACGGCTCGGGTCTAAGTTTTGACGCAATGTTGCTTAAAACTAAAGTAAAACTGGAACTGGAACACCGAGGTCACGTGCCATTGCAAAACCGAGTTTCTCAAAATAAGTGCATTAGACCTTACTAAACGCTACATAGTAACATTGAGTCTGTGTCGGCCCGCACCTTTGTCGGCGAATTTGAATAGATGGATTTCATAACTGGAATGCAATATGAAACATTTGTTTTTCAGTCAATAAATTAGTGATAAATTAATTAAAGTGCTGACGTTCTACTATCAGAGATCGTAAACCATTACATGATTAATATCAAAATATTTCTTTCAAAAAAGTTTATTTCATTGAAAACATTTTAATTTATTTTGGACTCGATGGTGCGGTAGTGTATGCGTTCTGTATATGATTACTAAATATCATAAAATTGTAGAGCAAACCACTAAGTTTGATAGGTCTAATCTTGTTCTATAGGACTATGCGAGTATAATTCCTCCTACACATCTAGATAGATAGATAGAACTTTTATTTGATACATTAGGATACAACAGGTCTTATACACTAAATTCAAAATATAAGTAGGTAATGTACCAAAAAGGTCTACACTCAGCGTACGCCGTGACACTCGTAACAAAGAGTGCCACGACACTGATATTCTGTGTACTTTTACCGATGTAACATCAATAGAAAAGCGCTGGAATGGTAAACATAAGCAGTCAACATAAGTAAAGACATAAAACAAAAATAATTCACCACACAATATACACATAACTACACGATATTTATATACAAACTGACATGACAACTTACAAACTAAACGCTTGCAACATGACTACTGCAATTGCGACATGGGGCACATTCCTCTGAAAATCCTACTTAACATTATAAATGTGAAAGTGTGGATGTTTGTTACTAAATCACGCAAAAACGGCTGAACGGATTTGGATGAAATTTGACATGTATGTAGCCTTTGACATGGAAAAGAACATAGGCTTTAACCTTTTATAACCTTTTATCCCGATTCCTTAAGTACATAGTTCCCGAGGGAAAATTTAAAATTGTTAACGAGCGAAGCTTTAGACCCAATTCTGAAGTCCACGCAGACGAAGTCGCTGGCAGAAGCTAGTAAATTATAAAATCTTTTGTTCGCTTAACAAATATTTCCGAAGCTTTACTTTAAAAGTTTTTACGGTGGCACACTGTTTAATAGGCGGAGGAATATTGTTCCAACACTTTGTTGACAAATATCTAAAACTACCTCGAAACGCGGAGGTGCCATGCTTAGGGAACATTAAAAGGTCTTTAATCCTATCTTGTCGCTTACTAAAACATAATTTTCTATATAAATATGACGGAGTCCTGTTTTTTATTATACCGAAGAGTAAAGATGCAAAGTGTAATTGACGGCGATTAGTCATATTCAACATATCATTTCTGTTTAGGTAAGGAGTAACGTGGCCTCTACGAGGTATCGGGAAACAGTATCTGGCACAGGCATTCTGAACTCTCTGCGTGAGCTTCTTTGATCTTGCTAGAAGACATTCACCTATGACAGTGTCTGCATAGTTCAATTTGGACAAGATCAATGTTTCGCATAAGTGAATTCTCAGGTCCACACTCAAATATCTTTGCACCCGGTACAATACCCTCAACCTATAAAAACATTGTTTGACAGCGTTGACCACATGGCTTTCAAATTTTAAATGATTGTCAACATCTAAGCAACTCTCATTGAGTGCTGTGACCGAAAATGGGCTAGAAAGACAGTATTTACATATCTGACTCTGATTTGTAGTTTATTTTTATTTTATGTTACAATAATAGAATGTTCTTAACTTCTGACTACGATATAACTGAATATTCAGCAAAAAAGAGCTATTTAAGCCTGAGATCGTTCCAAAAAACATTACTGTGTTGATCCATCACCCTTCAGTTCAAGTCTCCATCTGTGCAACTGTATTCGTGAACGTGAGAGAACCGTCGCTATTCATCACAATCTCAACTGAGGAGTTTACGCTGCTCATCAACCGCAAGCTCACCGTACAACTCACACAAGCAAAACGAGGATCCGAGCTATTACAATAATGTTCGTAAGTTGTTATTTTACTAAATTATTCTCTAAAGTGGTGAATACTAACTTATCCGATAAAGGTATGTTTGTAAATGTGCTAAGGTTACTATCGTGTTTGCGTCAATAGTTTTAAATCTTGCTCTTATATCTTTACCATCATGATATATCTGTCAAGACATATATAACTCAAACGAGATGGTAACGTTTGCATAATATTTACTGCTATTTAAGTCTGTTTTATTTAAGTTTCAAACATAAAAAGTTCTATTTAAGTTTCAAACATAAAAAGTAAATATTATTTTATCTTAAATACAATTTTTAGCGTTATCTAATGTTTGTAATAATTACTTCCAGGTCGGACTCAGAATACTCTAACCATAAGCGCAGCAAGGGCGTCAGAAAACAGGTCGTGGAAGATTTTGTCGATTCGGACGGCGAAAAGGAAACTACTTCCAAAGTAACGTAAGTATTAATTAAACACACTTGCATTTTAGTCTTAGATAACAAACTAGAGTTTTAACTTTTTAAAGATTATATATTATATATATCTATACTATATAAAGCTTTTATATAAAGCTGAAGAGTTTGTTTGAACGCGCTAATCTCAGGAACTACTGATTCAAATTGAAAAATTATTTTTGTGTTGGATAGTCCTTCAATCGAGGAAGGCTTTAGACTGTATAATATCACGCTACGGCTAATAGGAGCCGAGCATCAATGAGAAATGTTACAAAACGGGAAAAAATATGATGGCGAAACGTAGTTCGCGGGCACAGCTAGTCATTTATATAAGTAATGAGTTACATTTACAACAATTACTTATATATTTTTTGTCCTTTACACTTTTATGACTAGTTTTTTCAAAATGTAATCTTGATTTATGTACTTACATTAAATTTTAAGAGTTATATTAGGATATATGTAGTATCGTTAACCGTTTAATAATTAGTTTTCTTAATTTTCTTTTTTAGTACCAAGAAAGAGCCGAAATCTGTCAAAGCAGTAAAAAGGAAGGCGCCAACATCAAAAAAATCGGCTGCTACAAAGTCAGCTGGGTGGCGAATTGACTCAGATAGTGAGGAAGAGGCGGTGGCTCGCGACGAGGCAGTGAGACTCAGCCCTTGCAGTCGTCTTTGTCGCGGCGTGTCGCCGACGGAGTCCTGCGCCGCACCGCCCACAGAGACGGTGATGTTTACATCGAAATAAAGGTATACAACACCAAAGAGATATTGAAGGTAGAGCCCAAAGATCGCTGGGAACAGGCGGTAATCTCATTGAAATATCAAACAGATTTCGATGCTCCAGAACTGATTCCACTTAAGGAGACGCTGAAGCTCTGCAAAAAAAAAATTCACGGGTGAGGGAATTTTTTTTTAGCATTAACAAACCAATACTTAGTAGGTAGTGGGACTATTTTTATTATATTTTATAATATTTTTTGTATTAAGGTGATTATTATATTTTAAACATCAGGCGGTAATGTCATTGAAATATCAAACAGATTTCGATGCTCCAGAACTGATTCCACTTAAGGAGACGCTGAAGCTCTGCAAAAAAATTTAACGGGTGAGGGATAATTTTTTAGCATTAACAAACCAATACTTAGTAGGTAGTGGGACTATTTTTATTATATTTTATAATATTTTTTGTATTAAGGTGATTATTATATTTTAAACATAACTTCAATGTCATCGTATAATCATTATAATTAATTTACTAAACGAATAAATGAAATAAATATATGAATAAAAAAATACTTATTATAAATTAACAGAATACAACAAAACAATGAGTGCTGATAAGAGTTCGATACTTTTTGTTGATGTACAAGGATTCAAAGACTGCAAAAATATTTTTTTTATTAAGGAATTTGCGTTAGCCACAAAAGAGTTTACGCAAGTCTTTTTAATAAAACCTCCATATTCCTATCTAAAATTATCTGCTGAAGAAAAAAGAGCAGTGGATTGGATTGAACGCAACAGAGGAATATACTGGAGTCAAGGCAATATAGATTTCAGAGAATTTAAGAGATTAGTTATTCCAATTTTAAAGGACCAAACTATAATAATGAAAGGTGTTGAAAAGCAGAAATGGATTAAAGATTTATGTTCTGACTGCTTTTTGATAAATGTTGAAGGCAAAGGTTGTCCTAATTTCACAACATTGCGTAATAGTTATGCTAAAGGTGGAGTTACCTTCAATTGTTTAAGTCATAAAAAAGAGTGCGCTCTAAGGAATGTTTTATTCATAAAAAAGTGGTACTTAAGCACATTTAATTTATGAATTTAGTAATTGTACTTGAAAAAGTATTGTTCAAGTTTAGGTATTATGATATTTGTTCACTTGCTTTATAATAAAAAAAAAATATGTTTAACAAAAATTTCTGCGTTTTATTAATGAAACTTAATAGCGAAAACGAATATGATGATTCAATATACACGTATAACTCTTTATTTATCATAAATTACAAATTAATGGTAATAATGAAATACAATTTAATCTTGTTTTGTAACCCCTAAATAACAGATTCCATCTAATTTATGTATAAAAGTAAACCGTTACCGCAAAATATTATTCGTGGGCGACGGGCACGAGCAACCTGCCTAGAACGATGATTGTCATTGCTTTAGTAAATTGGAAATTTGTGACGTACAAAATGATCTCCATGACAAATGCTAATGAATGAGGTACATGTTTTAGTTTCTATTATTGTTAATAAACTACAAAAAAATAATACATATAGCCATGGTATTTAAGTGACTTTTGGCACATGTATAATATTTTGAATGAAAATTGTAGTATAGTATCTACTATAATTGTAGAATAAATGTTACCCAGTTTTATTGTAGTTGTAAACCGTAATTGATTGATAAAAGTATAGGAGTATAACCTAGATTTATTGTAAAGTTAGGTACTGTTTCTTTTCCTCTTTTATATATAACTATTTCATTTGAATGCTGTGCGCAACAATCACCGGAATTCAATTTTAATGTGAGACCAATTATATATTACCTTGTTGACAATGTAGTAAATTGTATTCTGTAGTTGAGCCATTTAAATAAATAAATAAATATGTATGATTATTGATTAGTTTCATAAATGTAGTTTATTTTGTAACGTTTACATAGATGGTGAATGGCAGTGTTTAGTAAATCAATGCGGATTTTTGTATTACTGTACAACCCAAAATATATATTATGTATCCTTGTAGTTATTAAATAAATAAATAAAAATGTAGGCACGTACCTACTTAATTATAACAAGAAAGTTTGTTTTTAATAATGTGTGGGGATGTTCGTATGAAATTAAACCCCAGATTTTTAGAAGGGAGCGTTTATCAAGATGGTATTACACTTTCAGTAATAATACAAGCTCTAAGACTAGTGCACTACTAAACTAGCTAATAATTGCGAGATCGAAACATATAAACACGAGTAAAATTTGATAAGCATTCGCCGTCGCATACAGATATGTACTGAGTTCGCGTCTTCGCGAACAACACGCGGCCCTCGTCGCAGCACTCGCTAGCCGCGGCCGGTTTCTAAACAATAGAACGTGGAGCAGGTTTTATGCGCGCGCTCGCGCACTACTCAATTTGCGATACAGCTTTGCGCACCCCGTTTTACTCGTGTGATTATTTGAATTAATTAAATATTAACTTTTACTAACTAAATTCTAATTTGATTTAACTACAATTTGCTTAATGTAATATTTATATAATGCTAATTAACTTGTTGTAAATATATATTTTATATAATATTAGCTATGTAAGTTTAGTGTAAATACCTAGTTAAGTTTAGTTTTAAGTTTTACTAATTTAATTTGCTTTTATTGGTTCTAGAGTTTATGTAATGTACAAAATGAAATATTAATAATGTAACTACGTTTTAACTACATGTTTAAATAAATATGTTAAATAAGTCACTACACTACTCCCCCGCTGAGACCGTAGCTTGCTATGGTCGATAGTATGAGGGAAATCTCACCCTTCGGCCATATCTGGTTACTCTGACTTGCTCGTCAGGTGAAGATTTTTCTTCTGTGGCCACTTTTGTACTGGTTATTGTATCTGGCCTGCTGATGAATGCGGCCTTCAGGCGATCTATAGATACGGTTACCTCACGGCCTTGAATGACCAACTTAAATGTCTTGTCTCCACGCTTCAAAACTTTATGCGGTCCGCTGTAGGGTGGCTCTAATGATCGTCTCACGGCATCCTGGCGCAAATATACATACTCAGCAGTTGTCAGTTCTTTCGGTATGTAAAAGGTCTTACTGGAATGATGACTAGCTGGTGATGGTGTCAAATTTGCCATGTGTAACCGCAGTCGTGACGCGAAGTTGGTTGCATCCAGTGTGTTGCTAGTGCAAGGGACAAAAAATTCACCTGGTAGGCGAAGGGGTTCGCCATACACGAGCTCTGCTGCTGACGCATTGATGTCATCTTTCCATGCGCTGCGGATACCCAAAAGCACTAGAGGTAATATTTCTACCCAACTGGAATTCTGACTCCACATCAGAAGGTTGCGTGTTCAGATCACGTCGGGGTCACCAATAATGTGGGGATGTTCGTATGAAATTAAACCCCAGATTTTTAGAAGGGAGCGTTTATCAAGATGGTATTACACTTTCAGTAATAATACAAGCTCTAAGACTAGTGCACTACTAAACTAGCTAATAATTGCGAGATCGAAACATATAAACACGAGTAAAATTTGATAAGCATTCGCCGTCGCATACAGATATGTACTGAGTTCGCGTCTTCGCGAACAACACGCGGCCCTCGTCGCAGCACTCGCTAGCCGCGGCCGGTTTCTAAACAATAGAACGTGGAGCAGGTTTTATGCGCGCGCTCGCGCACTACTCAATTTGCGATACAGCTTTGCGCACCCCGTTTTACTCGTGTGATTATTTGAATTAATTAAATATTAACTTTTACTAACTAAATTCTAATTTGATTTAACTACAATTTGCTTAATGTAATATTTATATAATGCTAATTAACTTGTTGTAAATATATATTTTATATAATATTAGCTATGTAAGTTTAGTGTAAATACCTAGTTAAGTTTAGTTTTAAGTTTTACTAATTTAATTTGCTTTTATTGGTTCTAGAGTTTATGTAATGTACAAAATGAAATATTAATAATGTAACTACGTTTTAACTACATGTTTAAATAAATATGTTAAATAAGTCACTACAAATGTATATTTTAGTACTAAGAGGTAAATAATATCTACTTAAAATAAATAATATGTATGTAAGTTGTTGTTTTATTCTGAATCTAATTACCTTTGACCATCTTATTTCATAGCCACAAAACAAGTCCTAACTTGTCTGATTCTATATGCATCGTGGTACGTGTTTGCCGCTTTGTCGGCAATACGTTTCCACTTACACAAAAATCAGACCATTACATAATAAGGTAGCGACACCAGGAGCTGTGTCAGCTATAGGTTTACATACTCACACGATCACAAAGCAAAGGTATAAATATTCGTGTCAATTGCAAATCTAAATTTATTTTCATAAGAATATCAAAGTGGTAAGTTACTTTTTAAACATAAATTGAATGTATTTACTAATTAATTATAGGATTTTGTTCGCTTTAACATATTATAACTCATTACTTGTTTCAGAATATGTCAGGGAACACCGAAAATCTCGTCGAAGACTTACGCTCACCATCTCCGGTCTTTCAAGACGCGCAGGACCCGCTAGAAGGATGGACACAGATGTTCCCTCCACAGGTTGTAGAGCCACGACACGAAGAAACGCCGTTAGAACTTAAAATCCGAAAGGCGATAAATAACACGCAGAAGAGGAAACGTAAGAAAAAATCGTCCTTTCTCAAGCACCTACACAGCACGCAGCAGTCTTTTGTAATAAAAAGTCCGCCGAAGAAAGGACAACGTCTCATCAAAATTGAGATAATAGACCTCGAGCATGAAGCGCTAGGTGAAGGTGACTCGTCAGAGGATTCCCTTCTGTCTGCACAATATGTGGTGTCGGAAGATATGGACCAGATTATGGACCAGGCAGAAAGTCTCATAAATAATATATCAAAAAAAATATGTGGTTATAGCTATAGTTTTTAAAGCTATGAATCATCTTATTTTTGTAAATTAAAGTTCTCATGTAGGTTTTATAATTAATATTTCTTGTTACTTATAAACCTATAGAGAGATACATTTAAGTATAATACCTTTATACTTACATAATTATAATTTTTGATATTATGTACAAATGTAAAAACGTTTTTTTACTATATTAATTAAGGGTATATTAAATAAGAATGTCTTTTTAATAATTAAACTTGAGGGAAATTAATTATGTCTTTTTATTATCCAATTCAAGGTATTCAGGTAGGTAAATGAAAAATAATTTGAATGTACACTAATTTATTTATTGAAAGAATCATACATTGATATTTGATTCTCTAATAACCATTTTCTTATACAAATAACATTTTTCAAAGGCACAATATTTTATATGGTTAAAACAATTGTATGCAATCATATCATCGCACCGATTTCACCGGCTTCGACTTGAACTCGTTTATTAAAACCTATTTTATCTTTGACAAAGAATGAACGAATGAATGATTGCTTTTATTACTAAAATTTAACTATTTCAGTGAGATGTTTTCTAAGAAAATATTCTTCTTATTTCTTAACATTTTCTTAATGTCGTATTAACATCAAAATTTTCGTCAAAAACTAGTGCCAAGGCTCCTCTCATGTGTGTTTTAAAAACAAATCTCAAACAACAAGATAGTTTCTTTCTTTAACACAATAATTAATTACTTCCAAAAATCAGGACAATGACCGTTCTGAAACGCGTTTATATACTCAAAACGTCGAGAATCGGCCGTTCAGAAACTTAACCAAGTTCAACATGAACGACGATTACTTTAGGCCAGTGAACCGCAAACTTGGTAGAGGAATTCAGTTTAGAGCATAAGCCGAGTTTAACTTGAACTGATCGCGTTTAATTACTGTGGTGAAATCAGCCTTTAACGAATTATCATATTTCTTATCTGAAATTGATTTTGATAGCGTTCAACAGCTACATAACGAATTATCATGTTTCTTTATCGAAATTGTTTTTGATAGCTTATTGAACTTTGAAAAACCATTATGACAAATAAAACATGTAATAAAATCAGAATAAAATATATCTTAAATTAGTTATCTTTAAAATACCATCTAGTAGCAAGTAGAGGAACTATTTTTTCTAGCGATCAACAGCTAAATAACGAATTATCATATTTCCTTACCTGAAATTGATTTTAATAGCTTATTGAACTTTAAAAAAGCATTATTACAAATAAAACGTGTAATAAAATCAAAAATATAATATATCGAGTCAAATTTAAATTAGTTATAGTAAAAGACCCATCTAGTGGTGAATAGAGGAACTACTTATCGATTACATACTTTTGGACCGTTACCAGTACTATTATCTATTCGTTACCGCAAAATATTATTCGTGGGCGACGGATACGAGCAACCTGCCTAGAACGATGATTGTCATTGCTTTAGTAAATTAGAAATTTGTGACGTACAAAATGATCTCCATTACAAATGCTAATGAATGAGATACATGTTTTAGTTTCTATTATTGTTAATAAATTACCAAAAAAATAATACATATAACCATGGTATTTAAGTGACTTATGGCACATTATATAATATTTTGAATGAAAATTCTCTAGTGATTGTAACGCATAACATTAGTTAGTAACGTGTTCATTCGTCTGGGATACATTATATTCACACCCTTAATAATATTAATATATTGCAATGTATAATTATAACAAGTAAGAATACATAGAATCTGTAATTAATGGATTGCAAAAAATAAAAAGCTATATGTTGAATCGAAATCGTGTTTTCATTTCTTCACAAATTTATTTTATAAATAAAACGCAGAAATATTAATACTTAGATTGTTTATTTATTGATAAATAGTGATCGAACGGACGAGAGATCAATGGAGTGATCGAAAGGACGTGAGATCAATGGAGTGATGAGTGGTTAGTAATTAGACAGCGATCGAATGGACGAGAGATCAAAAGAGTGATGATTCTTGTCATTTTAGAACACTTTCAATGATATATTGATCGAACGGACGTGAGATCAATGGAGTGATGAGTTGTTAGTAATTAGACAGTGATCGAACGGACGAGAGATCAATAGAGTAATGATTCTTGTCATTTTAGAACACGTTCTACGATAGTGATCGAACGGACGTGAGATCAAAAAATAATTCATGGGCACTCTAGAACACTTTCAACGACAGTGATCGAACGGACGTGAGATCAAAAAAATAATTCATGGGCATTCCAGAATGGTGACTGGGAATTCTGGAACAGAATTTGCACAACATGTTAAACCGATCCACATTTGCTCAATAGTGATTGGGAATTCTAGAACAGAATGGTGATTGGGCGTTCTAGAACAGAATTTGCACAACATGTTAAACCGATCCACATTTGCTCAATAATGATTGGGAATTCTAGAACAGAATGGTGATTGGGCGTTCTAGAACAGAATTTGCACAACATGTTAAACCGATCCACATTTGCTCAATAGTGATTGGGAATTCTAGAACACATTTAACGACAGTGATCGAACGGAAGTGAGATCACGTTGAATGTGTTTTAGAATGCCCAATATACACCTACTTAGTCTTATATCATTTTTAGTGACTTATTAGCGTCTTTGAAGTCGGTTTTATTTTTTGTAAAAAATTGTTGAAGTCTTGTTATTGGCATCATGAAGGCATCAAGCCACGCTGCTTGACCGTCTAGCTAGACGCTTACTAATGAAAATACGAGTATGTCCTAATTAGGTCGTTTTCACTACACGCGCGCTTGCGATATATCTGCTACTTTTTGAAGCTTTTATTTACTTTCACCTGTCCAGCCCCTTTAGACAAAAGCCACACGCAAATTTTTCCGCAGTCATTCCGCAGAAAAAATACATGGAAATGACATTAGCATGTGATAATAACCTATTTTTTGCATTGTCATCTCCATAATTTTTTCTGCCGTAGGTACTACTGCGGAAAATTATAGCGTGTGGCATTAGCTCGTTTGATTCGTAGAGAACTAAAAGCTTGTATTAAAAAAGTTAAAAAAAATAATTAAGTACCGTGCTTATAATTTTCTTCGCAGTAAACTCGAATATTGAAGGTGTTATACCTACAACATTGATGGAATTACGCTGGCTTGCAGCGGAAAAAGTAACAAATGGTAATAGAAATTCAACATGAATCATAGGGTTTTGGTAGTGTAATGGTTAGCACGTCCACCCGGGGCGTGGAAGGCGCGGGTTCAATCCCCGCCTGACAACCGAGGCATGTTAAGTTTTTATTATTTATTTATAATGCAAACATTTCACAAATTTAATATATGGGTTGTGTTTGTTGTGTCTAGAAGTCAGTCACTGATCGGATCTGATAGATATCCCAAACCTCTTGATAGATATGATAACATTATTAATTCATGCTACTATAAGTACATACATTAAGTAGTTATTCAAAACCTTGTGACGAAAACATAAGGCATGTTTTGTGATGTGAAATTATGCTAGTATTGGGTGTGGGTGTGTTGGAGTTGATCGATTCACCGGATTCAAGGTTGTTCTGTCTGACATAATATCTGTTTGAACTATTCGACTTATTCTTCGTTATGATTTCATAATGGAACAGCACAAGTATGAATAAGATTTGCTAATGCACTATTTCGCGACCACAGAACTTATTACACGTCCAAGAGTCGGGTGAAAGATGTTAACATTCGACTTCAGGTTCAAACATGATCACTTCAACTCATATACGTCCCCTTGCTGAGCATAGGTTTCAATACTCGAGTGAATATTGTGTTAACATTCAACTTAGGGTTCAAACTTGATCACTTCAACCCATGTACCTTGATCTGAACTAGGGGGTCTCGGGCAGTCTCGGCTCGACCGTGCACAGGCTGTTATACTGTCCCTAACAATTTACACTATAGACAAACCTAAGGAATATCACTTCTAAACTTTCGCGTTGCATTTTAAAAAGGTAATCTATCTTGTTAAGTCCCGTTTTTTACTTATGTTAAAGCTAAGGAATATGTAGGTAAAGAAATTATTTATCTCCAAAATCTGTCTCTACGTCTTATTTTTGTCAATCTCGATCGACGCTTTATTTATTCAAACCTCTCTTACGCGCAGCTATTTCATATTTTAAACTTTTCTAATGGACTATAGATTTCTAAATACTTCGAACAATTGCGGAGGTGTAATGTACTGACCTAGATTTCTAGACTCACGGTATTCAGCAATTTGCTAGTGCACAGCTACAATATAACCACGAGTGTTACGATAACGTGTCCATTACCTGCGAGAAAAATTGAGGAAGAGTAAAATAGACGAACGTGTAATGATAGTATTGTAGGTCATTGTGTAATAATGATGATATTTTATGAGTATGTGTCGATGAACAAGCGCCTTACCATGATCGCTTATAGCAAGGTTAAAACAACATTGAAACAGAGACACCGCTCTTGCTGCGTATAGCACCATCCCGCTCTCAGCGCGGTTCTAATATTGTTTTGGGCGATCATGATTAGGAGGCAGGACACATGTATGTATTTAACACACAGGCAGGCTTGCTCTAAAAAAGATCTTACGCTGTCGGGGTGGGATAGTGAGAATCGCAAATAAAAAAGGTTACTTTCAGAATGCGATTTCGAAACTTGTGGTAATTTTAGTATTATGTTTAGTTGAAAACTTCCCAAGAGCTGTTATTGGTAATGACTCGGGGAATCCTTTGAAATACACTCCCGAAGAACCCAATCCAAAGAACCAAATCCCGAAGACTATCTGTTAGCCCTAACAGTGCAGTCTCAGTCTATGTAATATCAAGTTACCTATTGTTGGTAAATAGAGATAAAACGAATGATAGGATGACTTACACGATTGATACTTTTGTCGCAGATAATATAATCAAATGTATTTTTTTGAGTGACGGGGATGTACTGCATCAACTGCATGCACAAGGTGGTAAAGAGGATAGTTTCGTGCAACTCAGCCCGAGCGACGACAGATCTAGAATAAGCCACGTGTCGCCGCTCCCTGTCTTTCGTGAATGTCGTAATAGACTGAGAGCTCGTGAACCCTCCACGGGTAATGGTTTTCCTGTAAGGCTAGAAATTTGTTTAGTGATAAGTTATACTTAGCATGCTCAATACAATAACCATGACCTGGCAAGCCTGAGCCCTGCAAATCAGCCATTCCTATGTTTTTGAATATGTCAATATAAGTTAAAAAAAAACTTTGTGCTGTGAGCTTGAAATTTTAGGACGATGTAGTTTATTGACTATGAAGTCAAGACATTAAAATGCCAGGCGATTTTCGTGTGCACAAGTACCCGCCAGGCAAATCCAAAGGTGTGCAGTATATGGTTGTAAATATACTTTCTCCTGTAAAGCTCAAATTGAGATATGTGTTCAAGTAGGTGATTCCCACTAGTACCACTAAACTGTACCTCTGGTGGTACTACCGAGAAATTTTGTTCTCCTTAGTACTACCATTATCGATTGAAAGGAACTGCAAAATCATTACGATGCATGGCAGAGTGCCGATGAGGTCTACATTCGTTGTCCTGATTATACAGTAAGTTCAGTTCGATTAACCCAGGCATTCGAACAACTTTCAGACACGCTACACGATCGCTGCCACGACTCACGAGCCACATAATCAGGGTATTGCCACCGCGTTTTATTGCCTGACCTACTCCTGAAGCATCAGTCTATAGATAGATCAGAGATACTTAGAATTAACGCCCGTGCTATTAATTGGTAACGTGGTGCGTAGTTACAGATGCGTCAAACGATTATGTATTAGCTGTCTATTATTATTGTTACCGTATTAAAAATTACTTGTCCAATATTTCATAACAAAACGCAATAGAATTACCCAAATTAAAATATGTTTTTTGATAAAGAACAGAGATTATGTCAACAGATCTTGTATGAAGCCTTTACCACAACTCTTAGGAGTATTCCCTCAACAGGTTATATCATCAGCATATTTTACGATACGAATACAATTTAATTTGTAGAATTTTGTGATCGATCGATCAACTGACTTAGGTTCATCCCATAAACTATCAATGGATTTGCATTCATTCGATGTAAGGCAAAAAATAATTAAAATTGTTAGAAAACTTTCCGCGTAAACATTCAACACAAATTCCACATTTTTCCTACGAACTGTACTGTTGATGTGACAAGTCACAAGTCTGCTTGCTGAGCATTGCCACCATTATCGTGTGATACGTCACACCACTTCTGTTATGTCGACAACACTAGCTATATTATTAACTGTTATATAAATAAGTAGTCGACACGTGAGCGCGCGCTGCACGTGTTGTGGTGCGGTGAGTTGGGCCGATGACATTGAATGTAACTAGCTGTTTGGTTGCTTCAGAACCATCTGTTGATAATGTATTTTCAGTTGTTAATCTATCGTAAGCAAATCACTCTTTATGTACTTTCGCATTCCTTGATTGTCCTACGCGAATTTTACTAAAATCAGCACAATTTTTTACAAATTATTGTCGGTTGTTTATTTACATCCTTCGGGATATATCGATATCGAAAACGAATTGGAGGACTTTCATCCGGGGTGTTTCTGATAATGCAATCGTGAGGTAATTTGAAGGTTATTATTAAGTTAAGTTGAATGTTTTAATAATATCGATATAATAGAGATGGCGGATGAAATCGAGCGAAGAGTCAAGGGACAAGAAGCCCTAGCTAGTGACTTAACACAACACAAGTTGTATCTAGGAGAAAAGAATAGCCCTGTAGAATGACGTAAAAGATCGCGTGACCAATAAGGTCATTTATTTACACCCCTTTTCATGGGTTACAGTTCAGCCGCTGCGTATGCATAAAATAAGGAACTGACAAGCCCTGTCAAGTCAAACACGCATTCTCTCGGCACCTGAAGGGTCTCGCGCCCACTCATAACCAGAAACTCATAACTGTAATAAAATGTGGCGACTCATAACTGACTTGAGGACCCACTCATAACCATGGTTATGAAGTTTATTTTAAACTTATAAAATATTTAATTTAGAGGAGTAACTCATAACCGAACATAAAAAAAGCTAATACCTAAACTGTGAACTACTTTAAAGTACATTTGAGACCAATAGTGCTTGCTTACTATTATATACTAGGTACTTTTTGTTTTATTATTTCATACTAAAAAGAAATATTTAGTTACAGTACAAACGGCAACACAGTCTTAACTCATTTCAAGACGCAATACACAAAAAATCCAGTCCTTACCCGTGATACTACTCACGTGTCCGGTAGTACTACTTATTATCTTTGACAATCAAAGAATACCACGTGGGTAACTATCAGTTTTAATATTTATATTATTTTGAAGAAATTAGGGAACGCTTTAATAAAACTATTTTAAAAGCAACTTTCAATTGCGAGTCATTTGATTTTTTAACCGACTTCACAAAAAGGGGGACTTTATCATTTCCATTGTATGTTCTTTTTCTAAGTTTGCTATAACTCTGCAGCTCTGTCATTTATTAACGGATTTGGAAAATTCTTTTTTTGATTGAGGGGGTATAGTTCTCGATTAGTCTCATTGTCACCAAATCCGGGATCGGACAACAAAAAATACCCGTATACTATACTTAAAGTAGTACCAACGGTAGTACCACGGGTAAGCACACTTTCAAGCGCCGCATAAGGGAATACTATATATCCAAGTCCTAATTATGATATATAAACATAAGTCCTAATTATGATATATAAACATTTAATAATATTCATATTATTTGTGTAATAGGTATTTCTACATATTTTTTATTTAGTATGTTATATAGTATGGTTTTATTTTTATATATTTTTTACTATTTGATCGCCTTCTAAGCTGCTATACACGCTAATTCTAATATATTACAATTTCTCCTTTCGCAGGTCTGCTCGAAGAAATTTCATTTATGAAATAAGCAGATCCTTTTTAACGGACTTCAAAAAAATAGATACAGTCGAACATCTGAACCTCTTCCTTTTTCAAAGTCGGTAAAAAAAAGAAGGTTCTCAATTTGATCTGTATGTTTGTATGTATGTTTGTCCTGTATGTTTGTATGTATCTCGCGTTTAGCTGAATCGATTTTGATGCGGTTTTCAGAAAAGTATTTGTTACATTTAGGATAAGGTTTTGGTATTAACCTTTAACTATGGACGTGTAGCCTCACAGGCTCCGGGTGAATGTTAGTTTCTAAGTTTTGTGTACTTCCCCCCGCTCCCCACACTTGAGTAGCTCAGTAGCTTCAGGTTTAGTATCAAAACGACCAGCAAAGGAGGAAATTACGTCATTCAATGAAAAATACGTGAGTAATACTTATCTAAAAATCTTTTGGAGCCTGTCAGGCTACACGTCCATAGTTGTGTTATAAAAATATTTGTAAGCAACTTTGTTCTCTTTTTAGATTTTCTTGTAAACTTTAACTAATTTATGTTGGAATAGTAAAAAAATAAAAGGGAGTATGGTAAATATTTATTTTTTATAATTTCTAGTTAATTTTACGGCTGAAAACGTAGTTGTACTTAAAATTACCCAAAATGTGCCATTATAATTTAATTTTGAATGTTTCTAGAATTATTATAAAAAAGTGGCTTATATATTCACGTATTTTTACTATAACTAAACCATACTTTAGGTTAAATATAGTATTCAAGTTATTTAAAATAATTTTGTTAAAAAAAACACTAGTTAATATAGGAGCCTGTGAGACTACACGTCCAGGATAGTGTTATGAAAAAATTACGTCCATACTTAAAGGTTAACTAAAAAGATTGAAAAGAATTTTTGTTTACAAAAAATAAAACCGACTTCAAAAACACCAAAAAGTCATAAATAATATAAGAATACAAACAACATCACAGTTTTATATTAAAGTCGGTGCCAAGCAATAATCACCTGGAAAATCTTAAAAAATATAAGTACAAGTTAAAATTTGGCACGGCCTTCAATATAAAACTGTGATGTTGTTTGTGTCCTTATAAGTATTATTTATAACTTTAGGTGTTTTTGAAGTCGGTTTAATATTTTGTAAAAAAAAATACATTTTGTCTTCTGTATTGTTTGTGCTGCCTAATTTTAATGCGGAAGAGAGATTACACACCGCAATATAGTCACCCTCACCTTGCCGACCTGCAAGATGCCTCTTTACACCTCTTTTATACCAAGCATTTTACTTTGATTTAAAATATTATTCACCTTTTATTGTTAATGTTGTTAATAATTATTAAAGCGACTGTACATAATTGTGTAGTTGTGTTGGTTATGAGTTTCGTCTTCTCACATCAGCAGTTATGAGTGGGACCTTTACGTATTGGTTATGAGATTTTTGGTTATGAGTGGGCGCGAGACCCCTGAAGTTGTAGTTTGGAGGAAAGATATTTACTGATAAAAGTTTAGTTTGGTGACGTCACGGGATGCATTTGTTGAACGCTCTCTTGAAGTAAGTACCTATATAAAGTTTAATTGTGCGCACTGAAGGAGATGAACGAACTATTTCTTAGACATTAGCTGCGAAAAAAAACGGTAGGTTGTCATAAGCTTATATCTATTCCATTCATTTTTTTCGTTAAGGCCTTCGGAAACATAGGTGATGCTTTGTGTGACTTTTGTCTGAAGGAGTGAAAAAAATAAAGGATCTTCCGAAAGTTACGAATTCTTGTGTCACGCCCGACTGTGCGTGTGTGCTGAGGCTGAATATAATAATTAAAAAATCAAAATACTCTTTATTCAAATATGACTTGTTAGAAAGTTCTTTTGAATAGTCAGATTTTTTATCTACCACCACAAGACTAATATTAAGTCTTAAAATCACACAGTTGATACCTTGGTGATATTAATCGATATTGGCGTACGTCGCGTGACTTTCGCAGGATAGGCATTATTATGAATAGAAATTGCGAGACGTTTGTCCCTAAGCGTATGTATTGGTGTTGTGTATAAATCTTTGACTCCTTTAAAGGATACTTCATCTATGTGGCTTCAATAATTTTTGTAGGTAGGTAGATCACAGATCACATTAATTGATAAGACTTGTTGAAATTTTAAAAAGAAAGGTTCCAAGCAATATAAACAAAAATTGTACTGAAAAATTCTTTTTTTCTATGCAGGCAACATAGGGCATGTCAATAATGGTAGGGCTATGAGATACTAGGATTCCTAATGGTCCTATTAGTAGGACTACGAGGAAAAAGGTGATTTTTATCAGTATTTGTCATCCATTTTTTAAAAGTAGGTAAGTAAACCTATTTGGTACGTCATAACAGGAAATGGAACTAAATAAAATCTTATACGGCTGCACTAACACAGTTTTTGAATGAACATGTTTAGAAAATATTAATTAATATTCTTAGAATTAAATTTTTTATTGACTTTCTAAAATATTTAAAAAACATACTGCACTATATTTAGTATTTTTTTTATAAAATAATGTATGTGGCCTGAAGCGTCCCTTAAATTATCCGGGGTTATGTGATCCTATATACAAGTTTATTTTTTATTTACCAAAAAAAAATTGTGTGCTTGTTCAGACAAGCAAACTGAACAACTTTCAATATGGGACCAACTTTGAAATCGCAAAAAAAAAATGTTCCATGGAAAAGCTGATTTTTTTTTGCGATTTCAAAGTTGGTCCCACAGTGAAAGTTGTTCAGTTTGCTTGTCTGATGAACAAGCATACAAAATTTTTTTGGTAATTAAAAAATAACCTTGTAGAAGAAACGGTTAGATTTTCGACCACTTGTACTGTCACGGACTCATCGAAATTTCCTGTCCATATCCAAAAATAATGACAAAAAGCAAAATCCGAATAAGAATCTCGGGTTTGGTGAAATTCACATGGGCAACGCCATCACACACAAAAGAAGAAGAACGCTTAAATACATCATGAAAAAATAAACCTCAGGCTACAATTTATGTGTCTAGACTAACGGACTTTTATTTTTTATATTTTAAAAGCTACCTGTATGTATAAATTCAAATATGAAATGAGGTTTTGTCTGCGTTGTTGAATGAGATACCGGTTTAGCTAGCGCTTTGCTAGTGACTCTTACTTGTTAAGGGGTCTATTCTAAATTCTAATTCTTTATTGAAATTTTACTTGCCGTTTCAAATTCTTTGGGTTATTCTATTTATGTCTTTGTATTTTTGTTAAAAATGCTAAATTAACTGAAAAATCTCTGCGTCGTTGTCACCGTTGGCTAAATCTCAACTGTTTTTGATATCTTTTTATTTTGGTCCATCGTCACTGTTAAAAAGGATGACCTAAAGAAATTATATATTTTTTATGTATAATGATAATTAAATTTAAAGACTTTATATTATTTTTGTCTATGCTGTTAATAAGTACGTAGGTATATTTACTTACAGATTTCGCGAAAATTCTGAAACCATTAAGAACAAAGCAATCTTACAATCAATTCTTATGGTCATGGCAGTTCATGATCTGACAAAAAGTTCAGTGTGAAGAAAAATTACTGTAGAATTAAAAAGAAACGAAGAAATTCAATAAGCTAAACAAAAAATATAGAAACATGGCTTGGTGTCACTTCAAATCTTAATATATAAAGCTCTCGTGTCACAGTGTTTGTAACCAAACTTCTCCGAAACGTTTGACCGATTTTTATGAACTTTCTTGGGTAGGTATATTCGGTAGGTCTGAGTATAGGTCATAAACTATTTTTTAAACCCCTAGGTTATAAGGTTTTTTTTGACAACTATTATGGCGAAACGTAGTTCGCGGGCACAGCTAGTATCACCATAAAAATAAACTTCAATGTTGGACAGTCAACATTCGCAATTTTTAACGATAAGTACTAATATGAGTTTGTTTTTCAAAAACGATTTCCAATTCCATCGTTCTAACACAATAACCGGTTGGAATTTTAAGCGTGGAAGCGCCGCGTGATGCTGTACTTTTTGATCTTTGGACCATTCTTAAGGCGAGGATTCCTTGGAAACCTACTAGTGCACGGCGGCGACTGCTTTATTGCATGGTAAAATAATTGCATAGCTTCTAATGTCGCTTACGCGCTGTGACCGAACTAAAATGTTACTTTCTATAGTACGTTTTAATCGCTTTTTGGAAAACTGGGGTACAAATTAAAAAAATATTTTTGCAATTTTCTAGACAATGAAAATGCACGTCTATCTATGGGTAAAACTTTTATGTCATTATTGTATTTTCTGATTCACAACTGTTTTGAAATATTGAACAGGGTGATATTTGGATTTTTTTCTATCGAGATTCGAGTGATATTATTATTTTTATTATCAATATGTTTCGTCTTTAAGAATTTTAGAACTGCATATTTTATATTTTCCGCGGTACAGTAAATCGAAATTGTTCGAAAATAGATAAGTAGCGCCTTAAGTCGCTCGTAATATCGGAGGGTATCGTAGTTTAAGTGTAAAGCTTGACGCGGCGCATACTGTACAGTAAGCTCCCATTCAAGCTATACATTTACACTTCGAAAACCGCCTCTATTACGAGCGGCATAAGAACGGTCCAAAGGTCAAACAGTATAGCTTGATAAGGAGCTTACTGTACCTACAAAAAATTAAAGTTTTCGTTCGTGAACCTGGCTAAGCGACAATTGAAGCTAAGCATAAAGCGACCCCCGTGAAAGTACTTTATGTGAACTGGCTTAGCCTTCTTAACCATTTGTCACGAAACAGAACCCGTATGTTTCTTTATTATACACAGCGCAGGGAAGATCGTGGCTTTCATCTCACCTGATGGTAAGTGACGATAAGGCTGAAGGTGGAAGCGAGCTTCACCTGGACTCCTCAACAACTGAGGAAGTGGCTATCTTAGCTCCAGTTGTCGGAACACAACAATGTCAGTTAGTTTGAGAATAACCCCCCCGGTGTCTCACCCAACTGTGGACGAAGAATGGAAATGTGGGTGACACTTGATTGCTTAAACAGGAAGGCATTTCTTATCACTTAACACTGTACGCTTAGTTATGGAAAACCATGACTATTGAGTAGGTATATAGGTACTATATAACCGGAATTGTTGTTTTTCTATAGAAAATTGTATGTTAGATACATACAATTTAATTGTAATATTTAAGAACACAAACTAAACAACTTACGTAGGTATAAATTAACCACATTTGAATGTAACTTGTGTTTTTAAGAACGTATTAATTATATTCTTAGGTGTCCAATACTAACATTTGTGGTTCCTGAACATTCAATAAATTCTATTTTAAATTTATTTTAAACTTACTGACTAAACAACTTAAGTACTTATAAGTGGATCCACTTTTAATGTAACTAAGATCTAATTTGTTAAAGTGTCATATAATTTGTTGTTCCTAACTATAAAGTCTAATTCTACGTAATATTTTAAAAAACTTTTCGAATAAACAACTTACGTATATTTAAATGTAAATTGTATTTTTAGGACTTATTACTTATATAGTTATCCTATAGTACATTTGCGCTTCCTAACTATTCAATAATTCTTTTAAGACTTCCACAAAAGACAAACCTTATGTTTGCGCCAATGCCGGTACCACTATTGGATCTACATCGCTTTCAACAATATACAACACTTTCTATAACAATATGGAGTCGGTCTATATTATAGATAGTGATGGAGAATGCGTGCAACGGTCCCCATTAAATTCTATATAGCCTATATGCCGTTAGCAATTTCGTTGTGGTTTCAATCACGGTATCTTTTATTTCGACGTCGGAAACGATAAGGAGTCGTGGCAGTTGATTTCTATTCCCTTTGTTCGTTTCTCTATTTCGGTGGTTTGTATAGGCGTGTCTCCTGCGTCTGTATTTTAAATAAATCATCGAAACATTACTCAAAACCACAGATAATATTGGTACGAAAACCAACTGTTGGGAGACTTTTACGATTTGTGGACAAAGGCATATACCTAGTTGCGATAATATTGATGAAAGTGTTTTCAGGGCGCGAAAACTTTGTGCTTTTATTGTTTGTCGTAATTTTTCACCAAAAATGCTGACATGATTTACTGCTTTAATAAAACTTCATGGATATGCTGTGGTCATTGATGTCATTAGCTCACTATCGAATTATTAAAGTATTTTGTTTGAACCGACAAAGTCCCAGAGTGCTATGTGATCCACAAGTGGAGCTGAACGCTGGATCTTTGTACGGTTAAAGTGTTACAGAATCCTATCAATAGTTGTAGTGGATCTATGGGGACTGCGAATGGTGTTTCAAAAGTCAAAAGATTCCATCACAGCTATATGTTTCCCAAATAAATCTTTCCTACAAATTCCTAGCCACTCGTTAGACGTTAGAGTTATCGATCAAAGTTACAAAAAAGTAATTAGTAATAGTATTCCGTGGCTAGCGAGAGGGCGCGAAGAACGCGGCTAGCTGCTCTGTACTAAATGTCCGATTTTGAATGACAGTGGTTTAATCCTAACTATCTAGGTTACCATGGCACCCGCCCTTGAGCTGATTTACTTGACATATTCATAGCGCCAACACGGGTGATGCCAGCTGTCTCAGCCCAACGTAACATTGAACCTTAGCGTAGTAGCAAAAATAGACGGAGCAAAGTCCCCTGCCCACTGTGCCAGTTGATAACACAAACGGTACCTTTGACTCGTTTGGTCAGGGGCCTTACCACGATCGTCTAGAGTAAGGTTAAAACAATATTGGAATAGAGACACCACTATTGATCCGTATAGTGCCATCTCACTCGCTGCGCTTTCAATACTGTTTTATAAGCGGTCACGGTTGGGAGGCAGTTGGAAGTGGCAATGCCTTAATTGCATGTGTGTACGTCTATGCACGTTAAGTATGCGAAGTTGTGACTCGAATTAAAGTTGTGTGTCACAGACCTAAATGGGACACTTGCCAAAGTCACGTGATATTTTATCAATATAAACAGTGTCTATCTATTTATTCCAACAACGTATCTATCGAAAATAAGACAAAATGATTCCCCATAGAAATCTTATTTCATTATTTTCTGGAATATTTGAACTGTTAAATTAATTGGAGATTTTGATCATAAAATTAATTCACTGTTGATATAGGTACGCTTTCCATTTTACTTATTCAACATTTCATAGGGTCGTCATGTGAAGATTTTTCAAAGAAATGTATTTGTTTGTACAGTCTTTATGATTGTTATTGGCTACGGTTTTGTTTTTCATTTGAATTTATGTACCATGTCATTTTAAAAACATAATATTCTTAATGACTTTGTTGACCATTACAACTGCGTGCGTTACCAATAACATGTAATACGTTATGTTAACCACCATATTTTATAGCCAGTCCCATCCCAACAGGGGCGGATCCAGGACAATGCTGACAAGGTTCCTACTCGGATCTAAGGGTTAAAATCATAAGTAAACAAAAAATAACGTTTTATTAGCTTGAATTTAAGTAGCCGCGCTTTGTGCCGCTCAAAGTTGAGTCGAAATTATGGATTTTTTCTTTCTTGTCTTTTTTCATGACCCCCATGTCCCCCCCCCTCCCTATTCCCCCGTATCCACCAATAAGTCCCGAAATCAATACTACATTATGTCCTACTTGCATCTTCGTCCATAACGTCACTCAAATCATCATAAACATACTGTGTCTTTTTGTAGAGCTGTTTGCCATCTAGTTGGAGACTGACTATCAAGTATGCTATTTTTTGCAACTACTCCTAAAGCTTTTGTTGTATGTCTGTTAATCTAAGTAATCAATTGAGTGCTGGTCATTTATTACGTGTTTTGTTTTACGATCGGATAACGTAGTTTGTTTGTGATAATTTTGAAGGTCAGTGTAGTGTTGGATAACACATGTCAATACCTACTATATTACGACGTGGTTTTCTCTTACGTATTTGTTTTTTTTTATTCTTTTCGACAAGTGCGTCATTGCTTTTCGATGTGACTATAATTTCATCTGGAGATACTTACATACGTATTTTGTTACGTTTGGTCATTTAAATCATTGCCCGATATGATTTAGTTTTCTCCTTAAGATAATTTAATGTAGAAATGGCACTTGTTAATAAGTATCATAATTTTACTTCGTTTATTCAAATTATCTTCATTGATTTCGGAGAATTGTTCTCAAATCTCTTGTCCAGGAATTCCAGGAACGTCCAGGTACGCGTTAAAGTATTCAAAATAAATTCTTATAGGTACTACGTTCATTCTCAATCAAATCAAATTCAATAACCATCATTTAATAGGCCTGTTTAGGCACTTATTGACATCATAAACTAAATAAAATTGAAATTAGAAGGAAACCTTAGAACAATATAATGAAAAAAAAAAAAGAAATATATACAGGATGTCCCAAAAACAATGAATAAACCTGTAACTATAGATGGACTTCATCATGGCCTCCCTTACCACAAATTTTGACCTTAGTGAAAATATCACGGTTTCAGAGATATTTATTGTTTTTGTTTTTTTTTGAAAATTTCCAAGTGCTAGTTTTCCTAGTTTCTACAAATGGTGAGCTTTTTCGATTTACTTTTTTTTATTTCACAAGCGATAGTTTAGCTATCAAAAACAAAGACTTAAATTTAACAAACTAGCCTGAAGTGTTTAAAATAAATTAAAATACAAAGAAAATTAAAAATGAAATTAATTTTCTTTCATGTTTGATCAGCTACAGTGTGAAAAATATGTAGGACGCTCATCGTGCCCATTATCTTAAAAATTTGCTTAGCTATTCTAGATTCTAAAAAGGTATCATAAGCCTAAGCATTCTAAATATTTTTGATTTCATGACCACTTGAATAGCAAATAGTATTAAAACTTCAAAAAAATATTTTTGTCGTAATAATAACTTTAAACTTCTGTAGTAATGTAAAGGTGTAATGAGCCTAGATATTCTGTATTTTTAAATCTTATGACTACTTAAAGAGTGTGAAAATTTCAAAGTACTAGTTAAAAAACACATTTTTTCGTTAAAAAAAATTGAATTGAACTTGCGCCCTTATACACGTCCTAGATTTTTTAATAAAGAGGAAACACTAAGGTCGAGAGAATTCAGAAATAGGTATTTGTAAAATGTATTGCTGTCTCGCTGTATGCCCAAACAATCGTTCTGAGCGCGATAGAGACAAATGCAGCTAGGACCGAAAATACCCATAAAGAGTACACAAAATATACGTTTCGAAGTCCCCTGTTTTCTCCGCCAAAACTAGACCGATTTAATTACATTTTACGTTAAAAATTAAAGAAAGGCTTTGGCTGTTTGCTTTTTCATATAATTTCGTCAAATTTGTTTGCTGGATGCTTGAATGTAGCAGAAAATCAGGCCAATTTTTCAGGTTTTTGAAGATTGATATCTCATTTAGTAATTAACTTAATTAAAAAAAGGAAAACATAGGAGCATGTTTATAGTTACCATTGATTTTTAAAAAAAAATAAAACAGCTAATGCCATTATCTAGGAAGGAAATAGGGGACAACGTTTGTATAAAAAAAGGACCTGTACGATTTCCTAACGCACGTAACCCGACGTTTTGATGTAAGCAGCTGCATTTTGGATGCGAGTCCACAGCTCCGCAATCGAGGATACTGGCGTCGCGTACACGGACTTTACTAGCTTTACGATTTGGATATTGTTTGTATTTGTAATACCTTCTGACAATTAGCAATCGTTATTAGGACTTTGAACATGCCTAGACATCAGTGCACGCCATTCGTCAAGGTTATGCCAACGTTGCTGCTCGACAGTGCGCAGAAAGGTATGAAATGTAAACATTATTTTGAAAGAGTGAGAAATCACTTGAACGAAAATTACCCAAAAGGTCGAAGGCCGGCTTTGTCCTATTTTATAGCCACCGAGATCACCGGATTTAAATTCCTTGGATTTTTTATTGGAGGTGTCTAAAAGACCTCGTGTACGCGATGTCAGTATCCTCGATTGCGGAGTTGCGGACTCGCATCCAAAATGCAGCTGCTTACATCAAAGTCGGGTTAGTCGGGTTACGCGCACCGCATTAAACATTATTTTATTAAAAGGTCTAAGACGTGTATAAGGGCGCAAGTTCAATTTGTTTTTTTACCAAAAAATGAGTTTTTAACGAGTACTTCGAAATTTTCAAACTCTTTAAGTAGTCATAAGATAAAAAATACAGAATATCTAGGCTCATTACACCTTTAAATTAACACAAAAGCTTAGAGTTATTATTACGACAAAAATATTTTTTGAAGTTTTAATACTATTTGCTATTCAAGTAGTCATGAAATTAAAAATATTTAGAATGCTTAGGCTTATGATACCTTTTTGGAATCTAGAATAGCTAAGCAAGTTTTTAAGATAATGGGCACGATGAGCGTCCTACATTTTTTTCACACTGTAGCTGATCTAACATGAAATAATATTAATTTCATTTTTAATTTTCTTTGTATTTTAATTTATTTTAAACACTTCAGGCTAATTTGTTAAATTTAAGTCTTTGTTTTTGATAGCACTATAAAAACTAATCGCACTTGGAAATTTTCGAAAAAAAAACAAAAACAATAAATATCTCTGAAACCGTGATATTTTCACTAAGGTCATAATTTGTGGTAAGGGAGGCTATGATGAAGTCCATCTATAGTTACAGGTTTATCTATTGTTTTTGGGACACCCATACATAACATCTCAAATATAATCAAGATGTCTGAAAATCTAAGGAGGAGAAAAACATATTGACTATACACCTGTTCGTAAATACGGAGGACCTTCACGAGAACAGGCAATAAACTCTGAAGGTCAAATTTTTTGTCTCCTCTTTTAAATCGCCATTTATGATGTAAAGGCAGGGCTGATTCTCACGGATTCGAATTCGAAAGTCGAGATGTCCCGTGTTCTGATTGGCTGAATTGTGAACACCGTTAAAAAAACTTGAATTCGAAGTTTTCTATAATTTGTGCGTTAAAAAAACTTGAATTCGAAGTTTTCTATAATAAATAAACTTGAATTAGTTTTTTCTAGAATTAATCCCCTGATAATGTACAGTTAGGGGCATAAGTTGATCAAAATTGGCCGTCATCTGTGAAGGCACAATCGTAATTCGTCATTACTGCGCGATCGATTGTTGACGAGGGACGTGTTAACGGTGCGAGTAAAAAAGTCAGAGGTGCATAACATATTTACTTCTAAGTGTGCGGGTTGTGCCGAGGCTGTGGGTGATGGCGCTGACTGTTCAGTTTGCAAGAAGACATACCATTTTTCCGTCACCTGTAGTGGTATCTCTGAACGAGGCTTTTCAAGATTAGGCACGGGAAGAGCTACCTGGATGTGCAACACCTGTAGGGATGCTTCGCAGACCGGATTAGATGTGTCAAGGATGGACGACTCGCAGCAAACAACTACACCAAGTAAGCCCAGTTTCTCATCAGGGTTACCATTGGACCTGGGGCATACGCCTTCATCATCGGTATCAACTCCAAAACAGCCAGTTGTAATAGAAGCGAAGAATGATGGAATGGGGCAAGCGCATATGGCAATACTGGGCGATATATCGATTAAAATATCACACTTGCAGGCTCAAATGTCCACTATTACATTGATTCAGCAGGATCTACAACAGGTCAAGTCAGACATTGGTAACCTGAGGGCAACGTTGAATACCCGACTTGATAATCTTTCTACACGAGTAGACGAAATTGAGTCAAGAGTTTTATCAGTGGACTGCCTTAAAAATGAAATGGACGAGTTAAAAACTCAGGTCAAATCTATTCTCGACGACGGGTACAAAAACGATCAGTGGGTGCGACGCTCAAATATTCAGATTAACGGTGTTCCTCAAAAAACTGGAGAAAACCTTATAAATATTATAAAATCGATTGCGGATCGCAGTGGCTTTCATGTCGTTCCCGAAAGAGATATAGACTTTGTTACCAGAGTGGCAGTGAAGAACGACACCGAGGGCAGAAAAAGTAAGCCAATCATACTAAAGATGCAATCTAGGTACAAAAAGGATGATTTTCTAGCATCTGTTCGTAAACTGAGGGATCTGAAGTCGAGTGATATCGGCTTTTTGGGCACCACTGATCGTATTTACTGTAATGATCATCTCTCTTCGCGTAACAAAAGTCTCCTTCACCAAGCTAAACTTAAAGCCAAGGAGAAGAACTACGAGTTTTGCTGGGTACGCAATTGTACAGTCATGGTTCGTAAATCCGAGAAGTCACCAGTTATCCATATAAAGTCAGATGAATCTTTAAAAAAAATTATATAAGTGTAAATTTAATTAGTTATAATCTGCTCATATACGACAATAATGTTGGCAGGCCACTGTTCGGTGAATTATATCGATGTTCGCTTTGTTATTGTATTCCGTGCAAAAGGTTTGGAGCAACTGCGCCACGGACGATTCCTTTGTTCGAATACTTGTTTGAGGGCTTTTACTACTACGTTGGCGGGGCACTCACTGCAGCATTGCGTGTTGCATCCATTGGTAGGTGCAACCCGCGCATAGATGCTATATTGAGGGGTCAAGCGGCGATGTATCATACGCAATATGAAAATAATCTAAATGTTAGTGTCTATGGTTTACTGCTATTTGTTATACTTTCTTTCAAATTACTGGTAGACTGCGCGGTGCCGTGTTTTTCTGTTGCTTTGGAGTTATTTGACAAATGTTTATTTGTACGACAAGCGTATCGTCCGACTTACTGCGTTTTCCTTATTTATGTTAACGCACTCGCAGTGATATTGCATTTGCATTCATATTTTAAAGGCTTGTTATATAAATTATACGGGAAATCAAAGACTGCTTATTCAAATATTACGAGTATGCGACTCGATGGGACAAAGATTTTAGTAAATAGTTTCGAATCTATAAAACTATACTATGACTTTATAATTATACAACAATATTATAATACTTTTATAATTTTACAGTGCTTGATATAATTTTAAAATGTTTTTATCAGAACGTTCGCGGCCTAAGGTCGAAGACAAAAATATTTTATAGAAATTTGATAAATTCTAATTACGACAATATTTTTGAGTGAGACCTGGCTATTGCCTGGTATTTTTGATGCCGAGATATTTGACGCGCGGTATAATGTTTATCGTACGGACCGGGACTACGAACGAACGACGTGGTATGACTAGGGGAGGCGGCACTCTGATAGCAGTCAAGCGCGAGTTGACGGTCTACATAAACTGTTCGGGGTTTCTGCCTGCATTTCCGGATGCAGATGTAACTCATGTTGATATTTTACTAGCAGCTGGGCCCCATTCAAAAAGACTTTATTTGTACTGCTGTTATTTTCCAGGGACTGCTGACCAATCATTATCTCAAATGTCATTATTTGAAGCAATATCTGACCTAAGTGTAGACAGACCAGATGACGAGTTTCTTGTAATAGGTGATTTTAACATCAAAAATGCTTCATGGACGTGTAATAATTATGGTTTTGCTTTAGCGAACCCATCGTATGATACGATGACCGCTCAAGTATTTACTTTCATGTCCTTTACGGGATGGTTTCAGTACAATGGCGTTCTTAATCATAATGCAAGGGCCTTAGATCTGGTTTTCTCTAGTTTTCAAAGCAGAGTAATCAGAACTGAGCCCCTGTCTGAACCAGAGGATAGTCATCATCCGTCGCTGGCTATTGACGCGTTAGTCCTGATTAGTGACGTTTGTCTGAAGCAGCCTCCCCGCATGACACGCCGTTTTCATGCCGCTAATTATGATCTTATCAACAAGGAGTTAAGTGGGGTTCCATGGAATCAATATTTATCTAATACGGATATAGAGAGTGCATTAGCGAGCTTCTATTTAATAATTAATAAAATTATAGATGATAATGTTCCAAAAAAAGAAACAAACAATTGTAATAAAGATTATCCCATTTGGTTTTCTTATAAATTAATTAAAACGATTAAGAAAAAATAATTGTCACAAAAAATGGAAAACATATGGCAGAATAAATGACTATGAAAATTTCTCTAATTTAAGAAAACAGGTAAAAGATTTAGAAGTTTCGTGCTATAATTCGTTTATTACTAGAACAGAAAAAAAAAACAACAGCTGCTCTAAGAACTTTTGGACATACATCAAATCTAAAAAAAACATTAATAGCATTCCTGATATGCTTAATCTAGACCAAGAGGTAGCCAATGACGGTGAATCAATTTCGAATTTATTCAATAATTTTTTTCAATCAGTATTTGTAAATAACAGTAATATATTAGTCAATCCTAGCATTATAACGTTGAAATCACGCCGGGCATTGTGGAAAAATATCTCAAAAAAATTAATGTTTCTAAGGGTAGTGGGCCTGATGGCTTACATCCCTTATTTTTAACCAAGTGTAGTAAGCAATTGTCATATCCCGTCGCACTGCTGTTTAAGTTATCACTATCTTCTGGTGTTATGCCTGCGGTGTGGAAGCGTTCCTTTGTGGTCCCTATTCATAAAAGCGGCGATAAACATAATGTCCGAAACTACCGTGGTATCTCCAAGCTCTCTGTTCTTCCTAAAACCTTCGAGAAAATTGTTTATGACTCTCTTTACCCTGCTATAAGTCCACTGTTAACAGCTCACCAACACGGTTTTGTTTCTAAGCGGTCAACGGAGACAAATTTATGTGAGTTTTTGGAAAATGTTCTTGAATCAATGGAAAAAGGTTTGCAGGTAGATGCCGTGTACACTGACTACTCTAAAGCTTTTGACAAAATCTCTCACTCAACGTTGATTTCCAAGCTTGAAACAATTGGTGTGCATGGTGATCTCCTGCGTTGGTTAACGTCTTACCTCAGAAATCGAACTCAAGCCGTTACAATAAAAGGTTTCGTTTCAACTTTTACCCCCATAACTTCCGGTGTACCCCAGGGATCGCATCTCGGGCCTTTGCTCTTAACATTTTTATAAACGATGTTATTAAATGCTTTTTAAATTCCAAGATATTATTATACGCGGATGACTCTAAAATATTTGCAGCCATTAAGTCTGAAAACAATTGTCAGTTGCTTCAAAACGATCTTAATCGGCTATGTGAATATTGTGCTTCTAATGGACTTAATTTAAATGTAGATAAATGTCACACAATAACCTTTACAAGGAAAGCAAAATTCATCAAAATTGACTACAAACTTAATAATACATCAATAAACAGGGTTACTGAGGTGAGAGATCTAGGCATACAATTGGACTGTGGTTTATATTTTGAACCACACTTTAACAAAATCACTGCGAAGGCGTATAGATTACTTGGCTTCATTTTACGCCAAAGTAAAGATTTTAAAAATGTTAACACCTTAATACTACTTTTTAATTCGTATGTCCGGTCTCAGTTGGAATATGCGTCATGTGTATGGAACCCGATGTACTCTAACTATATAGATATGTTGGAACGAATTCAAAAGAAGTTTGTCAAACGGTTGGGGTATAGGTTCAGGAACTTCGACTCCAATAACATTGAATCTTTGTTGGTTCGCCGCGAGCACAAAGACCAGATCCAGGCCTTTTACCGATCTCATGGTTTTGCAAATGATATCATATGATATCATAGTGCAAGACGAAAAATAAGATTTCCGGTCAGATTTTTGATCATTTGTTCATTATTTAATGATGACATCATTGCAATTATGCCATGGTGACAATATAATTGGAGATCGGTGATACGAAATGCAGCATTTCATGACTTCTTTTTTTCAAATTTATACCATGTCATACGATGAAAGATCCATAATTGCCCTGCAAATCTTATTATTTAAAATTATAAATGGTTTTGTAGATTCTTCATTTTTGTTAACTAGATTGGGTTTTAAATGTTCTAGGCCCAACGCAAGACACATGGTTACTTTTGATGTTCCCTTTTGCAAAACTAATTATCGAGGTAATAGTTTTCTTATTAGAGCTATTAAAAAATATAATACCACATATAGTAACATCGATGTAGGTATTTCATGTTAAATTAGGCCAATTTCGTCGTTGTTTGAAGGAACGAATACCTGCATTATAGTTTTTAAAGCAGTGTTTGTTTGCCAGTGTTTTTTCCTTTCCTTTATTTTATTTATTTCTTTAAATTAATGTAAACATTGTACAGTTGAATCAGTTCAGTTATTGCTTTATTTATATCGTACCTGATGCGATCTCTCGATCAACAGATCACATGGTATATCTATCTGTGGAAACTAATTAGGCTAGTGTATAAGTTATTTTGTATTTTATAAGATCACATGTAATAATTCATGCTGTTTGTTTCCTTAATAAAAAATAAATAAATAAATAAGTGTTTTGTGAACATTTGCACTAAATTAACATCCTACTAAAAATCTGTCCTATTCTGCTCTGTGCAGATGGTAGCTAATTTTGTTCAGCTTACGTGCCGTAATCGGTATAGGTAGATAGTTAGTGATTATAGTTAACCTTTGCCCTTTGGCCTGACATTTGGACGCGCGGTATTTGTATTCAGTTTCGTTCAATAAGCACAAAATTAATAATGGCACATGAGGCCTTTGTTTACTGGTAATAATTCCGTATCAACATTCGGAAATCTTTACAGATTTTAAAGTTATAAAGGATTTTTTTGTATTGATTTATTTATTTACTTATCAATAAATTGATATAAATTGATTAGCATATTTAAAAGAAAATTCAAAGTCACATATATTAAAATTCAAAGTAACATTTATTTAAATCTTTTTCTTTAAAAAAATCGTCGTAAAATTTATATATAATGATAATTGGTGTCGTTCTTTTGCAGATTCGACGAGAAGGAGAGCATATCAGGCGTGCAGCAGTTGAAGTCGTCCGTTCAGAAGGGCATACGGGCGCGTCTACTGGAGCTGTACCCGCACCTGGAGAGCTATATAGACCAGGTCCTGCCGAAAAAGGATACCTTTAGGATCGTCAAATGGTACGTCCGCGTTCGCTGCCTTACCATCACCCACTAAAGCCCACATGTCAGTGTTGCTAGTGCCCTTCTTCAAAAGTCACTTCAAAGACTGTTCAAAATTTAGGTTTTCCTGCCGAAAGTAACGCTTTATTAACTTTTTTATTGTACTTTCCCTGGACCTATTCAAACATACAGAAAATTTTGTAAAATCGTTCGAGCCGTTTTTGAGTTTTAGCGAGACTAGCGAACGGCGATTCATTTTTATGTATAAACAAGAAGAAGATCTTAAATAAAATGTTTTTAAAAACTATCGTTATGATACAACCACAGAATGATCAAGCGCCTGAGCTACAGCACAATACGAAACCTCAGGCTTAGACAAGTGAGGGCGGAGCGGGCGCACCAGAGGCCCTAGACAAATGCCACACGCTAACTTTTCTGCAGTCGTTCCGCAGAAAAAATGTATCACTAGCTTACGACAACCTCACGCTATATTTTCCGCAGCTAATGTCATCTCCATACATTTTTCTGAGGAACGACTGCGGAAGAGTTAGCGTGTGGCATTTGTCTACTCTAGGGGGTCTGCACCGCTCCGTCGCAGGCGCTTGGGTAGGAGGATGTGCGCGTTCTTGGACGCGCACCACCAACTCCCTTGAGCAACCGGGGACGAAATGGCCCGGCTAGCCGACAATCAGTCGGGAGACATTACGTTTTCCTCCCTGGTCTGCCTGTCTGGGGGTCACATTGTGGTAACTTGGTGACCCCTCCGAAGAGAAGCCCCAGCGCTTGGCTTGGGTCCGCAATGGCTCACCGTTGGGCCTGCCTCCAGGGGGTGCGTTCGGGGAATGACTAGCGCCGTACCCGAACGTGCCTCCATGTGGGTGAAAGTTACTGGAGGGTGATGGCTTAGCCAGGAATGGTGTTTTTACCCGAGTCCAAGGGCATATCTCAGGGGCGGCTTTGTCAGCTTTTGAGTCCCTTGTCGAATCGTAAAGAGATCCCCCCCCCAACCCAAAAAAATAGGCTTAGACAAGTGGCAATCGTTTCGTAGCGAAACGATAACTAAATCGTCATCGTCTCTGAGATAACGTAACCTAATTCATAGCCAACCTAACAGGATTCGATCAAAATTGTTCTTTCTACAAGAAAATAAAATGTTGGTGATCTACTCAAAACAAAATAACAGCCACCATTTTATGTTTTAGTATTCTAATAAATGGTAAAATACATTATTAAATTTAATAATTTCATTTCATTTTTAATGAAAAATGAGTTATCTTGAGTATAAGATTGAGTAGTAAATAAAGTAACGAAAAAACAATTCACTTCTTCATCGATTCGTCGCGAATCAATCAATACCTACCTACATTAGGCGCGTTCCAGATAAGAACGGACTTGCAACATTTTCCATATTTTTAACCTTTCTGACCCGTGGAACACCAAAGTGGATCACCTAGGTGTTCCACGGTTAACTTTCTGTACCCCTGGTTCACCTAGGTGTTCTACGGTTAACTTTAGCATCAATGCGTTTCATTAATCCTTTGGTGTTAACTATTTGTGCTGTTTTCGTGTGTTCCATTTGAACATTTTTGCCATGAAAAGTTAGCATCAAATACCCTTGCTAATAGATGGGTCCTCTGATACCACTTTATGACAGCTTTCAAATTTGACATTTGGACTCTTTTTTTCATGAATCAAAAAGGTTTTACAGCGGATTTTAATAAAATATTAGCCGATTCTGATTTATATTATATAAGAAATTTTAAGTTATTGGACTTAGTAGGTGAGGTGTCAAAATTTAGCACGAAGAATCAGTTTCTTCCGTTTCATTTTTTTAATGTTTATGATTAATTTAAACCACTTTATAGTTTCACTAATGTTTATTTGGAAGCTTAAACACAGGATAAAGGACACACGATAATCACTATGTTAATTACACCAGCGATAGATCAAAGAAAACACAGGACAGAGTTGGGCATAGAGCACTAAAGATGAGTGCGTTCATAATAATCTCGATTGGAATATGTAAAGATACATTCACTAACATGCCCCCTCAATTGAGATTATGAGTAAAATAACAATTCAAACAAATTAAAAATAAAACCTTACAACTACTTAGCACAGACTGTTCAGTCAATCATTTTTGACTTGAATTGACAAACCATCAAGAAACTTATTTAATTTTACAGCACTAACTGGCTTTGTTAACAAGTCTGCAATCATATCACAAGTAGGTAAATATTTAATTACAACCTTCCCATTCAAAACAGCATCGCGAATAAAATGATACTTAATATCAATATGTTTTGTTTTATTTGAATTCATTTTATTTGCTGCCATTTTATGACAAGGTTGGTTGTCATTGTACAATATAACTGGAACATTTAACAAATTATCACATAGTTCACTCAATAAATTTTTTAAGTAAATTCCCTCTTTTGCACCTTGAGCTAAAGCTACATACTCAGCTTCGGTAGATGACAAGGAAATACAGGTCTGTTTTCTACTTTCAAAAGAAATCAAATTATTACCAATCTTGAATAAATGACCCGAATAGGACTTTCTATCATGAGAATTGCCCCAATCGGCATCAACATATCCACATAATTTAAAATCATCAGACTTAGAATACAACAAACTATAATTTAAAGTACCTTTGAGATATCTAAGTATTCTTTTTGCATGAGTAAAGTGCTCTTGAGTGTAAGAATTATTAAATTGTGACAATGCACAAACACTATGCAAAATATCAGGCCTTGTATTAATAGCTACATACATCAAACTACCTATTAGATTTTGAAATGGTATTTTAGGATCAGGTTCACCTTCTCTTTTTAACAACTTAGTATTAGGCAGCATAGGCGTTGTCACAGGTTTACAATTACTCATACCATACATAGCTAACACCTTTTCTATGTATGCCTTCTGATCAATATATATTTTATCTTTATCTCTTTTAATTTTTAAACTCAAAGCGTATTCAATAGGACCTAAATCTTTTATTTTAAATTTATGTTGTAACTGATTCAAAACTTTAAATCTATACTTTTCATTATTACCAAAAACAAAAATATCGTCTACATAGATTGCAATGATTAGGTAAACTTTGTCAATTTTAGTGATATAAACACATGGTTCATATTTTGACTGCTTGAAACCAAGATTAATCAAAGCAGTATGTATTTCATAATTCCAACTATAGGCGGCTTGTTTTAAGCCATACAATGCTTTACTGAGTTTACACACTTTATTATTATTAATATTGGCTTCATCAGTCAATCCTTTAGGCAAATACATGTACACATCCTCCTTCAAAGTACCATGAAGAAAAGCAGTGACTACATCCCAATGATGTACAAACCAATCATATTGAACAGCCAATGAGAACAGAATTTTTAATGTACTAGATCGAACTACTGGTGAGTATGAATTAAAATAATCCACACCATACTTTTGATTGTACCCTCTGGTCACCAGTCTCGCTTTATATTTTATTACATTACCGTCACTGTCTCTCTTTATTTTAAACACCCATTTACTATCAATAGGAATTACATTTTTAGGCAAATTCACAATAGACCAAGTATTGTTCTCTTTTAATGCTGCAAGCTCATCATGCACAGCCTGCTTCCAACAATCTGGTAAGTCATTAATATTTTTTAAATTTATGTTACAATTATCATTCAATTCTGAACAGACATAAATGTAGTAATCTGGAAAGCCTTTAGCTTTTCTATCTCGCTTAGGATAACGTCTTTCACTATCATTATTATCACTTTCAGATCCCGACTCTACAGAAATTGGCACTTCGTCACACTCAAAGAAAAATGGTTCAACCTCACCTGAATTAGATTCAACACTTATCACTTCATCAGCACGCTCGCCTGGATCACACACAACAGGATCTGGATCATCATGACTCGCACCCTGCGAATCACTTTCACACGGCAGCACCTGGACATCATTAACTGGAGTCGCAATCTTGTCATTTGTCTCCAAATCAACCATTTCTACTTCCAAATAATGCTCTACAGTGTCAGGGTCCTTATTCTCTAGTAGTGATAACTCATCTTGGCATTTAAAAGCATCTATATCAGGGAAAACACTAACCGATGTATCTTCTGGTAAAAACTTCACATCTCGCGACAGTATTATAGTATTATCATTAGTCAAAATTCGGTATCCATCTTTGTCTCCTGAATATCCAACTAAGTATCCCTTAAATGCCTTTTTATCCAGTTTTTTACGCTTTTGCTGTGGGATATGAACAAAACATTTAGTTCCAAAAATCCTTAAATGAGTAATATCAGCCTCACGTCCATGCCATAAACTATAAGGGGTTGACACACTGTCAACTCCGGTAGGGCCCGTTCTATTTATAACATATGCAGCTGTATTGACAGCTTCTGCCCAAAGTTCCTTCTTAAAATTATTAGCATGTAACATACTGCGGGCAGCTTCCACCAATATTCTATTTTCCCATTCGGCAGCTCCGTTTTGTTGAGGGCTGTATGGCTTTATACCAAAAGAAATTAATATTGTTTTCATATCTGAGTTCACAAATTCTTTTCCACCATCAGTAATTAACTCACGAATAGTATGGCCACAAGTCTTAACCTTATTTAAATATATGGGTAAAATATCTTTAACCTCAGACTTTTCTTTCATAAAGTAAACCCGACGATATTTTGTGTAGTCATCCTTAAATACTACAAAATATTTCTTATCACCAAGTGATTGTAGAATGGGTCCACATACATCAGCATGTATAATCTGGCCTGGCCGTTCGGCCCTCACTTCCCTTGTATGAAATGGCAATCGAGTCATTTTACCATACATGCATCCATCGCATAAACCACTGATTTGAGAATCAACCTTAATGCCTTTATTATTAAGAAAATGTTTAACGTGGTGAATATTTTGATGGCAAAGGCGTTCATGCCACACTTGCAAGTTGACACTGAAACATACATTTTTAGGCTCTTCTACCTTCATCAACAACTTGTAGAGAGTTTCATTCAGTTTCACTCCAATAGCCTTTATATCACCATCCGAATTTTTAAATATTCTTCTTTTATCATCAGCAATTTCAATTAATCCATTTTTTATTGCAGAACCTGATGAAAATAAATTTTGTGCACACATAGGCACATACCACACATCTCTCAAATGTGCTTTCTCCCATCTGCCATTTATCAGCATCTGTACTAGAATAATACCACAACCATGGGCCATCATGCTGCTTCCGTTGCCAATCAGTAATGGAATTGGTTTTTCAAAATTTTCATATTCATAAAACCATTCCCGCTTTGCAGTTATATGATGGGACGCCCCTGAGTCGACGATCCAATCTTTTGATTCTCCTCCCACCATAAACGCTTGCCCATGTTGCATGTTGTTAGAAGCCCTTTTATCTTTCTCAATTTTATTTTTCAGTTTAAAACAATTTTTCTTTATATGACCCTTTTTCTTACAAAAATTACATTGAATAGTTTTCTTTTGTGCAACTTTTGTATATAATGCCATATTATCTTTTTCAGGTTTAACTGATCTTTCATTGAGGCGCTGCTCATGAAGCCTTAGTCGTTCCATGAGCACAGCCACTCCGCGGTCTTCGGAGGGCACAGACTCCCAAGCATTCTTAAACTCCATGTACTCATTTGGCAGTGTATTTAATATTCTGTTTAGCAATAAAGAGTTTGGTAATTCACATTTCTCACCCTTTAATTCAGCATTCAGCTGAGTAAAAATTCTCTGAAGCTTGCTCACATGCATAGCAATATTGTCTTCCTCAGCCTTTTTATATGTAAAAAGCTCACAATAGAGAAGATCTAAATGCCGATCGTTCTTTTGTTCATACACGGCATGCAATACATCCCACATTTCTTTGGCGGTTGTACACGTGAGAATATGTTGCTTAGGCTCGGAGCCCACAGATGAGCCGATGATATATTTCGCAATCGACTCTTTATTAGCATACAGTTTAGATGCCGCTACATCGGTCTCCTCAGGCTTGACTGCCTCGCCGGTCACGTGGTCCAATACATTGTGCAAAGTAAATTGAAGATTCATGTCGAATTTCCAAGAGATCCAATTGGAATCACCTTCTAATTTGTCCACAGCAAACTTTTCTAGTTTGACCGACATTATGACAAACGAAATAATAACAGCAACACGACAAAAGTTCAATTCCAAAAAACAATGTCCGCCGAAACAGTTTTGTAGGTTATGAAAAAAGAACACTTTTCAGTCCCACTTTTCTTTCACTAGTTTAGGGACTGGGCCCATAACCTTTTAATGTTTATGATTAATTTAAACCACTTTATAGTTTCACTAATGTTTATTTGGAAGCTTAAACACAGGATAAAGGACACACGATAATCACTATGTTAATTACACCAGCGATAGATCAAAGACAACACAGGACAGAGTTGGGCATAGAGCACTAAAGATGAGTGCGTTCATAATAATCTCGATTGGAATATGTAAAGATACATTCACTAACACATTTGTATCAATTAGCACAAAACGTGGCTAACATGACTAACATCAGATGTTAGCACCAGCAAAGTGGTGATGCTTATCTGGAACACAGCTTTTGTATACCAATTTACATATCGATGACTTTGATCAATCAATTTGCCACGTGATTTAGCGATGGCATACATATGTCAATCCCCAATACATTTTGTTTTTATCTAACTTCGTTATCGTTTTTGAATTGTCACTTTGTCTAGGGGGGCCTAGAGTTTGAATTTTGTTTTACCTATAGTTTTTCGATTCAATTAAAAAAATATTTGTGAATGTTCGCTTTAGGTTACTTCCGATTCTGATGAATTTACGATAGCATCTATTCTACGATTTATTGTATATTATTATCTGAGTTATCTCGTTTGAGTTATTTTATTATCGAGATTATCTCGTATTGTTTTATATTTTCAAATCGCCTTATCATTGGACACACATATCGACGACTTTACAAAGGCAGGAATGTAATTTTTGATACGGAACAACCTTTTGTTAGCTCTGAGTAGGTAGATATATGAGATAAGAGTAATTTTGTACTTGCCCTATATCTCAGCGCGAGCTTGGAGCTCAACGGAATCTTGCGAAAATCATTCAATCCGACTTCTACAAGATACACCTCATTTTTTTGTTATAAACAAACGAACCTAGTATCGTGCAAAGACTAGGTATGTAGTCACTACGTTTTAGATTAATATTGCGCTCCACCTCTCTTGTCTCTTCCAGCCACGACCACATCGAGATCATGGTGAACAGCGCCGGGGAGCTGTTGTTTTTCCGCCACCGTGAGGGACCCTGGATGCCTACTCTGAGACTCTTGCACAAATGTGAGTATTTTTACTTAATCGCCTCTGTGGTCAATAATTTGGTCAATGACCTCGTGATGGTATGATATAGTGGCTCAAATGGCAGTGACCACTATTACCTACCCCCTAAGACAAAAGCCACACGCTTTTTTTTCGCAGTCGTTCCGCAGAAAAATGTATGGAAATGACATTAGCCTGTGACAACCTCACGCTATTTTTTCTACAGCTAATGTCATCTCCATACTTTTTTTTCTGCGGAGCGACTGCAGAAATATAAACCTGTGGCTTTTGTCTAAGGGGTCGGTGGGCGTAGACAAAAGCCGCACGCTTATTTTTCCGTAGTAGTTCCGCAGAAAAAATGTATAGTTAGAGATGACATTAACTGCGGAAAAAATAGCGTGAGGTTGTCACAGTCTAGGCATGCATGACCGATTTTTATGATTTTATTCATTGACGTATATTAACTAGACAAGCTGTTGCGAACAAAAATTGTGCCACGACGCGAGGCAGCGCTGGGTAGGCGTGGACAGTAGCGTACTCGCTTGCTCGTATGATAGTAAAAGAGACAGCAAAACTAAGGTCAAGCGTTCAAAGTCAAGGCGGTCGAGCGTAGATCGCAGTTCGGAAACCATTTTCATTTGTTTTAATCAATATAATAAATAATTAGTCAGTAATACAAACCTTAAATACAAAACCAATATTCATACGTTCTAACAACAGTGTTTTCAATTGTCACACTAAAGTTTTAAAACATATTTTACGCAAAATGTGCAATACAATCTTGACGGCAACTCGGCTACTTATCACGATCGCCCGCGATCGACTAACTCAACTGGTGCCGATCGGCTCCAGTTGACTGGCTGAATTTCTCTGTACCGGACAGCGCGTCTAGTTAATATACGTCAATGATTTTATTGTGTATATTTGGTAGGTTTGAGAATAGGTCGAAGGCTATTTTTATACCCCTGGGTGATAAAGGTTTTTTTTAGACAATTATTCTGGTGAAACGTAGTTCTGGGGCACAACTAGTATATAATAATATATATTTAGTGTTAGGTTTTGCAATATTCACGTTGTAGGTATACCTAAATAAAAACAATTTAAATTAAATGAACGCCGGCTGAATTCCAGACCCGTTCTTCCTGCCGATGCAGCAGGTCGACAAGGGCGCGATCCGCTTCGTGCTGAGCGGCGCCAACATCATGTGCCCGGGGCTCACCTCGCCCGGCGCGAGGATGTCCTCCGTCGACAAGGGGCAAGTGGTGGCCGTGATGGCCGAGGGCAAGGAGCACGCTCTCGCCATCGGCATGACCTCACTGTCCACCGATGACATGTAAGTGACCTTTTACAGAGAACTTAGTGGGGCAGGTAGTAGTGTGGCTGACCCCAGCTGGGCCACAAAGTAAAATGGTGAAAAATGGATTGTTTGAGTATGCCGCCTTATGTCTAGAGTTTGTCAGAATTTGTCGGCAGATTTCAGAGTTTGTCGTTTACGCGTTTCAGAGATATGTGTGGCTCAGCTGGGGTAACGTTACCCCAGCCGGGCCACACAGATCTCGAAAACGAAGAAACGTAGCAAAAATCTGTTTGCTGACATAGATAGGTGGCAGTTTGTCGAAATTTGTCGAACAAGTTTCAGAGTTTGTCGATCTACTGTTTTAGAGCTTACCTGTAGCAAAGTTGTTGCAACTGAGCCAACTGGATCTCGAAAACAAAGCGACGTAGCGAAAATCTGTTTGCTGGAGTAGTAAAACAGTAGGTAGTTTGTCGGAGTTTGTCGGCTAATTTCAGAGTTTGTCTTTTGCGCATTTCAGAGATATGTGTGGCCCAGCTGGGGTATCGTTACCCCAGCTAAGCCACATGGATGTCGAAGACGAAAAGACAGCGAAAATCTGTTTACTGAAATTGATAGGTGGTAGTTTGTCGATACTTTATTCAAACATTCAGAGTCCCTAATCCAGAGAATGAAAGAATTTTTTATTTGGGTAAATAGTCTAGTATATTAGTATAGTATAGGATAGAGCTAGGAGTCCCGAATGCACGAGGTTTCGTTTTTTTTTTGTGTACTTTCTTACAATAAGAAGTTGATTTTAAATAGTTAATCGAATTCAATGATGAAACAGTAACTGTTTTAATTTCATTTTATGAAAATCCTAGATGAATGATTGATATATTGTCAAAGTATTATTTAGGCAACATTTGGTATCTGGTCTCCTAGTCTATCTAAACGAAGTAATGTACAATCGCCTACAATTGGGATGATGACTGAATTCGAATTTTTACGTCTCGTCATTAAATATTAAAATACCGTAGAAAAAGACGCAGTCCTGTGAAATTAGGATTAAAATCGGCTTAGAAATTCCTTAGATACAAGCATTTTAAGTTGTTAATTTGAAAGCGATTAGACAGAGAGATTTGACATCAACTGTGACGTCATTGTTGAGTACGGCCATATTGACTCCTTGTAAATTGCCGTTTTGCTAGAAAGAGATGGAGAAAAATCTTTAATACCTTATATCTCGGTTGTTTTTATAGTTATTCGAAAACCGATTTTTTTCTTTATGTTTATTATATGAATGAGCTTCTATTAAAGCAAAAAAATTTTTTTGTCATCTAGCCAATTTTGGATTGGGGCCTTTGGGGCTCGACAAACTCTGAATCTTCGAATAAAGTATCGACAAACTACCACCTATCTATATCATTAAACAGATTTTCGCTATGTCTTTTCGTTTTCGGGATCTCTGAAACGCGCAAGCGACAAACTCTGAAATCAGCCGACAAACTACTGCTTTACTATTCGAGCAAACAGATTTTCGCCGTCCTGTCAGAATGCTTGTGAATGAATAGTTAGTACATCTGCGTTTGCGCAAACACATGTTCAATAATATCACTCTATCGACTAACTATCTGTAGTTTCTGTTGTTTGGCTACTGATACTGCATATCGGTTAGGAGTACTTTTACAATAATAAATCTACATATCTTGGTGTACCATGATCTTAGAGCATTTAGCCTATGGAGATGGTACACAACAAATCGCAGTATACATTTTTCTGACACATTTTGCGGGAGGCGAGGTAAACACGCATGGCACCCTACGAAAATCTAGAATTCAATTACAGATACGCACACTATGAAATACTACTTCACAATAAAGAAACATACACACATCGACAAATTAACGTGTATCTACGTAATCGCCCGTAAATCATGCCCGTGTACTGTGTTGAGCTACCAACGTTCTATTGTATTTTTCTATCGTGACGGCACAAAAATTACTTCAAAATTTGTACTTTAATAAAACACGTTAATGTATATTTTATACTTACATGTGATAGGAAACGCCATAGTCTTGAAGATTTGAGTTACTGGATCGCCTTTTGCAAGAGGAAATTGCACAATTGACCATTTTTACGAGCTCTTACTTGCGATACGAAACGACACCAAATGGCAGCGGCCACGCGGCAACTAGTTTTATATAACGTGGACATATGGTCAACGTATTTTGGCAGTGGGGTTCGTCCAGCTTTGCCATCTCCGGGTTTAATGCTCTATCTAGACCATGATCGCTTACAGTACCATTGATAGCTTAGTGTGACCGAGATAGCGCTACATGGCAATAGCAATGTCTATTCACTCATTGTTTTTGATCTTTAGGAGCTAGTAGAAAACCCCTTAGACCTGTGGGCCTAGACAAAAGCCACACTCTTATTTTTCCGCAGTCGTCCCGCAGAAAAAACGTATGGATACTAGTAATACGTTTATTATTCTTCTCTACAATCTTCAATATAAAATATGGATGGAATGTAATTTAACTAACTATTAATTTTGTTTCAGTGCTAAGGTGAACAAGGGTGTGGGCATTGAGAACTGTCACTATCTCAACGATGGTCTGTGGCAGATGAAGCCAGTGAAGTAGAGTCAACTTTAGATATTATATTTCCATTGCCTTTATATGATGACTTGTATGATTGTAATGAAATTTCAAAACACGCATTTACGCGTATTTTATTTCGCATTTATTAACCGTTTACTAACTTTATTTTTCTTTTGGTAGTTTTGAGTTAATAAACGGTTAACTCTACTACGAAGTTTTCTATGTGATATAGCTATCAATTAAATTTGAATGATCCCACGATGGTTTATAGGTTGAAATTTCATCTTCAAATTTATGTTAACATTATAACAAAATCACAAAGTATGGACATTATGTAACTACTGTCAACGATCTAGATACCTGATGGTGAATAAAATTAAAAAGTAAATCTATATTTGTTCATTTATTATTCCATAATACCTTGCTGAGGGTAAGTATTAGCTTCAATGTGTTCAATATAACGTTTAAGTAGTATTATGGTTTAGTTCACTAATTTTAAACAGAGCCCTTATTATTCTCAAGTTAAGATTAACAGATTTATTTTTTGTAAGTAGCAGACGAGCAGATGGCCTTCATATAATAAGTATCGGCATACAAGTAACCGCTATCCACATGCTTTGCCAATATCAGGGTTTGAAATGTTCTTCTATTATGCGCTCGGGAAACAGTAGCGGGATGTTCACAACTCTAGTCAAAACTCTACACTTCTGGTTCTGTGGTAAAAATAAGACAAGAAACCGAACCGTACGATTAAAGCTTTCAGGTATGCAGAAATTTTGGTACATACCCTATCAAACCGAACTCTACCCACGTTGACATAGTCATAACTATAAAAGTACGGCGTCATTGACAATTCTAGACTGCAAAATTATTTTTGAAAGCCCTCGTACAAATAGTTGTATAAGTGAAAAAATGTACGGGGAATAATTATGATTGTGTAATCATTATGGATGAACCCTACTGCGGTGTCGAGTGATTGGTACAATGGTCAAAATTTGAGATTAAGTAATCCCCGGGTTCAGGAACCCGTTTATTCTGCGGGCGGCCAGCTGTCAGCCGTACCGGGACTTCTCCTTTTATTTGAGGGGAATGCGTGACCGCACCGTACCCGCCGTTGGCTAGACGACGAGCTTGTGTGGGACTCTCCCGGCAGAATGCCGGGCCTACTGAGTAAGCCCCACGGTTTTCTCACTGCCTTATAGCAGCGCGCGTGGTAGGGTCCACAATGCGACCCCACTACCCATGCGCCTGGTGGGGGTGGGGTGGGGGGGATTGTCCGCGAACACCAGGACAAATCCCCAGACGGAGAAGCCTCACGGCGGCGTGCACGGGGCCAACCGTGCACGCTGGCCTCACGGCAGGATCATCAGACAGGCAATGCTTGAGCAATGCCCGCCTTCGCTCGCCTATTTCTCTGCGGTGGAGGGGAGCGGCTTGATGATCTTCCTGACATTTTCGCAGAAGGAGGTGACAGCCACCTATTTCGTCTCACCGCAGAGCATGGCCACGACCATGCTCGGCACTCTCGGCAGCAAGAGGTCTCCGCCTCCGGCGTCGCCAGTCCTTGCACACCAACAGGGGGAGCGTCGTCGGGAGCGTCGCAGTGATGACACTGCAGCGTTTTCTCACGACGCGCGACCCGGTGCAGGTAGTGACCGAAACATCCATGTCCGGTCAGTACCTGCACTATGCGGAACGAGAGGCTGCCCTGCCAGCACCCTCTACTCATCCAACACCGGACGAATCGCTTCATTCATCCGGCCGGCAGCTGGGAAGGCGAGTGCCTCACCCCATCGGCGCAGAGCCTCCCTCTGCGGTAGCGAAACTCCCTGTCTGCCGAGACAAAACGCCGCGCTCGCTCAAGTGCAATGAATGTTCAATGAATGAAATGCCGCTGCAATGTCCAGTGTTTGTTGGCAAGTTTCAGAGTTTGTCGCATGCGCGTTTCAGAGATACGAGTATGTGTGGCTCAGCTGGGATAACGTTGCCCTAGCTGAGTCACACAGCCCCCTTAAACGCGAATCCGATTAGCACTGAAACTTGTCCGACAAACTGCCGCCTATCTATATCAGTAAACAGATTTTCACTATGTCGTTTCGTTGTCGAGATCCGTGTGGCTCAGCTGGGGTATTGTTACCCCAGCTGAGCCACACATATCTCTGAAACGCGTAAGCGACAAACTCTGAAACTTGTCGACAAACTCTGGACATTACAGCGGCATCCTCAATCTATTTTCCACAGTTTTTTTGTGTGTCTTGGCTGGGGTCAGCCACACAATTAGCTGTGCAGAAATGAACGTCCGGGTCAAATTCAGGTATGCCTTTCCATTTACTTCGCCTAAATTAATCTCGATTTAGATATTTGTAAAACTAGATGTCATTATAAGATGCTGATAATGTTTAGTGAAAACACATTCAAAGTCGTATATTATAATGATCTTATATACGAGTATTATGTAATGATAAATGATCTAATATTTTTTGAAGAATTTTCTATTTCACCATCATGTAGTCTTTTTGTTGACTAAAATAGAATGATGATAACAACGAAAAATTTCTAAGATTGTAAAGACTATACCTGTATAGGTTTAGACTGCTCTGTTTCGACTTAAAAGTAAATTGTCATTTAAAAGTAAGTAAAGATGTCATTTAGCTTACTCAAGACTCTGCTAAAGGGGCCTTTATCAGAGACTCAAGATGAGACTGTATGGCGCTCCTATGGCGTAGTTCAATCGCCTTTCCTTCGTGGAAGAAAATAACTTCTCTCTGGGTGCGGTCCAAAATTTTCTATTAGCGCTCATGTGCGCTATTTGCATGCAAACAGTCGGACCCATGTCGGACCAAAATGCCTCATGTGCGCATTTGTAAGCGGTATGACGTAATTGATGTTGTGCGTTGTTTTTGGCTCACTCTGAGGCGTTGAACACGTTCTTTTACGAACGATATTTTTTATCTTCCTCTTTCATATGCATTTTAAATTTCCTTCTCTTTCTAGATGACGCAGTAGATAAATCCCCCAATATCATCCAATCAAGCAGGGGTGTAGCTTGTCCTTGATGGACCCTGTATCAAAATTTGTTGGCCTTTCTTTCCTAACTGCGGCGTAGCCCTAATGAAAGGTAAAATTGTTCACGATGAAACAATTCTCACTCGTATTTAATAAAATAAAAACATTTGTTGAGTATTAGGTACCTAGTTTTTACTGACAATAGTTGCTCCTAGGAGCTAATTCGCAAAACAATTGAAATCAAATGAACATTCTTCTCGCCTTTTTTCTGCACATTTATTAATTAACTCATCCATATCAGAAGACGATTTCAGATAATCGAGATTTTCTGGCTCTATAGATTTGCACATTATGAATACTGATATTTTTTTTTATACACAACAGGTAAGCCCTTGGCCTTCATCTCACCTGATGGTAAGTGAGGATAAGGCCGAAGATGGAAGCAAGCTTCACCTGGTCTCTTCAATACCTGAGGAACTAGTTACCTGAATTATATGTATAAGTGTGAACTTACCTACCTAGCTAGTATGAGATCGCTGGTAATGTAACTCGGTTATGTACGAGTAACAAGGGGAAAAAATTACAAAATCTACAAAAAAATATTTTGAAAATTTTGAGAGAACATTGACATTGCTTTCTATACATACATTGAAATATAAGTAATGAAACAATTACAAATGTAATAATTACTTAGTTTTATTCCAAGCATTTCTGCTATTCTGATTTTTAGGTTCAGTATATTCATGGTGGATAAATCACCATGAGCTTCCAAAGTGTGCCGCATATGGTTAGAGCCAAGTGAACCCAATGTGGACTCATACTGAAAACGTAGGTCATGAAACTGAATTAAAGATGAAGATGCTTGCTTTCTGATTACTGTTTTAGCAATCATACAAATAATATAGCTTTTTAATAAACATAAAGGGTCTAGGCCTAGGAAGTCCATGCTCCGCAATGCATGGATTGCTGCCAGTCATAAATGTCCCTGGATGCCCAAACTGCCTGCCATAAGCAAACACCGATAAGAGTTTGGCATAATTGTAACCAAACTATTTTGGTGAATCAGAGGACCTATTACCGATCTCATAGTTTTGCAAATGATATCATATGATTAATCAATCAATTAGCCTATCGCACGCAGTGCACTTCTGGACATAGTCCTCTCCCAACCTGTGGCACAACACTCTGTTCTCTGCTTTCCGCATCCAGTCCATCCCTGCTACCTTTCTCAGGTCATCGGTCCACCTAGCTGCAGGGCGTTCTACACTACGTTTTTTTTATTATATGATATCATAGTGAAAAACGAAAAATACGATTTCGAGTCAGATTTTTGGACTCGATGCAAAATGTCCTAAAAGCAATAAATGTCCTATATGCATAATGACATACTCTCAAAATGTCTTAAACGCAAAATGACATATAGGTACTCAAAATGACTCTATCGCAAAATGACCTAAACGTGAATTGACCTAAACGTACAATGACTTAAACGCAAAATGACCCTTTTAATTTGCTCGCCACACGCAGAACGCATATTGACCTAAACGCAAAATGACCTATATGATCACTTTTCGAATGAACGCTGTAGAATTAATACCTGTTACGGCCCAGCCTTTGCTCCCAGCAAGTGAGTTTGTGATTTCATTCATGGATATCCAAAAAAGACTACCTACCTAATATTACAAGAGAAACACCATTTTCCCGCGGTAAAAAATATTGTTTATTTGTATCTTTGATAGTATTATTATGAAAGATAAAACTTAACCATCAGCTCGCGGCTTAGGGGATCCTGGTTGACTAACTCTACTTGAAACTTGTGATTTTCCTACTTTGTTCCACGGGAAATAGCCTTATCTATATTCATTTAAAGAAAAAAAAACATTAAAAATACAGAATTGTTTATTAACTCAATGAATACTAAAGTAAGAACCAACTCAAATTAAAACAAGGGTGTTTCTTTTACAATTTATTAAAGGTGAGTTGCACTGCACCAAAAAAAAAACATGTTTTCCTGCTGCTTTGTCGGTGTAGTCCACGGAGTACATAACCAGTGGAGAAAGCATCGGCATGTTTTTATTCTAAAACAAAGTCACCGATTTACGGCGGGGGGAGAGGTAAGCTCGCCCACTGTAATTGGATGATGAATTGACAACCAAATGACAAGGACTTTCATAGGCGCGCCAAAAGAGCAATTAAAAAATATGGATACCGATATCGATATTTTTTTACGTTATTAGTACTTTTAGGTTTTGGTTTGCGATACACGTATTATGGGTTTTCTTTATGAAATAAAAAGGCTTATTATTGTTTTTAAAGCTTTATTTTTTTTAGTAAATTATTGTAAGATCCTACTTGAAGATAACACCCGTCGGTAACAAGGAATATATTATACAGATCAGGACCAATACAATTTAAACGTCACATAACATATTCTTTTGCCTATTATTATTATTATTATTTCATACTTACTGGTTTTTAAAATGAATGAGTTTAGAATAGGTTTTTCTTATATAATCTTTTGGGTTTGTGTTATTTTTTGTAATAAATGTCAGTCGCGTATTAATATATTTTGTTGCCACACATGAAGCTAAGTCAATTAGGTGATTGGTAGATTCTACATCAAATTGGTGAAAGTGAATATCTGGAAATAAATCGTATCCTACAAAAGATTTAAGAACAGCCATTGTGAAGTAGTCCGAAGTGTATTTAGATGTGAAAGTTTTACCACCACATTCTGCCAGGGCTCTTTTAATAAAAATTTCACTGCGACGACATATTGTTAATACTGTCGTTGAAGCATACATAAGTTTGCCTTTCTCATCTTTCTGATATTGTAGACTATCTTCTTTTGGCAAGCCAAGCAACGCTCCAATACATGTTTGGCATTTTAATTTTTTTATTAATGCGTGGACGATGTAACCTGCTATATATTCAACCACTTTTGTGCTAAATTTAGTAAAACAAAATTCTTCTTGCAATTCAATGTCAAAATCGTCACTAGTTTCTGAAACAGTGTCCTGGTCCTTGCGTCTTGTAGTAATATTAATACGATCTAAAGCAGATGTACATTGTAAAACCGAAATTTGATTGAGTGCTCCACAATTACCGGTTCCTGTATTCTTGATTTGGGCATAAGTCAGTAATTTTTTATAGATGCTCTCAAACACTCGAGCGGTTGGGTTGTTATTTGATCCTCCATGGCTTCTGACACTACCAAAAAAATGTTCAAGGTGGTCCTGACTTATTTTGTGTAGTGCTAAGTACGTAAGAGCGCAATCCTTATTAAGCACCAATTCCTGAATCAAGTGTTTGGCACTCTCTATGCAGATACAGAATCCAAGAAATCCGGTGTGTCGTGGAGACTCTATAAGTTTAACTGTTTTTGTACTATTCCCGTTTACTAATTCAGTAGAAAGTTTCAAAATTTCATGTTTCGCCAAGTCTAATTTATGTATTACGCAAGCAGCATTATTTTCATTTACGGCCCTCTTGAAATCGTAGCCATGAACATGCGAGTCTAAAATATCAAAGAGGTCATTCATCATTTTCAAAAAATCTATCGTACCTGTAGTTGTTTGAAATTCCGATAAATGAAGCTGATTTTTGCAAAAAATAAGAGCATCTGCGACACTTTTGCTGAAAATCTGGGTTGCTAGACTTACTTTCATTATTTTACATTTAAAAAATATATGTATAGCTCTCAATCGGTTTGCTAGATGAAAATGTTCCTCCGTCTGTAAATTATATTTTACTAGATGTTGCCAAGAAATGATTTGACCATTTTGGTCCACAAAGCTGCCATAAAATTCGAGCATTTCTTACAAGTTTAATCATGTGTGCAGGATCTAAAAAAAACTGCTACTTGCGTGTCACTGCATGGATTTTTGAATGTAGTAACTAAGTTATTCGGATCGAAAGTACAGCCTAATATTCTAGCCATAGATAAATTCGCAGGGCAACCGTCAAAAGTTACAGCTATTACTCGAATACCGATGTCTTCAATCAAATGTATAGCTTGAGTGAGCAGAGATGCTTTTTGATTGCTATTGATTCCGTTGATCAAGAAATAGCCAATTGGGATTTTATAAGAAGCATTTAATGGAACCAGAAGAAAAACAAGCGCTTCTTTGGCTTCAAGTTGACAATCTGATTCCAAAGCAGTGCCATAATTAACATGACCATAAAATCTTTTCCCCTGAGGATGGTATTCAATGCCGCTTTTAATTGCCATTTCGTCGAATATTATCGTGGCATAAATCTGGTTTCCTTGTTTTGCTACTAATTTAAGAGCATTAATAGCTTCCTTAGTAAAACCAGGTTGTCCATCAACAGACTGATACCATTTTCGAAGCGTACTAGGACAAGGTAAACATGTGCTAAAAGTTTTCCTTACAAAATCATAAGCCTGGGGGGAGTAAAAATGTAATGTTATTGCAAAAGCTCGAATTTCTGGCGAGTATTTTGTTTTTGGTATGTGACCTGTCAAATATTTTTGCTGTTGTCTTTTTATTAATTCCTGATTTTCTACTCCGATGCTTTTTAAAATGGTCTCATTTTCTTGATTTAGTAATGACATTTTAGTAAGTGTGTCTAAAATTTCTTGTAAGCCTGCAACTTTCTTTTTTAATTTCCTTGTTTTGTCTTGAAGGTTCTTTATATGCTTCTTCTTCTTATTCAAATTATATGTGAGATGAGCAATGTTGCGTTTCATTTTTCTTTTCCTTGGTGTTAAATCAATGTATTGTTCTTCGGTGCTCTTATAATTTCGTTCATCTGAACTCTGAAGTTAAAAAAGTATAAATTTTATAACAGCTGCATTACAAAAAGTTTAATACTTTTAATTACACTATTTTCATGAAAATTACCTTGCTTGTAGAAGGTTTATTTTCAACGTCTTCTGTTTGGGTATTAGTTAAATCAGCTTGGAAATTAGTTGAATCAGCCGGTGACCCCTGCAAAATTATCTATTTTATAATATTTAAAGTAAGACGAAGATTTCACTAAAAATCTACAATATTGTAAAAATTAATACACTGATTAATTTTTTGTTAACTCTGGTATTATACAGAATTACAAATACGTTATGTATATATTATTAGTTGGTGACAGTCATTATAGAAACAATCTGCTGATTGTTGATGCTGCAATAAAAAGGTAATTGTTAGGATTACCGTGTTTTTAAAAAATACATTCTTATTTTCTCTCAACAAAGACGACAGATCTTTAATGTTCTTTGATTCCTCTGGAATAGTCTGTAAAATTCAAATATTTTAACAACAAAAAGTGCAAATTATAACTCATTTAATAGTTTAATATACAAAAAATACTTACAAGAGTCGGTAAATATAGTGTAGGCACTGACGACCTATATAATCTGCGTCTATTATTTTTTAACGTTTCAAAACAATCTGGTGTGAAATGTCTAGAACATACAACACTGTACTTTGTTGGAAAAAAATTGTCTTTTTGCGTAGCGCTGATCCAAATTTCTTTTTTCTCGCTATTATTGTTGGGAAATCTGCAAAAGTATTAATGTATGCAATATACATATTTTTAATTATCTTATGGCTCTGTTCTCGTAAGCTATGATAGGCGTTTGCGTGGAGTAATACTCGTAGTAACGTATCCATTTTTATACATAATCTAGCTGTGCCCGCGAACTACGTTTCGCCATAACAATTGTCAAAAAAAGCTCTAATTACCTAGGGTTATAAAAAATAGTTTACGAATTATTCTCAGAGCTACCGAATATACACAAAAATTTTCATAAAAATCGGTCAAGCCGTTTCAGAGGAGTTCGGTTACAAACACTGTGACACAAGAATTTTATATATTAGATATTAGAAGAAGATATACTTAGATTTGGCGGGCAAAACCAAACGCCTAAGCTGGTGTTAAAAAAAAATAATTACAAAAAATATTAAATACTAGTAATACTAAATTTTAAGATATCGATATGCATGGTTCCGCTGCCTTCGCGGCACCGCACTATCAAGAACGAAAGAGACAATGGACTCAATTCTGAAGCGGCCGCTAAATTTCCTAATTTTATTTAGGTGTCGCTAAACCATTTTCCTATTCTACGGTATCTGTCAAATTCAACTGACATTGCTAATTTGAATCTGACGTTTCTAATTTTAGACGGTCAATTCAACTTAGGTTTAGCCGTTCAAACGCTATTCCAGACGTGAGATTTTTACGCGTAAACTTCCTAAACTGATTAATTTTAGCGGCGACTAAAATCATCCCGATTAAAATTAGAACTTTGCTAAAATCCGCCATTTTGGTAATGAAAAATACAAATCCAAATAACAAATGAGGTAGAAATTTTAATTTTGCCCATATTGATTATTTTCGCCTTAAATGAACAGGAAAATAAAAATATTTTTTTAGTAATTACAATTATATTGTTAAAAATAGGATAAAAATGTACATTAAATGTATTAACTGATATAAACATAAACCCGTTTTAGTTTCTTTAACAACAAGATCCATCCATTAATTTACTTTAATATTTTTACGACAGCAACACAAACAAAATTAAAACTAATCTTAGACATTTTAGAATTACGCTTAAGCTTTGCCTAAATTTAGTTGGCCTGTCACCGTAGAATAGCACTTGCTTAACCGGCCATTTAAATTAAGTTTAAATTTAGAAATTTTAGTTTTAGGTTATTTAGACGGCGGGCACACAGAATTGAGTCCAATATCTATTACGCAAGTCAGTGCACCAGAAAGGGATAGCTAAAGACATCAACGCAAACATTCCAAAAATTAAAATTTTGATTTAATTTGTCAATTTAATAAAAAACTACTTACTTATGAAATGTTATCCCATCTTTTGTGTAGCTTGAGGTAGTAGTACACTTTCCACACCATTTAATCGCACAACTAGGCATTACTTTAACGTTTATTGAATTTAATAAGGAGAGTGCGTGACGTTCGTACGTAATTTTACAATTGCTCCGACTGACCAATATTTCGTCGCATAAGCTTGATATAGCGTATGTTTGGTGACTGCCCTCACCCCCGCACGCGCTCTCCACTGGTTATGTACTCCGTGGTGTAGTCTTATAAATGTCTGCATAAAATAATCAATAAATGCGGATATTCTTTAGTGGCCAATAATAGATAAGAACTTCATTGAAATATTGTAATATCTTTGTACCTCCTTGATTTAGTTCTCTGCGTTCAATTATTCGCGATTCGAGATCAAATTCTATCTATCAAACACACTTTAAAAATACCTGTAACCGTTTTTTTGTTAAAATACTTTAATAATACCTGACAATGCAGGGCTACTTACCTAGCTGGATCCTTGTAGAGACCCTACGACCTAGAAATGGAAACCGCTCAACCCAGGCCCTTAACAACATTTTGCGTATAAGACATTTCGCGTTTAGGACATTATGAGGTTACGAATAATATTTTATGACATTTTGCGTTTAGGACATTTTGAGTTGAGGACATTTTACGTTTAAGACATTTTGCGTTTAGGACATTTCGCGTTTAGGACATAACGCGTTGATGAATTAGGGCATTCTGCGTCGAGTTCAGATTTTTTATAATTTGTTCATTATTTAATGAGGATCAGTACAACTTTTACAAACTTGTTCAAATTAGTATTCAAATTATTCTCTATGACAAACTAATGGTATATGTTTTTGAATTATCGAAATCGGCCCATTAGTCACCGAGATATTGAGTCTTAAACCTAGACCCGTGCGGGCGGTTAAAGCCGTGTGCCGAGAATACGCGTGACGTCACAGGCTCCATGCCGTGCGTGCTCCTTGTTGTACGCTCACGCCTCAGTCCGCCAGGCAAGGGTGTAAGTTAAGATGTTTCATTTGTGTATTAAGGTGTAATGTGTTTAAATATATTACATTGTGATATTGTATATCGAACTAGTTCTAATCATGCCTATAAATTACTTAAATCTTTTTGTTTTGTGATTGAATTACTGTTAAGAGGCCAATCACAAAATCGCGGCGCGCGGAGCTAAACAAACAAACTTTTCGGCATCGCCGACGAAACAATATAAATTCTAGTTCTATTTCATTCATAAGAAATATATCGCTTTATAAACATATAAATAACACAACAGTTTAAGCAAGGGTTAAAAAATATTTTGGTATAAAAATTACGTTTAAGCAATGGAGAATTTCGTACATAATCTGACTTGTTTCGACGGCTTTTCGTTAGAAAAGTTAATTCGATTAAGAATTTCTTTCTTTTCTTAGGAGCCATTAAACGAAATATATTTAAATTTTGTTGAAGTGAAGGATATTGTGTCACGTAAAATTAATATTTTGATAGTTAATATTAAAGAGAATCTATAAAGATTCCCAAATGAGGTCCGCGTGAGTTTTTGCCTTAAACGTGCTTCTGGTAAATAACTATGACTAAGTTATAAGCCGCTTTATTGTTACTGTAGATAACAATATTATCAAGTAAATGCTTTTTATTGCAACCAACGAAAGTTATACTATTTTAACCATTAAAAACCTTAATCTGCGCGTTATCTTGTAATAGGCCTCTTAAAAAATGTAAGCTCATACCATTTATGTTGTGTGGAAACTATAGGTAAGCTTATAGTATATCAAAATATGATATTATATAATACATTAGCAATGTATCTATAACCACTTATAATATTGGTGTACCTTTTCCATAAATAAATAAACTAACTTATTTAGATCATCAGTTCCGGAATTGTCTGCTGGTCCCAGGTCTCTTCAATACCTATAGTAGTTGTAAATGAATGTAATTTACAAAGACTTTCCAGCGTTTCTTTTTAGTTGGGGTCTATTTCTTCATACTTCTTTTTTTACAAGTAAAGTAGGTATAAATAAAATATAGATTTATTTAAAACGGTTTCTATTTTTCTACATAAAGGATAAAATAAGAAATCAAAATCATAAGAACACATTTTGGTACAACCAGCTGTTGGTATCTTGAGTTTTGCGTGCACCATAAATACCTATTTGAAATTCACGGCCCTCTGTATATATTTACTTTGTGTACTTAATAAAGAGGACAGGCTGTCTACATCGGGCGGAATTAGGCTTACTCGTACATAGACGCGGGCATATAGCGATCTAGGTGCAGTTAGGAATGAAGGATTCAAGCCCGTTTGTGATAGCGCGCGATTCACATATCGATACATAACGCTCTGTCTCACGCTGCCAAGCTATTCGAGCCATTGCTGCTGAAGAAGATCCACCTCGCGGCCGTAATGAAGCTGAATAACCACACCGTCGGGGTTTTGTGGCCTCCCGGTCTCCTCTACAAGCTGGCCGTCATCAACATCTCGCCCGCTTATGAGACTGCTGACGCTATTTCGGAGCTTCGTTCTCTTGGTTAAGGAGGCTACCTTCCAGCCACGCCCCATACTCGCAGGTATACCCCAGGACAGCTGCCTGTCGCCGTGCCTCTACGCATCCTACATCGAAGACATCTTCACCCTCCAAGTAGGGTTGCCACCTTTTTTTTGTCCATATAAAGAACATTGGCTTTTAAAAGGTTGGAAAAAAAGTACATTGTGGGAACATAAAGTACTTTTTATTCCACTTTATTATTATGCTTAAAAAATATTTTTCGTTACTTCTAGCAACTTTATTGAACTTTATGTTTTTTTTATTGCACTCAATCGATCAAACAAACAAACAAATTTTCATAAGCACCTTGACATGACAATGTTGAAAATTGCGGCTAAATTGCGTTTAGGAATGAGCTTTGGGTTCTTTGGCTTTGGTTCACAAGAAGGTCAAAGATGCACCGAAAACGGGAAACTCTGTCCTCATCCATAATAATCTTCCAGTTCTAGATATAAAAGAGAAACTGTTAGCTTGGGCTGATTATATACAGGAATTATTTCACGATTCAAGACCAGAAGAGTTTGAAGTTGGTGTGGGAAACGTAAAACTCAGAAGAAGACCATTTAGACCTACTCGTAAACCTCTTTAATTAAATATATGCGACCAATATTATAATGGCTTATCTCAACTTTTATCACCATCCCGAATAAAGTGGACCGAAAACTTGTATGAACAATAAGCTTAATGAGCTATGTCTTAAAGATCTTTCTTAAAATAGTACATGGTCGAATATACTGAATATGTAAGATCTTGGCCACACACAGTTTGGCTTTAGAAGTAGATTCCTGCTTCTGACTAGAGAAATAGATTGTACTAGGGACGCCCTCTTTTGTACTCGCGTGACATAAACCATGACTTACCTATTTGCTGCATCGATTACGAGAAAGCTTTTGATAAAGTTCAACATATGAAATTGATCCAAGTTTTGAAATCAATCCCACTTCTTATTAACATCTATGCAGAAGAGCTTTTCCGGAATTGATTACCTAGTCATACAGGCGTTATTGTAAAGAGCACTCCTATCAATAATAGCTATATGTAACGCTGATAATACTGCCTTGATCTCAGACATTTTGGCGCCATTACAACAGCTTCGTTAATGTTAATGAATCAAGTCAGGAAATGGGATTGAGCATCAATATTGCAAAAATCCAAATACTTGTTGACACTCTAAGACACTGCAACATGACTCGAAGCTCTATGTCGGGACAGAATTGGTAGGAACGGTTACTGAGTTCGGGTACCTGGGAAGTTGGACGAATGAGAGAGGTGACCATGCTCAGAAGATAAAAGTCCGCATTAAGATGGCTCGTTGAGCCTTTTTTCAGAATTAACTGATCGAGGTCTGAGCCTTGACTTAAGACTACGCATAGTCCGCTATTTTTTCTGTACTATACGGTGTAGAACCATGGACGCTCACACAAAGTATGATAAAAAGGTTGAAGGCGTTTGAAATGTGGATATACCGCCGTATCTTGAAAATCTCATGGCGTGACCGAATCACCACCGTGTAAGTACTAAGTAGGCTCAAGAAGAAGATGGAGCTTATGAATACCATCACGGGAATGAGAAATGATAAATACAAACTACTCATTATCCAGGGGAAAGTTGCTGGAAAGAGAAGTGCTGACAGAAGGCGGCACTTGTGGTGGAAGAACCTGCGGGACTGGTTTTTCTGCAGTACCACCTCATTATTCAGAGCAGCAGCTTATAAAATTAAAATTGCCCTGATGTTGTCTAACCCCGAATAGACGAGGAACTATAAGAAGACCTTTTTGGCGACCTCTACATAATCTGTCGTTCCGTATTACGCAAACATTCTTACAATAAACTATTTTTTTATTTTTACATCTAAAGCTGCTGCTCAAGTGCTCATATAATCAATGTCGCGAAAATAATATACTAAAATAATAATATACCTACCCACCACAGAAGACATAAGTTAGAAAAGCCTTGTTGTTAAACCTTTAACTACAACTACCAATGTAGGTAGTTATTTGGTGTTATAATTATTACATTTTTTTCAAAAAGTATCTTAAATTTAAGTTTTTATAATTCATACATGTAGAAACACAAATATTATAAAAAACATAAATCTACTGTTCCACTGACAGCGGGGCACGGCCCAAGCTACCGGTGCTTATTATTTTATATTAATATTATATTAATACTTTTCGCAAAAATAGTAATAATATTTTAATAGAACTGTTAAAGTTATTCAAAACGATAAGAATATAACTGCGGAATATTTAGTGATAAAGAGCTGAATGAAAAACTCGTGTAGGTACCTATTTTTAATCATCATGTGGATTGTATGTTACACATATAATTTTTTTCCGGACGTTTACATTTACATGTTGTATATGTATATTGTATACCTTTTTAGCCTTTTCTGTGTTTTGTGATCGTTAAGATCTAGTTAAGTTAAGTTAAGTTAATGTCTTTAGTGGCAAGGGTTTTTATTACAAAAACATTTTGCCAGCGTCACGTCAGCTTTTGTTTGTTAAAAAAGAACGAAAAATTAAAAAGATGAACATTTGAAGAATTTGCAGATCTGAAACAAAGGAAAAATACAATTACTATCTACTTAATTTACATCTAAATGAACACAACCTACACAAAGATACTTATTATTTACACTATAATACACATCAAACATGAATGAAATGGAAAAAAAAAAGGGAAATCAATACCATATTAAATTTTTATATCATTACAAGTGACAAAAGAAGCTATTACCTTTATTAAAGATGAATCTACTTTACATAAAATGACATCCATACTAGTAGGTAACGGATATTTACACTTGACAAGAGTATTAAAAAAGTTATCACGTTTATATTTAGAGCAAATAAAGAACACATGGTTGACATCTGCTTCTCCCAACCCGCACTCGCACAACGACGAGTCCAAAATTCGCAGCTTTTTAAGGTGAAATGGAAGGCAACAGTGACTGAGACGCAATCTAGTGATGATTGATGACAATTTTCGACTAGCTCGAAACTTGAAAAACCAGGGCTTAATTGGTAGCTCAGGTTGAAGTTTAGCATAATATGAGCCCTTGGTTTTACTACTACTTGCCCATCTTTGAGACCATTTAACTTTTAAGGCCTGTCCAGGTAAGGATAACAAGTCCATAGGATAAATCTTAAATGGAACTTTGTCCCCACAAATAATAGCTTGCTTTGCAGCAACATCAGCTCTCTCATTACCATATATACCACTATGGCCAGGAATCCAAGCTAACTCCACAATGTAACCATTTCGAGCACATTCCACCAGTAACTGCCTACATTCTAAGATAAGCTCATTCCTGTGACACGATTTAAATGGATTACTCCCTAACAATTTTAAGGCGCTTAAGCAGTCTGAAAAAATTACCACCCTTCGCAACCTAAGCAATAATACATATTTTACCGCTTCTAATAGACCTCTACACTCCCCTGTGAACACAGAGGTCACTGGTGGGCATTTAATCTTTTGTATAATATCATAATTCTCATGATATACGCCAACACCCACACACCCCATTAAAGATTCTTTTGATGCATCAGAATACACATAATTCCAACCTGTCCAGAATTGATCTTTCAGCCGAAGGAAATGCTTAGAAGTCAAAACATCTCCTTTTACCAGACCTAGATTTAGACAAACAGCCGGCTTAAACAAAAGGACATCAAAATGAAATTCAAACACAGGAATTTTATTCATCCTGCTCACTGGATATTTTATATCTTGCAAGCGCTGATAACTCCTGACCAAGCAAGAAGTCTTTTTATGAGCCCAGAATGATCCAGAGATAGTGAACCGCGCAAGTAACTGAAGCTTAGGCAAAAGAGGATGACACCTAAATTGAAAAACCCTGTACAAAAACTTGTCTGCCAAAAATTGCCGCCTGAATTCAAGAGGTGGGTCAACACATTCTGTTTGCAGCGCATTAATTGGAGATGAACGCATTGCACCACAGATAATTCTCAAGGCTCGTGCCTGGATGCCATCTAATTTGAGTAAAAGCTTTCGAGACAAACAAAAAAGACCCGTAGTCCAGAATACTGCGAATGACAGCATTGTACAACAGTTTTAAATAGAAGGGATGTGCACCCCACCATACCCCCGCCAGACACCTCAACAAATTTAAATTTTTTTCACACTTAACTACTACATACTCTAAATGAGAAACAAAAGAAAGTTTCGAATCCAAAATTACCCCTAAGAACTTTATTTCATTACTAACAGGGATCCTAAATCCATCAACAAAAATATCTATACGAGGTCTAAGACGTTTTCTAGTAAAAATCACAATTGAACTTTTTTTGGGAGACAGAGTTAAGCCATTCACCTTCAACCACCTTACCAGAGAGTCAATACCCTCTGACACATCACCAGAAGCAACTTCTATACTTTTGTTTGATGAGTATAGGACAATATCATCTGCATATTGCAAAACCCTACAAAAAGGGGAAACAGAATTATACAGATCAAAAGTGTACAAATTAAACAATAAGGGACTAAGGACCGAGCCTTGAGGTAATCCTTTGAATAAGATCCTAGATGATGTCAGCTCACCATCTACCCTCAGATAAATATGTCGTCCCGAGAACAAAATTAGAATAAAGTTAATAATCTTTGGATGTACCTTTAACTGATCCAACTTCGATTGTAAAATAGACAGACAGACACTGTCATATGCAGCAGACACATCCAAAAAAGCTGCAACATTTGACTCATTACGAGAAAAGGACAATCTCGTATCCGTGACAAAAATAGCAAGATTGTCCAGAGTACTTTTGCCTTTACGGAACCCATATTGACAATCTGGGAGAATTCCATTACTCTCTATAAACCACTCCAGCCTATTCTTTATGAGATGTTCAGCTACTTTAGAGAGGACAGAAGACATGGCAATCGGCCGATAACTATCGACGCTTGCGGTATCCTTTCCTGGTTTGAGAATAGGAATGATAATTTGGGACTTTAGGGAATCAGGGATGAAACCTACGTCCACACATTTATTCACAAGCTGTAAAAAATATTCTAGACAGACTTGGCCAGACCTCACCAAGAAGGAATATGGGAAACCATCTAACCCTGGAGAAGAGTCCTTCAAGTGAGGTAAAATTAACTGCAACTCGTCCATAGTAAACGGATCAAATGTATCACTACCCGTAGGAGATATTGGAAAAATATCACAAAAATTTGGAACAAATGAAGGGGCTAATTTATCTAAAAAACCATTCGACCAAGCAGAATCTGTAGGACAGGCAGGGGATGGATTCTTAAATGACCCACGGAATAATCTAATTTTTTCCCAAACTGCAGAGGGACGTACTTCTGGGGATATTGATTCACAGAATGATTTCCAGCCTTCTCTCTTTTTGGAATGAAGAAGGTTTTTTGTACGTGTCATTAAAGATTGTAAGGCTGAAAAGTTTTCTTCTGTCATATTATGTTTGTATGAGCGTTCAGCGAATTTCCTATTCCTCACAGCTTTTGTACACTCCTCATCCCACCATGGAGGTGAAGGTTTTTTATATGAGAATGACTTAACAGGAAAAGACTGGTCAGCAGCACTACTAATAGTATCCATGAAGGATTTAAAGCAATTATCAATATTTGTTGTAGACAGAGGAGGAAGAGATTCTGCAAATGATTCCATGAGCCCTTTGAAGTTATCCCAATTTGAGTCATTGGATAAATTATATTTTAAAAGTGGCTTGACTATTCTGTGGTCTGGTCTAGAAAAAGGCAAATCTATAAAAATGGGGAAATGATCACTGCCATATGTACTGTTACATACCTGCCACGTCATAGATGGGATCAAACTTGCAGATGCAAATGACAGGTCCACTGCACTAATCCTCTCATAAGGCCTAGTGCGACGAGTTGGAGTACCATCATTTAAAAGACATAAATTAAATGTATCCATCAATTCGAAAAATTTTTCAGCTAGGGTGTCACGCTTTTCACAACCCCAGGCTGGATGGTGAATATTAAAATCACCCATTATAATAACAGGACCTTGTATTCCTGATAAAATTTTGCACACATGGTTTATAACAGAAGTAGAAGGATGAGGTATATACAATGATAAAATGTTAATGTTTTTGACTTTGACACTAACAATGGAAAAATTATCAGGTGAATCTATGTCCAACCTGATACAAGACAATGAGGAATTTATAAGAATGGCAGTACCACCATAGCCATCAAGATTGTCATCCCTGAAACACAGATAGCCAGGAACCCTAAAGAGAGAACCTGGCTTTAACCTACTTTCAGAGATGGCAACCACAAGGGGTGAATACTTTTGCAAGATATGAAGAAAATCAATTTTCTTGGCCTGCACACTCTGGCAATTCCACTGGATTGCTACAGCCATTTTGAAAAAGTTGAAGTAAAGATCTTTAAGAGAGATGTTAAGGACTGAATAATTTCAGAGAGAGATGATGAAAAAAGAGAAGGGTCAGGAGAAGGGATAGTAACCTTTGCAGACGGAAGAACTGGGGGTCTCACAAGGTTGTTATGCTCAACCCTGTTATACCCAAAACGAGGTACAGGAGATGGTTTATGTTGTACATAACTTGTTTTTTTATATGAATAAGTATTTGATGATAATGGAACAGGGGCGATGGAAGAGCTTAATACATCCCTGTAACTCTTGGCTACAGGGGCATGTAGGCTTGAGGCTTCAGTATATGAAATATTTTTGTCAGCCATTGATATTTTAATGTTTCTCTGCCTAGCATACTCTGGGCAAACTTTATCTGTAGCAAAATGGGAGCCTGAACATGAAAAACATACAGCATTAACTTTCTCAACATCACAAGAATTGCCTGCATGGCCCTCACCACCACACTTATAACATCGCTGCTTGGACCTACAGTTGGAAACGACATGACCAAACCTACAACAATTGAAACACTGTACTGATGGGTAATAGTACTTCTCAACTACCATAGAGTTATAACAAAGGAAGATCCTCGGAGGAAGAAATTGACCATCAAATGATAGCACGCATGATTGGGACGGCTTCCACACTACAGATCCCTCTACAGACACCTTATAGTTAAGCCTTCTAACCTTAATGACTGGGCCACAGCCTTCTGGAACCTTGACATTTTCTATTATTTCCTCCTCACTCCAGTCAACAGGGATGCCCTTTACAATCCCAAGACGAAGGATACTAAATGATGGAATAAAAGCTTTGAAACCAGAATTTTGAATTAAGCTACTTGTAATAAAATCATTTGCCAATGCAGCACTAGAGAACGTCAAAGTTATTCTGTTTCTTCCAATACTCTTAATACTGCCATTAACAATGCCAGCAAACTTATTTTTCTCCAAAAAACGACCAAAGGTAACAGGGTGGAGGTAAGAAGCAGGTGTGTCACCATTTATTATTTTTTGTACATGAATAACATATGGACCCTTGTCACAATGAAAATACTCCTGTCTACCTGAAGGAGACTGGAGCGGCGCCGACACTGTTTGAGGCAAGGAGCGTTCAGATGAAACGAGAGAGTCTGTAACACCAGACAAACCCATCCCTTCATGCATTTTTGTTTTTAAGGTCTGTCCTAGCGGAAAAGCATCTGTTAACGAAGGATTAGTGTTTGAAACCTGTCCCAAAGGAATTTGCTCAGATGATTGGATCAAACTCAATTCCATAGTATTCTCATGACTACTTTGAGATAACTGAGACCTCTTCACGTCATGACGTTTACGCTTACTGGACGACTTGCGTTTTTTAGGTTGTGCTACTGAAAAATCGTGGTAAGACACAATAACCTTGCTGTCGCTACTAACGGACGAGGATGCATCATCCTCCACCGATACAAAGCTACCAGGCGAAGGAATGCCATCCTCATCCATCGCACACACAGCACCTCTGTCCGAGGGCTCCGTGCCTCCTGAGGTAGCAGCCATTGACACAACTACATACTAAAAATAAGACAGATGAATACACTTACCTAATAGGTACTAAAATCTAAATCTGATACCACTACTAATTTACACTAAATGAAATTCCTATATAACACTAATAAACCACATGAAATTAACTAAAATTACTGAATTTTACAAATATTTTTCCTTCGCGAAAAACAAAACACGACCGCGCAAGCTGACGATCAACCGGAAAAAAAAAAAACTAAGATCTAGTTTAGTACGTACGTAGATACATGACAACCCACTAGATTTTACAAGTTGCTTAACTTCTCTCTTCTCTTTGTCACGGAACATCACTTTTTCCAAAGTTTCTCTGGCTTTTTCATGGACGTATTGCTTTGCTATATTTAGGTACTATGCAATATTAAGTTAGTTGATTGTCTTAATAACAAACATCAATCGGACGCCAAATAATTACCCACTGGAACGTCCGTGGGGACTATAGTCCCCAAAATCGTAAGCTTCTCGATCGACCTGGGTACTATGGTACCCAGTTCCCTTTGCGTAAAACCGCGCGGTGTGATAAAAAAATCGCGAAAAATAAAATATTTTCTCTATGGCTTTATTCCTTTGTCAATAGTCTCTTTCATATGTTGACAGGTCATGTCCAATTTATTTTTAGTCTTAGATTGAAATTTTGTCATAAGGCGTGTTCGGGTAGCCTGTGGTGGCGTTTTTAGCATTATCAAAATTGGCGTTGATGTAAAGCGTTCGGTTAGGGGGTTATTAAATTTTTGCCATTTTTGCTCCACACCCTAACCGAACGCTACATTATCAATATGTCAAAGTCATAAGCTATTATAACCTAAATTTATTTTCAGTTTTCAGATTCTGGATGTATTATGATGTAATAAGCTCGCTTCATGATTAACGATCATTAATTTCCATAAATAATGAAAATAAAATTTATTTCGTTATAACTTATTCAATCGTGTCAAAAATTTTACGTTTGTAAACGTCAAAAATCTTAAATGTCAAAAACTTCCACTTTTGACCCTCTTCGCTAGCTGGGGCGAAATTGGCAGTTCACAATGCCATTTTTGACATTTTTTCAGCTACCCGAACGGTTGACGTAAACAGATAAAAATGCAACTTTTGTTCACATTTCTTCTAACCGAACGCTCCTTGTGTCAATTTTGTCATTTTTAACAGTTATTTTTGCCATCTCGATGCTATCCGAACGCGCCTATTGTCTGCGGTTTAACCATGAAGTTATAGAATAACTTCATGGGTTTAACTTACTTGGCCGTATCCATACGTTTCTTACTCCATGACCGATGAGATTTATTGCGTACTTACTTAGTCTGTATTAGTATTTTCGTAGAGTGTTCTATATCAAAATAAACTAGAAGAATTGGGCTACATTATTATGTATGGTTTATGATAGTTTATAGTGTTATATTGCCACACTAAACGTTTTTTTCAAAAAGTGAGTATTTTTGAAATTTTAAGCACTTTAGTTACTATTCTCGTCATTATTCATTCAATTATGAATCCTTATCTAATTAACTATTGTAAGTTCATTCCTTATTAAATTAGCTTTCCATACGTATTTTTTATTTAATTTTAGACACAATAATTTATTTTTTGCATTTTTTTTAAATTTGAGGTCGCGCGTGCGCATCTCGCGTATATAATTATGTAATTAATCGTTTTTATTATTTTTTCTTTTTTCATTAATAATATTACCCAAAACTATTATATATCAAAATAATCTTCAAGAATAGGGCTATAATAATATATATGGTTATTTAAAGTTTTATAAAATAGTTTTTGTGCAAAAAAATTTAAAAAAAAATCGGGTCTTCCGCGACCTTCCGAACATTTTCGCGCTTCATTCATTTAATTATTAATCCTTATCTAATTAACTGTTATAAGTTCCTTCTATATTAAATTACCTTTCCATACGTATTTTTTGTTCTCTTGTAGACAGTATATGTCACTCTCCGCAATTTTTTGAACACTCCGTACGCGCCGGGGTGAGTCATTCCGCAATGGCGGCACCTTTGATATTTGAGATATACTACTTTTTGCTTTTGAAACCCACCAAGCTTCGCGTGGCGAACGTTCGAGTGGGAAAAACAACAATTACGGTAGGCACGGGCGCACAGTATCGCGACAACGGCCCGCTGGCGGTCACGGGGCCTTTGACGTCACGCTCTCTTGCCGCGACTTTTAAAGTGCTAACAGACGATCCGATTTGGTTGGATCCAACGTGATCCAACCAAATGAGGAGCCGACGCGCCTACAGACGGTCCGACGCGGTTGGCAATCCAACATTAGGGATGCCCTTAAAAGTATTATGTACCTATATCGATATCGAAACAAAATACTATTTTGGCCAATACAAAAACATAATTTGTCTTTGCGAAACTCAAATAAATTAACACCTTTTGTTAATATTTTATAAAGTTTATAAAATTTGTTTATAAAGAATAAATAAATAGGTACAGATAGATATCATGGTTAATTTTTTGAGGTAATGTTTGTTAGAAATATTTATTTCCTGTGATCCGACTCTATCGATCGGTATCATAAAAATCCCGATCCAGACAGGTGATTATTTAGCAGTCTTTGAATACGGTTGGATTTGTTTTTGAATTTAAAATTATGAATTCTTTCCGCAAAGTTATATCTACGGTATTTAATGTACTTTTCCTCCATGTGGCATCGCCGTCGGATGCCTTGTATTGTATCACTGAATAGGACCATTCGTTCCATTCGTTTGGGAACTATGAAGCCACAGCCAGACATCCAGCCAGATACACAGACACACAGATACCTAAAATAAGACCTATACCTATAGATTAAAAAATTATCGTACTCGTAAAAATATTGAAAGAAAAGTATCAATACTTCAAATTCAAAGTGTAGAGTACTTCAACGTCATTCAGTGACTTGAAAACAGCAACAAATTAAGTAGGTGTGTATAAACAATAATAAAAAAGCATCTGTAAATTCACAAATTAAAGTTTATAATATTAGGTAGGTACTCATAAATAGGGTAATGTCTGTTATTGATTATATAAATAATCAACTAGCAGGATGTACAGTAAGCTCCTATTCAAGCTTTACATTGACACTACGAATACCGCCACTATTACAAGGGATATAAGAACGATCCCAAGCTCAAATAGCTTGACAAAGAGCTTACTGTACAATGCGTAACTAAACGTGCGAAAATAAATAAATAATGAAACACGGTTGCCCTGTTAAAACACAAACAAAAAGTAAAACAACATTTTTGCAACATATTTTTTTCTCTACTTTGTGGTTTGGCAGGACAGCAGTCGAGTCATTTTAGTTTACTAAATTATTAATTTATTACTTTAAGCACACATAATTAAATTAAACCACAAAGTATCGATACTTTTGTCTTTTGTCGTGTCCCTACTTGTCGGATGAGCGATCGGGCCGTCGAGCATCCAACAAGCTAATAATAATTATGTCAGGCCGACAGCCGTACACACGTTCCAATTTGGTTGGGGTCGGGCGGTTGGCTCCAACCAAATCGGATCGTCTGTTACGGCTATTAACCGAGTGGCGCATTCATTTAATCGCTAGTATCGCTACTCACTCATTTTTGGTCGTATAAAAAAACTAATTATACCAATGTTCAGGATTTTTTACGGACTATAATTCTACATTCAAAACTAAAAACCGCGTTGATCCTCATTATGACATCATTTAAATTATGCTAATAGTGATGTTATCATTGGAGATCGGTTATACGAAATACAGCATTTCATGACCTCTTTTTCTCAAATTTATACCATGTCATACTTACCTACGAAGAAAGTTCCATAAATAGCCTGCAGTTTGGCTATAAGGAAATAGACGATCTTATAAATGGGTCAACGAGGAATGATTCATGGTATTCGGCGTGGTCTTATTGACGAGTGGAACCACGAGGAACCACATTTCCACGTGGTCCAGTGGGGCAAAGTAGTGGGCACTCTAGTGGGACCACGAGTAACGACCCTGCGACGCAATGGTTTTATAATTTATAAGTAGGTACATCATTATGAAGCTTAGTTCATCACATAGGATCCAAAATATGGTTTCTTAATAGATTTTGATAAATACTTTATATGTAATTGTTAGCATATTATTATAAAGTAAGAAATTCATTGTCCCATAGTCCAAGGGGTATATGTGTTCTGTGGTCCAAGGTCCAACGTCTGGAAATGATTTCGGCCATCTTGGATAATTGAACGATAGTTCCTTCGTGCCTCAGAAGAATAACTAAAGCATAGAAACCTAGCAAAAATAGCTACTGAACTTAATATATTTGACTCACTTTGACATTAGGCGCTGCTAATAGAAGTTAGACAGAGACACGTATATGCAAGATGTTTCGAAATTTTGTAGGTCGTCACTAATTCTCGCTTGTCAGTTCTTCTCCCAGTGATGTCATGCTCATCACTCACCTAGTTTCAACGTCGATAATTATATTATGTAGGTATTTAATAGATCCCTAATACTAAAATGTCTTTATTACGAGAAATATAACATAAATAATTAAGGGTAGATTTTCTTATGTAACTTATCCAGCTAATAGCTGCTGTGTCTCTTTAGTATGGTCAGGCTGGCCGTTCAAGAGACTAAAAGCGGGAAGTGCGAGTCGGACTCGCCCACCGAGGGTCCCGTAAAAAAATTGTAGGTTATACTTTAAATAGAGACTAAATTTTTTATGATTTAATTACAAATGTGGAGTTTGAGATTTTCCCTGACTTGTGTAAGACTATATAACTTCACTTATAGAACTTGTTAGTGTAGAACTGAGTAATTATATGGTTTTAATTTCAACTCGATACCTTCACGCGTTTCCAAGATAGTCTTGACAGACAAACGGACAATAAAGTGATCCTATAATGGTTCAGTGTTTCTTTTGAGGCACGAAACCCTAAAATTTGGACTATTTAAGTGACGGGTATTTCCCGTTATCTAAAATGTTGGAATTTTTCTATTGCAGAGATTCACAAATTCTATGGGAAGGAAATCGAAGACACACTGCTTTTATTTCATCGCTTAGATTTCATACATTTTTTATCGCATCGCTTAGAGGTACTTGAGGTTAATCTCTTATTTAATTTACTTACCCGAAAATTTAACCTCATGGATTTTGAACCTTGGATAAATTCGTGAATGCTAAAACTACTATTTGTACATATGCTTGGAAATTAAACTAAAAACATTAACATTTGACCATAATTTATTGTGAAGACATTTTTCGATAGATTTATTACGCTTGATGCGCGGCCGGGCTTAGTTAGAATGTAAATTTTCCGATGGCGGCGTTTTGATATTTTACCTTTTTGACTCTTTCAAGTTCTTTTCTTGATCTAATATTTTAATTCTTAGAAAAAAATCACCTGAACTAGTTGTTTGGAATCCGTGTCAAGGATTCCTTAAAGAAATAGTTAAGAAATTAAATACGTTTTTATTTTCATAAATAATATTTTAGTTTAAAGATTTCCTTTCATTAAATAACTTGACTTACGTCATGACGTCTCCATTTCATAGTTTTACTACTAAGACAAATTTTGTATGTAAAATTAATCTGATGGAAAATATCTGGAGCAAATTTGACTATGCTTTCTTGGACTCCAATTTCGTCTGACAATACACTTTATCCATATGTGTTTTATACATTGTCTTTAGGAAATCTGTAAAATAAAAATATCGACAAAATTTTACAACACTACGCATGATCAAGAAAACCTCAAAGTAATTTTCTAAAAATCGCTAAAACATAAAAGTGAAGTTAATATTACGTATTGTTTTACTACAAAATGATTCAGCGATATTTCATATGTATATAAGTGTACTTATTAGCTCACATTCAAGTAACAATATGAGAAAACATGCCAATTTAAGGTCAATAAATTTTGATTATTTTCCTTTCGCGACGAATGAGACTTGCAGCCCCAAACTACACAAGACATTGTGTTACGGAGTGCACAAACACACACTATTTGTAAATACCTAAAGAATTCTTCCTTTCTAATCACTTAAATATTAATAAAATATCATCAAAATATTACTAGCCACGGGACGCGTAAACAAATATTATACGAACAATTCAAATAGTTCAAACTCGGATGGTCTATCTTCGATACAAGGTACTATAGAATTTAGCCGTGTTATATATTTTTAACCAATTTTAATATTTTTAACCAAAATGACAATTCAATCAATTCATATACTGACCACCTTGTGATATGCCAAAAGACAAATATTACTCATCTCTTACATTTACACAGTTTTGTGCCGTATGTTAGAAAGAGACAAATAGCACACAATTATTTCTTGTTTTAATCTTCCTTCTATGCTGTAGTGATTGTTCTGAGGTTCGTGCCACGTTCGTGCAAAATGACGAACGAAGCCGCTAATGTGACCACAGAATATATAACTTAATATAACTTTTTAAGGTGCCTCCAGACTCACGCCGAGAACCCCCGAGAACACCCGAGAAGCGTGAATGTGATGGGTTTCTCGGCTTCTCGTTCTCGGGCTCGCCTGTTCTCCGATCGGTGTCGGTTTTTTTGCCCGCTTCAAAGGGTTTCTCGGGCGAGAAAAGAGAACACTATCACACTCTCGTTTGTTCTCAGTGCGACTGCGACCGTGGCGTAGATCGCATGTTATCTCGTGCCAATTATTCTATAAAAAAATACTTTGTGGTGTCTGATGCATATCAGTATCATTTAGATAACTTCACAGTTATTGTATACTCTTTCATTTAACATAGTCTCTCATCTGTGCTATCAGTGCTTAACAAAATAATGTGTGATAAATATTAAGAAAATAATTTAAATTCACGAAGATTTTAATTGTTTTGAGATATTTCGTTAGTCTTTATAGTTCAGTAATTTTAGACATACGAGTAAAAAATGTGGAAAAATGAAACAGAGTTAAAGTTTAAATAATATTTTCACACAGAGCCCATTTTGTGGGAAGCAAAACGTTTTCTATAAAAAAGTACTTTGTCAATAACCACCATCGTTTGAGCCTTTTTTTCTTAATATTATTTTTAATTTTCGTGTTAACGGGATTATAATGTGCTAACGCACACAATACCAAGGCAGTAGCACTGTCGTCCATTCCGGATCACGACCGATAATGTAAATGAGAAGATCGCTGAGTGTGGATAGCTTCTCGGTTCTCGCGCAAGTTCTCGGCGAGACTTCTCGCCGAGACTTCTCGCGTGAGTCTGGAGCCGGTATTAGAGTACAAAACGTACGAAGCTTCGGAACGAATTGATTCGGGACGATAGGCGCAGATGGGGCCGAAGGTTAGATGTCAGTGGTGTGTGGTGGGGACTCAGACTATATCCCCACCCTATCTCCCCACCCTCAGACTAAGGAAAAATCTTTTTTCCTTAGTCTGGGCTACGTTCCAAAACATCACCCGAGTGCACTCGGTCACCCGAAGTATGTCCTAAAACATTTCGGGTGCACTCGAGAGTGTTGGAGTAGCGTGTCCTAAAACGCTACGGAGTGCACTCGATCGAGTAGAATCTCACCCGCATAATATAGCAAGGTGTAATTTCACTCGATTGGATTTGGCGGGAAATTTTGTGGATTTTAAAGTTGTGTGTGATTGTGATTACAAAGATTTCATATTCACACACAATTTGTGCATCTCGGAGAGCGAGGATGCGCTTCGTAACGTCGACAATAAGTTAATTTTAAATTCCGAAGACTATAGGTATCGTAAGTTAACACGATTGTAAAATTGTCCTTCATTTCCGCTAAAGCTAGGTTAGGCCGCGATATAACAGAATTCATATTCTGTTGGTTTTAACATTTTCGTAGATGAAACAGAGGAATGTAATCCATGCATTAAAGCGAACGGAGGCGCCGATGAATTATATATTTTCTTATTTTTGTATATTTGGTTATGTAAACAAAGCAGACAACACTCTTGCCGTTCTAAAACAACCAACACTCCGACCACCCTAACCGGCCACTCTCCCCCCACCACCTACTCACTCCGGGTGATGTTTTGGAACGTAGCCCTGAGTTGCGTTCCGAGGGTCAGAGTAATGCAACCGAGAGTGTTTTTCACACTCGCTCCGAGGTTCAGAACGGGTCGGTTGCAATCTTTTTTTTTAGTTTGTATCTTGCTGATCAAGATCAAGCAAAGGGCAAAATATTACTAATCCTTACTATGAAATTAACAGTCAATATCCATTTTTCTGCTTAAAAATAATTACAACACATATAAATCACTATATTTCCCTTGTATTAGGCTTAAAAGAGTTCAAAGTAGTGTTATTTAATAACATAATAAATAGTTAGCTTATTTTTGACATCGACTTTGACATAAAATCTGTCAGAGTGTTTTTCACCCTACGCTTGAGTCGGTTGTTTGGTTGCATCACTCGAAGCTTCTGAACGGGCACAGAGTGTACTAACCGCCTGTCAGAGCGTTTTTTACCCCGAGGCTCTGAACGGGTCGGTTGCTGTCAGAGTGCACTCGGAGTGCACTCGAGCGTAGGTTCTGAACGCAGCTCTGAGGGTGGGGAGGAGGAGCTTGGCGCTTGCTGTCATTTTAATCAGTCAACAAAAAAAATGGCGGTGGTTCTTGTTAGTTCGGCTCGTCAGGGTAAAAATATTCTTTTCTGCTATTATTTATGAGAGGCACTGGTTAATTTATTTAAGAGAAATAAAAGAAAACATACTGAACATTATAATAAAAACTGTCTTTGAATTATCACCAGTTATGTGACGTTGCATATCAGCTGTTCGAGTTATTTATGATGAAAATTGTTTTGCATAAAAATAAATAAAATTAAAATTCTAAATAATTATTTGAGGGAATAAAAAAGAAGCAGATGCCTGAATTTGTGTACTTCATTATTTATATATTATGCAATGAATCGAACAGTGCTAAAGTTCAAAGTTCATTCGTTGTTATGATTATGTTTTCGTGTTGATTATTAATGTCTATTATACCTTTTTCAGTGGGGAGGCTAACATATGCGTCAAAAAGATTGTATTCAGATGTTTATCCGAAGATAACAACACATTACACTATACATCCAAGAGATAAGGACCCAAGATGGAAAGGTATTTTTTTCTATCCTTGGAGGTTATTAAATATTTTGTTTTTAAAGCCAAAATACACAGTAAAAGTACTTAGAAGAAAGCAATTAATTAAATTGTATAGTTTATGTAATGAAACAATTTGAAAACATCAAATTTTATTATACATATAAAATAAATTGTTATAGATGTAAATATGGAACGTATGGCCGAGGAGACAGACATCCTTATAATTGGAGGTGGTCCAGGTGGAATGGCAGCCGCCATAAGAGCTCGACAGATTGCAGAAGAAAAAGGCGCTGTAAGCTAAAAAAATCCTAAATATTATTAAGATGTAAATTTTTCAATTAAAATGTGTAACGTTTCCATTTTTTTGATCACATGCTTAAAAATGAGTACTTTAATAGATCAGCTATATTAGTGATTTATTAGAGCATCTAAATACAGCACTCAATACCTGCAATAAAAAGCCACTATTTAATTGCTTATAATTATCATATTTCAGGAAGTCCGAGTAACCTTATTAGAGAAAGCTGCTGAGGTTGGCGGGCACATTTTGTCTGGGGCCTGTGTTGATCCAGTGGCCCTTAATGAGCTTATACCAGATTGGAAGGAAAAGGGAGCTCCCATGAACACACCAGTAACAGCTGATAAATTTGGGCTGCTTACTAAAACGGGGAGAATTCCAATACCTGTATTTCCAGGTATGTATAATGGGTAACATTAGCAATATACATTGGACAACTGTCTATGAATTTGAAGGTTTGGGATTCCAGCAGGGGAAAATATCTATACAAATAAATAAAATTGAAGTGTCTGTTTGTAATGTCAAAATAACAAGTTTTTACTAAATGGGTATGAATGTATATCGGGTACCAATAACAAAAACACAATTTAAAATTTTTTTGTCTGTCTGTCTGTTTGTTCCCGCTAATCTCCGGAACGACTGGGCCGATTTTGACGGGACTTTCACTAATAGATAGCTAATTATATAAGGTATAACATAGGCTACTTTTTATCAAGATCGGTCCAGTCGTTACTATTCCACGCGGACGAAGTCGCGGGCACAGCTAGTTACAAATATATTCTTTCGTCTATAGGATCATGGATGTATATTTTTGGTAATTTTTTATTACAATAAAGTTGACGTACATGCTGACTGCCCACCTAATGAGTTTTTAATGATAAGTATTACAATTTGTAATTATGTATATTATTACAAATGTAATCCAGTATTCCAAAAATGTATTAAATCATAAACTCATCCCCCCTTTCTCGAAAAAATTATCTTATTGATAGAAAGAAAAGCAAACAGAAAAATTTACAATTTATTTTAATAGTTCGACACAATTAAAAAATTCTTTTTGCAATTATGCAAATCAGATAAAATGTTTTACTTTATTTGTTATATTTTTTAGGTCTACCAATGTATAATCATGGCAACTATGTGGTGCGGCTGGGCCACTTAGTTAGGTGGCTTGGGGAGCAAGCTGAGGCAGCTGGTGCTGAGGTATTTACAGCATAAATATTGAATAGAAATTTATAAAAAATAAAATTCTTTTATAAATAATTTAATATACTAACTTAATTTTTATAGTTTCAAGTATATCACAATGTAAATTTTCTCTTTACAACACAATTTAAAAGACATTGAAGTGGTCAAACACATCTATTTTTGGATTAATATGTTCATGACAGAACATTCCATACAGATCAAAAGTTTCTTATAAAATGTATGTATGTATTATTTACAAAAAACTTGGTATTTTTGATTTTTGAATTTACTTTTCATTGTAAAGGAGATGTTTCAGGTTTGTATGGAGTCCCGGCCATGAGTATGTACAGTGGTTTTTATGCTAGGGAAATAAAAATAAAACATTACTATGCAATTAATTTTTGTTATTTTTTTGTTGTTTTCGTGTACATTATACTTTTTGATGATCAATGACAGTTTTATAACATCAATATAATGGCAACACAGTAACGTAAAAAAATAATTGGAAAAAAAAAACTAACACACGAACACTACAGAGTTTACAAACAATTCCGTATTCTTATAATTGAACTGAATTGAACGTAAATAGATACAATTATTTATATAATTAATCATAATCAATACCTATATCAACGGATTTCTTTATGAGCTTCCTGAAATATGACTAAACAGTTCTTGTGACTATTACGAATACGAAACAACCTTACGATATGTGAACGAAAAAGCAGCTTAAGCTTCTATTAAGTTTGAGTGCAAAACTGCAAAAGATCAAGTAATCACCCAACACTCAGAAAAGTGAACTTAGACCTATTTATACTGCATAACCAAACTTCCAAGTGAAGTAAGTGAACGCTAAAGAAGTATTATATTATATGGTACACAATAGGCAGATTGTGTTGATTATATTGAATGTTTTGTTAAAAGTGGCTTGCATGTCCTGTGTCATTGGGAAGGTTAAAAGTTGAAGTCGAGTGATTGCCTTTCAAGTGTAGTAAAAAGTGTTTATGATGAAATAGGACTAGTTATTCAAAACCACCTTAGCCAATATTATGTCTACAGAAAAGCTGCTTGTGCTTCTATTAAAAGTTATAGCGCAAAACTGTAAAAGATCAAGTAATGATCCAGCACTCAGAAAAGTGTACTTAAATCTATTTTTAGTGCATAACTTGAACCCAATAACCAAAGTTCTAATTGAAGTATGTGAATGCTAAAGAAGCCTTATATTATAATAATATGGTACACAACAGGCAGATTGTGTTGATTATATTCAGTTTTGTTAAAAGTTGTTTGCATGTCCTGTGTTATTGGGAAGGTTTAAAGTTGAAGTCGAGTGATTGCCTTTTAAGTGTAGTAAAGTGTGTAAAGTGTTAGGGTTCAATCTGATAAATAAAACACTGTTTTAAAAATGTTTATTCTATTTCATTTATTAATATTCCATCTAGAAATGATGCCGGCCCTTCTATGTTAGCTTGATGCCGAGCCCACCCAAAGTACCAAAATACTGTCACTCATCAAATCATTGCATATTATAATTGGAACATTTTGGATGAACATATATTTAGTAATTCTTTCAGTAAAAATACTTTGGAGGCAATTTTAAAGATAAGTATCTACCCCCTTAGATACTTAATTTTAAAATTGCCTCCAAAGTATTTTTACTGAAAGAATTACTAAATATATGTTCATCCAAAATGTTCCAATTATACTCTGACTGATGTTCGGCATAGACTAGCAGTTATAGTAATAAATATTTTATTTGTGGTCAACTCTCTTTCTTAAATAATCTGGAACATTCAATCTTTCACAACAGTGTTTACAATTCTGGTTGTAAACACCCAGGAATAAAACACTGGCTACTGGAATCAGGCATGTGTGAACTCATCCAAATCAATATAATCTGTGGGTATATTGTCCTCCTGTGCCACATTGTGAAGAAGTATATTTTGTTGAGCTTGGGTCCAACACTCACTACTTGCAAGTGCATTATCTTCTATCTGTGAAATAAATGACATTCCTCTTAATAACTGACATCTAAAAACTTAACGAACTTAATGTTAGGCAAAGTGAATTTCAAAAGTATAGTATAAGTACAGTGTTTCTTTAGTTATTTGGCAATGTTAGTGTTTTGGTTAGACTAAATTATACAGTGTTACCTCTCTAGGAAAAATCCTTGTGGCAATTTAATCTATCTCAAGTCCAGGTCACAATAAATGTGTACGCCTTCGAATCAATGAAGACCTCCACCAAACACAATTATTCCTATTTTGATCTTATTGTAGCGGACTCTAGTTACCCTGTTCGTCTTGGACAGTCTATCAATGAGCATTCCGCTGAGCAGACACCCAGCATGCATAGCAAACTCTGCTATCTAAAGAAATACAAAAAACAAATTCAGATCAAAACAATATTCCATGAATTTTTAAATCACTCATGCATGCATGATTTTTTTAAAATTACCCCATACCTCTCTGGAAAAAATTCTTGATGCTATTACATTCCACTCAGAGCCATCTGGCAGAGCATGTGATCGCCATTGACTAGTGCTACTCCACAACATACACATACATTAATATTATGAGTTGGTGTAACTGACTGAATATTGACTTGATGTTGGTTCAATTTTCATGTGTTGCTGCACAATTCATCTAACTCGGACCCAACGTGATATATGCATTATCTGGAATCTATTAATAGAAAAAAAACCTTATAAAATGAATATAATTTGCACAAATACATGATTAATATTTTGAGATACAGATTTGTTTGTAGGTACAGTAAGCTCCCATTCAAGCATACATTTACCCTACAAAAACCGCCACTATTACGAGCGACATAAGAACGGTCCAAAGGTCAAACAGCTTTATAAGGAGCTTACTGTACATGTGTGACATCTTGCAAAGAATTGCAGGCAATGCTATCATAAGTCAACTGACCACTATAGGATATATTCTTGAAGTGATTTCATTTCTCTCTGGGCCTTCTTAAAAGAGAATCGAGTTCTTCTCTGATATGATGACTGACCTGCACCAAACACAAACATATCTGTCATGATATACTGGTGCAGACTGCACTTCAGGCAATTGATGTGTGTGAGATGTTGTTGATACAGTCTGCAATTCTTGTAATGCCGAATTAAAACAGTTTTCAGACAAAACACCAGCAAGATCGATCTAAAAATAAAAGAATGAAGCAATGTCATATTAAAAAAACAAGAACCATTTTTTCAGATACACTTTAATATTATACATATTGTGAAAAATCAAGGGTGATTAGTAAACACTAATTACCTCATGACCCATTTTTTGCTCTATGATGGAAACTAATTCTGCTCCAATATCAGTCAGAAGATAAATATGTTGGTTACCATTTTCATTGAAAAGGGAGTCACAATTCACACAGCGAGTTATTGTGAGCCTGAAAATAAACACATGTAGTAGTTATCGTTAAACTCCCCACCAATATTAAACGTTAATATCTATTATGTACATGAACTAAAAAGAGTAATAAATATTTATTTGAAATCGCAATTAAATCGTTAAGATAAAACTTAAATACGTTTTGAAACTATTGTGGTCAAGTATTTGTTAACTTTTTTACACATTTACACAAGAATACCTACTCACCGTTTTAAAAGCTAAAGGAAATGATGATAATCGTCAAAATCCAAGTCGCTAGAGCTATATCGTAGTTCGTTGAAATAATCCTTAAGCCGTGGTAAACAAGTTAGCAGCATACAAAAGTCCAAAATAATAAATAAAGCCAGTCATCAAGTCAAGAAATATATCACTGACAGACTTGGCGCGTTCGCACTTGACCGACTATCGGTGACCGATTTATTGACGGTGGAAAATGAGACATGGATTTTTACGTTGCAACGCACGCAAACTACAAAAAGCCGGTCATAAAAATATCGGTGTATCGCAGCCACCCCGATTATCGATGAAAAATGGAACGTTAGTAAATGTATACGTTACCACACAAAAAATCGGTTACCGATTATCGGTCGTGTGTACTCGCGCTTATTCACAGAACACAGCCACAGATTACAGAAACAGTATGGCATCCTTTATTGCCAGGTTTGGTTTTATTTCGATGCTATAAAATATTTTTGTACACGGTTTAACGGCTGAAAATATCAGGCAATGTAATTTGTAGTAGTTTTATTCATTTTTTTACATTTTTTAATGTACTGTACATGTTCATGGCCGAAATTGAAACATCTCCTTTACAATCTTTTGATAACAATGCATTACTGTTATTTATTTATTTAAGCCAACCAACCAACAGCTTAAGTAACACGGTATAAATTATAAATAACAACGGACAGCCAATAATAGGTTCTCACAATTTGAATTTAGAATTTATCTCAAACATATTATTAAAATTTGAAATTTATCTCAAACATATCCATGTCATGTCAGATCTGGCCGGGATGCGCAGGCGCAGAGCTGCTCTTTCGCGACGACGGCTCGCTCAAGGGCGTAGCGACCGGTGACGTCGGCATAGCGAAGGACGGTAGCCCGAAGGACATGTTCGAACGGGGCATGGAGTTCCATTCCAAAGTCACGATATTTGCTGAAGGTAGGCACTTCAGTCTTCATCTAGTGATATCTGTTTTAATGAGATAAGTACTATCATTTATCTTTAAAAAATACTCGTTTTTTTCTTTATATATTTTATTGTTTTTTTTATTATACAAGTAATAAAAAATGTGTGGGACTGAGACTGCAACTTGCGATAGGTATCAAATGCCTACATGTCACTCAATAGTGCCAGTCATTACGTTTTCCACAATTTTTATTATAGAAATAAAAAAAAAAACTTGAATACGTGGGCTAGACATGTTCTTGACAGTAAAGTTGTTGAGCTTCATATCTATTTCTTATTGACTTCATCATCACATACCCGTGACTTGTACAGGGTTTTTTTTTATTACCCTGGAAAATTTAAGGGACACTTTAGGACATATCCATTATTAATTAAAAAAATTCTTTAAAAATACTGCACTAAACTAGTGCAGTATTTTTTGCTTATTTTAGAAAATTTATACAAAATTAAATAGTTGAGTTATTTTTTTATACATATTTCAATCATTGTACTACCTTGTCCTAAAGCATTCCTTAAATTTTCCGGGGGGGGGGGGGGGGTAATAAGTAACCTGTATTAAGTTTTACTGCTCCTTTTTTCAATTTTTATGCTTGCAGGAGTGTTAAAAGCTAGTTGATCCTAACTTGAATGTTTGAATTGTTCATAATTGTTGTATTAAATCGTATAACTCAAATATAATAATTTTCTTGGGATTACAGATAAATTAATCTTGGCTTTCATTATATGTATAAAAATGCTGGCTGCCATCATGGTGGTCTATACCTGTATTTCTATTTATTTTTATTGTTTTTAGGTTGTCACGGACATTTGACAAAGATGGTATCAAATAAGTTCAATCTTAGAGAGAAGAGTGAACCACAGTCTTATGGAATCGGTTTGAAAGAACTGTGGGAAGTGAAGCCCGAGGTATGTTCAACTGATGAAATTAAAGTATATCATATAATTTCTTTATTTAAAGTATTGATTGAATAAAATACATAACTTTCTTATATGCATTTAAGTCTTAAGTGATGATTAGATTTCCGTGGTCTAGCCAAGCCGAATGCAACATTGCTTTCGATAAAGCAAGCAATACTGGAAATACATAATTCACATGGTTTCATTATGTCATTCTGTTGTATTGATAAATTTAAAAAAATATGATATGAATATGGAACCATTTGGGAATTTGGTCATACTGAATTTTAATTTCTGTAGGAGCAATGGAACTAGCCTAGAAAAACACAGTTTTAAAATAAACATGTTTTAAAAAGTAAAATTAATAAACTAAGAATGACTCTCCAGAACTTTTTTTTACAGTTATTATGGCGAAATGTAGTGAGCGGGCACAGATTGTATAATAAAAAACTCCCTTTAAAATGTATTAAATTGCTTTTAAGTCTAAAGGTAGCTGGGAAGTCGGGACACCAGTGGATTAGCCACCGTGTATCAGAGTCCTACAGCATACCCCAGCAGGCAGTTTCGTCAATTCTTATCGTAATAGATTATCACGCCACAAAAAAGGCCCTTATTAATATTTTACTTTATATCTTTTGTAGAATGGAACTGGCATTTTAAAGTAAGAACCTGGAATTCTAAGGGCCTTTTTTGAGGTGTGATAATCTATTACGATAAGAATACGACATACGACAGGGACACACTGGGCCATCTCCCCTGATGGTCAGTGACATTAAGGTCGAAATTGGAAGCGAGCTTCACCTGGACTCCTCAATAACTGAGGAATTGGCTATCTTGCCTCTACAATGCTATAAATAAACATTGGTATTATGGCGACAAACTTAAGTAAGACGATAGTATCCCATATCCCATGTAGCAGTGCAGGCTTATTTTCTTTGCAGAACCACAAACCTGGTCTCGTGGAACACACAGTGGGCTGGCCTCTGGACAAGAATACGTACGGTGGTTCGTTCATCTACCACCTGAACGTGGGCGAAGGGGAGGCGCCTCTAGTGGCTGCTGGCTTCGTTATCGGCCTGGACTACTCCAACCCGTACATCAGTCCTTTCCGGGAGTTCCAACGGTTCAAGCTGCATCCGTACATCAAACCTTTGTTCGAAGGTTAGTGAGAACTGACGAGTATGGTTTCTTGAGTTTAATGGATAATTGGACATAAAGCGTTTCATGATTAAGACTGACACATTGGTTACAAATGCTATTTATGACGTCCTGAGTTTGATTTCCAGGTTTTTTTTATACAACTAAGTTGGCAAACATACATACTGCCCGCCTAATGGTAAGTGGTAACCGTCCGTCAACCATAGTACATGTGGCTCTAGTGATATTCTCAGTAAATCTGCATCTGCCACAAGAACCACAGTGTATGTTGCCAACTTGTGACATAAGATGTAAAGTCGCGGTACCCAGTAATTTCGCTGTCATATCTTACCCCTCAAACCGGAACACAGCAATGCAAGCACAGCCTTTTTGCCGCAGAAATAGGTAAGACGAAGGTACCCAAGAGACGGACCTGGTACAGAGTGGTGCAGGCGAACCTCCCTCCGGTCTGGCAAAAGCTGGAGTTTTTTCATAATGGCAAATTATAAGCAGAGGTTTAGATTCTGGAATAAAAAAGTGCGCTTTATATAACACTAGCTTTCCGCTCGCGACTTCGTCCGCGTTATTTTTGTTTTCCCGTGGGAATTTTATATTTTGCCCTATGTCCTTCCCCTGGTCTCGAACTATCCCTATACCAACTTTCATCAAAATCGGTTCAGTAGTTTCGAAGCCTATTCAATACAAACAAACAATCAAATCTTCCCTGTTTATAATATTAGTATAGATGAAGTTAAAAGTATGATTGTTTATACTCCATTACTTTTTTTTGAGGCGGGGGAATATGTCACAAGTGGGCAACATGCATTGGCGTCCTTGTAGGGACCGTAGCACTGTAGCGACTGTAGCCAATGGCAACATGCTTGTTTGCTAACTTAAGTTGTTTGAAAAAAACCTCAAATTTTTTAATGTCCCAACTGGCAAATTACTAAAAAATATTGCACACGTATTTTCTCTTTTATTTAACGTCATCAGCAACTTGTGACGGTACAGTTATTTGAAACGCTGCATGACGTCTTACGTAGGTAAATTTTCTACGTTATGGAAGTGGGTAACTTTAATTTGCTTTATCTCAGTAGTTTTTTGTTATTTCAACAAAGCAAAAAATACGTGTCAGATATTTTTTTTTAATTATCGAGTAACAGACTCGTTACATTTAAAATTTTCAGACTCAGCCTTCACGTCTTTTTAACACTTCAAAGGGCCATTTTTCCATACAAACGTAGTCCCCCATTTCCTTCCTTGATAATGGCAATAAGTGCTTTCATCATCATCATCATCATTTCAGCCAAGAGACGCCCACTGTTGGACATAGGCCTCCCCCAAGGATCTCCATACCGATCGGTCCTGCGCCTCCCAATAAGTGCCTTATTTTTTTTAAAAAAATAATGAAAATGAGAATTCAGTCATCATCCCAATTAGCGATGCTAATTAACGCTTTATTAGGGGCGCCTAAAAAATTGGCGTAAATGATCGCACGGGGTGTGTAGCCACCCCACAGTCAATTAATTAAATAAAATACAAAATAAGTTCAATTTTCTATTTTATTGACGAGCACATTTGAACATGCATACTCGTATTAATCAACTTTTACACTTGTTTTAAAAATAATAAAACAAGAAACAAAATAAATGTTAATACACTACAATTGGGACAGACTACAATCGTTATGGTCACTGCATATATTTTCATGTTTTCATTCAGTCTTGGGTTTTCTGCCTTTGGTGCCCAAACCGCTCACAGGCGAATGCTTCTCGTGACTGAATTCTAAATGTAACACCTGTTTATGAAGCTACCAAGAAGAGCAGCGCCATAAATAATTTTAAAAATTTATAAGCCTTGAAACTTTCTTTGGGGTGTATGTCGTTTCGTAGTCCCCTGTTTTAATTACTTTTGCATTAAAAATTAAAGAAAGGCTTTGACCGTGTTTCTATATTTGCTTTTTTCATATAATCTCGTCAAAGGACGATGCCCACTTTTGTATGGAGACTTGCCCCACTTACAAATTTCCATGAACAGAAACAATCTTAGGTTTATTTTAAACGTTTTTCGTCATTGAGTAGAAAACAAGTATTGTTTTTTAATTAAAGCTGCAGTTTCGTAGATATTCATAAAAATTGCTCCTAATCTAACCTAAGGGACTCATATAGTTGCAAGACGTCAAACTAGTTAAATGCTGAACTTTCGATCACTAAAAGTCAGTTACAATATACTATCAATATACTTACCTATTGATATCCAGTATTATCAACAATAAGGAATCAAATGTGTAACAAAATTCGCAAAGAATGCAACGTGAGCAACAAAGGGAAATGCGACTTATTTTAGGCGCGTTCCACCTACGAGGGTGGGTCAAAAAGTTCGCGGAATGGAGGGTAAAAAGTAAGAAAAAAACACAAAATTATTTTTCCTTCTCAATGTATTCCCCCTTAACTCTAATACATTTATTAGACAATCAATTAATGTATTAATACCTTCGAAAAAAAATGATTTCTCTTTGTCGACAAAATAGGCCGAAATTGCGCTCTTCACTTCTTCATCGCTGGAAAATTTCTTCCCTCGCAGCTCTTTTTTCATTTTTGGGAACAAATAATAATCACTTGGGGCTAAATCTGGGCTATAGGGAGGATGTTCCAAGATTTCGAAGCCCACTCTTTGAACAGCAGCCATCGCAACTTGCGCCTTGTGCACGGGTGCATTGTCGTGCAAAAGGAGCACACCTTTAGTCAATTTTCCCCGTCTTTTTTCTCTCACAGCATCTCGCAGACGTTCTAATAGTGCAGCGTAGTACTCTCCAGTGATAGAGACACCCTTTTCTTCATAATCTATAAGGAGGATTCCCTCTAAATCCCAGAAAACAGTAGCCATGAGTTTTCCAGCCGACGGAGACACTTTGAATTTCTTCGGAGGTGGTGTGCCCTTTTTGTGCCACTGCATGGAGTCTTGTTTGGACTCAGGCTCATAATGATGAACCCAAGTTTCATCTCCAGTCACAATTCGGTTCAAAACTTCATCCTTTTGTTCACCACAGAGCGCTAAAAACTCGCGACAACACTCAACTCGCCGCTGCTTCTGGTGTGGCGTGAGCACTCTCGGTACCCATCTTGCACACACCTTTGACATGCCAAGATGGTCGTGTAGGATGTTCAAAATGGTTGTAGCTGATACTCCAATCATTTCTGCAAGCTGTTTCTTCTTTAAACGGGCATCTTCCAATATGATTTTTTCAAATTCTTCGACGTTTTCTGCCGTGGTTGCCTCGACAGGCCGCCCTAGCCTCGGATCATCTTCAATCGAATCCTTGCCTTGCTTAAACAGGTTGTGCCACTTGTAAACCATGGTTTTACCAGGGTAAGAGTCCCCGTAAACAGAAGACATCTCTTCCAAAATAGTCTGGGAGGTTTTCCTTGTTTGGTAAGGAACTTGATGACTGCGCGAAACTCAATTTTCTCCATGTTGCAAATTTTCTTCCGGATTGACTTGTTGATTGATGTGTAGCTCAGGTAATTATGACCTTTTTTTTGAAACTTAGTATTTATACTCTTAATGAGTGTCACAACTAGTGCAGGTAGTAAAAAGTCACCTTTCCCCCTTCCATGCCCCTCATTCCGCGAACTTTTTGACCCGCCCTCGTATGTACAGATTTGCAGCATATTCATTATCGCGATTCATTAGTTTGTTATAGGGTAAATGCTCTAAGGTTTTTGACCATCGTCAGAGCTTGCTTGCTTAGGTGGAAAACGGGGTTTTACGAGTATATTCTATGCGATCTGTCAACCTTTTGTCATTGCAAAAAATGCTTTTTAATTGAAATTATAAAAATTAAATGTAAACACAATGATATATATTTTATAATTTATTTGAAATAAATATTTAAAATGTAATGAAAGAAATAACGCATAACATTGAAAAAGGTGTTATTGTAGCTACAACGAAAAAATGCATAAATATGTAGTTGCCATTTTGTAGCAGGAAATGCATGTAAGTCTTTAATTTTTTCCGAAAAAAACCGTAGCTTCTATCTGTTTTATATTATACTGAAAAATCATGTTTTGATAAAATATATTTAATTAGAAATACCGCTTTATTGGTCATCAACCTTTATAGTGGGGCAAAATCGGGCATCCTCCTTTGTTTACTTTATGTTTAAGTACAGCAGAAAATATGGCCAATTTTTTAGGTTTTTGAAGGTTCAAATCTCTTTTACAAGCTTTTATTTACTTTCACCTGTCCGGTGTCTGTAATGAAATCTTGCAAGCTAAATTTAACCCACTTCCCGGTTTCCGATTGAGCTGAAATTTTGCATGCATATGAATATGATATACATGTCAATTGCCGTTTTGCTAGAAAGAGATGGAGAAAAATCTTTAATACCCTATATCTTGGTTGTTTTTATAGTTATTCGAAAACCGATTTTTTTCTTTCTGTTTATTATATGAATGAGCGTCTATTAAAGCAATATATTTTTTTAATTCATCTAGCCTATTGTTGCAGGTGGTACCCGCGTAGCGTACGGCGCTAGGGCGCTAGTGGAGGGTGGCTGGCAGTGCCTCCCCAATTCCGCTTTTCCCGGGGGACTGCTCGTCGGTGATGCGGCCGGGTTCCTCAATGTGCCCAAAATTAAGGGCACCCACAATGCGATGAAGAGCGGTCAGTATATATCTAATACTAGCTTTCCGCTCGCGACTTCGTCCGCGTTATTTTTGTTGTCCCGTGGGATTTTTTTTCCCTTTGGAAAATTACCCTATGTCCTTCCCCTAGTCTCGAACTATTATCCCTAAACCAACTTTCATCAAAATTGGTTCAGTAGTTTGGAAGCCTATTCAATACAAACAAACAAAAACAAACAAACACTCAAATCTTTTCTCTTTATAATATTAGTATAGATAACCAATCATCATTATAATTATTAAAAAATGTTTTAAAAACCATGACTAAGTGTTGCCGCGGAACCCGCCATTTTAGAGCGGCGGCCATGTTGAATTTAGGGCATTGTTGTTAGGTTCGCAGTGCTCCACCTTTCAGGCCCTATCATTTGATACCCATATTTCTGGGCTTGAAAACAAAATTTTATCCGCCATTTAGAGTGGCGGCCATATTGAAGGTTCATAGTGCTCTACTCTTCAAGCCCTTTCATTTGATATTTAGTAACAATGGTTCTTGTAGGTTCTTAATGTATGCGTTACTTATATTATGCGCGCGTTTACATTACGGGAAACAATTATTTTTATTTTCATACAAACACAATAATATAAAATTAAATAAATGTGCAACCCTGAAAGTGGGCGGCACTTATGCGTCATATTTGCCCTGCGTTCCGTAAAACGATAAAAGTGATAATATCGCGAATCCGACCAAAGTCACAACATAACCTACTGATTCAATAGCCCTTATATTTTGTGACGATTTAATTTGGTCGGATTCGCGATATTATCGCTTTTATCGCAATTCGGAACGCACGGTTGGTATGACAGGTGTCTGCCTATCCTTTTAATTTGCCGCGTAGATTTGAACGAAATAAATTAGGCTATTTTGTTGACCATGGAATGACCGTAGTGTAAGCAAACAACAGCTGACGGCTAGGGCTGCCACAGCGTAGTTTGTTTTGAAATCTTTAAAAATCCTTTACTCCAATATCGCTATGATTTTAATTAAAAGTGCTAGAACAAAAGTTGTTTACTATTATGTGTACTATTACACCCTTTGGGCTTGTTACACCTTTTCAGACTAACCCAGTATATTGACTTTGAGACCGCTCTTATGTAGCTCGTAATAGTGACTGTTTTCGTAAATACAAATGCAAATTAGGCTTGACGTTGTTGCTGACTGTATACAGGATTACTTTTTACCATCCCAGAAAATTTAAGGGACGCTTCAGATCACATCCAATATTATATAAAAAGTAAAAAAAAAATGAATAATCAAAAAAAAATCTTAAAAAATACTGCACTGAACTAAACTAGTGCAGTATTCTTGGATGTTTAGAAAATTAATGTAAAATTAAATAGGTGAGTTCTTTTATAAATATTTAAATTATTCTAATACCGTGTCCTAAAGCATGCCTTAAAATTTCCAGGGTAAAAAAGTAACCCTGTGTATAGCGGTATACAAGGCTAAATTGTTCCAGTAAAAATTTTGTGTCAGTGCTTGACGTCAAAAGTATTTGTACAAATATCGATTTTCACAAACTTGCGCATTCTGTTTCTCTGTACCGCTAAAATGGTTCACTATTCAATTTTAATCCTTAAACTCTACTTGTCCAGGCATGTTGGCGGCCGAGACTGCAATGGACCTAATAATGAGCGGTGAGGCGACGCACGAGAAGGGAGTGGTGCCAACCGCCTACGTAGAAAAGCTGAATAACTCCTACGTTTATAAGGATTTGAAGGTAATTTTGAACCGTGAGTTATTCTTAAGCCATTGAATGTGCCCAGCGCAGAACCGGTCGCTTAGAGACCCTTGGACCTACCAATAAATGGACGTCGGATTTAATACAAAATTCAAGAGAAATCTCCTATATGCACTAACGTATAAATGTTAGTGCCTATGTGAATATCAAAAAAAAAACATTTATTTATCGTACTGTCTTGATAATAGTGCCTAATTTTGTTTGTAACATTTTATCACCAGTTGTTTCCCTTTTTAGGGTTCCGTAGCCAAATGGCAAAAAACGGAACCCTTATAGATTCGTCATGTCTGTCTGTCTGTCTGTCCATCCGTCCGTCCGTATGTCAAAGCCACTTTCTCCGAAACTATAAGAACTACACTGTTGCAACTTGGTAAGTAGATGTATTCTGTGAACCGCATTAAGATTTTCACACAAAAATAGAAAAAAACAATAAATTTTGGGGGTTCTCACTGACTGAAACTCAAATTTTTTTTCATCAAACCCATACGTGTGGGGTATCTATGGATAGGTCTTCAAAAATCATATTGAGCTTTCTAATATCATTTTTTTCTAAACTGAATAGTTTGCGAGTGACACGTCCAAAGTGGTAAAATGTGTGTTCCCCCCCTGTAACTTCTAAAATAAGAGAATGATAAAACTAAAAAAATATATGATGTACATTACTATGCAAACTTCCACCGAAAATTGGTTTGAACGAGATCTAGTAAGTAGTTTTTTTAATACGTCATAAATCCCACGGAACCCTTCATGGGCGAGTCCGAATCGCGCTTGGCCGGTTTTTTTATGTTGTTTTTATCTTTTGTATTAATTAAATTTCTATCAAGTCACTTTTGAATAAAGAATATTATGATTTTGAGCTCTGCTTATTTATTAAAATGATCTTAAATCCTTTGCAGCAAGTCCGCAACTGCCGTCCGTCGTTTCATACGAAGATGGGTTTATATGGTGGCGTCGCTTACTCCGCGTTTTCGACGCTACTCCGCGGCAAGGAACCCTGGACCCTCAGTCATGGCGGTAAGGGCTGTTTCACCCACAGACGTATAAAGGGAATCAGACTTGACATAATTTTACTCACACATTTGTCATAAGTAATGTACCTATATCGTTTTTACTTTTACTCCAAAGTGACATGATATATCGCTATTTCTGTGTTTCGTCTATGGCGATACTAACGCACACGTAAACATTTTGCGAAGCCGTGGCAGACGCCACGTGGACGCCATGTTTAGCTTTGTCAAAATAAGAGACAAATGGCGTCTTGACATTGTGTTATAATGTTTTGTTTTGTGATTATAAATAAATTTAACTGCTAATCGGACAAGAACAAAAGTGCTGTGCCCCAAAGTGTTCTAACGCATCATATAATAAAACTCCAGAAATGACAATAAAATTAAATTAGAAAGAAAAAGAAAGAAAGAAAAGTTTATTGGCCATTAGTCTAAGATAACAGTTTAACAATGATTAAAAAAAAAGCAACAAATGGCCAAATGGTCCCATCTCAGCTAAATGCTTCTGTTACATATTGTAACAGAAGCGCTGGTTTTCAGAGGGAACCATTTGGGGACGAACGTAAACATAATAACAAAAAAGAAACAAAAAAACCTCTAGCTATAAAAACAAAATTAAAATTCAACTTATACAGAAAAAAATACAAAATAAACTTAATTAGGTAGGTATATAACACTAAGCAAAAAATTAATTTAAAAAAAGGAGTAAAGATGATAAAGATGGAACATAAATAACTTAATAACTAAAATAACTCATATAAGCTACGCGATCCGATGATCTTATGCTTTAGCTACGGAGGCGTTCATGATAGTAATAATGGATGCTAAGCTCCCCCAAAAATGACAGCTCCAGCGAGCAACCGAAGCAAGCGAATAGGCCGGCAGCCGTCTGATAGGCTTGGCTAAATAGCTCGTAGCCAGGACCTACATAATTACTGGTCTGTGTCAAAACATACAATATGCGTTCTGTGGTTGCGGTAGAGACATGAAGTTATAGATCTATAACTTCATGGGTAGAGACTAGGTTTACAGAGGCGCGTTCAGCGCCTCTGGGTGTAGTTGTCCGGTTGTTTTTTAACTCGCTCAAAGGCGTTGAACGGATTGCAGCAACCAAATCTTTTATCTCTCTCTTTCACATGTTTTTTTATTTCTCTCTCTTTCTAGTAGTTGACATTATAGAATATGGCCGCCAATATTATCCAATCACGTAAGAGTATTTCAGTCACAAACGTCAGAGCGTTTTACAACCATCAAATTCGATGGTTGTTCGGTTGTAACTCGCGCCGACACTCAAAGGTCTTGAACGGGCCGGTTGTTTCACCCGGTTGTCACGCTCGAAGGCATTGAACGGGGTTAGAGCGAAAAGTTGTACTTCGCGCGAAGGCCCTGAACGCGCCTCTGTAGCTTGCTACATATATTGATCTGTGGTTTAAAGAGTAGGTATTGTGATTATGAATATTGTGGTTTCAATTATTATTGAATTTGTAATAAATTACTAAAAATAATAAAATGTGGTGAAACAAAATAAAAATGGAGCAAGTGTCCTCGTGTTATGAGGCGGAGTGTACTCTCAGTCAACAACACAATCCTCAAACAACAAAAAACAACAGTGACCAAAAGAAATGGATGAAATAGTCACCTCGAGTTCCAGCTTAAACTTAAGCACTGTGGTTTCATGCGACACGGCTTTTAATTAAATTAATATTGTTTGTGTGTGAGTAATGTTTACATGTGGTAAAGTTGCCACGCTTTTTGAACGATACGTTTAGTCTGCTTCCCTTTATACGTCTGTGGTTTCACCTTAGTGTTATCTGATTGAATGAAGTTACTCGAGCTATTCCCAAGCCCAAAAATAATACAGTGAACATACTAACAAGCCGAAAAACAATATTCAGCGTGACGTGCGCCACACAAGGCACCATGTGGGGCGGAGACGAACGCACGCAGCAATGTACGACAATTGATGACTTGAGACCATCTATTGTAAGATTAGCCTCAATCAATTAGGATCATATTTGAAAAATACTATTTAGAGATATACCTTTATATTTAGAAATATAGTATTTAGCCGGTGGCGCTGTGGCCTCAGCACCGGACTGTGCCCCGAGTAGAATCGGGAGGCCCGCGATCAATCCTGCCATGTACCAATGTGTGTATTTCGTTTCACGAATTTCATATGTACATTTATCTGACGCTCCTACGGTGAAGGAAAACATGGTGAGGAAACCTGCATACACCTGCGAAGTAATTCAAAGGTGTATGTGAAGTCAACCAATCCGCACTGGGCCAGCGTGGTTTGACTAAGGCCTAATCGCCCTAACTAATTAAGCTAACTAGTTAAGGTAGGCTCGTGCCCCTCGGTGGGGACGTATATGCGTTGTGACGATGATAATGAGGTTCTGTTGACAGCTCGTCACTTTACGTATTTCGTCACTATACTTATTACGTCACATTCAATAATACGTCTCTTAGCTTAACTAGGCAACATCTCTTACATGTCTCATGTTGTATTTCGTCTCATTCCCAATTCGTCCGACGAGCATGTATAATGAAGTATATAATTTTTAACAATTTCTTCTTTATTAATGTATTTTATGCTTATCAAAAAATTGAGGATATTATATTATAGTAACCATAAATTCGCACTGTATTTTATTTTATTTTATTAGGTTATTTTCTATTTTAGTTTATAATAAAATATTAAAAGAATTTTGTTATTTTTTTCTTTTATGCTTGCTTGTACAATGTATAGTGACAAAATACGTAAAGTGACGAGCTGTCAACAGAACCGATTATGATGAGTCACCATATACAGTGTGTAACAAAAACCATGTGAACCCTTATAGAATACGATCGTTTCTATGTATGTCTCATTTTTCAAAAATTTTAACAAAAAAAAAAAACAAAAACAACTAAATATTTAATCATTAATATTTTAAAAGTAACACCTATTGCTCATCCCTTTGTGTGCTGGCAGCACTCCCCCGACTATGCTCTGATTAATACTTGTAAATACTGATATTAGCATTTTTTTGCAAATGTATCTGTAAAAAATAATCTACTTATTAGTTATTACATTATCTGGTCAATAATTGTTTTTTTTAATTGTACCTTCTTTTTTGATTTGCATATAAGTTAACACATACGCTTCTTTAAGGGTTCACAGGTTTTTTGTTACAACTATATATCTGTTAAAGTGCATTGTTCACTATTATTTATTGGAAAACCAACAGCGTTATATTATCATATACAACATTCTAGAACAATTTGTTTAATATTCTCTTGTATTGATTACAGGGGCGGACCACGCGAAGCTGAAGCCAGCAAAGGAATGCACCCCCATAGAGTACCCGAAGCCAGACGGTGTGATCTCCTTCGATCTGTTGTCTTCCGTCGCGCTCACAGGTACTGTGCATTCTGTTTGTACCGCAACTTTCATGTGCCTGTAAAGGCTCAGTTACACGAGGAGAGTTTCTCGCACGCGAGCGGCGCGAAAAATCGTATGCCATTCGATTATCGACAGGCTCAGTTATGGAAGGAGAGTTTCTCGCACGCGAGCGGCGCGATAAATCGTATGCGATTGTCGCATGGCATAACTTGCCATTCGATTATCGCCTCTAGGCTGAACGAAACGAAAAAGTCGTGTTTTCGACTGGCGAAACTCGTAAGAGAAACTCGTAAAGTTTGTTTACACAGGCTCGCGGCCTAGGAGAGTTTAAGTAGCAATAATTGTATTCGAGAGGCAAAACTCGTAAAGTTTGTTTACACTAGGAAAGCATGTTATTGCCTAGAAGAAATCGCCGCTCGCGTGCGAGAAACTCTCCTTATGTAACTGAGGCTTTAGGAAATACGATATATAATGTGTTACAGAAAGATCATAATTTTATTTTTTAGTTACGAGCCATTGAATTAACCGATCTAGAAATCGCGAAAAAATCAGCGGTTCAATACATCTAGGTTCAGTGGATTTTTTTATACAACTAAGTTGGCAAACGAGCATACTGTCCATCTGCGGCCGTACCGCCTAACTCAAAGCGAGCACTCGCTATCGTTATCATGACATTAGAACAATAGTTTTAATGTCACAGATGACATTAGAGCTATTGTTCTAATGTCACGAAGCGATAGCGAGTGATCGCTATGAGTTAGGCGGTAGCCCCCCTGGTGGCGCATTTCGGCCTTACCGAAATTACCAACATTACGACCAGTGCAAATGATGTGGTCCGAATTGAATACGGTGATATTTGCACTGTTTGCACGCAATCATTTCGGACCACTTTAATACCACGATCGTGTGCGCGTCTGTCAATGTCATTAATTAAATAGTATTGATTTATTAAACATGCATGGAAAAAGTTTAAAAGTTTTTATAGACAATTAATTAAGTTTTATCAACTCAAAACTTAATAAATATTTACTGATTTTTTTATTCCAAATCGTCTAAATGTCAAAATTTGAATTTGACATTTGCGCACATAGTACACTACCTTCTTTTCGTGGGCACTGAGGCGCGTTCAGCGCCTCTGGGTGTAGTTGTCCGGTTGTTTTTTAACTCGCTCAAAGGCGTTGAACGGATTGCAGCAACCAAATCTTTTATCTCCCTCTTTCACATGATTTTTTATTTCTCTCTCTTTCTAGTAGATGACATTATAGAATATGGCCGCCAATATCATCCAATCGCGTAAGAGTATTTCAGTCATAAACGTCAGAGCGTTTTACAACCATCAAATTCGATGGTTGTTCGGTTGTAACTCGCGCCGACACTCAAAGGTCTTGAACGGGCCGGTTGTTTCACCCGGTTGTCACGCTCAAAGGCATTGAACGGGGTTAGAGCGAAAAGTTGATCTTCGCGCGGAGGCCCTGAACGCGCCTCTGATAGCACCGCTTCATGACGTCACTCATGACATCCATCACATTGCATTCGTTGGCGCACGTCGCGTCGATTCAATTCAGACCGGGTTGTTTGCACGCTATCGGTACCAATAGTGCATAATAGCTCAATATAACAGACGAGTTAGCGTATCACTGGTCATTTTCTTTATTATTGTTAGTTTCGCTAATTTGTCAGTTTACTTATTCGACAATTTCGATAGGTTGACATTTTCTCTACTTTGTCATTTTCCTGATTCGTCAGTTTCCTCATTCGCTAGTTTATCTAGGCTGGCATTTTCATAGATTCGTCAGTTTCCTTGTGTGCTAGTTTACGTATTCTTCAATTACTCTAGGTTATCCTCATTATTACAAGTTTGTCAGTTTCCAAAGACCTTTAGGTCCATATTTGTTTTTGTAATATTACAAAATATCGTACTTATCCATCATCAAAATGACTGTTCGTCTTCCCAATATAGTACTGGAGTCAAGAGTGGTTTAAATTAATAATTTGACTTACTAAAGTACCTATACGGATAAGGAGACTAATGTGTTGAGAACATGACAAAGTACTAAAATTGACAACCTAAAACAACTGACAATTAAGGTAACTTACGAACAAGGAAATTGTCTTACTAAAGGTACAAACAACTTGGAGGAACTTGCTGGTAAGGTAATTGGCGAATCAAGAAATTGTCAAATAAGTAAACTGGCAAATTAGCGAAACTGACAAATAAGGAAAATGACCAGTGATACGCTAACTCTAACAGTCACCTATAGTATACGTGGCTCCTGTGTGATTCGCAGCAAAATTTGTCAACTCCACAAGAACCACAGTGACTGGGCGCGTTCCAGATAAGCATTTTTAGCCATAAATATCAACATTTTTAGCATCTCTGCGTTTCATTAGCGGCGATGCTAGTTTTTCTTGCTGGTTGTCATGCGTTTCATTGCATTTTTAACACGAAATGCTAGGATCAAATACCCATGCTAATAGATACCACTTTTTGACAGCTTTCAAATTTGACATTTGGAATCTTTTTTTCATGAATCAAAGAGGATTTTCAGCGGATTTAAAAAATTTATTGAAAGATATTTATAGTATTAGCCAATTCTGATTAATATTATTAGAAATTTAAAGTGGCTGGACTAAGTAAGTGAGGTGTCAAAATTCATCACAATAAATCAGTACCTTCCGTTTCATTTGTAACAATTAGCGCGGCTAAAAATGTCAACATTTCTTATAAGAAACGCAAAACGAGGCTAACATCAGATGTAAGCCTCAGAAAGTAGCAGTGCTTTATCTGGAATGCAGGGTATGTTGCCAACTTGTGACATAAGCTGTCAGTTCGGTATCAAAAAATTTGACTGCCATATCTTACCCTTCAAACCGGAACACAGCAATGCAAGCACTGCTGCTTTACGGCGGAAATAAATAAGACGGAGGTATCCAAGCAGGGGACCGACCCTGGTACATGGATGTTGAATATATTTTGTATTGAACAGCTGATTTTTTTTCGCGATTTCAAAATTTATTGCTCGAGAATGTTAGAGGGAGGAAGAGGCAGGGTTAAGATATTTAAAGCGGGACTTTGTGTCAATGCATATACATTAGAATGGGTGCGTGTATTTATTTGTGTTGAAATGAAATAAATTAAATGTAAAATAACCTTTTTAAAAACATGCTTCTATTAAAATGCGCTAAAAAGAAAAAATAAACTTTTAACCTAAAACTTTTACTTATAACGTCATTTCACATTTGACACAATTTAGGTATATGACATAAAAGCTTGTCGCGTAAAGCAAATAGTCAACCATGCATTGTCATCCAAACTGAACGTGTTTACAAAATTTCTGTTCAATCGGTTAAAGACATCTGCTTCAAAATTGAGTTGCAAGATTTCACCCGAACATGCATACTTACATTGCAAGTTAAATAAAAGCTTGTAAAATAGCAAACGGTGTTCATAATTAAAGCATTAAAATAATAGTAAGCATTGAAATTTAAGATTTAAGAACCTTAGTTTGTTATTTGTGAAGTTGGTCTAACAAATAGCATGTGCAGGTACGAACCACGAGGCGGACCAACCGCCACACCTGACCCTGAAAGACGATTCCATCCCCGTCAAGAGGAACTTGGCGGATTTCGATGGACCCGAAGCGAGATTCTGCCCTGCAGGTAGGTTTATGAGAAAACCTAATAACAATTTTAACTGGGTGACTAGGTTTGCCAGGCTTCTCATTAATATGTTTACGTTTCAGGAGTATATGAATTTGTGCCAATGGAAACTGGCGACGGACAGAGGCTACAAATCAACGCGCAAAATTGTATTCACTGTAAGTGTTTAGCCAACCAATTAACAGAGATATAGATTACTAGCTTTCCGCTCGCGGCTTCGTCCGCGTTATTATTGTTTTGCCGTGGGAATTTTATATTTTCCCGTAGAAAAAATAAATTTGTAGCCTATTATATAGAAGACTGTTATTTATATTTAGGAGCTCGGATAATAATTTTCATAGCAATTGGTGCAGATTTTAAATATACTCCATAGCAACTTTCAACCCCTTTTTTGCATCCTAAGCGGGTGAATTCCAATAAACCATGAAACACGTGTTCAATGAAATATTTTTAAGAGCATGAATTTCAAGTTTTATCAAAATCGTTGCTAATTAAAAAAAATCCAAATAAACTTGCAACGCCAATTTCATCCCTTAACGATTATATTTTTTAAAATCCCTTCTTAGTGTGCGTTCGCATTTTGAATTAAAACAACTGTCCAAATTTCACGTTTCTACCATTAGCGGTTATGGCTGTGCGTGCCATAGATTCCTTCAACTTCTCCTTATAGATAACAAATGGCGTGAGTTCGTTCTATTTTATTTATTTATTTAGAATTTATGTACAGTAAGCTCCTTATCAAGCTATACTGTTTGACCTTTGGACCATTCTTATGTCGCTCGTAATAGTGGTGGTTTTCGTAGTGTAAATGTAAAGCTTCAATGGGAGCTTACTGTACACACACACAAAAACAGCAACAAAAACATAGAATATGGAGACACTGTACGAAGGTACTGCTTATTTCTTATCGAAATGTCTTCCAGCAGCCCGTCACTAAGAGATTTTGCTACGAAATGGTAGTTCGGTGTGTAAACAAATAAACAAAACAAAAGAAAAAAAAAGATTAAATAGATCACACAATAATACTTTAAAATGTTAGAAATAGAGTGTGTTCTCACTTAAATAATAAAAGCAATAATGTATTTTTAATTCTCAGGTAAGACGTGCGATATAAAGGATCCTTCGCAGAATATCAACTGGGTTGTCCCCGAGGGCGGCGGTGGCCCTGCGTACAACGGCATGTAAATTTTCATAATCTGTGGTGTGATTAGTACAACCTTGGCTTAAAGGTCATTGCTTCCGAGCCATAAATCCGAAAAAAGAAAACAAAATGGTGTAACCTCGATAACTTGTGTGATCACAGACGAAAAAGAGGCTTGTTTCCGATTGTATCGTTCAATACGTATAAGGTATTTTACAAGTTTAGTAAGTAGGTATATTAAAATTCATTATTAAAAACATTTTTATTTATGAAAAATGATAATTGCGATGAAATCGAACTCCCTTACTCTATCCTAGACTTTGAATCTGTTTATCCATATCTTGTTCATCCATAGAGTTAATCGACAGACAATAAATTTTATTGAGCATTCTGGAAGCGTGCGATCGATAATTTTAATCGTCACTTTTTTGTTGAGGTTTCCAGTTAAATTAGTCCACATCTTTAGAAATACTCGTGTACATGGTCGGGTAACCACATGTTCCTGCCTATTGTCGGTAAAAACTAAGATTAACTACGGTAAGAGCGGCGACAAGAGTTCAAATATGTGTTAGGCTCCTAGTATCTTTGCTTATTGCCGTAGCTTTTTTGACGTGCAAAAGTGATTATGTTATAATTCAATTTGAATAAATTACACTTACGTGCAATGAAATCAACCCATCTCATAGGTTTCGATTCGGAAATATCGGTATATAAAAAACCAGCTGTGCTCACGTACTACGTTTCGCAATGAAAAATGTTGTAAAAACAGAAAAAAATTTTTTTTACCGTTTTTGCAACATTTTTCACTGATGCTCAGCTCTTATTAACGCGTTCAATCAAACAAACAATCAAACAAACTATTCAACTTTATAATATTAGTAAGTATAGATAAGATTAGACAAACAAAAACTGTAAATACAATTTGAAAGTATACTTCATAAGTTTATTTTAACATACTCTAAACGTGGATGAAAGAAAAGTTGCTGACAGAAGACTTATTCTCTTCTGAAAACCCTGTTTTTAATTTTTACGTTATATTGCAGTGTTAATTGAATCAATGCTTATTGAAAAATTTATTATTCCTACAGATTTGTTGACTCTTTAAATTAAGCTGATTTTCCCAAAAAATGTAGCTATTTTAACAATTTTAGTTTTCTGTTTGTAAAATCGTCTAAATCTGTCACAGTAAAAACTGGTCTAATGTAAGTTTAGGCTCTTGTTAAACAAACAGGCTTAAACGATATTGTTTATTGATGGTAGATTTTGATTTGTAGAGCTCCGAACTAAAGCGTACAGAGGTGGGTCGTTTTCATTGCACGTAAGTGTATATTGAATTTGAACTAGCACAACTACTTTCTCTTAAATTCGTCTGTGGTGGGACAAGTTGGTGGCACTGTCGAAGATCACGGTGATTTGAGGGCCTATTACCGATCTCATGGTTTTGCAAATGATATCATATGATATAAAAGTTCGAAGCGAAAAATACGATTTCCGGTCAGATTTTTGATCATTTGTTCATTATTTAATGATGATATTATTGAAATCATGCCATAGTGATGATATCATTGGAGATCGGTAATACGAAATGCAGAATTTCATGACTTCTTTTTCTCAAAATACCATGTCATACGATGAAAGATCCATAATTGGCCTGCTGTACGAATACACCGGTAAATAATACAGATGACATCAACATGCGCTTCAATACTGCACTGCACGTTGACAGCTCTGTTTTTGATATTATATTACTTTACCTTCTATCATCATGTTTTATGGAATCCTGTAATTATACGAATTGTTGTACCTAATAGCATAAGACTAATATGATGTGCATATTTTTATTGCAAACCAAAATGAGTGTAAATAGAAATTATTTTATAAACATATACCGTGTAGATGTCAATTAGGTCTACTATAGTATTCGAATAAAAACAATACCTATTAAAAGGGTCAATATTGGTACAAAGATATTTGTGCGATTCATTCAGAGATTAATTTTATTGTTTTAATTAGTTCAATCGTGAGGAAACCTGCATACACTTGCGAAGTAATTGAAAGGTGTATGTGAAGTCAGCCAATTGGCACTGGGCCAGCGTGGTTTGACTAAGGCCTCATCGCCCTAACTAGTTAGGGTAGGCTCGTGCCCCTTGGTGGGTTCGTATATGAGCTGTGATGATGATGATGAATTAGTTCAATTGAAGCGAAATATTTTCCTATATATATATAGGAAAATATTTCGTATTTTTGGATACAGCAGTATATATTCTATCATTTTTGAGTATATCACATAGCTAAAATGGATTGCAAAAACATTGTTATATCTCTTGAAAAAAACTATTTAATTAGATTAATATTTTTCTACCATAATTGTATGTAGTACATAATAACTATGCAATCTTGAATTTGTGCATAATTATAATAAAATGTAACTCTGCATTTAATAATATTATACGATGTGGAGTTACAACCGGCGCAGGTACAAAATTGTTCCCTAAAATGCTGTGTTCAGAAGTGAGCTTGTAAATAAAACAAGTATATTTATAAAATGTATAGAAAATAATTATGAATGTATGTATTGTGGCAAACAAACCTCTAACGTTTATATTTCGATATTTTACAATATATCTAAAAGATTATATATTTCAAATTCGATTTCAAGAAAGGAAGGTTGAAAAATATTTATGCAGCCTTTTTTACTCTACCCTCACATGCATAATTGGACTAATGTTAAGTGTAATTCTACGATTCTGCAAATGTACAGTCGAATTTATATTATTTTGTGGGTGTACGAGGCGCAGAGAAATGTTCATTAGGCTTAAGTGTTGATTTTATACAAAAGTTTACAAATAAAATGTGTTTTATAAATACCAAAGGTTCTGGTTTTATTAAGTGATAATTTTAATTTAACCCTTATAATCTCTTAGTTTCTCTTGGGAAACCTGCGAAGTAATTCAAAGGTGTATGTGAAGTCAACCAATCCGCACTGGGCCAGCGTGGTTTGACTAATGGCCGGTACACACTTTGTTTAGTGTTTAGTGCGAGTGGCTTGTTTAGTGTTAAGTGATTAGTAAAAAATACGTTCGGACAGCTTCTGTTGAGTGTTAAGTGTTTAGTGTTTAGCGAATAGGAACGCGTTCTATTTTTTCTGCGAGTCGCCCCTCCTGCTCTCCCGCCTTCACCCCTCACTTGCAGCTAAACACTCACTAAACACGTCTGGACAGATCTGTTTAGTGTTTAGTCCATATAATGAACAAATAAACTAAACACCGTTTACTAAACAGTGTATGGACAGCACCTACTAATCACTTAACACTAAACAGTCTACAAAACACTAAACACTAAGCACTTAACTAAACAAAGTGTATACCGGCCATAAGGCCTTATCGCACTAACACAACTAGTTAGGGTAGGCTTGTGCCCCTCGGTGGGGACGTATATGAGCTGTGATGATGAATCTCTTAGTTTACATTTCTAGAGTTCTTTTATGTTTGCCTCGGATCTAGTAGTTAATCCGATACTTGGTAAAGTCTGACACATTATGGCCGGTATACACTTTGTTTAGTTAAGTGTTTAGTAGACTGTTTAGTGTTAAGTGATTAGTGGGTGCTGTCCCAACACTGATTAGTGAACGGTGTTTAGTGTAGTTGTTCATTATATGGACTAAACACTAAACAGGTCTGTCCAGACGTGTTTAGTGAGTGTTTAGCTGCAAGTGAGGGGTGAAGGCGGGAGAGCGGGAGGGGCGACTCGCAGAAAAAATAGAACGCGTTCCTATTCGCTAAACACTAAACACTTAACACTAAACAGAAACTGTCCGACGTGTTTTTTACTAAACACTTAACACTAAACAAGCCACTCGCACTAAACACTAAACAAAGTGTGTACCGGCCATTAGATGCATGTAAAACCTTTTAAGTAAACACAAAAAATTACTAATAAAAAATCTAAGGACAAAGCAATCAACACTTCGGATTTACTGGCTTATTTGGTTTTAAGCATTCTCATAAGTCCGATGTTTCACAGGTCACGGGATGACTACGTAGTGATTGTCGTTGTCGGTACTCTGGCATGACTCATCATCATGTAAACCAAAACATACGCGAGTAAATCCGAATTTAAATGTATAGGTACTAGTGCAACTAAAGTACAGTGTATCAAAAAAGTTATTAACAGAAGGCTTGGCAACTACTAATGAGTTACGTGGATTCCCTAGGGGACCGGGTTAGGGGATCCTGGTAATCGAATTCAATTTCTCCCTACCAATAGAGCGTATAGTTTTGCCACTTGGGACGGGTTCTAGGCCAGCTACGGGCATGCTAATGTGTATGAGGGGTCCCACAGAACACAGTGTTCTGTGAGGGGTCCGCTGGTCAGTCTGTAAACATATTTACTAGGAAAGTGTGTAGTAAACTTGACGACTTCGACTTTGTCAAAATTATTTCTCGAACCTCACGTCTGTTATATGTTGGTTGAATCGGTAGGTTCGTAAAGTTTGTTGTCATTCGTATGGACATGGACAGAACTAGTCCAGTGTGGTAAATATGCCAGTGATTGACTGATTGATTAACACATTTGACAGGCTGTGTACTCTGTCAAAAAGTTGTGAAAATTACCAATTATTTTTATGGCAACACTTCTATTTTCTCTTTTACTCCGGGCAAGGAAGATTACCAAGGCAAGGCAAACTTACTAGTTACTACGCAGGGGCGGATCCAGGATTTCTTACCATTAAATCACAAGTAAACAGAAAATAAAGTTATCTATTTTCAATTTTTACAAAATAAAGTATCTAAACACGCCTTGTACCGCTAAAGGTTGAGTCAAAATTATGGAACTCTTAGGTACCTTAGACCTTAGATAAGATATCAACCTAAGTAAGTACGTAACCAAGATAAGTATTTCTATACAGAGTCAGGTCGATGTGATGCCATTAGTGATGGTAGGACGAATAAATAGTATTCAAGACTGACAAAGGGAATACATTTTTGAGTTTATATTTTTATCAAGTACGAGTACTTATCACTACGTTTTATTTCAATAAGATCAGTGGTGAAATATGGATTCAGAACATCAACCGTCATTCGCTACAAAACCCTAGTTCAACGTTTAGTATAATAGTAGGTACCTACCTAATACCTATTTATGTAGCAAGTGATTTTTTTTTAAATTCAAGCATAATGTAGGTACACGGTTTATCTATGATCATGGACTTTGCTTTAGTTATTGTTCTGGAGACGCATTTTTGAAACAATAGAATTCAAATTCGCATTCGAAATCGTAAGATTCGCATACGAATTTCCGAATTCGCTATTTTTGAACATTCATTCCGTGAATTCTGCAACGAGTGGTCCTACCCACTCGTTTTTCATTTCTTCTAGTAGAATGTGCGCAATGTATAAATAAACGTTCCGTTTTACATGCGATTCATCGCTGGTTTTTTAAATTAACGAGTTGATGATGTTATTGCGTACCGGATTTTATTTTTTCTGCGTGAAACGGTTTCTAATGTAGAATTTGCTTGAATTTGTTTTTAATGACAATACTGAATTCGAGTGATTCAAAAATCTTTAACATTGGAAACAGAAAATTTCGCATGTGATTTGTATTCGTGTTCGAATTCGAGATTCATTTCTAATGATTCAAAAATACGTGTCCAGAGTTATCTCCATTATTGGTTGAAGTTAGATTGAAGTAAGCCAAAACACATCGAAAAACCTTTTGGCCAGACATTGGCAACAGACATGTCATTTTGTAAAAGCGATTCAATGGAAATTTATGTGCAAATGAACCCAATAACAATAGCCTTCACCTTTTTATGGATCGCGGTGAGCTGTATATCAAATTTTATTTCATGTCTTTGCCGGTTTTATAGTGATGTATTGTTGACTCGCCTATGGAGCACGCGATTTAGTTTGGGCGAAATTTCACGAGAAAAATGTTGTCTTTTACTTGCATATTATGTTTTTTGGAGGGTTATAGATATTTTCAACCGTTTCCGTGCTAGTCTAATGATGTTTATTATCACACTTCTCATATCCGGTCTAATCCGCGAAGAATTCATTTTTCTAGCTTCGCTTGCATACCACTGATTGTGCACGCAAATGGTGCCAATGAGACAACGGGAACACATCTACCATCACAGTGAGCTTCCTATCTTAATACTTAACTAGGATAGAAATGTGTTCGATAGAATGTATTTTAACAGTTGACCGCGATAAACCATTTTATCATATCGTGTTTTCGTGTTCATGCTAGGATTGCTAGGGGTCGTCGACTGTATCACGGGGTGATAAGGTCGATGGCACTCTACGGAGCCCCGGTATGGGCGGAGTGCCTCTCCCCCCGAACGGTGGCCCTCTTGCGACGGCCGCAGAGGGTCATAGCAACCCGGGCCGTGCGAGCTTATCGCACGGTCAGCCACGGCGCAGCCTGCGTTCTTGCGGGCCAAACGCCGTGGGATGTCGATGCACGCGTACATGCAGAGATGTATCGACATCGGGTTGCCGTTAGAGAACGGGGGGGACGATCCGCTCCCGAGGAAGTGGAGCGGGTTCGTACCCAAGCGCAGAGGGAGGCTCTGCGTCAATGGGGTGAGGCACTCGCCTTCCCAGCTGCCGGCCACCGGACGATTGAAGCGATACGTCCGGTGTTGGAGGAATGGGTAGGGCGCCGGCAGGGCAGTCTCTCGTTCCGCATGGTGCAGGTATTGACCGGACATGGTTGTTTCGGACACTACCTGCATCGGGTCGCGCGTCGGGAGGAAACGCCGCAGTGTCATCACTGCGACACTCCCGACGATACTGCCGAGCACACTCTGTTGGTGTGCTCGGCATGGCGACGCCAGCGCAGCGAACTCAACGCTGCGCTGGGAGGCGGAGACCTCTCGCTGCCGAGCATGGTCGTGGCCATGCTCCGCGGCGAGGCGGAATGGGGGGCTGTCGCCTCCTTCTGCGAGGACGTCATCTCGCAGAAGGAGGCCGCGGAGAGGGAGCGGGAGAATGATCCTCAAGCCGCTCCCATCCGCCGCAGACGGACAGGCAGGCGAAGGCGGGCATTCGCGCAAGCGATGCCCGTCTAATGACCCTGCCGTGGAGGCCTGCGTGCACGGTTGGCCCCGTGTACGCCGCCGTAAGGCCCTCCGTCTGGGGATTGCCCTGGTGTTCTCGGGCAATCCCCCCTTGGCGATAGCCCGACCAGCTAGGTCGGGCTAGCCCGGGCGCGTTGGTAGTGGTAGTCGCAGTGTGGACCCTACCACGCGCGTCCATAAGGGCAGGAAGAACACCGGGGGGTTTAGTGGGTAGGCCTGGCACTCTGCCGGGAGAGCCCCACACACGCTCGTCGTCTAGCCAACGGCGAGTACGGTGCGTCACGCATTCCCCTCGTAAAAAAAAAAAAAAAAAAGGATTGCTAGGGGTTTGGCAGGATTCAATCCGGGCGCGCTGGTAGTGGTAATCGCAGTGTGGGCCTTACCAAGCGCGCCCATATGGGCAGGGAGAACACCGGGGGGTTTTAGCGGGTAGGCCTGGCACTCTTCCGGTGCAGCCCCACACACACCCGCCGTCTAGCCAACGGTGGGTACGGTGCGGTTGCGCATTTCCCCCCGAAAAAAAGAGGTCTGGCAGGATTCGAACCTGTGTTCAACATACCGAGAATGCTACATATGTTTTTACAAATATAAAAACGTATTGAAAAATCGATCCGGTTATTGTTATAACAATATAGAAAAGTTATCCGTTTGAAAAAGAAAATCATATCACTGCCTTTGTAAATTAATCTTCAACGTGAAAGTTTATTTTTTATCGTACCTATTATAAGGATTTTTAGTAAAGATAGACGCAGTCATTATTCAATAGGTACCTACTTAAAGAATCCCACGTAATTCTTCATTCGGTAAACTGTAAGCTCAAACATCAATATTTTCGTCAGATTGCTCAATTCAGTACCTACACTAAATTCAGACAAATTCAAATTCAATATCCTTTATTCAATTGGGATTTTACAATCACTTTTGAAGGTCAAAGAAGCTACGCCATTCAGCTTCATTTGATAGTAACAAAATACATAATAATGGGGGTCTCTTTGGGGCCTCCTCTTTATGACAGTTTAAATGCCTTACACTTGCCTAGATTCAGTCTTTCTCGTTAAGTGTACTGAATTTATTTAATTTAATTTATTTATTATCCAAATATAAAGCCGGTTTTAAATCTCATTGCAACTATGGTACCTACCTACTTACTGAACCTTTGAAAGTTTACACAGAGAAAGAACGCACCAACGGCCATTTTTTTCAATTGTGACAAGGTTTCCATAATAAACAGTTCATCTCGTCGAGAGAGTGACCTAACTACCCATCGTTTGCCGTAATAGAGAAGTCTGTGGGGCTGCCGAATAATAAATGGCGGGGCGGCCGGGGCTGCCGTGACAAACGACCGGCAGTATTATTTAAACGACCTCTCACTTAAGAAAGAGACGATACAACCATTCGGACACTTGCTGCTTTGAGGAATGGGCACCTACTTGAAATTGTTTATTAACAACTGGCTCGTGCTCGCGACTTTGTTCGCGTGGAGTTTAAGTCTCGAGTTCGGTTGTATCACGGGAATAGGGACCGGTAGAGTATCTATACCAACCCTGCGGGAAGGGCTTTAGATTAGCAACCCACGATTTGGGGGGTAGGGGGTGGAGGGGGGGTAGGGGAGGAGGGGAGCTACCCCCCTGTACCACTCCCCCCTCTCGGCAATGCGTAGTTTTCAAGATATTAATTTTTAAATTTTTCACAAACCTAACCTCAAAATGTATGGGAAAAGGTTGGGTTGTGTATTAACTCATGTTTGCGCCGCATCTAGAACCTATTTAAGAATTAGAAGATGTAAAAATTGGAAGATTAAAGAATTAATTATATGATTTTAGTGGTATAGGTTCCCAGAGAATAGTATGACGCTGCGCTCGCTTCGCTCGCTTCGCTACGCATGGTCATGTTCTGAACCTAACCCAACCTACAGTAGGCAATTTCGTCACCTATTTTCTTTTTTAATGGCGGGGGGCTCCGCCCCCCGAGCCCCCCCTGGTGGGGGGCTACGCCCCCCCGTCCCCCTGCTCTTTAGTCTTCTAGACAAAAAGATGATTTAAACTTCGCGGCTACGACTGACGTGTTCTGACTTTGACACTTGACAGCTTGAAATCAAAATGGCCGCCATTTCATTGAGTTTTGTTAGTATCAAATGATAAAAATATGACAATTAAATTCTTAAAATACTAATTATTTTGCAAATGACATATTTAAGTAACATTATTTTTAATATATTTGTCATTTTAATTAGTTATATTGCTTAAAACAAATTGGTTTAGTATCGATGATCAATGTAACGAAACGCATCTCACTAAAAAATGGCAAAATCTAAAGGGCCGTTGCCATCAAATACAAGATAGAAGAAACAATCGATATTTTTCATACAAAATTACAAACTTTATTTAATTATTACAAATAAACTATAAGTTTCCGAAACGTAAAACTTCACAAATGTACTTAAAAAAATATAGTCTTTCCGATGATAAGTATCTGAATGTGCAAATCGTGGGTTGTTAATCTAAAGGTGAGCCCTAGTTTTTCTTGCTGGTTGTCATGCGTTTCATTTAAGCATTTTTAACACGAAATGCTAGCATCAAATACCTGCCCATGCTAATAGATGGGTCTTCTGATACCACTTTTTGACAGCTTTCAAATTTGACATTTGGAATCATTTTTTCATGAATCAAAAAGGAATTTCAGCGGATATAAAAAAATTATTAAAAGATATTTATAGTATTAGCCAATTCTGATTTATATTATTAAAAATTTAAGTGGCTGGAATAAGTAGGTGAGGTGTCAAAATTCAGCACGAAAAATCAGTAGGTACATTGCGTTTCATTTGTATCAATTAGCGCGGCTAAAAATGTCAACATTTCTTATAAGAAACGCCGAACGAGGTTAACATCAGATGTTAGCCTCAGAAAGTAGCAGTGCTTTATCTAGAACGCAGGGAAAATTTCATTAAAATTGGTTCAGCGGTTTGGTGTGATAGCGTTACAGATAGAGCCAGACAGAATTACTTTCATATTTCAAATATTAGTGGGTAGTGAGTAGCGATATCATTCATATTCAGTTCTGTTAAGGCATATAATGAATAATAGCACTAAAGTAGTTAAGGCAAATAGGAAGGAAATTAGGCACAGAACATTTCACGAATAGCACGTGATAAATCACATGAAATGATTTTCATTTGTTGCACCTGCTATTTTTTTTCTTCATATAGACTGCTATAATTCACATACCTACATTCACACTCTGATGTGAAATCGCAGATAATTCGAATTTTATTGAGATTTTAAAATAGATTAATCTTTTAAAGATGTCTCGAATTCTTATATTGTCAATTACAAGCCTGGGGGCATAGACAAAGACAAAGTGACAATTTCAAAACGATAGCGAAGTTAGATAAGAACAAAATGTGTGAGATATAGGTATGCCTTCGCTAAATAACGTGGCGAATCAATCAAACGCAGTCATTATGTAAGTTGGCAATGTGCGTGTGGTGTGAGAGCTCTTTTTTTAAAAGTTATAATATTTTTACGAAATCAAGGAAGAATTTAGGAAATAATTGTGAAAACAACATGGTGAAGATAAAAAAATTGTGAAATCAATAGGGAGAAAGTTCTGGTCGATTAACTGGAACACTCACTCTGCCAACCAGAGAAAATACGTAACTCCGGTCTCAAAATATATTAGATATAAATGTTCAACATCTTTATGTGGAATAATTGTGTTGAATTTGTGAAACCTATTCACAAATATTCAAAAGATTTTAAGGGTTTATAAGGATTTGGCAAAGGTTTATTTGGAACACTCAGTTCTCTTATGGTGCAGACGGAGTGTTCCTAAACTTATCAACTTTGGCTAAATAAATCGTTAATATTCTTACTCTGTTTTACGAGTATAACGCAGAGTCAATTTGTGAAACAAAAACCTTAACGTAAAACATAATAGTTAGAGAATAAATGAAAAAAAAACTTTCTTTTCAACATCCCGTGCGAGAGCTCCGTATTTTAGATTTTATTTACATAACCTGAACTTAAATACAAACGGAGGCCACATCAGAAATTGTGAAAATGTTGTCACTAAAGTTTTGACACGTTTTTTATTTCTGAGATTGTTTAATTTAAACAATAATCAACATTATTACATTTCTATGTGAGAAATTTGTTTAGGGTGACCATGCATACATCAAATAAAATATTGTTGTTTGTACTTTTTAATTTTTTTATATTATTTATACCTAAGGTGGTACATGCTCGCCTAAAAGATGCTTTTTTATTTACATATGTTCAGATTATACTGATCCGGGAAAACAGATTCAAATTCAATATTCTTTATTCAATTGGGATTTTACAATCACTTTTGAACGTCAAAGAAGCTACGCCATTGGTTCACAAGTCTACGGCGGGAGACATTGTACTAGAAAGAACCAGCAACCGCTTTTTTTTCTCCCTGTATTGTTACATAGTCGTCAATTGGAAGCTGAATTCAAAGTAAAAGATTGAGTTCAACTTCCATTACAAGATTAGATGTGTCAGTGTACATTATACATTTAAATATCTATAAATTAAGTCTACAATTAAGACCAAGCATTGACATCATTCAGATAATCATTGACTTTATAATATCCTTTAGTCATTAGTCGTTTTACATGTGCTTTAAACTTATGAAAAGGTAAATTAGTAACACTATCTGTGGAACTTTGTTGTAAAAAAATATACATTTCCCCATAAATGAGCCTCTAGTTTTTTTTGAGCTTGTACGTTGAAACGGCAAGTTTATTTTTATTTCTTGTATTTAAGTTATGAAACTTAAAATTGGTATCAAATGTGTTATAATCCATTTTAAAAGGTGTGGTAAAAGTCCATTATAAACTTTGGAAAGAAAAAGGCTATAAAGAAACACAAGAAGTCATAGCTCAATATACTTTCCTTCAAGGTTTTACTATTTTTTGGAGCCTTTATTAAATGCTTAATAATTTCACTCTTCTCTTAACACATACGAAAACGAAATACTGAACCTTTACTATTATAAAATAAATAAATCGTACTGATGAAGATAGGTACTTACGTTCTTACTTATTACCAGTAAGCGGGAACACACGATTATATAACAACACAATACAACTAAATAATTGCAACGCTCAATCAAATGTTGCGTTTGACAGGAATCTATAGAAATCTATGGAAATATCTACAGGAAAGCTATGAGTGTAAACAGTAAATAGTTAGCATAGCTGGGCACCGTTAATCAAATAGATAACTTCTTCAATCGTTAATCCGTTACTAAAAAAATTTACCTCGTTAAACGTTAAAACGTTACATTTCGGAAGATTTAACGCAAGTTAACGTTAGTCGTTAATCCGTTAACACGTGATAAAAATTGGATTTTTTATATCGTTGTGGTTGTGATCTGCTTACAAAAACTGTTGTTTTGGGTTCTGGAAGTTAAAAAGTTAGGTTCAAAAAAAGACAGTGTGTAAATATATAAAAAATAAAAGTGTGTAATTTAATCATCTGGCACAATGTGGATATTCCCCTTCATGAACATTAGTATGTTGAAGTTCTCGTCTGAGAGTGAGGCTCGTTTCGGTGTTAAAATATCTTTGCCGGTGGAAAAAAGACGTTCAACTGCAGCGCTCGAGGGTATAGCAGTATTATATTTAATATAAGTAAACAGATTTATAAATATCTGTTCCTCGAGGAATGCCGCATCATTAAAAGAGTCTTTGGATTTCGTGTCTAGCCACATTTTGACGAGAGATTGAGCTTTAGCCTTTAATGATTTGAGGCTCTTAGGTTTTTTTTCAACTGAGTAACAGAATTAAAAAAGTCTTCCTCACCATTGTCATTGTTTCTCATTGCTGCCTCCGTCACTGAAACTGTCCCTGTCCTTTGAACTTTCTGAAGCTTTTTGGCGTAACGCCTCCTCTACCTTTTTTCCAAGCATTTAAAAAAATGTGTCCGACAAAAAAATGGTCACCCTATGCATTTCTCGCTTAGAAATGTAATAAAGTTGATTATTGTTAAAATTAAACAAGCTCTGAAATAAAAAATGAGTCAAAATTTTAGTGACAACTTTTTCACAATTTCTGATGTGACCTCCGTTTGTATTTTAAGTTCGGGTTATGTAAATAATATCTAAAATACGGAGCTCTCGCACGGGATGTTGTAAAGAAAGTATATTTTTAATTTTATCTCTAACTATTATGTTTTACGTCAAGGTTTTTGTTTCAAAAATTGACTCTGCGTTATACTCGTAAAACAGAGTAAGAATATTAACGATTTATTTAGCCAAAGTTAGTAAGTTTTGTAAACACTCCGTCTGCACCATAAGAGAATTGAGTGTTCCAAATAAACCTTTGCCAAATCCTAATAAACCGTTAAAATCTTTTGAATATTTGTGAATAGTTTTCACAAATTCAACACAATAATTCCACATAAAAATGTTGAACATTTATATCTAATATATTTTGAGACCGGAGTTACGTATTTTCTCTGGTTGGCAGAGTGAGTGTTCCAGTTAATCGACCAGAACTTTCTCCCTATTGATTTCACATTTTTTTTATCTTCACCATGTTGTTTTCACAATTATTTCCTAAATTCTTTCTTGATTTCGTAAAAATATTATAACTTTAAAAAAAAGAGCTCTCACACCACACGCACATAGTTGGCAGACAATTTAATTCGCAACGAATCGATGAAGTAGGTAACGAAATGTTTTTTCGTAACCATATAGGTGCTATTCAAAACAACTCCTTTTTCATTAAAATGAGATGAAAATTGAGCGTCGGTGGCGCTGTGGCCTCGGCACTGGACTGTGCCCCAAGTAGAATCGGGAGGCCCGCGATCGATCCTGCCATGTACCAATGTGTTTTTCGTTTCACGAATTTCACATTATCCGATGCTCCTACGGTGAAGGAAAACATCGTGAGGAAACCTGCATACACCTGCGAAGTAATTCAAAGGTGTATGTGAAGTCAATAAATCCGCACTGGGCCAGCGTGGTTTGACTAAGGCCTAATCGCCCTAACATGACTAGTTAGGGTAGGCTTGTGCCCCTCGGTGGGGACATTTGTGAGCTGCGATGATAAAAGTAATTTAATACTCGTAGCTGTAGATCTTCACAGCAGATTTTGTTTTTCTGATAGGTATATGCTAGAGCCACCGAAGGGCTCGAGCCTACCCTAAGATAGGGTGTTTAGGCCTTGGTCAATCAAGCTTGGCTGGCTCTGTGCGGATTGGTCGACTTCACATACACCCTTGAATTTCTTCGCAGATGTTTGCAGGTTGCCTCACGATGTTTTCCTTCATCGTAGGAGCGTTGGACAAATGTATAAGTATATGAAATTATTTTATTTTAATAAGAGAAAAGGTAAAAACCAAAAACTTATATACCAAACACCTTGGTCTATCTAATCTGGAAGTACGGGTTCGATTCCTCATGGGGGCAAAAGTTTTTCTGCTTGGTTTAATAGCTGGTAGGTAACTGGTAAGGCTTCTGAGCCGGGTATATATTGGATCGCTCAATTTTTTGTAGTCCTAAATTATTTTTGCATAATTGTCACTTGTCCAAAATGTGTCTTAAACTTTTCACTTTGCCTAACTTTTGATCGTCGTATTTTAACTTCTCAAATTCGACATTAGGCATGACAATAACAATTTCTTCTATTTACTATTAGGTACTTTATAATAATTTGCACTAAATGAAAACGGACAAATGAGTGATAATCATGGTTATTTTCGGTCAATTATGTTATGCAAGCAAGCAGGCATGCGTACAAACTGACTTCCGTGACGGCTCCGGTGGAGCCTGCCGGTAGCACACCACCGCCGCGTAACTAACAAGACGAAACTGCGAAGCATCGTCAGAAACAAACAAAACGGCGAATTGAAAGCGGAGGTGTAGACGGCGTCTGAGCAGATCGGGCGGATCCGCGCGCGAAAGAGGCAGCGCCATCAGCTCAACCCTCGGGCTGCCACGCCCCTACGCGGTTTTGAATTACTATCAGGGGTAGCGCAGACGGAGACTACGTGGAGTCGGTTTTATAGCGATTCGTTTCTGTCACTGACTTCTAATTCTGGTTGAGATGATGGGTTGTTCCTCGCGGGCACACTACCTTGCCTCACTGGTGGGCGGGACTAAGCGAAATAATCCCAAAAAGTTGCCTATTATTAATCACCTAGTCTTGATGGACTGCTCCACCGAAGGTAGTATTTAAAGGCATTTGTTATCGAATGACACCAAAATAGGACCAAACTACGAACCAAAATAGATTTCGTCGAACATAGAACCTCTTATTTTTTTAGGTTACTTAAAAATAGCTCACGAACACATCATTCCGAACTATTATACGGCTAGTCCAGACCGGAGGCAACGGAACTCGCTATGATGCCGTAAATTAGAGGACTCGAGACGCGCTATAATGGACCGCTCCACAATCACATCACGACCCAATTTTATGATGCGAAAAATTAAATTGACCCACCGAAACTGTAAAGTTCCCGGCGCTAGTTTCTTCAGTTTCCTGTCCGGGGAATAGTGTGGGTTGGTTCTCATTTTTTATATGTCAGGGCTTGTGAATATTTTCTTACATTTCATTCATGATCTGGGCCCCTTACCTCAGTAACGTTTCAATATTTTATAATTCTCTAATTACAAAATAATTATGATTACAATTCTCTAATAACAAAATTCTATAATTCAGCTATTTCAAAAATCAAGACATTTAAATTTTTTTATGAAAAGCTCATCTTTTGGTTTAGCTTTTCTCTCTTTTAGTAAACGGTGTATTTTCTTAAAAGTGGTCTCATTTCAAAGTTAGAAAAACTAAAAAAAAATATAACATCGAACAGAAAAATAGCAAAACTTTAATTGTAAATGTAAGTACAAAAAGTACTTTTTTATTTTTAATCTGTAACATTAAAACTAGGACTTTATGGTAGACTTTTTAGCATGTTTGTTTGATATTGTATTTTTTTTAGTTTCTTAACTAGTTAGTCTTTCTAACTTCCAAATGAGACCACTTTGAAGTAAATACACCGTTTACTTAAAATTAAAATGCCTTGATTTTTCCAAAATAGCTAAATTATTGAATTTTCTTTTCCAATTTTTATCTATAATACATATTTTGTCTAATGTCCGCACAATTCGTTTGATGAAGTGTAAAAAATCATCACAGCTCATATACGTCCCCACCGAGGGGCACGAGCCTACCCTAACTTATGTTAGGGCGATTAGGCTTCCGGAGCGGGCGCGAGAGGATGACCCTCTCACCGCACCACTCCGGCGCAGGCGGTTGGGGAGGAGAAGGCGTGCGTTCCTGGACGCGCGCCACCAGCTCCCCTGCAAGCTGGGGACTGAAACGGCTCGGCCGGCTGACTACCGGTCGAGAGACACTTTTCACCTCTAGCTTGGTCGCCTGGGGGGTCGAATTTCTCAAGATACTTGTCGACCCCCCCGTAGAGGTTGGGGCACAATCGGGGAATGGCTAACGCCGATCCCGATTTTGTCTCTACGGAGGTAGAAGTATCTAGAGGGTTTTTTGCCGGTATTGGGTCTTCTACCCGAGTCCTGCATATCCTTGGGGTGGCCTAGTCAGCTCAAGTCCCTTGTTGAATACCGTAAAAACTGTATCTTCCCTCTATAAAAAAAGGGCGATTAGGCCTTAGTCAAACCACGCTGGCCCAGTGCGGATTGGTTGACTTCACATACACCTTTGAATTACTTCACAGGTGTATCCAGGTTTCCTCACGATGTTTTCCTTCACCATAGGAGCGTCAGATAAATGTACATATGAAATTCGTGAAACGAAAAAACACATTGGTACATGGCAGGATCGATCGCGGGCCTCCCGATTCTACTCGGAGCACAGTCCAGTGGCGAGGCCACAGCGCCACCGACGCTCCCGAGAGTAAAAAATGCACATTGTAAACTGAGATAAGGTTGTAGGGAACCCTCGGTGCGCGAGTCCAACTCCCACTTGGCCGGGTTTTTTATAAAATGCTTATTTTTTATATAATAATAAAAAAATACTTTTATACTCTCCTCACAAATAAGATTAAGAATACATGTACAGTAGTGTATTAAGTTGACTAACAACAACTTATTTGTGAGAGACTGGTGCCTGAAGTAGGTTCCTAAGAAACCTGTGCATATGGCGACGAAGTTTAGCTAAAAATATCTATTTTCTCATGTGTACTGTGTTCGAATTCCGTCTATTTGTGTGATAGTCCGATAATATCATAATGTTGTCGTCTAGGACTTATTGTTTAAATGATCCAAATACATTTTTATACAGGATGTCCCAAAAACAATGGATAAACCTATAACTATAGATGGACTTCATCATGGCCTCCCTTACCACAAATTTTGACCTTTGTGAAAATATCACGGTTTCAGAGATATTTATTGTTTTTGTTTTTTTCGAAAATTTCCATTTCTAAAAACCATTTCTACAAATGGAGAGCTTTCTCGAATTAGTTTTTTTTTATTTCACAAGCGATAGTTTAGCTATCAAAAACAAAGACTTAAATTTAACAAGCTAGCGTAAAGTGTTTAAAATAAATTAAAACACAAAGAAAATTAAAAATCTAATTAATTTTCTTTCATGTTTGATCAGCTACAGTGTGAAAAAAATGTAGGACGCTCATCGTGCCCATTATCTTAAAAACTTGCTTAGCTATTCTAGATTCCAAAGAGGTACCATAAGCCTAAGCATTCTAAATATTTTTAATTTCATGACTACTTGAATAGCAAATAGTATTAAAACTTCAAAAAAATATTTTTGTCGTAATAATAACTCTAAGCTTCTGTAGTAATGTAAAGGTGTAATGAGCCTAGGTATTCTGAATTTTTTAATCTCATGACTACTTACGGAGTAGAAAAATTTCAAAGTACTCGTTAAAAACACATTTTTTCGTAAAAAAAAATCAAATTAAACTTGCGCCCTTATACACGTCCTAGACTTTTTAACAAAGAGGAAACACTAAGGTCGAGAGAAATCAGAAATAGGTATTTGTAAAATGTATTGCTGTCTCGCTGTACGCCCAAACAATCGTTCTAAGCGCGATAGAGACAAATGCAGCCAGGACCGAAAATACCTATAAAAAGTACACAAAATATACGTTTCGAAGTCCCCTGTTTTCTCCGCTAAAACTACACCTATTTTATGGCCACCGAGATCACCGGATTTAAATCCCTTGGATTTTTATTGGAGGTGTCTAAAAGACCTCGTGTACGCGATGTCAGTATCCTCGATTGCGGAGTTGCGGACTCGGATCCAAAATGCAGCTGCTTACATCAAAGTCGGGCTAGTCGGGTTACGCGCACCGCATTAAACATTCTTTTATTAAAAGGTCTAGGACGTGGTATAAGGGCGCAAGTTTATTGTATTATGATTAGTGTATAAGTCTATAACTTATTTTTTGACATTTTAAGTGTATGTAAGCATACCGATTGTTTTTTTTAACTTTCAATGACTATGTAACAAAACCAAAATTGTAAATGGCGATTTAAAAGAGGAGATAAAAAAATTTGACCTTTCGAGTTTCTTGCCTGTTCTTCTCGAGAAGGCTCTCCCAATTTCCGAACAGGTGTAGAGTCAACTTTTTTTTTTCATTAGGTAATACTTGTATTTGCAGACATCTTGAGTAGGTACTCGTATATTCAGGATGTATGCACATACAAGGTTAAATTTATGTTTCCTTTAAATTAGAATGTTTTGCTTTGTTTCGACGTCAATAAGTGCCTGTAAAGGCCTAAGTTGAATAAAGATTTTTGAATTTTGAATTTTGATGAACCAATAGGTGATGAGATGACAAAACGACACATAGGACCTCTTCCTTATTTTGTTAATCATGATTATGATGAAAGACTTTCTCAACTCACAAAACGGAGCGAACACCGACGGAACCACAAAAGAAATTATTCACTTAAATCCACGCACACCCGTCCCGATATTATTTTGTGTAGCCTTGTTTTTTTACCAATAAAAATTCGTTTCGGCCGCTCAATATAGCCATAAAACTCCCAGATGTAGAGCGGCATACATTTTGTTGAATAAAATTGTGCTTACGTCGACGCGTGCGTGCGTGTCATAATTTATGTACATCTTTATTTACTTAATGTAGCCCTTAGGGCATGGTTGAGAATAAGGTAGAAAATTATAGAATCAGCCGGAATATGAATGGGAATGTAGGAATTTTGAAATGTAACTTCAGTACATTTCTGTGCCTCCTGTGAAAAGTGATATAACTCGACTTATATCGATTTAAGTGTTTTCATTGCACCTGTATCAGAAGAAAATTTTCTATCTTTCTGTCTAATCTACATTTTGATACAACTCATAGTTTGAGAGATAGTATAATAATAATAATGTTTATTGGCACAGTAACAGTATATAAAATTAGTGAGTCTCCTGATCCCCGAACTAGTTAAAACTGTATTTCGGGAACCAGTGTTCTCGCTTATTAACACACAGTACGGAAAAGTGAATACAAAGTGCTGTAGCAATATTCTTAAAATTAAACTGCAGATATTTCATACTAAATAATGCCATTCAATAAAAATAATATAGATTAAAGATTTGCATTTTTGAATATTATGTACAAATTCAAAATCACTACACCAATTCCAAAAACTCCTTACACAAATAGAATTTTACATTATAATATTGTCACTGAGTAATATATAAGCTCTAGAAATAGTTTCTGCAATGGGAAAATATAGCAATGCCTATAGTAAAAATAGTAACATTTTCACTAGAAAATATCAACATGCGCCTGTATCACAATCAGGGGCGGATCGAGAACAAACATTTAGGGGGGGCGATCATAAGATCTGAAGGTATTTTTTGAACTTTGAATCTGCAAACGTAAGTTACCCAATCAACCCAGCTCGTGTATATTTTTAATAATTAAATACATCAACCCAAATAACCCCAAGTAATTCCCAAGTAACCCAATAGACCCAGCTTGAGCAGTTTTTAAATAATAAAATATTGAATAAAAGTTAAATATTTTGAAAAATGATACAATTTATTTTTCCTCGGCCGTCCCGCTCGCCCCCCGCTGGATCCGCCCCTGATCACAATATAGAGAACGATATTGTGCCTGTATGGTACAAGTAAGGCAAAATGGCGCGTTTGTTTAATATTTTCGTGTAAATGAATACGATTAGACTTGTAATATTTTGCTTGTAAACAAAATATTTGTCTAAAAATATTAATTTATTTCTTGACAAATATTTTGTTTACAAACTAGAGTCTCATTCCATATCGCGTCTTGGATTTTCTTTACTAAATTGTCAGCGTGGCTAATATACAACGTGTTTAGTACGGTGTTTGATCATGCCGAAATCTACCCGTTATAAAAGTTATGGCGTCTCTAAAAATTCGAAATTGTAAAATTAATTTTGAAACCGCCCATTAGGTCTGTGAAAAAAAAGTAAGGGGTATTAAAAAATTAATTTTACAAATTTCAATTTCCGATGATGCCATAACTTTTATATGACTATGTTAACATAGCTACGCATGTTGTTGGTTCCGAGTCAGTGCAAGATCGTTGAGCTTCGGCGTGTCGTTGTTCCAAGGACTGAGGCTGATCCGATCACCGTGTGACTTCGGCACACTTGTGCGGCCCCCATGAGTGGGGTGTTGGCCAAATGCTAATTGGCGGGCCACCTCGTGTGGTCACCGTGGCCGCTTTTTGCGGTGGGTTGGCTCTTTGGCGCTCCTGAACTTCGGCTCGTGTGCGCGGCGGTGGATCCAGTGGGGTTTGCCGTCGAGCAAGCCCGTTACCCCGCACTGAGCGGGGTCGGGGGCCTGGCGCATTGAGCTTCAGGCCGCGTGGAAGAAAACCACAGTAAAAAATTACCCCCCCGGAGTATGCCTCGGAGAACTCCTCTCCACCTCCACCTTGAGAAGGATGTGGTGAGCAGGTGCCACCGACGAGGTTATGGTTGCGTACAGACTGGTGCCCACGATCTCTTTCGGCAGCGGCGCGTCTTTTGGGCGTGGCTACACCAGGCGCCAAAGAGGGCGAGGGGTTTAGTGGGTAGTCACTCTGTTGCGGAGTCCCACACATCCTCTCCCCTGCGGGGGCTTGGACGGTGCGTAAACGCATTCCCCTCGTAAAAAAGGGTATTTACCAAAGAGCTTGTTATGTCCATGCCAAATTACACCTTTCTTAAACTAGTCTCTGAGCGGACCGCGGACAGATAGAAGACAGACCGACGGACAGACGGACATGGCGAAACTTTAAGGATTTCTTGTTGACTACGGAACCCTGAAAAGGAGATTGCATTTACTTGTTGAGAAGGTTATCTATCGCAAGAATATTATTACTTTCATAGGTATTCAGAGATTATAACTACAAACAAATTGTGCATGTGAACACATAATTACTTACTTTCAATATTTATGGGGGGATTCTGATGAACTCACGAGTTCACGTGGATTCCCTAGGGGATTGGGCCAGGGTATCCTGGTGAACGAACTTACCGCTAAGGCGGAAAGGTCCTCGAGTGGCGCCCAGTTTCGAAAGATACAGCGTTAGGTTAGGCCCTACAAGGAGGATCTACGATCTAGTTAAGGTTTGCAAAAAGCGCTGGATCAAAACAACCGATCTAAAAATCGGCCTTCTAAAAAATGCTACATAATTTTATTCATTTTCAAAAATGAATAAAACCAATAAAAAATTTCGTCTCAGGCGGGATTTGAGCCCGCTTTTAACTTATCTTGTTATAATCACGGGTTATAATTTAAAACCACAAACGCTACCGAAATACAATTTTGCACGTTGGCAACCAGATAACAAGTGACCATCATGATAGTAGAAAAATAAAAATAAAATTGGTATTTATGTGTGAGGCCGCGAAATTTTCAATTCACCCTCGTAATAAACTTTTTTAATCCAGGGTTTAGTTAATCTAAGCTTCGTCTCGTTCCGATTTATTTAACTTTAGTTATGTTCGAAGAGGACAAACATAGATCAACCAATGAACTAGATTTAAAAAAGTTTATTAAATACGGGCCTATATGTATAACGTTTTGTTCCTACATATTGTAGAGTATTGTGTAACGTATTCGTTAAATTAATTTATTAATTTTGTTTTGTTAGTTTAAATTCGTGTATAGCTTAAAATTATATCTATTACCTACCACGAATTTATGCGAATTTAAATTGCCCGTAAATCTGAGGCGGAAATTGGTCGCCAAACACCGTCCATCTATAATTCCGTGTAATTCCGCTTGCTTAATTAAATTTTAACGGAATTGTGTCTCGACTGAAAAAATATAATGTGAAGGGCGAAATTTATATGAGCAGTAAAGTCGGTGGGCCAACTCGCCGCCCTGGGCTGATGGCCCATTAAGCATTTTTACGATGTAAATTTGTTTAGACCCCAACCCTTGACCTTAGATTCTGTGCTTGTCTGGCCACTTTGATAGTGGCGTGTTATAAAGTGACACAATTTTGTAGTAATGGAAACAACTTAAATAGAGTTTACCAAAGGTACCTTTTGCGTTTACGCGGGAAAATGGAGCACGATATTTTTTAAACTATGTCAGGTAATAAAAATATGTGTGTAAAATGTCCATCAAACGTAAACGTATTATAGAGCTTGATTATAGCACAGACTGCTCACTATAAAAAACTTATTTTATTTATTTATTATTTGTGTACACACAGAATATGACAAAACAACATAACATAAGGAAACGTAAGTACAAAGGTGCTGCTTATTTCTTAAGAAATTTCTGCCAGCAGCCCTGCGACAGGTGAATTAAGTAAAATAGCAAGTAGACACAGTGTACAACTTAACTAATACCAAGGAATTTAAGTTAAAATTACACCTATAATATAATAAAAATATATACCTACATAGATACATACACACACATATACATATACTATGGCATGGTCTTCAAAAAGTGCTCCTTGACACGGCGTTTTAATGAGTTAACAATACTATAATATAATATATAACTTAATGTGAATGTTGCGTTCAATCTTAAAGCTCGATCACTGATTAATCACGAAATCTCAGAAACTATAACACCGACATCCTACAAACTTGAAATTTGGCAGGTAGGTTTCTTATAGGGTGAAGACATCAGCTAAGAACGGATTTTATGAAACTCCACCTCTAATGGGGTAAAACGGGGGTTGGAAGTTTTAATTGGTATAGATATAACTAAGGAAGTGTTGAAGTCTTTTAAGGCGAAACGTAGTTTGCGGAAACAGCTAGTAAACGTATATAAATGTGATTTAAATATTCTTGGAATAACATAGCGAGATAACATGACGTGTCATTCCCATACTTTGTTTGCGTCTGAGAATGCCTGTTGTAATTTTGGATGAAATGATTTCTGGAAACTCCCCCTCTTATAAAGGAAAGTGAAAGTTTCTATAAAAACTATGAAAATAACCACTTAAATTAAAACCAACACCGTGGTGTAGACGACGCAGGCAATGCCGGTAGCAGAAAGCTACTAAAATGTTTGAAAACTGGGTAAGGGGATAATTTGGGGAATTTGAGTAGGTATGTGAGAATGAAGAAACCTAGAAAAGTTTAGTTGGTCAGAGTGGAAGGCCGGAAATTAGCATGCCCTTATAGGTGTTAGGTCTTAAGGTGCTGGTCAGTATTTCCATACTGGACGAAGTTTGCTAAGAATCGCGAGTAGAATTGATTCCATTAATAAAAAATACGGGTCAAATTTTTTGCAAAATTAAATTTTCAACAGCGCCGCTTGCTTCCTGAATTTACTCAAGTCAATCGTCCGTCTCTATCTCGTATTGGCGGCGCGACGGCTAATAAGCGGCAACCAGCGGCAACATCGCATTCGCAGGCGTACGACCATGAAGCATGTATTTGCTTCATGCGTACGACCATAGAGTTTCAATTATGCGAGAAATGCAACCAATCAGAAAAATGGACATATCTTCGTAAATAGTCCACGACAACTTAATTTATTAATTTTTATTATTCTTTTATAATAAAAATGAGTTAGGGTGCCTCAGGTATTGCGTTATTTAATTAGCATGTAGTATATAAAAATAAATGTTTTTGTAGAGTCGGACCTAATTTCCAAAATGGGCAAAACTGGAGTTCATACTATATCTAATGAAAGCCCGAAATCTAGGGACCCGAGGGGCCGAGATCTTGATGGAATGGATAGACAGACGGACGGACGGATGGAAAGATGTGCACATAAACGTTACCAACGTTTGGGTGGCGCTAAAAATTAAGGCGAAGACGCCACGAAAGCTTTATTCTTATTTACACACTGGCATTATCCTTATTTACTTTTCAATGAAAGAAGTGTGAGTTGGACTCGCGCACCTAGGGTTCCGTACAAACTGATATAGCTGCTGTACTCAGACACTTCTTTGCGCTTTTAATTCTTCATTATAGTTAGTTTATCACTTTCTATTCCATAATAATCGTTATAAATATAATATAAATAATAAAGTTTATTTTCCTCAAGTACATATAAAGGTTAATTTTTACAAAGCAAAGTCATGAGTAATTACTGAGGCTAATATAATATCTTAATATCAATATAGTAATATAATATCATAATATCGTGTTATCTTCGTAGTATAAGGCAACAAGTCATTTATTGGTGCATTAGAATTAATTGATGTCTGAGTGCGGTAGTATACATATTTTCGATTTTCATATTTTCCTACAAGATCTTGCTTGTTGCCTTTCATGATTCTAAGTCAACAGGAAGTGCCCTATAGGTTTTGAATCCCTTACCCCCGAATTACTTTTTACACAGCTAAATGAGAACGTAGAACCCAGTATCCTCAACGAAGTGATTCTACAAGGATTCCGCTTTTTTGTCTTTTTGAAGACACCATTTTACAGAGCCCCAGAAAGGCAAACGTGTACTCCAAAGTGCCAATTCAGCATTATATAATTTCCTCAGCTCTCGACGCGGCCGCCCCCGCGGACCCACCTGCTTACACTTGGCTGTTTCATTTCATCGTAAGAGTGAATTTTTATAAACTCATTTATCTAGTCATTCTACTTTCGCAAAGACGCCGGGCGAATTGAAAAAGTTTTCGAGATTTAATTCGAGTTCGAAACAATGCGAGCGTTTTTGGCTTCTGATGTGTTTTACTTTTGCTTATTTACTTTGTGCCGGCTCTCTCTTGTTTCAGTAATTAGTTGGATATAATTTCGGAAATGGGAGCCTTCGGATCTGTCCCGTTTTCTTTGACTCGGACCTTCCCGTAATTTCCTTTTCAAATGGAACTCCCTATTGGTCGGCACGATAATGTTATATTGAAGTTAATAGCTCTTGTTGTGACTCGGCGAAAACAAGTCTCTGGGGTCTGGGGGGTAAGATTTTAAGTACCCAGGAGAACAATTTTGGAATCATTCTTTTGAAATCGCATGCGACTAAAGTCATCGTCGACTTATCAGACCGACATAATCTTTTTCTATATAAAAATGAAACGCTGTGTGTTTGTCTCGCAAAAACTAAAACGGGTCCACAGATTCTTACGAAATTTTCTGTGTGTATTTACATAGGTCCAGGGAAGGTTTAAACATAAAATTGGTGGAGCCGCAATCGGGCAGGACAATGTCTGCCGGACCCACTAGTATAATATAAAAACGAATCGCCGTTCTTTAGTCTCGCTAAAACTCAAAAACTGCTTGACAGACTAGAATATTTTTTTCTTCTGTTCGCTTAATACAGGGGTAGTATAAAAAGAAAAAATATATGGAAAATCCCGAAGAAAAGCTAAAAAAATATAAAGAAATAAATAAACTTAGTAGGGAAAATGATGGTACACTTCGTGAAGATGAAAGTCGACAATAAATCTGTCCAACAACGAGCCTGTTGTCAGCGCTGCTTGTTTGCGCTTCCCATGTGCGGCACTGTCGCCCGTAGACATTCTCCTATTAACCAAATGCATATCGGTCTTAATGCACTCCTGCATCACCAGTCCGACTATGATATATTTGGGGACAATTGGCCAACAATCTAGTTTAAATGTTTGTCCGTTAGTGAAAATCAGTATCAGTTTATTTTGAATATTGTGACAGTCATTATAACAGCTCACATACATCCCCATTGAGGAGCTCGAGTCTACCCTAAGTTAAAGTGTTAGCCAAAGGTCTTAGCCAACCACTCTGGCCCAGTGCTGAGTCCACAGCGCAACCGACGACGCTCGTATTGTGACAGTAATCTAGTATTATTTATTGTTATTGTTTTTGTTTCTTTATGTTAACTGTGTTAGTTATGTAAATGGGCTAAGTCCGTGTAGTTAATTAACTTACGAAGAAATAAAAATTAGTAAATGACAGTGAAGCATACGTAAATGGCGTTTGAGCTTATTACTCGCGTCTGCATATCACTCGCCTAGCGATGAGTGGCTGAGAACGCTGTTTGCAGTCGATCGATTGAAAAATAGAGAATTTCGGATGTCGCATGAAAATCATTAGAAATCTAGCGCTCGACGCCAGACGATTGATTCAAAATTAGGGCCTCAGACATGTACCGGAATAATAATTCAATTGTTGTTCGAGCGATGTTTTAGAAGATAAGAGTTCGAAATTAATGCCTTTGTGATGGTAGGCTATAACTTTCAATAGTAAACTAGCTGTTGCCAGCGATGTTGTCTGCGTGGATTTCAGTTATATCGCAATTTCGGGTATGTTGCGAATTCCCCAGGGAACTTATCAAAGTTCAGGATAAAAAGGGCTCATTCAAGCTATCTCTATGCGAAATTTCATTAAAATTGGTTAAGAAGTTTAGGCGTGAAAGCTCACCCCGTGTACGCCGCCGTAAGGCCCTCCGTCTGAGGATTGCCCTGGTGTTCCCGGGCAATCTCCCCTTGGCGATAGCCCGACCAGTCAGGTCGGGCTAGCTCGGGCGCGGTGGTAGTGGTAGTTGCAGTGTGGACCCTACCACGCGCGTCCATAAGGGCAGGAAGAACACCGGGGGGTTTAGGCGTGAAAGCTCAACAGAGAGAATTATTTCCGCATGTATAATATTAGTAGGGATCTAAACTAATAAATCTAGTCTTCCCTGGCGGGGGTGTGATTTTACCGCCCCTCTCCCCCTTCTAGTAGAAAAGAGGTAATGCGGAGAATTTGAAATTCAATTCAAAAAAATTCTTAATTGGTACATAAAATACAAAATAAAATTACATTAGTTACTGCACTAGGCTCACAGGGTCGCAGGCCTGTGTAGCAGTACCTAACTAAAATCAAGTGACTACATAATGATATAAGCTTAGTGTAGCTCCGGTCTGTGCTCCGGTTATAATAATAAAAAAGTAGCAAGTGTTTTTTTACACTGAGTTATACTCAAATGCCTAATAGAAATTCACGCCTCTGTGAACACAACCCAAAATATTTTTATGGTAACCCGTGTTACTTCTAGTGCTCAGCTGATGAATATTACAACCATTACAACTACAATGTGACCCGAAGCACGCTATCGGGCGTCTTTGAGTACCGCTCCGCACTGACGCTCGACTGGTTGGCCGCGGAGGACTTCAGGCAGAGGGAGCTGGCTGAAGCCTTCGAGACGCAGGCCCCTCCCGCGAGGGTGCTCGCTTCCGAGTGCATGGAGTACCCCAGGCCTGCCAGCGGCAAGGTGGCCGGTTTAATACTTGAGCTGTTGAAGTGAGTATCGTTAGGTCTAAGCAGACGCCCATGCAATCTTCGCGTTGCAGCCTTTCATAAGGACGAGGCCGCCCTTCTTCAAGGGTTCGTTTCTGAGTTCATGGATCACTTCAGGTCTGTAAGCGGTACGGTGGCCGGGCTGACTCTTAAGGTGTTGAAGAAAGTATTCTATTCAAATTCGATCTTTGCAAATGCCTAAAAAATTTTCTTGTTGCAGCCTTCTAGGAGGCCGACCCTTCTACAAGGCTGCTCACTTTCCAATGATTTTTTTACAAGCAACATGTCAGCTCTTGGCCTTCATCTTACTTACCTACCATCGATATAGCCCACGCCCACCGCGGCGCCCGAGCTATCAAGCCGGGCTCCCGACACCGCCGCCTCACTCTCCCTGAAGAAGGGTCCCCGATGGACCTGAAACTAGTCAGACAGTAACCGACATACTTTGTAAGTATAGCCGTCTAGATATTATATTTAAGTTTTTTAGATGTTGACGAGTCCACGTGAAGCTCGCTTCGACACCGACGACGTAAAAGAGTCTGAGTCCGGCACGCACAAGACATTTTGGTTTAAGGGTCCACAGCACACACTTACTACGTCCACCGCATCATCCTCAGTATCAGTTTTGGTGTGGTTAGGCAAAGTTGGCTGCCAAGTGGGCGGCAGGGCCCATCCCGTGACTTAATTTTGCAATCTTGTTCTTTAGAAACTTGGAAGGCGACAACGCGAAGCTAGTGCCAGAGCTTACGCGTGCGTTGGTCCGCTCCAAAATGCTCGTCGAGACGTCTGTCTTGGACTCGGAGCCGGATCTGGACTCGCTGGTGAAGACGCCAGCCGTGCTGCTGGGCGAACCGCACGTCAATTTCCCCAGGATTCTGGCAATGGTGTGGATGCTGGTCAGCGACCCTGGCACCGTTCATAAGTACGGGTGGTGTCCGGTCACAGAGGTGAGTTGATTGAGGCTCATCGATTTACCTCTGTAGATTTATATAATATTGATAGATAGTATGCTAGTACCCGCGAATTCACTGCTGCTCTTAATGCGTATCGCGCCAGCTCGCTCTCAGCTCAGTGCGGTTGTAATATTGTTTTGAGCGGACATGGTTAGGGGGCTGATCACTATAAAATATCCACATCGCTAAATCCATATCGTTCTTTTAAAACGCCCACGACGACGCGTTACTAATGGCGATCACAGAAATTTCGTATAGCGAAAATTTTTAAATGCTGTGACTATCACTATTACGCTCGCAGCGCCGTCGCTCCCGTGAATGACTGCAGCAGAATCAGTTAAAAATATTACGCATAAGTACATATCGCTTTCCTCAAAATTATAATTGCAAAATTGTACCAACCCCGTCGAAGTCTTTGTGGTTAAGACCACCCACTATTGATCTGCAGGCCCTGGATTATATTCCTATGCAGGCAGAAGTATTTCAGCTTGGTTAGTTGGTGGTAGGGCTTCCGAGCCCCCCTGGATAGCTACCACCATCTTACCTAAGTTTTTCGCCATAATAACAAGGTGAATAACATCGTTGCGCTTATTAGAGGTGAGATAGCCAGTTCCTTGGTTGTTTAGGAGTCCAGGTGAAGCTCACCTCTATCTTCAATCTTATCGCCACTTACCATCAGGTGAGCTTTAGACCAAGTGCTTTCCTATTATGCGTAAAAACTTGTTGGTGGTAAAGGTGACCCAGTACCTGTCGGTGACCAAACCGGCGTCCATCGCGAAGCACCTGCGCGCGCTGGAGCCGATCGCTGCGCACGCTCGCTTCATCATGGAGGAGTTCATACAAAGCGTCACACCGCTCGACGTATACCAAACCAAAATGAAGTATAGGGCTGAGGTACGAGCATGCACGTTTATTGTACACGATTTCATCGTATCCCCGCCATTTTACCCGATTGCGCGACGCAAAGGAGTTATGTTTATTTATCAACCTATAATGTATGTATGTTTGTTCCTTTGTGATTTACATCACCGTGCAGCTTGCTCTGCATCCACGCGAGTGGCTGCAGCGACGCAGATCTGCGGCACCGTGCAGCTTACTCCGAATGCACGCGCGTGGCTTGAGTTTTCGGTGGCTCCGCATGAACACCTAACATACCAGCAGGCGTAGCACGGGCGGCCAAGACTGGACTCAAGTCACGCATTATCACACAGTTTCAGTGACATAATCTCTATGTCTTAAAGAGTAGCACGGTGGCGCATATTTAGTGTGACTGACGTGATAAAAAATATCTTGACGCTCGTCAAGGAACAAGTGTGACTGAGTTTTTTCACAAATTTCTTGGCGTGCCTGTGCGCCGACTGCTGTGGTTGTAGCAAGGGCTTTAATACTTTGGAAGATGTAGCAGCAGTCGGAGAGCAAAAAATTTGTGATAAAACCCAGTCACACGTGTCCCTTGATGAGCGTGAAGAATGTTTTATCACGTCAGTCCCACTAATTATGCGCCACCGTGCTACTCTTTAAGACATAGAGATTATGTCATTGAAATTGTGAGATAATGCGTGACTCGAGTCCAGTCTTGGCAGCCCGTGCTACGCCTGCAGATCTCCGTTGCGATAGTACGGTGCGGCCTTAGCTTTGATTCTAAAAATGGTTATTTAGCATTTAGCCTTAGGCTCTAAGGCAACGTTACATAACGCACTTCCGCGCTACGCTGCTTTGCGTAATGCGGGGCAATGTGCGAGTAGCCTAAGCTCTTATTCGCACGAGCGTTAAAAAAGCGTTGCGTTAAATCCTAGCGTTAGCACTTTTAAGGTACGTTTACATTACGACACAAATGTCCGACATTAGTGTCTGTACTGTTTACACTTGTACGGATTTTTTGTGTCTGAGTAGTGTCTATTTGTAAGTGTATGGAAATTGTGTCCGGGCTGTTCACACACAAACTAGTTAGTGATAAACGGTCAGCATGGTTAAACGTCGTGCAGCCACTCTTGCTATAGTGATAAATAATCGCAAAAATACGAAAGCGCAGAAGAAGTATTTGGGTACTACAATAAAAAAAAGGCAAGAATTAGGAGCCTATCATAGATTTCTGGATGAGTTACGCACAGAAAAACATCAAGCTTATGAAAACTTCTGTCGCATGAAATACCAAGATTTTGAATATTTATTAGAAAAAGTTACTCCGATAATACAAAAAGGTAGTTCAAACGTTGGTAAATAGTGCGATTGTACGATAATCGGAAGCACTCATCGCAATGGCTGAACCCTGCCGAACCAGCCAAACCATGTCCCAAGCGAAAATTGCCTCTAAAAAAGTTACTTGTGAGCGTTCGGTGGACTAGTGCTGGTGTCGTTCACTACAGCTTTCTTAAATCTGGCCAGACGATTACGGCAGATGTCTATTGTCAGCAACTGCAAACCATGATGGAAAAGCTAGCTGCTAAACAACCGCGGCTGGCTAATCGCTCTATGCCACTGCTGCTTCATGATAACGCTAGACCACACAGTGCACAACAGACGGCTACCAAATTAGAGGACCTTCAATTGGAATGTCTAAGACATCCACCATACTCTCCGGACCTTGCTTCAACAGATTACCATTTTTTTCGAAATTTGGATAACTTCTTGAAAGGGAAAAAATTCAACTCCGATGGGGCAGTCCAAACCGCCTTCAAAGAATTTATTGATTCCCGTCCGAATGGTTTTTTTAGTAAAGGGATCGATGAACTACCTATGAGATGGCAAAAGTGCATAGATAGCAATGGTACATACTTTGATTGAATAAATATATTATATTTAAAAAATTGACTTTATATTCCTCCCATACAAAAACGCCAATTTCATATGTAAGAACCTAATACAATGCTAAAAAGCGTCGCGTTATAAAACCGATGCCGTTACATGGGAATGCATTTGTTCTATTTGAATGCATTTTAACGCACGTTAGAAAAGCGCTCATGCGAACGGGCTCTAATGGTTACAATATTCAAGTTATCCTTGGATGTTACTAGCAATAGCTATTTGACACTAGCTCAATGCAAAATACTTACGTCAAATTCCTATCTCCAGTAAAAATCCAGATATACATAGGATATAGAAAACGGTCGTGTGTGGTATGAATGCGGCCTTCTGATATATATTTCCGCCTTCCCAACCAGGGACGGATCGTGAATTTACGGGGCCCTGGGCTTATTACTACTCAGAGGGCCTATTTATTATTCAACTTATTGTCATTTTGTCAAAAAACTGTTTGCTATAGTGATGTAGATGTATGGTATAAGAAAAATTTTGAGAATTAAAAAAATATTAGTACAATACAAACAAATTCTACAAACATTTTTATAAATTAACCTTTCAAATAGACAAGCGTAATTCTTTAGTTCGTTTGATAGTCGTAGTCGTAGCACACGGGTTGATCCACAGAACACAGAAACGTCTTTCTGTGTTCTGTGGGTTGATCGATCTGGGTTACCAAATTTATGATTATTTCTTTTTAAATTTTACATATTTTTATTTAAAAACAAGTATCATGTATTGTTTTTAATGGGGGCTGGGGGGCCCTTTGTATCCACGGGTCCCTGGGCTGAAGCCCAAAAAGCCCTTATATAGATCCGCTCCTGTTCCCAGCCTCCTTCAAAGCCGGCGCCCCGCCGTCTTGTCAACGCGGCGAGCCGGCCAATCAGTCCCTATTCATCGGTAAGTTGATTAGCCAACTATACTGACGACCCAACCCCTACTATGTACAAGGTTTCTTCTGAAGCAGGAACCAAACTTTGTGCGCTTGTTTAGACAAGCAAACTGAACAGCTTTTACCATGAGACCAATCTTGAAATCGCGAAAAAAATCAGCTATTCCATACAAATGCTCAACCTTCACTGAGTCCACTTATATATGGAATAGCTGATGACCACCATGATGACCACAATTACCATCAAAACGCGATATGATAAAACGATATACCGATATGAATTGTCAACGGAAAAAATAAAAAAAATAAAAACAGTTTCCAAAAACCCAAAAAAGTGAAAAATAATTCGTGGAACTACTGAACAAATTTTTGCCACCATATAGACAAATTGGGTGATTGGGAATATTTATTTCTCATTGACCAATCGGGTGAAACTCAGGTGGTCGGCGTGGGAACGACCCAGTTTAATATCTTTCGTTTACTAGTGGTTGAGATTACCCGGTGTTGGTCGCGAGGTCCGGGGTTTGTTTCCCAATTTGGACAGAAGTTTTTCTGCTTGGTTTGGTTGGTGGTAGGCCTTCTGAGCCCGCCCGTCTAGCTACCACTGTCTTACCTAAGTTTGTCGCTATAATATCAATACTAGTAACATTGTGCATTGTTGTGTTCCGACAATTAGTCAGTTCCTCAGTTCTTGAGGAGTCCGAGTGAAGCTCACTTCTATCTTCGGCTTTATCGTCACTTACCATTAAGCCTGGTTTTCACAGGCCCAGTTCCTGACCGCCCAGAAGTCAGCAACTGCATTCTACTTTCTACACAGTACTGTCATATTCCCAACGTGTCCTTTCTACTGGCCTACATAGACATCAGTAGAGAGCTACCTGTGCTAATAGTTCTGATTTTTGCGTTTCTGACCCATAAAGTTGCGTTCATATGGAGCGAGGGTCGGTCAGTAGCTGACCTGGTGGAAGTGAAGGTGTATCTATCTATCTGAAATTCGAGGGGGACTGGGGGCGACGGAGGGGCGTCCCCCAGTGGGCCACTGAAACCTGTATAGATCTATTGTGGCTGACCCGTGAGTGAGGGAGGTCAGTGGACAGCGGAATCAAAAATATTTGAAGTAGCTGGCTGACAGTAACTGACCGGTCAGAGCTGGCAAAACCTTGTTTTTATAGACCATGTGGTTGTCGGACAGTAACTATCCTTCATTGTCCGGCAGCTACTGGGCGCATGAAAACTTGGCTTTAGGTCAGATGTAGGACATGAGCATCTTTGTTGTGTGTAAAAAATTTACATACTATGTTGTCGTTTATTTGGAATTTTGTCAATTAATGTCTTGGAAAGGTTATAATAATGGAATACAAAAATATTTTCAGGAGGCTCCACTGGAATTCTCTATGTCCACAACCACTGAGAACGAAGACCTGGAACCTCTTCCAAGGATCACTGTCAGCAAATTCTACTTCGCCAACGATTCCATCGCTCTTTTTGTCAGCAATATCCTATTCTATTCCTCATTGTGTTGCGGACTCAGTAAAGTTTTGTAGTGTTTATTTATTTTTATTGTTTTATTTTATACATTGAGGCCTTACATCATAGAATATCATGGCACCCCTGCGGTGATCGGTTACTGCTGTACCAACAAACTTATTTATTTATTTAAATTGGCATACAAAACAGATAGCGATCGTTAGCGTATACAATAGCTTTATGAGCTATGGAGATTGACACCAAAAAGTATGTACGCATTATACGCATACATAAATCATGACCACAAGATCATAAAAAATAAACCGTCTTCAAAAAATAGGAACTGAAAGTTTACTCAGAAAAAAGGACTGGTGCGTGTTCAGTGGTCCTGTGCTGGTGTCATACACTGCAGCTTCCTAAGATCTAGCCAGACGATTACGGCAGATCTGCGTACCTAGAAAAGTCAGCATTGGCAGAAGAATAATATAATTCCTATTATGAATTCAGAAGCAAAAGACAGCTTTTTATGGTCCCAATTGATATGTAAGCAATCCCTAATTTTTGGACCATTTTACGAATATTCATACAAAGCTGCGCACTCCATTCATAATGGGTTACCGACTCATTTTCGAAAGACATTTTTGCGAAGCCCATTTCTACTACTACTACTATCATTATTATGATCATATTATGATTCTGCCAATGCGGCCTTTTTAGGTCCGCTGTGTTGTCAACCATTGCAAGCCTTGATGGAAAAGCTAGCTGTTGAAAACCGAGACTGGTCAAATGCTCTAGCCACTGCCGCTTCAGGGCAATGCTAGACCTCATACTTTAGTAGTCATTTTTGAGTATCTGCTTCCAGTACCTACTGCTGAAACTCGAGTAGAGTGGGTAGGACATACTTATATAGTGACTTCTACTCAATGTGTTTGTGTCACTTGTTAGCGTAAATTCCTACGAAAGTAATCAGTAAATTATAAATAGTAGTAAGTATCCTATAATTAGAAGTAGGTATAGTAATAATGTGGGAAAACGGAGTGTAATTGAAAACATAAAACTCATCACGAAGCCATTATCATCACAGCTCAATGGAATTATGACATAATTCCATGATCTCCGTATTGTTCTGAACTTCTGAGATATAGAATAATGGAAAAGGAGCTATGACTTGTTTGCGTCTGTGGTATTTGAGGTGTATTTTGCTGTCACTGTCAGTATTATTACAATTTACCAATTTATAGCAATTTATTCAGTATTTGAGTAGGTATATGTTCTCAATGTATAGTTTCTAGACAGATTGTTAACCATTTTTGAAATAAAAATCCATCGTCGTAATGTAACACTGTTGCAGTCAACGGGAATATTTGGATGAAATAGACACCTTTATTCTGAGGGATGAAGTCGGCTCTCTGTTGTACGTTGGTCTGTTTAATTAACACGGTGAGTAAAATCAAGGACTTATTTCAAACTAGATCCAAATAAATAAGGGATATAAAGGAGGAGATATAAAGGCGATATAAGATTATTGCTGCCAAGCAGCGGTGCTTGCCTTGCTCGAAAGCTTGAAAAAGAAGAACAGCTGTGTCCTATGGAGTCATCATTATTATTTTATCTGAGTGACGTCCAGCCCCCTAACCATGATCGCTCAAAATATGAAAACAGCACTGAGAGCGGGATGGTGCTATACGCAGCAATAGCGTTTTCTCTGTTTTAATATTGTTTGACCTTGCTATAAGCGATTATAGAAGGGCCTCGCCAATGATCTCCGACCGCCTTCCTTCGAGGGCCTTCCAACGCTGCTTTGAGCCATCTTATAAAGATAAAAGTCTACACACAAATTAAATAGACTTTCGATTTACATGTAACACATTTCATTTTAGTGCGTATGCACATAACGCACAAGTAGGTAACAAAGATATTAGTAATTTTGTTGATAGGCGCATACAAATTGAACAATATTTGTAATGGGCTGTAACGCTAGTCATTGAGAGCGTCGGTGGCACTTTGGACTCTGCACTGGCCTTCTAATCGGAACATTCGGAGTTCGATCATGCCATGTGCCAATGTGTTTTTCCATTTTCGAATTTCATATGTACATTTGTCCGACGCTCTTACGGTGAAGTAAAACATCGTGAGGCAACCTGCATATGCCTGCGAAGAAATTCAAAGGTGTATGTGAAGTCGACCAATCCGCACTGGGCCAGCCTGGTTGACTAAGGCCTAAACACTCTAAAATTAGGGTGGGCTCGAGCCCCTCGGTGGGGACGCATATGAGCTATGATAATGAACACTAGTTATTGCGTATGTAGTATGACATTCAGTATGGGGCGTGAGAAGAGTGATGGGGCATATAGTAGCCAAGCTGCTCCACATAGCGTAAACTCTTATCTTAAGGGAGCAGTCTGGCTACTGAACTGTGTCCTGTAGTTCTCATCTACCTTGCGAAACTGTAAAATACCTGTGTTATTACACATACAACATGACAAAACAACCCGTATAAATATGTCATGATTTTCAAAAATTATAAGTTATTGCTATTAAATCGAGTCTACTTATCACTATAGCTTAATTAAATATAGACCAATTTCATTAGTACATCATTCTTAATCGGAGATGTTCCAATAAAATATTAAAAAAAAAACGTCGCCCCACATTACGATTTTCTCCTGTGTTGTGGGTGCAGTTACAAACATAGAATATCACATGGACATACGCCCAGACCGGAACAAATTTCTGTAGGCCATACCAAATATTTGTCCCGTACGGAAATCGAACCCGCGACCCGTTGCGCAGTAGGTGATCAGATCACTCTACCTCAGCGCTAACCGCTAAAAATTAATAGTATTAATGTTATTTAAGAAGGAAATAATTGAAATGGCAAAATATTGTTAGAAGTGTGTAGTGTCATGATCAAAAGTAACTGACTTCTTGAGGGGACACTCACATTCTAATTGCGGCAGCTGGAGTGGTGATGCGTCGAAGAAAACCAGTACGGAGCGTGACGAAGTTTAATCTTAACAAATATATTAATTTATCAAACCTAAAAATATTGTCAACCCTAGTAAGCCGTCATGTCGGAGAACCGACCCCTTGATTGTGTAACAAAAATCTATCGCGATCGCTTCCAATTTTGACAGTCAAAGTGCATCCATTGCTAATTTTTATCAGACAGTCGACACGGAGTCTTGTATTGACGCCGCAGTGATTAGTAATTTCAAGGGGATTGTGGTAGATTTTCTCTTAGACAATAGCCCCCCAGAGTACCTCACCTGTCATTCTGCGTAGTTTATTATTTTATTGAAATAGGGTTTGCACATCAATAAAAATTTAATGAATTTTATTGGTGGTAGTCATACAGTGATACTAAGGTTATTAAATATTGTTAATGGACTTTAACCCTCTTTCTGCTTTACGGGAATTTTTACGGTTCAACAAAATTCCATCTCCATTGCGAGTTAAAAAGACACTGCAATAACGCAAAAAAGTCTCCATTTTGTAGGCCTGCGCACCTGCAAACGTGGCTTTTGACAGTAAGATTGCGTCAAACGAAGACAGGTGGACGTTCAGACAGAGGAAGCAGCAGGACCTTAGCGCACAATGCGCCAGTATGCGCCCCACTGCGAAGGACATCGTTCGGCGTTTTTGTGCCATTCTCACCCAGTGAGTAACAAACTCTTCTGTGATTGGAGTATTGAGTTACGTATACTACTGCTTAGAAAGAAGTGAGTTTCACCTGGACTCCTTAACTACAATGTTATTTCTATTTTTCTATTTATTATGGCGACAAACTTTGGTAAGACGGTTTGGTAGCTAGCAAGGCGGGCTTAGAAGCTCTACCACCACAACCAAAACAAGCAGAAAAACATCTGTCCTCAATCCCAATGGAGAATCGAAGCCCAGACCTCCAGATACACACTAGGTGGTCCTAACCACCAGATCACACGAGGAGGCGGCTAATTGCTCCAAATAGTTGTGTCATACTAAAAGTCTATCGCTTATGTGACCTTTATTGGTCACATGAGCGATAGGAGGATAGCATTTCACAACCATTTGTCGAATAGCATAAAGAGCTTCGTTCCTATCGGATGTCCCACGACACCACACGGCATTTTTTTATTCACAAAGTATCTGTGTTCGTACTCTGACCTACTTTACGTGATTCCAGCATGGACAGAGACCACTCGAACACGGCCTTCCTCCGCAAGCTCCGGGGCACAATTTACAACATGTCCGAGGGGGAAGACGCGCTGGATCGGGAGGCGGCGTACTACGCTGCCGTCCTCACGCCCATTGCCTTCCTACAGCAGTATCGAGGCGCGTGGTGTTTGCTTGAGAGGGTATTATATTCTTAATTAGTACTAACTACACAGGCCAATGTATAAAAACATATAAAAAGGTTGACTTGTGTGCATGGAGATCGACATCCTGAAGATGCCACGTGGAGTGGTGAAATGTTCGACACGTTTCACCACTCCACGTGGCATCTTAAGGATATCATCTTACTTAGATAATTTGCATGTTGGTGTGGTACTAATTAGTGATATTCCCTTGTCGCATTCGATTGAGGGAGGGCGGGCGGTATGATACTTAGTTTCTACTAGCTTTCCGTTTTTTCACGAGGAAGAATGTGTTGCGGATCATACCAGTCAATGGCTAGTCGACAGATTTGAGTGGGACTCACCTAGGGTTGCCAGATGTTATCCAAAAGGAGGACATACCCTCCTTTTGCATGTTTTGTCCTCCCGTCCTCGTTACCTACTGCGAAGTCCTCTTTTTTGTATTAGCGCACATAACGCAAATGTGGAAAGAGTTTTTTACTGATTAATACTCAGTGGAGGAACCAGGAGAACAGTCTAACTAAAGTGTGCAGTCAGTTGAATCTTTGATTCTTACTAAATTCAACTTCTAAACATGACGTGAAAATTTTCATAATTATCTATTCGTTGAAAAACTAAGAACTTCTTGAAAAATTGGCATTTCCGCAAAATTTGATTAAAATAAAGTTTATAATACTGATATGTATAAAAATCCTTTAATTGTAAATGTGAAGGACATTTAAAATACAATTTTATAGAAAATCCTCCTTTAAAGATCCATCTGCACTCCTTTATCAAATTATTATCTGGCAACCCTTTTTTTTTGGGCGGGGGAATGTCTTTTCGATTCGACAAGGGACTGAAAAGTTGGCAAGGCCACCCTTTGGATATGCCATTGGACTCGGCTAAAAACCCCATACCTGGCTAAACCACCCTCCAGTAACTTCCACCCTCATGGAGGCACGTTCGGGATCGGACGAGCCATTCCCCGAACGCATCTGGCAACCCTAGACTCACTTCGCAGTGCGGAGTAGGCATGGAACTTTTCATAAAAAGCATGTGAAAAATCATATGTGCGAGCGAGTAATGATTTGTGCTAAGAGCGTGTTAGAAAAGGACAAACATGTACGGTGATGGGTGACGACACCTATAAAAGTATACATAGGTACACCTGTAGGTCGTGCTTAATCAAAAGATTTCATATCGGTAGCAAATTAGCAATCATTTATTATAATTCATACTAGAAAGTGTGACACTGCGAAATAATAAATCTTTGTCTGTGAAATTCACATGTGAAATCACATAATAGTACATTGCGATATAAGTGCGGTATATTGGTTATAACTCACGAGCCGAGTGTGTAAAACCAATATACGCACGTATATAGTACGATGTTTTTCAACACACTTGTGAAGAAAAATATCGAATAATCTGAATTTTTTGATTAAATAACACAAATCATTGTTAATTTAAACTACATGATTTTTCAAATGATTATTTTCATACCATTAACTAAATAATGGTATGAAAATAATCATTTGAAAAATCATTTAGTTTGTTGATGTCTTTTATAACTCAGTGGATTTTGCTATAAAAACCATGGCCCTTATCACCATTTTCTATTCACTGAACGAACTATACGAACTACCTGGAAATTCCATCACCACAACGCGGGCGGCGGCCATTGTTCCCCTCAATTTGGTTCTTGCACGTGCGTTATCATTTCGAACACAAAAATGTTGCTAAAATGATGTTGTTGTTTTTTAATAAGTCTGCCTCAAAATTTAAATTTTCTCCCTCAAATTGGTTTTGATTGAGGTCCTAATTTCAATACCTAGTAAGATATCCACATAAATGATACCTCAAAAGAAAGAACGATAATCAAGCATGTTTTCAGAAAGGTTTGAACAAAAAAACAATTTCCGTTCTTTTAATGAGTTCAAAAACGGTATTCTTAAATTTTTAATTTTATTTCATGAACTTCAAACGTCTGAAAAAAAATCTAATAACACAGATGCTTCGAACATGTTTTGCTAGATTGCTTACACATTACTTTAATTAAATAAAATAAAAAAGAGTACATTTATCACTTAATTTGTCCATAAATTAGCAGTAAACTCTAAATTTGGGAATATTCGCAGAAAGACGAAAAAATCTGTTAAAAAAAATTAAGTCTAAGACAACCATTGGCTTAAATGATTCTAAATTGTCTATACTTACTTCGCCTTTAAGCTTTGCACCCATCTTCCAATCACCTCTGTGATGCGTGCCTCGATTATAATACACGCGTGTTTTATAAGCTGCTTTATGTATCTAAAACCGGTAAAATTAGATCCACTTTACGAGCAAGTGCTTTGAAAAAAATATCATCATTAAATAAATATGAATGAAAAGTAAAAATCATCTCCATGGAGCATACCCACTATACCACCATCGATGTCCATCTTGCTCATAGTGATCGGGGACTGGGGAAATCCATAGTCGGACCATATCTCGGGCCAGCTACGGTTCGGGTCTCAACGTTTGTATGATATCGGCTGTAACCATTTCGAGAGTGTCGATTTTTGTTTCGTAAACATTCATGATACCTAGGTCACTAAAAAGTATTTCACTTATTCAAATGAACTTTGGTGAGGAGGTAAGTACCTAAATTATAACGAGCCGTGAGTTTTAAATTCTGACAGTTATTAATTTAGGAGATTTAGCGTAAACGTCTCGTACTGCTGCGCATTAGGAAGTTGCTAGATCTTAGCGGAGGGACGCTGTCACCAAGTTTGCTTGTGTTGGAAGTACCGGTGTGGTAATTTGGGCCAGTGACGCGCCACACAGCTACCAGAACACTTGACTAAACACATACTTGGTTGCAAGTATGTGATATTTAAAAAAATGTTAATGAAAAATTAAAAACTTATTTCAGTTTCACCGAGCGTTGAGGCTGTACCAAATATCGCACCCGACTGAGAAGAGATCCTCGCTGAAATTGTTGCAAAACATAATAGAAGTCAACCGAAAGGTACAAAGCTACGACACACCATTTTATGGTGAAATTATTACAGTTATTGGAAATCAATGTTACTTTTCTGCCAGGGAGATTAGTGCCCTTGTTGATGTCTTATCTCTTTTGATATCTGTTTAATTCTTAGACTAAATTAAATTAAATAAAGCAGGGAATATTCCATATACTTTTTTCTCCCGCTAAAGCACGGAGTAATGGATTTTCATACTACTTTTCTTCCCGCATATTTTGGTAGAAAAAAAGATAAATTTTCTTCTTACATTTTAGGGTAATGATGACTACTGTTCTTATTAGGTGTAGTGTAAAATCATTGGCTTGAGCCACGCTTGATTAATAACGAAAAATGGCCTTTAATCTGATATAAATTTCGACAGATCCGAACATTTGTGTTTGAGCTACCTGGCGTAGCCTCGGCGACTCAGGCGACGTCACGAGCTCATGCCGACGATGAAAGTGAGGAGCAAAGTGAAATGATTTATTTCAAGGAGCTGATTAAAAATTTCGAGCGATTTCAAGCGTTTTATTTGTGTTGCAATGTTTGTTCAAGTTCGTTATACAATGTAGGAATTATTCGTCAAGCTAGTTAAACTCACGACGTTTTCAAGAAAAATTGCTAAAATATGCACGAAAATCCAATAAAGGGCCAAAATATGCAACATTAAAAAAATATTTTACAAAAAATAAAAATCCGACTTCAAAAACACTGAAAGTTAAAAATAATATAAGAATAGGTACAGACAACATCACACTTCTATATTGAAGTCGGTGCCAAACGATGATCTAGATAGTCTTAAAATTTGTCACCGACTTCAATATAGAAGTGTGATGTTGTCTGTACATATTCTTTTATTATTTTTAACTTTTGAGTGTTTTTGAAGTCGGTTTTTATGTTTTTTAAAATATTTTTTATTTTTAACTTTTTTGTGGATGAAGTCTTTATATTGAAAGAAACCCTAATATCGGTCAACAATTGGCGGAGTAATCGCGTAACATTTACACAAAACACGTTGGACACGTAAAAATTTAATGGTTTTCCTCGATTTTTATGGAATCCTATTATCAGATCCTAACTTTGGTGACCATGGGACTACCTTTGGAGTATCCTCTATCGAATATAAAAAGAATCATTAAAATCGGTTCATAAACGACGAATCCGCGAACAAACATAAAAAAATACGGTCGAATTGAGTAACCTCTTTTTTTCGAAGTCGGTTAAAAAATAAAAGTCTTTATTTTTACTCAACGATAACAATCGTATTTGCGAAGATATCAATAGCAAACAAAATACTCTTATATTTAACAGTGAAAGTACTATTCTAAATGCTCTGAACGATGAACGAGATCAAGCATAAATATGTATGATTTCAATAATATGCAACACCGCTGATAGTCAAATATGAAGTTAAATATGCAAATGCATTGCATTATGTATTTACATATAATCCGGTCATTACCTTATACGTTGCATTACGGTTGTTATATAATATGGTGTTATTGCTAAATGTATTAAATTCTCATTCAATATATTATATTTTGTAATGGAAGTTGAGCTCAATCTTTTACTTTGAGTTCTGCTTCCAATTGACGACTCTGTAACAATACAGGGAGAAAAAATAGCCCTTGCTGGTTTTCTTGCTGGTTCTTTCCAGTACAAGGTCTCCCGCCCGCCGTAAACTTGTGAACCAATGGTGTAACTTCTCTGACGTTCAAAAGCGATTGTAAAATCCTAATTGAATAAAGGTTATTGAATTAAAAAAAATGAATTTAATATACACAGAATTGAGTATTTCGAATAAGATTGAGAGAGTACGTGAACTAAAAGGGACCTGTATCTCAGGGTACCAGGTACTCCTCTGCAAGATGTTCGTTATTACTCGTATAAGTAGGTACAATACCAAAATTCGCTGAATGAATAATAATAGAATGAAATAAAAAAAGAGTTGAAGTAGCATCACAAGGATCTAGTAATTTATTATCAAATATATACTTTACTGTTGATGTTCCTCCACCCAGCATAAACTGCAGTCACATACCTATGATATAATATAATATTTTGTATATCTGCGCCTGAAGCTTTCACAAAGTGACTGTAAGTGCGCCTGAGTTGACGGTTCGTGGTATTAGCTGCGACTCCGGTCACAAACGTCGTAAACCGGATTCAGATTAAACTTTATCATTAGCCATATCCGATCACCGAATCTGTATCGCTGCTACGTATCATAATCGTTTATGTGGACGGGCCATGACACCCAATTATGATACAAAACCGAAAAATACATTAAATGTGATACAGAGTGAACAAAAAAGCGCCACTAGTGGTTAACACGATGGTTGATACGGTGCCGTACGACTGATACGTTAAAACGGATGCGGGAACCGGTTAAAGCAATTGATACAATGAACTCGGCTTTACCATCACTTGGAGTTGGCTTGTTTGCCAACAAATTGGTAAAAATAAATAAAATGTTAGTGCAGTAGTTACCAAACTACTAAAACTTTTACTGATCTAAAAAATACGTTCGTAAGGAGTATCCTGGCACCTAGTGAAGAAGACGATGATGACGAGGAATATAAAAGTGAACATAATGGCGACAGCGAGTATCCATATAATTTCTTCGTTGCCGCACGGTTTGAAGTAATCGTTGTTTCTGATCAGACAGTTGTCTCGGATGTCGGACTTTCTGTAACTTGACGAGTACTTTAGCACGGGGTGTACATGTGATCCATTAATTCTCATGGCGGCTGCAGCTTTAGGTCGTCCACTGGAGTCGATTCGTGTGATGTATGCATAGTGAGCATAGATTTCGAAACCGCTTCGATATTGGTTTGTTATTTTTCTGAAAAACAAAAGGATTCTTGCAAGTGTATCCGAGGAATTCTTTTTGTACTACTGAGGTTTTATTCAGGGCTACTTTGGAGACAGTGCGATTTTTATTTTCCTTGCAATCAGTATCATTAATATAATATTTCACGAAAAAATAAAATGTATTTTTTTATCCTGCGCAAATTAAGTTACGTTGTTATTCTACGCTTAGGAGTGGATGTAAGTTAGAGGAGTGCGAGGGAGGTGAGGGGTGTCCACTTAGAAAATACATCGAAGCTATGCATCGATATTTTCCTATGAATCGGTTAGAAACACCGATGTTGTCTCAACATCGAGTACTTTTTCTAACATTGCATGACAATGGCTGTAGTCAGCCCCCTAATACTCTATACAAACAAACCACAATTTTAACAATCTATTACTCCTACAACAGCACTTTTCTTGTACGCGCGCCTGTTGTGTGTTAAGGGTGTTTAAGAAATCTATGTAACTAATACAAAAATAAAAACCGACTTCAAAAACACTGAAAAGTTAAAAATACATTATTTTTAACTTTTCAGTGTTTTTGAAGTCAGTTTTTATTATTTGTAAAATATTTTTTATTTTTAACTTTTTAATGAATTAAGTCTTTTTAGTAAAGGAGAAACCCTAATATAAATTAGGGTTTCCCTCGATTTTCATGGGATTCCATCATCAGACCCTGACTTGACCTTGACTGGCTGACTTGACGTGACCTTGAGGCCACCCTTGGAGTATTCTCTATCGAATACAAAAAGAATCATCAAAATCGGTTCATAAACGACGAAGTTATCCGCGAACAAACATAAAAAAAAGCATATATACGGTCAAATTGAGTAACCTCCTTTTTTCGAAGTCGGTTAAAAAAACAACATTTCATGCAAACCTTTGCTGATTCAGTTATTGCTTATTAAAAAAACCAGCCAAGTGCGAGTCGGACTCGCGCATGAAGGGTTCCGTACGATTTATGACGTATTAAAAAACTACTTACTAGATCTCGTTCAAACCAATTTTCGGTGGAAGTTTGCATGGTTTGCGTGGTACATCATATATATATATTTTTTTGTTTTATCATTCTCTTATTTTAGAAGTTACAGGGGAGACACACATTTTACCACTTTGGACGTGTCTCTCGCGCAAACTATTCAGTTTAGAAAAAAAATATATTAGAAACCTCAATATGATTTTTGAAGACCTATCCATAGATACCCCACACGTTCGGGTTTGATGAAATAAAAATTTGAGCTTCAGTTGTATGTATGGGGAACCCCCAAAATTTATTGCTTTTTTCTATTTTTGTGTGAAAATCTAAATGCGGTTCACAGAATACATCTACTTACCAAGTTTGAACAGTGTAGTTCTTATAGTTTCGGAGAAAAGTGGCTGTGACATACGGACGGACAGACAGACAGACAGAGAGACATGACGAATCTATAAGGGTTCCGTTTTTTGCCATTTGGCTATGGAACCCTAAAAACTTAAGGCAATATGACAATAAACACCGAAAAATCGAATACAAATAAATAGTTTGACTACTCGTAAAAGTTGTTTATTTTAAAGTACAGTCGGCAACTTATTGCTTTACATTTCCATTACGAAATTCGTCGCTATTACGAGCGACATAAGAGAGGTCTCAAGGTCTTCAATGTAGTCGTATAGTCTGACCCGTTGCACAATTATAGAAAATCCGGTATTAAAGTCCTATATCCAGTGTTCTTTTGAATGATTTTGCATGAACAAAAACTTATTTAAACGTTTTCCTTTCGAAGGCTTCATTTTATGACTCTAATTGTTCGAAAACAACTAAAACAGTAATAAATAGGTGTATTCATTACCTGGCTACCATTGATTCGATGTTTTATGAAAATACATCGATACATCGAGTATTTCAACAGTTTTTCAAAAAATCGGATCGATTCGATGTACCGTATTATAAATATCAAGTGATTTCGATGCATCGATGTATATCGAACATCCCTAGACAGAGACACCGATCGGCGGCACAACGCAAGCCCAAACAGGGTAACCAGGCGACTGCAATGTTGTGGATATTTTCGAGTGAAGCAATTTTGATTATTTCAAATAAGCAAACAAAAGAAAAGAGAGATAGGCACTCTCTATTATTTTTTATAGAAAATATATAATATGTAAATTTTTCGCACTGCCTTCATAAAAATTCTGTATTTTAGCTACGTTTAATCATCCCTTTCAAATTTTTAATTATTAACAAAATGTAGTTTGTTTTTTCAAGGTCCCTTCTGTACCAAGAAGCTATTAACATAGTTTCTACGGCTTAGGCATGCAATCGTTACGTAACAAACAAGCAGACGGACAGACGGACGGTTACTGTTGCTACTTTATTTCTTTATATTCTAGGACTTATTTTGAATAGAGAGACTCCTGTCTTTTGACGGTAAGCTAACGATAAGGCTGAAGATGGGAGCGAGTTCATTAGATGAGCTGGTCGTCATACCTTAACTTGTTGAAATGATTTGCTTATAACGTTTACTTACTTGAGGTCTAATGTGAGTGTCTGTAATTAACCATGAAAATATATAATAAATAAGATGTATGTGTATGCAAACCTTCGGAATTTTTCTCTATCACCGAGGACACTTGTATAGGTATCCCGAATTAAACTCAACCCTGTTCTCATACTGTTTATATAAACCTTCGTTTGGTCAGTCTTCCGGTATTTCGTGAATGTCGGAGACAAAGTGATTGAGAACAGCTCTGCCATGCTCTGAAACTTAATAAGATTTATTGCATTGATTATAGGAAATAAAAATAAAATACACACATGTTGTCTTAGCTAATTTGGTATATTATTACTAATTGTCAAGCATTTTTATGTGCCACTTATGCCACCGTAAAAGCTCAAACTGCCTATGATATATTTTGCCATTTATTTCTAAATAAGCCACATAAATAAATAAAAAAGCACGAGGCGTCCACATAACACTATTTACAAACCAACAGTACAAACCTTTACATTTCTCGAAAATGGCCAATCCCTTACTATCCAGGTTACATGTCTTAAGTCATAATCACTAATTTGTTGTACAAGTTTATCTGCATGTATCGATTCTACATTTACAATGACAATCATTGCGCCAGCGTCTTCTAGCTTTTGTAATGCCTGAAATGTTACGGAAACAAGTAAGTTTGTTCCGTGTTCGAGAGTTCAGTATGTATGTGTTTAAACAAAAGATAAATATAGATTGTTCTTGTAGACTTTTTTTGTAGTACTTAAAAAGAAATGATGTAAGGTTTCCGCTTCGCTACAATAATTGCCTCACAAGCTTATTTACAATTCTTAAAAAAACATGACATTTTAATTTCCGGAATGGATGGTATCCGGTGAATCCTGCGATTAGAAATATACAAGTAATATACAACCTCGCAGGATTAGATAGCTGACATCATAAACAAGAACGTTTGTTCTACGACTTTTGATAATTCGTTAGATTTTACTTTCATACAAAAATAAATATAAATTTAATATACCTCTAGAATCTTTGTAACTCCACGCGCACAACGTGCGTGTGTAGCGTCGTCTTCCGTCATCGTTATGAAAATAGACTTATCAATGTCACGACAGTGCAATAGAAACTTGAAATTCGATATTTGTTCAATTAATTGAATTATCTTAAAGGTCATATAATATCATAAACAAACGTTGTAGTTAATGACGTTGGCTATCTAATCCTGCAAGGTTGTAGGTGCATTTACAATTAATCCTGTATATACATATGGGTTTTTTATTCGGAGAATCACTTGTAGGTTTGATTGGTGAATCCAATTGGTTCAATTGTGGGGTTCAAAAGGAGGGTCCAATTGGTGGCTACATGAAGAACAAGCAAGATCATTAAGAAATTCGAAGAACGATTATACATATTGGATTAGGATTAATACTGATTAATACTGGATACGTAAGTTACTAGCAGCGGTCGATTTCAACATCAAATCAGTGGCTATCAGTCATGCTGACAGCACTGACTCTACTACCGAATTTATGTAAATAGTGCAAGCTGGTTTTCGCTGCTATGTAAAAATGCATAGAGGTGTACCAAAGAAAATAAAATAAAAGTTCTTTACTTACATACGAAAAATCGCAATATATTCCTCTGCACACTTGAGAAGTGTAAACAAACTGCTCTATGTCCAGTAATGGCAATAATTCTTGTAAAAAATCCAAACTATAGTCCGAGTCATCCGATAAAATCGCCACTCTCTTCCAATCCATGGAATCCAGAAAGTATTTGAAAGCATACTTAAGCGGTTTCCATTCACACCAAACATACACCGAGTTAGGAAATTGATCCTTGTATTCCTCAACGAAATATGGTGTGTGGTAAAATATTACTGGAACTCTTGTCTCTGAACGGAAAGGAGCATCTGATAATATCGCCATAAACGAATTATTTATCGCTATGTTGTTACAATCATCTAGAAAAATTAAATGCATATCTCTGAATTCCTCGCTAAGCTTGTTCTTAGTATTTTGAAGTTCCGGCAGATTTTTAGGAAGGCACAGCAACACTTTGTCAGGTATTTCAAAATTCTTGGAGTCTAGCACACTACGTATGGCATTATTTTGGATTAGGCCTTCACTGATAAGCATACGTGGTGTGTCGCTACTTGAGTTCAAATAAGCGTTCGCATCTTCGATAATGAATAAGTTTGAATTTTTAAACATAACGTAACCACTGCCGTCGCTTATTGCTTCTGAGTTGATTAAATTCCTGTAACTAAAATGGTATTGATACTTTTTTCACATGGAAACGATGTAACTTCAGATGTGTATGCATCAGGCAAAATTTGAGAATTCTAATTAAATGTAAAGTTAGCCACGAATCGAGCAACTGAAACAAATAATGCACCACATAATGTGCAACATGTAGTTTGTCTCATTAGTTGCGCAATTAATTGGTGAATGTAATATAATCAGCTTTAGAACGTTTTAATACAGTGATCACTCAATACTAGAACAATTTCAATACTGATCTGATCTGAAATGGACGAAGTGAACATAAGTCCCTCGATGCATACGAAGAATGTTCACGTATGACTAGAAATCGTTTCTTAAATGTCCGTATACTTACAACATCTTGCACAACATAATGTTAAGCAACTATTGCCATGTGATCAGATTAAAGAAATATTGGCAAGTATACTTACGGATACTCCTCGGAAAATCTAATGGTAGTACTAAAATCGGCAATTTCAACATCATGTGAGATTACCAGAAATCCCATTCTCTCAAGTACAGTTTGAAGTAAATAATTTTTGTACTGATGTCTATTGTTGTCGGAGGAAATAAGGTATATTTCATTTTCTGAGGCCACTGTAAATTATTATGTTTAAATATTAATGAATATACGAATATGTATTGTCAAGAAGATAGATAAGTTTCTAATAACGTTTAAATAAAACTATACTTTTCGGATTTTAATTATTTGGTCCGACGCGAGGTTTCGAATCGTGGTCATATGATAGTAATGGTGTTTAATAAGATAATTTACGACAAATGAGTTTTAATTATTTATCGCTAGATAACAAATTTTGAGCCATTTAATATTCTTGCGCCTTTTAAAAACGAATGAAATGTTATGCGAGATCTATAATTGCAAAATAAATGAATAAAACTTACTTGCCTGCGACTTGCTGTAGAAAACTAAGATGCACATTTTTAGACATAACAATTTAATTTTATATATCATATCGCCACACAAACACAACTGTGTTACTAAAACTGAATTCCTATTATCCTTATACTTAATAATATTATTATAAATGGAATAAAGCGTGTCCGTTTCGTCACAAATTATCCTCGGGCCAAAATAGATAAGCGTAGGTATTTGAATAGTTATTTCTGATGCTATTATACTGTAATATTATAAGCACGAAATACACTAACAAACATTTTATAAGAAAATACTTTACTGTATAGCATAGACGAAGAATAATGTAAAGAATGTACTTTAAAGATTTTGCTTGATTAAGATTTCTTATAATCAACGAAGAGAAGTTTTGCAAAATTAGCGCAAATTATTTGTCTCATGTATAGGTAGGTAAAATATACTTCGTTAGAATTTTAAGGTAATGTTCCGGGTTTTCTTTATAAGCATTTTTCGTAAAAACGTGATTACTTAATCAGGAAATGATGAAGTGTTTGTTGTCTTATCCGTAATGAGCAGGGGCGTAGTACCTTACGCACCATAAGGGGCTCCTGCCTGACAGTAAACAAAAATTCGTGAATGATTTGGGAATTCTTGAAGCGCTTTTTTCTCTTTCACTTTACGTGTATTATATTCTGAAAATGTTTTCTATTTCGAAATGAAATGTAGACTTGGCCGCTGTCGTGTGGAAAGGCCCCAAAAATGTTTGATACAGTGCCCCCACAGGGTTAGCTATGCCACTGGTAATGAGTACCTACCTTTTTTTCGAGGGGAAGCGTGACCGCACTGTACCCGCCGTTGCTAGACGACGAGCGTGTGTGGGGCTCTCCCGGCAGAGTGCTGGACATACCCATTAAACCCCGCGGTGTTCTCCCTATCCTTAATGTCCTTATGGGCACGCGTGATAGGGTTCACAATGTGATACCACTACCCACGCGTCTGGGTTAGCTCGCCTATAATGGTCTAACACTCTAGGGGTACAAGGTGTTACTGACAAGGTTGGTAACATCCTGAGGCTTGCTTCGATTAAAAACTATTCCAAACTAAAATATTGGTCACAGGAATTCATCAGTGAGTTCTTGGTATTTGATCTAACCACTTGTACTGTAAGTTCTTTATCTGCGGAGTTTTTAGGATTTAAAATAATGAATTCTTAATATAATGTCTGTCATTAGAATACATATTCCTAGCAAGCACTTTGGACCTTTCTCTCGTCAAATAGTAACTAAAACTTATAAATACAAGAACATAGATCTAAAATAATAAAATAACGCGTCATAGTGTTTGTTACCGAACTCCTCCTAAACGGCTTGATCGATTAATGTGAATTATTGATGGTGCAGGCCAATGGTGCAAATGAGATATCGGGGATTTTTTTGTGTGTATTTGGTAGCTCTGAAAATAAATAGTAGGCTATTCTTTCTACTCCTAGATGGTATGGGTGGCCCTCTCCAGAATTTTTTGGACAATTAATATGGCGAAACGTAGTGCGCGGGCACAGTTAGTAAGAAAATAAAATGCAACATTAGACTGTTCTGTCGGATACATCTTTATTTCAACTAAAAATTCATCGAAGTCAAAATGAAAAGCCAAGTCGTGTTGTTTTTCTCGTATAAAACGTATATTTACATAACAATATTCACTATCTATTTCATCAAATGCAAACAGTTTATAAATAAATACTTTACATAGAGTTCTTTTGATCCATTAAGCACAGCTAAGCCTCGATTAGCTGTTGGTAATCTTGATAAATACAATACGATACTTCTAGTTTAGGATGGGTCGTCGGATAGTATTTAGAGGCTGACACGGGCGGCAGCTTGGAGTAGGGATTGTTTGGCACCAGCGGCTACAGAACTTGGGTTGGCACCACGGGCAACTGCTCTCAGGAACTAGTGGAAAAGAAAACACGTTAAGTCTTTGACCAAATGCTGTCTACTAAACTCTGGGGTAAATCTAGCCCTGAAATTAGTGCAGATATCGAAAAGCATGTTTGTGCCCCATAAATCGAAAGTAAGTTATCTAGTCCTGTGAATCACTTCCTTCCACCCTTCGACTATTAAGCATCAGTAAGATAATCGCATAGAGCTTTTTTGATTTGATAGAGATAATCGCATAGAACAATTTTCAATTGTCAATCTGTCTTATGTATGAGGGGGAGGGGAGGTACTTACAGGCCCTCAAGGATCTTTTGTGCGACCCCTATCCCTGATTACTTATCAGTTGCTATCACATTGTTGGATCAATTGAGTTCAACCCTATGTATAATTTTTGCTCCGGGAGAGCCCTACAGTCCTCAGGTTTCGGATCGAATCTCGAAGACACCCATTCTTCTGCGAGCTAGAGAATCGCAATGATCAACTATTTATTATTTATCGTTCAACTACTTCTATTTAAAACTAAGGTGCATCCAAAATTCAAGATTTATTGTTACTATCAAATTAGACGAAGACGTCTCTTTTATTTTCCCTTCCTATTAAAGCTTTAATTTTACCGGAGGGAGACTCTGTGCCAGGGTAGACTGCTTGGGTACCTCCGTCTCACCTATATCTGCCACAAAGCAGCAATGCTTGCATTGCTGTGTTCCGGTTTAAAGTGTAAGATATGGCGGTGAAATTACTGGGTATCGTGACTTTACATCTTATGTCACAAATTGGCAACGTACACTGTTGTTCTTGCGGGGGTTGCAGATTTGCTGCGAAACTCACAAGAACTATATGACTGTTACCACTTATCATCAGGTGGGCAGATTGCATGTTTATCAACTCAGTGGTTTAAAAAAAATGTTGTCCAAATAATACTTACGCCAGCGAGTGGCGCGAGGGCTCCCTGGACGGCTTGCACGACTGGCGCCACGGAGGAGGCGGAGACGGCAGCGCCAACATTGTTACTGCGGCTGTTGAACGCGCTGTACAGGCGCTTGGCGGCGCAGTATTCCTCGTTCACCAGGCTGTAACACCATTTACATACACCTCAGATGGTACGGGGTGGATAGGCCAGTCTTTTATTATTCGCTCTTTAAAAAATCCAGAGGCGACCCGTCATCAGGTTCGGTGGGACTTCGATTAGGAGCATCACGTCGACTAAGGTGCTAAGAATGGTGGTCGATTCAACTCATTCGTTCTCGCAGCATGCGAGTTACACAGGGGAAACGGCGACGTCTTGTTTCGGCAAGATGTCGGGGGTGTCGGCTACATCCTGGGGTGTTAGGTTCTGTACAGGGGTACGTGCGTCGCCACACTGACCTACGCTGCGGTGTGATGGTTTGATCATGGGTCCCTACACGTTGTGCGATCTGCACTTCAGCGCACCCAGAGACCCGCTTTGATTTTTCTGACCAAGGCGTATCGCTCGACTAGCTCTGCCGCCTTACCGGTGTTGGCCGGTGTTTTACCGGCCGATCTCGAGGTAATCCGGTCAGACAGACTAGGTAAGGCGCACGAGTCCGGGAGTACCAGGGAGAAGATGCGCATGGTGAAGCTCAGAACATCAGAGTTTGTGCTTGCCACATGGCAGGAACCCTGGGACACATCAGACAAGGGGAGGGAGACTTATCGTTTCTTCCGAAACGTGGGGGATCGGCTCAGGTTTACCTGGGTCAAACCGGACTATAAGTTTCGCAGCTACTATCGGGCCTGGCTGTTTTAATGGTAGGCTTTTCTATATGAAGTTGGTGGACAGCAGTAGGTACTACTGCGATGAGTGCGAGGTCGAAGACCTGCACCACGCACTGTGGGAGTGCTCATTTTATAGTGACGCGCGTAGGGATTTACTAGATAAGGTAAAGGCGCTTGAGGTTGGTCCGGTCTACTACCATGATCTCGTGGGTACGGAGGCGAATTTCTTGGAGACTACGGGACTTCGCGCATTGGTGGCAAAAGATCAGGAGTGGGCTAGAGAGGTAAATAAGGAGGAGGGCAACCGTCTGAAGAAAGAAGAGAAGACATAAGGCACACGTAGTCGGCGCGGCGGTACCACAACAGTGGGCACACGGCGACCTTGCGGCGGACACCGAAGGCATACCGTGTGTTTGTCCGACCCTAACAGGGGAGAGTAACACAGGGACAAAGGACGTAGAAACATAAATAATTTGTAGGGAGTCAAGAAGAGTGCGGCGCGGCAGAAGGCGATTAGCAGGTTCCGCGCGCATATCCTGATGATTCGGCCTGTATAACCAGGATTGGTTGAGTAGGGCCATGGGTGGTGGTGGGTTTGTGATATTCGCTCTATTCATTATTAAATTGGTACGTTTTGAAAAAAAAATACCATTAGGTATGTTAAGAAGTAGGTTGAAATTCTGCTGGAGATGAAATTATTCTGGCAAATTAGAGATGTCCGTCGTTGAAGGAATTTGTTTTATATTTACTTTGTCATTATTAATACAGAGTATAAGTGACGGTGTCCCATTTCATTTAACAGTGAGTTTAGACCATGATCCTGATTTGAAAATCACTGAAATTTTCTCCCGGAAAATTCATAAATTTTCCTCATTTTTAATTATCTTTTTCTAAATTTTCTGGTGTAATATAACTAAAAATAAGTTAATGTTTACAAATCATATTCTGTCAAAAAACTACAAAAAATACAAATAATAAAGTTCGCAATGTAAATCGTATAACATTTCCGTCATACTGCTCGCGGAATCAGCTGTTAGAGTCATCCAACGTCAGCGGAACAAAAATGATGCCGGCGCGCAATACATTACGTAACATGAATAAAAACTAAAAATGTTTTTTTTTCTCTTTAAAAGCTTTTCTGTTAAAAATAAACATTGTTAAGCAAATATTAACATTGGTCTGAAGTCACTGTTAAAAGAAATGGGACACCGTCACTTATACCCGGTATATTCTAAATTAATATTAATATATTCTAAAACTGTTATTAATCAAAATAATCTTGAAGTGAAGAGTAGAACTATAATGTATCTAGAAAATGTATGGTTAGTTATTGATAGTTTTTTAGTAGTGCGTGAATCAAACTGAAAAAAAAAACTGCTGAATGTAAGATGATGCTGAAAGTAGTCTCGAGAAATTCCTACCCTTTTAGGCTTTTATGCATTAAAAATACGAAATCTCATTAAATTTGCTACTATCACAGAATTCCTCATTCGATACGTATTTTTATTTTATTATGCACAGCATAATATGCTATCGGCAAAGGTTTTAGTCGTCAGAGTCATATAAGTGTTTGAAAAATAGCAAAGTACATGAATAATCAGGTAATGAAGTGTACCTATATTAGCATGCTTTTAGTTTTTAATGAAAAACACAATGCTAAAATAGAAAGCAATGAAAGAAAATGTAAATCTGGCTTTATAGCGTACCCGATTTGGTATGGGTTGGCGTTGGCGAGGACAGCATCCCATGCTGCTTCGAATTGGTAGCTCCTGCCTCCGCCAGCGCAGTTGCTCCTTGGTCCAGACTGTAATAAAAATACAACAAATAAAAAAACATCGATTACAGTCAAAGCTGTTGTAGCAATATATAATGTTTCCCTAATTCTTAAGAGGACTGTGAAGCTGTAAATTTTCATACAAAAAGCGATAACGCTTTTCTCCCTCTTTACATAGTCCAATTTTCATAAGTTTTGGAAATGTTGTAGATATATTATAATGAAGATGTAGGTTTGTACGTTTTGATTTTGATGTAATATTGCTCAGAATATAAATTATTAGCATCTAAATATCTATATTTTAGACTTAAAAACTACCTCGAGCATTTTTATCTTTTTTTGACTAACTTATACTGAATTACAAAAAAGCAAGCAAACATACAAACATAGATTAAGGTGTACTGAATCTTATGAGACCAAAAGTGTCTAATTTCGTAAAGGTTTAGGGGGGTAAACCGTTATAGCCCGAAACAATATTTCAATAAGAAATGTAGGCACTTGCCTTGGAGTTTCAACTCTAAGCGGTGTGGAACAAACTGCATTTTTGAAAGTGCATACTCGAGCCATGAATTAGCACTTCACAGTGCTCTTAATGAAATCGTAATATAAAGATACTATTCAAAATATTATGTTTCATATGAATCAATTGGAATAGATAGTAATAATGATCGTTTTATATTAGGTATTATAAGAGCGAGAGCACTCTACAATTTTCATTTCAAGGAGTTTTAATGGTATTAGTAGATTTTTCCTCAGTGATTCTAGAAATGCATTTGTTAAGCAAGTTTAGGTCAAAAGATCATTGAATATGATTTAAATCTCTGCTCTCATCCACCGTATTGATTTACTTTCATAGTGGGTTATTTTAATAGTGTCATGCATGCCGTATGAACTCTTATTCGAATCGACTGTTTGTATAGAAAGTGTTTTTTTTTGTACTTCAAAAAAAGTAGACACTATTAACAATTTCATGAATATAAGGAAATTAATATTGACATTAGGCAGCTTTTGTTTATAAGAATTATAACTCATTTTATACAATTCAAAACGCTTAGGATTCATAAACTAGCGACTTATTCATTGTGAAATGTATAGTTTTCCACGGCAAAGTATTGTTGATTTGCCTTGTTATAAGTTTAAGGAGCACGTAAAAATACTCTTGTTCGGAAGGGTTATTTCAAAGTCAATGATTATTAATAAATAAATAAATCCAATGCTTAGATTTAATCTGTATCACTCAAACATATAATATAATAATTATAAAACTAATGTCATTGTGTATGGCAAATTTATTGTAAAAGCTGCTAATTCTGTAAAGCTGATTAATTACTTGTAGGTGTCCCATTCTCCTAGCTGCTAAGAGTCGTCATGAATGTAGATTGGTAAAAAATGTTGAAGTTTCCAAAGGGCTTTTTATGAAGTCCTATTTGAACCAAGATTATTTCAATATTGATAATTTAAGTAACACCATTTGCTTTAAATTAAAAAGTTTGAGTAAAACATATTTTTGATAATAAATCAATAGATATATCAATATTTACTTGAATTTACTATTTACGGAGCTGTCATGACTAATGCCTTATATCAGCACTACTGTACAATTAATCTTCGTCGCGAAGCGTTGGAGAAAAATCATCAATATCAATAACAGTCGAAGAATAGCCGAATGCTTGAGACCAAAGACAATGTTTGGGGCAATTTGCTATAGTCCGATGATAAATGATCCCTCGTGGAGCATGATTTATGGCTGCGGATAGGTAGACGTTACGGCGGATGCATTCGGAATGGACATTAATATTTGACGGTGGAATGGTTTTGCTCGACGCCCGTGTGTGATGAATTTCTGGCTTGTACGCCGTGGCGGTGGTATTATGCCGTCTGTTATCTTGTAACTTTCGCAATTAACTTTGCTCGTAAAGTAACTAAGGATAACCTTTGATGTTATTAAAATATTAAAAAGATAGATATATAATTAATAAGTAACGCTAACACTAAGATGTAAAGTGTGCATAGTCATGTATATAGTACACGTGAGAACACGTTATTAATTTTGAGTTCGAGTGGGAATTTATTTAAAAAAGCAATTTTTTGTTAATAAATTCACACTCGAAGATCCATTTTTAAATTTTTATTAAGAGACTATTCTAAATAGAGTTTAGAGCGTTACTCTAAAAAGCGTACTTTTTATTGCATATTCTAATGAATATTAAAAATATTCAGGTACTAATTGTAATTTATTTATTAACATTCCAATTCTGATCGGTGTGATAAGAGCCAATTGTTGTTAGTTTTAGGCAAGCCAAGCAGAAACAAACAACAAAAAGGGTAGGACAAGAGGGGATATCATATCCCCACAGTTTACAGCTGCGTTAGAGGATGTCTTCAATTCTAAACTGTATTGAGCAAAAAGGTAAGCAGAATGGAAATAATTTGTAGAGATGATATTGGCTTGGGACAACATGTCAAGATTTAATGTCATTTCCATACATTTGTTCTTTTTATCTGGCCTTTGTCTGGACCACCTAAAGGAGCACAAGGTATACATGACCATGTCGATACTTACAGAGTACCGGAGTGAGTTAGGGTTGTTGATGAGCTGTGTGATGAGGTCGATGTTGGAGGCGAGGCGTCCGACGTAGGCGTTGAGAGCTGGGCGCACTGAAGCAAAGTTGCCTGATTTCACTGCGTTGGCGTACGCATCGACGACCTGTTGGAATACATGTGAGATATTAAAGTAAGTTTTATTGCAGACTGATAATGATAATAGATTGGGACTATTAGATGATATGATCCATTTTATCGAATGATTTTTTTAAGTAAAGCACACTTGACGAACGTGCCAAATTATAAAAAGCCTATCTACGAGTATCAAGACGTTTTCTGATTTTGTTATCTATATTATATTATAATTATTAAAAATACATTATTGTATACAAAAAACATGAAAAAAATAACATGTACAAGGGTGGGTTTGTCCTTATAAGAGACCTCTGCCAGCCAACCCTATAGCAGGTGTGATGAGACAGTGGAAGAAGTGTACAAAAATAAATTGATCAAAAATTTTCAAATTCCTGCACACAATATGCTACAACACAGAAATACCACACTTACAAATATATAAAACTTGGAAATGAATTTGGTTAATGATTAATTGCCTGATATTAAATACCATCGTATATTGGTGCTATCGTCATAAGGAATTCCACATTAAAACAACTTATCGCCAGTAACTGACGTAAGATAAAAAGCATCAACTCAAATACTCAAGTTACGTACAGGAAGATGCAGCGTGTGAGTTTGGAAGACAATCTGGTGGTGCACGTGGCCGACGATTGAAGGTCACTAAACTATAAGATTGAAGGTCTACTCACTTGTATTGGTATGGCTGCGATATTGGTTATGCTGCTATTCTGCGGCACTGCTTTGATGCTACAGCGACAGCTTCAGATAGTAGGTTTCTTATGTGTGTGATGAGTTGGAATAGAAAGATTACCTGTTTTCTCTGATCGAGACTTGAGTATTGGTCTCGAAACGGACCATGCAGCTTGAAAACTTGGAAGATAAGTTAAGGGAGGTAGCGCATGTGGACGAAGACTGAAGGTCGCTAATTCCTGTTACCAGCAGTGAGTGTCTCCGGTTGATGGTGATAGTATTTGGACACTTACAGCGGCAGCTTCACACGCGTCTCCTGGGGAGCCGGTGGCCAGCTCTCCGAGCACGGCAAGGGTCTGTCCGACAGCCAGGGCCTGGCTGTACGCGTCTGGCTGGTTGGCCAAGTCGTTCAGGATCTGTTCGATGGTGAGGATGTAGATGTTGGTGTCACCGCCATCGACATTTTCGAAGGCATTGTTGGTTAGGAAACTGAAAAAAAATGTTAGCGAGAAGACGGATAATGAGCTATGGCAGGAAGCTTAGGAATCTGAACAAAGCCGTAAGGTGTCATTACGATCTTATAAGTCACTCACTTAGTAGTCGCAATGCAGTTTGGGCCACCCGGCAGTATACTACTCTGAAGTACTGTATTTGTATGGTATTGTAGGCTTTCTGATGAAGACAATTGCCGTTTCGCGACAACTGTGATAGTATAGTAATTTAAGAATTCCCTTAACGCCCTTGCATTTGGTTGCATATTCTAAATATTACCATCGCTGACATCTCAGGTCCTGGCAGTCGTAACCGCTGCCGAGTCGCTGCTGCCTAGTCGGAATGGAATGCTACACCAACCGGCTTTGTTACTAACAAGGTCAAGGCATTTAATTTCCGACCAATTCGTTGACATAGTGTTATAAGTAGATACTGACAATGCATTAAGGTCGAGAATTCTAATAGATATATCAAATGATGTCCAGTTACGTGCAACTGTACGCAAAGTCGTCATAGTAATATTCGTAGCTTTTTACAGTGCCAGTGCCATATTGCTTTACGATATTCAACCTTAGGTGGGTAGCGAATTAGGGTGATTCTTCGAGATTGAGGGATTTCGTATAATTCATCTGGCTCTATTTTTTTTTTAAATTTGAGAATTGCTTAGTACATTATTGGAAACTAAAAATTTTATTGAATAACATGTCATAAAGGCACTAATTTTCCAATTATAGAGAAAAAGATAGGCTATCCTGATGAATTATCCAACCAGATGAATTATAACCAAAGCAGACGAATGATATCATCGTGACATATAAATTAGGAAATGGCTGATAAATGATAATTTCATCTACAGATTCAATGAAATTTATTAAGCTGGGAAATCTTCTTTAAAAAAGTTTATTGTTATTCGTTCTTTCGGTCGATCGAGCTTAATGTATTTTTTCGTGAAACTTAAAAAGAAAATAATAAGTAATTATTTAAAAAATGTACTTGCACCATTAATATACATTAATTATCGATTTGTCCATAGTATTTTATACTCCAAGATTGAACGATTCTGTAAATTAAATCGATAGCAAAAGAAACACAAATCAGTCTCATCATTATCATTATCAGTCTTATCATTATCATTTCTTACATTATTAAAACATAAAATAAAAATAATACTTTCACTATTTATCTACTGAACTGCAACATTTTAAGAAAATACGAAAATAACACTAAATTTATAAAACCACAAAAACTTAAACACTTATTAAAATTTTAATTTAATGTTATGCTGTGTTAACTCTTGAACTGTAAGAATTAAAACAATTAAAATATATTAAACTCTTCGTCATCATCGTCATATAACACATATGGATCTAAATTTTCTAGATCTATATTGAAATCTTTACCATCTTTGGAAAAACTCACGTCATCTAAATCTGTCACTATATCCTTTGTTTGTTCTTGCTCATATTTACTTTTCTCTGTGTCTCTTGTTATAAATTTTGTTGTTTCATCCGAGCTCTGACCAGTGCTAGTAACTTGTTTGTTTTTATCTTTTTGCATCTTTAAGTTTTTGAGGTAAGGTACGTTTTGTTTTTTAGTTTTATCATGTATTACTTTAGTGAATTGGTTTTCTGCTCCTTTCATACAACAGTTTGTGTTGAAATCACTTGAATTTTTCTTTGGTTTATTTGCATAATCATTAACTACTATTTCTTTATTCGCTTTACTTTTCTTTTCAATACCTTTTCCTTTCAGAGTTTTTCTCATACTTTCCTGGATTTGTCTAATATTTTCATTATCTTCTGTAGTAGTAGTATTTCTTTTTTTCCTAATTTCCTTTCCTTTTTCGATCTTTCCTGTACTATATAAAATACTTCAACCTCTTTCTTCAATTGGTCAAGCATCCTTGTTATTGAATTTTTAATTGCTTTATTTGATTTTCTTACCATTCTTTTTATTTCGGAAACACGTCTGCTTGGTGAAGAGATATCTTGCTCTACATTTTTTGTTTTATTTTTCATCTTTGTATTTTGTTTCTGATATGAGTGGGTCTTTTTCTTCAGATTCAATATTATTTGCTTAAGTTGACTTATCTCTTTATCTTTTTTGTACTGGATACGTCTTATATCAGAAGATGCAGTTGATACACATGATGGAGATATTGTTTCATTCCTTTGGCTCTGTAGCAAATCAAAATCATTACTTATTCCTGTATTACCTGTAGCACTGCGCATAGTTCGAGATGGTCCTGGTGAAGGGGACACTGAATTTGTAATAAGTTTTGCAGGAGGACTGGGAGAAGGTATCTGCAACGGAACTTGCATCGGTAATTGCTGTAAGTCAAACAAAACAGGGCTTTCGGGTGGAGTATTTTCCTTGAGTAGGTCAGCAGTCCTTCGTTCCTGCTTCTTTTTAAGGTAATAAGACTTAAAATTTATTCTCCACTTCTTTCTTTGTAGCCTTTGCTGCCTAGGACTCATCTCCTCTATAGATAATTGCTTTTTTTCTTGTTTTCTACGCATATAACTTTGCTTATTTTTTTCTTGCTTTTCCTTCATTATTCTTTATTCGTTCATATCTTCTTTTCTCAACAAGTCTCTTTTTTCTCAGTCTCTCTTCTCTTGATTGTCTTTTTGGTTTCGGCATATTTTAAAGCACAACCTGAAAAGCATAATCAATGTCATAACAAAATAGTAAACAAATAATAATGTGTAAATAATGTATTCTTATTTAATTATTTTATTGTAGTTAAGTTTATGTATGTAATTCATTTTAAATTATGTATATATTTTTAGAAGTAATAAAAACATTTTATACAAAATTTTATACAAATCATAATAAACATCCAAAAATGGTTTCATTAAAAAACGATATTTGGATGTTTATTATAATTTATCTGGACGATACTAATTAATCTGGTCATCTGTGCCAGATGAAAACAGATTAATGAGTGCCAGATTAATGAGAATTTCTAAGATAAACTTTTTTTATGTTGAAATTATTTATATAGGAAGTATTAGAAGAGGTTTATGAAAAGAGTAACCCAATTAAATTAATATAAATAAATATCAAAAAAGAATGAATTAAACGTAGCACACAGTAAAGGGCAAATTAATTATGCTACATACCTTACAAAAGCCAGATAACGGTTTGTTTTCGATCTGAACTCGTGCCTCACGCTGCTAACATGCGTTGACTCACCGTCAATGCTCGCGACTGACTGCGCGGGGAGTGCTCTCCCCCGCACAAGACGGTTACGTAAAGGTACGCTACACTACCCGTGAAGATGCATCAAGCCAGATGAATTAGTATTTTGCTTGTGGACATTTTTAAAATGAACATAAACGTCGAAAATTGGTTACAGTATGGTATTCTCTTATCACGTTTTATTAAGTAAAAATCATTGAAATATCGATAGGAAATAAAATGTTATTCTTAACTAACTTGCGAGTGACAAAAAATAATTAAGTTCATTACAAAAACTCAGTTTGGACACTCCAGACTAGTGAGATGTAATGTTTCCTGGAATTGTTTTTTATATTTTTGTATACTATTCCAAATTTCTATTTACAGGCCTTCATAGGTTATCATTTTATAAGTATAATGTCGGAATTAAATTTTAATTAAACAAAGACATGATGTATTCTTCCATGAAAAACAGTAAATTACGTCGTCTCAAATAATCACCCATTAAATTCCTTGACTGTACAATGCTAAGTCGGTTATAGAAAAAAATGAGACATGATGACCACACTCATATTTTGGTTGAGATAGTAAGTTTGGTACCTGGAGACGAGGCGGCCATTGTCAACAGCGGGAGCAACTTCGTTGATGCTGTATTGAGTGACTGACACGGGCACGGCGAGCGCACTCTGTGGGGTATGTAGAAATACACATTATATTCTAGTTAAGAGTTTCTGGTTATGAGTGGGTGTGAGATCGTAATGTTGCATGGTACTATCTAATGGTACCACGGAAAACAAACGGTAATGTCTTAGAGGGTAATGTTAGCTATTTACGCCTGTTTGAGGTAGTGTAGTATGTAGACGGAGATGAGAATCTCCATCTACATGCTACGGCCTCGATCTACGATGTAGCGACACACGCTACATCGTAGCAAGCAAATCTGTGACTGTCACTTTTTACGCGATCGCTCGCATCGATATCTTGATATCTGATTTTGTTCGAGATTTTTAAAACGTTTAACATTTTGTAACATCGTCGTTCGAGCAGTCTGGTATATTAGTCGAATGAATTCACCAATACCTACAGACAATGAACATAATTTCACTTTTCTCTTCTCTTCTTCATTGAGTCATCTAGTTTGATAACGTTCGCATGGATGCAGTTAGAAGGGCAGCTTTTGTATCGCGTTTGCATCGCTGCAAAAGGTTACAGGTCATAGGTCATTAGAGCCACCTGACACCCGACCAGCACCGCCTTGCCTCGAGTGGACTTATATGGATAGTTTAGTATTCTTTTGGACTTGTATGGATATGCGCTCATTACATCTATTCCGTATCGTCGCCGGATCGCCTCGCTCGCAGGCGCGACGTACACGCCACGAGGTATTTATTTTCTGTGTTCTGTGGTCCACGCGCGGACGGCGGCTGGACCACAGAACACAGAAAATAAATACCTCTCTGTGTTCTGTGGGGTGGACCACTCGGTGACAACTCGCTGCTCGCATGCTTGCCTTGCGTTGACTGCGCATTGCCACCGCATGGGACCTGAGTGAACCGCGCGCTGCCCGCGATGATGAATTCGCGGACCAAGCGATGTCCACTCGTTGACCGCGCGAGGTTGACTGATTGATCACGCGACGTTCACAAGTAACAACGCGTTATCCACCCGTGGGCCACCTATCGACAATGAGTAGAGGCCGAACGACGAGGCGGTGCTGATCAGTGTGCGGAGTGCGAGTTTTATCGAGCTTTACTCGATCACACGCATCGAACGCGTAAACGCGAATAGAGCTGCGCCATAGTAGCTGCTATGGAATGAGACAGCTTCATCTAGTAACTACTAAATGGCACTGCTCTAATTCCATACAAATCCGCGTCTACGCATGCGATGCGTGTGATCGAGTAAAGCTCGATAAAACTCGCACTTCCCACACTGGTGTCGGGTGGGTCTAATGAGCTATGATCTTACTGCAAACGCTGGTATTGTTTTTAATGTAGCTACTAATAGTGACTGACACTGTTTTTTTTAAATTTAAGACACTTAAGGCGCGTAGTAACGTCAATCATAAAACATCACTGCAGGAAAAACCGATTCTTTTCATAAATATTGAATAAAAAAATCTTTAAAAAAGATATGTTATTATTCAACGCATTCTTTAGAGGATGGTCTTCTTAATTTTTTGATAAATTAATTAAAACTTGGTTAAAATGTGACCCAAACATGCCTCGATTTTAAAACTGTAAACCTAATCGCTTCGTAAATATTAGGTTAAATCATATACTTTCGATTTCAATAAATAAAGTGAACAATATTCTAGGGGATGGTCTTTTTAGATTTTTCTTATTCGCCTTTATTAATTTTTTATTGAAATAATTCATCTTACGCGTAAAGGTTTGCTTAAATATTCCCCTCGCTCTCACTCACTCACTCCTATGTAATCAGTGCGGGACGATCGACGCAAGGTCATTGGGAGCACTATGCGCCTTAAAAATGAAATTTCTCTGTAGGAAATATAACCACTTCTGATAAAGCTAATAATGTTTCAGCTTTCTTGTCACCGGCTTAAAGATGTCCCAATAGATGTCATTAAAAAAATGGACGATTTAAGAGCTTTGATTAAGACATTCGAACAATGATTATTCCATTCACTTGAATGTTTCACACTTTCAGTTGATATATATATTTTATTATGTATGTGTAATAATGTGTTTACAAACCATAGCTCTATGAGCCGTTGAAACATAGCTATTTGGTTGGAGAACTTGCTCGTCCCGGGGCGTCTTCTGCGCTCGATTTTAAGTGATATTTGATTTAATTATTTCTTTACCATACAACAATAAAAGTGATAACTATAATAGGGTACAAATGGCTGACGAAATACATTGGCGTATCTAGGTAATCTAGGTTTTGACTTTTGTGTGAAATGTGTTATCTATCAGTGTTTGTCGTCCATCATAATATTTTGAATCGGTACCTTAACATCCTGGGGCATTAGACCATACTGGGGTGGATACTGCCCACTCGCCCCCCTCCCCTCTATACAAGGTTATTTTATAATTACCAAAAAAATTTTGTGTGCTTGTTCAGGCAAGTAAACTGAACAACTATCACTATAGGACCAACTTCCAAAGGAAATAAAAAAACAGCTGTTCCATACATCTAGGTTCATTGAAAGTTGAACATTTGTATGGAACAGCTTATTTTTTTGTGATTTCAAAGTTGGTTTCATAGTAAAAGTTGTTCAGTTTGCTTGTCTGATAAAGCACACAAAATTTTTTTGGTAATTAAAAAATAAAATTGTATACGCCTATGATTAAATACCCGAGGCACTCTTTACCAGGCAATTAGTAAAATGTGGAGAAATTGTTGAAGGTTTACGAGTTAAAGAAAGTAACGAAGCGCGTGAATTGTTTAATGTAAGGAAATATTTATGGAAATAGAAACATTTATGAGTGAATGGAATTTCGATTTATTCCTTGTAGGATTTTCTATTTGAGGTCACTGGCAACAAATTACCTCCCTTAATCATCCCTACCATTATTATGTAGTGGTTGAAATACTCCTGGATCCACCAGGGGGGAATGTTGGTAATACCGTAATATTGAAACGAAAATCAATGTAAACCGAAAGCCTCAACGAGCCATCATGCCAGACGGATGATTCGGAAATACGACGACTGGAGATTTGGACTGTCACGCTGGGAAATGTTTTCATACGTCAGAGAAGTTTCTGTAAACCGACTTGTCAATTTGTGCACGGAAGCTTACTATTGAAAATAGTAAAAGTACGCCGGCCCACGGCACACCAGCTCCGTATTGTGAGACTCACCATCGCTTTTCGACAATACTCCTGCACCGTTTTGCACATCATATTAGAATTTGTACTTATGGAAGGGGACTGACTGTTTACGCCAAGTGTAAAATTTGCCCACTCTTTCAAACTTAGGCACAGAGATTAAACAAGTGACTTGATATTTATCATAATCAATGATGAATTTCAAGTCGAAAATTTTTCTTTATTTATTTAATAATTTTTCAATTTATTTACCATTTATTAAAGAAAATGTAATCTCAAATAAAAATTAAAACTTTAGGAAGTTAAAATACCCGTTCGAGGGATTAAAACAATAAAAATTTGACAGTTATGTATTTTTTAACACACTTGCTCGTAAAACGGATCAATCTAAAGCTCATAAAACACGCGTGTTATAACAAAAATAATGCAGTTATAAACTAAAAAAAAACAAATCTTACCTCTTTATGTTATAGTGTTATTTTTTTTAAATCAGCAAAGTAACAATAGTAGGTAAATATTTTTATAAATAAATAAACTCTATTACCTAAAAACTATTACATATCATTAAATTTATATTAATTGAAAATGAAAAAAATATGATATCATGGTTTTTTATTCTGTTTCCTCACAAGTGTGTTGAAAACGTCGTACGATAAACGTGCGTGTATTGGTTAGGTTAGGTTGCGCCCTCGCCCCGCACGGTCTCTCACGGGGCGGCCTGCGTTCTAGCGGGCTCGCCTCCGTGGGATGTCGAGGCACGCGTCCTTGCGGCCGTGCACCGACATCGGGTGGCAGCGAGGAGTCGGGGGGAGCGCCCCCTCCCGCAGGAGGTGGCGTGCACAAGGCTCCTGGCGCAGAGGGAGGCTCTCCGCCAGTGGGCCGAGACGCTCGCCCACCCAGCTGCCGGCCACTGGACGATCGAGGCCGTTCGTCCAGTGTTGGAGGAGTGGGTTGGGCGCCGGCAGGGCAGCCTCACCTACCGGATGGTGCAGATGATGACCGGGCACGGCTGCTTCGGCCATTATCTGCACCATGTCGCACGGAGGGAGGAGACGCCGCAGTGCCACCACTGCGGCGCTCCCGACGACACGGCCGGACACACCCTCTCGGAGTGCCTGGCCTGGCGACCCCAGCGCGACGCATTAGCCCTCGCGCTGGGCCTAGGTAGGGGTGCGCCCGTCGTGCTGGCCAACGTCGCACGCGAGATGCTGACCAGCGCGACGGCGTGGGAGGCTGTCGCCTCCTTCTGCGAGGAAGTGATCTCGCAGAAGGAGGCAGCGGAGCGGGCGCGAGAGGTTGACCCTCTCGCCGCACCGCTCCGGCGCAGGCGGTTGGGTAGGAGGAGGCGCGCGTTCCTGGACGCGCGCCACCAACTCCCCTAAGCAAGCTGGGGATGAAATGGCCCGGCCGGCCGACAACCGGTCGGGAGACACTTTTCTACCCCTGGCCTGCCCGTCTGGGGGGTCGAATTATTGCACTTGTCGACCCCCCCGTAGAGGTAAGTCCTGGCGCTTGCGTCAGGCCTACAATCCAGGGGGCGCACTCGGGGAATGGCTAACGCCGATCCCGAGTGTGTCTCTACGGAGGTAGAAGTTGCTCTGGAGGGTGGTTTAGCCAGGTATGGGGTTACCCAGGTAACCCGAGTCCAATGGCATATCCTTGGGGCGGCTTTGTCAGCTTTCAGCCCCTTGTTGAATCGTAAAGAGATTCCCCCGCCTCAAAAAAAAAAAAAAAAAAAAAAAGGTTGCGCCCTCGCCTTCGGTTCGGGCTGAAATTCCGCCTTGTTATACCACCATAAGGCACTTATGGTGGTATAACAAGGCGTAAGGTAATGTGCTATATGCATGCCCTAGACCGGATAGTAAAATTCTATGATCAGGCGTGGCGAACCCGCGGCTCGCTGGGTGTCTACTTGTGGGCCACGTAGTATATGCACACATTTTTTCATCGTCATCATCAACAGCTGACCTCCCGATTGGAAGGCGACGGCCTTACGCACTACGCCATCGACTCATATTTTTTCTTTTAGTGAACATAAAACCACCAAAAGAACATTCCAACGTGCGTAGTTCGTATCATATCTCTCTCCATATGCGGAAGCTTGTGATTAGCGTCTAGATGTTAATTGTTTTTTATCCAATATTGTAAATGTAGCTGTAAGCATTTCCAACAAATAAAATAAAATATGGTAGTATCTCAGTAGGTACATTGATTTAATGATTTTATGCGAGGAATTTTTTTAATGATACATTGTGAAATGTGCTGTGACGCACAGTTAAAGGAGAAATTAATTCAGGTTGGTTTGGAAGAGTTTTACAAGACATAGGTAGGTATTTGGACAGGGAAAAATATCCTGCGTTTTACAAACATGCTCTATCAATAATTTTCCTATTTTGAGACACTTACACGTGTGAACAGCTTTTTAGTCGAATGAAGCATATTAAATTTCAAATGAGAACACGAATCACTGATGAGCATTTGAACAATTCTTTGCGTGTAGCAATAGTACCAATAAAATTGTCAACAACATTGATGACTTAGTTCTGACCATGGACTTAATAATCAAAACGTTAATGTTTTGATTATTAAGTCCATGGTTCTGACAAACAAAATCAGACGTTTCACTAAAAGGACATAGGATAGCTTTTATCGCAGAAATCACCCCTTAAGGGGGAGAAAGGGGGGGGGGGGAAATTTGTATGTGGAATCAATAATCTCTGAATCGATTTAGATGAAATTTGCTATAGAGATAGTTTGAGTTGTGGGGGTAGGATAAAGAATAGTTTTTATCCCCGAAATCATTCCTTAACGGTGTAAGGAGGGGGGGGGGGGGGGGGGGATTTGTGAAGGGAATCAATAAAAAACTACTTTCACGCGTACGAAGTCGTGGGCAAAAGCTTATATGTTATAATTTGTTATTTTTTTGTATTGCTTAACTCCAATCTAATGTTTGATTCGCATTTTTGTCATGTCTCCTTAAAACAATAATAAGACAAATTTTGTTGCTTGGCCCGGTACGAAATCTCATTTCAAAAATCTGACCCGGCTGCTGAAAAGGTTGGCTACCGCTGTTCTACATCATTACTTTTCAATGCACGTAGTTCCATTCTTTATTTATTTTTTATTTCTATATATGGGTTTAAGACAGCCCGTCTTCAACTACTTGGCACTACTTCGTCTAGAATGAAAATGAGGCATTGTTCACTATAGAACAGCGTTTATTTTTATTCTTTTAAATTAAGGTGCATTTAAACAATACCTAAGTTCATGCGAGCCAGAAGGTTCGCATAATCTTATTAAAAACGTTAGATAGGGATATCTAACGTATAAATAAGTTAAATAAGTTTTATATTAGATTGCGAACAAGATAAAAAAATATTTTCCACTTAATGTATTACTTAAGATTATAGTCTACCGACGTTAAGGATTTCTCATTGTAGATTTATATTCAACGATATTCCAAAGTGATTTTCAGTGCTAAATAAAAAAATTGTCGCCTCTTTGTACACTCGCTGAAGACTGAAATTGTGTCAGCTTATTCTTATGTAAATCTGCCTGCCCATTGCCGCGGAAGAGTCCCGAAGATTTCGCTATACCTGTGACACAGCTCTATATTACGCGTGCGAACCGAGGCAAAATCGACTCTGCAAAAATCATTCAGTACGTTAATATACTAATAATTATAGAAAAAAAATAGAAAGAGGAGCTCGGTGGCACATAGCTAACGATTGCTAATGTTAAGCAACGTTGGACATGGTCGGTCTTATGATGGGTGACCAAAATAGTAAACATTTCAATCTCCTCCGCGCTTCAAAAGGTACGTTAGGCTTTGGTCTTCTATAAAATGCTATATGCAGCGTCCGACTTCAGCGTAAACGTTTCGATCGACGTCTGTACGTCAGGCACAGCGTCAGCGGTCAGCGTCCTCATACGCAAATGACGACAAACAGCGCTCACGCGTAGTCGTGTGATATAAAATGGATATAAATTCGACACTTGGCTGCGCTTGTGTTACTTAAAGAGGAGGTATAAAACAACCGCATACAAAGAAAACTCAGGGCAACAAGGCACCGATTATGTATAAAGAGAAAGAAAGAAGGATGTATCCAGATGTTAATAATGAAACACTTAAAAGCCAACAATACTTATGGAATATTTTCGTATCAATCAAGAACAATTCAAACATATCGTAGAACTTTTGCAATAAAACTGCCATCAAAAAGGCATCTTAATCCCATATCACCTGACGAAAAAGCTGCTGTAAACATTTAACATTTGTGTTTATAAATACTATTTTCATGTTCCTTGTCACTTTTATTGTATAACGTACTATAACATTGGACTAATTCAATCAATAATTCGTCTTTTTCTTTATCAAATTTCGACATTTTGTACTGACGCTAAATAAGACGTTTACGCTGCAAATGGTTCGAAATAACTAGAGACGCGGCGCAAAGCGTTTCAGTGTCGCCTACGGCGTCCACACGCCTGCGTCAGCGTATGATAGAGACCACAATAGTACATTTCTCTAATAAGCATCGTAACGCAGCGTACGACGTGACGCTGTACGCGGCCGATGGCGTTTATAGGAGACCATAGCCTTAAACAGTGAGTCTTGCGCCTGATCTCGTGTGTCGGCTAGCCGTCCCATCGGACTATGCGAGTGAAGGAACAGAGAGTGCGTGCTCTTGCGTTTGCGCAGTCACTTGTGCCCTATCTCCCGCACAGATGGCTAGTCTCTGATGAGATTGGCCGCCGTGACCGCATATCCGATAGGAGGGCAAAATTATTATTAATTGTAGAAAAAACAATGTGATGACTAGAACCTAAAACACATTTTTAGGGAAGCCGCTACGGTCACGAATGATCTTCAAAATTAGAGACAAGGAGAGAGATAAAATGGAAAGGGGTCGAAATAAAATAAAAAATAAGGGGAAAATACTAGTTGGACTCGCGCACACAGGGTTCGTTACAAACTTATATCTAAAAAAAATCTCCTGTCACATTGGTTGTATCCGAATTCATCCGAAACGGATTGACCGATTTTTTTGACATTTTTTGTCTATATTTGGTATTTTTGAGAATAGGTCGAAGGCTATTTTTTATACCCCTAGAGGTGGCCCTCTCCAGATTTTTTTTGACAATTATCATGGCGAAATGTAGTTCGCGGGCACTGCTAGTAAGTATATACGTAAAAATATATAGATAAGTTTAATAATATATATAAATAATATATAGGCATTGCTTTTGCAAAATTAATGTCTCTAGGTCGACGGATAGTACCCCACAGGTATTGATTCTCCTGTGAAAAGGCAAAATATGCGACGGTTACAAGTTTGATTTTTTCAGAGGTGAAAGAGACAGTTAAGCCTGTTACACAAGGGAGTTTCTCGCACGCGAGCGGCGATTTCTTCTAGGCAATATGCTCGCTTAGTATAAACAAACTACACGAGTTTTGACTCTCCAATACAAATTATTGCTACTTAAACACTCCTAGGCCGCGAGCATGTGTAAACAAACTATACCAGTTTCTCTTACGAGTTTCGCCAGTCGAAAGCACGACTTTTTCGTTCAGTCTAGAGGCGATAATCAAATGGCAAGTTTTGCCATGCGATAATCGCATAGGTACGATTTTTCGCGCCGCTCGCGTGCGAGAAACTCCTTGTGTAACTGAGCCTTTAGACCCAAGTATTTGATAAAGAATTCAGTTCACTACGCGTTCCTGAGAAAAGGTGTCTTGTTAGACAAACTGAAAGGAGGACAAGGAACTGATCCTATAGGGGTTTTGTTTTTTCTTTTTGAGGTATACAACCCTAAAAACTAGTTCGAGTCTACTGTCTACCATGAACTGTGTAAGTACACGGTACCAATATCCAATAAATAGATGCACGACGCTGGATTCCTGCTTCGATTCAGTGTCGTTCCCTTTTATTATATCACACGTCGTATTAAGGGATGTATTAGGTTTACAATGCCGACATACTTTTTATTATCTGCAACCTTTATATTAATACTGGCGTGTGTACGTAGGAATTTTTCCCCTTTGCTGATTTATTTCATTTCGTTTAAAAGAAGAATAAAATAAAAATAAATTACACACTTTTACTTGACTGTGTTAAACCAAGAGTTTTAGGTATTAATTTTTTTTATTAATTTATTGCAAAAATTGTAGTGTCTGAGATGGAATTACATATTGTTTCTTGTAAATGTAATCAAATAAGAATACAGAATAATTTTAATAGTTGGCTTTGACCCGTCTTTGTATTTTAAATAATTAAAAATAAGTAATAAATGAATATTTGAATAAATATAATGTTAAATAGATTGATAGCCTGATATAATGTGGTGTCTAATTACATGGACATAAATAAATCAATTTTTTTGAATTAATTTGAATATCGACTGGCAGGTAATGCCTTTGGCATTAAGTCCGCCTTGTGGTGTACAAGGCGGACTTAATGTACTGAAGAATAATAAAATAAAAAAATATATAAAAATGTCAATAAATAAAATTAAACTAATTACAAATACGTATAGTTAATATACTCGTATACTAAGGTGGAGCCGACTAACGCACTCATAACTATCTCATTACAAAGATTTCTACACTAGGCTAGCCCTGTACTGTAGAACACTGTTTTGGCACAAATTTTCAGGATAACCTTTGTCCAAACTATTTTAATTTATGAACGTGACAGAAGAATGGAAGGAAGGATATACATAATTAACAAATCATTTGTGATATCACATACACACAATGCGTGTATGTGTGTGTGTGTATGTATGCGTGAGTGTATGTGTGTGTGTATGCGCGTGCCTGCGTGTGTGTGTATATATGTCTGTGTGTGCTATTTCTTGTGCTTTATTTTGCTGTTCTAAGTGTGTTTTGGTTATAGATATATTTTGAGATATACAATAAAGAGGCAGAGGGATTAGTAAAAGTTACGTAGCGCGTACCTACGTAAATAGGAATGTTTAGAAATGACATTACGAAACTACGTCACTTATGTCATCCCCGTACCGTTGCCGTTCCAACGCAACGAACGTATATGTGACCTTAATTCGCGTTCGTTCGGTGAATCGCGTCTTCCTGATCCCGAACGTGCACAGGGCCCTATGCATCCCCATGCATAGGGCGTACATAGGTAGGGTTCCTAATCCATAGTAGGCAGAGCACAGGGTTCCTAATCCATAGTGGGCAGAGCACAGGGTTCCTGATCCATAATGGGCAGACATGTTCCGAGGGGTATAGCCGTGGGTAAGCCAACGATATAGGTGGACCAGAGACCTACGGCATATCCAAGTTGGCAGTCTTGACGCTTAGCCCCTCGGTACCATAAAAGATTATGCCTGCTTCAAACAGGAGCTTAATTCGTAAACGTAAAACGTAAAGTGAACTCACCGACACAAGGAGCGAAACCAAAACGAAAGGCAGCATCTTGCTGGTCTAACGGCGACCAATTCGGTATATACTATACACGAAAACATCTCTTCTTGTCCACTATTTATACATTTTGTCACAGTAAAAATTTACATCTGTTCAAACAGTTCATCTGCAAACAATATTTTCGCTGACTGTACTCCTTTGTTAAGCGGTTATGGACGTTATCTCCGCCCAGTAAAGTTCTTAATTGTGAGATTTTAGTAAAACTAGGAATCTCAATCGATAATTTCAAACAATACCGTTTAATTGACTGTTGGTTTTGTGCGCGCATAATGGTATTGTTAACGTTTTATACAATAAGAAATTAAGATGTTTTCTTTTGTTCAAACGTCATCTGTTATAGCTATAAACCGATCAAAAATAGTATAGGCCTGTATACTACAGGCCTGTTACTTTGTTGCGTTCCTATTAATGCAAAAGTTATTGAAAAGGTATAGCGCTTGTAAGACTAATTGAAATCACATAGAAATTCTCAATAGTATATTCGTAAAAATAAGTCTACCAAAGCATTTGACATTGTAAATCATTAAGAAACTTTTGACGAAACTATACAAGTATGGTATCAGTGATATAGCATATAACTGGTTTTCGCAGCTACCACGCAAATAGATTCCAATGTACCTACTGAAATAACTCAAATAGATAATAGACTTGAAAAATAGTTACAGACCCGATTACAGAATGAAAGAATTCGGTGCACCTCAAGGAAGTACATTGGCAGTTGGCACCACAGATGTTTTTCATATACATTAATGATACTCCAAGTTTGACTTAACTGATGTAATCTTATTTGCGGAGGACACTACAATATTGATCAAAGATGAGCTAACGATTGAGAAATAAATATTTGAAACAAAACGAACACTAAATGTTTAAAGATATTAATCTAAGATTGAATATTATCAATACAAAAATAACGCAGTTGATTTGAATATGTAACTGTGAGCCAACTTCATTGAATATTTTTTGATAACGCGCCTATTCAGATTTCTTCGTTTAATTTTTTAGGTTTAGAAAAAGATCATACGCTTTTCTGGAAAAGCATATTCAGAAAGTATGTTACGACTAATTAGGCAATGTACCTCTTCACAAGTAGCACTGCAGGCGTACTATGGTTACGATGATGCCTCTGTTTTGCATTATGGATTCATAATAATGGGGAAATGCTATAGTAGACATGCACGCACAGTAGACACGGGAAATGCTATTGACGCAGATCGCGTATTCAGGCTTAAGATTTTTTTATCATTATTTGGAATTGTGCGCCCCCTGTTTAAAAACATAAATATTGACATGATTAAGCAAAACCAGAAAACAAAATAGTGAATTGGCCAAAAAACACGATGAAATAAGAGTGAGAAATCTACGAGAAAAAAGTAATAAGCTCTTATGTATGTGCAATTTATTAGTTCAGAAAAATGCTTACTTAATGGTGGTTAAAAATATACAACCACATTGCTGACCAGTAAAATGTCAACTTTACGGCTTTGCATAACTGATTAGTATAACAATGCTTCCCTTTATTGAAGGAGTTTTGTGAATGGAACAAATGACAAATCAAATTGAGTTTTAATAATTTTTAATTTTTGATGTAATCCATGGAATCGGACTGAATATTGACGTACAAAGATTAATAATTATAATTTGTCTTGTTAGTATTGATTTTTAATATTCTATTTGATTTGCGATGTTTACCGTATTTCAAACAATTGACATAGTATTCTATATACAACGTTATTTTTTAGTTAGTACAAAAATTTTGTGTGCTTGTTCAGACATCTAGTTCAGTGAATGTTGAATATTTGTATGGAACAGCTGATTTTTTTTGCGATTTCAAAGTTGCTTGTCTAAACAAGCACTCAAAATTTTTGTACTAACTAAAAAATAAACTTGTATAATATAAATAACCTATAATATAAATTAAAATGAATCACCGAAGGGTGCATGCGCGCATTACTTTAGAACGACCGTGCCAACTTGGATAATTCTTTTTTGTTATGTTGAGATATTATCAGGATGAGGTCTGATTGAAAGAAAATTATGCGACAAATGCGACAAAGCTAAAAATTTGGATTTAAAAATTTTAAAAGAAAAAGTGAGCGACTGACAAAATTGCAGGGATGTTATGGATATGATATTTCGGATCTGGATACGGATACGGATATAGGAATAAAATTATATCGGTTTCGGATACGGTTCCGTAACCGTATATGTAATTATTTCGGATTATCCGTTAGTTTCGGATATTTTCGGTTACGGATATTAGATTGAAGTAAAATATAAACACAAATAGTGAAACAAATCATGAAAGAGGTTATGTTATGACTTGAAATAACAAAGAAACTGTAAGATTCACGTGGCGCGCGAGCGGTGAAACAAAAACCTGTCGAAACATGTCGTTTTATTTAAACTCCGCCCTTATTCGAAACTATCCGAAACTTGTGAAACGGATACGGTTACGGATATATTTTATTTCGGATATCCGATAGTTCCGGTTACGGTTACGGAGCTCCATAACATCCCTGCAAAATTGACAGATTGAATTTCAATTGTTCATGTTGTTTTTGTTTTTTAGGAACCGTGCGAAGCCGGAGCGGGCAACTAGTTTAAAATGTTTAATGTAATGATAAAATTTAATCTAAAAATTTTAGTATTTACAGTAATTTTCACACCACAGGATGGTTGAAACATGATATTTTATGTATATTGTAATAGCAGTATTAACATTACCATGTCATATGCAAATTAATAAATTATTATAAAAGCGTCTCTTAGCTGATGTTACAACACAATCTACCTCCGCAGATTTCATCTTTATTTATTTGTCGGAGAGCTAGGGAGCTTGCGTAATTAATCAGAACTTTGAATAACCTATTCGCTTCAAATATAGATTCCCCGAATCCACACAAAATAAGCCCGCTTTAAGCGCATACAAATGCCAATAAGCAAACTCCATTAAGCTTACAGAAGCTTATTCCAAAGTACAACTGTGAATCACTGTGTTGCAACAGACCTTACGTAATATTCGAACGAGCGACAATCGTAAAACAACTCCGACTCGGTGCTTTATAGCATAACTGTCGTAACTCCGAATAGGATGCTTTGAAATTCGTGTTCTGTAGATTAGTTTTCTGATGGGTTTGCTCGCGGACTACAAGATATTAATGCCAAAGGTAATGGCCAGCAGGGCACATTATAAACGAGATGTTTAGTTCATTGCGAGTGTTGTGCTCGTGGAAATGATACAGATATTTGAATTCTGACGTGCGATCGGTAATCATATAGATTTGACAGTTTAGTTCGATTGAAACCTATTATCAAATACTAGCTTTCCGCTCGCGGCTTCGCCTGCGTTATTATTGTTTTCCGTGGGAGTTTTTTATTTTTCCGTTGACCGTTCTACGAACTCATGCTTGCATAGCAGCTGATAGCGAGATGAAAAATTTATTGCTGGTCGCTCATCTCGATCCCTCGATCGTAACTTGACATCGCTTACCCTGATTCCAGGGTCATATACCGGCAGTTTAATGCATCGCCTGACTGCGGGGCGCTCGGTGGACACATAAAAGTCATGTAACTGCTTTTCGGTAACGCGACACTGTTGCAGTTATACGAGGACAGTTTATGAATAATGGCGGGATTGGCGAACGCTCCGCCAGATTGCATGTAGCGATCTTGTTATAACATTAAACTAGGATTTTGATACCCACTACACGTTGTTACGTGACCTTCTTTTAAGACGCTATATCGTAAATATATGTTTTTTTTAAGGGGCCACAGTGCCTACTACTAGCGCCGCCATTCGTTTTTTTAAATTAATTATGATAAATTAAAGACGTTTCTACAAAAAATAGATCAGTCAACTACTCAATACAGATATTTCAGATAGGAATAATCATAATCCGAATTATTGCTAAAAGTGGTCACTTTGAGCAATAATTCGGATTATTTTTTCTTAAGTGATTTTATTAATTATTCAATTTATTTAGCATTTATAAAGAAAATGCAAAGTTCTATATAAGACTTTTGAAGCGATACAGTTGCGATGCGTACGGGGCCCCCAACTGTACTAATCGAAATCGAACTGTAGCGGTCGACCAATCGGAGCGCATAGTCTGACTTCCGAATATTCGGATGACGTGATAATGTAGCGTTCTGATTGGTCGAAAGCAACGGTTCGGCTTCGTTTCGGCTGTGATTTATTATTAGAATTGGCCATCTGCCTACATAGCTATGGCATGCAAACGCTTTGTAAACGTTATACAGATATAGGATCGGTGCAAACGCGCGTATACATCCATACAACAACTGTATCGCGATTGCATTGCGCTTGTATCACCACTGTATCGCTGAAGAAGTCACAGTGTGTGTTTGGGACTTTTGCTTAGGCCACGAAAATAATGGTTTCATAGCCAATATACGCTTTGCGTTGTAAGCGTCAAAAACAAATGTGTCCGCTTTTATGCTTACTCCACAGCCAGTCTGTGTAAGTAACCAAGCTTACTCCAAGAAAATGCCGCTACGCTTGTAGCGCTATTTTGTGACCTTATGTTTGTGATTATAAGTAGATACATTTGTTTTTGACGGTAGCAAGTGAGTTCGCTTGGGGGGGGGGGGGGGGGGCGTATTTCATAGCCTGGCGTTCGGGTAAGTTCTTAGCGTGGTTCTTACCCGATTTAAATACTTTTTAATTTATGCCAGAAAAGTAATATACAATCAGTATATAATATTTACAGATTCAAATGCAGTGCTGAGTGAGGACCAGGAGAGCTATTTTTGAATTACGTATGCGACTTCAAAATCACCGATGTGACTAATAATCACCGATTTTCAATAATTCTTATTTTTGAATATCACTTATGACTTAGTCACGGATGTCATTTCATTACGAGTGCCCTCACCCACTCGTAAACAAGTCATAACTGTGGAAACGTTATCTGTGTTTTATTTAGAGAACATATTGACAAGTTTGAAGTTGATGTGTGTTGATTTTTCAGTCAGTCTTCTTAAATAGTTTTTTTTTATCTTAAAATTGGTTAGTTGAGTAACTTTTACGGTTTACTGTAAGCATGTAGAATATATAGCAATAAACTATAAGTATTTACTAGAAAATAGCTACTTAAATGTAGGTACAGAATAGAACCAAAAGTACTTAAGTACATTACTTTGGTTTTCTTTTTTCTTGAGTTGGATTTAAAATTTCTCAAATAAGTAAATAAATAAGTTTGAAATCTTTTAAATTTGTGTCACAAACAAACTTATACCACTATTTTCTTATATTTTGGCCTAGTTGCAATGACTTTTTAGCCGTATAATAATCGGTATACCATCACCTAAAACGGCTACATTCTGCGTGAAACCGAACCCTTACGTATGTGTGTATTTTATCTATGTTGGCAGCTCTGCGTTCGACTTTCAAAAATAGGAGTCAGCGGATTTTTCTAAATCGCATACCTACGTAATTCAAAAATAGGTCTCCAGGGACACGATTCTCATGCATTCATGGGTATAAGAGAAACATATCAAACGTATAGAATATCTGGATCATAATCCGCGAGCTAGTTTCATAACAAAACAATTTTATACAGATTTGAGAACATTCAAAGATTTACAAAACAACAGTGTTCTCGGAAAAGTATTACTTATTGAAGTCTTAGGAAGTCAAATTCTGCGAGTAAGGTGTGGTGCGTCTTGCGGCGGTTTTGAACAAATCCCTTAAGAAGCGGTGCGCATAATGATCTTTGAACCAGGAGTAATGAACTTATACAAATATAGAAACTACATCGGTGGTGTCCAACTGAATTTGCAGCTAGGGCTATTTTGAAACCATTACCAGGCTTCGCGGGCACCGCCTACTTTGACTTCACTTTTAACTGCAAAACTGTTCTTATATCTGTATTCTACATATTCTAATAACTAATCCTTATAAAAATAAAGGTCATGAGCTACCAGGCGTCCGTGAACTACCGTTTAACTAAATGTAGAGCAGTACCCAACAAACATTAAGCGCTAATTTCAGAGCTAAAAGAAAGGTATTAAGATGCCGATTGCAACTTATAGTTAGAATAGAGCGATAAAACTAGAGTTTATAGCGTGTTATAACTCTTCTATACTTCCGGATTGGGCAGAACTTTTTTTAGGCTAAGACTGTATAATGGCGATATGTAAGTGTTAAGAATAAGATATATATGAGAGCTATAATAGCGCTATAAAGGTTGTAGCGCTCCCTATAAGCGGCAAATGGGCGCCAATTAGCGTTTTAAGCGAAAGTACCGATCTACAAAGGTGCCAATAATAGTTTTTGGAGATTAATGGAATGTATTTTGCTGCTGTGATCACAGCGAACAGCAATTATTTATATTATGTTGATTATAACCTCTTAAGTTGTAGAACATTTTGTGTAATAATGTTTTATAAGGTGCGAGTAATGTGAATTGAGATACGATGGATATGTCGTGTTTATTATTGCGAAGATAAGTTTACTGTGAATCTGTATATAAAAATTTAATAAGCTTTAGACTAAGCTTTAGACACTACTGCTCTACATTTTGAAAGTCTTCAATTGAAATCTTAATGTAAGTGAAATCTTTGAAAAACTTTGTAAGTAGCTACTATTCTGAAAAGCAATTTCATAATAATATATTTTTTTTTATATGTATGACCCGGCAAATGACCTCCTCCCGCCTGATGTTAAGCGGTGAAAGAGGCCCAAATGAGTTGACAGATAGAGTAGGGACGACATCCACTATCCTACCTGCCCGCCCCTTGCCGGCCCAAAAGATGCTTTTTCACGCCTCTTTTGAAGGAACCCATGTTGTAGGATGGAGGAAACACGTGCGCAGTAGAGAATTCCAAGTGTGGGATGAACGACAGAAGAAGGAATCTTGGAATTTCTTGGTACGGTGTGAGAAGGAGGACACAGTGTACGGATGACTCCGAAGGCCCTTACGCGTGTTTCTGTTAAGAAATGGAGAGGGAGGGATAAGGTTAAATTAGTTGATTAAATGTTATTAGGAAAAGACAATTCACTTTGAATCGTAATGGGTTTTGATATTTGTTTATTGTGCCCTACCAGGAGTTTGCTTGCTACAGTTAGGCTGCACTGCTGCCAAAAAGTACTTTTCTATACGAGTACTACTAAGTTGGCAAACAAGCATACTGCCCATACGATGGTAGGTGGTAACAGTCATCTGTAGTACATGTGGTTCTTGTGAGATTCGCAGCAAATCTGCAATCCCCACAAGAACCACAGTGTACGTTGCCAACTTGTGACATAAGATTTAAAGTCACGGTTCCCAGTAATTTCACTGCCATATCTTAACCTTCAAAATCGGAACACAACAATGCAAGCACTGTTGCTTTGCGGCAGAAATAGGTAAGACGGAGGTACCCAAGCAGGCGATCCTGGTGTAGAGTCTCCCTCCGGTACTTACATACTGATCTGAGAGCTAACTTAATAACATTAACTCGTTTGTGAAATTAAGCAACAAAATGCGTAGAAAGCTAACGCTGGCTACATATACGCTGTAGAAAGGTTGGGATACAAATAAAATATCAAACGGTAAACAACTTAACAACTTTGAAGTCAAATAGGGAACCCTTTTAGTATAGATTTACTTGCTTCAAAATTTTGAACGGAACCGACTGAATAGGACGATATAGAATTTGATGAATGACAAAAAATTGTGCCGCTACAGTGCCTTATTTTAATGCTATCTTGTCGCTTTCGCTCATAAGAACTGGCGCTTCGCCTTTCCACAGCCAGACTGTACGGATAAGGCAGAAGATAATCCTGTCTCCCGTGAGATCTTCTTTGTGATTGCGAACGGGGGACTCGCCAAGGAACTAAAGGTACAACTTGCTTTGATCAGAGTATTTGTGTAATTCTTCGAAGACGGGGTAAGTCAGGCAGCTTTGCTTTCCTTTGCTTCTAAAAATCAAGTGAATGCCAATTATTTTTACAAGTACTTATCTGCTATTTCTGAACCTTTACTACATTACCATTTCCTTGAGGTATGAAAGCTACCTACATGTATGTAATGGATTAGTTGTCATATCATATTCATTATTGGAAACAGATCATTTATATGTAAGTTATTTTGTTTTAGTGTGAAATTTATTGATTTCAGTATGGGAAAAAGATATTTTCGTTTTGAAAATACATTAACGTGCAGGGAATTAAGTAGCCTATTTCAATAGCTTTCTCATGATTACAATATAAAAATGATAGTTTTGAATTTATGAGATGTAAACAATAAATTTGTAATATTCGCTCTCCACCATCGCATCATTAAAAACAAACGAATCGCATATAATTACCATTAATTGCTTTAACATTTTATGTGACTTTATTTTGAGCACTTCTGACTTTGAGTACTTTTCGCGGTCGTTTTGAACAATTTAGACGATAACACTAAAGTTGGCAACATTTTAACGTTGAGTGGCGTTTATTTATTCAGACATTAGCGTTACTCGTAACTTGGAATGTGAAAAGTGAGGCAAGGAGAAAATTATATTTCCAAAGGAACATGATGATGGCTAAACTGTCTCTTAGGAAGTAGGTAGTTAAATGTTCTTTATTACGCTGACCGGCTGAGGTTCTTCATTTTCTGTTGGTATTCAGGTTTATATTATATTAATTAATAACTGTGTACTTTATTATGTCATTTAAATTTCCAGGTTATGGTGTCATTTAAGTTTCGAGTTGTGCTTAGTCCAACGCCGAAGCAAACGATTTTTTCAAATTCTAGTAATTCGGTTCTAACAAGTTCCTTTGTAATTTCTTCTTTTTTTAATTCTGACTAATTTTTCATCTACTATTTTATAGTTTGTTTATATTCCTAATCAAGATGGCGTAAGCAGCAACTTATGCTAACACCTCTATCAATGCTCATTTTCACAGAAATCTGATATGCTGTAGGCATGAACAGGCGAAGCGCTTTGGCATAAGTATACTATGTGTAACTATGGATAAAATAAACGTTATACGTGCTTAATAGATTTATTTCAATGATCTTAAAATGGACACAACACATTATTACTCTACAAGTCACAACGCACGTATCATTGACAATATCGAACGCTTTGTATCAAGATACAAAACGTTCGATATTCTACACATTATTCTACACATTGTTATTTGCAGTTTCAATCTATTTACGAGGGCGTCCCGAACTCTTTGTATTGGATTTGGTAACAGCGCCACGGAAAGCCGGACCTCCATAAATAATTTATTGACTCACCAGTTGTCACTAGGCTGAGGGATTTTTTGAGCTGGGATTTGTTTAATAGATTTCACTGTGATAGCCTCTTTTGATGAGCTATATATTTATTTGCGTTTGTTCAAGTATAAATGGGAGTATCGTAGCCTAATCGCTCACTGATAGGCGTAATTCAACTACCAGAAGAGCTTGGCTTGGATCATCTTCTGGCCTCTGGTCCAGTGCGGATTGGTGCTAGAGCGAGAGCCTGGTTCCTGGTTGGCAGGGTGTACCGGAAGCACGTGGCACCAATGGTTGAGTTCTATAGCCTTTTCATGGGTCGTCTGAGAGTACCGGAAACAAGTGCCGCCGCGGGTCGGGTTCTATAGTTACTTGGTTGATTATCCGGGAGTACCGGAAACACGTGTCTGGCAGGTTGGGTTCTATAGCTTCATTCGTTGGTCGTCCAGACCAGAAGTACTGCCGGAAACATTGACCACTGAAGTGAAAATCAACTGTGGGCTTAATAAGCTATTGTGTAAAATTATTGGTACGTCTTTGGGGTGTGAGCACCATATTTCTGTTACCTGAGTTTTTTCGTGACACGAAATTTTCAAAATACTTATAGGTATGTTTGATTTCAATATGTTTTATACAAGGTTATTTTATAGACACGAGCTAGATTTTGTGTGCTTGTTCAGAAAAGCAAACTGAACAACTGTTACTATAGGACCAATCTTGAAATGGCGAAAAAATCAACTGTTCCATACAAATTTTCAACATCCACTTCTTATTACTGTACAGGCTATTCGTCTTTGGAATAGCCTTCCTTCCGTTATTAGGTGCAAACAATCTCTTTCAACTTAATGTAAGCGTAAAGCAACAATTCCTTCAGCTCTTCCCCCCCGACCGGTCATTGATGTCTTTATCAATGACCGGTATTTTAACCATTAATTACTGGTATTCTAGTATTTATATTCCATATAAATACTATAACCACCAATCCAAACACGTAAGATTTTTGCACCTAAAGGTTGCCTGGCAGAAATCGCCTACGGCGAAAGGGCCGCCAATTTTGCTATTCGCGTATGCATTGTGTTATAATCTGTAAGTAATTGTGCAAAATACAGTGATTCTATCTATCTCTCCACTAAACCAGCCCCTTTAGCATGACCACTGAAACACGATATGATATAAAGCGATATATCGATATGAACTGTTAAAAACGTTGAATTTTTCAGCTATATTAAAGTTTAAAGTATGTATTGGGTATTGGTATTATTATCTTGGGTATTGTTAATATATTGATGTCAATAAAATTTCAAGGTAGCCATTATATACAACATATTTTAATAGTTGATAATGATTTATCGTTTTATCATATCGTGTTTCGGTGTTCATGCTACGGGGGTGATGTATTGAACAGCCGGTTTTTTATCGCGATTTCAAGATTGGTCCCATAGTAAAAGTAGTTTAGTTTGCTTCTCTGAACATGCAAGCATACATAATGTGGATTTTGCTGGAAAGGTAAACCTAGATCAACCATACATATATCAAGTCGGATTTAGCTCTGCCCTTAAGGACAACACATGATTTTTGTCACCATTGGGAACCATGGTCGAGACCATTTGTTAAATACAATACTTATTAATAACTTAACAAATTTCACGGTTAAAGTCTATTTAGTGTTAAAACCGCAAAGTACAATAGATTCAAATAAACTGATTCGCCACAGTCACGGCATAAGTATAAAAAGGAATGAAATTCATGCCGAACCATGTTCAATTTAAAATTGTATTAAATACATTGCTTCGAATAACAGCCAGTGCAATGCTTGACCGCAGTTATTTTGTAGTGTTTCTATTAGTTGTGAGTAAAATTAAAATTGTTAAAGTAAATCGAGCTTGTTGATCTGGGACAGGTCGAAGTAAATGGAGTATCTCTCGAAGTTGTACAAAAATATGTGTACATATGGCAAACACTTCAACTAGGCAGAAACAACTTTGAGAGGGAAGCCACCAGAAGAATTCAGATGGGCTGGGCAGCATTTCATAAGCTTCGACATGTCTTCTCGTCACCTATTCCTCAGTGTCTTAAGTCAAAAGTTTTCGACCAATGCCACCTTCCAGTCATGAAATACGGTGCCGAGACGTGGACACTCACGGCTCGACTAGTCCACCAGTTTAAAGTCGCTTGGCGTGCTATGGAAAGAGCTATGCTCGAAGTATCTCTGAAAGACCGTATTAGAAATGATGTGATCCGACAGAGAACTAAAGTCACCGACATAGCCCACCGAATTAGCAAACTGAAGTGGCAGTGGGCTGGCCACATGAGCCGCAGAACTGACGGCCATGGAGTCGTATGGTTCTTGAGTGGAGACCGCGACTCAGAAAACGTAGTGTGGGACATCCTGCGACAAGATGGGATGACGGTATACGTAGGCTGGCTGGAGTGGGCTGGATGAGAGTAGGCGAAATTCGGGAGCAGTGGCCACAGAACACAGAAAGAGGTGGCGTACATTAGGGGACACTTATGTCTAGCAGTGAACGAGTGTAGGCCGATGATGATGATGAAAGAAAAATTAAAATTGTGAACTGGAATAAAATCTATCCTCTGTGGGTCTATAATATTTATTTTATTAGTTTTATAAAAGTTACATTATTTAGTATAGGTACAGTTAGTAGTTCCTTATCTGGGGTGCGATATCAGACAACCTCCTCGTGGTGCACCCTGGGCAACCCAGCAGATTCTCTGACGCGGGCTAATAATCTGACGAGAGGACCCCAATGGGGGGGGCGTGGGATGGCGGGGTTCAACCCGGCGGGCCAACTATGTTTGGCCACCCGCTTCATGCGGGGAAGGGCGAAATCCCCTCTTCTTGTGTTAAGAAGAGGTGTGGCTTTCGCTGGAAGTAGATTTCGGCTGGTGGAGGTGAGGCGATTCTTATCGCCATGGTGCTTTGCACCTTCCGGGGATTGTCCCTGAGCTAAGGCTCACCGCGCGGCGGTGGATCCAGTGGGGTCTGCCGTCGGGCAACCCGTTACCCGCACTGAGCGGACCGGGGGTTCAGCGCACTGAGCGTCGGACCGCGTGGAAGACAACCACAATAAAAAACCAACTTCGGGGTGTAGAGTGGCGCAATTTTGTGCCGCTCCACAAAGTAGCTGAGCCAGGTGGAGTCTGGCAACGGACATGTCACAGGCAGGGGGTCAGCGGGAATAAGGCCTGGCTGTTGTCCCTTTCCTCTTGTCTTGTGACGGACGGAGGAGCTGCTGGGGGGGTTTTTAGTGGGTAGGCCCGGGCCGTGTACGGTCTGGGGAGTCCCACATATCCTCGTGGTTTGGCTCAACCACGAGGAATGGGTAAAAGCATTTTCCCCCCTCCCAAAAAGAAATGTAGTGTTTTATCTGGTCTGTGACATAGAAATAGACACCAGCGCGTAACATTTTGGACTTATAACTGTCATTGGTCGATAAATAAGCTAGGTAATATTTATATTTTTTCATACTATTATATAAAAATAACCACATCTGTACATACTTTTATACACATACGTTCCGGAACACGAACGTACATTCATCTTCTGTCCACGCTCACGCCTATTATCTGCTTAATCTAGGCTCACACCCAACTTGCATCTTGGCGGGTTAGTGTATATAGGCTTAAGCACGGTAATAGTATACACAGTATATTGACCTGAGCCTTTTTGAATTCTTCAATTCGAATCTTTTGCAGATAAGCACCGCATATGCTTTTGAAGAGGTTGAAGCCATGGCTCCAATGACCAAGATAGTGAACAGTGGCACTTCATCACAACCAAGCCTGTTCACAGCGATGGAGAGGTTGATTCGTGTACCACTGACACTCTTCAATGCGATTCCCTTGAATAATCCTTAATTTTGTTAAATTGTAAAGATTATGTCAATTAGTATTAAAATATTTTGTCATCTAAAGTATACAAGCCTGACTATCATCTGATCTGATTATTATCTGATTCAAATCCTCATTGACATACTTAGAACTTAAAGAGGCTGTTACAGACGTCAAAGATAACAAATGAAAATGAATAAAAATTAATAAGGGAATGAAAATTTTAGTATCATGCACAAGACACATAACACATACAAAAAAACAAAATCAGCTAATAGACAAGGTATATTATTTATCGAAAAACATACTGTTTAACCTTAGTCATGATAATCTATTAGCATTGGCACAAAACAATGTTTGGTAATCAAGCAAGTTAGTTGTGACAACTTAATTTGGTGTAGTACCGATAGGTGGCGCTAATTGGTTTCTACAACGCGGTTAAGAGATTGTCACTGTACGCTTATAAATACTTCATCATAATGAACCATATTTTGTCGAAACCAGTCTTGAAGAGTGTAAGATAAATAAAGCCTCTTTAAGTGGGAACCTGGTTTTTTTTTGAGGAATAGACGTGGGTCGTTACGTTATTTTCAAGAAACGTAACGAAACCGGTTACTTGGTCGGCGTCACCTGTTTCAAAACTAGTGATTTTTGTAACTAGCTATTTTTATTCAGCTATTGTGATTGTTTGCATAAATACCTCCACCAACTATACAGTTACACACGAAACGAAAATAAATCACTATCAAAGTGTTTGTAGCTATACAGTTAAATCAATAAATTAACTTCCCTTCATACTTTATTCAGTCTTAGGACTGACTGCATTAAATGTATTTATTGACTAGCTTTTCGCTCGCGGCTTCGCCCTCGTTATTATTGTTTTCCCGTGGGAATTTATATTTTCCCGTAGGAAAAATAATTTTGTAGCCTATTTAAGCCCGGATAATAAATTTCGTAGAAAATTGAGCAGATTTTTAAATTTTCCATAGAAATTTTCAACCCCGTTTTTTGCACCCTAAGGGGTTAATTCCAATAACTTCCAATAAACTATGAAACACGTGTTCAATTAAATATTTTTAAGAGCATCAATCTCAAGTTTTATCAAAATCGTTGCCAATTTAAAGATTTTTCCATACAAACTTGCAACCCCTATTTCATCCCTTAAGGGAAAGGGGAAGGGTTTAAATATTTTAACCCTAAATTAGTGTTTACTAGGAAACTATGATTTTAATAACATTTTTTATAATTATATAATATGATACACATTGACATTTTTTTTAACATTTTTTGTTTTATTTTAATCTTATGATAGGTACTTAATTTAGTTTATGACCCTATCAAAAATCTTTTTGGATCTAAGTTAACATTTAAATACGTCAATTGAGCAACGACTCACACCCAACAATCACAGTAATAACGCATTTACAAAAATCACTACATGTAATTTGTCTCGAAACTAGTTATTCGGTTACAGGCCGCGTAGCTAGTTATTGTAACTAGTGACGTGAAATAACGCCCACGTCTATTGAGGAAAACATCCCCCAGTAAGCCCCGAGTTCCAGGGTGCTTAACATGGTCCTTCGAGTCGGATAAACAATCAAACACTTGGATTATATAATTTGGATCGATCAATCAGGTGTTGTGTTCACAAAGGAAGAGCATCAACATCAACCTTCATACTTCATTGGAGTCCCTTTGATAGACACGACACAATTAATCTCCAATTCAGTAGTAACAATTAAAATTCAATCATCAATCGACCCAGCATTTGAACTGGTCGTTGAAGCGTACGTTCTTAAATCTATAACATCACTCTTACCTTTTAAGAAAACAGCATACTTGGATTGGGTGCAGTTAAGTGATATACATTTAGCAGATCCTAAATATCATACACCAGACAGAGTAGATATGCTTTTGGGTGCTGAAATATATACAAAGGTTTTGCAAAATGGCATCAAAAAATCTCCTTGTGGTTCTACAATAGCACAGTGTACAGCACTGGGTTGGATATTATCAGGTACTGTGGACTCAAAGGTAGCGTCCAACATTGCAGTTTTGCACACTCGTTTGGGGGATGACGAATTATTAAGGAGATTCTGGGAGCTAGAAAAAGAACCAAATGAAACAAGACGAAAGGTATTTACAGAAGAAGAAGCAAAGTGTGAAGAAATATTCAATAAAACAACAACAAGAGACGATAGTGGGAGATATATTGTTAATTTACCGTTCAATAATGATGATCCAAAATCCAAATATGGTGATTCCAGAAAAATTGCTATGAGGAGACTTTATTCATTGGAATCTAAGTTGAATAAAAATCTGGATCTAAAAATTAAATATAATCAAGTTTTAGAGGAGTACCTAGAACTAGGTCACATGCAAGCTCTAGCTGAATCTGATAAAAATAATAAACTTGCAGTGTACTTACCCCATCACGCTGTGGTACGAAATGACAAGGAAACCACAAAGGTTCGGATTGTCTTCGATGCTTCTTGTAAAGGAGTCAATGGCGTATCATTAAATGATGATTTGATGGTGGGGCCTAATTTACAAAGCGATTTGCGACATTTGCTCATGCGTTGGAGAATGTATCCGATTTGTCTCATTGCAGATATAGTCAAAATGTATAGACAGGTACGCGTAACACAGGATCAGACAGATTTTCAGCGAATCTTGTGGAGACAAAACGAAGAAAAGGAAATTAAGGATTACAAGCTACTTACTGTAACGTTTGGAACGGCTTCGGCACCTTTCTTAGCTGTAAGAGCCATGCAACAAGTAGCACGAGATGATGGGCAAGCATTTCCATTAGCTGCTAAAAGAGTACTTACAGACTTTTACATGGACGATTTAATGACGGGTTGTTATGATATTGAAGAAGGAATTAATATTTATATACAGTTGAATAACTTGCTAGCAAAGGCGGGGTTCAAATTACAAAAATGGTGTAGCAACAATAATGAACTTTTAAAGAATATGATTAAAATAATAGGAGAGGTCTCTACGTCTAGTGACAGCATTAACATAAAGCAGGATGAGATTTTGAAAATTTTAGGGCTTACCTGGAACCGAAGTGCTGATTCATTTCAGTACTCCGTTCAACTTCCACCGTTGCAAGAACCAATAACGAAGAGAAAAGTTTTGTCAGATATATCAAGGCTGTTTGATCCTTTGGGGTGGGTTTCACCCGTAGTTGTGATGGCCAAAATATTAATTCAAAAATTGTGGCTTACTGGAATTGACTGGGATAGTGAGATACCAATGGAACTAAAAAAGGAATGGTTATCTTACCGCAATGGGTTGCAAGAGTTAAATGGCCTATCAATACCTCGTTGGCTAAGTATGAATAAGAATGATAAGCATGTGGAATTGCATGGGTTTTGCGACGCCTCTAAAGATGCCTATGCAGCGGTTGTGTATATACGTATTGTAGATTCTGAAAATAAAATTCACGTAAATTTACTTACTTCGAAGACAAATGTTGCTCCAATTAAAACAGTGTCAATACCGCGATTGGAATTGTGCGGCGCAGTTCTATTAACCAAGCTGTTAGTTGAAGTCGCTGAAGTGATTGGCATTGACAAAGCCAATTTATGTGCATGGACCGATTCTGAAATTGTATTGGCTTGGATCAACAGTCATCCCAGCAAATGGAAGACATTCGTTGCCAACCGGGTATCAGAGATTTTATGTAAGACTGAACCACGACAGTGGTATCATGTAAAATCTAAACACAATCCAGCAGACTGCGCTTCTCGTGGTTTTTCTTCGTCGGAGTTGTTGAGATCCAATTTATGGCTAAGTGGTCCCGAATTTCTGAAAGAGAATAAAATTATAGTAGAAAAGCCAAAAAATATAGTCACATCTCTGGAAGAAATTAAAGCGCATACAGTAATAGAAAATGATAATACAGATAATTGGATTTGGGATAAATATTCATCCTTAAATAAACTAGTTCGAATAATAGCATATTGCAGACGCTTTTTAGAACACAGAAAACCAATAGGGAATAGAAACACATCATCATATTTAACTACAATTGAACTTAAGCTATCTTTGGAAACATGTATAAAACAATGTCAAATGCAAGCATTTCCGGATTATTTTCAAGAGCAACAAAAAAGAGGTAAAGGTTCATCATTGATTCCTCCTTCTTTGAATGCTTACCTGGACTCTGCAAACATTCTGAGGGTGGGCGGTCGACTGGAAATGTCAAACCTTAGCAATGATAGGATACATCCTATTTTGATCCCAACTAAATCACATTTTACTGATCTTTTAATAGCGGATGCACATTATAAAACTCTTCATGGAGGCATACAACTGATGCTCAACTACTTGGGGACAAAATATTTTATATTAGGAATAAAGCGTTTGGTGAGGTCCTATGTGAAAAAGTGTGTGATCTGTATTCGATATTCTGCTTCAACAAAACATCAGCTAATGGGTCAGTTACCAGCATCTCGGGTTACACCTAGCAGACCATTCAAAAATGTTGGAGTGGATTATGCAGGTCCAATTAACTTACGAACATCTAAAGGAAGAGGTCAGCATGCACACAAGGGTTATGTTTGTTTATTTATATGCATGGCAACCAAAGCCATACACTTAGAGGTAGTGAGCGATTTAACTACAGAGGGATTTCTTGCCGCGTTTAGACGATTCGTTGCTAGGCGTGGACTTTGCACCGACATATGGAGTGATAATGGTACAAACTTTCAAGGAGCTTCAAAGGAACTTCGTGTGCTTTTACAGTCAGAGATGGCTGGTTTTCCGAAGGAATTAGCAGAACACTTATCCAGTGAGGGAACAACGTGGCACTTTATACCGCCTCATGCCCCAAACTTTGGTGGATTATGGGAAGCGGGTATTAAATCATGCAAGCAACATCTGCGCAAGGTAATTGGCACATCTACTCTGACTTATGAAGAGATGACAACTTTGATGCACCAAATCGAAGCATGCTTAAACTCACGTCCGCTGTACCGCCTCACAGGCACAAACGCTGTAGACGCGTTAACACCAGGACATTTCCTTGTGGGTGGTCCTCTAGTTGCAGCTTCTGACCATAATTATGAAGAAGCTAATATTTCAAGCTTAAAAAGGTGGCATCAGGTACAAAAAATGACTCAAATATTTTGGAGGCGTTGGTCCAATGAATATTTAACGACACTTTTACATCGATATAAATGGTCTAATCAAACATCAGAACCTAGTGTTGAAGATGTAGTATTAATTAAAGAGGATAATTTGCCACCTTGTAAGTGGTTACTTGGCAGAGTGCTTGAAAAACATGCTGGTCCTGATAGTCTTACACGGGTGGCCACAATAAAAGTTAAAGGTACTACTATTAAAAGACCTACTTCGAAGTTGTGTGTATTGCCAATAGCTTAAGTTTGTTTCATTTTTGTTATTTAGTTAGTATATAGTAAGTTTTCTTTTGTAATAGATGTAAGCTATTATATCATCAATAGTTTGAAATATGTTTGGTAATTTATTCATTACTGGTGGAAGTATAGTTAAAGCACTTTCATATTTAAGGACAATATCAATTAATGTCCTTGGTGGGCGGAATGTTTAACCTTAGTCATGATAATCTATTAGCATTGGCACAAAACAATGTTTGGTAATCAAGCAAGTTAGTTGTGACAACTTAATTTGGTGTAGTACCGATAGGTGGCGCTAATTGGTTTCTACAACGCGGTTAAGAGATTGTCACTGTACGCTTATAAATACTTCATCATAATGAAACATATTTTGTCGAAACCAGTCTTGAAGAGTGTAAGATAAATAAAGCCTCTTTAAGTGGGAACCTGGTTTTTTTTTGAGGAAAACATCCCCCAGTAAGCCCCGAGTTCCAGGGTGCTTAACACATACTAATGTTTCATATAAAAAGATAACTGTTACGTGCATACGTATTCTAAACAAAACCACAATGAATTTAAATTTTTAATTTTTACTTTGAAAAATGTACACTTTGACTCTTTAAGTGTTCGAAAATTGTAGCCTTTGTTGTGATGGACACCTGAACCGTACCACGGGCAAACAGTGGAATGATAAATTTAATTTCGAGAATTTCGAAGAAACGCAGTAATCATAGTTAACTAAACTTAAAAACATGTGAAGGTTTATGTTGTTTGTAATAGGAAATATTAAGTAACCTACTATCACGGTAATAAGCGTCGATGGCGTAGTGCGTAAGGACGTCGCCTTCCAATCGGGAGCTAGCGGTTCGAACCCCGCCACGTACCAATGTATTTCAAATTTTAAACTTCTACGTATGTTTATTCGACACTTTTACGGTGAAGGGAAACATCGTGAGGAAACCTGCACACACCTGTTAAGAAAGAATTTCTTTACGAGCTGTGTGTGAAGTCGACCAACCCGCACTTGGCCAGCGTGGTTGACTAAGGCCTATAATCGCCCTAGTATAGGGTAGGCTCAAGACACTCGGTGGGGACGTATGTGAGCTGTTGATGATACCTACTATCTTGAAGCAACTACATGTAATCTGATATTATATGTTTAAAAAAAAACTCTCGTAAAAGTATATCGTGAATTGTATTCAACATTCAACCAAGGACTTATCAATTAATAAATCCATGTATTCAATTCAACACAGCATGTCGATTCTGTAAAATTCGAACAATAGCTCGCACCTCACTTCGATATTCACGCTCACTTCGCATAAGATACAAGATACCCTTACATAGTCATTATCACGAGTTAGTAGCGATAAAATTCTAATAAATACATCAGAACTAGTTTTTTTCACCTTCAGAAATAATTTTAAATGTATTTTTAAACTATGATAATAAGCTTTGCCTGTTTTCACTCACAAAATAGCAACGTTTTATTTGACACTTTGTTTCGAGTTCGTGTGCGAAGTGAGCTTCGAAGTGATAAAGGAATTCCCTTTACGGAATGCCACTTCATACGTCATCCCATATTTATAATGTCAAAATCTCACGGTCACTCTAGTTCCACTCCATTACTATACTCTTTGTTCCACTCGCTGCCACGCTCGCAAGTGTAGCGCTGTAGCACAGATTACTTAATAGTTTCTAGTAACTTCAAATCTACATTCGAATTTTGAGAATGCCAATCTAAGAACTCACTGCGGAATCAGATTCGAAGTTTAAAGTGAGGTTTTACAGAATCACACTACTGAAGTGACATATTTGTGACAATCAAACTTTAAAATTGCGTCACAAATAAATATACGACCAAACAAAGCGGTCAGGATCAGCCTTATATCAATAAATATGTTTCATGAGATGTGGTAAGGGGGATTCCAGATTCGTAATAATCATGGTGTGTCGCATTCAATTATAATGCGAACGTACAGCGACATTTAGGATTCGGAACAAAAATCACTTCACTGACGCTATTTTATATTTTTTGCTCACAAAACACAAACAACACAGAAGACAATATGTGCAAAGCAACAGCTTATTTCATAAATAAATCAACTAATAAAGAAAAAATAAAATTATATTGTATAACAAAATAAAAAGAATGTATATAGTCGGTAACACTTAATTTGAACTTGGACAGATAGTATTCCCTTAAGCGCGCCGCTTAAAAGAGTAATTAGCTATGGCCCTTATGAAAGAAACAATAACTTAATTAAATTAACATCCAAAATTCTTAGCTATCGTTTAATCATTGTTATCGTAATCATCACTTGTAGACTATCAAAGCCTTAAGTGTGTATTGCTAGTTATCTCACAGCATTGAACTCCGCTGTCCTACCCAATTATGTGATTCAACGGCGCTACAATGGACTTAATTAAGATAATCAATAAGCTTACGTTGTGAGCCTGAACAGCTAACACAGCGTTTGTTGGTCTAAGTACAAACTGATGTACCTCATGTTTACCTTACCCAGCCTTATTGATTGGATATATCGGCCACAGATTATTAAGATCTAAGAGAAATATGTTGAACTAAAACTCAATCGTGTTGTTTCGACCCGTATTTAGTTCCACTGCTGGGTACATCGAGCGAGGAAACACAAAATCTAAATAAATTATTTAAAAAAACTTTTTTAAATACAAGCTTTTAGTATTCATCAATACGAATTAAACGAGCCCAAACTCGATGGGGTCACCTTACAGCCCCAGCATTAGATCAGCTCCATATCTTAATAATATTGCATTGTCACGCGATATACATACATATGCATGCAAAATTTCACCTCAATAGGAAACCGGGAAGTGGGTCAAATTTAACTTGCAAGATTTCATTACAGACGGTGAAAGTAAAAATAAAAGCTTGTAATAAAGAGCTACAATGCTTTCGTATGTAATACGTTCAATTCATTGTGTAATTGAATCGAATCCAACGCAACGACCGACAATTCGAGAGAACATCCAACGAGATTAATCGAGAGCTTTGAAACTAGAATCTTCGGCGGCAGCAAGGCAAAACTTAGTTCCTACTGCCGGCTAATTTGTGAATTGTCTCCGATATCGCCGATACTAAGTTAGCTAAAATGCTGTCTGCACTGCGGGAGTTCTGGCGAAAACTCTTGGAGATGTTACTAATCGCTGTCAAATAGGCGAAGTCTGAAGGGGCCTGTTCTACAATTGACACCAAATGCTTTATTATATGAATATTGTCTATACAAGGTGAAACGGAATAGCGAAATAATATTTAAGGGTATGTATTCATCAGTAGGGTAGGCTCGAACCCCTCGGTGGGGACGTATATGAGCTGTGATGATGATGATGATTCATCAGTAGGAAAAATATTGGGGCTAATCAAGCAATTTTTTTCCATACAGACTAAATAAATTATTTTTTGATTCTAAGTGTCGACAGCCCTACATTTTTTCTTCGATCACTTTACATTTCTTTCGTGTTTCTTAACTGGACGTCAATTTCTTTTATGCAGTTAAGTTGGTAAGGTCTTGTGCACAACGTATGCAAGACACACTTGTATCGTATTACAACTAAATCAATAGTTACTACATAACTTGTTACTTGTACTTTTTATACAACTAAGTTGGCAAACAAGCTTACTGCCCACCTGATGGTAAGTGACAACAGTCACCTTACAGTACATGTTGATCTTGGGAGATTAGCAGCAAATCTGCAACTCCCATAAGAACCACAGTGATATACGTTGCCAAATTGTGACATAAGGTAGAGTCACGCTACCCAGTAATTTCGCTACCATATCTTACCCTTCAAACCGGAACACAGTAATGCAAGCACTGCTGTTCTGCGGCAGAAATAGGTAAGACGGAGGTACCCAGCAGGTGACCCTGGTACAGCGTCTCTCTCCCGCTGAAATTGCTTAAGAAAAATATCTTATAATGTCTTCTTGTGCAATTATTACTTGCAGAGTAAGAAGTCGACATAAAAGATAGAGATGTAGTGAGGCTGGCGACAGCGGTTCTTGTACAAAACACGTTGTATCACCATTCTAACCTCTTTCATTGTGTTCTGTACTACAACCCCTGTAAAGATTCAATTGTATGTACGTTGCCAACTTGTGACATAAGTTGCCAAGTCACAGCCCCTGTAAGTATCCCATTGTATGTACGTTGCCAACTTGTGACATAAGTTGCTAAGTCACAGCCCCTGTAAGGATCTCATTGTATGTACGTTGCCAACGTGATGACACGGTCAGCGCAGAGGTCGAGTGATCGCCTACTGCGCAACGGGTCGCGGGTTCGATTCCCGTACGGGACAAATATTTTGTATGGCCTACAGAAATTTGTTTCGGTCTGGGCGTATGTGCATGTGATATTCTATGTTTGTAACTGCACCCACGACACAGGAGAAAATTCTAGGGTGGGGCGACGTTTTTAAAAAAGAAACTGTACTTGTGACATAAGTTGTTAAGTCACAGCCCCTGTAAGGATCCTATTGTATGTACGTTGCCAACTAGTGCACAGTACCCAGTCATTTCGCTGCCTGTCTTACCCTGTAAACCGGAACACAATAATGCAACTACTTGCCGATAGAAATAGAGGTACTTACGGAGACGATTGTAGCAATCTAAATCTCTCTCTTGAAAATTGATTTTTTTGAAGAAAACGACTGCCGTTTGGGTGGGACAAAAAATGGACTTATACATTTTTTGTCTGGTTTACCTCCTTGGGGGTCGACAAATACTTACTTGGAATAGAAAAAAACCAACTTGTATTTCAGTTTTGCGTATTAGGTACTAAACATTTTGTGATTAATTTTTATTTATGTGCTAATGATACGTTTACTTTTCATCGATAGAAGTCTATCGTTGCACAAATAATAATCTCAAAAAGCAAAAGGAAAATGTTCATCTACAGCTTCCACAGTATCAATACGTTTTGAATGAATGAATGAACACTTTATTTGTAAATTTTACAACACAGACAGAAAAAAATAAACTTATGTAATATTAAACTAAATTAATACCACAAGGTTATACACTTTATACTACTGTATACACTTACTACTACTATATTACACTTATTACTAAATAATTTATTAAATTACAATAAGTAATGACATGTGTGTTGCAGAAATACAAAAAGGCGATAGGTCAGTGATTGATTTTGCTTCAAAAGCAAAGCACTGGTATTCTGCTACAGCCCAGTGGATGAGGGCAGTGAATAAAAAATAATATATATTATTGAATACAAGACGAAACAGATAATATACAGAATTACTGAATTAATTAAATAACTATTACTTGAAAAATACAACAATAAAAAAATACAACAATTAAAACAAGTGATGCTTGTGTACCCACCAAATACAATGAATAATACAAATACGTTTTCAAATTGTTATCCCTAAACATATGAAGAATCATTTCAAAGGAGAAGTGTATATAGCTCCATTAATCAGATTTGCCTGAACGAGCTTAACTAGGACGAGTCTAGCAAGGACTTTGCTAGACTGCAGGAAGCTGCAGATCTGGAGATATATGGTTGACGAGTCGCCTAATGAGACACCGGATTAGCGATATAGGAGGGTTCGCAAGTTGAGATCGCGTCTGGACTAAGTTGAAGCTTACTTGTTAGCGACTTGGAGAGCTAAGGACTCCAAGTGATGTATGAACAACGGATAGAGTTAAAGGCTTATAGGAAGTGGTTTATCTACACTATTAAGGTCATGCGGGGCAAGTGCGCCAACGATGATCTCCTAGAAAGTCTTATAATTTGGCACCGACTTCAATATAGAAGTGTGATGTCTGTACCTATTCTTATATTATTTTGACCTTGTCAGTGTTTTTGAAGTCGGTTTTTATTTTTTTGTAAAATATTTTTTATTTTTAACTTTTAAGTGAATGTAATCTTTTTAGTGAAAGAAACCCTAATTTAATACCAGCTCACCGAAAGCTGTTATTAAAATAGCGTTTCCCTCGATTTTCATGGGATCCCATCATCAGATCCTGACTTTGGTGACCATGGGACCACCATTGGAGTATACTCTATCGAACACAAAGAATCGAATCAATGAAAATCGGTCCACAACTGGCGGCGTAATCGCGTAACATACACACAAAAAAAAAACATACGCATCGAATTGAGAACCTCCTCCTTTTTTGAAGTCGGTTAAAAATGATTTGTATGTTAGTATGTAACGAATAAACTCAAAAACTACTGGACCGATTTCAAAAATTCTTTCACCATTAGAATGCTACATTATCATTGATATAGCCAGTAGTCTTGAACTATTTTCAATCGATCGACATTGAGATTGTGATTTTTTGTAAGCTTGATTTCCCACATTAGCACAAAATTGGAACCATATTGTGGTGATTTTGAGTGAACCAAACTCGAAATCACAGCTCATATACGTCCCCATCCAAGGGGTCCAACTGGTCCAATCCGCACTGGGCCATCCAACGCTGGCCCAGTGCGGATTGGTCGACTTCACATACATCATTGAATTTCTTCGCAGATGTATGTAGGTTGCTTCACGATGTTTTCCTTCACTGTAGGAGCGTCAGACAAATGTACACATGAAATTCGAAACGAAAAACACATTGGTACATGGCGGGTCTCGAACCCGACCCCCCGATTGGAAGGCTAGTGCCGAGTCCACAGCGCCACCAATGAACCAAACTCGGTGCTGTCTAATTTTCTCAAAATACCGCTGCATTTTGTCGCTAGCGTTGCTAAATAAGCGTACGAAAAATTACAATCCCAATGCCGATCGATTGGATTTGGTTCAAGAGTAAGCCTACAGTAAGGTTACAAAATTATTTTTGTTACGGGAAATATAAAATTCTCACGGGATAATAAAAAAAATTTTTTTTTACAAAAAATAGAACCGACTTAAAAAACACTGAAAACTTAAAAATAATCTTCTTCTATATTGAAGTCGGCGCCAAACGATGATCTCCTAGAAAGTGTTAAAATTTGTCACCGACTTCAATATACATAGAAGAAGATTATTTTTAAGTTTTCAGTGTTTTTTAAGTCGGTTCTATTTTTTGTAAAAAACATGTTTATTTTTAACTTTTTAGTGAATGAAATCTTTTTAGTGAATCTATGGGATTTTAAGTAAATCTATGGGATCCCATAATCCGATCTTGACTTTGGTGACCATTGGACCACCCTTGCAGTATACTCTATCAAATGCAAAAAGAATTTTAGAAATCGGTTTAATAATGACGGAGTTATGAGGTAACCATTGATTTACTACCAAACGTAGATAACGCATGAACGTTCGAGAAGTGGGCCGGTGAAGAACTGCCCAATCGCGACTCGTGCAGTTCTTTTCCATAGTTACTAAAAAATCAATTGATCTGTGGCTCGGTATGAAATGATGTAACTTCACACGGTTGTACTTAAAAAAGTTGCCGTAATAATGTAGAATAAGGTTGAATTCGATAAATACGGTCCTTTCTTTATGGTAATTTTAATTCGGGCGTGCATATTCAACAATATATCAGCGAGTACAAATGTATAGTCGATTAGGTGACAGATTTCAAGCGCGTTTTTGTATGAAGTGCTCTATCTACGTTTGGTAGTAAATCAATGGAGGTAACAAACATAAAAAAAATACAACCGAATTGATAACCTCCTCCTTTTTGAAGTCGGTTAATAACGCGGGCGAAGCTGCCAGCGAAAAGCTAGTTATTTATATTATGTTAGAAATATTTTGATAAAGAATACTTTGCTTTATTCATGACTGGAAGGTATTATGGCCCTGACCTGGTGACCTGTCTAACGGTCACAAAGGAGCTATCCTGCTGACCCCTCCCTATGCGCAGTCCCAGCTTGTTAATACTGCGGGCCCTGATTCCAGGTGGTGCGGAATAGCTGCTGGTGAACCAGAGTAGGACATATTCAAGATGGCCATCTAATCGACTTTGGCCCATTGCCTCGTAACAGAATACCCCATCTCAAAAAAACGAAGGTAAAATAGGGGTTATTTTTGTTCATCCATGTGATGTTATAAGTAACAATTCCACACGTTGCTTTATTCCCTTTTGTGACTCTGGCCTGTAACAAATAGAACAGTGTCAGAATGTCTTGGTTCCCATTAGTCCGCCGCCCGCCAGCGGCCGTATCCGTCACGCCGGCTGGCCTCGGCGTTTTATTAAATTTGTAAAATTGCCCCACCGGCCACCCGCGCCGCCGCCATTTGGGGCGCACCTGCTTTTACCACTTTACGTTCTGTCAATTATGCAACGCTATCGGTGGCGGAAGCTGAGAAATGTTTATTGTACTTTTCTGTCAGCTTTTTGTTAGCTTAGGACGATCTTGAGGAGTATGCTGTCATTTTTTGTCTCTAATAAAAAGCATGTGACAGCATGCCACTTAAGATTCTCCTAAGCTATGACAAGGTTAGTGAAATCGACCATTAGTGCCACTAATTTTTTTTTATTTATTTTACTTTTTATTGTGTACAATAAAACACAAATAAGGAACTATATAAACGCGGATACAAAATAAAAAACCGACTTCAAAAACACCAAAAAGTCATAATACATACAACATCTCTGATATTATTTTATTTTATTAACGCCTAATTTTATTGACGAATTATAATGGAGTAATAATAATTAGTGAAAGCAGAATCAATGAAATTGTATGCAATTTAAATTTAATGCACCGAAAATTGTATAATGTCTGCCCTTCTCTATTCTAAATTGCAACACCTCAGCGAGGTACTTATGTTTAAATACATCCAAAACATTTGTAATGCAAAAATAAATAAATAAATCTCAGTTTTATATTGAAGTCAGTGCCAAATTTTAAGTAAAATTTATTTATATTATTATATTTTTTAAGACTTTCAAGGTGATCATTAGCTATATAAAGCTGTGATGTTTTATGTATTTTTATATGACTTTTATGACTTTTTAGTGTTTTTGAAGTGGGTTTTATTTTTTAGTAAAATTAATACATGCGTATTGGAATTTGGGCCAAGGCAAATACCAAAACAACTTAAAATAAAACGTCTTTCGCTCTAAAACGTTTCGAATGAATTATTCCCGAACTCCTAATCTACCAAAAACCTTTCATAATCAGCTCAGTAACATGACATGATGACTACCAGATGCAAATACCTGAATATCTTAAGAAAAAAAAACATGAAACACGTTGGTCATGTCTATGAAATTTAAGGATTTCTCTCGATTTGCCTTGAAATTTCATCATCGGATCATTACATGGTGACAATGGGACCATCTCGGGAGTGTACTCTTTCGATTACAAAATGAATTTTGGAAAACGGTCCACAAATGGCGGAGTAATCGGTGGACATACATAAAATAAAAAAACCTTTTTAAAAACAAGCTTTTATTTAAATGCGCTAAAAAGAAAAAATAAACTTATACACTAAAACTTTTACTTACTTATAACGTTATTTCACATTTGACACAATTTATATGACATAAAAGCTTGTCCCGAGATTTACTTGTGTGTATAGTAACTTAAAAGTACTTAGAAGAGTATTTAAGTACCTACTTGTATTTACTTACTTTGAAAATTGTAATGTATAAAATTATTTACATCAAATTATTTAATTTACTTGTTTATCTACAAAAGTAAATCTCGCGACAAGCTTTTATGTCATATAAATTGTGTCAAATGTGAAATAACGTTATAAGTAAGTAAAAGTTTTAGTGTATAAGTTTTTTTTCTTTTTAGCGCATTTAAATAAAAGCTTGTTTTTAAAAAGGTTTTTTTTACATTTAATTTATTTTTTACTTTTTAGTTATCACTGGACACGTTTCTCACTCTGTTCATCTTATTCAACGCATCATTGTTGTTGCAAGGTCGTTTGCCGGAACGTCTATACAGAATTTCAGCTCAATCGGTTAAAGATATCTACTTCAAAATAGATTTTTTAACTTTAGAAGTACGCCATATTGGATTAATAATGATATTTTTCAAGTTATTCTTAGCCAGACATTTTATTTGATACCCATGTTGTAGGAGTGCATTCAAAATTGAGTTGCAAGATTCCACCCGAACAGATATCTGCTTCAAAATCGAGTTGCAAGATTCCACCCGAACATACATACATACATTACATACATTGCAAGTTAAATAAACGTTTGTAAAAAAGAAAATAGATACAGTCGAACATAAAACTTCGTCCTTTTTCGAAGTCTCTTAAAAAGTAGTGTCCCAGCCAAGTGCGAGTAGTCTCGCGCATCGAGGATTCCGTATAAACTTATCAAGTACTTAGCTTTCCGCTCGCGAATTTGCCCGCGTTATTCATGTTTTCCCGTGGGAATTTTATATATTCCCCTAGAAAAAATAATTTTGTAGCCTACGCAGCTTCCTCCGCGTTGTTTTTGTTTTCCCGTGGAAATTTTATATTTTCCCGTAGGAAATAAAATTTTGTAGCCTATGTTATTCAGAGATAATGTAGCATTCTAATTGTGAATGAATTTTTTAAATCGATCTAGTAGTTTCGGAGCTTTTTCAATACAAACATACAAACATATAAAAATACAAAAATACAAATCTTTCCTCTTTATAATATTAGTAAAGATAATATTATGTTCCTTATTATATGGTTTCCAGATTTTCTCCTTTACATGTGCTGTATGACATGATTTTGATTCCCTTGTAAAATCGCAAAATATGCGACATAAAAACGGTTATATCTTTTGATCGCGTTAACTTACAGAGTCCGTGGAACCGAGTATCTTTACATAGTATAAAACAAAGTCACTCCCACTGTCTTCTTTTCTGTCCGCTGTGATCTTTAAATACATAATAATCATTACAATTGAAATACTACTGTTTCCATTGCATACACAGTTTGTATCTGAAATCTCAGTGTCTTTGCAACCTGATGTATCCTGATTTTCGTTTTATTTTCCCTCCTCACAAACATTCTCTCTTTATGTTCCTAAATTTACCCAAGCTATTATGATTGCAGCTGCGCCAGCAATTTTATTGTTATGCACCTGTAGATCGCGTTTACTGTTATTTTATTCCCCTCAGCTCTATGAATGAAACTCGAGTTTCTACCAACGGCGCGATGGTAATTTGGTTAGTTTTATACTTGGTAAAACAATTCAATTGTTTTAAAAAATTGATTGTGTTCAAAAATTATATTATTCTGCGCTGTGTTAGTAAGCAGACTTACAACTTTTTAATTTTATAAGCATTTTTAAAGAAAATGCAAAGTTCTGTGTAGAATTTGTAAGTCTGCTTCATTCTTAACCAATTTTTAAGAAACCTGTAAAGATTATTAAATTGGATGTTAATACGTAGTTGTTAACAGCGAATAAAGTCGACTTTGAGTCAACAAAGTAAAAATAAATGAAAAGTAAAAAAAAATTAAACAAGAATTTATTATCGCATGCAAAATTCCAGCTCAATCGCAAACCGAGAAGTGGGTCAAATTTAGCTTGCAAGATTTCGTTACAGACAGGGACAGGTGAAAGTAACAAGTAATAGTTATTTTCGCTACAAGTGCGGGAAGCCTGTCATTACAACGTGTACCGACAAATGTCGACCCGAGCCGAAGGAGAGGGTTGACAATCGGAACGAGTTGAAATGACAGTTCCGCACGTGTATTGAACAACTTTTTTTGATACAGTTGCGAAAAAATGAAACAATTAATACAACCATTGTGTAATTTATTTCTTATAAATTTTAGAAATAATGGCGCCAAATATGTCGTCGTACGTACACAGCAATGCTTTGCTTACCGTGTTTTTAAAAGCAAGGTTCGACCATGCTTTTTGTTATGCTTTGCTTTTAGGCATGCTTTTACAATACAAAATCTGGTAGACCAGTCAGATTATTAAGCGCAATCTTACTTAGCATGCTAGAAAAGAAGCAGGAAAAAAGCAAAATGTGTGTCAGATTTTAGACATTTGACATTTGGTAATGAAAAAGCACTCGTGCGTAATGGTGACCTTCCCGCACGCTAAACAGCCCTGCAATATACCACTTTTTGAGCTGTATTAAAAAAATATTTTTCATTACTCATACTCTGAAAGTAGGTCTGATGTTGCCTGAGGAGCGGGTTGAAAGTAATACTTTTCAGCCTTAGGGAGAATCACTTTCAACTGACAGCTGCTGTCAAATTTTAAAAAAGAAACTAGTTCTTTTGTCACATTTTTATTGAACCATGTTCCGACTTTCTAAACAGCCACTCAATTACAGCGCGGTGTAAAATTGAAATAACATAATGTTAAGTATTTAAAGAATATATTTTTTTAATGACTTTATTATAATTTATTTTCAACTATTTCTTTAAAATAACATAGATTTGGAAATAACATTTTTAAAATTATGAAAATGAAAAATAATGGCTGAATAGCTGGCCAGCCTAGGAAAAAAAAACAAAATAAGCGGGAAAGGTGCGGGAATGCGGCAATGCGATCTTATTTGTTTTTTCCATTTGTAGAGTTTTGTTAATACTTCCGTATAGCAAAGATTTGTATTAACTGTTAATTATATGTGTATAACATTGTGTTAATAATTAACACAATGAGTTCATCTGATTCAGGTATGCAGTTAACGCCTGATTTAATAAGAGAAAGCTAAAGCAGAAGTTGTTTATTTACACGTTTATTCTTTAGCTACTTAATTCATTGTTTTGTTTTTACTTTCCTTGTATTCGTAATGAAAAGCACAGTGTTTACCTCGGGTTAAAGACTTATTTAGTCCCTCGAACTATTGGGGCCCTCGCTACGCTCGGGCGCCAAACACCGTCTCGGGACTAAGTAAGTTACTTTCACCCCTGGGGTAACAATGTACTATTAAAAAAACTTTGATTTTATATCATTATAATATTGCATTGTCACGCTATATACCTACATATGCATGCAAAATTTCAGCTCAATCTGAGCCCGGGAAGTGGGTCAAATTGAACTTGCAAGATTTCATTACAGACACTGGACAGGTAAAAGTAAATAAAAGCTGGTAAAAAGAGACCAATACAGTTAAAGATTTCGTCGGGGCTAGCCGAAATGGTCGAAACGTCAATGTTGATTTTTTAGCATGTAAGTTATCATAATTTCAGTTACTATACACCCACTGCACTGCTGGCATAGCGTACACTGAGTTGGTAGTGGTGATTTCGAGTTATATAGTCCACCAGGATCCCCTAGCCCGATCCCCAAGGGGATCCCCGAGAAGTCCGAGAACTCATTAGTTTTTTAGAATCCCCAAACTAACGTTAGGCTGCATTCACAGTATAAACAAGAAAAGACAATTTGAACATGACAATATTTTATTTACTAGCCTACAAAATGAAAGTGAAAATGATGGTATTCTCAACTGTCACCATTTTGGAAATGTATAAAATGTGTTAAGCATAGAACTACTGTCTTATTTCCCATCTCCCCCCAGCTGAACCTTCTAATTTCGTGACATTACCTTGGATCCAATTGCACAAAAAAATGAGACTTCATTTCACATTTACCAAATTACACTAACCCCAGGTGCCCCAGAACTGCGGACGCAACGCTAATGCAACTAAAGTAACCTTGACTACTGCAATGCTGTGGGTATTTACCGGTGAAGCTATTTCGATATTTTTGTAACAAACATGTAACACAAAAAAATATATGTAAGTATCAATTTAAAACAGTTTATAATTATCTAAGCATTAGAATATTTCGATTATTTAGTACACACCAATATAAAACTATGAACTAGAACTAAATTAAAAATAACAAAAATAAAATTACTATTCTAAACTTACTATTTATACCAAACTAATGTAACTAAATAAAACAAATGCTAAAACTAAATATACAATTAAACCTATTTAAAAAAATAAAACTAAAATTTATAAAAAAGTTCGATCTACCTCTATATCGGGCGACATGGAGGTTAGAATACTGGCTGCGTTACCTCGCTGAATCGCTATGCTGATACATCGACCAGTCGCGGAGAATTAAAAAAAAATTCTTCGCGTCTGGACCCCATGGACCCAGGGTTTCAACGCCAAACGACACAAAAACGTAGTCCTGTACAATAGCTATAGTTTTTTGATGAAGCTACATATTGCTGCACTGTTTACAAAATAGCTACTATGTGCTTCAATAGTTGACTGTATCCACCTAATGCAGGTAGTTTGTAGCTGTAGTGCTGGCTTACAAGCAAAAAGGTCCGTTAGGCAAATTACTTTTGCTGGCAAATGTTTTCTTTTTAATTCAGCCGGCGGCGGCGGTTCGCAATGTGCAGCGGCCGCGTGCCGTGCATAACTCACGTTTTATGGTTTCGCCGCTTGGGAGGCGCGAAATGGACAGCCGCAGAGGCTTTTGGCTCTTCTTGGAAAATAAAGTTTGGTGGAAAATAGTGAAGTAATATTTCTGAGCCAGTGCAATATTATAGTCTGCAAAGAAAACCAGCGTGCGAATAAAGGAGGTGAGACCACTTTCCATAAAGGCAATTTTTCGCCGAGAATTCGCGCGCGTCAAGATCGCGCACCCTACCATAATTGATCTAGTCTAGGAGCAAGATTAACACAATGTAACTGCCTCCGTGGTCTAGTGGCTGTGACCACCGTGTTTCGATTAAGAGGTCCAGGGTTCGATTCCCAGTGGGGGCAGAAGTTTTTCTGTCTGGTTTGGTTGGTGGTAGGGCTTCTTAGCCCGCCTGGCTAGCTACCACCGTCTTATCTAAATTTGTCACCATAATAACAATGTTTATGGCATTGTTGTGTTCCGACTATTAGAGGTAAGATAGCCAGTTCCTCAGTTGTTGAGGAGTCCAGGTGAAGCTCGCTTCCACATTCGACCTTATCGTCACTTACCATCAGGTGAGATGAAGGCCAAGAGTTTCCCTGTCACCATAAAAAATGTATAGCGCTATTTTGTTCTCATTGCCGTTTTGTTTTTGATTAGTTTTGTTTTATGACAAGGACAAAATTTATGACCTCCGATATCGAGTACTCCATCATGGACGTACGCTCTTGTGCAAGTCGAATCGAGGCGAAATCGCCCCTTTCTGGACAGTCTTATTAAGGTGCTTAGTAATTTTAACGAACTTAGATCGATCGTCCTGCATTAACCATTTGAGTGTGAATGAAGCAAGAGGGGAATTTGTAGGAAAAATCGAGGCACGTTTGGGTAGCTTTCTGTAAAGTTGAAATCCCACCAAAAACATTCTGTAAAAAACTAGCCAAGTCTCGATGGAGCTGCTTGTTTATCTCTAAAAAGTAATTAAATCTAGACAAAGTCGTGCCAAGTCTAAGGTTCCTTACTGCGATTTTGTTGTAATGTTGTGTGACTTGTCCGTTGACTTGTACCCACTAACGTATAAAGAATGTTCAACGACCAAGTCACACAACATTAACTATAATAATAAAGAAATCACAGTAAGGAACCTTAGACTTGGCACGACTTTGTCTAGATTTAATTACTTTTTAGAGATAAACAAGCAGCTCCATCGAGACTTGTCTACAATATTCTATGATTGAGGCGACTAAGTATGCGTCTTAAGGCAGATTGACATTCGGTTAATAACTGTAAAGGTTAAAAAATATACAGAGTAAATTTTGAGGTATCAGCAACATTAACTAGGTACAACGTTTGTTCTACGACTTTTGATAATTCGTTAGATTTTACTTTCATACAAAAATAAATATTCATTTAATACTCTAGAATGTTTGTAGCTCTACGCGCACAGCGCGCGAGCGTAACGTTGTCTTCCGTCGTCGTTTATAAATGAAACATAGACTTACAATGTCACGACAGTGCAATAAAAACTTGAAAATTGATTTTTGTTCAATGTATTGAGTTATCTTAAAACACGTTAAACAAACGTTGTAGTTAACGATGTTAGCTTTCTAATCCTGCGAGGTTGCCGGTACCTCAAAATTTACCCTGTATATATGTCAATAAACTGATAGCTGCAATAGTCAAGTCAGCACCGTCACGTGACAATTGCTGCATTGACCTAAAACTAATTATATATTAATAACTCTTTATTGCACAAACTCTAATTCAAAAATCTGGATTAAACATAGGTCTCTACATGCACATATTGACGTCAAAACAAAGCAAAAGAAAATTGTAGGTAATTAGAGGGAAGGACAAGGAAGCATATTAACCTTGTATTTGTACCTATACATCCTGAACATAATCAAGATGTTTCCAAATGCAGGTAGGAAATAAAAAAAGTTGACTCTACAAGTATACACTTAAACCAAATAACACATATAATAAAAAAAAACAGACACAAACGTAAAAAAAGAAGATTATAGGTACAGTCGATTACAAAGATATTAATGCGTTTAAAGTTACAATTACAAAAAATAAAACCGACTTCAAAAACACCAAAAAGTCATAAATAATATAAGAATACATGCAACATCACATTTTTATATTGAAGTTGGTGGCAAATTTTAACCAGCTCCTAACCTACCAGAAACCTTCCATCCACACCTCAGTAACATGATATGATGACTACCAGATGCAAATACCTGAATATCTTCAGCAAAACATGAAACACGTTGGACGTGACCATAAAATTTAAGGGTTTTTCTCGATTTTCCTGAAATCCCAATGACTTGGTGATAATGGAATCACCTCGGGAGTATACTCTTTCGAGTAAAAAAAGAATTTCGACAAAGGTCTACAAATAGCAGGCTACATAAAAAACGATACAATCGAACATAGAACATCCTCCTTTTTTGAAGTCGGATAAAAATATGTATACTTACCCACACGACTTTATTGACTTAACATTAGGTAGAATCTACATAATTTTGTAGCTTTGGCCGTTTGCCTTTGTAGTCGACTGTACAAGTGCACGGGAGGAGGGGAACGCCTGGGCATGCGACGCTGGGCTATAAGTCCCGTCCTCTAAGTCCGTCATATACGTCCACGCCGCCCCAGGTACTGCCGACGTACAGACCTGGGGCGGACCCACTGTTGTGGGTCGTGTGCCCTGGAAATGGCTCAGATTGACAACGGGCGTCGCATTACTTACCACCTGCCCCGGATCTGAGTCAGCCAAGTATGACGGGCGTGCCTGGTACAGCTCTCCCACTGACCAGGTGTAACCCAAACCCAAATCCCTCCCATTTTTATCCCTACCCTAATCCCATATCCCTACCCTTACCCTATATCCCCACCCTTACCCCATATCCTTACCCTTATCCCATCCTTGGGGGTGCGAAGTCAGACAACCTCCGCAGGCTAATAGTCTGACGCACAAGCTAAGGTGTCAAACGAACCGTGCCGATAGCTGCGTGGCCATGGTGCAGCATGGTCTCGAACGGTGTCACTCCGATACCAGGCGACCTCGGAGATGTATTAGCCTTACCTGGGCATGCGGGGCTCTGCCGGGGTGGACGTTTTATTTCCCTAGCTACTCGTGGGAACTTCATGGACGCTAATAACGAACTCGAAGCTTTCCTCCTAGGCGATAACGAACGCCGGGATACCACCAACGCGGAATCGCGTTCTACCACACCTGATTTATCAGGGATCTTTCTCAGCTCTGAAGCCCTATGGACACCGCAGAAGCTGAGACAAAGGCGGAAAATTCTGGGACGAGTGTGCAACAACAGCCACCTAAAACGCCCAAGAAGACCGCATTCACTCGCATGAGCGGGGCTGGAAGGCGACGCCTTAAGCGGCTGTTGGCGAGTGGCATGAGCTACACTGAAGCTCTAGCCAGTTTTCGCCCTGCCGCTGGTGCGAACCAGCAGCAGCCCGAAAGCTCAAGCAGCAGCACGGCAGACGCCACCCCGGGTCCTAGGGCGGTCAAACGAACTAGACCCGAGGAGGATTCTCCACAACTGCCACCTAAAAAGAGGGAAGACCTTAACAAAACCGGCACCCCACTGGGAGATAAAGAACGACCAGGAAGTTCCGGTGAGTCAGGACTTACCTCGTTTAGGGACGCAGCAGCATCGGTTCGCATAGGGATCTTCAATACGGAACCTATGGACGACCAACAGCTGCTACTTGTTCGCACGGCAATCTTAGATGCCCCCAGCCCTTTTACAAAAGGGCCAAGATATACTAATCCCGTATCTGGTGAAAATCTTCAGGGCAAGCCTTGCCTGGAGACACATACCAGAAACATGGGCTGATGTTAAGGTATCCTTCATACCGAAAACCGGCAAAAAGGACTACTCACAGCCAAAGTCCTTTAGACCAATCAGCCTCACCTCTTTCCTACTCAAAACAATGGAAAAGGTTATAGACAGACATATTAGGGATGGACCCTTGATGGAACACCCTCTTCACCCTAACCAACATGCTTACCAAAAGGGCAAATCAACTGAAACTGCCCTCTTAGGTCTAGTAGACAAAATAGAAAGAGCTATGGATGACAAACAAATCGCCCTTTGTGCCTTTCTAGATATCGAAGGAGCATTCGATAATATCCATATTGAAACTCTAATTGAAGGATTGGAGGACAAAGGGATCGACGCAACAACGACCCGATGGATTAAAACAATGCTCCTCAACAGGGTTGTGAACATCACTCTACACGACTCTTCCGCAAGCTATAAGCTGACCAAAGGTTGCCCTCAGGGAGGAGTCTTATCACCTCTACTATGGTCAATAGCTGTGGATGAACTCATTGTATTAGCCTCAGGTAAGGGATTTGATGTACAGGGCTATGCGGACGACGTGGTTGTTTTAGCCCTCGGACAGTGCCAAAGCACTTTATCATCCCTAATACAAGGGGCTCTAAACACCATACAAAAATGGTGTACTGAAAAACACTTATCGGTAAACCCGAACAAAACTACAATAGTACCGTTCACTAGGAAACATAAGCTGAATAAACTTATTAAACCTGTGTTAAACGGATCGACTATTACATTTTCCACTGAGGTGAAGTACTTGGGCGTCACTTTCGACCAAAGGCTCACCTGGAACACACACATTAATAATGTGGTTCAAAAAGCAAAAATCGCACTTGGTGTGTGTAATCGCATGGTAGGGACGAAATGGGGACTCAACCCAAAGATCGCCCTCTGGATATACACCGCCATAGTAAGGCCCATAGTAACCTATGGCGCTGTGGTTTGGCACAAAAAGGCTAAACAGAGGACAATCATTGACACTCTAAATAGCCTTCAAAGAACCGCATGTCGAATGGCAACGGGAGCCATGTCCACAACACCGGCAGCTGCATTAAACGCCCTTCTAAACCTGCCGCCCCTTAATCTAGTAATAGAAAAGGAGGCGAAGGCTTGCCTACATAGGGTCGGCATAGGCTGTCGCATTAACTGGCTCTCTCAAACACTGAGGACCCTTCAGGACTCTGTGCTGAAACATCCTATGTTAGCTATGACCAGCGATGTCATGCTTCCACGAGTAAACTTCGTTAGAAATTTTAAAGTGGAAACCCCTCACAGAGATGAATGGGAAGAGAATCTCAACTCCTGTGAGGATGGAAGCCTCGTATGGTATACGGATGGCTCCAGAAAATCATTTGATGTAGGGTGCGGAGTGTACGGTCTAAGGCCCAGGGTGAGCAAAAGTACCAACTTGGGCCGGTACGCATCCGTTTTCCAGGCGGAGATATATGCCATCATTGAATGTGCAGATATCATAAACCAAAGAAACTACTCAAACCAACATATCTATATTTATTCAGATAGTCAAGCAGCTCTAAAAGCCATTAGCTCGAGCCAAATAAACTCGAAGCTGGTAGAGGACTGCCTCACCCGCCTGAATGCTATAGGACAAAAAAACAAAATTGTTTTAAGATGGGTTCCTGGGCATTCTGGTGTCATTGGCAACGAGAAGGCCGATGAACTCGCTAAAACTGGAACTATAAAACCACAAATAGGACCGGAACCTTTTTGTGGGATTTCAAAGAACCAGGTACACAACTTTCTAAATGAACAACTTCTTAGAAACTCATTCGAACTCTGGAAATCTACTCCAGGGCAAGAACACGCGAAGGCACTAATACAAGGCTACTCGCGTAAACTAACTGACGAGCTTCTGCAGCTTAACAGGAAAAACATCAGTGCAGTCGTAAGAACCTTAACTGGACATTGCGGCCTGAATAGACACATGTTCAACCTCAAGATTAGGGACAACGACATCTGCAGATTCTGCAATCAGGAGCGTGAAACTCCTAAACACCTTCTGTGTGACTGCAGCCCACTGATTCATCGGCGTAGCCTTCATCTGGGAAGACACATCATGAGACCAGATGAAATACAAACTCTCCCAACCCAAAAAATCCTCAATTTCATAGAGGGTTTGGGCTTGAAGGAGATACTCTAACGGTGCTATAATTCCAATAGATCTTTTAGGTCGAGGTGAAAAGGCCTACAAGGCGAAAGCCCGTACAATAACAACAATAATAATAATACAAGTGCACTAGTTGGCGGCTTAATGCTAAAAAGCAATCTCTTTCAGGCAACTTACATGATGCCAGTGGTCACCGCTTATGCCGAAAGCCGACTGGCTCCAGTAACCTCACCTCAACTTCTGTTCGTTCGGTTCCTCCTTAGAATAGGAGTTGGCTTACAACATAGAGTTAATCATAGAGTTTTATGACTTTTCCATCTCATTGTACATGTGTGATTGTGATAAATGCCCTTAGTCGGTTCTTACGACATAACAGGGGTCTATGGAGCGGCGACACATGTATTGAATTCGTATTTCGCACCTAACCCAAGGAAGGACTTCAATAAATGTTTCAAATTAAAAATACCCGAACCCTACCGGGAATTCAGTACCTACTTAGCACACACTCGTTAAAACCTAAACCTTATATAATTATAAACTTACGAATATATATTGGTAAGTTTATAATTATATAAGGTTCAAATAAAATATGTCATTGGGAATTAATCAAAATCAAAATAAAGCATAAAAATTCTCAATTGATTGTTCCCGTACTTTAGTCGTACGTAAGTACAAAGGTTTACGAGTGCTATAACGTGTTCCTATTCTACGTACCGTCACTCCCGAAATTCGCGAATTTTCAAAAACATTGAAGCGCACAGCAACAACGGCAGATTGGACATAGTGCAGGACGCCATAGTTCACAGTTAGCCATCCGTTATTTATTTTTGTCGCCAAAAATGGCCGCTGTCCCGTCGCTGCATTGCGCTCTCGGCGGAAACGCGACGACAAAAAAATATACATATTTATTTGTTGCCATCTGCGCAGATGTGTCGAAATTTTTCACTTCTCACTTCGAAAGGCTTATATTTTATTAGCTGTGCCCGCGAACTAAGTTTCGCCATAATAATTTGTTCCCGTATTTGCAACATTTTCAATTGATGCTCAGCTTCTATTAATCGTAGCGTGATGTTGTATAGCCTAAAGCTTGCTCGATAAATGGACTATCCAATACAAAAATAATTTTTCAAATTGAATCAGTAGTTTCTGAGATTAGCGCGTTCAATCAAAAAAACAAACTCTTCAGCTTTATAATATAAAGTATAGATGGGCAAGCGTAAACTGTTTGAGCTAGTAGCACACCTCGGACACTCCATACAACGTTCGCAAATCAATTACCTATCACTACTACATTAGCAAATGACGTTCGCACACTATCTAGTAGGGCTGAGTGCACGGTTATCAATCGAAATGACGCGAGAAGTGCAGTGACTGCCTTCTCTTTTACCCGCATAGCGCTGTTATCGGCCGGCGCACCGGCCGATAACGCGGCTCGCGTCTATTCGCCCGAGCGATCGCGCGAGCCCTTGTGTATGTATCAGTGATGTCTACAACGAAGTGCCAGGTGGGATGAGGTATTTGAAATGAGTGCGGGGAGGTGAGTGGCCGTTCTGTACGTAGTACTATTATCTATTCTGTGCTAGTAGGTAAGTAGTACAATGTAAATTAACATTGTACCTCTGATACAATGACTGGGAGGATTGGGTTGGGACTGAGTAGTCTATAAATTAAGACTACGTACAGACGAGCGGCAGGCTTATTACGGAATAAAGCAACCGCTTGCTAATTGTGCAAAGGTAACGCCATCAACAAAGTATCTCTAATAAGTGGTCTGTGATCAACAACCAAATTATACAATCGGTCGCTGTGTCCAAGCGTAGACGTGCATTTTTAGTTCGTCAGTCGCTCGAATGTGGCGCTGTCGTAGCGCAATCCAACGTTCCATAATACGAATTTGCAACATAATTGCAATAAGCGTATTATTATAATTATTATTTTTCTTGTTTCGTTTCTCATACCAAGCTCGTTAAGATCACCACAGCTCACAATGTCCCCACCGAGGGGCTTAAGCCTACTCTAACTTAGGGTGTTTAGGCCTTAGTCAACCACGCTGGCCCAGTGCGGAAAGGTCGACTTCACATACACCTTTGAATTACTTCGCAGATGTAGGCAGGTTGCCTCAAGATGTTCTCCTTCATCGTAGAGGCGTGGAACAAATGTAATGTAATGTAACATATGAAATTCGAAAAACGAAAAACACATTGGTACATGGTGGAATTGAACTCCAGATCTCCCGATTAGAAGGTCAGTGCCGAGTTCACAGCAGCGCCACCGACGCAACGATGCTCGGTACTTTTAAATATGGAACTAAAATCTAACTCCACTCACAAGACACACCAAAAAAAATCAAAAAAAGATTTTTTGCACGTGCGTAGTTTATTTATAAAACCACCATAACTTTAAAACTAACACACATGGATCACTCTACTTGACTGTACAGCAGTAACAGTTGGTCCGCATTCAGCAAGAATTAAACATGCATTTTTATTTCGACACAAGGGAGTCGAGCCAAGTTGAAAGCGTTTGTTGGCTTTCCGGGAATTTTCAGTAATGTCGCAGTACAGTCAGAATCTTTAATATGTAACTCAAAATAAATTGTGATCGTTTTCATTTTTTACAGTCAAAGTGAGTTCATCGCTGACTAATAAAAGGCATTCTGCACAGATTCTAGTATTGAAGGCGTAATGATTTTTAAAATTAAAGCGACCATTTTAGATTTTTTCTTTAACAGTAAGCCCGCTGTCCCCTTGTCAAAGTCACTTACTTATAAAGCAATCTTCATAAAAGGGAAATGTTTATTGTATTTTTCATCTTCAATAAACCACAATACCTAACGAGCGTAGTTTAATTTTGATATCCCCACTGAGTATTTTTCAATATGATTGCACTGGATACCTCAGTATCATTCCGTAGGTATTCCAGTGTTTTATGAATCAGATTATAAGAATCCACGCGTTCCGTTTATAACGGCGGCGGTATAGTAATAAAAATAATTTCGTTTGTACTAACTTTTACTTCGAATTCGGACTAACTACAAAGTATAATGTCGAAAATCGCCCTATGACCAACAAAGAATTAATTTACGTCATAATTATAGGCATATTTAATAACATACATAACAAATATAGTATGTATTCGACGGACAAATCAAAAGTACCTATACATAGAAAAGTACTTTCAGAAACAAAACCAAATGAAGTAAAATATACGTATGGTTATTGTTACCTTTGCTCGACTGAATAGAATTGAGTCAATTTTATGTAGGCATGGACATTGATTTATTTGTATAAATTATGTTTTTCATAACTTCTTTCACAATTTACAACGAAAATTAAATTAAATTAAAACATTCGTCAATTGACTACTCACGCGCTGTCGCTTGTTAGTTCGTTGTGTTTTTTTACTTGCTTTATTTCGAGATTTCTTGTTCTTTACTACGTGGCTATAATAACGTTATTTAATTGATTGCAATATTTATTATTGTAATAATTGTATAGGTATGGACTACGTGTATTGCTCTAACGAAATAAAATGTTACTTCAACAAACTTCAAAATCTGATTCATTCTGATATATAATTCGATTTCGAAGCCTGTCCGTAATCATTGATGTGGACGTGCAGTATTTACTAATGTCTATGTTCACGCTCGAGGAAGAGCGAGTGGCGGCACTGCATTCTAGTCTGTGCAGTGACAGCTTTTTTGGCGGCCGGCCGCATGTGATATGTCAGTTGAGTCGAGTCGAAATGTGTTAAGTTTTAGCATTTATATTTGATTTTGTTTTGTTTGCCCTTGAATAATATGTTTGTTAAGTTATTGACTTAATACTTGAATTTAATTTGTTTGAAAAATTCTGTTGTTAAATGCCTTTGTTGTTCTAGTTAAGTTCTAGCATTTACACTTGATTTTGGTTTGTTTATATATTTTGTTCTGCCTTTGAAGTTCCTCCCGATCTGTTTTGTTGTCTGCGGTTGTCGGTCTGTTTGTCTGTGTATTATTTTAGTGTATCTTAATTTTGGTGCAAAATGGTCCCGCCAGTCAGCCCGCTTAGTGGTGCACGCGCGGGTGCACAAAAGATTTTGAGATGGTTTGCTAGTGCCGTCGCTTTGGTAGACCGACCAGACCGAGAACAGGCCTTGTTAATTCGGCATGAGGGAGTACCTGCTCGCTTGAAGGAATTGGAGCAGCTTTTTGTTGTTCATCAACAATATTTGCTCGACCACCCAGCCGAGGGTGCCGCTGAGTTGCGGGCAGTCGACCAATTTAATGCCGATTATGATCAGTGTTTTGAACAGGCGGATGTGATCATAAACAAGGCTCAGGCTATCCTATTCGCCCGGAGGGGTGAGTCGTGCACGCCCGGGGAGGTCAAGCCTACCCCGGCCGGCTTGCTGGGCAGACTGCCCACTTTGGACATCCCAACCTTTGATGGGAACTTGGCTGCTTGGATGGGGTTCATTAACCTCTTTGATAGCCTGGTCCACTCGAGGGTGGACCTGTTCCCTAGCCAGAAATTGGCCTATTTGCTCTCTGCCTTACGTGGAGAGGCTGGTGTACTTGTCCAGCATCTACCTGTCAATGATGACAGTTATGATATTGCAAGGGCGTTGTTGACCGCCCGGTATCAGAATGTTCGCTTGCTAGCGGACACACATGTGGCTGCCATTTTAGGGCTGCCACGAGTATCGCGGGTCTCCTCATTGAGGAAGGAGATTTTGAACCCGCTGCTAAGCGCTATTAATGCGCTCAAACGACTTGATCTACCGGTGGACCAGTGGTCCTTTATTTTGCTCCACCTCATCCTCGATAAGCTTCCCATGGAGATGAAGGGGCGCTTTGAACAGAGGTATGGGGGCAATAGTGCCTCCTACCTGCCCCCCTTTTCGGATCTCCTCAGATTTTTGGAGGATGAGTGTCGGATGACCGACCACTTGGATCTGGCTCCTATACCGGGACCGAGTACAGGCCGCTATGAGGCGACCCGGGCAGCGCCACGGAGAGAGCGCCGCCCGTACAAGCAATATACTGCAGTGCGGCAGAACTCTCCACACGGGGAGAGGCAGATGCCTTGCAAGTGTTGCAAGCGGGATGGCCATCGTTTGCCGGCCTGTCCCAAATTTGTTGGCCTACGCACCGAGGGGCGTAGAAATATGGCCAAGCAGCGGAATTGGTGCTACCGCTGCCTGGGGGCCCATATGGCATCGGCTTGCCCCCACCCACGAGATTGCCACTGTTGTGGAGGGGCCCATCACCCCCTTTTGTGCTTCAACAATAGAGACACTCGTGGGGTGGTGAGAGAGAGGGACTCGCACACGGGCGGGGGCCCTCGTAGGTCACCCACATCTCCGAGGAGATCGGAGGGGCGTGCCACCCCTCCGCGGAGATTGGACAGGCGCCCCCCCTCCAGTGAGAGGATTGGGCGCCCCACCCCCCCTACGGGCGGGGGGGATCGACGCGCCGCTTATGAGGCGCCACCGCGGGATTGGGCCGCGGTTATTACGGAGCCACGCCGGGAGCCGATACGCTTCTCTCCCCCTCTGATGGAGAGACCCCGTTTGTCACGGGCTCCCCCAACTTTCGCCCATCATGGGCACCGTCCGGCCCCCCGATGCCGCTTTGATCGGGGTCAGTTCGTGCCGGATTGGGACCCGCTCGAGCGCCTTGAGCGCCCTATTCCTCCGCCGCGCACGCATTTTTCCTCGAACCCCCCTTCCCCGAATGCGGGAGGATTTTCATTAAACCAACTGTCGGCTGCAACCCCCCCACAGGAGCAGGTGCTGTTACCAACAGCCTCCGTACAGGTGTGGGGCCCGAGGGGCACCTTTGTTTTAGTTCGCGCCCTTTTGGATACGGGAGCTCAGGGTTGCATTGCCTCCAGCTGGCTGGTCCGGCAGTTGAGTTTGAACACATCTCCATACCTTGAATCGGTACGAGGAATCGGAGACCTGCGGATCCCGGATCCGATCGGTCAGGTTTTGTTCTCCTTCTCCCCCCACTTCTCTTCAGCGCCCAAAATTGGCGCTACCGCGATTGTTTATGAGAAGGTTGTTGGTCAGCTTCCGCAACAGCACGTTTCGCGCGCTGTCGTTGATGCGACATCAGGATTGACCTTGGCTGACCCTTCCTTCCACCGAACCGGTCCGATTCACTTATTGCTCGGTGCCGATGTTCTAGGCCGCGTGTATTGTGGGAAGAGGAGAGAGTTACAGAAGGGTGGGCTGGTAGCCTTATCTACATCGCTTGGGTTTGTAGTGATGGGACCAGTTAGGCATAACCCACCATCTCCATCGGTGGACAGTTACATAACTGTTAGCTCCACCTTATCGGATGTCCTTCAACGGTTTTGGGAGGTGGAAGAGCCACCTACCGTGAAGCGAGTGAACCCCTTGGACGAGGAGTGTGAGTTGTTCTACCAGAACAATACAGGTCGCCTTCACTCGGGACGGCTGATCACTCGTTTGCCCTTTTTGTCAGTTCGCCCCTCACTTGGCAGCTCCCGGCCGTTGGCCGAGAAGCGGCTGCTGTCCATGGAGCGTCGTATGAGTAGGAACTCCGACCTCAAACAGAAGTATGTCGACTTCATGCGAGAATATGAGCAACTGGGGCACATGTCGGTCTCGCGACTGGACTGGCGAAACGAGGAACATAATTTTCTTCCTCACCACGCGGTTTTGAAACCTTCCACCGGGAAGATACGCGTTGTTTTTGATGGGTCAGCTCCCACGTCTACCGGAGCTTCGCTGAATCAATGTCTGCATGCTGGACCGAAGTTGCACCACGAGGTGGGTGATGTATTGACCAACTTCCGTCGCCATGCCGTCGTCTTTGTGACCGATATCCGGATGATGTTTCGGCAGACTGTGATTCACTCGGACGATAGACGATATCAGCTCATATTATGGAGGGAGGATCCCAGGGATCCCATGCTGGTCTACGAGCTGAACACCAATACATACGGTTTGCGTTCGAGCCCCTTTGTGGCAATTCGCTCACTTGTGGAACTCGCTGAACGTGAACGATTACGATACCCTCGCGCATCCTTGGTTCTCAAGGAGGATGCATTTGTTGATGATATTTGTACGGGCTCCTCTAGTGTCGAGGAAGCCTTGATTTTGCGAGATGAACTAATTGCTCTTCTCGGGGCTGGTGGTTATGAACTGAGGAAGTGGATGTCCAACTCACCTCAGCTTTTGTGTGACTTGCCAGACGACCACCAGCAGGAGCCTCATATTTTTGAGAATGCCAACACTCCAGATTTACTGTCTGTTTTGGGAGTGCAATACAGACCTGTCCAGGACACGTTCACCTATCGATTGGAGCTGCCAAGCCCCAAGGTCTGGACGAAACGGTTAGTTTTGTCTACAGTAGCTCGTACCTTTGACCCAAATGGCTGGATTAGTCCCGTAGTGTTTTGGATGAAATGCTTCCTACAGGAACTTTGGTCAGCCGAAGTGTCGTGGGATGAGCCCCTCTCGGGCCGTTTGCTGCGAGATTGGGAGTCCTTCATGTTGTCTCTCCCCGACATTAACCGTGTTAGTATCCCTAGACATATACTGCCTAAGGGACGGTTTACGGCCAGCCTTCATGGCTTTTGTGACGCGTCTGAGAGTGGATACGCAGCCGTCGTATATATCCGGACGGTTGATGATAGAGGAGCTGTTAAGCTCCACTTGCTAATTGCTAAGAGTAAGGTTGCTCCACTTTGGACTCGATTAACGATTCCGAAGTTAGAATTGTCTGGAGCTACTCTTCTGGTTCGGTTGATGAACCACGTTGTTGACACCCTGGGACGTAGTGTGGACTTTGAGTCGCTCTTTGCTTGGTCCGACAGTCAGGTTGTCCTGTGTTGGATTAAGAACTCCGTCCACTCCCTGGAAGTATTTGTGGCCAATCGGGTATCCCAAATACAGGCCTCGAAGGCCACGTTGATTTGGCGCCACGTGCCAGGTGAAATAAGCCCTGCTGACTGTGCATCACGTGGCAGCGAAGCCCCTCAGCTTATTGACCACACTCTGTGGTGGGGTCCCGAATGGTTGTTACTACCGTCTTGGCCTTCCACACCAGCTGTGGTGAAGGTACCAAATCCGGGCTTGCGTGTTCACGCTGTCGAGACTATGGCGGCTCCAGAGCGGGAATTTTTATTAGACCGCTACAGTTCTCTGGACAAGTTGCTCGGCGTGACCGCTTGGATAAGAAGATTTATTCGAAATTGTCGACGGCCTCAGGACAAAGATTTGTGTCCGGTCCTCTCACCGCAGGAGCGCCAAGATGCTCTTCTGCATTGGGTGCGTATGACCCAGTCTAGAGCGTTTGAACCGGAACTTAAGGTTTTCCGTACTGGGACGTCCAAATTGAAGGGACCCTTGGTGCGTTTGACTCCCTTTCTGGATGATAAAGGATTGTTGCGTGTAGGAGGCCGATTGAGGCACGCTAACTTGCCTTATAGATCACGTCATCCCCTGTTGCTCCCCAAGGACGGACCATTGGTGCGATTGTTGATCATTGATCGCCATGTGAAGAATGCTCATGCCGGATGTAATGCATTGACCGCGCTCCTCCAACGGGAGTTTTGGATTTTGTCAGCGCGAAGAATAATCCGATCTGTTATCTTTCGATGTCTGCCCTGCTATCGTTTACGCCCCGAGACGATGCAGCCCCAAATGGGTGATTTGCCTGCTGATCGTGTGAATGAATCGATGACCTTAGGAGTTGGAACTGATTTCGCGGGACCGTTCACTATAAAAACGTCGCGACTCCGTAATGCTAAGACTGAAAAGGCTTATTTGTGTGTGTTTGTTTGTTTGGCCACTAAAGCCGTTCATTTGGAGGTGGTGAGTGCACTCACCATGGACGCTTTCTTAGCAGCGTTAGGCAGATTTGTCTCCCGCCGGGGACTGCCTTCTCTAATTCGGTCCGATTGTGGGACGCACTTCAAGGGCACTGATAGACATATAAGAGAAGTTTGTGAATTTTTAGATAAAAATAATATTGAGATCGGATCCACACTCTCCCGTAGGGGGGTAACATGGCGATACTCCCCGCCGTCTTGCCCTCACTGGGGAGGGATTTTTGAATCTGTTGTAAAGGCCGCCAAGACTCACCTTCGCCGCGTTATTGGGGAGACTATTCTCACGTTTGAGGAACTCGCGACGGTGTTTCATAAGATTGAGGCGGTTCTCAACTCGCGTCCGTTATGTCCGTTGTCTACCGACGCGAACGATTTGCAGGCCCTCACGCCGGGCCATTTCTTGATAGGCAGACCACTTAACGCCCTGCCCGAGTATCCTTATAGAGATATCAATCCCGGACGCCTTTCGCGGTTTGAGTTGCTCCAGCAGCTTACCCAGAGTTTCTGGCGCCGCTGGCACCTGGAATATTTACACATTTTGCAACAGCGCGTTAAGTGGTCAGATAAGACAAACCCACCGAGGGTTGGAGACCTCGTGTTAGTGAAGGACCCAAACCTGCCACCCTTACGTTGGCGTCGCGGACGCATTGTCCAACTTACTCTAGGGTCTGATGGTGTGCCCAGGTTTGCCGAGGTCCTAGTTGGGGATTCTGTTTTGAAGCGCGCGGTCGCTACTCTTTCTCGCCTCCCCTTAGACTGATTTGGCGGACAGTCCGGGACTGTCCGGAGCGGGGGGATGTTCACGCTCGAGGAAGAGCGAGTGGCGGCACTGCATTCTAGTCTGTGCAGTGACAGCTTTTTTGGCGGCCGGCCGCATGTGATATGTCAGTTGAGTCGAGTCGAAATGTCATGACATGCTTAGAGGTTATGTGCGGGCCGGAATAAAATATAATACACAATATTCAAGCAAATAGTGATTTGCGCGGCGCACCTAATATCGGGGTGCGAAAGCCCGCTTTGTGTTGTGCAAGTGTCAAAATCGCGTGTGTGAGTCGTGGTGGCCTAATAGGCCTTTGTAGTGCTCCGGTCTCCACCGGTGGATCCACTGCAGAACTTCAGGAGCCGCGACTTCCTTCGAGCTAGCTCAGGAAGTCCACCGGCTACGGAGGAGACGGACGGAGACAATTGGAACCAAGGTAAGTAATACCAATTTTCTAAGAGCTGGTATTCGGTGAATAAAATTCAGCAATACAAGTCGGTGAAACGCCGACGTGGTGGAGTCTACTTGGGGCACCACCAGTCTAATTATACGAAAAACATTTTTTTACTGCTGTTGGTTCTGGGGCGAACAATGTATGGACGCAGTGCAATGTCCTTTACGGTTTTCAGAGATTTTCCTTAGCATGTGCCTTTTTCTACTCGTGCTTTTGCCAAACAAACATATTCTAGGTCAACGGGAGGTACCCTGTCTGTAGGTTTTTATTTCCTTGTGATGTCGAAACATTTGAGAAAAAAAATGCGTCATAAACGGTCAATCTTTCGATCGAATTGACTTACAAGTTTGATTTTTTCAGAGCTGAAAGAGACCATAGACCTAAGTATTTGATATAAATTTCAGTTTGATATCTCTACTTGGTCCTGGGATAAAGGTTCTTGACAGACAGACAGACAGATAACTAAGTGATCCTATAAGGGTAAGTTTTTCCCTTTTGAGGTACCGAACCCTAAAAATACGTTAATGTGAAGCAGAGGGAGACTGCCAGAGTCGTCTCTGTGGGTACCTCTATCTTACCTTTTTTTATACAACTAAGTTGACAAACAAGCAAACTGTCCACGATGGTAAGTGGTAACAGTCACCTATAGAACTTGTGGCTCTTGTGAGATTCGCAGCAAATCCGCAACCCCCACAAGAAACACAGTGTGCGTTGCCAACTTGTGACATAAGATGTGAAGTCACGGCATTGACGTAGGTAAGGGGGGGGGGGGGGGAGAGCTAGGGGTCCGGACACCCCCCATTGTAAATCAACTTACACTACATAGAATAAAGTTCTCAGTGTACCTAAACACTAGGCAAATTAAAGTCTTTAATCTGGACTGGACATCGAAAAGTTGTACAGTAATTTCACTGCCATATCTGACCCTTCAAAACGGAACAGCAATGCAAGCACTGCTGCTTTGAGGCAAAAATAGGTAACACGGAGGAACCCAAGCAGGCGAATCTGGTACAGAGTCTCCCTTCAGTTTTTTCCTTTTGAAGTATCCAACCTAAATAATAGGTTAATGTTAAGCAAAGGGAGACTTTACCAGAGTCGTCTGCATGGGTTCTTCTATCTTACTTATTTCCGAGTACACGTGACAACTTATGTCCTTGTAGGAGTTGCAGCTTTCCAAGTCTTAATACAGGAACCACATGTACTATAGGCAAATAGAGCCACTTACCATCACATCAGGTTGGCAGTTGTCTTAACCGACTTCAAAAAAGAAGGAGGATCTCTTCTTTTTGTGCTCGATAGAGTATACTCCTGCGGTGATCTCACTGCCACCAAAATCAGAATCTGATGATCGAATCCTAGGAAAATCGAGGGAAATCCTTAAATTTTATAGGTACGTCCATCGTGTTGCCTGTTTCTTCCGAAGTTATTCTTCTGTGATGAATTCACATGGATTCCACAGGGGATCGGGCTAGGGGATCTTCGTGGCCTAACTCTACTTCGGTGAGCTGTTATTAATGTCAACAGGACAGCGCCATCTATACTACTTCAGCGAGACTAGATGGCTTGAAATTATTTTAGTAAGCAATGGATCTATACGAAGTTGTCGGTAAGTGGGCTAGATGGCGCTGACAAAGTATATATAAGCAGACTATGTATTTAACTTGCTCTCTTTTCCACCGGCTTCCGTTCCCCGCACCGGCTATAACCGCCTGGTGACTCTACTCAGAAAGCGGGACACCCCTCGTGGTGATGCCTCTCTGAGCTAGAAATCCATCAGGTTAGGTAAGCCAAACGAGGCTTGAGGACCCACCAAAGTTCTCGCCTTCTTCTAAATAATTAAGGTGAAGCTGTAACAGCCATCTGCGGCTAACAGCATAGGTCCCTCAAAAAAAAAACCGGCTTCCGACCAGTAAACACGAAGAACCATTATGATAGTCTTTCATTTGGGCACCTATTTTACAATTAAGTTAACTGTATTCCTATATTATTTTTAACTTTTGAGTGTTTTTGAAGTCGGTTTTTATTTTCAAACGACTTCAAAAAAGGAGGAGGTTCTCAATTCGATGCGTATGTTTTTTTTGTGTGTATGTTACGCGATTACGCTGCCAATTGTGGACCGATTTTCAAAATTCTTTTTGTATTCGATAGAGTAGGTATACTCTAAGGGTAGTTACATGATCACCAAAGTTAGGATCTGATAATGGGATCCTATGAAAATCGAGGAAACCCTTAAATTTTAAGGTGTGTCGAATGTGTTGTGTGTGTATGTTACGCGCTTACTCCGCCTATTGTGGACCGATTTTCAATAGTACATTGTTACCCCAGGGGTGAAAGTAACTTATTTAGTCCCGAGACGGTGTTTGGCGCCCGAGCGTAGCGAAGGCACCAATAGTTAGAGAGACTAAATAAGTCTTTAACCCGAGGTAAACACTGTGCTTTTTATTACGAATACAAGGAAAGTAAAAATAAAACAATGAATTAGCTAAAGAAGAAACGTGAAAAATTATATTTTACATATATCAACAACTTCTGCTTTAGCCCGCTTTCTCTTATAAAATCAGGCGTTAACTCCATACCTGAATCAGGTGAACTCATTGTGTTAATTATTAACACAATGTTATACAAATATAATGAACAGTTAATACAAATCTCTGCTATACGGAAGTATTAACTACAAATGGAAAAAATAAATGAAGATCGCATGGCCGCTTTCCCGCTTATTTTGTTTTTTTTTCTGTGGCCGGCCAGCTATTCAGCCATTATTGTTCATTTTCATAATTTAAAAAATGGTTAATATTTTGCCCAAATCTATGTTATCTTAAAGAAATAGTTGAAAATAATTATAATAAAGTCATTCAAAAAATATATTCTTTAAATAGTTACTTAACATTGTGTTATTTCAATTATACACCGCGCTGTAATTGAGTGGCTGTATAGAAAGTCGGAACATGGTTCAATAAAAATGTGAAAAAGAACTAGTTTCTATTTTTAAAAATTTGACAGCAGCTGTCAGTTAAAAGTGATTCTCCCTAGGGCTGAAAAGTATTACTTTCAACCCGCTCCTCAAGCAATTTCAGACCTACTTTCAGAGTATGAGTAATGAAAAATTATTTTTGTATTCGCTAGAGTATACTCTTGGGGTGGTCCCGAGGTCACCAAAGTTAGGATCTGATGATGGGATCCCATGAAAATCGAGGGAAACCCTTAAATTTAGGTTTCTATAAATTAGGGTTTCTTTCACTAAAAAGATTTTATTCACTAAAAAGTTAAAAATAATTATTACTACAAGTAATTCATTACTACAAGTGGAAACTGATAATTGGCCATCAGTGATTTAGTTGCCCTACCTAGAATGTGTAACTAGCTGTAACTTTCCCTAAAATCTATATATATATATATATATATTATTACATATAATAAAACTGTAGAGGTCGAATGTCTGTACATAGAAAAAAAATACTTAAAACCAAGTCAGGGGGATTGAAAAGAGGGAAAATATCAAAATGTTTTTTTTTGTTTCTCTGTCTGTTTGCCCGTTTGTCTGTTTGTACGGGCTAATCACCGAAACCGCTGGACCGATTTCAATGAAATTTTGCATGGTGATATCTTATATCCCTGGTCAACATCTTAGATACTTTTTATTCCGGAAAATTAAAGGGTTCCCGCGAGATAGTTAAAAAACTATAGTAACTTGGACATATTAGTACACACAACTTTACTTATGTACTTACCTAATGCTGATATTATACCGCTCGAATTAAGTAAAAAACCTATAAAAGTGACGGGATTCAGCTGGAAAGAAAATTGCTACGGATCCCTATTCAACGCGTGGCCTGACACACACTTGGCCGGCTGAACTTGAACAGGTTTAGTAACCTGTGAAAATCTCAAACCGACCTTCTGGCTTTCCTAAATCGATTAAAAAACGAGATATTATTTTAAGAATAAGTATTTATTTTTAGTTTCATTCTACACTACAGAAGAGATCTCTAAAAATATGATAGATGGCGCTGTACGTTTTTACAACGCGCTAACGAGTTCTAACGTGGGTGACTTTTTACCCTATACTTTACGGCAAATTTTTAATAGATGGCGCTGTTAGGTTTTAGAACGCGCTATTGCAATTAATCAAAAGGGGAAGAACTTATCTCTTCCGTGTCATCATCATCATCATCATTACAGCTCATATACTTCCCCACCGAGGGGCACGAGCCTACTCTAACCAGTTATGGTAGGGCGATTAGGCCTTAGTCGAACCACGCTGGCCCAGTGCCGATTGGTTGACTTCACATACACCTTTGAATTACTTCGCAGGTATATGCAGGTTTCCCCACGATGTTTTCCTTCACCGTAGGAGCGTCAGATAATGTACATATGAAATTCGTGAAACGAAAAATTCTTCTGTGTATGGTGAACAAAATCAAATAACAAATCATGAGAACTAATGGCTTTGCGAAAGAGCAATTTTGACTCCGCGTAATGACCCAGCCCCAAGAATCAACTTGGATATACTCAACAATGTTGAAGGAGAAATAGTTGAGTATACTTCTATCAACAGAGTAATGGAGTAAGATGACGCTACCAATTATCCCGTTGAATTTCTTAATTATCTGAGCGCTCCTGGACTTCCAACACACAAGATTAATTTAAAAACCGGCGTCCCAATTATTTTGTTGAGAAATTTAAGATCCCCTAAAATTATGACACGGGACAAGACTGAAAGTTACTTCTCTGCAGCGTAACATAATAGGGCAGACGCTACGTGTTCCCGGCGTGGATCTCAGCGTCGGCTGTTTCTCACACGGTCAGCTCTATGTGGCCTTCTCCCGTGTAAGTTAACCAAACTAACTGTTTGTTTATGTTCCGAACCAAACCACGTCGAACGTTGTATATAAAGATGCATTATAAGGTACTAGCTAGATATGGTACGGAACCCTTGGTGCGCGAGTCCGACTCGCACTTGGCCGGTTTTATTTTTGCTGATCGTGTCGACCTCTGTGGCACAGTGGTCATTTATGGTACCGCAAGTGCCTTTGGCCTGCAGGGATCCAATCACCGGCCAGGTTAAGCTGGAAAATAATCTGTGTCCAATTTTTCACATTTTCTTTTTATCTACGATTTACGCATTAATCCAAACTTTGTATTTTTGTTTTATTTATTTTTTGCTGTATAACAGTTATCCGCGTGATAAAATCAAATACACACAAAGTATTAAAATAAAATAAAATAAAAATATTTTACAAAAAATAAAAACTGACTTCAAAAAAACTGAAAAGTTAAAAATAATATATGAATAGGTACAGACAACCTCACACTTCTCTATTGAAGTCGGTGACAAATTTGAAGACAGATTGATGTTTTTTGTAGGTACCTATTCTTATATTATTTTTAACTTTTGAGTGTTTTTGAAGTCGGTTTTTATTTTTGTTTGCCGACATACTTTAAAAAAAACGCATTCCCGTTGTAAAAAAGATAAACTGCAAATCATCACGAAGAAAGTATTTTGTCATGTCACAAAATGGTACTAAGTCTCTACGTGGCATGGGAATGAGTAGTTAAAATAATATTCACGTAGTGCTTGTAATTTACGAGTGGCGATGCCTCTAGACGAACTTTTACGCTTCCATAGTAATATCATATGAAATAAAAGGATTGAATGAGCATATCACGTAATATAGGTACCTATACTCCCCGTTTGTTCTATGGGTGTAGTCATATTAATGGAAAAAAACTTTTTGTCTTATGGCGTGAATTTTGTTACGAGTAATTTCGTATACCAAAAGAAATTTCGAGTTGCGTGTTATATTCGAATTTTAGATTACATTTAATTAATATAACGAAGAGGCTTAGAAAATAAAACTTTTCAAAAATGTTTGCAAGAATTAGTAAATGGCTCCCTGACGGTAATTGGAACTGAGTCCAAATGCGAAGATAGTTGGTGCAGGAGAGTCGACTTACCGGCCGACCTTCTGGTGGTGCTTCCTCGTGGCTAAAAAACCCAGGGTGGTAAGGAGTAAAATCTTCGTACTTACTGTTATTTTTTATATAAGAATAATTTGACTGTTACTCACTGAAACTCACAGTCGGTAATAAAATGTATAATAACTAATTTAAAAATAAAATTTGTAAATTAGTTATAAAATCTAATCAATTGTAAAATATACAAGTTCATACACATTCCTTGTATAATGTTCTATTACATATAATAGCCTAGAAACACTCTTCCAATGTTCACAATTATTATTATAGAAAAGTGAAGCCAGAGGTGCATTCTTAATAGCTTCGTTGGTGCCCAATATTTATATGACTTTAAAATGCCTAATATTATGAATATAATTAGAAAATATATTAATAACTAGCTGTGCCCGCGAACTACGTTTCGCCATCAAAATGCTTAACAGTGTTTAGTTTTTATCACCATTTTATTCCATAATGAATCAACTTTATTCTGCCTTTCTTGAGCATCGGCCATTTCGAAATTAGGACAATTTTCGTAGGTTCGTAATGCTCTAGCTAGGTACTCTTCAGGGCCTACTTTCATTTAATGCTGGGTTTGGAAGCGAACTTTTATCCGTCTTTTTTGAGCGGCGGCCATGTCGAATTTACGTCAATGTTGCAACGTTCATAGTGCTCTACTGATCAAGGCCTTTCATTTGATAGGTACCCATATTGCTGGGTTTGGAAACTAACTTTAATCCACTTTTTTTGAGCGGCGGTCATGTTGAATTTATGTCAATGTTGCTAGGTTCATAGTGCTCTACTCATCAAGGCCTTTCTTTTGATACCCATATTGCTGGGTTTGGAAACGAACTTTTATCCGTTTTATTTGAGCGGCGGCCATGTTGAATTTAAAGCGATTTTCCTAGGTTTATAATGCTCTACTGTTCAAGGCCTTTCAATGGATACCTATATTACTAGGTTTAGAAACGAAATTTTATCCACCTTTTTTGAGCGGCAGCTATGTTGAATTTACGTCAATGTTGCTAGGTTCATACTACTCTACTCATCAAGGCCTTTCAGTTGATACCCATATTACTAGGTTTGGAAACGAACTTTTATTCTTCTTTTTTGAGCGGCGGCTATGTTGAATTTATGTCAATATTGTTAGGTTCATAGTGACCTACTCATCAAGGCCTTTTATTTGATATGCATATTGCTGGGTTTGGAAACGAACTTTATCGGCAGTCATGTCAAATTAAATCAACGTGGCTAGGTTCAATGTGTTCTACTCTTTAGGTTCTTTGTTCGATATCCATGTTCCTTGGATGGATCCAAAAAAATGTGATCCGTCATTTTAGACATTAGGATCAAGAGTCACGTCCCGTCACTCTACGCGTAACCCAGAACATTGCAGTCAGATATTTTTTTTAAATATCAATATTTAAAAAAAATATCTGACTGCAATGTTCTGGGTTATCTATTACTTTTAATAGTTTTAAATGGATGAAAGAGTTTGATTCCTTAGTCTTAATGTAAAAAAATATAACACCTTTCAAAATACCTTGAAAAGGGTATCTTCACTTTTCAACATTTCAAATATTTCAAAAATTGTACCGATTTTGTGAAAATTAGTCAAGAATTAAACCAATCTACAAATTTTATTGTAACTCGATATTGTCATAAAAAATGCTTTATACATAAGTTGTATGGCTTGATCCTTTTGCCTTACCACCACAGTACGACATAAGAAAAAGACAATTTGGTTGGCGAAATCCAGATGGGCACAGTCGTTAACAGAAAATATTAAATTTTATTTGTACTATGTATATGAAAGACTTCATTCCTGCCTTTCAACTTTCGACTTACAATTACTTAAGATCAGGCTGTATGGCGTAGTTCCATTGCCTTTCCTTTTTGGAAGAAAATACCTTCTCTCTGTACTATGTGACAGACTTGTCAAAATAATTTCACGTGCGCCATGTTGATTTTCTACCTAAAGCATTGTTCGAAAATTTTATATGGAATTTTTCACTAAAAATAAAATGTGATTTTAAACAAACGAAATTATGCCTAAATGTTCTTCCGGAAAATTCTAAGCATTGTGGTGTAAGCCATATCAAATTCTGTCCAGTAGTTTCGGAGATCTTTCCGGACAAACAGACAAACAAACAAAGAAATAAACAAACAAACATTTTTTTTTAAAAGTATTCTATCGTGTTCTGCTAATGATTTTAAGGCGAGTGTATTTTTTTTCTTAATATTTCGCAATTACAGATTTTTGTACTCCTACGATTTTATTATATTAGAGATATTTTTTTAAATAATCTTATACGAATCAAACGAGCCCAAACTCGATGGAGGTGTATAATTTTATGGCCATAGGAAACTTGCAATAAAATTATACACTTCATGGAAAAAACGTAAGGGTTAAAAATAAATAAAATACTGTTGAAAATAACCCAGCATGTTTGTCAATATAACGCCTGCAAAGTTTGTAGCTAAAATCAAATATGTCAACTTTGTTATCATTACTTGATAAGTATTAACCGTTACAATTTGTTAATAACACTTCTTTATTGATAACATAGTAGCATTCATTAGTAACAACAAAGTAAAATCGACTGCATTTAGCCAATTTTACTAGGTTACTACAAGCGGTTAACTCGGTAACTGCTGCAAAGTTACTCGGTTTTCTCAAACAACTTATTAGGCTACTACAACCGGTTCACTCGGTAACAGCTGCAAAGTTACTCGGTTTTCTCAAACAATTTATTGGGTTGCTACAACCGGTTCACTCGGTAACGGCTGCATAGTTACTCGGTCTTCTCAGCCAATTTATTGAGTTACTACTAACGGTTCACTAGGTAACTGCTGCAAAGTTACTCGGTTTTCTCAAACAATTTATTGGATTGCTACAACCAGTTCACTCGGTAACTGCTGAAAAGCTACTCGGTTTTCTCAGCCAATTTGCTTGTATCCCACTAAAAAAATAAGATAAATCATTGAAGTCAAAATGCTCGTTCACGACAGCTTTAATTTCTTCATCATCCCCAAATTTTCTTCCCTGAAAGTCTTTTTTCAAATTTTTCAAGAGAAAAAAGTCGCTGGGAGTTAGGCCTGGACTGTAGGATGGGTGATTCACTTCATCAAAGCCAGTTTCTCGAAGGGCTTGCCTCGCAATTCGCGCCGTATGGACTGGCGCATTGTCTTGCAAACACAGAATTTCTTTGCTAATGTTCCCTCTTCTTTTTTCCACAATAAGATTGCGTACTTTTTTTATAAGTGCTGCATAATACGCGGCGTTCATTGTAGTTTTTTTTGGTAAATAGACAATGAGGAAAATTCCTTCCGAATCCCAAAAAATAGTGGCCGTGAGTTTCGAAGTCGACTTTTCGACCTTAAACTTCTTTGGCAGCTTCTCTCCCTTGTTTAGATTCTGGATCATATTGTCGAATCTACGTTTCATCCACGGTGACAATACGGTTACAAATTTCGTCCAAATTGTCATTGCACAAGTCGATAACCTCCATAGAAGTTTCAACTCGACGCTGTTTATCGAGCGGCGTGAGCATTTTTGGAACCCAACGTGCTCTAATTTTATTCATGTGCAAAGGATTACTGATGCCCAACTCTTCTGCCGATGTTTTCGTCTATGACGGCGGTGCGGTGCGGGGGGTGTTCTTTCAACTTGTCCGACGTTTGACTGTGGCAGGACGATGGTCCAGATTCCGGATAAACTGCAGACTTTTCTTCAAAAATCTCCTTTGCCGTTTTCCCCTTTTTTACGAGGAATTTTATGACGGCACGATGTTCCAATTTCGTGTAATGCAGCGATGACTCAGATATGTTGATGTTTATAGATCTTCTTTCACAAAACACTAGTGACTAGCGCGAGTAAGTTTCTGGTTATGAGTGGGTGCGAGATCGATTTACCGTGGTTGTGTTGTTGTTTTAGCTGAGCAGAGCGGTTATTCCTCTTTTTGATTTCTCTAAAGTTTATTCCCAATTAGGTAACTCGGTTGTTACATAGTTTAGCAATAATGTAGTTTGCTATAACTAACCGATTATATTTACTCATTTAAAAGGAAATAAGTAACATGACTCGAATTAATGAATTCATCTTATATATCAATAGATGAGCTGATGTCTTAAAATCAACCAAAAATTACTCGATTAAAATCAATAAACAATTAGGTTGGAATCAAATAAGTTCTACTCATCTATTATTCAATAAAAATGTTTGTAAAAATCAACCAATTGAAATAACTTGTTTAAAAACAACAGCATACTTATTAAGTGTTGACAAAATCACTTAATAGTTTTGGATCATGTTTGAAAGTGTTAAAATTTACCAATTAAGGTATTTGTTAATAATTAATGTTTTATTTGTTATTAGACAAGAATATTTAGCAATACACACAGGTCTGCTTTATACCAAGTTCACTTAGATATTTTTAGTTAAGTCTTAGTTAAAATTTATCGATGTGATTGTAACCGAGCCAAAAAGGTACTCTGCTAAAATAATATTTTTTCAGTGTTCCAGCTTCAGCATTAGATCAGCTCCATGTCATCATAATATTGCATTGTCACGGGATAAACATATGTATGCAAGATTTCAGGTCAATCGGAAACCGGAAAGTGGGTCAAATTTAACTTGCAAGATTTCATTATAGTTACCGAGACAGATGAAAGTAAGTAATAGCTTATAATAGAAACCTGAATGTTCTTTTTGTGTAATTCTTTCTTCAGGAGGAAGTTATCTCTGAAACGTGCTTTGACATTGATTTAAAATAGCTCCTTACACATGCGACTAAGTAAAGTCCTTTATACTTTTTCCAACTTCTTCCAGCAATTCATCACGTGTCGCGAGTGGGTCCATTACTCAGACGGTGTTAGAACTAGAAAGCGGTATATATTCACCTGTAGCGGATAGATAAGAGAATGTAGGTATGCCTTTTTATAATCTGTCCGGAACCTTTTCCATTTTTTTACATTACCCACTTCATTTTTCAGAATCTTGAGAGAGCAAAGGGATTTATATCCATCCTGCTAGTTCATACTTATTCACTAATAGGGCAGAAATATATCTGCTAGATTTGTTTATTGGTGGGGTTTTACTACTGCGATACTAATTGACATGTAATCAAAAAGTCGACGACGGACATCTATGGTGTGAAATTCTATGACTTATGTATTGCGGCAATCATTGAAAATCGAATTTGACGATAGCCTAATGGTGCAAAGCACGCTACTAATAAAATGTTTGGCATGGTAGCAGTAAGAGATGGTGATACTATGCTACACGATATATGTGACTTCATTATACGAGTAAGCTATTAATGGTAGTTTTCCAATTACAGCACTAGAGCGCATTATGCGGCATAATGCTTAACATTGAATGTTTCAACTACAGCAACACTTCGCACAATCGAGCACTCTCAAAAGTAATGTTTTCGTGTGATGCGTGCAATCGATACCAACTCAGTAACAGAAAATTAACAAGTGTTTTTTCTTTAAGTTGGCATTGATCGAAATGTTTTATTTATATATAATCGTTAGTAATATTATTTATTGTTGAAAAATTTTTAAAGCTTTCGTTTCATTGTAGTTTTTTTGAAATAATCAAAGTTAATTCAAACTGTGTTAAAAAATAAATATAAGTATGGATGAAGGTACAAAAATTACTCAAAACAAAGAAATGTTAATAAAATAATCAAAATCCAAATTACTTAAAATAACCGTAAATAGTTTTCAACCAATTATTATGTATACCACATTATTTACACATGAATGAGGTTATTGCTAACTCCATGAATATTTCTTTTTTCAACACTGAACTTAGCGCACTCTGCTGGTGCATTTGAAAACTAATTCACGTTCCAATTAAGCATCAGCATAATTCGGCATTGTGCGCCACTGAGTCGCATTATGCTCTGTAATTGGAAAACTACCAAAGTTTCATCCACACTTGTTGTTGAATTTACTATATATCGCAGTGTCACTGTTTTCCTTAATCTTTGCATGCTGTGTTTACATCCAGAAGAGTATAATCTGTAGATCATAGATGTTATTTATTATTAGCACATGTTTGTGATATAAGATTGTATTCAGTTTTGTAAACCTATTAAATAAAAATTAAAAAATATTATGGGTAATGCGCTAAGGGTTTCCGAATAATATCATATCAGACATAACCTTTTTTAAGTAAGTAGGTATATCTGTTTGACTTTTGTTAGGTTAGGCGAGTTGTGGAACAATAACGAATGCGATATTACAATGATTTTTCTGAAATCCTGACATTGAACGACAAAAAATATTTTACAAAAAATAAAAATCGACTTCAAAACATTGAAAAGTTAAAAATATTATAAGAATAGGTACAGATAACATCACACTTCTATATTGAAGTGCCAAATAAGACTTTCTAGGAGATTATGACGCAAATATGTGAATATATTAGCTTCGGAAAAAACATGAAACACGTTGGACGTAGCTATAAAATCTTACCTTAGATTTTCATTGGATCTCATCATCGGATCCTGACCACCCCAGAAGTATACTCTATCAAATACAAAAAGAATTTTGATAATCGGTCCACAATTGGCGAAGTAATCGCTTAACATACACACAAAAAAAAACATACGCATCGAACCAGAACCTCCTCCTTATTTGAAGTCGGTTAAAAACACAGCCGTGCGAAAGACCCTTAACAACCATGTTATACCATATTTTATCCTCTAAATGTTCTATGGCGAATTAATAAAAAATGGAGAGAGCTTCTCAGCGTTTTCAAAAAAGTGTTGAGAAATGTCGCTGTTAAGCATAACGAAATGAACTTTACTCTTCGTTCTATACAGACAGACAATAAAATATGCAAAATGCGTCTTTCAAGGTGCCGCCGGTCGGAGTTGTGCTTTATAGCTGGTTCTGTATAATATTCTCTTGATGTTTTGTATATTTGCGAGGACAGATTATCTTGTCGTTCTTTATTTTATTTTGTTCTTGCACACAGCTTGCAAAAGAAATCGCATGCGTTGTCACAGTGTTTAAATTTTTTGTGGTCAATTTTAATATTCTGGTAATGAACACGGCTATAGAAGAGGCAATGTTTTTATTTTTTTGTTATTTATTGTCCAAAAACCCCTTATAATAAATAGTTTACGATCTATTCTCAGACGAATCTCAGACCTACCGAATAAACATAAAAATGTCATAAAAAATTGTCAAACCGTTTCGGAGGAGTTCGGTCACAAACACTCACAGTGTTTGTAACCGAACTCCTCCGAAACTCACCAGAATTTTATACATATACTACAGAATTTTATCAAAAATAGCACTACTAATTATTACAACTCTGCGCGATAATTCTGTGATACTCGTAGATAACCGAGTACTCGCCGCCGCCGTTATGAGAGAAAAAGTAAGCTAAGCACATGGTGTCGGTGCGGCCCCTCCAAAAGTTATGTCCACTGCTTTAACCATGATAGCATAGTCTCCGAGTCGATAACAGCAGACTCAGTGTCGGTAACAGCAGATTCGGTAACACCATAATTTCGGAGTCGGTAACAATATAATATCATTTGCAAAACCATGAGATCGGTAATAGGCCCTCAGATGGTCTGGTCATTGCCACACTTTTTTGTTGTACTTACATTATTGAAGATGCGACCAATATCAAAACGAGTTTCATTTGGATGATTTGCTAGTGCAACCATTAAGACCATTAGAAATACTAATGATCCCTAAACGGAGTGAGTGCTGCAGTTATTTGCGTAGTCGCTGAAAAATGCACTCCACGTCGCACAGGGAATTTTAAATAACGCCGGGGTGGACGGCAAAAACTATTTTCCACCTTTCTTTGCTCATAAACTTGCAAATGTTATAGGTGTCGTGCATCCGATAGAGTACGCTTTACAAGCATCCAGTGGAAAAATATTGTTAAGCATTTTGTATAGGTACTGAGCGGTACAAATATTTATCTTCTAATATATAAAATTCTCGTGTCACAGTGTTTGTTACCGAACTCCTCAGAAACGGCTTGAACGATCTTTATGAAATTTTTTGTGTATGTTCGTTAGGTCTGAGATTAGGTCGTAAACTATTTGTTATACCCCTAGGTGATAAGGGATTTTTTTGGACAACAAATTTTTATTATGGCGAAACGTAGTTTGCCAGCACAGCTAGTAAAGAATAAATATTTAAAAAGTCTCCACCGAGGGGCTCGAGCCTACCCTAAATAAGGGTGCTTAGGCCTTAGTCAATCACGCTGGTGGCCCAGTGCGGATTGGTCGACTTACATACACCTTCGAATTTCTTCGCAGATGTAGGCGTCGAGCGTATTTAGATAGATTTAGAACATGTACACCGATACAGTGAAATATTAAATTATCTATGTCAATACTACATTCACAAATTAACTGAATAAATTAACCCGTAACTCCCAAGCGGCGTTAGAAATTTAGAATATTCCGCAAAAACGTCGACATCACAACGAAATGTTTCAATTTTTTTGGCAACAACCAACGAGGGTACATTTATATTCGCCGGTAATTTGCCCTTTGAACCCTTAACGAAGGTACGGCGAGCAACCAATTTACCCAGAACCACAGCTCAAATGGCAAGAGGTAATTTTTTGTGTGTTTATTGCTATACAAATATTGACTAGTCAATTTATGAATTTCACTCACTTAGTTTTAAATAATATATTGATCAGAGAGATTTTTGGGATATTTTAAATGCACATCAAAGTATTTATCACCTATTAATTTATATTTATCAACTGAATATTTTTGAACATACCAAATATACAACTACTGGTTGCACACAAGATTTATTTCAACGCAAAGCATGAATAATTTTTAACAAAATGCTTTGCTTGATAACTTATTACTTTATTTACCAAAACTTACTTTTCATACAGAAATCTTTCTTCCAGGTAGATGGGAAGTAGTGCTCTCTCTAAAGTTCTGTTCTGGTTCACAACTAATAATTTGTTAATACAACTAATAATTTGTAAATTAATTGAATTCTAAAAAAACGAGAGGCAAAATATCCACTTGCCTTACATTTTTTACCCTTTGCCAAAAGTAAGTCAGGTTGATACCCACTTAAATATGAATACGGATGTAGTTGACTTAGCAAATATCACGAAATTCTTAAGCATTACTTTACATTCACGGCAACAATGGGACCCACACATTGAAACCTTGGCAAACGACTTTTCTTCTTTCTTTCAAAATAAAATATTTAACTAATATTGAAACGGCAAAATAAATTTCTTTCAGTTATTTTCACAGTATTGTGTCACACGGATTATTTTTATGGGGGTGAGTTCATATTGAGAGTATTTTTCGGTTACAGCAGAGAGCAATTCAAATAATAATTCAAAGAAATGAATATCTCAACTTTAGTCGGTCAGTATATTTACGACAATTTAGTTTATGTACACAAGCGTTATGATACGCAAGCATTATGATAAAAATTGCAATTTCCATAATATTAACACAATAAATAAAATAAACTTGCCGTTCCAATTTACAGGCTCCATAAAACTAGTGGCTCGTTTCTGAGGAAGTGTAGCTTTTTATAATAAGCTTCCACAAAGTGTCACCGCTTTACCAATTTACCAATAAATTTAAAGTTCACGTCAAAAAGACTCATGTGCAAAGGTTATTACAAAGTGAGTGATTATTTAAGTGATCACACGATATGGAACGAGTTAGAATATGTAATCATATGTCATGTTTGGTAACAACATAATTTATTGTATATATTTTTTCGACATTTTAAGTGTATTAAGCATAGTGATTGTATTTTTAGTCTTGTAATAATTATCAAGACTATATTTTTGATAATTTTAAGCAAATAAAAATTGGAAATGGCGATTCAAGGAGATAAGATAAACAAATTAGACCTTCCTTCCTAGTTTCTTGCCTGTTGTTTTCAAGAAGGCTCTCCCAATCCCAATTTTCGAAGTGTAGAGTCAACTTTTTTTTCTTGCCTACTTGTACTTGGAGAGATCTTGATTACATTCAGGGGGTATATGCACATACAAATAAATAAAGTTTAAATATATGTTTTCTTACTTCCAATTAGAATTTTCTTTTGCTTTGTTTTGACGTCAATTAGTCACTTTAAAGGCCTATGTTGAATAAAGATATTAGAATTTGAATTTGATGTGCCAACGGCAACAAACAACCTTCTGGTGAGTAAAAAGAACCCTGTTATTACACACAAGTCAGATTCCTACATTTTATCATGAAGCTAACGTGCTTAATTGACATATTTTGTTGCGTGTCATCAATGGTATAAATACTATTGAAAGAGTGTGAAAATGTTTGATATCATCAATTTAATTCAAATAAGTGATGAGGCTGTATAATGCCTAAAAACTCATTTCATTGTTAGATCCATACAAGCTTATAAAGACTAAGCAGACGACCTTGTACCAGGGTCGTCTGCTTGGGTACCTCCGTCTTACCTATTTCTGCCGCAAAGCAGCAGTGCTTGCATCGCTGTGTTCCGGTTTGAAGGGTAAGATATGGCACTGAAATTACTGGGTACTGTGACTTAACATCTGGTGTCTCAAGTTGGCAACGTACTCGTACACTGTGGTTCTTGTGGGGGTTGCAGTTTTGCTGTGAATCTCACAAGAGCCACATGTATTATAGGTGACTGTTACCACTTACTTACCATCAGGTGGGCAGTTTGCTTGTTTGCCAACTTTCTGCAATAAAAAAAAAAAATTATCTCCTTGATCCATAATCCAAAACCAATATATTAAATTATTTGTTAACATGTTTTTATTTATAAAAAACTTTCAACTGTAATTTATAAAATACCTACAGTAGAAAAATAAAGATGCTTCACAGATACTGCAAAAAGACCGCAATATTCCGGCCGCGAAAAATAAAACATTCCTCCATTTTGTTTCCCCTGACAAATTTAAAAATGAGAAATAACAACGCAAATAAAGTTATTCGCATTTATAATGAGCGTGTAATATGATCTTAGAGGTAGGTTACACGCGAGGGTCGATTACAAAGCTCGGGGTCAGAGGCAAAGGTTAAGGTCAATTTTGTTGGCTGAACTCATTGAGGAGAAATTATTTCTTCGAATTTACATTTTTCGAGAAACGCTTCGGTTTCCAGACAATAAAAAAAACAGCAATTAATTTACACATTTAGGCGTTTATTTTTTTTAAATTCACAGCTAGTACAGAATTATTAGAATTATTAATAAAACTATTAGAAATAAAGTTGATTTAAATGATTGTATGTATAGTCGACCAAGAAAGTGGTTTACCAATTTTGAATGTATTTCGTGTATAGACAAAACATCGTTAGGGTAACCTTAGTAACTGTCAGTATGTTATTGCAAAGGAAAATTGACTGTATTGTTTTATGACGCAAACTGAATTTCAACCTTAAGGTGGTGAATTACTTTATTGGTAGACTATACTTTCTTAATAACAATAAATATTAAATAAAATGTTTAATTAACTATGAAAAAATAAAGGACTCATATTGGTAAATACTTGAAACGTTTGTAAATGTTAACTATAGAAATGCCTGTTGAGAGTAATAGAAGCAGACATTTACGAGTAAGGCTCGGATTAATAGTTTTAAACCAAACGGTCAAAGCGCTAGAATTAGAACAAGAGCATTCTTTCTTGATCTTTTAGTGTAAACAAAAGCTCGTTTTGAGCGTTTACACCAAAAGATCAACAACGAGCAAGAATGACAACCAAGAACTAGAATTCTTGCATAATACATATTTAGATCAGCCGAATCGCTATAAAGCAAGAACGCTTTGAAGTGACCGCTCCGAAGAGCGAGCACATCCGCACACGCAAGAACGCTCTAAGTTGCTTAGAGCGTTCTTGCGTGTTCGGATGCGCGTGCACGCTCTAGTGCCGTTTACATCAAGCGAGCAAGCATTCCAAGAATATTCCATAGAATTTGTAAGAACGCCGATAGAACAACGAAAAAATGCTCTACATCTGTTTACACTAAAAGAATTTAATAGAGCGAATGCTCATTCAAGAATGAGATCGGTCTTAAAATATTGTTTTTGACAAATGTACCAAACATTGAACGTCAAAACTGCATCTTAGAGCGATCTCAATTTTGAGATGTATTTATTATTACGAGTTTCAAACAAATGTTAAGATGCACATAAGAAGGTTCAAAGCACATTTTCTTGTGTCAAGAAACGAACAACTGCTTCACCGTAGTAGACCATAGCTTCACCAAAAACGTTTCGCCACTGGAAATATTGTGTGAATGTGAAATGAAAACACAACTTATCATCCACCATTCAACGTTGTCGCCACATTTCGACGGGTGCGCTTGCAAATTCGAGTATTTGTATGTCGCCAAAGCCAAAAGTAGTGAGACCTCCGGCTGAATTCTATTCCGCTGTCTCCTAAAGTCGGCTTGGCGTGTGCGGGCGTGAATAAGTAACGCCGGACTGCGCTAGGCGCGGGACGTGCCCGCTCGTTGTTCGCTTGTTTTACATTTTGATAGGATGGCCCCGTTCGCCAATGGTTTTGCGTGGATGAGACTTGGAATAAAAAACCGCGATGTTAGTGAAACTTTTTTCGGATCGCAGGCATTTAACTGGAATTTATTTGATTTTAATACCCTATTAAAATCGCGTTTTTAATCTTAACTTAAATGTTTTTCTTCTAAAAAGAAAATCTATATACTTACTAATATTATAAAGCTGAAGAGTTTGTTTGTTTGTTTGAACGCACTAATCTCAGGAACTACTGGTTTGAATTGAAAAAATATTTTTGTGTTGGATAGTCCATTTATCGAGGAAGGCTTTAGGCTATATAACATCACGACATTGTTATTTTCGGACATCCACGCGAACGAAGTCGCGGGCACAGCTAGTTATAAATAAGAAGAGGTCATTAATAGAAAAACCAAAAAGTAATAAAAAAATAATTATAAAATAAACAAAAAAACCTATAAAAACAAAATAATAAATAACAAATTTAAGAAAAACTAACGCTCTACACCAGGATCGAATCACTGCCACACAAAGTCGAAGATTTTACGCATAGACCAATCCTGACCTGGGGTGCGATGTCAGACACCTCCACGTGGTGCACCCTGGGCAACCCGGCAGATTCTCTGCCGCGGGCTAATAGTCTGACGAGAGGACCCCCATGGAGGGGCTTGGCCCGGCGGGCCACTTCGTGCGGCCACCCGCTTCATGCGGAGAAGGGCGAAGTCCCCTCTTCTTATGTTAAGAAGAGGTGTGGCTCTCGCTGAAAGCCGATACCGGCGGCTACCTCTGGTGGTATGGAGGATGAGGGCGAGCTTCTCGCCGTGGCGCTACGCGCCCGTTGGGGATTTCCCCGAGCTTCGGCTCACCCGCGCGGCGGTGGATTCAGTGGGATCTGCCGTCGGGCAACCCGTTACCCGCACTGAGCGGGCCGGGGGCCCGGCGCACTGAGCGTCGGGCTGCGTGGAAGACAACCAAAATAAAAAACCAATTTCGGGTGTAGAGCGGCGCAATTCTGTGCCGCTCCACAAAGTAGCAGAGCCAGATGGGGAGTCCGGCAACGGACGTGTCACAGGCAGGGGGTCAGCGGGAATAAGGCCTGGCTGTTGTCCCCTTCCCCCTGTCTTGTGACGGACGGAGAGCTGCTGGGGGGTTTTTAGTGGGTAGGCCCGGGCCGTGTACGGTCTGGGGAGTCCCACATATCCTCGTGATTTGGCTCGACCACGAGGAATGCGTCAAAGCATTTTCCCCCCTCCCAAAAAAAAAAGAAAAAAATACCAATCCTGACCTATATGAAGTAGAGAAATTAAAGATATCGTGTTCTTGTGTAATGCGACAAGCGATAGATGGACAAAAAAAATTGGGGTGATGTAAAAAAAGTTTGACTTTAAAAATATGGAAAGTCATATTTACTAGAAATACCAAAGGGTGAGGTCATCTGCATGGGTACCTCTATTATACCATTTTCTGCCGCCGAGTAGCGGCGCTTGCCTTGCTGTGTTTGAGCGGCAAGACAGGCAGCAAATAACTGGGTACTGTGACTTGGCATGTATGTCACAAGTTGGCAATGTACATCGACGCCCTTGTGGGGGTTGTAGATTAAGGTCTAAGAAAGGCGGATCTTCCTCCTGACGGTGATCAGTGAGACCTGAGCCTGGGTAGCTCGAGTCCTGCATGCGCAAGTCATTGTCAGTCGTCGATGTTCGAAATGTCCAGGACCGTCGCCGGTCTACCTTTTTCGGGGAGATGAGAGGGGCTTCCCATAGGCGAGCAGACGCTGACGAGGTCATAGAAGCGTCCGAAAGGGTTCCCATGGCCTTGTCCGGTGGCGACAAGTCCCTCCCCGGCTTGTCCTTTTTATCAAATTCCTAGCTTCGTAAACGAATTGCCTGGATATTTAATAGATTGGGTTGACTAATAAGGCCTAAACACCCTAATTTAGGACTCATATACATCTATGAGCTGTTATGATGATGATAATGAGATTTGCAAGTCTTATAAGAACCTAATGCCTGATGGTAAGTGGATACAGTATAGGCCACTGTAGCCACTAACCAGGTGGGCAGCCAGCTTGTTTACCAATTTTGTTGTATAAAAAAATATGGAAAGGCGAGTTGACTGGGTACCGATTCAGTCCAATACTCGCTACATGCGTGATAGATAATCTCGAAATCGAGTTTAAACTTCGAATGCGAATCTCGAAATTTAAAACTATGTCGCTTGTTGATTCTCAACACAAATCGAGATCAGTGTAGAAATTGCAAGTCTCAAACCTACTAATTATAACATTTATGAACATTGCAATTTGTTTATTAGTGCTTAAAAATTACTATTCCTTTACAGATTATATTTAAAATTTAAAGAAAAGAACAAAAAAATACACCGACTTCAGCAGGCTTTAGATCGATCGATCACCGATCTTTAGAGACCGTCGCTTACGGAACGTCGGACTGCGCTACGTTTGCGCCATTAGCACCAATGCGGGCTACTGACGAACTAAGAATGCACGTCAATAAGACGTCAATGTTTGGACGCAATGACAGATTGTTTAATTTGATTGTTGATCACAGACCACTTATTATAGAGATGTTTTGTTGATTGCGTTCCCACTGTGAAATTAGCAACCGGTTGCTTTTTCCGTAAGAAGCCTGCCGACTACTTGAGTAAATTTAAGTGGTGATATTCCGTGATATTCCGGTCAAGTGCGAGTTGGACTCACGCACCGAGAGTTCCGTATAAAATTGTCTAAGAATATAATAAATAGATATGAATATATGTATATTTTTATAATTGAATCTATAATATATAAAGCTCTTGTATTGGTAAAATCCAGTACAAAAATATCTTTTGTATTGGATTTTTATATGTATTTGAGATAGAGTATTTTACCGGAGGGAGACTCTGTACCAGGGTCGAGTGTTTGGGTACCTCCGTCTTACCTATTGCTGCCGCAAAAGCAGCTGTGCTTGATTGCTATTCCGGTTTGAAGGGTAGGATATGACACTGAAATTACTGGGTACCGTGACTTTACATCTTAATTCACAAGTTGGCAACGTACACTGTGGCCCTTGTGGGGGTTGCAGTTTTACTGCGAATCTCACAGGAGCCACATGTATTATAGGTGACTGTTACCACTTACCATCAGGTGGGCAGTTTGCTTGTTTGCCAACATAGTAGCAATAAAAAAAAATAGAGTGCTCGGAGTATCGAACACTAAATTGCCATAGCGCCAGGTCAAATACGTATTCTAAATTTGTCACCTTAGGGACAGAAGACATAATTAATTTTAAATACTTAGAATTGTTTTGAAAATTGTTTTTTTTTATATATTCACTTTGAATACAAACAGTAGATTTCAGTTATAGGGAGGTATACTTCGTGAACAGTTTTCCCTGTAAATTGAAATATATGGTTAAAGTGAGAACTGTTCACGGCAGCATGTCCACAATAAGTTTGTATTGGGCAATTCATGACTTGACAAATATTTAATATCGGTTGCAGCCGGCAGCCGGCTGCTTTTCTGGCCACATGCATACTTTTTACCGTGCACTTGCTTTGCAACTTTAAAGTATCGGAAAAATGTGGTACCGAGTCGATACGACACGACAGCGCGGACACGTATCTTGTTGATACACGTTTCATATCCATAATTCTATTCACGTAACGCATTGTTCTTGTAAAATACAGGATTAATTTTCAAGTGGGAGCCAAATTTTGTGTGCTTGTTCAGACAAACCAACTTAATCAGACCAATCTTGAAATCGCGAATATAAAACTCAGCTGTTCCATACAAATGTTCAACGTCCACTGAACCTAAATGTATTGACCAGCCAGTGACGTGCACATAAATTTTAAACAGGGTAGACAAAAATTCAAAAATCAAAACCATATATGTCATTTATGTGTTTTGTATCTGAAGATTCTGCGACATTAAAATTATGCAACCTCCAATATCTATAAAATTATTTTTAAATAATTTTGTCTAATGAAAAACTCATTATAAAATGAAAAACATATTAACGACACGACACGATCAGCTGCTGGACCCTGTTAATGACCTTTAGTAGCACGCAGGACGAATGTTGAATACATCATCACAAATTATATACGTCCCCACCGAGGGGCACGAGCCTACCCTAACTAGTTAGGGCGATTAGGCCTTAGTCAAACCACGCTGGCCTAGTGCGGATTGGTTGACTTCACATACACCTTTGAATTACTTCGCAGGTGTATGCAGGTTTCCTCACGGTGTTTTCCTTCACCGTAGGAGTATCAGATAAATGTACATATGAAATTCGTGAAACGAAAAACATATTGGTACATGGCGGGATTGATCGCGGGCCTCCTCGTCCAGTGCCGAGGCCACAGCGCCACCGACGCTATCATTCATATCATTCTTCCTCTACGCTCTGTAAATAATTATGTATCGTGCGTCTTAAATCACCAAATATAATGTTATTGTGTGAATTTAATAATGAAGGAAAAAAAACAGGGACATTGACGCATATCACGCACTCTGCGCGTGAAACTGTGAAGGTAGTGTAAGGGCGCTTTAGTGGGCCAATCGCGCTAATTTACGGTTCGAACGGACCGCTAAGGTTCAATTCCAATCCAGTTCTAATTACAACTCAATTTTTTACAAAATTGGTATCGCGCTAACGTCGACGTGGGTGTTTAACCACAAGCGAAGCTGAATCGCATTAGGAAGAGATAACACACAAAGAGAGAACGGAAAAGGACTGAAAAAAGACTTCAATTAAAAAAAAGTAGCGTCGCATGAACTTTGTATTTTGACAGCGGTTGCGTTCCAACTTAAATCGAGTTGCGTTCCAATATCCTGTCAAATCATTACCGGGATACGAAATGACATAAAAGTTGTAGTTCAGTCGTAGTTTAATTCCAATCCAACTGCATTAAATTTTATTTATTGTGATTGACCTCCTCATTGATTTACTATAAATCAATGGGCCTCCTGTATAGTCCTCTGGGGGAATAGACAAAGTAGCAATTAAAAAACAATCATCATATCAGCCAATAGACGCCCACTGTTGGACATAGGCCTCCCCCAAGGATCTCCATACCGATCGGTCCTGCGCCTCCCGCATCCAGCGGTTTCCCGCGACCTTCACCAGATCGTCGGTCCACCTTGTGGGGGGCCTACCAACACTGCGTCTCCCGGTACGCGGCCGCCACTCGAGGACCTTTCCGCCCCAACGGCCGTCAGTCCTACGAGCGATGTGTCCTGCCCACTGCCACTTAAGGTTTGCAATTCTTTGGGCTATGTCGGTAACTCTAGTTCTTCTACGCATCTCATCATTTCTGATGTGATCACGTAGAGAAACCCCGAGCATAGCCCGCTCCATTGCCCTTTGGGTGACTTTGAGCTTTCTGATGAGACCCATTGTAAGCGGCCACGTCTCAGTTCCGTATGTCATCACTGGCAACACGCACAAATTGAAGACTTTCGTCTTGAGACACTGCGGTAGATGGGCCGAGAAAATGCTGCGTAGCTTCCCGAACGCTGCCCAGCCGAGTTGGATTCGCCGATTTACCTCTTTCTGGAAGTTGGACTTACCGAGCTGGACTATTTGCCCCAGGTAAACATATTCGTCAACAACTTCCAGCGTAGAGCCTCCAACATTCACAGGAGTGGGTACTACACGGGAATTCGACATTATTTTAGTCTTGTCCATGTTCATTTTAAGACCCACTTGTTGGGAAACTCTACAGAGGTCTTCGAGCATTGTGCCTAGATCCTCCACGGTCTCAGCCATGACTACGATATCATCAGCAAAACGAAGGTGAGTCATATACTCGCCGTTTATGTTGATGCCGAGTCCCCTCCAGTCCAAAAGCTTAAATACATCCTCCAACGCAGCTGTGAACAGTTTCGGCGATATAACGTCACCCTGTCTCACACCACGCTGAAGTCGTACTGGTTTCGAGTTTTGGTCCTGAAGGCGGACTGACATGGTGGCGTTTTCGTATAATGACTGCAACACTTGGATGTACCGATAGTCTATTTGGCACCTCTGGAGTGATCTAAGTATGGCCCAGGTCTCGACAGAATCAAAAGCTTTCTCATAGTCCACAAACGCCAAGCATAGTGGCAGATTATACTCCTCGGTCTTCTGTATAACCTGCCGCAGCGTATGGATGTGGTCTATGGTACTATAGCCTTTTCGGAATCCGGCTTGTTCGGGAGGCTGGAAGTCGTCGAACCTGCGTGCGAGACGATTCGTGATGACCCTCGAGAATAGCTTATAGACATGACTCAGGAGCATGATGGGTCTATAGTTCTTCAACTGGGCCCTGTGGCCCTTTTTGAAGAAAAGTGCCACCACGCCCCTGTGCCATGCTTTAGGCGTTTTGCCCTCGAGTATGACGGAGTTGAATAGCCGCTGCAGCGCTTTCCGGACTGTTAGTCCACCCGCTTTTAAGAGTTCGGCTGTAACTCCATCATCACCCGGTGCCTTGTTGTTTTTAAGCTGTTTAAGAGCCACACTAATCTCGTACAGGCTGACGTCCGGGATATCTTCGGTATAGTGCCGGGTCAATTTGGCTCTAGGGTCTGTAGCCGGAACAACAGGTGCCTGTGATGTTGCGTAAAGCTGTCCATAGAAGCGTTCGATCTCGGCCATAAGCTCAGGTCGGGATGTAATGACTCTGCCGTCCTCTGTCTTCAGCTTCGTCAGCAGACTCTGACCGAGTGACAGATCTCTTGCGAACACTTTGGAGCCCTTGTTCTGCTCAATGGCCTCTTTAATACGTTCCGTATTAAATCGGCGTATGTCGCGAGTCAGGCACTTAGAGATCTGTTTGTTGAGTCGCCGACGAGCATCTTCAGAAGACTGCCGACCCATTCCACGCCTTTCCTCCATCAGCTTAGCTGTCGGCTCCGAGATCTTACTTCGTTGCTTAGTATGGCTGGGTTTGCAAAACTTTGCACCCACCGTAAGGACAGCTTCCACAACCCTGTCATTATAAGTGTCCACATCCGTGCAGTCCTCCAGGCAATCGAAGCGATTTTGTAATTCGAGTTGAAAGCGCTCGGGGTTTTGGATCTGGATGGCTTCGGGACGGAGCGCAGACTTCACCAGTCGATACCTTTCCGCTTTTATGTTAAGATTCAATGCGCCCCGTAACATTCGGTGATCGCTCCCCGTGTTAAACGAATTGATCACTGAGACGTCATTGAATATGCGGGTCTTAGTCGACATGATGAAGTCAATCTCATTTTTTGTCACGCCATCCAGACTTTTCCAGGTCCATTTTCGATGCAGCCGTTTTTTGAAGAAAGAGTTCATCATATAGAGTCCCTCTCTCTCCATGTAGTCGGCTAGCATTTGACCTCGAAAATTCCGGATTCCAGCTCCAAATTGCCCCACTTTCAACTCATTATCGCCCCGCTTGCCTAGCCTTGCGTTGAAGTCTCCCATGACAACGGTGTAGTGAGTCTTGGAAGCATGTATTGCCCGAGAAATATCCTCATACATAGCTTCCACTTCCTCGTCGGGGTGGGTCGAGGTCGGGGCGTAGACCTGTATGACCTTCAGCGAATACCGTTCGGTGATTCTGAGTATAAGGTACGCCACCCTATTCGACACACTTCCGATCTGTACCACGTTGTTCACGAGAGACTTGTGGACTATAAACCCGACACCACCTTGGGACAGTTCTTCGCCCTCCCGGAAATAGAGCAGGTTGCCGGATTTAAGGACCATCGTATCCTCGCCCTCTCTTCGGACTTCGGATAGTCCTACAATACTCCAACGGATCCTGCTCAGTTCCCTCTCCAGTTCCAGCAGCTTCTCCTCGGTCCGCAGTGTACGCGCGTTGTACGTTGCCAGGGCCAAGGTCGTTTGACGGGGGGTTTTCGCCGCCCGGGGATTCTTCGCACCCCAGGTCCCAGCGCCGGGTCGACGACCGTCACCGCCGGCACGGCCTCCGGGACCGCCGGGCACTTGGGGCCTTTGGTTAGTTCGATTATAAAATATTTATTATTTTTAAACGTTTTAGTGAATGAAGTGTTTTTAGTGAAAGAAACCCTAATAGGGTTTCCCTCGATTTTCATGGGATTCCATCAACAGATCCTGATGTTGGTGACCTTGAGACCATTCCAGGAGTATAGTCTTTCGAATACAAAAAGAATTTTGAAAATCGGTCAACAATAGGGTAGTTGACTCATATCAAAATTTATTAAAATATTGTTTATTTCTAACAGTATTTGGCATAAGATTCCACAATATACCGATTTTAATAAATAACAATGAATGATTACTGTAAAATTTTAATTTGAAAATGCTAGAAATAATCTTTTTTTATCTCACGCCGTAAACGCTTTGATATCCTGTGGTCAGGGCCGTGACGTCACTCATATAGTAAACAAAGAAATGTCATATTTGATTCAACAACTCGTCGATTTGCACTATTCTTTCCTAAAACTGGCAAAAATCGTCCAAATCTCCGTTATTATATGTATAAATATCGTAAATTATTTGTATTAATAGCAAAATCAACCATTGATGTTGGATTTGTGAGAGCAGATAGTACAAATCTTCCGAAAATCGACAGATTGATGGTCAGGAGATTCTTTGTGTATCGCTCTAAACAATATAGGTACAGTTTCAATACTGTTATAATGAAGAACAGGTTACAAGTGTACTTGTCAAGATTGTCACGCGGCAGAAGAGAGTTGCAAACATGCATTTTTGGTGTGGTTGCACCATCACAGTGAGGAGCTATTTTGTACAGCAGTTGAATGCTATTGGATAGAATTTTATCTCTCAAAAGTCAAATAAACACTAAAAGTATTTACTTCAAGAGAAATGTTGAAAAGAAAACATCAGGATCATGTGTCAAATACCAGTGTAGTACTGCAAGAATTTGTAAATGAACATAAAAGAGAAAGATTGGCAGTTGTTCATTTGTCAAACACGAAGCAAATTACTGGGAGGAAAAATATATATACATTCACAGACACAGATTGTGACATATTTCTTAAAAAATAAAAGACCTCTTCAATGAAGAAAGAATAAAGTGCATAGAAAACTTAACCAGGAATCATCAATACAGAAGTGCTCTTTAGTTCAAGCTTCGTTATAAACAATAACAGCTTCCATGTGCTATAAAGTCAGCCAGTGCATAACACATGATGGTTCTTTTGTTGGGAAGATTTTTGGTGGGAAATCTTGCAGACACCTACGAGTATAATGAAATGTGGATAAAAGTTGAAAGATGAAGATTTGCAAAATGTGACCTCATTTCTGATTAATACCCTGTAATAGTCTATTCAACAAATGGTATCCATAAAATTAGATTAATACAAAATTGTCATGCTCTTTTACTGAAGAAAATGTTAATTATCAAAGACGGAAAACTGTGAACAGTATGCTTAACTCAAGTATAGATGCAGATGTTTTGTGCTAAAGCAAAACTTATATACTTTTGTGTTGCTAGCAGTATGTAATTTTGAAAACACTCAAAAGGTGACAATATTAGCTATAATAGGTATTTGTTCTAACAATCTGTATGTCAAAAAACTTATTGATCAAATAGTGCCATTTTGGAAACTATACTACATATTTCCTAAATTATATGAAAGTATTACTTCATAATAAATCACTTTACTATTATTTTTTGACTTTTATTACCTGCGACCTTAAGGCAATGTTCGCGCGCAAGACGCGGGCGGCTTATTAATACCACGCCTTTACAGGCAATATATACAAATTAACAAATTTGATCTAACTCTATTCAACCTATTTGTACTTTTGGAACATATATATTTGAGTAACAATGATAAATATGAGCAACAAACCTAAAAAATATTATAAATCTTTTAAGGTGTAACGGAAAAATAAAACACATGTATTTCAAATTAAAATATTTTGATTCAACTTAAATCTTTACAAGTCATTATTGTCAAATAAACATATAACATTTTTTTTAGTGAAGAACATAATGACTAATGTAGTACAAAAATTTATTATGTCATCTTTAGATGTTAGTTATGTATAAAGTAAAGAAAAAAATTTCTTTATATTATTTATTTAATAAGAAGGGTCTTGTAAATTAGGAAGAGCACAGGCTGACAACACAGCAATCACATTTAATATATTTGTATACGGCTTTAAAATGGATTTACCAGCCATGGTGGCCAGCAGGTTTAATCAGTGAAGATATAACATCTTTCAGTTTTACCAAACTGGACCTATTTACTTCTATGGTGCTTTGGTATTTGAATACTTGAGTTATTTTGTTGACATAATGTTGTTCAAGTTGACGGGTCACATTTTGATGTTGTGGCTGAGCATGTACTGCTTTGTATTATGTTGCACAACTTTTACTGCCTTATCAATCTCGTTGTCAAGAGGAGAACAGGTTAGTACACAATAGTTCTCATTAAGTAACCACTGAAAGCAATAAATTTTAATTAGGTACTCAGTAAATTCAAGTAAAAGTTGTTTAGATAAATATATTCACTATGAAACTTTGATATTTTTATTTGTAAGTATTACATACTTTTTAATTAATATTCAATTACATCATTATTCAATTGGACATAAGTACCTACATATTCTTTTCTTTCAAACATCATCTAGTGTCAGTGTATAACTTAGATTAAATCAAAAAGGCGTAAATGGTCAAGTTTTCTCTCAGTTTTCTGGTCAAGTTAAAATTTGGTTGGTCGGCTGCAGGCAGTTTTCATTCTAACTGAAAGATAAAAATTTAATTAATGATTTTACATACAACCTAAAAACTTCTATTTTGTTTAAGTTGAAACTGAAGTACCTACACAGATTGAGTTATTCAGTTATAGTTTTTTTGTGTGATTTTCGCAAAAATGTTCATTAATGTGATTTTCGCAAAAATACATTTGTTTCAGTAGATAGTTACAGGATTTCTTTAAGCGAGTGTTAACCAAATATTTCGCATGTCTATATCACTGGGTACGTCTAATCCACAGCTTTCCTGGAGTCTTTGAAGAGGTAATTCTATATTCCTGTTCTATTGTCCCGTTCCATATACAGTTGTACTATATTTTGTGATATTTAATAGAAAGCATTGTTTTTGTGAGGTTATTTCGCCCCCGTGCTTTGTTTACTATAAGACTGACGTCATTGCCACAGATAATGAACAGACTATCATGGCTGACCGTGTTTTCGGTCCAAAATTGAAAATCTTAATTTAAAATAGCTTTATTGCACTTTTTAGCCATCGAAAAAAATAATATTCATGTGCTATGGTCTAATACAACAATTACGAACATTTTAAGCCCTACTTTAAAAAAGGGTCAACTAGCCTATTGGCGGAGTAATCGCGTAACATATAAGTACACAAAACACGTTGGACACACGTAAAAATTTTATGGTTTTTCTCGATTTTTATGGGATCCAATTATCAGATTCTAACTTTGGTGACCATGGGACCACCCTTGGAGTATCCTCTATCGAATACAAAAAGAATCATCAAAATCGGTTTATAAACGACGAAGTTATCCGCGAACAAACATTAAAAAAAATGTATATATACGGTCGAAAGAGTAACCTCCTTTTTTGAAGTCGGTTAAAAAGTAATCTAAATAAACGCCAATGTTACTATGTCTAGGCCTTCGGTGTTCTGCGCTTAAAATCTGCAATACCAAGAGGCTAAGCTGATTAGACCGCCCACTTGAGTAAGCGTAATTCTCCAGTCCACTTACGATTACTCCACTGGTTTAGTACCATCACTTAGCCCTCGTTTACGGAGACACGGGGCGTCGCGCGTCGCGTGTGGCGTGGCGTCTCGCGGCGCGTCAGACGTTTTTTCTGTTTACGGTGGGGCGGCGCGTGAAGCCGCATTCATAATCGCACGCGTAAACACAAACATATGGCAATATACGATGTTGTTCATAGAGATGCGAGACGGGAACACCGACGGACGCGGCGGTGCCATCCGCGGGCTCGGTCGTAAAAAACGCGCCATTTCAAGCAAAGGCGTGTAAAATCGCTTCTCCGTAAACGCACTCATACAACGCCATATGTTTGAATTCAGAGCGGTCCACGCCGCGCAACGCCCCGCGTCTTCGTAAACGAGGCCTAAGCTAGAAATAAAATACGTAATCCAACCGCAATATATTCCAGTACACATTCTGTTACGGAACGGAATAATAACAATTAACATTCTTGATTGTCGGCTTTATTAATAGCATTTGCCGTCAAAGTTTCGGCATATAGTTGCCGCGTTGTTATTACAACTTAGCATTTTATTAGCAGTCCTTGAATGGGCGCCTTTAATTTATAGGCAGTTGATGCTATTTGCACATAATGTCGGTGCTCCACTGAGGCGCACGTCAATGCTACGCACGTTGATTTAGTATCGCTATGTATCAAAATGATAGTGATAAAGTTAATTTCACGCTAACATCAAATGTTAACCTGTTTTGCATTTCATTTAAGAAATATAAACATTTTTAACCGCACTACTTACTCTTCACAAAGGGAACCTAACCCAAAAATCAAGATATTACTTAAATGGAACGCATTACGTTGACATTACAATGCTAAAAATTTTGATAATGCTGCAAATCTGTGCTTAGGTGGAATGCGCCTTCTGTCACTCGTATACGACTTATACGAGCTATAGCTGATCGCTGCGCATGCATGCTATACACGGTTCCTATGTAATATATGCATGCAAGGGGTATGCAGGTTTGCAGCTTGGGTCCTTGGTCTACGTTTGCCTATTTCTCTACAGCAGCACAATGTGCGGGGTCAATTGCGTGGGTCAGTTAATGCATGTGTCCGTGACGTCATCAAGATACGCGTCCGTGCATAGCGTGGCCATGGGTGGTTACGAATTTGGTCAGTAGTGACAGACACAGTTAATATAATATTAGTAGTGGAAACATCGATCGATGCGGGCTGACAAGCGGAGCACGTAGCGTGGATATCGTGCACCGCGTGCGCCGCAGTGGAGCAGCGCCTTAAAGCTTCGAAAATAATTGCACAACTTGGTTGATGGCAAAATTTTGTTTTAATATCCGTGACGTCATATAGATGTAAAAAAAATATTGGATACGTATTTGTTCGTTTTTATTTCATTAAAAACATAAAAAATGAATACTTACCTACTGAAAGTCATCATGATGGTTTTGTAGTGAGTATCTATCTACCATTAAAAATAATAAATATAATGCAGTATTGACAACTAGCATACAAATATATACACAGCTTTATATATAGACACACAGCTTCAGTGCCTAATTAAATTAACATTAAGCGAAACTACTTACTGCAAAAACGGAGCTCATTAAAGGCGAAAATCTTCGATAAACTATAAAAAGGATAATAAAATGTTCTTAGTCTTCCACCGAAAACTTTTAATGGCTTTTCACGGAGCGGCGTTTTTTAAAATGCCTAGACGGGCTTAGCCCATTAAAAACTACTTAAAGACATAAAATTCATTTAGACTTCGGAATAGGCGGAACTTAAAAAGTTGATACTTGAGCCTGAATCCTTTCGAGGGATACGAGCTGTATTGTGGGAACACTCTTAAAAGTGTTTTGTTTTATTTAAATAAGTTTTATGAAGATTTTTGCAGTTACTGTCATTTTGTTTTCTATTCCTTTATTTTTTTTAAATTCACATTTCTTCACCGGAATATTAATTTTTTCATTACCTATGTATATTATAGTTAACTTGTAGGGATGCTCATTACAGCGGTATACTGTGTGCCCATTTATTAAAAAAATACATGAGACACCAGGGGGTTCATTGCACTATTAACTTTACAAACGTTTTACTCAAATTAGAAACGTTTCCGTCCCCAGTCCTCATACATTTTGACAACACCTTGACAGCTGTGAAATGTCAAAAACGATCTGGTTTTGGTTAAAACGTTCGTAAATAGTGCAATAAGGCCTCCGTAAGTCACCTTTGTTTGATAAACAAGTTTGTCAAACATTACGTTTCCTACCATGTATAAGCCAAAGCAAGACAGAGTAATCTTCTTCTGCTATATAAACAAAAATTAATCGCGGAAATGTATGTACGCGCATTACTTCCGAACCAAAACAGATAATTCTTTTTTTTCTGTTCGTTATTGTTAGGAGAAGGTTTATATAAAAGAATTTTTTTTAAAAATCTAACAGAATTTTTAAAATCTCATAATACTTATCTATGAAAAGTAAGTAAGTGAATGAGACAGAAAACTGTGAGAGATCTCCTGAGATCTCCAATATATTGACAAAACATTGACAGATTGAGGTTCAGTTCTTCAGCCAGCAGTTGATAACTTCAAGCATACCATACGTCAAATGAAAAAAAAAATATGGCGATACGAAGTTCGCCGGGTCAGCTTGTAGTATATAATATCAAATAATATATTGACGAACATTATATTCGACAGACAAATTGATCGTGTACACGTCGCTTAACATTACGTTATCTTTGTGTATAAAAAAATTTTACTCATATATTTTAATTTTATTTAATCAAAAACTATTGAGACGATGCATTGATTTGAAACATCGCGTGGCATCACGCGAGCCCCCATTCTTTTCGCTTTAGCTCAGTAGTTTTTTGTTGTCTCGACAAAGTGAAAAATAGCTGTCAGACATTGTTTTACTATCTAGCCGATGGACTAGGGTCGAATTTCACCGACATATAAACAGGTGGTTATAGTTAACTAACAACCGTTTTTTACACTTACTAAAACATTTAAGTAAAATTTAAGTGAAGCAGTGTCAGTGTCCAATGAACGAGTGACATCGAAAGTGACAGCAACATTGTTTTAGTTAAATATTGTTTAAATATTTTTATTAATACGGCCATTAGTGTATGACTTAAATGTCAAAAACATGTTTGTTAACTAACCGCCTCGCCTGTTTAAATATCGGTGAAATTGAACCTAATTAGATTTTCATCCACTGTCATTATTCCTAAATTACAAAATCACACGAGTGGAATATAGGATGAATTAGGAATCCTAATTCATCCTATATTCCACTCGCGTGATTTCGTTACGTTGTAAAGAAAAGAGAGTTCCCGAAAAAAATGATCTAATCTTGACTTATTCAGCAGCTCCCCTTCACTCAACAGAGCCCAACGCTGCGATTCAATCTTTCACTCTGGAATAATCTCCGTCACTATTTGCTTACACAAAAGCCCTTTCAGAGTCGCGAATTTGAATAAAACAAAAATTACTAAAAGCATTAATCGGTATTCGAGCTTAACTTGGCCGATTAGTCTTTGCTCGGGGGCGGGCGCAGAAATGAAAAGGCGAAAAAACGTGACTGCGTTGTGAGATTATTGTGTTTCTTATTATTTATTTTCACTGTATTTCTTGTTTTTGTAGCTCTAGGTATGAACGTCTCAAGTTGTTTACGTAATTAACATCTATGTATACACACTGATATTATAAAGCTGAAGTGTTTGTTTGTTTGGTTGGTTGAACGCGCTAATCTCAGGGACTCAGGGCTGTAGCTAGAGTCGAATTTGAGGTAGGGCAGCATTGGTTACAGGTAGGGCGGAAGTAAAAAAAATATCATAATTGACCTGCCCTCGAAGCACGAGCTCCTAAATCAATCACCGTGTATATGTAAATATGATACATAAATATAAATATGGTATGAAGAATAACATAGCTAACATTACCAACATGTGTTGACCAACCTGTTGCCATGGAACTAAGAGTAGCGATTGTATTTTGTGCTTCCACCTATTTTGAGCAGTGAGGTTCTTCGTGGTCAAATTGCTCTTCAACTCTTCGTTTTTTTTAATAAAAAAGCCCGTATATCCATAACAAAATCAATGAATCTTCAATTTATAGCAATAAAAATAACAATTGTATCGATTTTTCGACTAAAACACTCTTTACCGCACAAACTACAAACAATCATAATCAATCTCTAGTTTATGTTTATTTTAGTTTAAAAGGGGATTCCCCGTACTATAGATTGCAATATAACCCATATTGCAATCTATTTATTTATTATTTATTCTTTATGTACACAATGTTCGTACAAAGGCGGACTTAATGCCTGTGGCATTTTCTTCCAGTCAACCTTAGGGTGGTGCAGAAAAGGGTGATGCGGTAGATGTACCGAGAAATGGAACAGCTTATTAAGAATATTATATATAACATAAAATTCTACTACACAAATAAAATAATTAAAATAAACTAATATATATTATCTAAAATGCCTACGAATACCATAATTGCAATCATTTGATTGCCAATGTCTAAAAAAAAATCAATTCTGTTGTGCAAAATGCCTTCGCAATTTATGTTTGAAGCTAAGCTTGCTTGGGGCGTTACTTACCTCTAGAGGGAGGGCGTTCCATAAAAGAATAGATTGGACAAAAAAGGATGAGTGAACAATATCAGAGCGATGAGGAGGAACTATGAGAATACCATTGAAGGCAGAACGAAGGGTTTTGTTATGAGAGGTACATAAGTTCTGAAAATGTGTCTTGAGGTAGGAGGGTGTGTTAGGGTTATGAAGTAAGGAGTATAAAGTCATTAAGGCTCTCATCTGCCTACGCTGCCGAATAGGTAACCATTTTAAGCGCATTCGGAATGCCGAAACATGATCATATTTTCTTAAATTAAAGACGAATCGAATGCAGTTATTTAGAAGTCGGTCAAGTTTGTTGAGTAGATCTGCATTCAGGTCGAAATAGCACACATCACCATAGTCTATTATAGGAAAAATTAAAGACTGTACAAGCATTTTTTTGATGTCAATAGGCAGAAAGTTTTTAGTCGGTAGAGAGATCTCAGAGTTCCAGTAACCCTCTGACAAACGTTAGTTACCTGAGGTTGCCAGTTGAGCGTTGAATCTATATGCAACCCCAAATCCTTGACACTGTTGCTCAAAGGGATAACTTCACCATCAAAAATTACGGGATGAAGGTTCTGATGCTCCAGTCTAGATATGAACCTGGAACTGCCCACCATTATCGCCTGGCATTTATTTGGGTTAACGCGGACTCCAAATTGCTCGGACCAATCCTTAATATATGGTAAAAGGAATCCTCTCGGCATCACAGATATTATAATTAAATAGACCCAGCAATGTGATGGCGCTTCAAATGCCATCTATAAACGGAACAAAGAATTTTTATAATCTATATATAAATAAAAATCAATGTATTACTAAGTTTGTTTATCCTCTATGCGTTCCGAAACCATTCATCAGATTGTAATGAAACTTTGGTAGGGTGTTATGGGAACACCCGTGAGGGTTCCTAGCAAAAAAAAAAGGCATCGTGGCATTGCTACGCATGCCGGGTACAGCTAGTATAAAATAAATGTCACAAACTGTGGTATATTCGGAAAAGTTTAGATACCTATCGCTACAATTTTTTTTATCTCAAACTATGAACAAGCAATTAATTTTATAAAAATATATCTTAGTTTTTGGTATTTTTAAGGTAGGGCATTGTGATTTCAAGGTAGGGCATTGCCCCACAATGCCCCCCCCCCTAGCTACGGCCTTGCAGGGACTACTGATTCAAATTAAAAAACAATAATTTTGTGTTGAATATTTATCATAGCATCACGCTACGATTTACTGGAACTGAGCAACAATGAAAAATGTTGCAAAAAAGGGGGGAAAACAAAATCCTTTTCAGAGCTTTCGTTGCGTGCGCTGCGTAAACCGTCAAAGTTACGCAAAAAACATGTATGCCGGAAAATAATTTTGTAGCCTATGTTCATCGGAGAATTCAGAGATAATGTAGGATTCCAAATGTGAACGAATTTTTCAAATCGGTCCAGTAGTTTTGGAGCATATTCAATGCAAACAAACAATCAATTCTATATAAAGTATAGAAGTATAGATTAGTTATTTAGTTAACAAGAAATAGATTCTTTACTTTTATTAATTTAAAATCACTGTTGTCAACGTCTCCACTTGTTTAATAAATGGGTACATAGTAATTTTTCACTTTTATTAAAACCGGTCTAATTCGGAAGTCATAAGATCCACATTGGATTGAAGGGAACACAGAACAAAATACAGGTCGTTGAATCTTGAATGCACTGAGCTCGGCCGTCTTCCAGCCCAGGTGCACAGGTCGGGAGCCCTTGCAGAAATACATTAATATAGATTAATCCGGCATTAATATTCCTCGGCCTGGAGCTCTGGAGCCGGGGATTACTGACGGAATCTCCTTACAAAAATGCCGTTCGACCGTAAACCGCGTCGAGGTAAAACTGTAAGCTGTGGTCTTTAAATAGCTTACAACGTGGAATTTATTTATGAAAAATTTTCAGGGATTACTTGTGAAGTGTAGTGGCTTGCCAGGTCTGTCCTATTACATGTTGAGGTTGAGGATGATATTGAATAAGTAAGATTTTTGATTTATATGAAAAATGTAGTTAAATATTCTATAGCCTATGTTACTCAGGGATATTGTAGCATTCTATTAGTGAAAGAATTTCTCAAATCGGTCGAGGATTTTTCGGGGCCTATTCAAAACAAACATACAAAAATACAAATCTTTACTCTATATAATATTAGTATAGAAGAAGCTGTCCCGGCGAACTTCGTATCACCAGAGATAGATGATAGAAGTGTACCGTTATTTTCCATATAAATTAGTAAAATTGTTGTGAAAAATTTCCTGGAAACTATCTCGAGACCAAAAAAAGAATCATCGCAAAAATATTTTACAAAAAATAAAACCCGACTTCAAAAACACTGAAAAGTTAAAAATAATATAAGAATAGGTACAGACAACATCACACTTCTACATATATTGAAGTCTGTACCAAATTTTAAGACTTTCTAGGAGATCATCGTTTGGCACCGACTTCAATATAGAAGTGTGATGTTGTCTGTACCTATTCTTATATTATTTTTATCTTCTCAGTGTTTTTGAAGTCGGTTTTTATTTTTTGTAAAATATATATTTTTTAAATATTTTAGTGAATGAAATCTTTTTAGTGAAAGACACCTTCGGTGAGTTGGTATTAAATTAGGGTTTCCCTCGATTTTCATGGGATCCCATCATCAGATCCTGACTTTGACCTTAACTTTGGGACCACCCCAGGAGTATACCCTATCGAATACAAAAAGAAATTTGAAAATCGGTCCACATCGCGTAACATGCACACAAAACACGTTGGGCACACCTAAAAATTTAAGGATTTCCTTAGATTTTTATGGGATCCCATCATCAGATCCTAACTTTGATGACCTTGGGATCACCCTTGGAGTATACTCTATCGAATACAAAAAGAATTTTGAAAATCGGTCCACAATTGGCGGCGTAATTGCGTAACATACACACAAAAAAAAACGAGAACCTCCTCCTTTTTTAACCGACTTCAAAAAAGGAGGAGGTTCTCAATTCGATGCGTATGTATTTTTTCAGTCACCTTCGGTGAGTTGGTTTTTAATTAGCGTTTTCCTCATTTTTTGTATTCGATTAGGGTTTCTTTTCCTAAAAAGATTTCATTCACTAAAAAGTTAAAAATAAAAAATATTTTACAAAAAAAACTGACTTCAAAAACACTGAAAAGTTAAAAATAATATAAGAATGGGTACAGACAACATCACACTTCTATACATATTGAAGTCGGTGACAAATTTTAAGACTTTGTAGGAGATCATCGTTTGGCATCGACTTCAATATAGAAGTGTGATGTTGTCTGTACCCATTCTTATACTATTATTTTTAACGTTTCAGTGTTTTTGAAGTCGGTTTTTATTTTTTGTAAAATATTTTTTATTTGAAGTCGGTTATAAATGGTAAACTATTTTCGAATATATCGACGCCTAAATTTGGGAAAGTTGTAAAATCCACATAGAGGCGGCGTGTTTTCACGATTCTTAACAAAACTTGTAGTAGTCATAAAAATATATGATAATACATACAACTTCACATTTTTATATTGAAGTCAGTGTCAAGCAATATAACTTGGAAAGAAACAAGTTAAAATTTGGCACCTACCAACTTCAATATAAAAATGTGAAGTTGTATGTAATCTTATGTTATTTATGACTTTCTGGTGTTTTTGAAGTCGGTTAACTTTACAAGTTATTTAATTTGTAAAGCAAAAGGAGTATTACAACGCAGCTAATATCTCGTCTTAATAAATTATCATTTGTTAAATAAGCATATTGAATTAATATGAACCACACAATACACAATAATCATACGATCTGAATGAACAAATCCTTTAAATACAATGTGACGCACAAGTATGCCTGTTAGTACACACATACATGCATACCTACTGCCCACTGGAACGTCATGGGGACTATAGTCCCCAAAATCGTAAGCTTCTCGATCGACCTGGGTACTATGGTACCCAGTTCCCTTTGCGTAAAACCGCGTGGTGTGATAAAAAAATCGCGAAAAATAAAATATTTTCTCTATGGCTTTATTCCTTTGCCAATAGTCTCTTTCATAAGTTGACAGGTCATGTCCAATTTTTTTTTAGTCTTAGATTGAAATAAATTTGTCATAGTCTGCGGTTTAACTTACTTAGCCGTATCCATACGTTTCTTACTCCATGACCGATGAGATTTATTGCGTACTTACTTAGTCTGTATTAGTATTTTCGTAGAGTGTTCTATATCAAAATAAACTAGAAGAATTGGGCTACATTATTATGTATGGTTTATGATAGTTTATAGTGTTATATTGCCACACTAAACGTTTTTTTCAAAAAGTGAGTATTTTTGAAATTTTAAGCACTTTAGTTACTATTCTCGTCATTATTCATTCAATTATGAATCCTTATCTAATTAACTATTATAAGTTCATTCCTTATTAAATTAGCTTTCCATACGTATTTTTTATTTAATTTTAGACACAATAATTTATTTTTTGCATTTTTTTAAAATTTGAGGTCGCGCGTGTGCATCTCGCGTATATAATTACGTAATTAATCGATTTTATTATTTTTTTCTTTTTTCATTAAAAATATTACCCAAAACTATTATATATCAAAATAATCTTCAAGAATAGGGCTATAATAATATATATGGTTATTTAAAGTTTTATAAAATAGTTTTTGTGCAAAAATTTTTTTAAAAAAATCGGGTCTTCCGCGACCTTCCGAACATTTTCGCGCTTCATTCATTTAATTATTAATCCTTATCTAATTAACTGTTATAAGTTCCTTCTATATTAAATTACCTTTCCATACGTATTTTTTGTTCTCTTGTAGACAGTATATGTCACTCTCCGCAATTTTTTGAACATTCCGTACGCGCCGGGGTGAGTCGCGTCGCAATGGCGGCACCTTTGATATTTGAGATATACTACTTTTTGCTTTTGAAACCCACCACGCTTCGCGTGGCGAAAACAAAATTGTGTCTATAGACAATAGAGTCAAGTTTGGTGAATATCACAAAATACAGATTACTTTACAGAGCAGTAAATTATGACGTGTATTTTATGTACACAATATTATAAAACCATTTAGAACTCAATGTAATATTTCTATTTAAGCCCCCACGGATCTGGTTTCGAATGAAGTTATATTACGAGTGTCTGTGTGATTATTTGCGAGCAGGTTAAAGGTAAATTACTCGTAAGATGAAAATTATTTGAATCATATCATTTGTGAATTCGGTCGCGTTTAGTTCTATTCTATGATATTTTTATAAAATAAAAATGTTTGGTGAAATACAATAATTGTAATATTGGCAAATTAAAAGAGGAGACGAAAACTTTTTACCTTCCGAGTTTCTTGTCTGTTCTTTTCGAGAAGGCTCTCCCATTTTCCGAACAGGTGTAGAGTCAACTTTGTTTTCATTTTACTTGTATTTGCATACATGTTACTAATGGTTAGGGTGTGTGTACATACAAGGATAAATTAATTAACTGTTAAGTATCTAAGTTCATTAAATTCTTGGTTGATTAGATTTTTATGTTTCTTTTGACGCCACTAAGTGCCTGTAAAGGTCTGATATTGCATAAAGATTTTTAAGATTAAGTTTGAGTTGAGTCTTAGTTTATCATATTTGGTATATAAGTATATAAGTAACCCATAAATATAAACGGTAGAATATTCACAATAGCGATTTGATCAACCTTTATAATGGTTTTATACTGTGATAATTATGTCGTTTACAAGTAACTCTATATGTTATCGCTATGACCACCTTTTTCGTGTTTCCTTTAACCCTTTATGTGTTTGTGTGCATAACAATTACGACTCCAACTGCCGATCTTTTTGCCCTGTATAAGTTTTAAAAACCTATTATGCTAATTGGATTTATAAATATCTTTTTTTGTTTAAAACAACTAATAATTATTTACCTGCATATACGGTCAAGGAATTTTATTTCCGGACCATTTCGTTGAGATATTGTTTGACATTGACAAAATATTTAATAATCCTACTAGTATAATATTATAAATGTGAAAGTGTGGATGTTTGGATGTTTGTTACTCAATCACGCAAAAACGGCAGAACGGATTTGGATGAAATATGGCATGCATGTAGCCTTTGACATGGAAAAGAACATAGGCTACCTTTTATCCCGATTCCTTAAGTATTTCCTGAGGGAAAATTGAAAATTGTTTACGAGCTAAGCCGCGGGCAGACAGCTTTGAAATTTGGTATGCATGTCACTTAGGCTATGGAAAAGGACATGTACTTTATATTCCTTAATGATCTCTCAAATAGTTCCCGTAGGAAGATTAAAAATTGTTAACGAGCGAAGCTTTAGATCCAATTCTGAAGTCCACGCAGACGAAGTCGCGGGCAGAAGCTAGTAATTAAGGCGCATAGTGGTCCCAATGACCTTGCCTCGATCGTCCCGCACTGATTACATAGCAGTGAGTGAGTGAGAGTGAGGAGAATATTTTAGCAAACCTTTACGCGTAAGATGAATTATTTCAATTAAAAATTAATAAAGGCGAATAAGAAAAATCTAAAAAGACCATCCGCTAGAATATTGTTCACTTTATTTATTGAAATCGAAAGTATATGATTTAACCTAATATTTACGACGCGATTAGGTTTAAATAGTTTTAAAATCGAGGCATGTTTGGGTCACATTTTGACCAAGTTTTAATTATTTCTCAGAAAAATTAAAAAGACCAGTCTCTAAAGAATGCGTTGAATAATAATATATATTTTTAAATTTTTTAAAGATTTTTTTATTCAATATTTATGAAGAGAACCGGTTTTTTCTGCAGTGATTTTTTTATGATTGACCCTTATGTCATTGTCTTCTTTGCCAGTTCTATAAGTGTGAGCGAGATAGCGTAAATCATTTTGTTTCTCTCCCTTTATTAATACAAGACTGTACTACGCTTTATATTACATTTTTCGTCTCAGTGACCAGCGGTCCCATGGTGTAATGGTTAGCACTTTGGACTCTGAATCCAACGATCCGAGTTCAAATCTCGGTGGGACCTTGTTTCTTTTTGTAATTTTTAAAAAAAGAAAATTTGTTTTTATTTGTAAAATATGTTTTTATACTTCATGTTATCATAAATTTACGAGTTTTTGAATTTTTTTATGGAGATTTTGAAGATTATATTTGTGGCTTCATAAAGTATGATTCATTTCGCTGAATGTCTTTTATTTGAACAAGTATGGCACATTCGAATGAAACTCGAGTACTTATTTATATTTCTTTTTATAAGCTTATATTATAGGTAATAATTTATTAAATAACTAAAACTAAATATACGCAAGTATCATATAAAATGTGTTTAATTATATGTTTTTAGTGGTTATAAATAATGTTACTATTGGCACCTATTGGCCATTCAATTATTTTATTATCATTTAATTTGTTTGCTTAATTTATTGAAGCTGGAAAATTTAAAGGCGCAATACAATACAATTAAATTTAATAAAAAGGATGAAGATAAGACAAAACTATAGAAACAAATTCATTAGAATTTTGTGAATTATGTAACTTTGTTATAATTTAATAGGTACCTATAAATAAATAAATATATATAATAAATATAGGTACCTATATAATACAGTTTAATATAAGTAGGTACCTACTTGGTTCAAGTACTTAATCTACTTACATAGTTACTTGGTACACCTTAATCTACTTACATAGGTAATAATTTTTTTGTCTATGCTAATTGCTCATACCGAATGTTTTGACTTATTTATTTAATGCTGTGTGTTTTACCAAAACTGTTCCATGTGAGTAAAAAATCCTCCGTGTTCATACGTAATATTTTACTGAAATTTGTACTTGTCCAGTGGGAATAAAAGAATAACAATCAGGTTATAGGTTATTAATATAAAGCATTGAACATAAAAATACTCATTAAAAATTATGTAGTAAATTATGATTATATTGCAAAGAATTAAATATTTCCTTTTGATGGTATCAAAATAGATATGATTATTACTTATTTAATGGCCGGATTGTCTTTATTTCATTGGGAAATGATGTTTTTAGAACTTCTTACAAAATATTGCAGGCAATGACACTGTTCGTAGCATTGGCATTTTGCATAGTTCGGACTGATTTTGAAACCGTGTTGTAATCTTACAATTATTATGAAATAATTATACCTAGCTCGTTAAATTCAACGTTGTAAATATGTTCAAAATCAAGATTTATTTGAGGTTGATTAAGATCTAAGTCTTAAGTACTTAATTTTTTACCTTGACCTTTCACGAACTTTTATTTATCCTAATTAAACTCTTAAAAATTTAAAAACTTCATCAGAAAGAAGGGTCACTTTTGTAAAATCATGCACTTCTTTTAAAATAAAGAGATTAATTTATGAGGAGGTGGACGTTTTATTTTTCATATTTATCCACTATTTTCGAAATATTTTTTATCACGCGCGAATATTTTTATACATATTACTAACTGTGCCCGCGAACTTCGTTTCGCCTTACGATAGATTTCCCGTCATATTTTTCCCGTGGGAAATATAGCCTTTGTTACTCACGAAGGATGTAGCTTTCTAATGGTGAAAGAATTTTTAAAATCGGCCCAGTAGTTATCGAATTTTCCCATAGGAAAGAAATATTTTCCCGCGGTATAAATTATGATATAGCCTATAACCATCAGGGACAATGTAGCATTCTAATGGTAAAAGAGTTTCTCAATTCGAAGCAGTAGTTTCTGAGATTTGCGCTTACCAACACATTTTGCGATTCATTTTATATATTGGGAAGATTATCATGCTCACTCACAATCAACTGAGTAGCGCGGGAGGCTCGATCGAAGGTCGTTGGCCATTGTCGCTGATAGCAACCTTTTTTAGAATGATTTGTACTTTTTTACTTTATTATTGTTTTGCGGTTTTTTCTTTTTGATGTATTGCTTGTCAGTTGAATTTTCGAAACATTGCATTAATGTATTAGTTTTTTTGGTTTTCTTTGATTTCTCAATATACACGGTTATTTTTTTATCACCCTGGAAAATTTAAGGGAGGTTGCACGACATGGTATTAGAATGTTTTAAATATGAATAAAAAAAATAACTCAATTACTTAATTTTATTTTAATTTTCTTAAAAATCCAAAAAAATGCTGCACTAGTTGAGAGCAGCATTTTTAAGATTTTTTTTATTTTTTAAAATATTTTTTATTTTATTTTTAATATAATAATGGATGTGTCCTGAAGCCTCCCTAAAATTTTCCAGGGTAATAAAAAAATAACCGTGTATATCCTTTTAACCCTAAATTGAACGTGTTTTCCAGCCCCCACTAGCTGTCAGTTGCTCACAGCCATTATTACTCTCTTTAATTATAATTGGGATGTATGTATGCATATTGTCTAGCCGTTAATCGCTTGACGCTATCAAATGACGTCAGGAACAAAACTCACCATACTAATCGGGCGTGGCACCCCCCAGGTGCGCTGCGGACGAGCGTGATAGGGGGTAACGGCAAACTCAAAGTGAACAGCGCGAAATGACGAAAAAGTTATATTTTACACTTTAAATTGTTTCTTGTTCTCGTTGTTAGTTTTTGACGTCGATAAGTGCGATAATGTGCGTTGTCTGGCCTGGAAGAGCCCTCCGTCATTCCCGAAACGGCCTGTAACCCCCGTATACCCCAGGTGCCTCTATTGTCCACTAGAAATTCAGCAGCTGGTACGGTTCGCCAAATAGGCTTGAGGACCCACCGAAGGCCATGTGCAGCCAACACCGTAGGTCCATTAAAAAACCGGCCAAGTGTGAATCGGACCCGCGCACCGAGGGTTCCGTACAAACCTGTATTTTTATTATATGATGTAACTAAAAATTTATGGTTTTCGCAATTTTTCCTTTATCTGTGCTATATGGCGTTACTTTGTACCAAATTTCAAGATTCTGAGTTTACGGGAAGTACGCTGTAGGTTTTGATTCCCTTGCGAGTGTCGAAAATTTGCGGCATAAACTGTATCTTTTGATTGCGTTGGCTTAGAAGTTTGATTCTTTCACAGCTCCAAGGGACAGTAGACGAGTATTTGATATAAATTTCAGCTTGATACCTCCACGCGTTCCTGAGAAAAAGGGTCTTGACAGACAGACAGACGGACGGACGGACGAACGGACGGACAACAAAGTGATTCTATAAGGGTTCCGTTTTTTCCTTTCGAGGTACGGAACCCTAAAAACCGGCCAAGGGTGAGTTGGACTCGCACACCGAGGGTGTAAAAGAATTTAAGTAGGTATAAAAGACCTTGCTTCTTACCAAATTTCATGATTTTAGGTCAGTGGGAATTTCAATTGGCGTAGGTAAGGGGGGGAGGGGGCTTGGGGTCCGGACACCCCCCATTAAAAATCAACATACACTAGAAAGAATGAACTTTTTCTCCCAAGTAAATAAAAGGAGCACGTTTTATATCACTATCTATAGGCAAATTGAAGTCTCTAATCTGGACCCCCCCCCCCCCCTGTCTACTCTATACTTACTAATATTATAAAGCTGAAGAGTTTGTTTGTTTGGTTGAACACGCTAATCTCAGGAACTACTGATTCAAATTGAACAATTATTTTTGTGTCGGATAGTCCATTTATCGAGGAAGGCTATAGGCTATATAACATCACGCTACGGCTAATAGGAGCTGAGCATCAATGAAAAATGTTGCAAAAACGGGAAAAAATATATGGCGAAACGTAGTTCGCGGGCACAGCTAGTATCTGATATAAGTTTTAGCTTGATATCTCTACGCGCTCCCCAGAAAAAGGGGTTCGACAGACAGACAGACGCACAACGAAGTGATTCTACGGGTTTCGTTTTTGCCTTTTGAGGTACGGAATAGGGTTGCCACCCGTACTTTATTATAAAGTATTGTACGTTATTTCGGGTAAATGTACTCTATACTTTATGCCAAAGATAAAGTACGCGAAAATACTTTATTTTGCGCGATTTGATTTCTCTGGGATTCATTAAACATTAAATATAAAAAAAATAGTTTATTGTAAGAATGTTTGCGGAATACGGAACGACAGATTATGTAGAGGTCGCCAAAAGCTCATTCTTCTTATAGTTTCTCGTCTATTGGAGGTTAGACAACATCAGGGCAATTTTAATTGTATAAGCTGCTGCTCTGAATAATGAGGTAGTACTGCAGAAAAACCATTCCCGCAGGTTCTTCAACCACAAGTGCCGCCTCCTGTTAGCACTTCTCTTTCCAGCAACTTTCCCCTGAATGATGAGTTGGAGTAGTTTGTATTTAAAATTTCTCATTCGCTTGGTGGTATTCATAAACTCTATCTTTTTCTTGAGCCTACTTAGTACCTACACGGTGGTGATTCGGTCACGCCATAAGATTTTCAAGATACGGCGGTATATCCACACCTCAAACGCCTCCAAGCTTTTTATCATATTTTATGTGAGAGTCCATGGTTCTACACCGTATTGTACAGAAGAAATAGCGGACTAGGTGTAGTCTTAAGTCAAGGCTCAGATCTCGATCAGTTCATTCTGAAAAAGGCTCAACGAGCCACCTGAATGCGGACTTTTATCTCCTGAGCATGTTCACCTCTCTCATTAATCCAACTTCCCAGGTACCCGAACTCAGTCACCCTTATTACCAATTCTGTCCCGACATAGACCTACAAGTCATATTGCGGTGTCTTAGAGATCAACAAGTATTTGGTTTTTTGCAATATTGATGCTCAATCCCATTTCCTTACTTGAATTCATTAACATTATTACGAAGCTCCTGTAATTGTCTGAGATCAAGGCAGTATCATCAGCGTTACATATATTATTGATAGGAGTGTCTTTTACAATAATGCCTGTATGACTAGCTGATCAATTCCGGAAAAGCTCTTCTGCATAGATGGTAATAAGAAGTGGGAGTGATTTCAAAACTTTGATCAATTTCATATGTTGAACTTTATCAAAAGCTTTCACGTAATCGATGAAGCAAATATGTAAGTCACGCTTCATGTCACGCGAGTACAAAAGAGGGCGTCCCTAATGCAATCTATTTCTCTAGCCAGAAGCAGGAATCTATTTCTAAAGCCAAACTGTGTGTCGCCAAGATCTTCACATATTCGGTATATTCTACCATGTACTATTTTAAGGAAGATCTTTAAGACATGACTCATCAAGCTTATTGTTCGGTAATCACTACAAGTTTTAGATCCACTTTATTCGGGATGGTGATAAAAGTTGATAAGCCGTTGATCTGGTATAATACTGGTCGTATATATTTTATTAAAGAGGTTTACGAGTAGGTCTAAATAGTCTTCTTCTATGAGTTATAAGTTTCCCACACCAACTTCAAACTCTTCTGGTCTTGAATCGTGAAATAATTCCTGTATATAATTAGCCCAAACTAACAGTTTCTCTTTCATATCTAGAACTAGAAGATTTTATGGATGAGGACAGGAGTTTCCCGTTTTCGGTGCATCTTTGACCTTCTTGTTAACCAAAGCCAAAAAAACCATATGCTCATTCCTGAACGCAATTTAGCCGCAAATGTCAACATTGTCATGTCAAGGTGCTTAAAAAAATTCGTTTGTAAACATAAAGTGCAATAAAGTTGCTAGAAGTAACGAAACATATATTTAAAGCATGATAATAAAGTGGAATAAAAAGTACTTTATGCTCCCACAATGTACTTTTTTTTCAACCTTTTGAAAGCCAATGTACTTTATATGGACAAAAAAAAAGGTGGCAACCCTATACGGAACCCCAGAAAATCCATCAGAAATAGTAACATAATTTGTTGCTTTTTATGTGACAGAGGCTCAATATTATTTGTAAGGTAAACAATGATAATTATAAGTCGCTGTATCTTGCAATTTCACTCGAACTATTCAGGATATTACGCAATGTTTACGACAGGCCACTTATATTCGAGGAAAAGGAATTATGTTTTCGCTAACAGGAATTCATCGAAGGCAGTTACGTGCCACTTATGTAACGAATTTCTTTTCATGTGTATCTTCGCCGAGATTCCGACAAATTAATGTTTAAGTTTTGCGTGGAAGTAGGCAAAGATTGGTAACAAAGTTACGTATTAATAGTTATTACGTAGCAAAATTCTTATGTATGTTAGATACACACACACCTACGTTAATATTAGGAAAACTGCAAATGAGAACTGTCATGATTTTTATGTTTGCTGTTTTTATAATTTTTGTTTTACAAGTGAACAAAGTTAGTTTTTAAAGCGAGTTCTAGGCTAAGACCTCAAAATCCTAATAAAAACCAATGTGACCTCATCGATATCAATGAGCTATACTTTTATAATATTATTTGCATTTGTTACCGATAAAATCGTGTAGACCACGGCTATATACTCGTAGCATCTACGAGTATAAGGTCTGAATGTTTAGTTTATTACTTATTTACCAAAAACAGCTTTTATGAGTTTAGAATTTAAAGATATTAAAATAGCGTAGTGACGTGACATCTCCAGCCGTGCCCGCGACTACGTTTCGCTTATAGTTTTTGGATGGAGATTTTCTCAGCTTCCTGTGCGGGAAATTCGAAAATTCCTACCTTTGTGGTCGCTACATGGCAACTAACTCCTGTACCGAATTTCATGCTTCTAGCTCCAGTAGTTTTGGCTCTACCTTGATCTCGCACCCTCTCACAACCAATTCGTAAAGGTACCCACTCATAAATGCTGATGTGAGAAGACGTAACGCATACATAGCCAACACAAGCCATATCAAAGTCAAGCCATAGCGCCTAGTCATTTCATTTCCTCTCTTACCCTTCAAACCGCAACACAGCAATGCAAACATCGCTGCTTGGGGACAGAAATAGGTAAGATAGAGGAATCCGCGCAGATTTCTGATGCAGGGTTGTTACGGATGCAAAAACGCGGATGAGGATTATTAGAGGTTCACTTCCGCGGATGCGGATTTCAGTATTTTTTTAAGATATTTTTTTTATAGTGGCCAAATGAATCCATTCCACCTGATGGTAAGTGGAAGTGGGGTCCATATGCAAAGATAGCTAGTGCAGGAGAGAGAATACACGCTGCACTAGCCACCCTCAACTTGCTGACCTGCAAGATGCTTCTTCACGGTAAGTACACAAATACACGAAAATCGAATTAATTTTAATAGGTTTTATTTAATCGTGTTATAACAACAAAATTAAATCGGTTTTTACAACAGCAAATACGCGCAAGGCACGTGCCACTCTGGTCCCACCTACTTTCTTTATTTGTCACTTGTACAGATATGAATTCACATCGATAAAAGCTCCTAATTAATTGATGCGGATGAGGATGTCTAAATTAATGCGAATAATCCGCATTTACGGATGCGAATATCCGTAACACTCCTGGTTTGTAGTATCGAATCTCCCTCTGGCATAAACTAGTTATTAATCCAACAACCCTTGAATTCAAAATTTCACGCACAAAAGTAACATGTGGGATAGACCATAATTTTTTTTAAACACAAGGGTATTGAAACGTCATTTGAGAAAGAAACCGGAGCGTCCTAAAATCCTGATTTCTGTTAATTCACATTTCACCGTCTCATGGAAGCTTTTTCAATATCGCGCCGGCTTCTGGGGTCCATAAATTAAGGGGGCCACTCAAAAAAAGTCAATTTTGTCGCACTCCAGAAGCGATTAAGGCTGGAACAGAATAATATAGCTACTGGACTTGTCCTTACCATTTTAATTTTCGCTTCTTACGGTAAAAGCCTTTAAGGTAAAGTGTGCGAATGATTTGACCATTTGAATGTCTATTTCATCGTTTCGCCCAAAAGGATTAATTGGAAAACTGAATCCAGTGGATTTACAAGCAATTATCAGTTTTTTATGAATCATTCTGAATAATTGTTAATTAACGATTCGCACTGGGCTCGCAGTAGCTTTTTAGTGGCATAAGGGGATTTTGCAAAAAGGGGAGTTAGCAGGAAGGGAATACATGAAAATGGGGATACAAAATAGGTACAGCTTGTTTCAAACCTAAAAAAGAAAGAAAAATGTAGGTATATTGGACAACAACCACTCTAAATAATTGATAAACATAATCCCAATCTTGTGATTACACAGTTTGCCTTATAATTTGATAGGAATTCTTTCGCACATTACGCCTGTGAGTTGTCTCCACTTCATCCATCCTGTGGTTGTTCTGTGAGTTACATCTTGCTCGATCCTGCCGTCACTGCTGATGATAGATCCTAGGTATTTAACATGGTCGACTACCGGTACCTTCGATGTGGAGTTGTAACTGAGAGTTGTTGTGTGCTTTTTTTAACCGACTTCAAAAAAGGAGGAGGTTATCAATTCGGTTGTATTTTTTTTTAATGTTTGTTACCTCATGCTGGTATTAAATTAGGGTTTCTTTCACTAAAAAGATTTCATTCACTAAAAAGTTAAAAATAATTTTTTTTTTACAAAAAATAGAACCGACTTCAAAAACACTGAAAACTTAAAAACAATCTTCTTCTATATTGAAGTCGGTGACAAATTTTAACACTTTCTAGGAGATCATCGTTTGGCGCCGACTTCAATAAAGAAGAAGATTATTTTTAAGTTTTCAGTGTTTTTAACTTTTTACGATTGATTCTGAGACCGTTGCTTTCAAGTGATTTCGTGTAATGCCGGACGAAATCACTCCACATATCTGTGGAGATAATTTAATTTAATGTCTTGTCTATTTTACCGTGTACATACAATAAATAGTACAATGATAAATAAATAAATACTTGCTCAATACTTGTCTTATAAATCCGTTTGGCTTTGAATATGACTAATAATGAAACATTTGGCTCAGGTTCGTTTGAATGTTATATTTTTATAACATACACATATTTATAATCCTATCATTCTTTAAAACATTGTCGAGTTCTTCATATTAACCTTAGGATAAAAAGTTGAAAACCCAAGTAATTTCAACGAAACACTCTAATGAAAAATAAGCATTGACCATTCAATTATCTAAAAAGATACTCTTACTCGGGATAGCGTCGCTCGCGGCCGCTGCATAATCATAACACTCCCTTTTTACGTTCAATCAGGGAACCCTAATAAAGAAACGATTATTGCCATGAAACTCTTCAGCGGATTTCGCTACTAAATTGGACGTTTCGAAGTGTTCGGAAGTTTCGTGAGCTCTCTAAAGAGTAGGATTGTTTATGTAAAAAAGTGAAAAACAATGGACTGTTTATATATTTTTGTCACCGCTCAGAAGCCAACAGCGAACTTGCACGAGAAAAAAACGCAATATAAAGTGATACTAGCAAACGTATGCTGATAAATGATTGGTTGAAGTTGAAATTTCCGATTCAAAAGCTCCGAGAATATTCCCAACTAGCAAATTTTTCTTAAGAAAGCAGCGGGTTTTGCCTTGAATCTTAAATTAGTCCTTTTATCTTGTTAACGTCAGTGATAATGCTGCCTGCATTATAAAAATTATCATAGTGCATGTTCCGGAACAGTGATAGTAAAAATCCTACTGGTTCCGTCGACATTTAGCAAAATTATCTGTAATTTGCAATAAATAACCTAAAAGCAAACTTACATCTCAAACACTCAAATTATATTATAATGTTTGTTTCTGTTATGTCTTCTAAACTACAGTTTTATTTGTAGATATTAACACTATACACACAATTTAAAGCTGATAATCGGTCGAAAACATATTTTGGAATAGGTCGATGTACTGTTAACAGTATAAATTATAGATCATTCTGTAGGTAAAGTCATCAAAATTAGGTTAGTAATTTGAAATAATTAAAATACATTGCTTGATTCAAACTTTTATTTCCTAAATCTTTTTAAAATAGAAAGTATTATTTTTGTTAAACCTATTATCATAATTAGGAAAACAGTACCAATATTTGACTTGAATATACATTTTGAAACATCTTTATGAATAGGTAATCTAAAAAGCACTCATTACAATGTCAATTACGAACTTTGTATAAGCCTCTACGTTGAAAATAGTCTAAATCACAAAATGTTAGAAAAAATATAGTAGGTAAGCTATTAGGTACAAGAAAAATAAATCTAATTACAATGACAGGAAAGTGTCCAATTTTCATTAGAGGTGGATTCTACATTTTTGGAATATTTTTTGTATTTATTTTTTGGGAAGTACAATACGCTGTCTTTCTCTCATTTGTCAGGAACAGCAGATAAACATTCCTTACGATTATATAAATTTGTCGATATCCAGAATAGCAACCATTTTTTTTTCGTTTCTTCAAAAAGGCCTAAAAAGAAAAGTTAACATAAGACATCAAAAACACTGCTAATTTATCCAAGCATTTTTATGAAGGAACCCTAACATTTCAATATGACCTGACTGGAAGATAAACATACCCTTTACATAAAGTACCAAAGTCTTATAACAGCACTTGCTCAGATTCTAGGTTTGAGAATAGTTTTAGTCAAAACACATTATAAAAATCATTACACATTTAAAATTTAAATTGATACAGTTATAAAGGAGCATTAATAATTTGATATAAATACCTACCAATAATGACAAAAAACTCACCTTCGCATTAATAATGCAATCACGATTGATTTGCAAGATACCTAGTATCTTGCAAATCAATCGTTCTATATGTTATCACTATTATTATAATGGCCGATACACATTGAAACTTTTTAAAAAGGAATAAAAATAACTATGCTTACTCTCCAGTATTGATATTATAACTGACTTTAAATCTTAATTTTGCACTCAATTAGCACTGTAGAAGATTATTGGCACAAATTAATGCGCTTTCAAGGTTAAATCAAGACTAAAAAGCATTTTCTACAGCGTTTGCGGAATCAAAGCAAGATTAAAGGTCTTGAATTTTGTGCCCAAAACGAGACTTGTAGAAGACTACAAAACTATCCTAAAACTATTTTAAAATGCATTAAGCAAAACGAATTACGCATTGCTGACTAAAACAAGACCAATTTTTGCTAGTTGGGTTGCCATTATCCAGGAAGAAAACAGGGGACTATGTTTGTATAGAAAAACGACCTCTAGTGCACGGCGACTTATTTATTGCAAAGTAATATAGTTGATAGCATAGCTTAAACGTAACGTAAACGTAAAACTTTTATATCATTTATTGTTGTATTTCCTGATTCACAGCTATTTGAAAATATTTAACAGAGTGATCATTGGATTTTTTTCTGTTGAGTGAAATATTATTAATCATTTTTCTTAAAGAAGTTTTGATAATAGGTTCAACAATATTATATATGAATTTTAAAACTGTAAGTTTTATATTTTTGGCGGTACAGTAAAAGAAAATTTCTCGGGAAGAAGGAAGAAGATTTCTCAATAATCGGGAAGGGGGTCAGTTAGTAATATAATAAAATTATGTATTGCGTTTTCACAAAATAATAACACTCCAACAGCCACAGTGCTGCAACATTTTACCTCCAATCGCGCGGCTGAGTCCAGAGTAAACAATGAGATGTGCTGCGACATTTTTGCCCCAATTGCTTGGTGCTCTCCATTCTGTTAGTTTAAGCAAATTTCAACCCTAATACCTTAATGTTTAGAGTGTTTTCCGTGAAAAACAATTCAATGCCTAAGACGAAACGTCGCTGGGCATTTACTTACCAACAATTTCCAACACTGCATGGAAATATTGTGGATGTTATTAAGCATCATCACGTGGATTTTACGAATACAATCTTTGCGTAGCGGAGAGCCTTATACACCAACATGTTCCACGACTCTGTTGTATTAGTTGAACAAGTTGTATTTTCTTTTCTCCTGTTTGTTCTTTACATTTTTATACAACAAACTGGAAATTAAATTGCTTAATATTCGAATATTTGTTATCTTGATGTTCTCTTATGTCCAACGACATAGGCCTCCCCTGGAATTTCCAAATCGAGCGGTTCAGCGCCTACCGCACCTAGCGGCTTCCCGCGACCTTCACCAGATCATCGGTCCACCTTGTGGGGGGCCTACCAACGCTGCGTCTGCCGGTACGCGGCCATTCCATCATTTCTGATGCGATCGCGTCATGAAACCCCGAGTATAGCTCTCTCCATTGCCCTTTGAGTGCAGTTATTCATAAGTTCGGTTGTTCGGGCACCGGCACACAGCGCGACAGCAATATATTTTCTCAAACATGCTCGGAAATGTAGGCATTATTGTAGTAAAAAGAAGACACAAAGTTTGTAATTCTTGGCTCATGCATTACTTTATCGGCCTAGGCCAGGAAAGTAAGTATGAAAATTCATTTTTGGCCGCTGCTCCAATGTTTTTTAATTTATCTATAACTTGAATTATGTAACTTATCATACAGCCAATTGCTACCACATTACAAAAAATGCACTCTTCGAGCATATACAACGTGTCTCATATCTCCCCATAAAAATTATACCTAATATTTAATTTTATTAAACTATCAAAAGTGCCAACCTAAAACTGTTCTAAAACTGAATTTTCATAAATTTGACAATTAAATTCGATTGATATGACAAGTTATTAAAGTTGACACATTCTTATTACACTGTATTTCATAATTAATTCCAGTATTACGTCTCTCATTATTTCCTTGCAATTATTGAGAAAAGCACTATACATACCTCGGCGGGAATGGGATTGCCGGACTCGTAATTATTGCCTCGCTCACGCTCGGCCTTGAAAGCATAACTCGTCCGGCAATCCCTAACTTCCCGGCCTCTGCAGTAATGTACTATTTCATTACTTATACTTGAAAGTAGGTCTGAAATTGCCTGACTAGCGGGTTGAAAGTAACACTTTTCAGCTTTAGGGAGAATCGTTTTCTACTGACAGCTGTCATTAAAAAAACTAGTTCCAACTTTCTATACTTACAGCCACTCAATTACAGCGCGATGTAAATTTGAAATAACAAAGTCAAGTATTAATTAAATAATATGTATCTGTTAAATGACTTTATTATAATTTTTTTTCAACTATTTCTTTAAAATAACATAGATTTGGTCAAAGTATTTACCATTTTGTCAATGATGAAAATGAACAATTATGTCTGGATAGCTGGCCGGCCACAGAAAACAAACAAAATAGGAGGGAAAGCGGCAATCCGATTTTCATTTGTTTTTTCGAGTTGTAGAGTTTAGTTTATACCTACTTCCGTATACCAGAGATTTGTATTAACACAATGAGGTTATCTGATTTAGATACGGATTTAACGCCTGCCCCCCTAGCACGTCCACCAAAACACGATATGATAAAGCGGTTTATCGCGGTGAACTGTCAAAATACAATAGGGTTTCGTCGTATTTTGACAGTTCACCGCGATAAATCGCTTTATCATATCGTGTTTTGGTGGACGTGCTACGGGGGCTGGTTTCACAATAGAAGAGGGTAAAGCAGAAGTTATTGATTTATCTATACAAATAAATAAAATTGAAGTGCCTGTTTGTAATGTTAAAATAACAAGTTTTTACTAAATGGGTATGAATGTATAACGGGTACCAATAACAAAAACACAATTTAAAAAAATTGTCTGTCTGTATGTTTGTTCCCGCTAATCTCCGGAACGGCTGGACCGATTTTGACGGGACTTTCACTAATAGATAGCTAATTATATAAGGTATAATATAGGCTAACTTCAACAAAAGTTACAATTCCACGCGGACGAAGTCGCGGGCACAGCTAGTTTTAAAATAAAATTTACTCATTATTTTAGCTAATTCGTGTATTTATTTTTACTATCCTTGTATTTGTAATAAAAAGCACAGTGTTACACACCCACACACAAGCAAACACACCTCGGGTTAAAGACTTATTTAGTCCCTCGAGCGAGCTATTGGCGCCCTCGCTACGCTCGCGCGCCAAACTCCGTCTGGGGACTAAATCAGTTACATTCACCCCTAGGGTAACACTGTAGGTACTATTTCATAGCTCATACTCGGAAAGTAGGTCTGAAGTTGCCTGGGGAGCGAGTTGAAAGTAATACTTTTCAGCCGTAGGGAGAATCGCTTTCAACTGACAGCTATTAAATTTAAAAAAAAAATTTATTTTTACTTTCATTGAACCATGTTCCAACTTTTTATACAGCCACTCAATTACATTGCGATATAAAATTTCAATAACATCAAGTTAACTATTAATTAATTAATATATTTTTAAAATAACTGTATTATAATTTACTTTCAACTATTTCTTCAAAATATTATAGATTTGGGCAAAATATTTACCATTTTTTCAATGGTGAAAATGAAAAATAATGGCTGAATAGCTGGCCGGTCAAAGAAGAAAAAAAATCAACATAGGCAGGTAAGCGGCAATTCGACCTTGTGCATTTCATTACGAATAAAAGCAAAGTAAAAATAAAAACATGAATTATCTATGGAAAAAAATAGTGACTTTTCACCCTTAGGGTAACAATGTACCTATTTTTGAATTGTTTGAGTGTAGTGTTTATTTTTTAGTGTTTCCTTTTAAGTAGCGGCGTAATTGAAAATTTAATTTTGGACTGGATCTGACCCATTATTTTTATTAGTAGAATTGATTCTACTCAAGATTCTGAATAAACTACTCACGTTCACGTTTCATTTAATTTAATCAACACGTTGTACACTTTTTTTTAACATTTTTACTGGCGTAATTGCGATAAAAATAGGGGACAAAAAAAAATGACTTCCAAATTTCATACATTATATCCTTTTTAGGGTTCCGTAGTAAACAAGGAACCCTTATAGTTTCGCCATGTCTGTCTGTCTGTCTGTCCGCGTTTTTACTCAGAGACTATTAGTACTAGAAAGCTGTAATTTGGTATGAGTAGGTGTATATTGGGCATTCTAAAACAGTTTTCATCAAATCACCGTAAACGAACGCAGTGAGATTTGCGGAGCGTAGCGGAGCTAGAGCGCAGCGAAGCGTAGCTCAAATCATCAAATGTAGTTTGAGATTGCCCAATATACAAATCAAATCAAATCAAATCAAATCATTTATTTGCTTTAAATAGGGTTACATTGAGTTCTTAATCATATTACAAGTTCTTACCTATTTAGCAGATACCAATATCAGCATGCAAATTCAGGGATTTTAAAGCAATGACACATCGATCATAAGATGTTACAATCAGCGTTAATTTGTAATTTATATTTAATTAATTCAATTAATCCAACATTAACTAGGCTAATCTAAGTTATTCCAGTTCTAATTTCTATATTTCATTCAAATTCAATGTCATATAATTTAATGTCTTTAATATAATAAAATTTAATCCATTTCAATTTAAATGTATTCGATTCAATTTTAATATTCACTTTTGTTCGATTCAATTTAATTTCAATTATATTTTTTATTAATTTGACTTAATTCACTCAAATTTCATTTAATTAATATTTTAATAATGTCTAGAATTCATTCAATTAAATTTTATTTAATTTAATTTAATTTAGTCCAAACTAATTCGATTCAATTTAATTTAACTAACATTTTATTTATGTGCTAAAAATTCCTCGACAGAGTAGAATGCTTTCTCTAGAAGCCATTTACGCAAATGTCTAGCAAACATAGTATAAGGTAAATGCTTCAAATGTTCAGGTATTTTATTAAATATTTTAATAGACATTGCGTAGCTGTTTTTAAGGAAGCGTTTTGTTTTTGGGACCGTGTCGAGTACAAGTCTATTTGGATTTCGAAAATTCCTATTGGTAAAACTATTTAGTTTCGTGAATAAGCCTATATTTTGTTTGACGAACTTGCATATCTCAAGTATATAAAGACACGGGAGTGGTAAAATATTTAGAGTCCTAAAGAAGGGTTTACATGATACATCCGAAGCTATGTGAATTATAGCCCTAATACATCTTTTTTGAGCAACAAAAGCATTATGAATATTGGTGCCATTTCCCCAAATTATTAAGCCATATCTAAGCACCGACTCAACATATGCAAAATAGGCAGTAATGGCGGTATTTTTATTTGCCACCTTTGTCAGCTTGTATAGTCCAAATGAAAATCTATTAATCTTGTCACACACTGTTTCTATATGTTCTTTCCAGTCCAATTTTGAATTTATGTCGATACCTAGGAATCTTACTTTTTCAGCGTCGTTTAATATATGTCCCTTATAATTAATGCTTATTGTATTATTTATAAAATTATTAAAATTCATTATCAATGTTTTATTTAGATTAATTTTTAAATTATTCTTTTCCAGCCATATAATAATTTGTCCTAAAGTATATGTTACATCACTTTTGTGTTGTTCTATATTTTGTTGCTGGTCTGAGGTGACAATGACAGAAACATCATCCGCAAACAAAACATTATACAGGGTTAAATTATTCATACCATTAAATTGTAATTTTTGATAAATAAAGAGTTATGCGAGTATATTGAATCACCATATTTGTTTGCATTAATAAAACGCAGAAATTTTTGTTAAAAATATTTTTTTATTATAAAGCAAGTAACAAATATCATCATAGCTAAACTAGAACAATACTTTAAATACAAATTTTCATTCAAGTACAATTTACTGAAGTCATAAATTACATGTGCTTAAGTACCACTTTTTTATGAATAAAACATTCCTTAGAGCGCACTCTTTTTTATGAGTTATACAATTGAAGTTAGCTCCACCTTTAGCATAACTATTGCGCAATGTTGCAAAATTAGGACAACCTTTGCCTTCAACATTTATCAAAAAGCAATCAGAACACAAATCTTTAATCCATTTTTGCTTTTCAACACCTTTCATTATTATGGTTTGGTCCTTTAAAATTGGAATAATTAATCTCTTAAATTCTCTGAAATCTATATTGCCTTGACTTCAGTATATTCCTCTGTTGCGTTCAATCCAATTGACTGCTCTTTTTTCTTCGGCAGATAATTTTAGATACGAATATGGAGGTTTTATTAAAAAGACTTGCGTAAACTCTTTTGTGGCTAACGCAAATTCCTTAATAATAAAATTTTTTTTGCAGTCTTTGAATCCTTGAACATCAACAAAAAGTATCGAACTCTTATCAGCACTCATTGTTTCGTTGTATTCCACTGTTTAACATAAAGTTGAAGTTTGTTCTTTCAAATACCTTTTGATTGCACTTTATTTAGTTAAGATATTTTCTTCACAATATTGCTCAGAGGTTTGTACTCAAAAATGCAGTCATTTAAAATCAAGCAATATGCTGCTGTCTGATCCGGGATTTCTTGGTCTGTTTCAATCTCCACTCTGACATCGATTGATCCCTTTATCATTTCTTGTTGGTGAGAACAATCAATAACAAATAATGGGGCAACGTCTCTGAATTCCTTCAAGCTCATCAACGGCTCTGGTCGCCGTCCATGATAAGACTGTTGGAATCTTGCATATTGTTCGTATAATAAATGAAATTTATCCTCTGAGAAACTGACATTCAATCCTTCATAAGGGTAATACGATGAATTTAAATATACTTTTAAATCTCGTACATTGCAGTGATCGAACTCTGCCATTGACATTTCCGCATTGTGTTTGCGATTGGTTTGCAAGGCTATAATAACGAATCTTGGTTTCTCTATCTGTGACGAATTTTTGATAGACCAAGTGTGTTTACGTGTCTTCGGTAATAATGGATATTCATACAAATCCCGCCATGTACCAATGTGTTTTTCGTTTCGAATTTCATATGTACATTTGTCTGACGCTCTTACGGTGAAGGAAAACATCGTGAGGCAACCTGCATACATCTGCGAAGAAATTCAATGATGTATGTGAAGTCGACCAATCCGCACTGGGCCAGCGTGGTTGACTAAGGCCTAATCACCCTAATATAGGGTAGGCTCGAGCCCCTCGGTGGGGACGTATATGGGCTGTGATGATGATACAAATCCCAATTTCGAAATGCTAGTGTAATAGGCCTGTCCTTTTCTAGATGTTTCAACAAATTGATTCTTTCACGATCTGATACTTTAACGTGCGGAACTCGCCAAACAACTTTGCTAATAGTTATATCTTCGACCACCTCTCCGACATTTAATTTCAAAGCATTGAGATTCGTATTGCTTCTTAATAGCACCAATTCATGTTTGGAGTTAATTATAACTTTTTCATAATCTTCTGCAAAACCTAAAATTTTCTTCAACGGCACAGAAGCCGAAAAAATTCCTCCGTTAAGATTGTTTGTACCAGAAGTTGACCATCCCCATACACGTGAGCATTTAGATTCATTATCATTTAACGAGAGGTACGATTTTATTGTTGTAGTTATGCCAGCATTTTTTATTTTGTCTATTTCTATTCCGTTTAACTCATATCGAATATCTTGAAATAAATATAGTATTGGATTGTTGATAAAATACACATTTGATATTTTTTCTTTAGTCGAACTATTATAAACATTGGCTTTACCCTCAATATACAAAGTGCTGAGTGAGGGTAACAGACATAGATCTTGTTGATTAATAGGTATTCTTATTTCATCATTCTTGTTGAAACTTGTTACGTACGGTTTATAAGAATGATATTCGAAACTTTCAATACTATTGTCGTATGATGTTGATTGAGATATATTTAAAATATTCATTTTAACAAGCCAATCAACTTCAAAAATTCCTTATTGTTTTTGGTGAGCTTCTTTTTTATGTGAAGCGGTGTGCTTTTATGAGGTGATCTTCTAGTACTAACTTGAATGCAAGCTGTGTCATGATTTTTATTGAAATTTATCATTTTTACGAAAATGTAGATACAGTTGTACTTCTTCGTCTCGTAAATTGATTTGTTTATTCTCGGCGTCTAATAATTGTATAGTTATTGCACTTATAGAACTTTTATTTACAGGAAAATATATTAGATTTTTCGGCACTTCAATGATCCGAAAACCAGGTGGTACGTTAGGAACAAACTCGTGAATAATATGACTTGCAGATCCATTCACGAATGACCCACTAACTACGTCGCATTCGATGCGCACAATGGTTGTTGGCAATATACTGACAGGATACAGAGATTCGGTCCTTTTTAATGCCTTTATTGTTTCTCCACCAAAACCTAAAATCCTTCTAAGTGAGTCACTTTTGTTAAAATGAACATCTTTAGTACAAAAAATTGTAGTTTTTAAGGTATTATTATTACAAGTTAATTTTAACATTGCATTTCTAATGTATGTCTTTAAATAATCACAGATATCTTGAAGTTCATAAGCTCCTTCAGGTATTTCGATTACTTCGTTATCGTCATAGTAGAATTTATTATTTCTTTTATCTATGTTGGGTATAGAATTAAATGTTGAAAATACAACAATCCACACTCATAGTATCCACTTAATTCCAAAGTAGGTGAGTAGTTTGTTATCAGAGAGGATCCTTTTCCAGTTAAAGACACAGTGAAAGACATTTTACTACTGATAAAGAATTTTATTTCAAGCTTTATATAAATGTGTTTTCCAATACTCCTTTAAAAATTTTATACAAAGGTGGCCGCAATTAACAGAGTCAAATGTTTGATATTGCTCATAGTTATAATTTAAAGAAACATTTCTTAAGTAATCAAGTAGTTCTAACGGAGGTTTCAGATTACCAAAACTATCAAAATATTCAGCATACTTATTTTCTTTCACGTAGGCTACCCAATGTGTTCCAATGTTATTTGAAGTATCTAAATTTATAATACCGCATTCTATCTTCCTTGGTTTTGAGGGCAACGTATCCCTCATGAAAACACCACGAAAAAATGGAATATCACTAGCATGTTCTAATATATCCCAATTAGTTAATGCCCGCCTAGGTAGCCGCTTTATTAGTTTTTTGAGGGTTTCAAATATAGACCTGCACCCTTTTTATAAGGTCTAATATATAATCCTTTTCCGAGAGCAACCGCCTCCATCATCTTATTATGTCGTTCCGATTCTTGAAGAGCTTTTTGAGCTGCTTTTGAATCATTAACCGCTTTTGCTATGCCAGCTGCTCCACCAGCCAGTGAACCTAAAGCTGATAATCCCGCGAAAATAGGAATTAACGGTAACAGTCCTCCACATTTTGGAATAGGAATACAACGAGGTAAACTCATTTTATTTTGATTTCTAAATAGTTTTTTTTGCAGCGGCGAGCGCATATTTAATAGTAGAATTTGTGTCTTTAGATTTTATTTTTTTTAATTTAGATTTGAGTTTTTTCACAGCTGTCATAAACGACCGAGCACCTGCACCAGCTCTTAATTTGGCCTTCATAGCATTTTTTACTATCCATGAAGCAATTTTTTCTTTCTTTCTAGCGTCTTTTGATTTCAATCTTCTTTGAGCCATATTTAATAGATCTAGATCAGCTTTGTGCCTTACGTTAGCGTCGTTGTTTATGTAAGCAATATCGTGGTGCATACAAGCGTTATCCAATTTATTAATTCCTCGCTGACCCTTAAGTAATCGTTTCTGAAGCTTTGTGCCGGGGCCGCAATATTGGTAGCCCGGTAAATGTAACTCAAACGGAATCTTATTTATTAAGCTGTTTATGATACCACTTCCTTTCTTCATTGATAAACAAAAAGTGAATCAATAAAGATATCTTGAGCTATTTTATATCATAAAACCAATTTATTCTTACCAACCCAACTATTTTCGCTATTACTTAATCCTAACCATTTTACAAACAATTTGTTTCCTTTTCTTTTTATAACCTTTTCAATGAGGTATAGGTCTGGAAACTTAGTTTTTTGTAACTCGTATGCATAAAATGAGCCGAGGATTCTTTGATTGCGTCTGTCCTCTATTTGATAACTTGTTGGGTTAGTGTGATTAACTTTTACTATACGAAATATTTCGGTGGACCAGTTTGGCGTATAGCCTTTGTAAAAATCTGCTTTATATCTACTTATGCGAACATAGTCACCAACACGAAATGTATATCCCCGACTTGTTTTATTCTTTTGAGAATTCATAATATAACCTTTGACTATAAGCTCATTTACTTTGTTAACTTCCACAGGCTTAAATTTTGTTATTCTATGCAGTGTTATTGTAGTGTTCTACAACGTCCTTTAAAATATTTTTATACCATTGGTAATTTCCGTTCAAACTAAATAGTTTGTAAAGGTGAGATTTAATTGTTCTTATAACTCTTTCTACTATAGATGCTTTTTTGATAGAATATGTTGAATAATGATTAATATTATACTTTTTCATTAATTGTTTAAAATTATCATTGTAGAATTCTGTGCCAATATCAGTTTGTAAATTTTTAGGTTTTCGTAATGATGTAGTTAAAATACTTTGCATTGCATCTGTAACATAATTTTTCGCTTTTGATTTTAAAGATCTGATCCATACATATTTTGATAAAGTGTCAATTACGATAAGAATATATTTATACCCTTTATTAAACTGTGAATATTTTTGCAAATCTATGAGGTCGGCTTGCCATAAATCATCTATTCCTTTTATGTTCGTACATCGCCGGGAAAAATTCCTTCTTGCTGCTTTGTGAAGCTCATTCACTATGTCTTGTTTGCTCATTATTATCTGGTTTCTCTTGAAGCATGTGATCAATTTCGGGTTTATTATATTTATTTAAATTATACATGTACATACATATTTACAATTACTAACGAATATTATCTCCAAATTAAAAAGTCTTCTTTATAATAACGGATGCGATTTCTAATTTTCATTTTTCGATACTACTATTTAAAACAGATAAACAATAGGTATATCGTTCTATTAGGCGAACCGAATGTATCTATAGCATAACGATATTGATACGACATGACGACAGAACCATAGAAGTTTAAGAAAATTATTGTAATAATACATAGGTGGTATTCATCGGCAGCATCTCATACACGTTCCCACCGCACTACCCTATTTAATTAGGATGTTAAGACCTAGTTAAATGCCTTAATATTCTGAGATAGAAAACCTTGAAAATGTGTCTAGTAAATCGCAATCAAGCCACGCCAAAAGTATACTGTTTACAGTCAAACAACACAAGTGTTTTCATCTGAAATAAGGGTTCACGTTTGACGAAGGCAGAGTGTAGAACGGTACAGATACTTATTCGGAATTGAGTCCTGAAGCCAGGAAACCTCAACCAGTTTAAGTTCTGTTGTTATTGCACTGCTACCTAGTTAAATGCCTTAATATTTTAAGAAAGAAAACCTTGAAAACGTGTCTAGTAGACTGAATTCAAGTATGCCGAATAAATCGATTGCGATCCAACCACACAAGTGTTTTCCTTTGAAATAAGGGTTCACGTTTGACGAAGGCAGAGTGTATAACGGTACAGATACTTATTCGGAATTGAGTCCTGAAGCCAGGAAACCTCAACCAGTTTAAGTTCTGTTGTTATTGCACTGCTACCTAGTTAAATGCCTTAATATTCTGAGATAGAAAACCTTGAAAATGTGTCTAGTAAATCGCAATCAAGCAACGCCAAAAGTATACTGTTTACAGTCAAACAACACAAGTGTTTTCATCTGAAATAAGGGTTCACGTTTGACGAAGGCAGAGTGTAGAATGGTACAGATACTTATTCGAGAGTTGAGTCCTGAAGCTACGAAACCTCAACCTGTTTAATTTCTGTTGTTAATGCACTGCTACCTAGTTAAATGCCTTAATATTTTAAGAAAGAAAACCTTGAAAACGTGTCTAGTAGACTGAATTCAAGTATGCCGAATAAATCGATTGCGATCCAACCACACAAGTGTTTTCCTTTGAAATAAGGGTACACGTTTAACGAAGGCAGAGTGTATAACCGTACAGATACTTATTCGATTATTGAGACCTAAACCAGGCAACCAGCCAGGAAACCTCAACCAGTTTAAGTTCTGTTGTTATTGCACTGCTACCTAGTTGAATGCCTTAATATTCTGAGATAGAAAACCTTGAAAATGTGTCAAGTAAATCGCAATCAAGCAAAACCAAAAGTATACTGTTTACAGTCAAACAACACAAGTGTTTTCCTTTGGGATGAAGTTTTGGCTGGGTTAGTGTATATAATATACGGAGAAACTTGTAAGGGGAACCAGTACTGATACTCAGGAAGCCCACATACAGTTTAAGCTCTGTAATTATTACGCTCTTCCCTTGCTAAAATCTAGCCTGAGGTTGAAGACCACGAAAACGTTTCTAGTAGACTGAAAACGTGTGTACTGAAAAACGAAATATACTGAAAAATGAAATGAAATATACTGAAAAATGAAATGATATGAAATATACTGAAAAATGAAATGAAATATACTGAAAAATTAAATGATATGAAATATACTGAAAAATGAAATGAAATATACTGAAAAATGAAATGCAATATGTTGAAACAATGAAATTAAATATACTGAAAAATTCAATGAAATATACTGAAAAATGAAATGAAATATACTGAAAAATGAAATTAAATATACTGAAAAATGAAATGAAATATACTGAAATATGAAATATGGGGTGCAGGAAAGGAGCCTCCCAGTGTGGCGCATTTCATATGCGTCCGGCGCACCCCGGGCAACAGACTGCGTGGATGACGACTCGGTAACGCAGACTGGCTGATCCTTTCACTACTGCTCGATGGCAAGTAAAAACTTACTTACCTGCCCACCCCAAGCGTATCCTAATACCTGCACACGCGAAAACCTGCAAAGCTACAGACAACATAATATCCGTGGCGGAGTACTGTATGTATCTGAATCGACACGGAAGAATAGAAACATTATGAAATGAAATGAAATAAAAAATCTTCTTTTCCATTTAACCCTATATAATGTATATTGGGCAATCTTAAACTGTTTTCATCAAATCACCGTAAACGAACGCAGTGAGATTTGCGGAGCGTAGCGGAGCTAGAGCGCAGCGAAGCGTAGCTCAAATCTCACTCCGTTCGTTTGCGGTGTTTTGATGAAAACTGTTTTAGAATGCCCAATATACACCTACTGGTATGGGTATGTATGTTAAATAATGTGTTCTTATATAATGTGAACTAACATAGCTAATCTTGTAATGGAAGTTGAGCTCAAACTTTTGCTTTGAGATCAGCTTCCAATTGACGACTCTGTAACAACACAGGGAAAAAAAATAACTCTTGCTGGTTTTACAAGGTCTGCCGCCGTAGACTTGTGAACCAATGGCGTAGCTGCTTTGACGTGCAAGAGTGATTGTTACAATCCTATTTGAATAAGAGATATTAAATTTGAATTTGAATTAATCATGCCAAAAAAGTGGTAGCAAAAAATATATCAACAAAAATTTGTTAGGGAGTTTGCCATTGTTCTTTACGGACCAGGTGAAGTTAAGTAAATATACATATAATCATTGCAGCTTTAATCATAATAATAATTTCTAATTTAATAGCAACGTGTTGTGAGGTGTGAGTGTGAACTCAAAGTTGGCATTTGCAACTACGGAACCCTACACTGCGCGTGGCCCGACACGCACTTGGCCGTTTTTTTTAAAAGTGGGATCAGTTGACAAAGCAAAAATAATAAAATTAATTATTTAGTCAACTCATTCTGGGGGATAAGTTTGGAGCGGGATCAGCTGACTAAAGAGCCCAAATTTCTTGCCTTTTCGAGAAAGCTCTCCCAATTTCCGAACAGGTGTAGAGACAACTTTTTTCTCTCCTACTTTTATTTGTAATCATCTTTATTATATATATACATGATGTGTGCCATTCCAACGCTTCAAAAAACTAGTCTCATTTATGGGGAAATGTATAACTTTTTATAAAAAAACTTCCACAAAATGTTTCTAATTTGCCATTTCATAACTTTAAAGAGCATGTAAAAAAGACTCTTATGAGAATGATGCAAATGCCTGGTGTTCATTGTAGATATTATTCGTTGTAGTGTAAAGTATTGTTGTGTATAACTGTTTATGTAAACAAATATTGCTGTGTATCGTTGTATGGTATCGACATAATTATTTTGTAAATATCGGTACATTTCCGATAAAGCTGATAAGTTTCTTGCGGGCATTCTTCTTATCAGCTTAAAAATGAATGGGTGCATGGTAATAGTAGGTAAAACATTTGGACGATTCAAAAATGCTTTCTGTCAAGTCATATTAAAGAATATTTTTTTATACACAAACAAGGTTAATTATAGTATATTTCCTTACTTATAAACGCTTATAATAAGAATTTGTTTTGTTTTTGGCGTCAATAAGTGCATAATGATGATGAATAAAGATTTTTGAGTTTTGACTATTCACAACCTACTTACATACTATTTGAAAGAAAATTGAAATAAAACATTTATTAAACTTTATCATTTTAACACATTTTGCATTTGTTAGGCAATATTTGTCATATTCTTAGATACTCGTATAATACGCAATATTTTATTGTTTTACAATTATCACACTCGGATCCTCCTAGGTGTCTATTATAGTCCATCCCTAAGAGTAGACTACTTTGCTTCCTTTGAGCAACTCATTGAAACCTTTACTCCAGCCTTTTCACATACTATTCTTATGGGTGACTTTAATACGTGTCTGGCAAAAAATGATTCCCGATCCCAAAAACTGGTCTCTTTAGTAAACTCTTACAATCTTCATATTCTTCCTCTACAGGAAACACATCATTTTCCCAATTGCTCCCCGTCTCTTCTCGACCTAATGATAGTGTCTTCTCCTAACATGGTAAGCAAGCATGGTCAATTTTCCGCGGATGCTTTTTCGTACCACGACCTGATTTACCTTTCATATAGTGTTCGCCCACCGAGAACTAAACCTAGCATTTTACTTCGGCGAAATTTCGCCAAAATAGATGTAGGAAAGCTTCGCGAGGACGCTGCTGGCTTGAACTGGTCAGATATACATGACTGTGATTCAGTTGATGATCAAGTGCGACTTTTTAACGCTCGTCTGATTGAACTTTATGATATCCATGCTCCTGTAAGACCCATGAAAATGAAACATCTCCCGGCTCCGTGGCTTACTGACGATATCCGTGTTTTGATAAACAAGAGGAACAAAGCAAAAGCTAGATACAAGCTCAATCCAACCATTGAAAATCAGATAAGGTACAATACTGCAAGAAATCGATGCAACACAGTGATAAGAGACGCCCAAAGACGCCATATACATAACTCTGTAGAAAATGAAGACCCAGCTAAAGTCTGGAAATTCCTCAAATCACTTGGTATTGGTAAATCTCGGATGCACAGTAGTGACTTCAAAATTGACATTAATCTTTTAAACTCACACTTTACTTCAATTTCGCCCTTTAGTGGTGATCGTAAAGCTGATACCTTAAATTACCTTTCTTCATTACCTTTACCTGATTACACTCCGTTCGCTATTGAGACATTTACGGATAGTGATGTCAAGAGAACTATTACTTCTATAACTTCTGGTGCTATAGGCAGTGATTGCATTAGTCGCAAAATGATCCTCCCTATCTTAGATATCCTTACCCCAATTATCACCCAAATCCTTAATAATTCCATCGCGTCTGGTGTATTTCCCTCTGCATGGAAGGATGCTTTTGTTATTCCTCTTCCAAAGAAAACTAATCCTGGCTCCTTTTCTGATTTTCGGCCTATCTCCATTCTCCCGTTCCTTTCCAAAGTCCTTGAAAAACTTGTCTATCGACAACTTCTCAGATTCCTCAATGTTAACAAACTTTTGAACCCTTTACAATCCGGCTTCCGCGTGGCTTATAGCACGACTACTGCTTTAGCTAAAATCACTCACGACATTCACCAGGGCATGGAAAATCGCCAACTTACACTACTTACGCTCTTGGATTTCAGCAATGCCTTCAATTCGGTGGATTTTGATGTGCTCACTGGTATCCTACGTTCTCTTGGCATATCTCCTACCGTAATTGACTGGTTTCATAGTTACCTGTTGGAACGTCGGCAGCGAATACGCATTGAGGACTCCTTGTCTGATTGGTGCACTATCGCTGCCGGTGTCCCCCAGGGTGGCGTATTGTCTCCGCTTCTTTTCTCGATTTTCATAAATTCCATTACGCAATCACTTTCATGTCTCTATCACTTGTATGCTGATGACTTGCAGATCTACACGCAAGCCCCACTATCTGATTTTTCACAGGCTATCTCGATAACCAACACTGATCTTAGTATAATTGACAACTGGAGTAAATATTACGGTCTTGTTATTAATCCATGCAAAACACAGACAATCATTATCGGCAGTTCCTATTTCATTTCACGTATTGATTACAGTTTGCTGCCAGCAGTGATCTTTGATGGAACAGTCATTCCATTCAGCAAATCCGTGAAAAATCTAGGTATAGTTTTTGATCAGTGCCTATCATGGCGACCTCAGGTTGAAGCTGTTCGCAAGAAGCTGTTTGCCGCATATTATTCTATCAACAGATTCCGTAACTTTCTCCCAATGGCTACAAAAACAGTGTTAGCTCAATCACTTCTACTCTCCTTAATTGACTATGCTGACGCCGCCTGGGCGGGTTTGTCGGAGGAGTTATTAGACAACTTGGAGCGTCTACAAAATGTGGCCATTAGGTTTATTTTTAATCTGCGTAAATTTGACCATGTTTCTTACTATCGCTCTCAACTTAAATGGCTCCCAATTCGCCAGCGCAGAGATTTACATGTTCTATCCCTACTTTACAATGTTTTGTTTCTTCCAACTTCCCCATCATATCTAAAGTCACAGTTCTCTTTTCGGTCCACTTCTTCGTGTCGTATTTTACGATCGAATTTTAATTTAACTCTTGACATTCCACCCCACAGTACTGATTTTCTTTCATACTCTTTTCCCGCATATGCCGTTCGGCTATGGAACTCTCTCCCTGAGAGTATTAAGAGAGCTCGTACACTGGAGTCCTTTAAGAATCAAGTTCGAAATCACTTCCTATCCTTAAATCTTTAGCTAAATCACTCCTTCGTTGTCCATATTTAGCTACTACTGCACCCATCCCCGATTTGAATTCCCTTTCTGTATTTCCCTGATCCAAGGTTGCCTGGAAGAGATTGCTTTTTAGCAATAAGGCCGCCTGTGTTGTACATGTGTTGATTTAAAAAATTTCTGTTTCTATATTTTTGTGTGCAATAAAGTATTTATTATTATTATTATTATTAATTATCCGATAATGTAGTGATAAAATCGATTAAAATATTCGCACATGGGCATAGGAACAGATAAAATATTTTTCAGTAATTGAAATTTAATAAAACACTCAAATCTTGTTATTGTTATACTTTAATGATAAAAAATATAAAATACTTAAGTACTTTTAACGATTTCGTAAAAGTAACAATATAGATACGTAAGAATTACACCATAATCTAGTTTCAATTGTCGTTATATTTTATCCTTTACGTTTGAAAAGATTAAATGTACGGCGCGAATCATATATTTAATAGACGACCCATTTTTACAAGCTTTTATTTAACTTGCAATGTAAGTATGTATTTTCGGCATACCCAAGATGGCGGACCAATTATTTTTACACCCCTACAATATGGGTATCAATTAAAAGGTCTTGCTAAGAATAACTTGAAAAATAAAATGATGTCACTATTAATCCAATATGGCGTGCTTCTAAAGCTAAAAAATCAATTTTGAAGTAGAGAGAGAGAAGTTAAATTAGTCCAAATTGGACAGGCAAAGGTTTAAAACCATACAGCCAGTTCTTATTCTAGTTGTCTGAGTACATAGTAAAAAGTCTTCATTATTAATTCTTAATATTTGTAGTTAATAAGGCAATTATTGCCAATTCTTGAATATTTTCAAATGTTTTAAATTTCTCCGACAGTGGAGACAATAAAATCATAAATGGAGGTAAAATTTTCTTTGCTTGTCAGTAATTCTTGAAGTGAAGGCGGGATATTTTCACGATTTTCCAGTAACTTGCTTATAAATAATAGTCGTTGTACATTGAAAGCCGGGCACTTGAAAAAAATATGTTCCAAAGTTTGATCTTCCTGTAAATTGCAATCTGTACAAATGGGAGATGAAATTATTTTTAGACGGTGAAGATGAGTTTTGAATTTACAATGTCCAAGTCGCAATCGTGTTATTATTGTATAAAATTTTCTATTTAAATAGTTTGTTCCTAATGTAAACCAAGGCTTTCTGCCTACATCTTTATTAATATTGGCATACCATGCTCCTTTAGACTGGATGATTTGGTTTCTTTGAACTGTCCATTCATTAATAAGTGTCGGTCGGTAATCAGGTAAAAGGTCTTGCCAGGGTCTTAAAATATATGTACAATTTTGTCTGCCAAACGTATTTGACATTTTCGCAAGATAATCTGCGTTTTCATTGCCTGTCACTCCCACGTGTGCAGGTGTCCAAATCAATTTAATGTTTTTTCCAGCCAAAGTCATCCTTTTTATCATTTCCTTTATTTCTAGAAGGAGGTAATTTGTTTCACGAAAGCCAGTGTGTGATAAAGCTTTGAGCACTGACATGCTATCAGATACTAAAATAAAATCATTTTTATTAGAACACAATATGTCAGATTGTATATAATGTAATGCCAATAAAAGGGCTGCACACTCTGCTGAGAAAATTGTCATATTTTCAGGTAATCTAAATCCTTTACCATACTTGATGTTTTTGTGGTAATATGCAGCAGCTACTCCGGCATCTGATTTAGATCCGTCAGTGTAAATGAATTGATGATTTGGCCATTTAGCTAGCTCCTCATAAACATCTTCCTTTGTTTTAAAACTGTGATTTATTATTATGTCAATCAAAAGGAAATTTGCTTCGAAAGAAGTACAATAAATATGTCAATCAAAAGGAAATTTGCTTCGAAAGAAGTACAATAACATGCCCAATATAAACTTTGAGGCTTTTTCCGTTTTGTTGCCGAGTATAGTGTTGCAGTCGTGGTTGGTATAACGGCTTGTATACTCGTGAACGGTCAGTCTTCGGTGCAGCGGTGTATGTATAAAACTGTTTCCTATAAGTGTATATAATATTTCGGAACATTTCGTTACTTTTTGCCATTAAATAGTGATATTTTATTGCTGAGCATTAATGTTTTTCCCGTTGCCATGACAACGTGTTCTTAACGAAATAGTGTTCTTAATGTGCATGTACTTTCGATAAACTTTTTCGAACATTTTGTGTTGTGCGTGTGTCGATAATTTTATCGATAGGTTTTTGAACTTTTTTTCACCGCATTTCAACACTGAACTTTGTAAATAATATTTTGAAATCTAATTAAAGTATAACGTGGACTTCAATATGGTGTTAACGCGATCAAGAGCGAATAGCCCAAGTGCTACCTATGGACAATCTGCAACTACTACTGCTGCTGTTGTTACTTCAGCGAGCGTCACTGCCCCTGCTGTAGTTACTAGTGCACATGCTGCGCATTCGCCAGTTTTTTCGGGGACAGCTGATTTATTGCTGCAACAGAGCGTGTACGCTTCTAGTTGTGGTGACTATGGTGCTGCTTCTACTACTCCTGTGTGTCCACAGCTCACACAGGGTACTGGCATCGCTCAGGACGCGAAGGTTCCATTCGTCGGAGCTGGTGGTGGTGGTTACTATGCGCCGCAAACACCTACACCTGCGACAGCAACGTCTACGCCTTTAGTGATTACTGACGGTCAGTTAGCTCAAATTATTAACGCTTTGAGAGTTCAGCCTGCTTCACTCAACCCTGTCGGAAGTAATTTTTCTGGCTGTTCAGCTCGATTTGATGGTACTGGCGATGTTCAAGCTTTTGTCGATGCAGTACAGATTTATAAGGACTGCGTTGGTGTGTCAGATGACATAGCTCTCCGTGGTATTCCTATGTTACTAAAGGATTTTGCTGCTACCTGGTGGCAAGGCATAAAGTACTCTGTTACTAATTGGGATCAAGCGATACAGCTTCTATTACATACTTACGGTGTTCGACTGCCACCGTACAAGGTGTACCGTCGTCTTTTCGAGAGGGAGCAAGGAGACGAAACTACCGATATTTTTGTATGTAAGGCCAGAGCTCTTATTAGTCAGTTGCCGCCAAATATGCTTTCTGAAGAAGTTCAACTTGACATGATTTATGGATTGTTACATCGCCGTATACGAGAGAAAGTTTGTCGTACTTCATTTAATTCTTTTACTGAGTTATTATATTTATGCCGATCTGTAGAAGAAATGATTGACGAAAGATCGCTGTCTCCATCGGAACCTACAAATACTGGGAGAGTAAATACTTTTCAGCCCCAGCCATCTACAAGTGGACAAGTTACAGATCCTACTGTTCGCGTAATTAATGCTCCTAAGTTTAGACTAAGATGTAAATATTGTAAAACATTTGGACATTTGATAGATACATGCCCACGTTTGGCGTCTAAAAATGATTGTAAAAAGAACACTCCGAGTCCTAGCAAACAACCACCACAACTTACTTGCTTTGGCTGTGGAACGCCAGGCGTAGTACGTTCCAATTGTGAGACATGTAAAATTAAGAAGACCGCGACTCCTTTTCAATCTATAGCCGCTTTGAGTGGCAGTCCTATTGACGCACGAGGCCGACCTCGTCTTTCTGTAAATATTTTTGGTGTAAGTGGTGAATTGGTAATAGATACCGGTGCGAAACATTCTATCGCTAGTATTAGTTTAAGGCAATTGTTAATAGATAATAAACAACAAATAAATATTGTAAATACTGAAATTAAATTAGCTGATGGGACTGTTAAATGTTTTGAGGCAGAGGTAACAGTCGTTGATGTTACTGTACATGGTTTAATTATTCCAACTTCATTTATCATTTTACCTGGCGCGACTGATTCGTTGTTAGGAATGAATTTTATAATTGACGCTGGCATGGTATTAGATTTCAAAAATAATATATACTCGATTAATTCATCTTCTTACAGAATGAGCTTTGAATTTGGAAACGATATCACCTGCTCGACTATTGCCTCAGTTGACTTGCGTGACGACGAAGGCGTAAATCTTTCGACACCTGAGCAAGACACTTTAAATGAATTACTTCGTGATAATTCTGACATCTTTGAAACAGGGGGAGGGCCTACAAAGTTTGCAGTTCATAGGATAGATACAGGTAACCATCCTCCAGTTCGTGTCCCGCCATATAGAGTAACACCTTTGAAGAAAGAGCAGATGAGGGTCGAAATAGACAAAATGTTAGAAGAAGAGGTGATAGAAGAAGCAGAATCTGAATGGGCTTCACCCGTTGTGCTAGTTCCAAAGAAAAACGGCGAGGTAAGGTTCTGTGTGGACTATCGTAGGCTAAATAGTGTTACCAAAACTGACACTTATCCACTTCCGGTAATTGATGACATTCTTCTGTCATCTAAGGCCAATTGCGTAATGTCAACGATTGATTTGAAGTCAGGGTACTGGCAAATAGAAGTTGATTATGGCGATCGTGACAAAACATCCTTTATTACGCCCTTCGGAACGTTTCGTTTTCGCCGGATGCCGTTTGGTTTAAAAAACGCACCGGCAACGTTCCAAAGGTTGATGGATCGTTTTAGGTCTGGCCTTAAAGATGTGACAGCTGTCATTTATTTAGATGACGTCTTGGTGATTTCCCGGGACCTAAATACGCATATTAATGACCTTCGGAAGGTATTTGACAGGCTTCGTCTTTTTGGGTTACAAGCAAATCGAAAGAAATGTACTTTTGGGCGCGATCAAGTAACTTACTTGGGTCACGTTATATCCTCTCGTGGTATTCAGACTGATCCAGAGAAGACTCGCGCCGTGCTTGAGATGCTGCCTCCTAATAATGTCAAGGAACTAAGGACTTTCCTTCAAACATGCTCGTGGTTCCGAAAATTCATTCCAGAATTTTCTAAGGTGAGTGAACCACTTACAAAATTGTTGCGAAAGAAACAAATCTGGGTATGGAAGGATGATCAAATAAATGCTTTTAACGAGCTCAAGCGACGTCTTACTTCTGCGCCTATTCTCAGCCAACCGGATTTTAAACAGCCATTTGTTTTGCGGACCGACGCTAGTGCGTATGCAATCGGTGCCGTTTTGTTGCAGGGATCGGATGTAAACTCGGAGCGTCCCATTGAGTACGCAAGTAGACTGCTGTCAAGTGCTGAGCGGAATTACAGTACGACAGAAAGGGAGGCGTTGGCGGTAGTCTGGGCACTAGAAAAGTTCAGAGGCTATATAGAGGGTTCTCAGGTAATAATTGGTACTGACCATCAACCTTTGAAATGGCTTTTGTCCCTCAAAACACCCAGTGGCCGCTTAGCTCGATGGGCTATGAAGATTCAAGCGTATGATTTGGTTATCAACTATACTCCTGGCAAAATAAATGTCATAGCTGATACGCTTAGTCGACCTATAACTAAAGAAATTAATATTGCAGAGGGCTGCGATGTCGCACTTATTTCAATTGATCTACCACATCATCAACCAGATGAGATTCGTAATGCACAATTAGAGGATTCATTTATTTCTAATATTATTAAACATTTTGAATCTGATGACAGTGATGCCGCTATTAGATGGACTGACCGGGGGTACTACATGGTGCAAGGTGTTTTGTATCGTTCAGACCCTGATGGAGAATCTGAAGAACCGCAATTGGTAGTTCCGGAGTCGTGGCGTGGAGATGTTTTGCGTGAGTTACACGATGCACCCACCGCTGGTCATCTTGGGTTGGAAAGAACCCTGAAGAAGGTAAAGGAACGTTTTTATTTTCCAAATATGCGTGCCTATGTTGGCACATATTTAAAGAAGTGCGACCTTTGTCAACGTTACAAAGCATCGAATCTAAAGCCGGCTGGACTACTTCAAACTCCAATACTCCACCGTAGATTTGAGGTACTTGCTATGGACCTTTTTGGACCTTTGCCGGTAAATGATGAAGGGCAAAAGTGGATTTTCCTTGTTAAGGATACGGCTAGTAGATGGGTGGAAATTTTTCCTATGGCAGAAGCTACCGCTGAAGCCTGTGCTAAGCTTCTGATAGAAGAAGTATTTTTGAGGTATGGTTTTCCACGGCGTGTTATCTCGGATAATGGTCCCCAATTTGTGTCTGCTGTTATGCAGAAGGTCTGTTATGTTTTTGATATCAAACAAAATCTGGTTCCCGTGTATCATCCCGAGGCAAATCCTGCGGAGAGGAAGAACCGAGACTTAAAACAGATTTTGTCGATGTTGGTTGGAAGCGAGCATCGTAATTGGGCTGAAGCATTGCCGTCTGTTCGTTTTGCTTTAAATACGGCCAATAATCAAGCTACTGGGAGGACTGCGGCTTATTTAATGTTTGCTCGTGAATGCAGAACCCCTTTTTCTGTTGTCAATGATTTGCGCCCTATAATCGACGAAGCTAACTATGTACCACAGGTGACACCTTATTTAACGAACTTTGTCTCTACTTTGCAAGAGGTTCGCAATCGCCTAGAAATACAGCAAGATGGTCGCAAAGCCACCGCTGATCAAACTCGTCGTCCTAATCCTCAGTACAAGTCTGGTGACTTAGTTTTAGTTAATACGCATATTTTGAGTAGTGCTAGTAAGGGATTCACCAAAAAGTTTGCTCCTAGACGTGAGGGTCCTTATGTAGTGCGACGTGTAGTTTCACCTACCACTTTTGAGGTGGAAGATAAAAATAATGTGCTGAAGGGTAAATATCATGCCAGTTTGCTCACGCCTTATTCCGGGGATTTTGAACCTTTGGTGCAAAGACGTCGCGGTAGACCTAAATCAAATCCCAAGTCGCCCACGGGACGTGTGAGCGGCTTGGAGGGGGAGAATATAGCGCGGAGATCGTCTCGAACGCGAAGACCACCGGCCCGCTACAGCTCGCCCTAACATTGTTTTCTACCACTAGCCTCTCACTTCTATGTAACCTTTTTAGTTAAGTACTTTTTAAATAGTTTGACTTTTATATTCTGATTGTCGATTTGACGGTTTGTCATTCTAACTTTGTTTATTGTGAAATACATTTGCTCTTAACATCGAATTCGAGTTTATTTTCCCTAAACACAATATAATAGCGCGCCCTACGCTAGACTTTTTGTAAATATCATTTCTATTTACATATGCTGATAGGTCATTATAATCAAGAAGGATGAAAGGTAATTTTATGGAAGTATTAAAGTTTGAAAGCAGGTGGTCATTTATCTTGACCAAAAGAGGGTGGTTGGTAATAGAATGTAGTTTTAGAATAAATTTGAATTCTAAATATTTAAATCTTAATAATAGGGGTGGAATATTACATTCTATTTGTAAAGAAACAATAGGAGTGCTACACATAGCACCTGTAATTAATCTAAGATTTTTGTTTTGTACTTTTTCCAATTTATCAACTAAAGAAACGTCTGAGGCATAACAATGAAAACTATATTCGAAATGGGATCTGACTATGGATTTGTATAACATAAGTAATATTTTTGGATCAGCTCCCCAATATGTTTTGACAAGTACTTTTAAAATATTGTGAGCTCGTAGAGCCTTATCTGCTAAGCTACAAACATGTGCTTTCCAAGATAAATTTTTTGTAAAGATGACGCCAAGGAATTTCACATCATCGCTAACTGGCAATAAATTTCCATCATAATGGATATTAATAGGCAAATATCGGGATTTAGTAAAAACTATAACTTTAGTTTTATTTTGATTTACAAGTAATTTTAAATAATCAAAATAACTTTTTAACTTTTCTAAAGCATTATTTAGTGTTCTTTCAACTAATTGTATGTTGGTTCCTGAGCAGTACACTACAAGGTCATCAGCATACTGAAGACAAGAAACATCATTTCCTAAAATACTACTTAACTTATTTATATACAAAATGAACAACAACGGACTTAAAATTCCACCTTGACATACACCCTTATGTGATGGTTGAGGTCCATACAACTTATTTCTATATTTTACATACACATTTCTATGGCTAAGGAAATTAAAAATCCATTTTAATAATTTTACAGGTAAACCAAGTGAAGATAACTCATCTACAAGCACATTGTGATCTACGTTATTAAAAGCACCTGTGATGTCAAAGAATATACCAGCAAGAAACTTCTTATTAATCAGAGCTCTATGTACATCAAGATTTAAATGATTCAAACTTTCAACAGCAGAACGATTACGCCTAAAGCCAAATTGACTATAGGGTAAAAGTTTATTAGACTCTATAAAGTATTCAAGTCTTTGTTTTATTAATTGTTCAAACAATTTTGCTACACAAGAGGTCAGTGCAATGGGTCTGTAAGAATTATGATTATTGCTAGCTTTACCAGGCTTAAGTATAGGTACAAGGCAGTCTGTTTTCCAAGTTTTAGGGATACACATAAAGCTCCATAAGAGGTTAAATACTTTCAAAGCTATGTCAAGACTAAATGTGTTCATGTTCTTGAACATTTTATATGAAATATTATCCAAGCCAAATGTAGTGTCCTTCCGTGAATAAATAGCACCCAAAAACTCTGACATGGCGAAGGGCTTCATGAAAAAATTTTCTTCGTTAGAAATGTTGCTATTGTTTGTTAAATCTAATATAGGTTGTTGATTGTATGAGGTGGAAGAGTATTGGTCTAAAAAACTTTGTATCCAAGTATCATCTGTAGTATTACCTGGATTACTATAGGTTTTATTAAACTTTCTTATGTTGTTCCAAATAATTGAAAGAGGAGTTTGTCGGTTAAATGAATTACATAATTCTGTCCATGATTCATATCTTACTTTATTTATAATAAGTTTTTTAGAAGCTTGTGTTTTCTTGAATTCTAAATAATTTTGTAATGATGGATTATTTTTAAATTTTATATAGGATAACTTACATTTGGCAACGGCCTGTGCACAAATGTCATTCCACCAGGGCAAACTTAATTTTTTTTTATATTGAATGTTATTGGAAGACTGTGACCTATTTGCAATATTTACTCTAATACTATTTGCTTCTGAGACTCCTTCAAGAATGATATTGCAAAATTGTTCATAACAAGCTTCTGCATTACATGTATTCAAATTAAAATTCTGTAGTTTTTCAGAGACTATTTTTTGATATTTTTTCCAATCAACATATTTATAATTGGGATGTGAAAAGTTATTACTAACATTACTGTTTGTATTTGCAGGACTACATAAGAGAGTTGTAACAACAGGAAAATGATAACTACACAAAGAGTCATCGTGTACATACCAATTGCATCTTAGTGCCAGTGAAGGCGAAATTATTGTAAGATCTAATGCATTTGGTTGCCATATATGAGAACCAACAGTGGTAGTTGTACCATCATTCAATAAACACAAATTATTGTCATTTATAACATCTAGCATTACTTTACCACGTGTGTTTGTAGATGTGCATCCCCACATGGTGTGGTGAGCATTAAAGTCTCCAGCTAAAAATAAAGGCCCAGGAATGGATTTAATTAGACGATCAAGATGGGTATAGTTGAAGTTGCAAGGAGAAGCAGACGTGGGACTGTAGAAGCTAACTATAGACAAGAACTGATTATTAAATTTTATTCTTATTGCAATATTTTGTAAACAATTGTCAAAATTAGTATGTAATTTATTGTAAATTATGTTGTTTCTAATTAAAATAGCTACACCATTGTGTTTAGAACCTATATCTAATCTTTCTATTTTGTAACCTTTTATATGAAATGTATTAGTATTTTGTAACCATGTCTCAGAAATAATGGCAATATATATATCATTTTCATATAAAAAATGTGAAAACAGATGTTTGTGACTTAGCAAACTCTGAGCATTCCATTGTACAATATTGAGCTTATCCATTTTTATCCATAGGGATTGACTTTTTAGTATTTAAGGTGTCGAGTATTAATGTTTTAATGGACTCTGTTGTAATTGGAGCATCTGCATTCATTTTTTGCGAATTTATTTTCACGATTGTGGATATAATAAGATTTAAAATCTGATCTGATAGTAAAATCTGTTGAATATTAGTGTCTGATTTGTTTTTTGTTAAAGAGGGGAAATTTTTATTGTTAACCATATCAGCATATGAAGTTTTGTTTTTATATTTTAAATTATTTTTTTCTATTTCTTGTTTTCGTTTAGGGCACTCGGAAGAAATGGATATGTGATTTCCACCACAGTGTAAACAAATTGCTTCTTTTGCTGTTTTACTACATTGCTTGTAATTATGATTTTCACAGCATATGGAGCATTTTTGTGCGTTCTTGCAATATTTTCCTATGTGTCCATATCGTAGGCAACGTAGGCACTGGCTGACAGGTGGTATGTACGGGCTTACCTCAAAGAACCAGCTGTTTATATCGACGCTATCGGGAAGTGTAGGACAGGAAAATGTTATCGCTACCGTCAGGGTTGGCAGGAGGACAGGTGTATCATCGTCGTCACGAGCGCGGCGCATCAGTCGACGCACCGACACAACATCTTTGGAGCTGGAAATGCCAGAATATATTTTATAATTAGACATGTATGTGGGCACACCACGAATGACTCCCGTTACTTCAGTCAATGAAGCTGGGATAGTGGCTCTTAGTTCCAATTCTTTTATTGTTTTGGTATTGTTTAATGCCATATTAGCCAATCCAGGACGTTCAAAGATTGCCGCTATTTTATATCTATTTATTCTCTTGAAACGCTTAATGCCTTTGTTGTAACGTTTCAACACTGAGCCTAAAGACATAAGATCACGATCACCAATAGGCGTCGCTTCTTTTGTACTTTCATAAATTACTAAATACTCGAAATTTCCACCATCTTCAGGATACTGTCGAACATAGTTCTCGGTTTTGTAAGGCTTATACTTATCCGTGTCCAAGTTAGAATCTTCAGAGTCGGATTCAGTGGGAACAGGGTCGCCATCTAATTTCGGTTTTTTCCTCTTCCCCATTTCTTATTTACATATATAACTTGTTTTTAATCTATTATATTTATACTTAAATACACTTTTATACAAAATATATACAATTAAATCGCAAAGCAAAACAATTTTTAAAAAAGTGCGCCTTTTCTTTACGAAGGTTCCCGCCTTTTTTTCTTTTGAAGTAGATATCTTTAACCAATTGAGTTGAAATTCTGTTTAGACGTTCGGGCAAACGACCTTGCAACAATAATGCGTTGAATGAGATGAACAGACTGAGAAACGTTTCCAGTAATAACTAAAAAGTAAAAAATAAATTAAATGTAAAAAACCTTAATAAAACAAGTTTTTATTTAAATGAGCTAAAAAGAAAAAATAAACTTTTACTAAAACTTTAACTTATAACGTCATTTTACATTTGACACAATTTATATGACATAAAAGTTTGTCGCGAGATTAACTTATGTAGATAAACAAGTAAATTAAATAATTTGATGTGAATAATTTAATACATTACAATTTTCGAACTTAATACATACGCGTAGGTACTTAAAATTACTCTTTTAAGTATTTTTAAGTTACTACACACAAGTAAATCTCGCGACAAGCTTTTATGTCATATAAATTGTGTCAAATGTGAAATGACGTTATAAGTAAAAGTTTATTATTTCTTTTTAGCGCATTTAAATAAAAGCTTGTTTTTAAAAAGGTTTTTAGCTATTAAGTTGTTACTTTTTACGAAATCGTATAACGTAAAGCTTGGTGCAACCGTCTGTTAGTGTACCTAAGCTTGATGGAAATGTTTGAATTTTCTTTCCTTTATGTAAATTAAATTGCAGACTATATTATTGGTGTTATAGGAGTACATTTTTAGGGTTTGGTACCCCAAAAGGAAAAAAAACAGAACCCTTCGAGTTCGTTGTGCGCCTGTCAAGATAGGCCTTGTTCCTTTTCTCAGGAACGCTTATAGCTTATTAGAGATATCAAACTGAAAGGAGACCAGCCAAAATGGTACCAGAGTTGTACAGCTACATATTATATACCATTATATTTGCTGTTTTTCAAGGATAATTTTGATATATGCCATGTAGTCGGAAACAGCAGGAAACATTTTTAATATCCAATTATGTTTTTTGTGAAAAGAAACTCTTTGGACGTTGCGTAAAACGAAACATATATTTATTTTTCAAAAACTCGTGTATTACGATGACCACTAAAACAAAAACTGACATCCACGTCATTTCTAAGCCTTTCCTAGATCCTAAAATATTGTAAGCCATGATAAAAAGCATGAAATATGAGTTTTTAATTTCTAAAATAATGGCTGTTTGAAACAGTAGATTCCTTTGTCGATCTATTCTGGAGTGATTAAAAAAATATTATGTCAAAAAATCTGCTTGTCATTTTTTTGTTGTTGTTGACTGCGTTGTCGTTAGTTTGGTTGTTTGTTATTGTGATTGCGTTGTGTTATCCTCCATAAATATCAAGCTTATAGTCTCTAAATATAATACTGCCACAGCTGTTCGATAAAATAACCTCTAAAGTACTTTGTCTAAAGCGCCTGTTTATAAATGAACCCCACTTGTTAATGAAGTTAAATTAACGCCACTTTTTTTCTATTGTAATAAGCTATAAAATGATATACATTTAATAGTTGTACAATTACTTTGACATTGGTACCAGAGCTCCATACAAAGTGGCTGTTGTCCTTTACATCAAAACACAGATTACTATGGAGTCTATGGTTTCTTTTAACTGTGAAATACTCAAACTTGTAAGTCAACCAGAACAATAACTAAAGCTACTGTTATTCTTCTGAGAGTGTTACAATACCTTTTTTACCATTGACACTCGACAAAGGGCTCGCGATTCTTCAAAAACAGTGAATAAAACGCTCCTTGTTTCATTGATGCCCGTAGCACACCTCCGCCGCGAAACCAACAAGGCGAAACCGCTATGCTAGTTCCGCAGTAAAACCAGGCCACACACGCTAAGTTCGCAGTGAGTGAACCCCAGCGGCAAACTAGTGAAATGTCGTCGTCGGAGGAAGAAGATGGAACTAAATGGTATCGTAATGGTAATGGTATATAGTTAATGAGAGCTAAAGTATGAGAATCGTCAGCACGAACTCACTTTTGACATCTATCTATCTATGAGACCTTTTGTAAGGAAGCCGCTATGCATGGCAGAGATAAGAAAAGATTTAACCAGTCTCTTAGCAGAGCACGAGTTGTAGCGTTTGGTATAATGGCACAAAAATTTAGGTATTTTCTGAGGCCTTTTGTAACAGATTTGGCAAACGATAAAAAATGTAAAAGCAACTTGGTGATTACACAACCTCATACTAACAAAAGAGTCAGCTGTCCAGGCAAATTCAAACTAAGAGTATGAACCTGAACGGTTAGGTGCTTTCGCGCCACAAAATCCCTGGAAACCGACTTTGAGCGTCTGCGGTAGCTTTTGAGGTTAGCGATAAAATTGAATACTTTAAACAAAAATACTAACTAAATTGAAGTATTCTGACGTAAATTTTAATTACAATACATAATATAATGAATATTATTTTTCTATTATATAACTTCTTCATATAATTCCCGTCCGAGCTCCCTCCAGGCTTGAATTTTTATACACAGTAAGTCAGGATGACTTAAAAATAAATGATAGGTCTATTACGGACCTCTTCAATTAATTTCACTGTGAATTCTAATGAATTTGACGCCATTTTAATAAAAATATCACAGGTTTCGCCTACAAAATCTGTCGACTGCGACAGATCGCGCACAAAACTAAAAGCGGAACAAACGAAGTGGCGAATCGAACGCGGAGGTGTAGACGGCGTCGAAGCAGATCGGGGGGATCCACGCACGACAGAGATAGCGCCATAGTTAAATATGCGTGTTAGAACAGGCCATACACGCCTGAGCTCGAGCGCTGTACAAACGACAACGCGGGAGAATCGTTCAGCGGTTTCGCTACTACAGTTCCGCGGCGGAGGTGTGCCCCCGGCGTGAGTGAATAAAAAAAATTGAATTTGGAATATGCGCGAATATACGGATTATAGTAAGGAAAAAGGAAAACGTGCAAAGAGATTGCACACTCTCGCTATAAAAACGTACTAAAAACCAGCAAAATGTAAAAACTAAGTTTCAAAAACTGTTTTAATTTTACAATTAATTTCTAGTTCTTTTATTTTCTATTGATCTTTAATGTATTACCCATAATAAAATTTGATTCATAATCACAGAGTAATTATCTTCTCGCAGTCAATGAAAAAAAAGTAGAGTACCTAACACGTAAAAAAAATTCTTCTCGGCTCTTGTGTCCCTTGATCCGCTCAGGATTCTATTCTTAGAATTCTTCACTCCTCTCGCGATACAACTAAGTGCCTCGAAAAGAATTGACATTTTTTGACTTGTTGGGTAATCTACTATTACAGTTCGTGGAGGCTACTCATAGTGATGCACTCGCTATCATTCTAATGTCAGCTGTGACATTAAAATGATAGCAATTGCAACGCTATGAGTAAGGCGGTAGGGCCTTTGATTACATATTGTTTCTATCTTGTCTACGCTCGTCAAAACATTATATCTGTCATTATTATTCATTTCGATCATTTTGAAATATTATATTAAACCAAACTCCTTACAACTGCAAATCAATTCTTCAATCCTGGTCTTGTAAAGGGATGTAGTTTCATTGCTCAATGTAGATACACCCATAGATTCCATAACCTTGATGATATCAGGTCCACTTTCCGTTTGTTTCTTTAATTCAGCGGCTTCACTAGACTTTCTCACTAAGAAATTAAGCACAAATAGGGCTGACACGAAATATATCTTGGCATATCGTCTTATGTCTGCGTCTAATTGGTCTCTGGGATACACGAAGTTCGCCTTCAGTCCGTAATAGCTCAGCGCCATATCGAGCTCCCTGTGATAGTAATCCAACCATTCGTAGAAATGATCAGCTCTACCCTTGCCGTCTGTGCAGCAGAATATCATGTAAAGGATATCACAAGCTGGGTTCGCGTTTTTGGCTATTTGGTAGTCAATCATTATACACTCTACGGGATTGCCATTCTGAAATTAATAATTTATATTATATTTAAAAAATTCAACTGCAGAAACGTTTGATGGTTACTTGTTAAATTATACAGAATATTATATTATTCTTTTTTTTTTGGTTAGATCTAACGAGTCTGTTCAAGTCTTAAGTAATGCAGATTGTACAAATTCTTATAGTCTTATTCAGGTTTGATCGTGATGTACCTAAGCAAATTCACATTGTAAAAAGATATTAGACAGTGATTTTGGTGGATTGGTGACAGAACTATTGCTATGTCCACCTTATTAGCTTCTACCGTCGTACAAGTGTATTAAGGAATCTTGTTTCTTATGTTTTCTTTGTTCGAGCGATTGTCGCTCCTAATGCTAGAGTTATCGTCACTTACTATCAAAAGAAATAAAGATCTTTTGCTGTTTATGGAAAATTATAAATACAGAGTGTGGTAATCATAATACAGCGTTTCGTCTTATCTTACCTCGGTTCTAAATAATATGTTATTAGTCCAAGCATCTCCCTGTTGAATAATAGAATATTTTGAAGTAGTGTCATTTTCCTTCATATTATAATAAATAGTTTTATATGAAGAAAGTCCCTTTTCTAGTATATTTCTGTATTCGTTGTCATCAAACATTTCGACCACGGAGGCTCCAAACTGAGCAAACAACTTTTCACTGTCTGGATTTTCGTTCATAATGGTCCAAAGGTCAATAAGTTTGTCTTGATATGCCTTGAATGTTGTGGGACTCTTAACTTTGAGTGCGTAAGACAGAGAATGTAAAACAGCGAAATTTTTCAGGACCATTTTAATTGCTTCATAAGGAAATGGCTGGAATCTATCTAGCATAGAGAATCCACGCACTTTCAAATCTTCTAGCAAAATGACCTCGTGAGGCTCTTCCGAAAGATAGCCATAGCACTCTGCGAATTGTAGTCTGTCTTCTTTTGGAACATTTGCAGCGTTTTGTAAGCTGACAAAATCCGGGAAAACTTCTGAGTATATAACAATTTCATTGTTAAATACTACACCCATATTCAACATTTTCCGCATGTTTTCCTCAGTGGGGGCTATTTTGATTATCATGCTGAAGTCCTCCTCCTCATTTTGACCGACAACTGTTATTCTTTTCACGTTCGCTGTATAATTGTCACCAACTACTCCCACGGGATTAAAAATTACATTGTTGCCTCTAAAGCCTCGCTTTTCCAACACGTCACTTACAAACTGTATTTGTTTTGCGCTAAGCTCTTGGAATTCGCCTTGGAACGTAAAGGACGCCATGCTATCGTTTGTGACACTAACGACGGTGCCAGTATATTAATTGTGTCTAGTTATCAACTTGTTGTTGTTAATGCGTGATAAAGTCGAAGATATCAAAACTTTGTGACTTACATAATCATTGGTTAGTAACAAACGTCATACGATTACTCGTTGCAGGCTTAATACAGGACCTGCTAACTGATAATGTTGCACAATAATATTTATTAAAAATATAATAAAAATTATCGTAACTCTATTTTAGTTTATTATTTAAAAAGAAGTCTTGACCGTTAGATGTTTACCACTCTAAGTGTTAATGAACGCTTGATCTTACATTACTGGTATTTAAAATCTGTGTATCTATTTTGTACTTTTGACTTTATACAATAAATGATAAAAGAGTTTACTTTGAGCAATAGGTAGGTATCCAATAAACGCTTGAGCTATTTCATCATTACCATCATCATCACAGCTCATATCATATACGTCCCCACCGAGGGGCTCGCTCGAGTCTACCCTATGTTGGGTGATTAGGCCTTAGTCAACCACGCTGGCCCAGTGCGGATTAGTCGACTTCACATACACCATTGAATTTCTGCACAGATGTATGCAGGTTACCTCACGATGTTTTCTTTCACCGCAGGAGTGTCAGACAGATGTACATATGAAATTCGAAAAAAAACAGAACACATTGGTACATGGCGGTCTCGATCCCCGGACCTCCCGACTGGAAGGCAAGTGCCGAGTCCACAGCGCCACCGACGGACGCTCCAAGCAACTAATTTATTAAGGCTTAAGCAATTATTTTTTTTTAAACTAGGAGATTTTTTAAATTATTTTTTTACTATAAATTCCGTTAATGACGTCAGTTACAATTACAATCAATTTTTAATTGAAGTTTTCTAATTATAATATCTTATTTATGTGAAAAATCTCAAAATGTGACAAGCTCGCCTAGCAGATCTGCGAAAGCTTGAAGAGTGAATTATGGTAAACACTGCGCACAATTTTGTTTTCCAGTGACTATTTTGGTATTTTATAAGTGGTACCTGTATGTAGGTTCTTATTGGTACTTAGTCGTGGTAGCCGAGATCAAATTACTTCAACGGGTTTCTTCACCTAATTGCAAGGGTCACGCATCACTCGGACCCGGGGGTCAAGGTCGCCCAAGTCCCAGTCCCACGGTGCGGCGTGGGAGCGCTTGCCGGTACCGTGGGACCCTAATTTGCGGTCAATGAAGCTTGACTTTTTGTAACGTATTCGGTCTAGTTCTAATAGCCCAAATCTATACAAATAAATAAAATTGAAGTGTCTGTTTGTAATGTTAAAATAAAAAGTTTTTACTAAATGGGTATGAATGTATATCGGGTACCAATAATAAAAACACAATTTAAAAATATTTTTGTCTGTCTGTCTGTCTGTTTGTTCCCGCTAATCTCCGGAACGGCTGGACCAATTTTGACGGGACTTTCACTAAAAGATAGCTAATTATATAAGGTATAACATAGGCTTTTTATCAAGATTTTTAACAAAATTCCTACAAAAATCAGGGGGATTACTCTCTGTCACACCATTTTGTCACACCAGTGTGACACAGGAGATTTTTTTTCCTGACAGTCACACTACCTGGCTTAGCCTGGTGTGACAGGCAGTAACTAATAGAATTATTAAGACTAAGAGTCACACTATTTACTCGTATGATTAAACAAAAATAATAGTACAAACAAATCATTATATTACTCAAACAAAACGGAAAATATTATTAAGTCATAACGTAAGTATACTATTTAACGTAGTCCAGACGAGTTCGTTCAGACACTCCAACTTATTTTTATTATAAAAGAATGTAAATAATTATTATTAAATTTTCGCCGATTATTTATGAAGATTTTTCCATATTTTTAACTGACTTGAAAAAAGGAGAAGGTTAACAATTCGATGCGTATGTTTATTATTTTGTGTGTATGCTACGCGATTACGCCGCCAATTCTGTATTCGATAGAGTATACTCCTGGGGTGGTCCCATTGTCACCAAAGTCAGGATCTGATGATAGGATCTTAGGAAAATCAAGGGAAACCCATAAATTTTATAGGTATGTCCAACGTGTTTCATGTTTCTTCCCAGACTATTCAAGTATTTACGTCTGGTAGTCATGAACCGCGCTGATGATGGAAGGATCCTTAAGTTTAAGGAGTTAGAGGGTTTTTTAAATACAACAGGCACGTATTGGCACTTTGTCTAATACTTCAACTATCGATACGATACGATGATCTCCTAGAAAGTCAAAATTTGGCACTGACTTCAATATAGAAATGTGATATTGTCTGTACCTATTTCGAGAGACGATAACTTAGCATTCCATGGATTCACCGTGCGGGTGCCGGGTCCATTATTTAACTTTTCAGTGTTTTTGAAGTCACTTTTTATTTTGTTGCATTTCTTTCAAATTTGAAACTAGTCGTTCGCCTGCAAGTATGATATTGCCGCTTCCCGAAAAAATCTTCATGAAAACTGTAGCTGTAGTTGTATAAAAGACGCATTTCATCATTAATTATAAAACCGTCCTTATTCATTTCTAAATGTTTTCTCGAGGTTGATAATTCTCCCAGAAATGTAAAGTGCTCCCGTAATACCATAAGATGTTTTGCAAGGTAAAATTAAAACCTTCTGATGATTTCTCTCGTAAAAGCATTTGCTTGAAATGATCGTGTATGGAAATCCGGAATATCTTGGAACCATCGAATTTGAGAAACTACCTTTGAGTAGGAGCGGCTGAGTTTCACTTTCTGTTGAGTTACTAAGCAGGATGCCAATGGTTAGTGGTTATACCTAGTGGTTCCAGAAAGACTTGCATATCTATTACCCCTACAAGTAGGTACATGACGACTCTGGTACTGATTCTCCCTCTGGTAAAAAGAAAGGTAATTCAAAAGGACGACACGGTTCTTAGAAATAGTATCACTAGGTACAGGAAAAAAAAACTAATCTGTGGTACGTAGTAACTATTAACTAATCTGTGGTAACGCTAAGATTCGCCATCGTTGCGCATGTCTACTCACTTTAGCTGCTGTGCGCAGGCTGCAGACTGGACGATCTAACTTACTCTTAATGAGATCGATCCACTCACTCTCTCGTGTGATGTCACACATTTTTTATAGAATTTTTAACGGTCCACCTAAGTGATGGGTCCAGAGACGTGAACGTTTAAAGAAGGTGGACATTCCGGTTAGTGGATGCTTAGAGAAACCCACGTGTTGAACTGACTGGAACTAACGGTAATAGGATCTAACGGGTCCAGAGGGGTTGAATAAGTTAACAATACTTGTCCTTGTCGTCAAAATATGATAGTGTGACTGTGAGGAATAAAATTCTTCTCTGTCACACTGGTGTGACTGCCAGGACAAAAATTCTTCTGTGTCACACTGGTGTGACAGAATGGTGTGACAGAGAGTAATCCCCCCTACAAAAATCAAAATACTGCCAAAAGTTACTATTCCACGCGGACGAAGTCGCGGGCACAGCTAGTCTAAATTTTCTAACATTACAAAGCTGAAGAGTTTGTTTGTTTGTTTGCTTGAACGCGCTAATCTCAGGAACTACTGATTCAAATTGCAAAAATTATTATTGTGTTAGATAGCCATTTATCGAGGCTTTAGGCTATTTAACATCACGCTACGACCAATAGGAGATGAGCATCGATGACAAATGTTGCAAATTAATGGACATGTTAGTAGAAAAATATTTCATGCTGAAACAATTATTATTCATATAATTAAAAATGAATCGCCGAAATGTATGTATGTATATACGTGTATAACTTCTGAACGACAGCACTAAATTGGATAATTCTTTTTTTGTGTTCGTTATTTCTTTTTAGCATGTATTTAAATCGATATCTGTATATTCCCTTTATTCGAACAAAATATATCAAAGTTCCACCAAAAATACTGAATTGCACACTAAATTAAATCAGATTTAGTATACTGTTTAATGGTATTTGCATAACTTTTTTAAGGAAAACCATCACCTAATTTACTTTTAGGAACATCGTTTATTCTAAATAAAACACAATTTGGGGTTGCATTAGTATATCGCATCCTAATATAAGGTCATTAGTCACAAAAACTAACCTCAAAATTTGCAGTTTCCACAAGCAATAAGTATGCATAAAGTCGGGAATACACATAAAATCGTTTCTGGCGCTTCGCCGGCCGCTACCGCGGCACGCTCGCTTTGCTCGCTCGGCTCGCGCGCTTGGTTCATGTTCAAACCTACGCTCGTCGCTTCGCTCCTCGCTACCTATTTTTGACCCGCCTACAGTTTCTACATACACTTTGACGTTTCTAAACAGTATACTAAATCTGATTTAATTTAGTGTGCAATTCAGTATTTTTGGTATGCATTCAGTTAATTAGTGGAGTTACCTAGTGTGCTGAAAAATTATACAGATGTGCATTTAAAAATAACCCTTTCTTTTTTTTCTTTTCTTTTTGTCAAGGTTTGTATAAAAGAAAATTTTAAAAATCGAATAGAACTTTTTATCTCATAATATGAAAAGTGAGTGAGTGAATGAGACAGAAGACTGTGAGAGATGAAATCCTCAGAACAATGAGAGATCTTCAATATATTGTCAAAACGTGAAATAGATTGACGTACAGTTGTTTAGCCAGCCATAAATACTCGTATACAAGTCTTTCAGGTATTTCGAAAATATTCACGAAAAAAAAATATAGCGGTACGAAGTTCGCCGGACCAGCAAGTCTATACCAATATAATAATAAAGAGGAAAGATTTGATTGTTTAGTTGCATTGAATAGGCTCCGTGACTACTAGACTGCTTCGTTCCACCATAGACGACTCTTTATATCATCCCTAGTTCCACTGATTTGAAAAAAAAATCACATTTAGAGTCCTGATTAACATAGGCTACAACATTATTTTTACGGGAAAATATAAAATTCCCACGGGAAAACAAAAAAAACGCAGGCGAAGATGCGAGCGGAAAGCTAGTATAAACTAAATATGTGTTGATATTATCCTAAGTTGTTTCGTGTGCCTTTTCTACTAAAGGACATGCCCTCTTTTGGGCTAAAAATTTCATCATTAATTAATCAACATGTTTCAGGTATTTTTGTAAAGAGTACTCAAAAATCTAGGGCTTAGAATAAAATTTAGGTTTTTTTAGGCCTGCAAATTCAAAAAAACAGCAATTTTCTGATTGACTTTCATAGTATGTAAAACAAAGCGATTTTTGTATGGAAACCAATGACAAGTTACAACAAAAGTCAAAACGACAGCTACAGTGGCATTGACAATGACACCCTATTAATTGCCAGTAAAAAAAAACTAAATGTGGCCCTGCTAAAGAAACAATAAAAATTTTTTTTTAAATTTTTTTCTCCAAAATGCAGGCCTTAATATTTTAATATTCATGGATAAACATCCTTCTCATAAAGTTCTATTACCGTCATAAATTTTTAAACTGGTTAAAAAAGGTTCAGAATAAAATTCCACGTTCCATACAAAAAGTGGACATGTCCTTTATGACTAACAAGTTTACAAGCAAAAACGGATAACAGAAAATGTTTGGGTAGATAAATCTCTACATTTGTACTTTCCTCCTCACACACGTCCTGCGCTCTATGTATCAAATATGATTTAAGTTCCTGTATAGCCTTAATAATTTCAAATTTTGACTTGATCTTAAAATTACTAAATAAATCAGTACCCAAACATTTTCTGTTATCCGTTTTTGCTTGTACACTTGTTAGTCATAAATTTTGTAGAAAAGGCACACGAAACAACTTAGGACAACATAAAACACGGCATGGCAAGCTAAAACCTATTTGTTAATAAGTCAAAAAGGTGCATTTGCTTACTATTTCTGGCATAGTGGCAAAAATTAAGCACAGCATCCTCGTACGTTTTTTATTTATTAAGAACTAAATCAAGGTCCCGCAAAACTGTGTAATGTTACTATAAATGTCCGTATATTGGTAATTCTTAGGTATTGCCGGTAAATCTTAGGATTTACCAACATGAGTTTGTAAATGTAAGGATTTTATAGAGAATAGATAGATAGACGATATTTCAGGCTTTTACCATGAGAGTTTAGGATATGCTAGTATTTACCAATGAAGTTTGGTACATGTTGGTTTTGGGAATTTCTTAACACTATGTGTGTGGACACAATATCTAACCTAAGCTAGTTTTCAGTTTGATTCTATAAGTTTTTCCGATAACAATTCACTATTCGGACCCGGTCGAGAAAAAATGGCGACGAGGTGGATTTTACTTAATTATTGATTTTTTGCGAGCGGACCATGATAGATGCAGTTTTATGCTCCAAAAAGTACACAAAATAGTAGTTTCGTAATCCCCTTTTGAAAGAAAATCATGGGCAGTGTTTTTTTTTGTATTTTTTTTCATATAATCTCGTCAAAGTTTGCTTAATGTTTGAACACTGTGAAAATCTCTCAAAATTTTAGGATTTTCAAGAATTAAATCTCCTTTATTAACTCCTAATAATTCTCTTCATAAAATGGAAAACATAGGTACATACTAAGCCCATAGATTTTTTTTTGTAAGAATAGAGCAACTATTGCCATTTTCCTGGAAGAAAACAGGGGACTAGGTTTGTATGGAAAACGGCTCGTATGATTTCCAAATTTTCAACATTTACCGCGTCTTGGTGGTAAGTTCTAAGATTTGCCGAGTAGGTATTATGTTGGTAAAAGTCCGAAATGGACAATGATCACACAATAGTTCGGACTTTTACCATTAACAGAACAGTTGGTAAATCTTAAGTTTTACCGGAAAATCTTAAGATTTACCGTAATTCGGGCTTTTACAGTAACATACGATATATACTCGTACAGTTTGTCTGTGGGATGTTAACGCTTTTGCGGGACTTATAACATAGGTACTAAATAAATAAATGTTAGATCGCAATAATTTGTTGTGAATACGTGATGTATTGACTTATAGAGGATACCAAATGTTACTAGAATATTCTACGATGATTCGCACGTTGGCACTATCGACGACCTTAAGAGTCGCTAGGTATATCGGTAAATTACCAAATTAACAAACCCAAGGCTTATTAAAATGTGTGTCTATTAAAATTTTCCTTTTTTACTGTTTAGATAAATACCTAAGTCAAGAATTACTTTGGTACTTTGATTGTTATAGTCGTATATAAAATGGGCTTAAGTTTACGAGAAAAGGTTGTGATTTGACATTTACTTGCATTGACTTTTTTAAAATAACTATTTTTAACTTACAATTCAACTGATCCAAATCATGTTGCAATTTTGCAAAAGTTTATGGAGTTTTTGTTGAAAATATTCTTCAAAGCAGAAAATATTCGAAGCAACTCGGCGGGTAAAATTAATGGCTAGAAAGGGACAATAACATGGGGCCTAAAGAATCTTTCGGGGAAAAATGTTGATATGTTTGTAAATGTAATAAAATACGATATTAGCACAATCACTTTTGCCTGCAACATAGATATGTACCAGATATATTATTTTTAACATGACCCGACGTTATTTTTATACAACAAAGTTGATAAACAAGCAGACAGCCAACGGGCCCAATTCTGCTAATAAGTTACAGCGGAATCAAAACTGAACCGTTGCGGTCGACCAATCGGAGCGCTTATATTGCTATTCAACTGTTCGATGACGTGATAATGTAGCGTTCTGATTGGTCGGTCGCATGGTTCAGATCGATTGGTTCAGTTTCGACTCAGCTGTAACTTATTAGCAGAATTGGGCCTCTGATGCCTGATGTTCTTGTAAGATCTGCAAAATGTACGGCATCAGTCAACAAACATAGTGACGTAATAAATGTAGTCACAGTATCCAGTACACTGGAACCTTTACCCTTTAGTTAAACCGGAACACAGCAACCGTGCTTTGCGGAAATAGCTAATACTCGTCGTACATATATGTAGTGTTACCTACATCACGACTCAGTTTCCCTGTGGTAATAATTACGCATATTATAAAAAATGCAACCATTCAGATAAGTGTTTTTTCACACTGAATTTCAATCATACAAAGTTTGTACAGTTTATATAATTTGTGGTTTGTTTGTACACAGAGACACATAGATTAGCTATCGAATCGTTTGAACGCAAACAGTTCGCGCTATCGGTGTTTGCATAAATCAGTGTCGCAAAACATTGCGCGTTGGTCGCAGTCTGTGAATTAGGCGCATAACACATTGCACCGGACACCGCTCCGGTGTGTGGCGCTGCGGTTTTTAATTTTGACTGAAGAATCTTAATTTGTATACAAAAACCGCAGGGTATAACACACTCACACCGCATGTCCATGCGGTTGTGCGGCGCGCGCGACGGCACCGCACACCCGGACGGTGATGCGGTGCGGTCCGCGGGGTATGCCACACTGTGCCGCAGTATCGTACGGATTTTTGCATAGAAAGGATGTGCATACGCGTAATAGATCTCGACATAGATAATGCGGTGATGCGGTGCGTCGTGCATTGCAGCTCCGGACGGAGATACGGAGCAAACCGGCCGATGGCACGGTTCCGTGCCGCCGCAGCAGCATGCGGTTTTCGTCCCTCGGTACACCGCAGCGGGATGCGGTGGCAATGTGTTAAGCGCCTTACTGTATGACGCCGGATGCGCATTTAAGGGGCGGGGCTGATTTCCTCGTTTATGTGATCAGTTCCAATAGATTTTGTGAATTGTAGTACCTATACAGTAACTAGGCGCTAGTTTCAACGAATTTTTGTGTTATGTTAGTATTTTTGGCATACTTTAGCTTTGATTTTAGGCTATTAGCAGACTTGCAGTCTATGCTTCAATATGATAATGCCTTGTCTGATTTTACCGGAGGGAGATGCTGTACCAGGGTCGTCTGCTTGGGTACCTCCGTCTTACCTATATCTACCACAAAGCAGCAGTGCTTGCATTGCTGTGCTCCGGTTTGAAAGGTAAATAAAAATGTTATTTCAACAATTTTTTTATTGCAATTAAGTTGGCAAACAAGCAAACTGCCCACCTGATGGTAAGTGGTAACAGTCACCTATAATATGTGGCTCCTGTGAGATTCGCAGCAAAACTGCAACCCCCACAAGCACCACAGTGTACGTTGCCAACTTGTGACATCAGATGTAGAGTCACGGTAACCAGTAATTGAATCGCTTGTTTTCAAAACAGCACTTGTCCGAAACTGGGTTTTTCAATAGGTTTGGTTTCCACAGAGCGTAAGTCCCGGACTAGAGATGTTTGGAAACCAAATCAACTTGTACGTAGCCTTAGAAATGTGTTACAAAGTACGGGACAGGAGAGGTTTACTTTTAAAAGAAGTTGAACGAAACATAAACGATGATGTTGCCACACTAAAAAAAAAATATGCTAATTTTGGAAAACAACCGATTTTGCGCTTTGGAAAACAACCGATTCAATTTTACTGCCATTCAAACCGGAACACAGCAGTAAGCACTGGACATTGCTGTATTTAATGTAGTGCTGTTGCTTTGCGGCAGAAATACGAGTAGGTAATGGTAAGACGGAGGTACCCAAGCAGACGACCCTGATGCAGAGTCTCCCTCCGGTAAAATGTTTAAGCCTCTATTGATAACTAGCAGTTGCCCGCGACTTCGTCCGCGTAGTAATTTTGTTCCTACCTGACATGTCTTAACTATATTCTATCTCTCTTCCAATTATCAGGTACAAAAACCTAGGACTTCGTATAAACTAGCGAGAGCCCTTATTCAGCCCTGTCACAAAATCCTTTCTCAGCTAATGTCTTCTACTCATAAACTCTAATCTTGCGAGAGTACTTAGACCTCTTTAATGTGCTTGCGAGAGTACTTAGACTTCTTTAATCCGGCCCTGTCTAACTATTAACTACCTCGGCCAAATTACGAGTTTGTAGCAAAGAATGAAGGAATTTCATATAAACTTGGGGAAGCCCTTAGACACCCCTTAATCCGGCCCTGTCGCAAATCCGTTCTTAGCGGTCGTCTGCTAACTATAAACCTACCTCCCTGCCAAATTTTATCTTTGTACCTTTCGCTTTTATGTATACATAAGAATGAAAATAACTGTTTTCATCACAATAAATTCAGCTCTCCATTTGCCATCAGATTCTACACATTCGTATACAAGCTAGTTTCTTTCTGTTTTCATTTCGCGTTAAGTCAATGCTAAGGTCGCGCCCACGCGCCTGTGAAATGCCACACCGTGGGAATTTCCTTAAGGACCGTGGGAACTGCGTCGATATTAAATCTCAAGGGCTTATCGCTTAATAAATTCACTCAGCATTTAAATATTTAGGGATTTCAATCCTTGCTATAATACAGTTAATTTAATTGTTTGTAATATTCGTAACATTAATGAGATGAATTAATTTATGTAACAGCGAATTATTTTTAAATAAATATTGTAAAATTGTAGAAAGTTAATGTAAGTAACACAATTGTTTTTTTTACATACGATAGAGAAGCTCTTGGCATTTACCTCACCTGATGGTAAATGATGATAAGGTCAAGGGTGGAAGCGGCTTCACCTTGGACTGGCTATCTTACCTCTAATTATCGGAACAAAACAATGTTATCCCAATTCTCGTATCACAATAAGTTTATGTAGTTTAATGCAAGTAACATAGATGAATAATTAACATAGCTCTATTACATTGTATTGCTGTATAGTATTATTATAAGGGGACGATGGGGTTGACACATATCCAAAAGGATAAAAAAAGTCTCAAATTCAATATAGTAAATTCAAATTGGATTACATAATTAGTTTTGCACGTCAAAGAAGCTACGCCATTCATAAGCCTACGCCGGGAGACCTTGTACTGGAAAGAACCAGCAAGACAACCAGCAAGGGCTATTTTTTGCTCCCTGTATTGTTACAGAGTCGTCAATCGGAAGCTGACCTCAATGCAAATATTATATTTGAGGTCAACTTCCATTACCATTTTTTCCCTCGGTCACACCAGTGGGCTATTCAAGAATTTTATTCAAGACAGTCACACCATCATATTTTAACGGCAAGGACATTATTATATAAGTTAACAAGTATTGTTAACTTATATAATACTAATTTTAATAATATAATATAATACTAATAGTGATTGAGGTGTGGGTAGTTGGTGGATTAACAACACGATCCGCTATTAAAACATCGTAAAATAATTTAAGGTCAATGTTTTTGCTGTAAAAATATACACTTTTGACGAAACTATGGCGTGAAGATTATGAAGAAATGTTGTCTCGAGAAAAAAACAAAAATTACTCATAAAAACAGTGATAAAATTATAGAAAAAAACAACAACAACAAGTTAGTGAATAACAGTGCTTAAACAGGAATTTTACTATAAAAACTACGAATTGAACAGTGTAACGATGAGAAATAGTCAGTGAAACATTATAAATAAACAAAACAGTGATATAAAATCAAATTGTCGTTAAAATTATCATTAGATACCTACTCAAAATAATGTGTTGACAATTGTGAAACGCAACGACGTGTTTTACAGAAAAAATAATAATCGATGGAAGTAAAAAGTGATGATTAATTTTTAATAAAATGCTCCTTTTAAACCTAATTTTGAGCATTATGAGGTAAAGTTTAAGACATTGATTTTGCTGGCGATATCTTGCTGACAGTAGCGGAACTAACAGCTATCACACAGTGAATTCACTTACGAGATTTCCTCCTCTCACTGGAAGATGGCGCTGAACTGCCAAAAATGTAAACAAAAAATTTCAACTAGACAATTTTTAGTATGTGCTGTATGTAAAAACTCTTATCACCTTGATTGTACAGAAGTCCCAGGATATAGGATAATGACCCCAGAAAATAAAAGCACCTATAAATGTAAGCTTTGTATTTCTCACGCACAGTCCATGACTAAAGCCTCACCCCGCACATATTCGCTTATAAAAGACTGTGTCATTCAACGTGTTCAACATGAGACAAATGTTACCATGCAGAACTCATTTGAGGAATTATCTGATAAAGATGAGTACTCATCATTTACTTCCATACCATCAATGGCACTAAACAGAAGCCTCGTCGAATTACGTTGTGATGACACTGAACATATAGAAGAACTTAAAGAAGAAAAACAAAAATTAAAAGAAAAACTCGAAATGGCTGATAATGAGATAGAAAATCTTTTAGCAGAAAACAAAAACTTGGTCAAGAGGTTAGCTGAATATCAATTAAAAGTCAAACAATTATCACACATATGTAGCTCCACGCAAAAAAAAAAAATACTCGGCAAAATTATTATTACGGATTCTATAACACATCAAGATATTTCATAATCAGTCGAACGTATGCGGAAAAAAATCTCACTGGTTATTCCTAGAAAAAGTTCACCAAAACAGGATCAAGAACTCAAAACAAATAAGAACTTCATTAAGCCCTCAACAGATGGCACTGATCATCCAAAACAAGATTTCCGGAAAATCCACATTCTGGGTGATGAGCAATTGAGAGGCCTGGCAGCAGCACTAATTAAATCTGGGCAGGAAGGATGGTGCGATACATAATATAAACCAATAGCGCACATATTGTCCGGTGCTGCAAGTACAGATATATTAAATTACTTTAATAATATTGCTAATTCTATTTCAGCAAAAGACTTCGACTTTATTTTAGGCTTCGGTAAGAATGACAGCGACATGCATATATTACACTCCAATACATGTATAATTTTAAATCAATTAAGTAAAAATACGGTCTATTTGTTGCCGATAAACTTTAATCCAGGTTTAAATGTAAGAACATTAAATTATAATCTATATCTATGGACAAAACATTTTAAAAATTGTACTTACATAAAAATCAGCTCATATATTCATTCGCAGAAATATTTTTCCTATATTGGTTATTTGTGTTACAAGTTACGTCTATGCATTGACTATATAAAATATAAATAAATAAAAACCAATACCTGACGCCCGAGAGCCTAAAAAAACACATTGCTAGGACTGCGACAAAAAAATCAGGTACAAATACATTAAATCGCACGACCTCAACAATAGCCATACCACCCAAAGAAAATGAAACACTGTTGAGTTCATCGTAAGTAGACATTGACACTTTTTTTCGATCCAAAAGCTAATTACACATTCACGGTTCTGCACCAAAATATCCATGGTTTACTCTCTAAAAAGGAATTAGTAGAAATGACATTACTTGAATTTAAAAACTGTATGGACCCGGACGTCCTGTGTTTCTCTGAAACATTTGTTAGATATGCCGATACAAAAAATATAAATATAAAAGGATATGAACTAGCAAATAACTACTCCAGGCTAAATAAAAGGGGGGGTGTTTGTATCCTAATAAAAAAAGGTATGGAATATAAAAAAGTTGATCACTTTGATGATCTTGCTATGACCTACCATTTTGAATTTTGCGCTATAAATATAATACCAAGTGACATTATAATTGTATGTATTTATAGGATACCCTCTAAAATAAAAAGACACTTTTGATTTACTGCTTTACAAATTGTTCTTTAAATTCCGTAAGAAAAATATTGTTGTGGTGGGTGACTTCAATTTAAATATGTTGGAAGTAAATCTGAATACCTCACGTATGAACGATATAATAAAAAAGTATAACCTACACTCATATATAAACACTCCGACTAGATTAGACTCCTGTTTAGATCTAATAATAAGTAACATTAGCTATGGAAGTGGAAATACTGTTCCTCTCGGTTTATCTGATCACAACATGGCTCAGATACTCAAGTTTAATGTTAACCATTTTAAACCCATTTTGACTGAACATTATGTCTTTAAAAGATCATACACGAAAGAAAATATTGAGAAATTTAAGCACTACTTGGAATGCATTTCATTTTCAGACACATACAAACAAACGGATCTAAATATGGCCTTCGATGGTTTTTATGATATCTTTTGCCTTCTTTCTCAAGTAACATTTTCGGGTCTCGGTTGTAAACTTTACCTCAAGGTTTTAAAAGAGTCATAAAAAGGTTAACGTTTTGCTATCTGGTCGTATTTTGTATTTCAGAAAGATGAATAAGTCTTAAAACTAATTGACAATTATTACAACCTTGGAACCGCTGACAAGAGTTTAAATTAACGTTATTTTTACTTAGGTTTTAGGAGCATATAGTCCTAAGATCTTAAAGTTGTCGTAGACTCCTGATTCAGTTCTAGAAAAGTTAGCATAATACTAAAGTGAGATCAACATAATTAGCTTTTAGCTGTTACAGTTCTAAAAAGGTTAATTTAAATTTTTTCTACTAATTTCCTAACGGCAGACATATTTTTTATTGAAATAAAAAATCTATCGGAACAAAAAGCAATATTTTGATAAATTAAATAAGGCAAAATTAAGCAATGTGTGCTATATATTTAAAATGTATGTTTTATATGGATAGAAGTTTTATTTCTAATGCGATTTATCACCAACCATCGTATTTTATAATTTTTATTTCATTAAAATATCTTCAGAATTTTAACTTACGAAGGGCCCACTTCTTATACAGCTCTATTATCATGAAGTTTTACAATAAAGTGCCAGTCGCAGTATTTTTTAATTTTTCCTGAGGTCAGCCAGCTTTATTTTTATGAATACAACACATGCCTTATCTCGCCATTTTAAAACAAGGAATCGCCATTATAAAGAAAGATTTGAAATTCACTTGTTTCTATGTAAAAAATCTTAAATAGAAACATTTTAAAACCTGGGAGTCTCGAAAAAAACGTTTATTCATGTCTAAAAACGGTTTTAAGTTATCATAAAGATACATCCAACAACATTTTAGAAGGTTATATTAACCTTAAATAAAGGTATTGTGATTTAAACTATAGGTTTTGCTGTAGCTCTCAGAAAGGTTCTAAAACGTGGGCCCTTTTTGCACTCAGGGGGTTATTATAAGGTTAATATAACATTATTGAGTCTATTAAGACTTAGTAGCAGATATCCATATATAGGTTCTAAAACCTTTTCAAAACCATTCTAGAACCTAAAATGTTACTTGGGTTATAACCTCTGGTTTCCAAAATTTAAAATTAAAATAAAATTATTACAAAATATGAAATGGAGATCAAAAGGACTCACAAAAAGTTGCAAAACAAACAGAATATTACGTTTCAAATATTACGCAACCCGAAATTCTAATGAGCGGCAGAGATATTTAAAATATAACAAATTATTTAAAAATGTACAACACAAGCAAAAAAACTAGCGAATAGAAAATATATTATAAATAGACGAAACACTGAAAAGGCAACCTGGACAGTAATAAAAAAGGAAACGGGACAAAACTATACATAGAAGCATAAATAAATTGACATAATTATAATAGAATAGACTAGAATTATTTTTAAACCACATAACATAGCCAATAAGTTTAATGACCACTTCATCAACAAAATGGATAATAAAATTAATAATTTTAATAATTCGACATTATCGTTTGTTGGTAAAATTGGAAAATTACGGGGTGAGAGGGCTTATAACTGGATTTGTTCTTACCTGAGAAACAGGTACCAATGTGTAGAAATTGATTACTTAGATGATAGGAGAAATAATATGACAGTAAGGTCGGACTTCAAGAGAACTTTATATGGTGTTCCACAAGGAAGTATTATCTCGCCTTTATTATTTCTGCTATACGTAAATGATATAGCCGTCGCCACGAATCACGAAACTATTCTGTTTGCGGACAATATATCTATAGTAGTAGCATCACAAGTTGATGCCAGTATGGCACAAATTGGCTACAAAATAATAATCTTGAAATTAATTTACCTATCTAAAACTAAATCAATAAATTTTAATAATTTTAAGGAAAACAACCATGACATTATTTTCAATAGACAAACTCTTTGTAGTGCTGGAAGTGTGACATTCTTAGGTATAATAGTAGACGCAAAGTTCAACTGGAAAGATCACAGAAAAAGTGTGTACTAGACTAAATAGATTTGCTTATGCCTTATACAAACTCAGCATGGTAGCGTGTCGAAAC